>OY728160.1:1589693632-1591172382 GCA_963277665.1 Viscum album | reverse complement strand
ATAAGGGGTTTGTATTAAAAACAAAACATTCCCTGTGTTGGAGGATATGTTAGGGGATTGGATTTTAAAATTTGTCTATAACTAAGACTTCACATACCTTTTGTAGTGTTTTATTATAAAAATAATTAACAATATAAATTAAATATGGTACCATTGAATAATATGTATGGTAGACCCTGTAGGTAACCAATATAATATAATGTGATTGGTAAGGAATCAATTTTTGGTAATTATTTGGCGTGGGAGATGTAAAATAGGTTCCAGTTGATCTGTAAGTTCATTAGGACAAACCAGAGCTGAGAAAAATATTATGTATAATGTCTTCATAAGCCTTTTGATATTTATTAGGGAGACCATGATTTCTAGTACTCTCTCCATGATTATTATTATAGAGATTCATCTGGAGAGATAGTAAATCCCTCAGGTATATCAACCTATTAGAGATAATGCAGAAGGGTAGTGAGCTTGATTACTCTCTAGCTTTACCACCATAGTGTGATTTGGAGAGATATGTGTAGGCTTAGTATCCCCTACTATTTTTTTAGTTTTTTTGGATGGAAATAATTAAATCAGGATTAATGTAGAGACATTTACTTCCTTGTAAGGATTCGATAAATATTTAGGAACATTTTTAGGGACAATCACTGAGAAAGTATGATATTCTGATTTACAGTGATCCAAAGAATAATTTATATAGAAATATTATATATATTTATATCACACATAAGTTAATTTCTATAAATAATGGAATATCTACACAAAAAGTTCCAATATAGAAAAAATGACACCCTAGTTGAATCTAGAGCATGGGGCTTACCATAAGAGAGACCTATGGTTGTTCATCATCAGACATCTGGTTGAGATAGCCTTTGGTGGGTGTATTTTAATAAATTAAATAAATAAAATATGTTTTTATTTTATTTAATTTCCACCTTAAATCCTTTATAAATACTCCTCTATAACAATTATCTAATTCTAGATTCATAAAATATATGATATTTGACAGGGGAACTAACGAACTTTATTGGAAAATTGATATCGAACAGTGATGGGTGATCATATTGAGGTAAACTGATGGACAACGAATGTGGCAGATAATCCTTATCACTAGTGAAAACATTATTATCCTAAAATATAACCGATATAAACATAGTTCTATCCAATTGTGGTTTTTACCTATTATTTAAAAATAACCATGTTCTAATTTTTAATTCATTGATCTGTTATTAATTGGTCCTTCACATAAGACACATTGCGAATTATTATTGTAATTTAAACAATATGTCATATTTTACTTTATATAACAACTTTTAAAACACGAATTATGATTTTCTTCCAATAAAAATTTTACAATGACTGGTTCATATTTTTTATGTAATTTATAAACCACAGTTCTTCCCCGTTGGAATATTGGGCAGTGGTTCAACATTATTGGGATGGTTTGAGTAAAGTCAAACCCCATGATATGTAGTATAATCATGTGTGGTGAATTGATTACAAAAATAAATCATGGACCATTATGGATAATAGGTTTTTTGAGATGCGATTTGTATCTTCAATCCATATTGATAGTGTGACCAAGTGATAATTGTGTCAGGAAACATGCATGCTTTGTATGATTATGCAATTACTGATATCCAACCACCAGAGGGATGGAATAATTTTCCATGGGTAGATCCCACAAATTTCCGATGGTCTAGAGGAATGAATTGTGGAATTGTGAGGAAATATCTATAACACATGATGAGATGTGAATTTTCTAAGGTAAACATGAATACATGTCATGAAGTGAAAAAGAACAAATGGTGTGGTATTTGAATATCTGACATGGATGTTGTTCCATCTGAACTGAACTATCTTAGATTGTGTAGGTTTCAAACATTCTATTTGAACCAATATATGAGGCCAATCCATGTGTCATCTACACAGAACTAGGACCCCATGTGGAAAGGAACATCATTTAAAATAGATCATGGGAATGATTAGAAACACATGAAATGTATTGAAATGCATGGTTAGGACCCCAAGTGGTCATACACAACATGTATCATGGAGGAAACAACATGTACATAGACATGAATTCTTATGTAAAGCATAGAGAATAACATGACCAAACATAGGATTAAGAACACATTTTTTTGTATCTGATACACACAATGTAACTCCTTTTTGGAATAATCAATCTCTCATATCTATCTCATTTAAACTCAAATTGTTTCCCACAAGTAACCTATTGTGAGTGTTTTTCAACATAGAATGTGATTATGTCCATAATAGTCTATTTCGAGATATTATTTATGATATTTATAGAGTGAAAATTATTTCTGTGATGCTCAATGGTGGAAGTGATTGAATAGAATCATCAAATAAATTACATGTAGATATGGTAATCCTCTATTATGGGCACGAACCCTCTATATATGGGGATCGTACTACCCTCTCGCACCAGGGAATAGGTCAGCCATACTCATTATTCATGGTAGAGATGGTGATCCACTATATTTTTCATGGGACCTATATCTAGTGGACCAATACCTCTATGTTGTTCCAAGGTGTGGGTCCCCCATACGAAATATTCTAGGTAAAGATAGTATTACCATACAAATGGAATGAGTCCTCTATCTTTAGGAATGGTACTCCACTTTCAAACTGGGTAATGGTCCCCCTTATACATTATTATAGATAGATATTGTTCTCCCATATTCATGTTGCAGAATTGATGTCAATGGGGATAGTACACCTCTATCCTACCAGGGTGTGGGTCCCTTTTATGCTATACAAAGATAGAGATGATACTCCTCTAAATTGGTGTGGGTACAATGTCTTCTATGTGGAACCTCCATCTTATTCTTGGATATGGGTCCTATATACTTTGAGTGGCATCCCCATGTTATACTGGGGAATGGATCCTATATCTTTGGTGATCATGGCCTATCTGGATATATAGTTGTGTCTAGGTGTGGACCCTCCTCGTGACTTATTAAAAAAGACACTCAAGATGCTAGGAATTAATGATAGTTCAGTAGAGTCTCAGTCATACTCATCGGTCTGGTCTCATCTGTAATATGGATATCCACTTTCTATATAATATTTTTTCATTATGAGAATATTACTATGTATTTGGTTGTGTTTCCCTCTTTATTTGGGTTGAGATGACTACTAGTATCGCATCATCTATTTCTCCCTATTCGATATTATGGTTTCCTACAAGATTTATATATATATATATAATTATCCCTTCATGGGGTTTTCATGCACATTTCGTGTCTTATGAAGATGATAGATAGATTAAGGATGATTTTATAGGATTAAAGGGACAATCAGGTTCATCGACTTTGTGTGGGGGTAATGGTATTGAGACCATTATTTGAACTCTCTAAGCTATTTTTTATTTCATTTTTTGTCATTTTATAAAATATTTTCATGATGGATGTGTATTTTTCACATTACATTTTGGATTAAACAATCACAAAATTTTTTGTTCCACAGTTCTTATTACATGCATATTTTTTATTGTATTTGTTTTTTTATTATTACTTTGAACATCATTATGTAGATGGTTAGGTTGAAGCATATAATTAATTTTTTCATAGGCCACCAATTTTGGTAATGAATTATCAATGTGTTCCTCCCACCTCAACCCTATGGATGTGGACATGGGGTTGTGGAAGCCTAGTATTTAGCCAATAAGGAGGGCTTTAGGGGATTGGGTCATTAAAGTTGTTTATACCACCATACATTTGGATTGATGGAGTTCACTATAAGGACACCAGATAAAAGTAAATGAAAGGATAGAACATGTTAAAGTACATCAGATCATATAGATGATTCAAAAACAATGTCTATTATAGTTTTCTAGGTGGGAAAATTCTCAAGATAAACTACTTGTAAGCCTGTTCTTGCCAAAAATACTGATGAGTGAACAAAGCTCATCATCAATCCATTGAGATAAAAGATAAATTCACCACATATCACTAAAATTTACCATTAATTTTCCAAAGGATCATTTATTTTATATCCTTATGAAAAATACTAATTATGGTCTATTTAAGTCCCCAAAAAGGAAAACTCGGGGAATAATGAATTTACCATCACCACAAATGAAAATCACTATGTGGACGCAATTTATGAGACTACATTGGGTACCCAACATCAATCATGAATAGAACACCTTAGTGTCAGGGTAACAATTCCATACATATATTTTTAATCCAACTTCACATGAAAGATATTCGACCATAAAAAGATTTCATATCAAAAAATAATTATAATATTTCAAAATTTTATTTTTTAAATCCATATTCAATTGTGATCCAGAAACAAACTCCCCCTCCCATTTCACGGATACAGTGTGTATTTGAACTATCCCATATCACTATTTTACATTTTATATCCAATATAATCAATATTTTAACAATAATAATAATATTAGAAAATATGGCATGTGATTCCGCTAATTACAAGCTACCATGGGAGTAAAGGGTTCTCCCTTCCAAGCTGGAGCACCCCCCTCCATCACCAATATAGTACTATTTTAAAGATTATATTTATTTAATTAAAATAACTCCAGATGCATAGGGGGAAGACCAGGTTGACTATATACAAACACCTCATCGAAGACACATTTTTGTCCACCACTCATGGAATCGAAGAATCCTATTGAGACCCATTGTTTCATGATGATGAGCCCCAGTAGTCTTGATAATTATTCTATTCATCACTAAATTACATCATTATGTGATCAATAAATAAGAAGTCATTTTCATCATCATGCCTCTATAACATATCCAAAATAGAAAAATAAAATTTTGATTATGATCTATTAATCCAAAGAATGAATGCCCAATGACATGTAATTTTGGGTATAATCAAATCACTAGCATGTGGTTGCTAATGAAAGGCACTATGAATGGAGGTACAAATTTACATAGCACAAAGTGAGTCTAAAACTATGACTTTTTTCCTTTAGTAAACATTTTTGAAACCAAATAAACAGTGATATCAAATCAATAAGAATCAATGAGATTAAAAAATTCTCATATTATGACATATAAGTGGAGAAACCAAACATTGGATTGCCCAATGGAGACAGATAAAATGATTAATATGGAAAATTATTAATTAATATTCTCAATAAAAGTTGAAAGGGATAAAACCAAAAATAAAATTTCATATCAATGTATTTGATCAATATTTAATGATGTACACATTAGATTGATATGGAGGTGTTAATATCATTGTGTTTTTCATTTGTCTCACAAAAATATACAATTAGTTTTTCTTCAATCATTGTTCAGAATCGGTCAATTACGTCACTCTCCTACTCTTTTATACTCTCTATGGGTTCTTCTTCCATCACTAGGGATTTTTCAATGTAAAACATATATAGAGGGATGGATTATGGTTTATCCAATAAATATACTAATGAATTCACTTAATGCTCCCCCAAACATTTTCCCTCAGTCAAACATCCAACACTAACAAACCTTATGTCGTGCCTAGGGTTAAATCCATGTTTGGGAGTTGAACATTGTCTTCTACTTCCTATTCATGTATTCTTCCAAGTGTTACTCTATAATTTCATAAAAACATTGTGCACATGATATAATATGTTTTGTATTTTTATATCAATATTATGCTCACCAAGACACATAATCCCATGATTTATTATCACATAGTGTTGAAAATATTCTTATAAATATTCCATAGTCTTACACAGAAAAAACTAAGTTTTTAACAAGAATTACCTTATTACAGAATTATTTAATGATGTACATGTGATTGTTCAATTTTTTATAATATTTATGTATAATTTTCAGGATATTGTAATTATTTATAAGGATTTATATGATGATAATTTATTTCATCAATATTATTCTAAATATATCATTTACATGGATTTTTTTGTTACTTATTTTTCTATATTCATTATTATTATTTATTTATTGTAGTTTTTTCTATATGATTTCCCTTAATTAGAATCTTACCTCACTCTTATATCATGTTTTAAATTCCCTAGGAAACGAAGAAGTTTTTTTTGATTGATAGGTTGGAATAAAGTTAGGTGAATAATGAATTTCCAATGAAAAATATTTTATTATTTTAGGATATAAAATGTAATGTGAATTTGAAGTATTTATCTAATTTAACAAGACAACATTAATATTAATCCCTTTAGGATACAATTTCTAGTATCTAGTGACAATGTAAAGTGAAAATTGGATCCGAGCTACTTGGGATGGATCAAAACTATGGAATACTACCTTTTTATTACATAACTTTTCATTATATTTTACATACTGTGGATCTTTAAAGTCTAGTGTCTTGGAAATCAAGAACATAATACATGAAAACAACATAAAAATAATTTTAATAAACTTTTAAGGCTTCATCATAGGTTCATTTTAAGTATAATTACTTCATCTCATAACCTGGTGATATTCATCAATGGAAAGGGTGAGAAGAAGGCCCAGTAAGGAAAACTAGGGAATCAGTTTATTTATGAAATCAATAAGAACTTTATAAAAACATAAAGACTTGAGAAATTGAAGTAGTGTAATTTCATATTGAAAATAAAATGAACCATAACATGAATATGTGGATAAAACATTTAATTTATACATTGATGAACATATCATCAAGGTTCATCCGCACTGTGTCATAAAAATTACCAAGGTTATTCACCTAGGTATCGTGAAAATTGTAATCTCTGGAGATTAAATTATTTCCCAAAGCATTGGAGTGATATCAAGACGCCCCCATAATATGTCTTTAATTTCATGAGATCCACATAGATCATAATAAAACATCTTATAAATAACCCATAGAGAACGAAAGAAATGTATTTCATTTCAAAATAGTGAAGTTTTAAAAGTTCTAAAAAAGATCATTATTTCATTTATAACCCATGAAAAGATTGTGAGGGTTATATGTATGTAAATTACAAAATAAAATATATCATTTTTTTTATTTATGAACGCACATAGAAAATAAATAGGTCTGGGTATTCACATTAATAAAACAAGATAATTTCGTGAGAGAAAGAGAGAGGAATGTTGCGATGAAAATTCCACAGCATAACGGCTACATAACATCCTTTTAAGAAAACATCAAAAAGAGAGTTTATAAGGTTAAAATACTCATAAATAACTAATAATAAATTATAAATCCATAATAACATGTATATAAGAACATTTTATTGATATTTGAATGACATACCACATGAAAAGGGAACGTGAATGTGAAGATAAGATGCGATTTCTTTTACAAAAAATTCGACAGCCTAACGACGTCACTTAATGATTCATAAAATAAATTGATGAGAGAGGAAAGGGTATATAAACATTTGGAAATGAAATGGATAGTATTAAAGATATATAATTACAATCCCCCATAAAATAAAATTGACTATAAGACATAACATAAGGGAAGTCATGACATAAAAGAGGAGGGTGAAAGGTTCCCTTATGTTGAAGAGTAACTTCGAATGCATGAAGTTCGGGACCTTGGGAGGTATTAGAGAACCTTGTGTGGACTCCTTGGGAGGTATTAACACCATATATGCTTTGAGGAGTATTTTGGAATTAAAATAATTAGGTAATGTATTGATATTTATAACAGAAGTGAGGGAATAAATTATTAATTTTCAAGGGCCACCTCATCGGTGGTATTTGCAAAACCATAGGCTTTCCCATGGTATTTTCTCATGGTATTTCCCACTTGGGAAACCTCATACCATATCATACTATTCAAAAGTCAACCATATTGTTTACATCATGATTACATCATCAATGATGACATTAAACACCCGAAACTCAAAACTGTATTTTTAATATTCACAAAAAAATAAACTATTTCTGAAAAATCCCAAAAATTCACTCTAACCTATTATTGATGCTCTGAATTCAAAAATGAACTACATTTTATGAAAATAATTATTTAAATATTTTTAATTTAATTTTTAAATAAAATTTTTATTTATTCCAAAAAATATAACTTTAAAACTATAACTCATTTTGTAACACATTAAGATAGTAATAAAGGTCACATAAAAGTATCGTATAACCATAAGACAATAAGTTAACCATTTATTATTAAATTTTATTAAAATAATTTACCATTTTAAATTATTGAAATAATTATAAAATTTTAAATAAAATATTTATGACATACAAAAATACAAAAACTTAAACAATGATCATTTTTTAACTTTTAAGATTTCTAAAATGTATTTATACATTCATGGGTGAAGTTTCTATTTTTTTGGTTGATTTACTATCATTACTATTCCTACTGGTATGTTACTATTCATACTTTACTATTCAATAAAAATAGTTTGATCTTATTAGACTCTAAATTTCCTACTGAACACAACTATAGAAGACCATTTTTTTAAAATCAATTCACATTATTAATTATTTAAACAATACAAAAAAAACATAAAATACCCCCTTTTCCAAAATTTACCAATAATATAGATCTTCAATAAATTCATCATTTATTTATCTGGACAATTAAAATTCAAAAATTTTACCATAATAAGAGGTAAAAATTTTATTTATACAAAAGGATTACAGAAAGTAACTAAGGCTTCGTTACAAAGCCCCTTATAACACCTACATAGGACCTAAGGGTATGGTGTGATATGGTGATAGAATTTTGGGGTGGCTTGCACAAAATTTCCCGAGTGGTGATTTCTATCAGCTTGAACTTCATCCTTAGGTGATTTCGTTCAATTTTCACATTTTGAAGTTCATATTGGGTTTTGTTCAGAAAAAAGCCCAGTGATGCTACCTCCAACCCTTGCTCTGACATATGGGCTTCATATGGACCAAGTCTACTACATAAGGCCATTCAATATTCTTTCTGTACTAATTAATCAAGATCATTTGAATTTATAAAAAATAATTGTAATGTTAAGAATTTAGTTTCCAATAGTCATATTGACCAATGGCCGTATAACTGTCGAAACCCCCAAGTTTCATTTAATTATACTCACTTCATTAATGTAATGATATAATTTTCTTGAGTATAAAATCAAATAACACAAAAATTTTGAAATTAAATATTACTGAAATGTTCAGGTCATTACATTCTTCCCCCATTACGAAATGTTGTCCATTAAATTTTAACTCATACCCTAATAAGAGAAATGGTGTGGGTACTTCTGCCTCATGGACTCCTCTAGTTCCCACATGGCTTCCTCACATTTTTTGTTCATCCAAAAATCCTTAGCAAGGTGAGTAGTCTTGTTTTGTAGAACTTTGTCTTTATGATCCGAGATCTCCACTGGCTTCTCCCCACAAGAGAGGTCATGTTCCAATTGTACCACCGCTGGATTTAGTAGATGTGAAGGGTCAGGTATCTACTTCCTCAAGAGGCATAAGTGGAAGACATGATAAACTTGTGATAGATTTGGAGGAAGTGCAAGCCAATAGGCCACTACTCCTATATGGTCAAGGATTTAATATGGGCCAATGTACCTTGGGATGAGATTCCCTTTCTTCCCAATCCTAATGACTCTCTTCTGAGCTGAAATTTAAAGAAATACTTTCTCACCAACATCAAACTCTATGTCCCTTCGACAGTTGTCGGCATAGATGTTCTGCCGACTATGAGAAACCTTAATGTGTTTCTTGATGGCATGGAATTTTTCTATCATCTCTTGCACAAGATCAATCCATAGATTCTTTCTCTCGCAAGCTTTATCCCAACATGTAGGAGTTCAACATCACTTCCCACATAGAGCTTCATACGGTGTGATTAGAATACTCGAGTGGAAGCTATTGTTTTGAGAGAACTCAAATAAAGGGTGATATTGATCTCATCCTCCTTTAAACTCCATTGAGCATGTTATCAGCATGTCCTCGAGTGTTTGGATAGTAATTTTTTGATTGTCCATCATTTTGGGGGTGATATGTCATACTGAAATTTACTTCAGTGCTTTGAACATGTTGAAGACATCTCTAGAATATTTATGTAAACCTTGGATCACGATCTGATACGATAGAAAGTGGAACTCTAAGAATCCTTACCCCTTCCTTCATGTAGATCATGGCATGTTGATCAAGAGATAAATCTTCCTGAATGGAGTTAAAATGGGCATTCTTGGTCAGATGGTCCCCAATAGAATATATCGCATTATTTCCATTGTAATTTCTCTGAAACCATGGACAAAGTATATAGATATTGTCTCACATCCATGCTAGTATGGGTAGTGGGTGAAATACCCATTTAGGAATTTGTTTCCCCACCTTCACTTGCTGACATACCAGGCACCTTTATGTGTAGTCGGCAATCTCTCTTTTCTAACTATCCCAACAATAATGATCATGAAGATCCCTATATTTTTTTTCTTACAGAATGTATAGAGAATGTAGAGCTATGATATTCATCCATTAGAACATTATTTATTTCCAGAATAGATGGACACATAGTATTGTATGAAATATCAATACACCTTCTTGATCAATATTGAACTCAGGAAACATTCAAACCTTTACTACCTCAAACATCTTCTGTAATTGAGGATCTTTTTTCTAATCTTTCTTGATCTTCTCTAGTAATGACGATTGAGAAATAATTTGGGTTAGGAATGACAATGTCCTTCCACTTATAATTCCAATGTCCATATTTACTAGGTCATTGATAAAAGGACCTTTTTGAATCCTCTTCATGGAAAAGAACTACTATGTATTTCCTGCATAATGCATTAGTTACTTTATTTTCTCTTACAGGATGATAATGAATTGAACAATCATAGTCCTTGAGAAGTTCTAACAATCTCATTTGTCTCATGTTCATTTACTTTTGTGTGAAAATATATTTCAAACTTTTATGGTCTGTGTACATATCACATTTCTCCCCATAATGATAGTTCCTAGATATCATCATAGAAAAAACAACCACATCTAGCTCTAGATCATTCATCAGATATTTCTGCCCATGAGTCTTCAACTGTTGAGATGAATAAGAAATGACCTTATCTTTTTTCATGAGAATACACCCATTTCTTTTTAGAGAAGCATGACTAAAAATAATGAATCCTTATCCACTTGAGGGCAGAGTTAACACGACATTACAGACACTCCTTTTTCCAAATTAACTTGACCCCTTTTCAAGTTATCATGGTTAATGGATTAGAAATTCTTGAATAGTTTTTCCAAAATGTCCAATAATATCCCGTTAGTCAAAGGATATTATGAATCTCAGTTATTTTTTTAGGTTGAGGCCTCTCCTCTACAACATTTGTCTTTATAGGGTCAACAGTGATTCTTTCCATGGAAACAATATTCCCCAAGAAAAACATGTAGTAACCAAAATTCACATTTTCTGAACTTCGCAAAAGGCCTCTCCTTCCATAGAGTTTGAAAAATATCTATTATATGATCCTCAAGATCCTCACAACTTTTGGAATATATCAGAATATTATCCACAAAAACTACCACAATGTTATCAAGGTAGTCTATAAAGACCCAATTCATCAAATCCATAAAAATAGAAGGTACATTAGTAAGTCCAAAAATCATAACAACAAACTCATAAATCCCATATATTGATTGGAAGACAGTTATTGGAATGTCCTCTTTTGTAACCCTTAATTGATGATAACATCGGAGATAAATCTTATAGAAGAATTGAGCCCCATGAATATGGTAAAATAAGTCATAAATTCTTGGAATAGGGTATTTGTAATTCACTGTGATCACGTTCAATTATCTATAATCAATGCATATCCACATCGATACATCCTTATTATTCACAAAGAGAATGGGTTCTCCCCAAGGAGACACACTCGGCAAGATAAACCCCTTCTCCAAAAGATCTTGGAGTTGTTTCTTTAATTCCTCCAGCTCCACATTATCCATCATATGTGGGGTCATTGATATAGGATGAGATCTAGTTATGAGTTCAATGGAGAATACTACCTCTCTTTCTGGGGGAGATCTGAGTAACTCCTTATGAAATACATCAATGTATTCTTGGATGATGGGGAAATTTTCATTCCACATACTCTCATTTCCTTCTTATTCTTCACTGATCAACTCCATAAACAAGGATATAGGAGGTTTTAAAGACAAAAATTAGGTTGAGGTATCTCTCCTTGGAAGATAACTATACGTCTTCCATTCATGACTACTATGACATCCATAATTCTGTATTTTATCTTAGCATTATATATTGAGATTTAGTCTGTCCCTAGTATAATGTCAAATTCTAGCATGGGAATGACTACTATATTTCTGATAAGATAGTGCTCACTAAATTAAATACGAGAGTTTCTAAATACTGAAAATTCTTGGATAATCCCACCAAGACTGTTGAATGATAAATCTACTATTAGATAATCGGGGGATGAGTCTAAATTCTTTGAAAACATGGTGGATATAATGTAATGCGTAGAACTAGAATCAAACAAAGTACTTGCTAGTTTTGAGGGAAAAACAAGAGAACCTTCAACCACACCATTGAGAGTTTCAATTTTTGTTGTCGTGATAGAAAAAGAAAGACCTTGCTCCCTTGGCCTTAACTGAGGCTGATCGTGTTTTCCCTCCACTGCCCTCAGATTTGGAAATTGATTGGAAAAGTGCACAAGTTGTCCACACATAAAGAAGTGGACATCAGCTAGGTCCTGCACCATCTTCCCCTTGTAGTTAGTATTTGGAAGTTGGGGTTTCACCTCACTATGACAATTCATTGAAATATGGACATCTCTTCCACACATCTAGAATTTTCCCCTCCTGATCAACAAGTTCCATGAATGCTTCTTCACACATTTATTACACGTGGGACATTGAACTTGCTTGCCTATTATTACTTAATAAAAGTTCCTTCCTATGTTGGGCTCCATTGATCACTTTTTTCCTTTTATTTAGGAGACCACTGCATCTCACCGAACTCCAGTTCGATTTTCATTACACTACGTATGATCTCCTCATAGCAGTTATAGTCTCGGCTGGATAGATTCTTATATAGATGAGTTCTTAGTCCACCAAATAATCTATCAACCTTACTATTAAGATCCATGATAATGCATGAGGAATAATGGTATTGTCATGTAATGTTCATCTCATAGCTTCCCACAGATTTATTCTCCTTCTGCTTCTGCTTGAGAAACTCTTTATCAATTTATGTTCTCATGGAATAAGGGAAAATACTTACTAAAGGAGATCCCTCGAAACTCTTCCCAGTCCATCAGTTCAACATCTACTCTTTTCCTCGTGTTTTTAATCAGTTCCCACCACTAATCAGCTTCTCCTTCTAAGCGATAGATAACCCAGGTGACCTTGTCGTACTCTGAATAGCAGAGCAGAGAAAAGATCTTCTCTATAGCAGTAATCCACTTTTCAAAATCAATGGGTCAGTAGATCCACTGAATTTTTGTGCTCATTGTTGCATACAGAATTCAACAGAATGTTTTTCCCTTCATAGTGAGATCGGTCTCTCAGATTGATTCAAGTTATTTCCCATAACTTGAGTCAATTGGTTCATCTTTTGCATGAATGTTTCCATTCTGGATTCCATTAGAGGGTTGTCCATGCAAGGTCCATTGCATTCACCATTGGCATAGTTCGTCCTATTAACTGACATTTTCTAAAAGAATAGAACATTAGTGAGAAACTTATTTTATTTAAGAATCTTTTAACTATAATGGATTTTATGTCTTAATGCTTTAAACAATTACATTTCTCTATAAATCCTTCATAATGATTTATAAAAAGATTATGATTAACCAGACATATCCCTGGGAGTGTCATAAACAAGAGTGCAGAAAGCCCATTGTCATGCACTAGTTTTATGTTCGATTCTAGCTCAAAGTGGTGTTTTTGGGTTTTACCCCTATGTGCATCTGTTCTAGAGCCGCCTCTACTTGCTCATATCCAGACATGGATTTATTTATTTGGTAAACCACTAACTCAATAATCATAAAAATACTAGGAATTTTTGCTATATTTAAACTTATCTATAGGATTCTTCCTAACATTTTCATAGCCTAATGTCCATAAAAAACAAAACTATCCTGTGATACCAACTATGTCATCCCGCCTTTTTATTACATAACTTTTCATTACATTTTATATATAGAGGATATTTAAAGTCTAGTTTCTTGTAAATTATGAACATAATACATGAAAAAAAATTTTAAAAATCATTCTAATTCACTTGTAAGGCTGCAACATAGGTTCATCCTAAGTATAATTACTGCATCTCAGAACCTGGAGACATTCATCAAAGGAAAGGGTGTGCAAAAATCACATTAAAAAAATGGAATCATTTTTCTTCTAAAATCAATAAGAAATTTATAAAAACGTAATGACATGAGCAATGGATGTTGAGGAATTTCATAATGAAATGAACATGAACCATAACATGAATATTTGGCTACAACATTTAATTCAAGCATTCATGAACATATCACCAAGGTTCACCCACAAGGTTTCAAAAAAATTACCAAGGTTATTCACCAAGGTATTGTGAAACTTGTCATCTCTAGAGATTAAATTCTACACCCAATGCATTAGAGCGCAATCAGGGAGCACCCTTAATGTGTCTTTAAATTCTTGTGAGCCACATAGATCATAAAAAAAATATTTCATAAATAACCCATAGTGAACAAAAGAAATGTGTTTCATTTCAAAATTTTGACTTTTTAAAAGTTCTAAGAAAAGATCATTATGTCAATTATAACCCATGTAAATGTAGTAAGGGTAATATATATGTCAATTCTAGAATCAGATATAAATTTTTTTTATTTCTAAAGACCCATAGAAAAAAATAGGTCTCGGAATTCACATAAATAAAACAAGAGTTTTTTTGAGAGAAAGATATAGGAATTTTGAGATGAAAATTCTGTAGCATAACGACTACATAACATCATTTTAGTCTACATTAAAAAGAGAGGTTACAAGGGTAAAATAATAATAAATAAATTCTAATATAGTATAAATCCATAATAAAATGGAGATAAGAAAATGGTATTGATTTTTTAATGACATACCACATGAAAAGGAAACTTGAAAGGAAAAAATAATATTTGATTTCATTTACAAAAAATTGGGCACCCTAACGGCGTCACTTAAAAATTAAGAAAATCAAAGGATGAGACCAGAAATGGTATCTCATCATTATTACATGAAATGGATAGTAGTAAAGATATAGAATAACAATACACTACATAATAATATGGAACTATAAGATATAACATAAAGGAAGCCATGACTTAAAATATGAGGGTGAAAGGTTCCCTTACCTTGAAAAGTAAAATCGAAATCATGAAGGTTGGGACCTTGGGAGGATTGAGGGCACCTTGGGAGGACTCATTTGAAGGTTTAATGACAATTTCTTCATAGATGAGAATTTTATAATGAATATAATGAGGTAATTCCATGGAATTTATAGGAAAATTGAGGGAATAAATTATTAATTTCTAAGGGAAAACTCATCTGTGGTATTTGCAAAACCATGGGCTTGACCATGGTATTTTCCCATGTTATTGGCCACTAGGGACACCACATAACATATATTACTATTCAAAATTCTAGAAGATTATTTACATCATTGTTACATCATCAATGATTGTATTAAACACCTGAAACTCAAAATTGAATTTTTACAATTCACTGAAAAATCAACTATTTCCTAAAATCCCAAATATTCAATCTAACTTAATATCGATGTTTGGAATTCAAAAATTAATACAATTTTATGAATATAATTTTTTTAATATTTCTAATTTAATTTTTAATTAAAATCATTATTTATTCCAAAAATAAAACATTAAAACTATAACTGATTTTGTAACACCTTATGAAAGTAATAAAGGTTTAATAAAATTATCAAATAAACATAAGACTTTAATGTAACAATCTATTATTAAATTGTATGAAAATAAATTTTGATTTTAAATTATTAAATTTATTATAAAATTATAAATAAAATATTTTTGAAAAACAAAAATACCAAAACTTAAACAATGATCATTTTTCACATTTAATATGACTAAAATGTATATATACATTCATGGGTGAAGTTTATATTTTTTGGATGATTTACTATTCATTACTATTCAATAATATTCATTACTATTCATACGTATATGATATTATTCATACTTTCTATTAACTACAAATTATTTTGATCTTATTAGACTCTAAATTTCCAACTTAACACAACTGCAGAAGACCATTTTTTGAGAATTAATTCACATTATTAATTATTTAAAGAATAAAAAAATATTTTAAAATACCCCCTTTTTCCAAAATTTATCAATAATATGGAACTTCTATAAATTCATCATTTATTTATCTAGAAATTTTAATTTCACAAATTTTTCAACAATTAGAAGAAAAAAAATTATTTATACAAAAGCATTATAGAATGTATCTAAGGCTTCGTTACATAGCCCCTTATAACACCTTCATAGGACCTAAGTGTAAAGTGTGATGTGGTGATATAATTTTGGGATGGCTCAAACAACATTCCATGGGTGGTGGTTTCTATCAGCTTGAACTTCTCCTTTAGGTGATTCTGTTCAAGCTTCATATGTTGAAGTTCAGCTCGGGATTAGACCAGAGAATAGCCCAGTGATGCTACCTCCTTCTAAATCTCTGATAGATGTGCTTCATATGGCCCGTGTCTACTAGATGAGGCCATTCAATCCTCTTTATATATTAATTAACCATGATCATTTCAATTTATAAAAAATAATTGTAACATTAAGAATTTTGTTTACAACATTCATATTGACCAATGGCCATATAACAGTTGAAACCCAACATTCTCATTTAATTATACTCACTTCACTAATTAAAGGATATAGTTTTATTGAGTATAAAATAAAATAACAAACAAATTAGGAAATAAATATTATTAAAAAGGTCAGGTCGTTACATTTACAATAATTCTCTTGTAATTAATAAATCCAAAATTCTTTGAAAAAGTCTGATAATACCAAAATTGAATTAGAATTCATTTGATGAAATAAAACAGTTTACTCTTAAATTTCCATAATAACAACAAAGGTTCAAATTATATAACTGAAAAAATAAATAATCATGTTTTATGAATTTCATATTACATACATAAAAATATAATTGAATTATTCAAAAATAATAATTCACATTAAACGAAAGGGTTTCATATAACTCCTCTGAATAATGAAACTCATAATAAATAATTAATCACCTTAAAGTATAATTACATTATACCTAAAAGTGTTGGTTTTTCATTGAACATGTGATCATCCTTAAACATATAAAAAGATTACGATATCCAAAATGCATAAATTAACCTCAAATGAAAACATCATAATCTCAAATTTTATATAAATAATTTCTTTGATATTATGTATAACATCCCAAAACCAATATAGCATGATCCCATGTCAAAAAATAATCTTAATTTTTTGGATTTGTTACCAATATTCCGAAAAAATATCATTAAAAAATTAAATGACATCAAAAAGAAATATTGGATCACTTATATACCCATGGAACATATAGTTTTAGAGTTGTAAATAAATAGGTAAATATTTACATAATATTTTCCTTGCATTTATTTGAGTTTTCATTCCATTATAAGTAGCTTAAATTATTCCATATTATGTCTTCACCAACTATCATATTAAACACTCTAGAAATGTATTACAGAACATATTTATTTTTATCCTTGTAAAAATAAACATATAAATGGATATTTTAAATGCTCAATAGAGTAATCATAATGTTGGAATAACTATTTGATGATGTTTCTTTCGGGTTGATAGTGATTCTTGACAAGGATTGATGTTTTTGACGAATGATAGTTGTCAAGGGAGGCACGAAGGATTATCAAGAATAGCAGAACTGATCATGCAGAGCATGAATGTTTGAACTAATCACACATATCACAAATTTGAGTATTCATCCTAAGAATCACTAACACACACTATATTATTTTCTGAGGATCTAAAGAAGAAATCGTCCAAAACAACTAATGACACCACATGACTGTCTTTGGTTCTCATGGTGACATCATGTGAAGTGCACATTTTTTCGAGTAGATCATTTTAAGAGATCACAAAATGGGAATGAAGAAAAGAAGGCGGGATATGATGATGTATTATTACATATATTTAAAATCATGTGATGCATGCATGATTTTAATTGGATCTGGAAATGGGATCATGTGATGCACAAGAAGAAAATGGAACTGGGCATGAGCTTTTCTTTGGATCTTGCATTGGGATCAGATGAAGTCTACATGATTGAAAATTGACAACAACATAAGATCATGGGACAAGGTAAAAAATTATGGTGATCATAGTAATCACTTGTGACATGTGGTATGTGACCATGCACAATGATTACTTGAAGTTATTATGGTTGATGGAAGAGGTAGTTGAATGAATAACTAACTGTTAATTGAGGAGATATGGTGGTGGATTTATGAATATAAATACCACATATTAAATTATTAAGAAGTGTAATTTTGTCTTATATGATTTGATAAAAATAAAAGTATTTCACCTGATATAAAAAATTACTTTCACTAGAATTGCATGATCCACAAAATTAGTAGAAGGTCTCACATTTCAGTATTTTGAAGTGATCTCATTATGGAATCATATGAAGGATATTATGAATGGGGTTATTGATTTCATAGGTCGAGAAATTGATATCATATGAATAACATAGCCTTAAAATGGCCTCTCCTAGATACATAGGATTCATGTAAACAAAAGCACTCACGAATGTATCTCATGGAGGGGGGGTCTCGTGGAGTCTCATAGAGTCGTCTCATGAAGAGGTCCTGTGAAGAAGTATTTCTCAAGGGTTACACACTCCAAGGAATAAAATTATTGTGTAAAGGATGTTTTAATATATTTTATGAAACAATAGCACAATGATACACACAATTATGAATAAAATCAAAACATATTATCAACAGATTATATTGGAGTAGTTCCTTCAATTCAGTAGTAAGTTAGCATTGGGATTTTGAATTTCAAATTCTTGTAAACCATGAGCGATAGTGAGTATTCCCATAACATTATAACAATATATTACATTAGTTTATTTATTACATCATCACATTTCCTTTGTATTTCATGTGTACATGTCATATTATTGGTTAAAAATGTAGAATCTCGATGTCTAGTGCATGTTTTTGTTACAATTTAATTGGTGCTATGTGAAGGATATAGAATAGATAAATGATTAATAATAAAACTAGTTCCAAGAGAAATTTTTTATTATTCTATCACACCTTTATTCACCCCCTCCTAAGAAATTTATCCTAGTTGTTCTAAAAATACGTATAAAAAAAAATTGTTAAAGTCATAGTTTTTTATAGGTTGAAGAAATGGATGTTTTTAATGACCATGATATTCTCATAATCAATGGAAATAATTTTATCCTTTGGAAAATATGATAAATGAATTCTTATGATCATTAGAAATGATTTTCTTTACATCAGTGTTTCCTATTATTTATTGCAGTTTGGATACTGGGGTTTTATCAGTAACAAACCTAATAGAATTTGATGGTAATTGTAATGGAATCAATTACTTCGAAAATGATTTTTATAACACAATATACATAAAACTTATATCATGTAAATCATCACATTTGATATGAAAAATGTTTCTAAATAACAACGAAAGTGAATCAACTGTCTGAGATGGAAAATTCAAGGTTCTATGGAAAATATATGAAAACATTAAAATTCAATGTAATGATTCAGTAGATGCATTATTTGATAAGGTGAATGTTTTGTGATATATATGTGTGGTCTCTGGGAAATAATGAAATATGTAAAGACTTTTAAGCATATTATACGAATACTTCCACATTACATTAGTCCAATTGTTTATGTTTTAGAAGATAAATATCGAAAGGATATGACCTTGGATATCTTATGTTGTACTCTTTTCTCATATGAGATGAGTAATGATGATAATGAGTCTATAAGAAATTTTTTGTCTAATGGGGTAGTAATTAAATCAATAATGACTCTCACAAAATAAGACAGTCAGGAAGAAGAATTTGTGGATAGGGATATATCATTGCTTTACTCAAAACTACTAAGGGTAAAATGAAGGTGTAAATGGAAAATTCATCATGCATGATTTTTTTGTGGGATGTTTGGACATATTTTGGAAAAGTTTCGCAAGAATATTCTAGATCATTATATGGAAAGTGATGAAACTTCAACAAAAAATCCATTAGCGAGTGTGAAATGTATGAAAAATACAAAGAAAAATTACTTCGGAATGAAGAATATGAATTCACAACAAAATGAAAATTTATAAGAATATATGGAATAAGTGATGAAAGACTGAAAGGATCATGATGAAAATTCTATGGTGGCAGTTTTGGAGAATTCATATTCAAGGGAAGAACATTATATTGATAAAGGATATTTTTAAGGATATGTTGACCTTTTCATTGAATTAGAATGTAAACAATAAGAGATAGATTGTTGGATATCCAATTTAAAGAAATAAAATACTGTGTATCATGATTCTGAACTCTATAAGCAATAACAATATACTGTGATGTTTGAAATGAAAGATGAAATTGAAATGATCAGATCTGAATATCCATATTACATAGATAAATCCATTGAGTTTATAATCATGATTGGAGAGAAGACTAAGTCTATCCATAGTCTAACTAAAAAAATATATTATTGAGTCATGTATATTAAAGTACATGAGGTTGAAGTTATTAGCCTGCGAACAAGGTAAAAGATCAAGATAAACTCTTCACTATTGATATGATATAGGTTAAGTGGGTCACAAAAGTGTTATAAAAAGAGACATAATAGTTTTTAGGTCCTGAAAAAATTCATATGAATGTATAGAAAAGAAAACAAAACATTATAATGACTCAGCTAGTATGGGTATTTATCTATATTAGAAAAACTTAATGGTTTATATCAAACCGCATGCACCCACTTAATGAATGAATATTTTCCTATTCAAGAATCCAAATAATAATATTCGTAGATCCCAAGGAAAATATAGTGGTGGACAAATAATGAAAAATAATACATTGTGTATCGGTTGTCATTATTTTAGAATAATTAGTCATTTTAAAAATTTATATTCCATAGACAAGAGGTTTAGATGTGTGTAAGGAAGAAAAGGGATGCAAATATAGTTCAGTATTGTAGGAATGATTTTTTTGGTCTTTGTTTTTGGTTTGGGAGGATTCATATACATGTCCATATAGTTCTCATCGATGGTGAAGTGGAATGTACTGATGTAGACATAATGTGCTTACATTAAACAACCCCAACAGTCATTAAATATGATAAAAACACAAAACCAATTTACATATTTGTAAGATTATGTGGGACTATGATAAAATAAGGATAGTAAATAATATATTTCAAAAAAACTATGAATTCAATGAAATGGAATAGAAAGATAAGAGGTAAGAAGGTAGTGGTTTTAGATTTTCCATTCGAAGCATCATAATTTACTTTAATATGGATTATTAGTATTGAATACACCTCTAATATTACAAGAAATATGAATATGGTGATTGTAATGTGGTACAAAAACCAAAGTGTTGTAATATTTGGAAATTATGAAAACGAAAATATTATTGTTGTAGGAAAACTAAATTTTTTCGGAAAAGACATGAGGTAAAAATATATCTTCTTTGTTGAAGTTATTAGTCAGAAATTTCAATGTGGGATTCAACTATGTCCATAAATAACTATTATAAGAATTTCCAATAATCTATGTATCATCAATCGAAATAATGGTGCAATTTCATTCTAGGAAATTTTACATAGGGGAATCACTATATTTTTAGTGCAGAAGGAGACATCAGTTTTCTGTCCAAGGAATAAGAGAACATGTTACGGAATAAAAATATTGTTCATCTGAGCCAAACATCCAACATTGATTTGGTAAAATGTGATACCTCTTGAGATATATCTATGTTATATCGTTATCACACCAATACGTACAATTCTTTCCAAAAATGGAATATTTATTGAAATACATATAATCAAAAATACCAATGGTCAACCCGAGTTCTCTCACATGGGAAAATTTATGTACATGAAACTATTTCCTAAATAGATATTAATGAAAATATATAATTAACCATTTTAATTGATGATTTTGGAAGCATTTCATGGATTTCAATTATCAACCCATGTCAATGGTGTTTAGTTTCATAACATATTTTCATAGAGAAATTGGAAAGTTTATATATTAAAAAAATATAGGTTTTGAATTGATAATGGAAAAGAGTTCACAAATAGAAAATTGAAGGATTATTTAATGAAACACGGGATATGTCTCTATGTTTCAATAGTAGTAACTCCTCATAAAAAAGTGTTTGTGAGAAGAAATTAGATTATCAAAAAAATCTCTAGAATGAGGCTTATTGGGAGTACTTCCAAAGAAGTTTTGAGAAAAAATTTTATTCACATTGATCTACTTTTCTAACAGATTCTTATTGTGTCCATTGGAAGAGAAATATCTATAAGAGTTGTGGAATGGAATGAATATGACATTGAATTCCTTTGATGTATTTGAAAGTAAATGTTTCATTATCAATAAGGAATAATACAGAATGTTTGAATACCATGAAAATGAAGGGATATTTCAGGATTACCCATAAAAATCATAGCATATTAATTCGTCAAGAAGATTCTTGGAAAATTAATTTACCATGATGATTTGTATTTGTATTAAATTATTATAATATAGAAATCACTCATAAAAATATCATGAGGATACTAATTAAGAGGTGATATGCTTAGGGGGAGTGAAAATAACATTAACAGATATAAAAAATATCCATATGAAGAGAAAAATAAAATTTAATAGTAAGAAATGATCCTAGTATAAATAAGGTGAAAATCATTTGGGATCATATATCACTAGTATAAACAAGGTAGATGAATAATATATCGATAGTTTTGTTATTATTATTGGAATATCCAAATTGTTATTGATAATCATCAATATAAGAAAATTGGGTTCAGGCGATGAAGGAATAGCTATTATGAATAAAAAAGAATCAATGATTTGATATTATTTCATGATCAAGGGACATGAATATCATTAAGACCAAATTGATTATCTATAACAAGATGAATTATTATAATATACTAATTTGAAATAAATCGTGACATTTTTGAATAAGAGACACCCATGTTGTGGGTATTGATGGTGATGAAACATTTTCACCTATTCTAAATATTGATAAATTTCAATTATTATATTATTTATTATTGGAAATGAAATTTAATGGTTTTTAGAGGGCTGTGATGTCTATATTTCTGAATGTTTTTTTGAAAGAAGAAGTATATATTAAAAAGTTAGATGTTTTCCCATTCATGGATAAGAGAAAAATATTTTTAAGTTAATGAAGGATCTATACGGGTTGAAGAAAACAACAAGATAATGGTATTAATTACTTTATAAATATTTGAAGAACTCAGTTTTGAATGTGGTGGAGTTTATGTTAAAATTTATATCCATAAAAAAGAAATAAATGGATCGTGGTTATGGTATTTTTCGATGAAATAATATTTGGTGGATAAAAATAAGTAAAACGTAAATGGTTTTCAAAATTCATGAAAATAATATTCTAAATATCAATGATTAGTAAGATATAATGTTTCTTTGTTTATAATTAACATAAGAAAAACACTGCATATTTTTCTTTGAATCAATGTATTCTACAGAGGTTCTGAGAATATTTTGAATGGAAATTTACAGCGATTACAAAAATATGGGTTCTTCTAGGATGAAATTGTCATGGGATTATGAAGGGAGAGTATTCAATATCAAAGAATATATAAAAATCATTATTATTATATTATAATGAAAATAAACCAACCCATGTTTTTTGGAACATTCTAATTAACCCAATGTTAAATTAATCACAAATAAATCCAATTAATTCATTTAAAAAATAATTAATTATATAAAAGGAACAATGGATTTTGATTTATTGTATATTGTGAAATATGAACATGGATATTGGCCTTTATAGATGCATATTGGGTCGGTTCATTAGATGATCGAGAGTCAACATTAGGCGGTGCATTCTATCTTGGTGATATATTTATTTATTTTTAATATTGAAGAAACAAAATTTCATTTTTTTGATCACCACAGACATTTAATATATAATAGCTACTCTAGCCATTATGCAGATACTTTTGATAAACTAGTAGCTTGAATATCTAGGGATTGAAGTGATGTATCTAAACAGAATTAATTGTGATAATTCAAGCGAAATAAATTGTAGAAAAATATTTTCCATCAATAAAAGAAAAATAACATTGAAATTAAATTTATATTTATCAAGAATAATATAGAGCATGGCCTTGAGAAGTTAGAGTATATACATACTAAAATAATGGTTGTATCCATCATAACAAAGGACCTACAAAAAGATGGAATTTAATGATAATGACTAGATCTCGAAGTTTGGATGAACCCCCAAACATGAATAGTGTGTTGTTAGTCTCCCTATCCATGAGTTACAGTGCATTTTTTCTTATGTACTGATATGACATATTTAAAATGTTAAGTACCAAAATGGATTGGCCTTTGGTTTCATTGAAAAAGGGGAAGAATATATCATAATCAATGAGTGGTTGAATTATATTGGGGGAGTAGCTAAGCATGGGGATGTATAAATTTAAAATTATTAAAATTGGTCTATCAAAGAAGATGAATCATGAACTACAGTTACAAGTTCATGATACTAGCAGTTGTCTCAAGAAGAGCTGTCGTGGGCTGAACTTGTTTTTTATTTTCGTGTCATGAATTTTTTTTGTGGAAGGGTTTTGAATGAAATTATTCATTTATTTAATTTTTATGCTACCAAGGTTTTTTACAATGATATTGAATCATGTGCGATTTTAGTATGTGTTATAGATGTACTTGAACAAAATTTGGTGTTATAGACGGAAAAAAACATACAGGTTTCTGATTTGTTAAAATGTTTTTTCCTTGTAATTATAATGTTTTCAAAAAATCCCAATGTGGGATATTATTGGAAAAAAACTATCTTAATTGTGAATTTGGGATGACTATGTTTCTTGATAGTGTTTGATGTTGTTGAAAAATGATGGTTCTTAGAACGTGTGTGAGGAGTAGGTTTGACTTCCAAATTTATCTTGTGGAGAAGGAATGTCTATGATGATTGTGTGGAGTGTAAATTCTATAGAAAATCATTAAATGAACTTGATGAAACCATTTTATTTTCAGATGATCTCATGAAGTGATGATATGAATCATCGTAAGACACCACGTGATTGTCAGTGGATCCAAGAGTGAGATAACATAAAGAAAGTAGTATTTATAGTTGATCGTAGGAAGATATCTTGAAAAGAACATGAAGAAAAGGGTTTATAAATGATGGAGTATTCTTGTTATCATTCAAAATCACATGAAGCAAGCATAGTTTCCTTTGGATTTTATGATTGGATTATATGATGTGCTGATTCAAATGGATTTGGGAACAATATTATCTTTGATTCTTGTGATGAGATCACGTGGAGACCACATGAATGTCAATAAGTCATGATATGGGATCATATGACATACTCAATGGAAACTTATGTGATCAGGTGATGTACATATAACATGTGGACAAAGATCACATGGAGTAATCACATGAATCATGTAGTGCTAAGTTTGGAGGTGGTGGAATGAATATCTTACAATGAATTCCATAGTTAAAGAGGAATATTTGTTATTATAAATATACCTAACTCATCGTTATGATGTGAGAAGTTATCATAAGTGGTATTATTTGAAGAAAAGTATTTCGCATGAGCTTAAGAAGGTCTTTTTCATGAATCATATGATCCATGAAATCTGGTGAAAGTCTCATCAAGGAGTATAAAAGAGATATCTCCAAATGGAATCATGTGAAGTAAAGTATAAACATTATTTTTGTGTAAATATGCATACACATTGATATAACATGAAATATATAACCCAAAAGGTTCTTTCACTAGTTTCATATTATTTTCATGAATAGAAGGACTCATAATGGGATCTTGTAGAGGGGTCTCACCAAAGGGTCTTATAAAGGGATCTCACATTGGGGTCTCTTAGAGGTATCTCATGAATGGGAATTACTGTGGGGTATTGTGGAGGGGTCCTGTTAAGGAATCAAATGGAGAAATATCATGGATGGGACTTATGAAGGAGTCTTTAGTAGGGGTTACACATTGTAATGAATAAAAGAACTATGAAAATTTGTTTGTCATATAGTTTATGATAAAGGAACATAATGACTCACACAAGTGTTAAGAAACAGAAACTTTATTTTCATTAGATTATTCTAGAGTAAAATAGAATTAAAATCAACATAGATAGGGTAATGATATCCAAAATTGTGAATCATTGTAAACCAAGAAGGATAGTGCTTTTGTATAATGACCTAGTCATAATGTAAATAGACATTACATCACATTTGTTAATAAATAAAACATTTTACAAATAGACACCAAGAGAGAGTATTAGTTTAGTTCCATGGGAATCATGGAATTATATAAACTGGTACATAAGAGAAAAACATTATCTACCACTATGTTATTAATCACTAGGACCCTTCTTAGACACATCATACATAATAAATATAGTCATTCCCAAGTGAAAGAAACATAAAATGGTTGATATTTTATGCTTAGTAAAGTTAAATAAGTGAGACATGTAATTATAAACATGATCATAGATGTAATATAACCTGATCATAACATTAGAAGATTGCACCCTGCATATCAATGATCAAAAACATGAATAATGGCATAAATCATGGCAGTTCACAAGACATGAATCATAATGGAATAAAAAAAATCAATGAAAGTATAACAAAGGAATAATACATACGATTTGTTCCATACTCATAAAAATAGAATCTCATATGTCAAGGCTACCTACAATGTCCTTCATAACATGATAAGATTGGGTTACGACCCATGTACTTACTTTGGGTTTGGGCTAACAACTACATTACCATCATAATTTTAGGCTAGGGCTATAACCCATAGATGTTCTTGTTTTTTGGGAATGGGATAAATCCCATGTACACTCTTAATTTTATTCATGGGATAAAACACATGTACCATCTTGTTTTTGGGCTTGGACATAACACATGTACCATCTTAGTTTTTGGATTGGGATACAACCTATGTGGCTTCTTGTTTTTTGTATTGGGATACAACCCATGTACCCATTTAATTTTATTATGGGGCTAAAACCCAAGTACCTTATTGTTTTTGGGTTTGTGATATAACCTGTATACCCTCTTACTTTTATGATAGGGATACAACCCATGTACAGTCGTGTGTTTGGGCATGGGATATAACCCTTTCACCAACATTCTTTTCAAGTCATGTTTCATCCCATGTTAATTCCTGTATTTGGGAATGAGATACAACCCATGTAACCTTTTATTTCATTACAAATTATTACTACCCAATGAATTGGAGAGAGATATAAGTCACTCCCTTCCTATAATAAATCACATGTACTCATGTCACAACATAACAAAACATTCATTATTTCATGACCCATGAAAAGTGATGGGTTTTATATGTATAAACTCATAACCCATGAAATGAAATGAGTATCATTAACATTCCATAAAATAAAAACCTGCTCAAAATATGTTGGTTTAAAAATCATTTCATTAAAACATAACCCATGAAGAGAAGCAGGTTTCAAAATCATATGACCCATAGAAGAGTAATGTGTGTTTTAAGAATCATTCCATGAAAAGTAAGAGGGTGCACGGGTACCCTCTTACTTTTAATTTTAAAAAATTGAAAACAAATTTCTTTTTAAATAAATTGAAAACATAGAAATAAAGATTATAATCAATTTGAAAAACAATTTATTGAAATAATTCGAAAACATATAATGAAATCATGAATACATTTTAAAAACCCCTTTTTCCTTGAAGACGTATAAGAGAATCATGAAACCATTTTAAAACATTTTTTTAAACAAAATTTAAAATCATAATCTTCATAAAATCAGGGAAAAAATTATTTTAAAAAATAAATTTCTAATAATGTAAAATGATATTTAAGGGAATGTCGGTCATGACTATTGGTAAATCTGTAAACATCAAACATTCCTTTTGCACCCTAAAAATGATAGTAAAGTTCCTCGACCAGAAAAAGACAAGAATATTACTTTTTAAAAAACTATTGTTTAAAAGTTAAATCATGGGTAAAATGAATTATAAATATTATAGTATAATAGTAGAATATTTTTTGAATCCTTTAATAAAACATGGTTCTAAAGGAACACTGATTTCCAACAGAATAATGAATTGAGGTAAAACATTTTAAAAAACACATTATTGATCATATTATGTACCTAAGAGAAGAAAAATCGTACAATTTCATAGAAATAAAATGATTAATAAGTGGTAAATAAAAATCAATATTGTTCATGACATGAAAACCATAATATTTCATCGATGCAAGAATAATCATAATCAGTCTTGATAAATAATGATATTTTTTCAATAAACTCTTACAACTTGGTAACATTGAATCATAAAAAATTGAAAAATTAACATTACATAAAGATAAATTATCATAAATATGATGATATTCTATATATAACAATTCAATGTATGTATATAGATGTCATGAAAATATATAGGTGCATAAC
This sequence comes from Viscum album, assembly GCA_963277665.1. Taxonomy (NCBI): domain Eukaryota; kingdom Viridiplantae; phylum Streptophyta; class Magnoliopsida; order Santalales; family Viscaceae; genus Viscum; species Viscum album. Next base: position 1,591,143,719 of record OY728160.1, on the reverse strand, counting down.
AAGTCATGTGTGTCAAAGAAGGAAAATTGAGACAAATTAGATAACCGATTTGGAAACATTTGAAACATAATACCGATTATAGTAATAGAATAAAATGTTTATTTAAATACCATAAATTTATATAAAATTAATATATAATTTGGGCATTAATACACCACAAAAAATAAATTAGTGGTGAATAAGAAATGTATCACACAGAAATAATAAGTGACAAGAAATTTCCTTAACTTGTGTGTTGACTCTCATCATACTGATAAAAACTATTATATAATAAATATATTTTTATTATTAGTCTTTCACAAGAACCATATTTTTTTATATAATATGATATATTGTATGATTATGATTTTATATTACCATTTTTCTAATAGTTTTATGTTAAGGTTTCCCTTTGGGAAATATTCAAAAAAAATTTCGCATACGTCTTAATTTGTTATATATTTCATCTATATACTTATATCATGATTTTAAGAAATTAAAAGTTGATATAAATATCATTTTTGTTAATTATATTTGTATTATAATAAATATATAATATATAATTACAAAAATATAATAGACCATTCATGGAGACGGTGGGTCATACATACAAATTAATGTTTCTTCTTTTTTATCTTCACATTTAATAAAACAAATAAAATTATATATATATGTGTGTGTGTGTGTGTGTGTGTGTGTGTGTTTGTGTGTGTATTTAATATAGTTAAATTATAATTATTATGTAATATATATCATATAAATTTACAAAACACATACTTAATACATTTCATTTTGTGTGTGAATGAATCATATCGCATTGAGATGCGGTAGTCCACACATCCTCAAACTAAATTATCAAATGTACAAAAAGTAGAATGTATAAATATAAGTGTTTGAAAAGAATTAAAAAAATCTTAAATACAAAATATTTATCCTATATATCACATATAAATGGAATATCCATCCTAATTCACAACCGTTAATGGTGGATAAAGAAAAAATGAACAATCGTCATTTCGTGAGGTGGTAGTTCGCTGTACACATAAACAATATGTTCATTAATAATTAGATGGAAATGTGTTTCAGTATAGGAAAAAACATTAGCCTAAATAATGGTATTATTTTGAGGATACATTTTCTGTTTTATAGTCATGAAATAATGTGAGTGGAGGGGTGGAGAATGAAAATAAGATAAAGGAGCTTTTGGAGGATGTTACCTCTTCATTGGGTAATTTCTTTATAGTTTTCACTAAAAGATTCATTGGATTGATTTAATCCAAAGTAAGGATTAAAGGTTTATAGGATGGATTTTGGGAAGTTTATTTGGAAGATATTTTCCTTTCATAAATGTTTTGAGATGATTGAGGATGTGGGATAGGTGGTCCACTTTTATAGGGGTGGGAAAGGACTCACATGGTATTTTTGGATACAAGTTACTTGTAACTCCGTTTTGAGAAACAAAATCATCATAAAAAAATACAAAACTCAATATTAGACATTCTATAACCAAAAAATATCCATATAATGGGTTTTTTAAAAGTTTATAGATCATTTTGACCCTTATGGTTAATATTTATTCCTGTATTAAGATTACTTTTTTCTAGAATTATGGTTATTAATTTTAATTAATTTCATTAATTTTGGTGTAAAATAATCTTTCCATTATTAGATAGTATAGAATATTATGATTAAAAATATTTAATATATTTTTTCAAATTCCAATCAAATAGATGGATGAAATTAATTTATTTTTAATCCCCTAGATGAGAGGACAATCTAGGTTTCAAAAGTAAAAATATTCAAAAGCATTCTACATTTTTGTATTCAATTTCAATGTAAAATTGATTCTAGTGGTCCAAATTAAATTATATGATAAAAATTTGACCTAATTATACATTAAAACCAATAAAATATAATATTTATCCACATAAAGAAAATATATGAAATAGTATTTTTTGAATTAAAAATCATTATTTTTCAAAATCCCTCAAAATATGTAACTTCATAAAAAAACTAAAAAAATCACTATAACCTAGTTATTTTGTTTTGATTTCTAATAATAACTCTATTTTGACATAGAACCATTATAAAATTTCAAAAAATGGGATTTAAAATAGGTTCTGTATTAAATTGTGGTAAAAGTTCCTAAATAATAATATGGGTTTTTGTTTGTGAAAATGGGTTTGTTAGTATCTTATGTTTATCAAATCAATTATATGAATATAAAATTATTTTATAGGGAATATAATTTATATTAAATTTATATCACTCAATAATAGTAATTTATTTAATTTATTACTATTAAATAAATTTGTGAGCATAAATATATTTTTATATCAATCATTTACTTTATATTAAATTGGTTCTTATAATAATTTACAGTTCATTTTAAACTATTGAATTTAATCATTTATTTACTTAATTTAGTTAATCCTATTAATAACTATAAATTTAACATATATGCTATGTCATAAATAATAATTTTATAGTTTTGTTACACTTAGTATTGTGTGTTATGCAATCCATCGAGGAAAGTCAATATTATAAATAATCTATACTAACCTCACTGTTTCGTGTAGAGTACATGGAACATTATGTTGTTTTTAGTGCATGATAAGTTTTTGTTTCATGTAACACAAGAACAAAATAGTTCTTTTATATAAATAAAATATTTTCAGTGATGTTTTAAATTCATAGTATCAAAAAGATGAAATAAATTTAAAAAAAATCACAAAATCTCACGGTGTTACATTCTACTAACCATACAATGAATTTATCACTCAAAATTAATCTAGGTTCTCGAAGGATTTATAAATTTTTATTACTTTAATTGAAACCCTAATTTTAAAAATGGACACTAAAAATTCTATTCAAAAACAAGTTGGAACCATAATTTTTACCTCGAGTAACCCATAACTGGGTATCCACAATGGATAAAAGAGGTGACAAGTGAAATCATGGACATGGAAGAAAAATACAACTATCATGCTCTTGATGTTGGTGATAGAGAAATTAGTCAAGATAATGTTAATAATCACACAACCATAAATCTGTAGTTTTCTATGAAAACATTTTATTAATAATAAATGACGGTACTGGGATAAAATTTTGGTTTCCAAACCATTTTTCCAAATTCGAAGAAAAAAATTCGCATGAAAATATACTTACATTATATTATTACTTGGCATATGAAAATCTAACCCTTAATTTTTTCCTTGATATATTTCCACTAAATCTCTTACCCTATGAAATTAAGGATAATTTTTTATTCCAAAAGTACTAATAGATCATGTCATCCATGATAAGTTATCCAATATCTCTTTAGTTACCATTAACACAAAGTGGTTAGAATATGATATCCAATATGCATTAATCCTATTGTGGTGACACAATACATAAAAATCAAAATATTTATTCAATGTTTAACAAAAACTTTCCACAAACGGCTAACCTTATAATCCTTTTAAATGTTGTAAATCCAAAACACTTGAAAAAAGGTCATGAAACCAGATTAACACTAATCCCCCATATATCACAATGTTTTTATTGGTTACTAAATTCAAAACATGTGAATATCCTCTTCATATATTCAATTGAAACATTATAATTACCATTATTACCATAATTACTAATTAAAAACACGATTTTTTCCTTATTCCAAACTATATTGGATATATTAATTAAATCCAAAAATGTTTTAAACATTACACATGATGACATTGATAACATTTCAACAAATCAATAATAAGATCAAGGGTAATTACTGATATATAGTTTATATCACCCAAGTAGATAATTTATTTATCCATGATAATAAAAATTTTCTCAACATATTGATGACACTAAGGGTTGCCTTCTGTTAATAAAAACTAGTACCTCACTAGTGAATTAACATGATGTTGCAAGAAAATGTTTATTTTCAAAATGAATTCATATCTTTAAATTTTATTAATGAACATAAATTAAAATCAAAATAAAAATTACATGTTTTTGGTACATAATATTTGAACATTTGGAGAAAATTATAATTCAAAGCCTCTCTAGATTTTGATGGAGATTCCATGTTTGCACTTTTTATCTTACTATTTTATTATTAAGGAGTTAAAAAATCATGTTATGCACCAATATGATCAGAGTACATGTAATATATGTTGTATAGGAAAACAATAAGTCCATTTTTCAATTAATCGAAGAAAATTATACATACATCAATTATATATATATATATATGATATCTACATGAATGAAATTGCGAAAATCGAATATTTAATGAAATTCATTACACATATCGATAATGTAGCATACATTGATATGTTAGTGGATATAAACATCAACCATGGAAAAATTACATGAAGAAACAATGTCTATGAATAATAAATATAGGGTGTAGGTGGAGTATCAGAATAGTAGATGTATAGTAAGAATGAATGAGAATGTCATGAGTAAATGGAAATTCGGAGTGATATAAAGAAGGGATGTTATTTCCACTAAATTAAGAGAACACACCTTTTGCGGATATCTGGATATGTAATCGGAGTCACTGGATACCTTTTTTTTGTAAATAGATTTAATGAAATATAGTGTGAAAATTTCATATGAAAAGAGGTAACTATAATGATTAAAGGAAGGCTTAACTTTGATAGAGTAGTTTCGAAGGAATACTTGTTGAATGATGGATGCGTCTGGAATACATAGAATATCCATTAAGACCAAATGTCGACATGATGTGCATATATCTAATTAATGATAAAGATAACTCTTCAATCAAAATGGATTTTGTGGAGTATGGATAAGGTATTCGTGAAGAGGATGATGGTAATCCTCGATGGTGGTTGATAGGTAATCGAAACATGAATGGCTTCATGGATGTTGAGTTCAGAGGATTCGAAAGATATGGGTGACAATAGAGATATGTAACAAAACTCAAAAAATCGATGTGTAAGGACTGGATTGAGAGAGATTGGTGGTATATGTACGATTATTAGCTATCCATATAGGGTACAACAATCCATGACCCTTGTGGTAGAGAATATAGGAATCACCTTTCATTAGGAACCCTTATAAAAGGAGACTATTATCGATAGTGGTATGGGTTGAATATGTTGTTAAGGAGGGATGGAAGAAGTGATATATTAAAGAGTATTAAGGAGATGAGGAAATTTTTTTGAGAAGGATGCATGTGCTGGTTTGTAGGAAGAGAAATATGATGGCATGTAAAATTGAAGTGGGAACCCTAGGAGTAGTTATGAATAGCACGAGGGGGTTTTGTGTTTGGAGGAGGAAGTGTAAATTTGGAGTGATATGGAATCTGGTAAGGGTGATATGTATGATTAATGAACCCATCTTTATTTTAGATAGTAGATATCACTTTTATATGTCTTCATCACCATTCAACATATCCCATTCAAACCTTAATGAAAACTTATACCGAAAATACTAATATATTTCAGGATATAGATAACATAATATTTGAATTCCAAAACAATCAGAACCAATCCAAGTGGGGCCCATTATGTTACTCCCCACACCCTCTTCAATTAGGCTTGGGGATAGTTACTAGCACCATGTTGACATATCAATAACATGGGAGGCTTTACCGTCGTATATGCACACACACATGCACCTCAAATCCCACAAAAATGGTGAGATGTAAAAAATAATGATCATAAAAAGAATGAATAGATGAATATACAAATATAAGAGTATGATAGGAAGTAAAGTAAAGTAAACAAGTTGAAATACTAGCCGCCACAATGATTTATGTAAAAAAATTCAATCCTGAAGGTAAAGGAAATGGGACTACATTCTGAGAGCTATAGGAACACACCTTGATATGTCTAGTCTCGTTGAGCACCATATTGTGCTGGTTTGTTTAGGACTCCATCAAAATGTCAATTTTTGGAAAAAGAAATGACACATGAAGAATAATACCACTCATGGGTGACTATTACAATACTCAGAATGACACCCTGAAACCACAAATAATAAAACAAAGGAAATACAATAAGATCTAAACATGTTTATGTATACAACAAATATAACAAGAATATACAGATATACTCAACAAAGACACGTAGTCTAGAGGTTATTCACAACCATTGTCTATTAGCCAAATATTATAGGTCGAATATTCCACAAAAAATTATCTGGGAAGAACACACTCCTATGTTTGAAAGCACCGATGAAGTCTTTCCGAGAGGGACTTCTTGTGGGGTCATATCATGAGAAGGAATACACTGATAGATCCAAATAAAATACATTACATTGTTGATGATCACATCTGGGGACATGGGTTGATACAAACAACTCAATCTAGAATAACCCTCTAGGTAGAGGATGGGAACCCAATACGATTAGTCATGTGGACAACCACGTCTCTACCTAAGGCACAAATACAAATAGTGAATCCCACCTAGATCCTCTTTAGGGATTCCAACAACACTATCTAGGAAGACCCTGTAAAGGAATCATTGTACGGGGAGTGGAAAATGATTTATTATGACCCTCAGGGAAATGATAATGCAATCAAACCATAGAAAAACTTGTCCATGATATAGAGGGAAATAATTTTAAGCCTTGTTTGAAAATGTGCACGGTGTGTAGATGAGTTACACGCCGTGTCCCTTGACCCTAGGTTCTACCCATATAAACAACCTGGGTCATTCAGACCAGGATTTTGTAGTACCACATGGAAAGTAGGCTACCTGTCTAGTCTACCCATGTATCATTACATGGCTCCAAACTATGTATGTGTTCATTTATATTAGCACACAGCTTCCCTATTGTATCTGGTCTCAGCCATGTCATGTGGGGGAGTAGACGATGTGTCGGTGACCCATGTACTCCACCCCATATCCATGTACATTACATGATACAAACCAATTATTCTGGGTGGTACCACACACTGTGTTATAGGGGTCACATGTCATGTGATGTTTAACATCATCCAAAACCCTAGCCACCACTCATTGGGCACCACACGATGTGTAGGTCCAGTTTACCCACAGCATTGTTTGGGAATTTCGAGAAATCCCATTCTTCATTTTTTATTCGATATGGTTCCTTTGAACATCTACCGAGTGATCATTTCTTTATAAAATAAAATATAATATCTCATCCAAGACATGAAATTGTCGAACAATGCAGCCTATCGTCAGATATAGTTGCAAAATGGATGAAATCCTCATTCTTTATCGTGTGTCGATGAACATTGAATAATGTGAATTCGGGCATCCAATATTTTTTTTAATTTCTATGTTTTTATCATCACAGCTCCATCATGACATGAAAATCCCGGATATACAATATCAAATCATTGCACCATGAAATGGGTGAACACCGATTGATTGATTGGGATATGTCGAGTTTTGGGCCATGAAAAGAACTACCACCACAAACATTTCATGGGGGAGAGAAATGAAATTTTCCATCAAGAGGAATGAACATAAATTGATGTTTTTTGTCTATATCGGTTCATTTTCATTATAATAATAATCAATGAAATCTAATCAAAAATATAATTATCTCAATATTCTTGAAAATATAATCCCATCCGACAATATGTACAATCCATGAATGTATCTATTCATCGATTGATTCATGTTCATCATAATAATAATGAATGTGGAATAATAAATTTAATACACTGGACCTACCTTGATTCGGTTCGATCAATGATTATGAATGCTACAACATCATTATAATTGGCAATATCCCTCAAATCTAAGGTTCTTCCATGGCTGATCAATGATCTTTCGTTGTTGTTTTCTGAGAGGATTTCTAAGAGCACACTCCAATATCCCTCTATAGGTAACTAGGTTTTGTATCTATCCCTTGAAATTTTCCATAATCAGGTATTTAATGACATGTCCATCACTAATCCAAAAATTAAAAATAAAGTAGTTTTAATTAATTATTTTTTTCATTTCTATGCCCATGATACCCTTTCAACAAATGACCCTCACTGAAAAATGTTTAGTCACACAAAAGGTAAATCCACCATTCTGAACACAATGGTAAAATTAAAATTCTGTTCTAGGAACCCATTTAGATGTTATTCCATTTTTTCAAGGAAATTGTGCATACATGATATATAATATATTTAATATATTTTGAACAATTTTTCTTAGAAAACTATGGCGTAGAATATCACATCATCTTTTCACCTGGTCTTGAAAATAATCCATAAAATATTTTAAAACAATACATGCAAAATTAAACTCATAACATTCTACCCACCATGGGGCTTCACATCCCTAAAAATAAAAAAAAATGGGATACTCAAAAATATGTCGGTACTGAGCTTGAATATGAGCCTCAGGCTCACATGTTCTCGCCTGGAGATCCTCGTGCGGCCACTAGACACACACAAAAGGAATCAATCAACCATGAAGTATCCTCTACATATGATCATAAATCTCTACAAGGTTATTAGAAAAGGTCTCTCTATCGTCAATGTCCATCTCACCCCAAAAGATAACATGTGATGGGTCATGCACATACCTCCTCAACCATAACATATATAAGACATATTGTTCCTGATATAATTGTAGAGATAGATCCAAGTGGTATTCCTCCTTGGTAACTCTATGACGTACCTGGAATGAGCCAATTAACCTCAGAAATAGATTTCCACCCCCATCTAATTATCACTAATCAATGTCAAGGTGAACCTCATGGCAACACATGGTCCCCTTCCATAAACACCAGGGGCACCCATCACTTATCATCATAAGACATCTGACAGATTTTTATAATATTTATCCATATATGGATGATCTATATCTTATCTGTTGTAGCTCGCACCACCTCTGAGCCCATGAGTGCTGACTCCCCAGGGCTAGTCCAATAATATGGTGAATTAAATGATCGCCTATAAAAAGACTCGAATGGTGTCATATCAATTGTTTAATGGTATCTATTATTGAATGAATACTCCACCAGTGGAAGATGATCCTACCAACTATAACCAATGTCCCAAACGCATTCTTGTAGAATTTCCTCAGCAACTTGGATTGTTCAATTAGTCAAGATGTCATTTTGTGGGTCAAATGTTGTGCCCTTGGTAACTGGGTCCTAAAAACCACCTTTAATCCCTTAGATAACTAGGATGTAAAACAATCATCATGATGATATTCAATTGTCCATAGAACTGAATAGAGTCAGACTATCTCCTAAATATAGAGGCATCCCATGATCTCTACTAAAGTATACTCTCATATATATAGGAAGTGGGATGTGATGGGGAGTCAGTATATGATCATTCAAATAGCATCGTGTTCACTATACATACATGGTAATCCTATCTCAATGTACATGTATATCTATTCCCACTTCTATTAGGGAACATTAAGGGGTTCATCTAGACCCACTAGATCATTGTGCTCATCCATTATGTTCTAGAAAGTAAGGAATCAAGATAAAAACTCTATAAGAACTTTCTTCATCCCTAGCCACCAAAAATAACGTCAGAGGTCCCAGTATGTCATTTCCTCAACTAGATGTATTGATAAGAGATATGTGTGAAACTCACTCAGAACCTACCCCTGTAGAATCATTTTTACCATATTTCCTCCTCTGAAAATAATGATGTGATCCCAACCTTTATGTTATCCATTAGGTGAATTCCCATTGGATATATAAACATTTGTGTATCATAGTCGATATCCCCAAGTTGGGCCACCCTAAATCATTTTAAGAATGGAAAGGTGAACACTATTGACTGGATGTAATCTGATCTATCTCCATCGACAAATGATAACTTTAAAGAGGCCAACTTCTCTGATACCTTATTTAGTAATTGCGTACTTTATCTCCTTCTGATAACATTTTCTAAAACATTCCCCATCCAAATAGTATAGAAAATATAAAGGTTATCATCCTAGAAGAACTCTAACCATCACCTCTATATCATGTTTAGATCCTTCTTATAGAATATATACATGAGACTCTTCTGATCTAAGTATATGATAATCCTCTCAACCATTAGGTAGTGTTGCCACATATTCAAAGTGAATACAACAGCTTCTTACTCAAGATCATGGGTCACATTGTTCTTCTTATGTGGTATCAACTGTTGTAAACCATAAAAAACACAACATTATTATAAATCAAAACACAGTGAATCCTGGTCCCAAACGCATAACAAAATACTGCGTACTCAACACCCTATTTCAACAATATCATCATTTCCATGCTTTTCAGAATCTTTCTCAACTACTTAAATTCATGCAGGCACTTTTCTTTCCACATAAAAGGATGCCTGTTTGTAGAAAATATATCATGGGTGCTGTTATACAATATAAATTAGGTATGAATATCTAGTAAAATCCTTCCATCGCAAGGAATCTTTTTACGTCCATCACACTCTTAGGTGGCTACCATTATAGAACTTCATCAAACAAGGTTAGGTCCACTTCCACTCCATCGATTAAGTTAACAAGACCTAGAAAGTGGGATTTATATATCCTGAACTCATACTTCAAGATATTTCTATATATTTGGATCTCTTATAGTATGTCTAGAACTATCCATATTTGTCTCACATTTACCTCCTTGGATGTTGAGTACAGAAGGATGTAGTCGAGGAAGACTACCATGAACTGATCTAACAAAGGCCAAAAGATCTAGTTTATGAGTCCCATGAATGATGTTGGAGAATTGATTATCCCCTAAAAGAGGATAATATTCTTTGTTTATAATATAATATTCATTTTATTTATTAATCATAGACACCATTATTAGTTTATTTTACACTTTGAACATTATTTCACGTTATGATTGTAATTCTTTCTTAAAATGCACTATTACAGGGTACATTCTTGAACATCTCATAAAACACAAAATGGCCTTAATTTTATTTTCATATTTTATTTTCAGGTATCCCATGATATAAGGAACAATTCATTCTTCTACAGCACTTCGAGATTCAAATTGGAAGACCACTAAAGTGGGCCTTGAACCAACAAGGTTCTGGGCGAAGTGAACTGGACAGAATCCCAATAAAAGTACTAAATAGGGCAGGATTCAAGCCCAATTATTCGAAACATTTAAATGATGATAGAGTATATTATGGGAATCATTTCAATAAATAGTGTCCAAATCTAATTTGGATGTTTTAATGGTGTTCCAGGTGGCCCATGTTTATGAAGAAATTATGGGCCCGATTCTGAGGCCCATAAAAATAGCCCACCATGTATCTCATATCTCGCGAACCGAAAATTATTTTAGGCTGAAATTTTACAAGATATTATGGGAAAGTCGGGGATACATTTTATCCTTCAATAGCCCACTAAAATTAGTCCATATAGAAGGTCCTTTCGGCATTTATTTTCAGTGGATGATGTTGGATGCCACTTCGGGGGAAGAGTGGAAAAGACTCATCTACATTAATTTTCCACCCACCTAGTCCCACTACAATTAATTAAAGACACATTGTAATATGGGGGCTCAGAAAAAGTCTTCATAAATACATATTGAAGGCAATATTGGTGGAGTATTTGGGGATCTTGGAGCTTTGTTTTCATTGTAATGTTGTTATGTAAATCTGTCTTTGTAACGTTCTTCCTTCTCATGTAAGTTGTTCGAATCAAATTAGTTTTCAATAAAATTTATTATTATTCTCTTATTCGGTTCTTATTTATATCTATTTGATACTGTTTCCTCATGGTGTGAGCTTCTTCACACCAAACCTTGTGATTTTGTTCACAAAGTGGTGGATTGATCGTTATTTTTTGTTTTTACTTCTTCAATTCCACCCTCGTAAGTCTACTTCCTATTTTTGTTGACAAAAGTTCATCAGTGGAGGGATCACTATTTTGTGGTTTGATCCAAGGGAGTATCTAGGGGTTGTATTGGATGTTATTTATCACTCTCTAAATGTTTTTAATTTCTTTTATTTGAGTTTCTTTCATTCAATGATTTTCTATCTTCCCCTTCCTTATTGACTTTATTCACCCCACTTTTCTGTGCTAATTAGATCCTTTACATTAGAGTGCTTATGAAAATGATCCTACTAGTTTATATGTGATTATAATGTGTTTGGGAGGGTGTTTGATCAGTATGTTCTGAGGTTAGTTTGAATTAAATTTATGATTACTTCTCAAGTTCATGAAACTAAAATTGTAAAAAAAACTAATTCAACCAATCCACCCCGAGCAATAACCTATGATCAAAACATTTTTTCATAATTTGAATTCCCAAACATCTATTATTTCACTTATAAAACCATATTAAATCAACCCACATTGGCCACTTCATATCAAAAAATCAATCAATTTATATTGTGTGTCTAATGATGTTCTTACGTCTCTGAGGATTTGACAACCCAAGTTACACCGCGAGAGACTACTTATCCATTTGAACTTTGGTAAATTTGGGTGACACCAAGAATTAATTAGGGAAATGGGAATCACCAACTACTTATAGTGACCATAGAAATATTACAATGTTGTGTTCAGTATATAATAATCCCTTACTTGTGGCTGGTGGGTTCCTGATATTTGGTAAATCTCTGACAATAATCACTAACCTCTCCACATGATTAATGAGTTCTTCGATCCTCGATAGTTTCTACATGTTCTTCACGATCACCTAATTCTTGAACCAGTATTCCACGCACAAATTCAACTTAATGTTTTCCATCATGGGAAATAATATACTACACTTGGTGAAACACTAGGTTAAACAAATCTCATCTTTTGCATGTTCTCTAACTTCGCCATCTGAATGCATGGATGTGAAGGAGCCATATGATTTGACGGAGTTGATATTAGATGCATAATAGGGTGTATATTATTGAATAATTCTACAACTCGTCAGAGACGTAAACCATGAACATGTTTGAGGAATACTTTCATGAACTCCATCACCGCCACATGAAACAATAAAATAAAAACATCCACTGCACTAAGGATCTGTATAACCAACATTTCAGTAATCAGATACACCCTCCTATGTAGGAATTCATCATGTGAAACTTGGGTTTTCCTTTCACCAAAAATGAGATCCTCATTCAATCACTGTGGACACACCACACCCTTCTCCTAATGTAGTCAAATATGGTCATTCCTTAAAGATAACCAATCTATACCAAGAATGATTTTTTATGGCCTTGAAGCTGTGAAAAAGAGATCCCAACCAAAACTATATCCTCTAATAGTCATGTCACACTATTAGCACGTGTTCATTATCATTGATTCTTCTCCAGTATGTGTCTCCAAGAGTATGGGTCAAGTCAATGGTTCAAAAAATATATATGTCTTGAACATGATATGTGGGGAGAAAGGAATGAATAGAACCCATGTCTATTAGTATGGTTTGTAATGTATAATGACATAGATCATACCATAAATCTCCCATGGAGTCTCCGGGGTCGTATGCCTTGATTGACTCTTGAAATACCCTCCTCTATCCTCCAGCTCCATGATACTAGAATGGACCACATGGGGGTGGTGGTGGGGAAATGTTGAAGAGACAACAAACCCTTATACTCTACCAACTCCTCTACCACATCTGCCAACCAACAGACCAACTGTAACGCCCTAAACCTAGTATCCTAGTGTCGGTGCATTATTACATAACATTTTCATGATCACAAGAGATCATTTCTCAAACGACCAATTTGTTTAGTATTCCAGGAATTACTTGATACATAAATAAGTTTTACATTACATCATGAAATAAAGAAAAACAACATTGTGTCCCCTTTGCACCCACTCAAATCCTTTGCTCTATCCCTATAGGTTAATCACAATATACTTCCTCACATCCTAGGAAAATAAAAACATAAGAAAGGGGTGAGATCAGATTCTTTTGAAGGATAAAATATAGCATAAACAATCATAATTAACAATAAAAATTTAATTCAATGTATAAGACCAAAACACTGTAATTTTAAACCTAAACATCTTCATAATATTGAAAATATAAATCAAAAAATTCTTTTTACTTGTTCACATGGATATTATAATAGTTTAATAATAAAATTTAAAATCAATAGGTAATTTCATAATGAGGGAATTCATAATGCTAGACATCATAACCACAATGTCAAGGCAACGTGAAAAGACTACAAATAAGATTGTTTTAAGGCCTTGTGCCAAGACACTAGTTTGTCTCATGAGACCTATTGTTGCATCGAGGAGCTATAGCAGGATCCACCCATGACTTACAAAGTTCAATTCATTACTTATATAAAATATTTGAAAAATAATCTAAACATTAGTATTTGAACTAGCATAAAAAATGTCAATATTTTAACAATAAACTAGGAATGGTATATAAATTACACATCCAGAGTAAAAAATAACTCATTCAATACAATATGTAAGATTTTATTATAAAAAATCATCCTCAATCAAGAATAACGAAGGATATTAAAATATATAAAAATCTTCATTAAAATTATTGGAGAGAAATATCCCCTTTTTTCTAGAAAATGTTTAAAATTCTCACTATTTGTCAAGAAGTTGTTAAAAATTGATTTCTTGAATCAATGTGTCCCAAACCACTCGAAAATTTTTAAAAGGAATTTAAATTTTAAAACTTCGATGTCTATATAAGTAAATCATTTACACCATTTTTAAAACCTGGACATTAATGAGAAATATTTATAAGAATTAATCTTAAAAACATTTAAAATGATATTGTACTTAGAGTTCCTAAACAAATGAGAGACACTTGAATAATAATAATTCAGGTAATAAAAACATTATAATATCATGAGAATAGAAGGATTCATATTGTATTATTTCAATGTATAGTATGAACACCATATAAAAGTGAATTGGCACATAACAACAAAGATGTCTCAATGGAATGCTAATTCAGATGAAATTTGTCATAAAAATGGTATCCTTAAGGTACGAATAAATAAATTACATAATTATGTGCGAAAAATATAAATACAGTCAATATGATTTGATATTTAGGGTAAATCAATCAGAGAACATTCACACATATTCTAGTATAAACAACCCCAGTGACATGGATGTTTAACTAGATAAATGGAAATTGAGTTAAGATTACTCTTCTCAAGTTCATATCAATTACATGAGAATTTATAAAAGGAGTGATTATGTGTATAAAAATTATATAAACACAATGGAGAGTGTAAATTACTATAAAAATAAAGAAATAATGATTTCACACATAATCTAGGAGTAGAATAATTAATGAAATATACGTAAAACGCAAAGAGTGTAAATCGAAATTAGAAATTCCCTTACTGATTTTGTAACTTACGAAACATAAAACCTATGAAAGAAGGATCATTAAAAAAAGATGTAAATACAAATAAATTAAATTATATTACACAAATAATAAAATCATGGGAAGTGCATAGACCACACCAAAGGAAATAGGGGAAAAATATAATGAATATCAAGGGAATAAAAAGAGAGATGAAAACCTATTACATTGTGCGTTTCCTTAGTAGAGTGTAGTTTAACTACTTTTATAATGGTGAAATCATTGTTATCAAATTATACAAGAAGCATATACATAAATATGATATCATATATGATATTCTAATATTTCTTAGTTAACGATATTTCACTATTATCATTATTTTGGGTATTAACTGATTTGTTTTCCTTTATATAGTTTATTACGTAAGTCATGTTTGTTACGGATAGGATGTATTTTAATAATATAAGTAATTATATTAAGTTCAGAAACATTATTTTTAATCATCAAATAAAAAATTTTCTTGAATGGTTACGATGGGGAATGAAATCTCATCGTGTCGTGGAGACGGTAAGTTGCACGTACGCATGAGTGACAATATCATTGTATTAGTGGAGAAATATTATGTAATTAGATGGTATATTATATATAAAGAATCATTAAAATGATATTTTTATTATTTACATTATTTATACTCATTATTATACACATCCAAATAACGAATTGTTGAATAAGAAACTATACCACAACGTGGAGACGGTAATTTGTCCATATGCACGTATGGTGACTCTATCATTCATAGGATGTATAGAATAATGAATATGGTTGTAACAAATTTATAATAAAATAATAGTATGTAGAATGTACTAGGGTTATTATTTTGGTATGGAAAAAAAAGGAATGTTGGAGAAGATGAAGAAAGGGTCTTCGAAAGAGGGGATGAAATAATTATCTCTTATTCAGGAACTTCCTTTTGATTTGATCAAAAGGGGTCCTTAGGATGGATTTAGGATCAATGTAAGGCCCTTAGATTTAAATGAGGCTAGTTTGGAGGATATTGGAGTAGTGTTTGGCTTATCCAAATGGATTTGGTGGAGTGAAATTCAGAGAAGGGGATGTTCTCTTTTAAAAGACAGGTGAGGGTCACTTTTGGAAAAGCATGAAATATTATTTTATTATAAAATAGTTTTCAGGTTATAATGGCTCAAAAAATATTTATTTCGAGGATAAGGTGGGTATGGGTCGAAATTATCTCTAACAATTGGTTTTATAAATGTTTTGGTCACCATATTAACATGAACTTTTACATTTAACTCTTAGTTTAATCGTTTAACTTTTACAATATCTTCTTGTATTTTTCAATTACATGGTTTGTAATCATACAATAAAATTACCGGAGAACACAAAGTGATTAATTAATAACATATATATCATTATATAAGTCCTTTGTCTAAACCATATATTTTTTTAATATAAGTTCATTTAATAATATAGTATTTGATTTAAATTCTCATTTATGTCAATTTTGACACTATTTAGTATTTGGTTTTTTTACATTATAAAAAAACATGATTACATAAAAAATATATTAAATAAACCATAAAATGTCATATTAACCTATAAAATTCGTGGAATTCATTAAAAGTCTCAATTTTTATGTATTTTTATATTTATAATATCGATTATTATAATCCTTCATTAAAAAAGTAATTACTACATCATCATTGTGTCATAAATATTTTTAATTATTTAACGTCTAAAAATAATAAATAAAGTAACATGATGTAGGAAATATTTTTAAATTTATAATGATTATTTATAGTTTAATTTATCTTATATATAACCCTATATCAAATATGGTTGTGTTATTAAACATTGAATTTAACACTTTTAACTCTTCTTGAAATAAAATAATAATAAATGTCCTAATATAATACAACTGAATAATAGGATCAAATTTTATTCATATGTGTGATTTTGGTCGAAATACACTACTGTAATAGAATTAGGACATGTGTTAGGATAATTATAATATCATTTTTTCATTTAACAACTCTATTTACATTTAATAGTGGTAAATAAAATTCGAAAGTCACTATTCTTAAAAAATTATTTGAATTCTACTAAACCAGATTTTAATTAAAAATTTCAGATGTGTCTCTTGGATTTTTTATATTCAATTCACAGAAGTGGTAAAATTACGTTTTATGCAAGTTTCCAAATGTTCCTAGAAGGCGTGTAAAAGACGTTAAAAAGTTCAATAAAATTTTGTACATCTAATCTTATTATAAAATTACTTAAATTAATTAAATTGGACTAATATAGGTATTCTATATCTATTTTTATTTTAAAATAAATTTAATTTAAAAAATATAATTTAAATAATAAGTCAGCCTTAAACAATAACGCTGTGTTTTTCACTATTCATAAAAATTGAATGTTGTTAGAAAAATAAGAAAATTCACCCAAAGATAATTTTTATATTCCAAATTCAAAAATTATTTCTATATTGCCAAATTGAATACATATAAGTTGTATAAATTATTTTAAAAAATATTCTCGTTGTTAAAACCAGAAAGTGGGATTTTGAGAATTAAAAACTATCAAAAGATGGTTATGTGATTATATCAAATTTAAATGTAAAATTGCATCAAATGAAAAAAAAAATTAATTAAATGATAAAAATAAAATATAATTATACTTCAAAACCATGCATACGTATAATTTAAAACAATAAATTATATTGATTAAAAAAAATTTCAATCAATATTTAGTATTTTTGTATATTCATAAAAATATGAATGTTATCAGAAAAGCATTGAAAATTTATCCAAACTAAATTTTTATGTCCCAAATCAAAAGAATATATATATATTTTAAAATTGAATATATAAAACTGTCAGATACGGGATTTTAAAAAAGGGTTCACCAATAAAAGTTGGTAAAATTTCATTTCTTGGAAAATGCGTCTTTTATCTGAAAAATTGAATTTGTTCTTATGTTATATCTTATGAACACATAATATGGATGTTAAAATTATATGGAGTATATAACATTAAAAATGAAGGTAATACTATTCATCACTACTTTTTGAAAGGCTAGTTTGGTAAGTTGTGGTGCTCTCTAACATGGTGTTGCATGTTGTGCAAGTTATTGAATTACATTAATGAAATTAACTTGCTATTAAATTTTGGGGTGTTACATTCTTCCCCCCATTTGGAAATTTCATCCATATAATTTTAAAATTGTTCTTTGTAACTTTGTTAAAATTCCAACATCAGAAAAAGATTCAATAAAACTATCACATTGAAAGAAAGAAAGGGAAGTACAAAGGTCACCTGAGATAACCCATATTATAATTCCATGTTGAAAAAAATGGATATGGAATATAAAATAAGTGTCACATTCTAATGGAGAGTGATAGAAAACATGATCAGGATAATGTTAACAACATGTAAACCACAAACTTGTGCTGGGTTACACAGTCATTAGTTTCCCAGTAGGTAAAGTAAACAGACAACATTTGTTGTTTTAAGTTCCATTTCTTAATATTGAGGAACTTATTTATGAAATTGATGAAGAAAATAAAGAGATATAATTACTTTTTATGTAGAGTTTCGTCCTTTACAAATTTTCTACCACTAAGTAATATTTTCTCCAAATAATGAGTATTCCTGATGAATTGGCCAATCCTATAGCACTAGAATCAACTTCTAGAGAATCACATAATACACAAAGGATGAACTACATATTACCACTGTCTTTAGGGATTAACCAAAACAAAATGGTTTCTACAAGATCAGATCATCTCCAAAATGGATATTCCTTTATAGAAATAAATACTAATCTTTATTTCCAAAATTAAACAAACAATACCCAAAGTTCAATAAAGAACATAAAATAAAAAATTGTCCTTAAAATCTGTTAATATAATCCAAAATAAGATTGAAACCCAAAACATAGAATAATTCAATCACAAAGTATTTCAAATAAAATCTTCACATTTAGCTCTAAATAAAATCAACTACTCTTAAAGTCTCATTCTGAAGTGTAATTAACCAAATCTCATATTCTCTATTATATGTTAATCATTACCATTAATAATATGAATATCTATAAAAAAACATATATTCTTCCAAAGTAAAAAATACACCATTACTCCTCAAATGATATCCCCTAGTATTATATTTTCCTTAGGCATATATTGTTCCCAATAGAGAGAACATCTTCCAAAATAACATTTATCACATAATCACCAATCATTTTTCTATATAAACGATATACATTTGAAAAATCATAAGATCCAAAATCAACTTATTATTGATCAATAAAATCATTTAACAAAAAATAATTAGTCACACTAACCAGGGAATTCACATATTTTAGTGGTAGGAGACAAATCCCCATCACACATTAGTAGTGGGTTTGATTCCCACAGCTTTGTCCGACATGACTGGTTGCCATATAGTCCGTGTGTTTTCATTTTTCAAAAACTATATAATTTTATAACATTCCAAAAAATGAGATAAATAACCATATTTTAACTATAAATGTTATCTCATACCACAAATTTTCATCCCAAATTGTAATAACATATAATTTCCTCAAATTCAAGGATATTAGAAACCCAAATGGATCATTATAATTATATCTACAAATGAAAAGATAATTATTCCTCAAATAGAATTTTCACATTAAAAACTATAGTGTAAAAAATACAATAGAAAAGACTTCCAATGTAGTCCATTCAAAAAAGAGTATTAATAATTTAAATATTTCTCTATCCATTTAATAAAATATATGATATTCCTTGACCTAGATGATATCATATAGAATAGATAATTGACTAGGGTAATTCCAAATCCCATTAAATTTACGACAAATGAATGTAAATGGATTATTAACACCATTTTAATTTTCTTCCATATTACTCTTCATTTTCCTCACCAATTTTTTTAATTTATGTCCTTATTTCCCACATATAATGAATTTTATTATTCCATTGAAACACTTTCATAGGTGTCTCCTTCCATATTTCCTGCCTAATAGAAATTTTACTTTCTTTTCTCTATGGTGTCAACTGCTGGAGCTCTTATCATTTTTTTCCATTTTCTTCTTTGTTGGGTTTGAAATTTGGTTAATGTTTATTTTGTTCATCAAATTTTTTTCAAACTGATTTGGAATGAATATGATATCTTTCACTCCTATCAACATTCCATTTCATTGGTCATTTCCACCAATGTTCCCACCTTGTACATCAAGTTCAATGTTACTATGACATCTTTGGAATCCATCCACAGACTAAAACCAAAATGTACAGTGTGAGTAAAAAGAGTCATAAAATCATTTAAAAAATATAATGACACCATATTTTCAATCTAAAACACCTTAAGAATAACCATGGTTATTTATTCAGATATTATATTAAAAACATTCCAAACTATTTGTAAAAAAATGAATTATCCTAAGAATATCCCCCAGCAGTGTCGTAACCAAGAGTGTAGCAAAGCCCATTGTCTTGCACTAGTTCCCATTCGATTCTAGCTCATATCAGTGTTTTTAGGTTTTACCCCTAGGTACATCTATGCAAGATCCACCACTACAAACTAGTATCCATAAAGGGGTGTATTTCTTGGAAAACCCGCATAATTTTTTCATTTACAAATATTTTGGATGTTCTTCTATACTAATCCTCAATGTATATCTTATGGTTGTGTTTTCGAAAAAAATTATTTATAAATATTGTTTCCAAGGTTTGTATTAAATATTTTCTGATACCAACTGGAATACCCCAACCCTATTTACCTAGATTCTGTGCATTATTACATAAAATTGGCTTGTTCACAAGAGATCAAGTCTCAAAAAACCGATTAGTTTAGTATCTTTGGAAGTGCTAGATACATAAATATGTTTGACATTACATAATTGAATAATGAAAATCAACATTGTGTCCCCTTTGAAAATACTCATATCCTTTGGCCAATCCCTTTAGGTTAATCATAATATACTTCTTCACATCCTAGGAAAAAGAAAACATAATAAAGGGGTGAGCTCAGATGCTCTATAAGGATTGCAATATAGCATCAACTATCACAATTAAGCATAAACATTTCAGGAAATGTATAAGACTAAAACATAAAGTATTTTAAAAATAAACATCAGCATTACATTGAAAATATAAATCAATTAATTCCATTTAGATATTCACATTGATATTCTACTAGAAGAATAATCACATGTAATATCAATAGCTAATTTTATAATGATTGAATGCACAATTGAGGATATCATAACCAAATTGTCCAGGCCTCATGCCAAGAATACATATAATAATTTTTAAGGCCTCATGCCATGACACTAGTTTGTCTCATTAGACCTACCAATGCATCCAGAATATAGATATTGATCCACCCGTCATGTAATAAGTCCAATTCATTCCTCATATGAACATTAGGAAACATAATCTAATCATTTTAATTAGAACTTGTATAAAAAATGTCAGTATTTTTACCACCAACCATGAATTGTATTAAAATAGCACATCCAATATCAAATATAACGCAATAAATAAAATATCGAATATTTTATTTTAATAAATCAACCACATGAAGGATATTGAAAAAGATGAAAATGATCAGTAAAATTATTTGAGAGAAATATCCCCTTTTTCTTGATAACATTTAATAGTATCAGTATTTATCTAGAAGTTGTTAAAAATAGATTTTTTGAATCAAAGTGTACCATACCACTCTAAAATTTTTAGAAGGAATTTAAATTTTAAAACTTCTATTTCCATATAAATAACTGCTTAACACCTTTTTTAAAACATGGACATTAATGATAAAGATTTAGAAGAATAAATCGTTAAAACATTTAAAATGATATTTTAGTTAGAGTTCCTAACCAAATGAGAGATGCTTGAATACAAATAATTTTAATGATAAAACATTATAATATCATGATAATAAATAGATTCCTGATATACTATCTCAAAGTACTGTGTGTACACCATATAAAAGAGAATTGGTGCATAACAACAATGAAGTCTCAATGGAATCTAAGTTGAGATGAAATATGTTATATAGACTATATCCTTAGGTTAGGGATAAATCAATGACGTTATTATGTGTGAAGAATATAAATAAAATAAACATGATTGGGCATTCAGTGTATGTGAATTAGAGGACATTAACATATATTCATGTGAAAACAACACCAATGACTTGGATGTCCAACTCAATGAATGGAAATTGAGTTATGATTACTCTTATCAAGTTCATATCGATGACATGAAAATCTATAAATGGAGTTATTATTTATATAAAAAGTATATCTACATAATGGGGAGTATAAACTACTACATAAAAAAATTAATATGATTTCACACATAATCATGTAGTAGAATAATCAATGAAGTAGGTATAAAACATAATGTCTGGAAATCAAAATTAGAAATTCCCTTACCAATTTTGTAACATATGATTAGTACACTACAATAAAGAATTATCACAAAATGAATATGTAAATTCCCTTAAATTAAAGTATATTACACAAATAATACAATAATTTAAATTACATACACCAAACAAAACAAAATAGTGGCAATATCGCCTGAATCTTAGAGGAATAAGAAGTGAGATGGAAACCCCTTACCTTGTACTTTTACTTAGTAAAGATTAGTTTAACCTCCTTTATAATAGTGAAATATTTGTTATTTTATTATAAAAAAACCACGTACATAAATATTATATCATATATGATCTTTTAGTATTGCATTGTTAATGATATTTTAGTAGTGTCCCTATTTTGGGTATTGATTCATTCGTTTTCGTTTATATGTTTTGTTATATAAGTAATGTTTATTATGGATAAGATGTATTTGATTCATATCCTGAATGATATTATTTTCTTAAAAATTATTTTAAATCAACAAATGAAAATTATTCTTGAATGGTTACGAAGGGGCATGAAATCTCATCACGTCGTGGAGATGGTAAGTCGTACGTATGCACGAGCGAAAATATCATCCTATTAGTGGTGAAATAGTTTGTAATTGGATGGTATATTATATATACTGAATAGTTAACACATTATATTTATTATTTATATAATTTATACTCATTATTATACCCATCCAAATAATGAAGTGTAGAATAGAAAATTACACCACGACGTGGAGACGGTAATCTGCATTTACGCATGTATGGTGACTTTTTCATTCATAGGAGGGATAGAATAATTAATATTGTTATACCATATTTATAATAAAGTCAAAGTGTGTAGAATGTACTAGAGTGGTTATTTTGGTATGGAAACAACAAGTAATTTGGAAGTGGAAGGAAAAAAAGAACTAAGAAAGAGGTGATAAAATAATTACCTATTTTTTGGGTGTTTCCTTTTGATTTGATCAAAAGGGATCCCTAGGATGGATTTATAATCAATATATGTCCTCTATGTTGAAATTATGATAGTAGGAGGATATTTGAGAAGGATATTTCCAAACGAAATGGCTTTGGAGGTGTGAAATTTGTAGAAGGGAAAGTTCCCTTTTACAAGTGAGACGAGGGTCACTTTAGGAGAATCTTGAGATATTATTTTATTATAAAATCATTTTCTATTTATAATGGCTCAAAAAGAATTTATTTCAAGTCTTAGGTAGGTATGGGTCGAGATAATATTAACCAAAAAGTTTTTTAGAAGTACAGTTCACCATATTAACCTTATCTTTTAGGTTTAACTCTTAGTTAAATAGTATTACTTTTACAATATCTTCTTATATTTTTATATTACATGGATAATAAAATTACAATAAAATGACAAGTGTACACCAAGTGGTTAATTAATGAAATATCTATCATTATGTATGTCCTTTGGGAAAACCTCATATTTTAATGAATATTATATCATTTAATAATTTATTATTTTTTAAATTCTCATTTTTGTCAGTTTTGACAGTATATAGTATATGGTTTTTTGGAAAGTCAACAAAACTTAATTACTCAAAATAAATACATTAAATAAACCATAACATGTCATGTTAACCTAGAAAATTCTTTTAATGCATCAAAAGTCTCAATTTACATTTATTTTGATATTTATAATATCAATTATTTTAATCTTTTATTAATAAGGTAATTACTGCATCCTCATTGTGTCATAAATAAATTTAATTATTTAATGTGTAAAATTTATAAATAAAATACAATGATATAGGAATTCATTTAATATATATTATGAATATTTAT
This sequence comes from Viscum album, assembly GCA_963277665.1. Classification (NCBI taxonomy): domain Eukaryota; kingdom Viridiplantae; phylum Streptophyta; class Magnoliopsida; order Santalales; family Viscaceae; genus Viscum; species Viscum album. The sequence continues at coordinate 1,591,119,309 of OY728160.1, read as the reverse complement.
TGTTGAATTTATCTTATATATAATCCTATGTTAAAAAATGTTTGTGTTATTAAACATTGAATTTAACAGTTTTAACACTTCTTTTTATAAAATAATAATAAATGTCCAAATAAAATCCATGCGGATCAAAAGGATAATATTTAATTCAAATGGATTATTTTTGTAAAAATACACTTATCCAATAAAATTAGGACATGTTTTGGGGTAATTATAATATCATTTTTACATTTAATTATCCTATTTACTTTTAACCGTGGTAAATAAAATTCAAATGTTACTATTAACCAAAAATTAATTTCATCCAATCAAACCACATTTTACTAACTAATGTCAATTGTTTCTCTCATATTTTTGAAATTCAATTTACAGAAGCCTCAGAATTATGTTTTATGCAAATTTTCAAATGTGCCTAAAAGGTGGGTAAAATACGTTAAAAGGTTCAATTAATTTTTATACATATATTTTTATGATAAAATGAATTCAATTAATTAAATTGGACTAATATAGGAATTATGTATCTATTTTTAATTTAAAATAAATTTAATTTAAAAAAAATATTTAAATAAATAATTCGGCTTTAAACAATAACGTAGTGTTTTTCACTATTTATCAAAAATTGAATGCTTTTAGAAAAATAGAAAAAATTCACCCAAATCTCTTTTTTATTTTCCAAATTAAAAATAGATATCTTTTTTTCAAATTCGAAACATATAATTTATATTAATTAATTTAAAAAATATTTTCATTATCAAAACCAGAAAGTGACTTTTTGAGAAGCAAAAAACTATCAAAAGATTGATTTGTGTTTTTGACCAATTTAAATGTAAAATTACTTACAATTAACAAAATTGAATTTAATGATAAAAATATAATCTAATTATACTTAAATACAATTAAAATGTATAATTTAGCACTATAAATTATTTTGATTAGAAAAGTTGTTTTCAATTATATTTAGTATTTTTCACTATTCATCAAAATTAAAATGTTATCAGAAAAGCAGTGAATATTTATCCAAACTAAATTTTTATTTCCCACTTTTAAAGGAGTTGTTTTTTATGTCATATTTAAAATATAAAAGTCTCAAATATTGGTTTTAAAAATGTGTTTCCATTAAAAGGTGGTTAAAATTCATTTTTTTAAAAATACTTCTTTCATATGAAAAATTGAAATTGTTCTTATATTATGTCTTAGAAACACATAATATTGATGTTTAAATTATATGGACCATATAAAACTAAAAATGATGTTAATATTATTCTCAAAGTCTTTTTGAATGGCTAGGTTGGTAAGTTGTGGTGCACTCAAACTCGGTTTTGCGTGTATCACAAGTTATTGAATTAATTTAAAGAAAATAACATACTATGAAATCTTGGGGTGTTACACCTACCATATCTTGGTACTTTATTTTTCTCGACGACTCATCCAAGGTCTCTCTGTCAGATATATTGCAGGTCAGAAAATGGTGGGAATGATATCCCCTATTGTCACCTGCATTGTATAAAATCTCTCTAGGATTAATGGACCCACCCTATGAGTAATGTATTATAGATCATCTATCCTGAGACCTCCTCCTGAAATTCCCACCTTTTCAAGGACATTGTCATTGATGTCATCTCTATCCTACTGAGGTCTCTGATCCTACTTTCTCACTACTGACAATCGTCGGCTATAACCGCTCAGCCAAGAAACTCTTAGCCAACCAAGCTCACTCTAGTTCCCTATCATAGGTAAGAAATAATAGAGGAATAATTATTGATCATATTTCTCTATGTATCCATCTCTTGAAGGTATGAGACACAAATAATTGACAACGAACCATATCCCTTGAGTACATAAAATTGTTGGTGAATGTCGATGAATACTCAGCTACTATCATACTTCTGTTCTATTGTTGCAGAAGATCTTGGATATGAAATGGTCTCACCATATATATAAATAACTCCTCTTTAAATAGAATGTTGAACTCAGTCCATGAAATAGTTACCTCATTGTATGAAATGGAAATATAACCCCACCATTGCCCTACTCATCCTACAAGAAAACTCGCTTCTTGGACCATGAATTGATATGAGTGTTTCCTAAGTAGATGGAAAACCTAGGTCACCTCCTCATGAGAGTCCTTAGCCACCTATGGGTCAGGATCGTCTCAGGACCTGAGGGGTCTCTATCACTAAAACTATTTATGCATGCTTAGCTTATTCTCCTCATCCACTATTACAATTGGTACCATGTACTCCTCTACTGATGATATGGTTGATGCACCACCTTGATGTGATATTTATTGAACTGGTCCTTCTAACAAAGCCTCATCACTGAAGGGATCATCATCATGATCGTCATGATGAATCCAATATGATAAAAATCACAGAGGCATCATGAAGTAAACAAGATACAACTTGGTCAATGAGTATATCTAGAGAGCTGAATGGAGATAGAAATGGAAACCATAACTCATTCTTATATGATTCTTGTAAAAATAATCTTCCCTATAACCAATGTTATCATATACCAATTCAAAAAGTAGGTTTTCAGTGTCCTTGTGTATGGATACATCTACTGCTCCACCAACACTATATTTCTTGGCCTTAAATCCAAACAAGAAACACATAACACTATTTCTGCAAGCCAATATCACAAAATTGAGGTCCTAATATAGAACTAGGCAAATCCGATACCCCTCTATCATGAATATATTAGTGAATCCCCTATAGAGACTCCCCAAGAGATCCTCTAATGGGTCATGGTTTTTTGACTAGCACCGAGTAGGCATATCACTAACATGGGAGGCATTGCGTAAGTACCTTTACACATGGACACATCTCCAATCCCACAAAAATAATGAGTTGTAAAAACTGATGAACCAAAAATGCATGTAGAAATATATATCCCACAACAAGTGTATGCCATGAATTAATGAAAAGTAAATAGTTACAAATAACTTCCGACTACAAATAATTCTATGGCACAAGTCGAACCTAATAGTAAATGTACGGGGACTGCCATCTAAAACCTATAAAAACACACCCCGGTTTGTCTGGTGTCACTAAGATCCATATGGTACCTATCTACCTAAAACTCTATCAAAAGATAGATCATATGCATAGGACACAAAACATATGTGAAACCCTGGTGAAGGGGTGATTATAACAATACTCAGTAAGACACCCTGAAACCCTAAAGTAGATAACGAAGGGTATACATTCGTCTCTACACATGTATATGTCTACATAAAATATAACAAGAGTAGCCATATATACTCACCAATGATACACAGTCTAGATGGAACTCACAACCATAGTATAATAGCTTAGGATTCCAACATGAATATTCAGTGAAGCACTCATCTGGCATAACACATTCTAGATACTAAGAGCACTGATGAAATCCGTACAAGATTTACTTCAAGTTTAGTATCATCATGAGAGGGGAAATTATGATAGGTCTTAAGAGAACATGATACAGAGATAAGGATCAATTCCAAGGCCATGGGTTGATAACAACAAATCAATCTCTACTAACCAATAAGTTAGAGGATCGAAACCTAGTTTTATTAGTCATGCTGATACACATGAATCTTCCAAGGGCACGAAGTTGAATAGAGAACCCCACTCTGGGCCTCTCTGGAGATTCCCAAAAATCAATCTTGGATGTCCCACTGATGTAATAATTATCATAAGAGTATGAAATGAATCATACTGACCATCAAGAAAATGGAAAGGGGATCAAACCCTATTGAATCATGTCCATGATACGGAGTAAAATAGATCTAAGGAATGTACAAAAATGTTCACGGAATGTAGAGGGGTTAGAGGATGTATCCCTTGACCCTGTGTTCTATCCATGTAAATGGACCATGTCTTTATAGTACTACACAAGAATGTAGACTACATGTATTGTCTAAACATGTATTAGAACATAGCTCCGACCCGTGTACTTCTTCACATGTACTGGAACATGACTTCTCCCATGTATCTAGTACCAGTTGTGTCTTGGGGGAGAGTAAATACCCTATTGGAGACCAGTTTACTCCACCCCTTTTCTATTTACTTCCCAATATATATATATATCAGGTATCCGGGGAGGGACCATAGACCGTCTGATAGGGTTCACACTCTGTGTGATGTTAAACATCCTTCAGAACCCTAGCAGATACTCTGGGGGACCCACATAGCATGTAGGTCTGGTTTACACACCTTCATGTTTAGGATTTCCAGAAATATTATTCTTGCTTTTTTATTCAATTTGGAAACCTCTGCTTTCAATCTTCTCATCATTTACCAATGATATCAAATATCATTGCTCGTCTAAAGCTTCCCCTCACCGAAAAATTCATATGATCATCAGATCTAATAAAAATTGCTCAAATAGTTGTTCTTCATAATGCCCTGATGAATGATGAATATTTTGAATTCAGGCATCCTCCTTCATCTGAATTTCTCATCCTTCATTATCTAACCTCCTTCGTTCCATGTCGATCCTAGATCTACAATATTGGATCATGGTGTTATGAAACAAGTGTTAAATGATTGATAGATCTGGATAAGTAATTTCACGGGCCAAGTGAAGAATACCTATGATGAACGATGAATGGGGGATATAAAATCACAAATCAATCAAGAGAAGAAGACCCCAATCGTTGTTCATGTCGATATTTTTTTCATTTTAGTTAGATTTGAAATTGAATAAATCAAATCAAGAAGATAATTCATCAATTATTCATGCAAATATAATCACATCCTTCAATTCGAATGATTCTTGAAACAATCCATTCATTGATTGATTCGCATTATTTGTAGAAATGATGAATTGGAATAAAAAAGTAAAACAAATGTCCTAGTTCAATTTGGTTCGATCGTTGACAAAGAATGATACTTCATTATTTTCTAAGGAACGATCCCTTGAATTTGAGGATCTTTGATCATCGATACATGATCTGTCGCCATTTTTCACCTGATTGGATTTTATATAGATATCTTCTATTGTCCTCCAGAGGGTCCAGGGTTATATATCAAACCCTATAAATTCTATGCAATAATTGATTTAAAAACTGGTTAGTCACAACATCAATAATTCAAGCTAAAATAATTTTATTTATTTTTGTGCCTGTGATACTCTCTATGAAAATGAAATGCACAAAATAATGATAAGATTAATGGAGGTTAGAACAACCATTAAAAACATAACGGTTTCCTTTTATTTATGATATGGCCAACTGATTATATTTTATTCAAATTTTTTTTATAAAACTACATGCACATGCTATTTAATATATTTAATATATTTTAAACATTAATTCCGAGAACACAAATCATCATAATCACATATCGTCTTAGCAATCGTTCTAAAAAATAATCCATATAATATTTTAAAATAATACACAGAAAATTAGAGTCAATACAAATACATAAATACATTATTCATCCAACATTGGTCTTTAACAATTATTCAGGATTAGTCAACTTATTAATTAATAGCTCTATCCAGAATATGTTATATGAATCTTCTCTAATGGTTCCACAACCTCAATCTAGTCATGCATATTATGTTTGATGTAAAATATAATGGAAGATAATCACATACCATTCACAAGTCATATTTAGTATCATTGTGTTCAGTGGTATAATCAATACTCATACCACCTTCCTAATTCACTTTATGAGATTTACACATGGGAAATCCATTTTCAAAATTCCTATAATATCAACATCTGAAACATTCAATCTTAACCATTATCCATATAGTAATCTCTATTGACTAAAACTATATATAATAGGTTGAGAAACACATATCATAGAAGAAAAATATAGAATCATGAAAAATTTCTTATTTGATGTCAAAATCATTACATCATCCTTAATATATGACACCCTTTGTTTATCCTAGTTTATTCATAGGAAATTTCATTTTTAGGTATTCATGATGACCCATGATGAGTTTTTGATTTCCAAAATCATATCTCCTAGGTCCATCAAACCAGGATTTCAGTAATACCATATTTGATGTACTTGGTTATACCGATTTTTTCCCAAAACACCTTGTTGGAGTTGTTACTCCTATGTAAATATGTGCAAGATCCATGTCCACATATAGTTTCAGACATGGATGTCTTTCCCAAAAACCATTCCCTCTATCCTTTATCAAATTTCAGATCATTTTTCTAAATTTTAACTCATCCTTAGAGACATTCCTCAATATATCCTTAGAAATAAACCATGGGATTTCAATAATGCTTTATCATCCTATTTTATAAAGGTTGAATTAACCTTTTCTCGAATACAAACTATACATAACTAGTCTTAATAGATGTATAAATTACATCAAATTTGTGGAATACCTAAAAAATTATACAGATAAACACCCAAATACCATATTAGTTTAGTGCCTTTGGAAACATGAAATCATTTACACTAGTACATAAATGGGAAAAATTATATCTCACATGGTTCATAATGACTATCATCCTTCTTAGAAGCATCATAATTAATGAATATATTCAAAACCTAGGAAAAGGAAAATAAAAATAGATCACCTCAGACACTCATTAAGGGTAAACAAGGGATCCAGGCAAAAAAACATGAGAATAGGTGTAAGAGAACATGTTCATTACATTATAATATCATACTTTTCATTTCAAAGATTATAAACATGAGTAATGAAATACATCTTAGAAGTCTATAAGACATTAATCATAAAGTAATAAAGGAAATAAACCATGAAATACTAACATAGGAATAAGGCATGGTACGTTTAGAATACAAAAAAACATAGAAAATCATATGTTAAGGCTACACACCAAGACCTTCAAAATATTTAAGGCTTATGATATGACCCATATACGTTATTGAGGATTGATGTAACAACAACTGTACCCTTATACTTTTAATATGGGTATAAAATGTAACATCCCATGTAATTAATGAATAATAGATATTTTATCTATGTCTATTAATGAATTAGATAGTGTTTTAGAGGCTTAAAATGAAAATAAATCCAATCTTAAGCATGGAATACACTAATATTTTTTAAAAGATTGTTTTACTGCCTTTGATGGAAAAACAATTTTGAATCTATCTTTTGAAAATTTTATAAACTATGTTTGTCAAAATAAACTTATTATTTATGATTGGGACATCAAAATTTACTTTGTGTTAATTTTTGGTATTTTTCTGACAATGTTCATTTTTTTATGAATAGTGGAAAATACTGCATTTTACATCAAAACTGATTTTTAATCTAATTTATTTATATGATTATATTATCTTTTGAATTGGTTTTTAAGTGAAAGTAGAATATATTTTTACCATTTAATCCAGTGGTGGTCATTGGAATCAATTTCACTTTGAAATTAGACTTAAACTGGTGTCAATCTTTTGATACTTATTGTTTCATAAAAACACGCTATTTGTCATAACAGTGGGAATTAACTATTAAATTAATTAATGTGACTTATATGTTTTTAATTTTGTAAAATAGACTTTATTTTTGAATTCGGAATATCAAATATAGCTTAGGGTGAATTTTTGGTAATTTGTTGAAAAACATCAATTTTTGATGAATAGTGAAACCACTAAGTGGTAGTTAAAGAAACTGATTTTTCGTTTAAATGAAACATTTCCACTTTTGTGTTCTTAATTTAAAAAATAATACATACATGGTTGTCATTATTATGTAAAATTTGGTTCAATGGGATGAAAATAATTTTTTTGGTGAATAGTAACTTTTTTTCATTAATCGCGATTAGAGGTAATTAGTGTAATTTAAGGTAAAAATGTTATTATAAAAATGTTAAAACACCATGAAACTTGTCCTACACATATTGGGTGAGTCATGGGCGACCACGAAAACCCATGGGTCAATTTAGGGGACCCCATGGAGCCACTTGGGTGAGATAATGACTTTAATGCCTTTTTTTAAATAAAGGTGAAAATGACACTAACATAAATTGTTTTACTAGAACAATTTTTATAAGGGGTTATACTAATAATATTTTTGTCTATAAATATTCATTAGAAAGATAAAAAGATTTCCTACATCAAATTATTTATTTTATAATTTTTAGACATTAAATAAATTAAATTATTTATGACATCATGATGATGCAGTGATGACCTCATTATTTAACGATTTCAAGAAAATGGAAAGATAATGTAATAACTAAGATCTACACTTGTCCAAAAACTATTGTATGGGTTTATTTAGAAGCCTTATCATCTTAAATTATAAATATATTAATGTGGGACCTTATAAATTCTAAACACTTTTGAAAATAAAATAATAGTTTCATGATATCCAAAAGTGCCCCTCCTCTCCTCTTATAAATGGCCCCCACCTCTACCTCATTTCACACACCACTCAAGCCTTTGTCTCGGCCAAAACCTGACCATTTACTCTCTCCACATACCACTCCTAATCCTAGAGGATTCCCTTTGGGAAGAATCCTTTTAAAGGAAGCCTTTTGGCTCTAATCAAAAGGAGTTACACTTTTAAAGGTAATTCTTTCTCTCATGTTCATTTGATTTATTTTTCTTCTCTGACCCCCTAAAATCTTTTTATTTACTTATTTTGTAACAACACAAGTATATTCAATATACTAGGATGTTGTTATAAGATTTATTCGAGCTACACTCTCACACAACTACATCAAATGGTTAAAGAACATACGGTTTCCGTGGATGGCGAAATTCTGCCTCCCAAAATGATGATTGTTCAATACTCATCTAACACCTTCAAAGGTGGCCATTATGATGTCACTATTTTTATATATGATATATAATATTTTTATTATTTTCTTAAGCTTCTGTATATTTAATTTATGGCATACCACTATTGTTTCCATTATGGGTAAACAAGATATCTTCATTTTAGGAAGTGCGGACTACCACCCCCTGAAAGTGATTTGATTCGTCAATACCATATGTGGGATGTGTAAAGGATAAATTTAATGATATTATATATGTTATTATACTGGAATTATAATATACTATTATATCATTATGATTCCATTCCAGAAAATATGAAATAGAAATGGAAGTAGCGTTCATGCGTACATACGGCTTACCGTCTCCATGAACGGTGCATTTCATTTCTTACCTCTGAATGTGATGTAATATTATAAATACATGTATATGCTGAATATATATGATATATATGTTATCCAAATCATTAATATCATTCTGGATATAACGAAACTTTGACCAAATTAACAACATGTAAGTGTAAGAAGTCTATTTTTGACTTAATAACCAAATACCGACAAAATGAACATTATTAACTTAAATGATTACATGATGTTCATAACATGGTATAAAAGGAATAATGAACTTGAAAAAGTTTCTTAAGCAAGTAGAGATTAACTCAAGTTTATTATTCAGGAGATTAAAGAACGGTCGGGTCAAGTCGGATATGAGGTATGGGACTTCGTCTCAATCTCCTTTCATTGAGGCATATTTTGTTTTATACACAACCTTCTTTTATACGGTGTATAAACCCCTTTGAATTTTATGCTTATTCAAAAGGAATCCTTTTTATTCGAAGCGTTTTACTAAATGAAAAAAGGGAATGTTTTTCTTGTCGTACGTATGCGGCGACAACGACTTATCCGCCGCCATGACCATTATTTGAGTTTCGGATTCCTCAACAAGCCATACCCTTTTTTAATGAAAAATAGATACCATGTTTTACTTTGGTATTGAAAATGGTTTTCATAATGTTTTTATATAAATGTGTTGTATTGATATATTGTGATTGAAAGGTGGAAATTTTATGTTTCCTTTATGCATGTTTTATGTGATAAGATTATGTTATGGTTCTTGGGAATTAGTATGAAGACGGGTGGTTTCCTGATAAACTAAGGGCAGGTGAGCCCGATATAGCTCTCCAATGCATTGGGTAACGTCAAGGAGTGAAACGTTAAGGTTTCTCCGAAGAGATTTAGGGAATATACTGTGATGGGTATTCCAAACGTAACCAAGAGGGTTACTCCCTACGTAAGAATGTTATGAATGCCTCAAGTTACCTTTATGTCTTATGATTTATATGATTTATTCATAATTTTATGAGGTATGTTAAAGTGCCTTTGTTTTATGGGTAATGTATGATTTCATTATTATGTATATATGAACTCATGTTTCCTTTCCATGTTTTTTTTATAACCCATACTGAGCTTTTTATGCTCATACCACGTTTTTTTTAAATGATTTTCACAGGTCAAGGGAAAGGTACATGATATGATGATAGTGTCAAGGAAGTGTCAAGAAAGAATCCATGTTTTATTTTAAATATGTTTCCATTGATGGGAATGAATAATACTATATTTATGTAACCACTTTGTTTATATGTGGAATGTAATGCAAGTTTTATTATCTAATTCTCTAAAACTCTAAACCCGAAAAGATCCTCAATGTGTAATCTTGTAATAACTCAATATTAAGTAAGGTTTAAGGCTGGGGCCTTATAGTTGGTATCAGAGGTCGGTTTAGACAACATTATAACTTAGAAAAGTGTTAAATTATAAATTAATTTTTGGTATTATTGAAATGATATAGCATTTACAGATTACCATGTTGCTTCGCCTAAGATATTTCTGTGTTCAGAATGGTTTTTCATAGAGGAAACAGAACCGATTTTCTGGGAAGGCATACAGAGGTAAATGACCTTCCAAATCACCATACTAAGATGTTCAGAATCAGAATTGAGCAGTTTACTTCAGTGATGGCTGAGTTGAATCAGGTGATAAGTTTGTGGTTGTTTTCATCGATGATATTTTGGTGTTTTCTATAAGTAAAGAGGATCATGGAAGTCATTTAAGGGATGTTTTTCAAACCTTAAAAGAAAAGAAATTGTATGGGAAATTCAGAAAATGTGAGTTTTGGTTGCAACAAATTTTTTTCCTTGGTCAAATTGTTTCAAAAGATGGGATAACCGTTGATCCTGCAAAAAAAGGTTGTTGAATAATGACCACGACCCACCAATGTAATAGAGATTCGTAGATTCCTTGGTTTGGCAGGCTATTAACGAAGGTTTGTTAGAAATTTTTCACGGTTATCTGGTCCAATGACTAAGCTAACTCGGAAGGGTGTTATGTTTATCTGGACAAAAGAATGTGATGATTGTTTCCAAGAACTGGAAAGAAGATTGGTGAATGCTCCAGTTTTGGCACTACCTTCCAGAAATGGTGATTTTGTCATCTACAGCGATGCTTCATTGAAAGGACTCGGTTGCGTCCTAATGTAGAATGATCAGTTAATTTCTTATGCTTCACGACAATTGAAAACACATGAGGTAAATTACCCTACACATGATTCGGAATTAGCTTCTATTGTTTTCGCTTTGAAAATTTGGAGGCATCATTTGTATGGAGTAAAGTGTGAAATATATACCGATCACAAAAGTTTAAAGTATATATTCAATCAGAAAGAATTGAACATGAGACAAAGGAGATGGCTACAATTAATCAAGGATTATTATTGTACGATTCACTACCATCCGGAAAAGCAAATAAAGTGGTCGATGCTTTGAGTCGAAAAAGTAATGCTTCATTAGAAATGTTGTGTTTGGAATGTGATCCTTTGGTTAAGGATTTGATGAACTTTGGCATGGAATTTTTTGGTGCAGGAAGTTCTTCTGTTTTGTTTCAGGTATCAGTGAAATCTTCTCTATCAGACAGAATCAAGCAAGCACAGAAGCAAGACAGTGAGTTGCAGAAAAAGGTAGAGCTGTTTCAGAAAGGTAAGTTGTCTGAATTCAACATTGATAATGATTGTGTTTTGAGATTTGGGAAGAGATTTTGTGTGCCTTGTGATTCACAGTTGAGGAGATATTTGTTATGTGAAGCTCATAGTTCTCCGTTTTCAGTTCATCCGGGTAGTACTAAGATGTATAGAGATCTGCGGGAGTATTACTGGTGGGATGGAATGAAAATGGATATTTCTGATTTTACTGTGAAGTGTTTGACATGTCAACAGGTTAAAGCAGAGCGGCAGTTACCAAAAGGGATGCTTCAGCCTTTACCAGTGCCAGAGTGGAAATGGGAGAATATATCCATGGACTTTGTTGTGGGATTATCGAAGACATCTCGAGGTAATAATGCAATCTGAGTTATTGTTGATCGCTGGACCAAATCTGCTCATTTCCTTGCTATACGACATACTTTATCTCTTGATCAACATTCCCGTTTGTATCTTAAAGAGATAGTCAGGTTACATGGTGTTCCTCTCTCCATTGTATCTGATCGTGATCCCAGGTTCACTTCTAACTTTTGGAAAGGCCTTCAGAAGTCGATGGGTATTGAATTAAATTTTAGTACAGCATTTCAACCTCAATCAGATGAGCAGTCGGAACGAAAAATTATGACCTTGGAGGATATGATATGAGCTTGTTCGATGGATTATCAGGGAAGTTGGGACCAACATCTTTCTTTGGTTTAATTTTCATATAATAATAGTTTTCATTCTACTATACAGATGGCACCATTTCATGCATTATATGGGAAGCGGTGTCGAACTCCAGCTTTCTGGGATGAAGTGGGTGAAAGGAAGTTGATGGGACCAGAATTGGTAGAAGAGTTGGCAGAAAAAGTTCAGCTGATTCAGAAACACATGAGAACAGCTCAGAGTAGGCAGAAGAGTTATGCGGACAACAGGAGGAAGGATCTCTCTTTTGAGGTAGGTGATCATGTTTTTTTTTCAAAGTATCACCATGGAAAAGTGTGATGCGATTTGGTAAGAAAGGAAAGCTGATTCCAAGGATCATTGGACCATATGAAATTCTGGATATAGTTGGATCAGTTTCTTACCGAGTGGCTTTACCTCCGAGTTTATCTTAGGTACACAATTTTTTTCACGTTTTGATGTTGAGAAAGTACATGCCAGATCCATCTCATGTTTTGAGTCCAGAGGTAGTTCAGCTGGAAGAGAACCTATCTTATGAGGAACAACCGGTCCAGATTCTTGACCACAGGGAGCAAGTGTTATGGAATAAGGTGATTCACCAGGTAAAGGTTTTGTGGAAAAACCATATGATTGATGAGGCAACATGGGAATCTGAAAATGCAATGAGGGATAAGTACCCCCATTTATTCGATAAGTAAATAAATTGCGGGGACTCAATTTTCTAAAGGTGGGAAGGATGTAACATCCCAAGTAAGTAATGAATAATATATATTTTATCTATGTCTATTAATGAATTAGATAGTGTTTTAAAGGCTTAAAATGAAAATAAATCAAATCTTAAGCATGGAATACACTAATATTTTTTAAAAGATTGTTTTACTGCCTTTGATGGAAAACTAATTTTGAATCTATATTTTGGCAATTTCATAAACTATGTATTTAAAAATAAACTTATTCTTTATTATTGTGACATAAAAATTTACTTTGTGTGAATTTTTGGTATTTTTCTGACAATGTTCATTTTTTATGAATAGTGGAAAATACTGCATTTTACATCAAAACTGCTTTTTAATCTAATTAATTTATATGATTAGATTATCTTTTGAATTGGTTTTGAAGTGAAATTAGAATATATTTTTACCATTTAATCTAATGTTGGTCATTGGAATCAATTTCACTTTGAAATTTGACTTAAACTGGTGTCAATCTTTTGATACTTATTGTTTCATAAAAACACGCTATTTGTCAGAACAGTGGGAATTAATTATTAAATTAATTAATGTGACTTATATGTTTTGAATTTTTTAAAATAGACTTCATTTTTGAATTCATAATATCAAATATAGCTTAGGGTGAATTTTTGGTAATTTTCTGACAAACATCAATTTTTGATTAATAGGGAAACCACTAAGTGGTAGTTAAAGAAACTGATTTTTCGTTTAAATGAAACTGTGCCACTTTTGTGTTCATAATTTCAAAAATCCGACATACATGGTTGTCATTAGTTTTTAAAATGTTGTTCAATGGGATGAAGATAATTTTTTTGGTGAATAGTAACTTTTTTTCATTAATCGCGATTAGAGGTAATTAGTGTAATTTAAGGTAAAAATGATATTATAAAAATGTGAAAACACCATGACACTTGTCATACACCTATTGGGTGAGTCATGGCCGACCAAAACAACCCATGGGTCGATTTAGGGGACCCCATGGAGCCACTTGGGTGAGATAATGACTTTAATGCCTTTTTTTAAATAAAGGTGAAAATGACACTAACATAAATTGTTTTACGAAAACAATTTTTAGAAGGGGTTATTCAAACCATATTTTTGTCTATAAATATTCATTAGAAATATAAAAATATTTCCTACATCATATTATTTTTTTTATAATTTTTAGACATTAAATAAATTAAATTATTTATGACATCATGATGATGCAGCGATGACCTCATTATTTAATGATTTAAATAAAATGGAAAGATAATGTAATATCTAAGATCTACACTTGTCAAAAAACTATTGGATGGGAATATTGCGAAGACGTATCATCTTATCTTCGAAATATATCAATGTGGGACCTTAGAAATTCGAAACACTTTTGAAAATAAAATAATAGTTTCATGATTTCCAAAAGTGCCCCTCCTCTCCTCTTATAAAAGGCCCCCACCTCTACCTCGTTTAACACACTCCTCAAGCCTTTGGCTCGGCTAACCCCTGCCCATTTATTCTCTACACATCCCTCTCCTCATCCTAGAGGATTCCCTTTGGGCAGAATCTTTTCAAAGGAAGCCTTTAGGCTCAAATCAAAAGTAGTTACACTTTTAAAGGTAATTCTTTCTCTCATGTTCATTTGTTTTATTTTTCTTCTCTAAACCCCTAAACTCTATTTATTTACTTATTTTGTAACAACACCAGTATATTCAATATACTAGGATGTTTTTATAAGATTTATTCGAGCTAAACTCTCACACAACTACATCAAATGGTTAAAGAACATACGGTTTCCGTGGATGGCGAAATTCTGCCTCCCGAAACGATGATTGTTCAATACTCATCTAACACCTTCAAAGGTGGCCATTATGATGTAACTATTTTTATATATGATATATAATATGTTTATGCTTTCCTTAAGCTTCTGTATTTTTCATTTATGGCATACCACTATTGTTTCTATTATGGGTAAACATGATATCTTCATTTTAGGAAGTGCGGACTACCGCCCCCTGAAAGTGATTTGATTCGTCAATACCATATATGGGATGTGTAAATGATAAAGTTAATGATATTATATATGTTATTATACTGGAATTATAATATAATCTTATATCATTATGATTCCATTCCAGAAAATACGAAATAGAAATGGAAGTAGCGTTCATGCATACGTACGGCTTACCGTCTCCGTGAACGGTGCATTTCATTTCTTACCTCTGAATGTGATGTAATATTATAAATACATGTATATGCTGAATATATATGATATATATGTTATCTAAATCATTAATATCATTCTGGATATAATGAACCTTTGACCAAATTAACAACATGTAAGTGTAAGAAGTCTATTTTTGACTTAAGAACCAAATCCCGGCAAAATGAACATTATTAACTTAAATGATTTCATGATGTTCTTAACATGGTATAAAAGGAATAATGAACTTGAAAAATTTTCTTATGAAAGTATAGATTAACTAAAGTTTATTATTCAGGAGATTAAAGAACGGTCGGGTCACGTCGGATACGAGGTATGGGACTTCGTCTCAATCTCCTTTCATTGAGGCATATTTTGTTTTATACACAACCTTCTTTTATACGGTGTATAAACCCATTTGACTTTTATGCTTATTCAAAAAGAATCTTTTTTATACGAAGAGTTTTACTAAACGACAAAAGGGAATGTTTTTCTTGTCGTATTTATGTGGCGACAATGACTTATCCGCCGTCGTGACCATTATTTGAGTTTCGGCTTCCTCAACAAGACATACCCTTTTTTAAATGAAAAATAAATACGATGTTTTACTTTGGTATTGAAAATGGTTTTCATAATGTTTTTATATCAATGTGTTGTATTGATATCTTGTGATTGAAATGTGGAAATGTTATGTTTCCTTTATGCATGTTTTATGTGATAAGATTATGTTATAGTTCTTGGGCATTAGTATGAAGACGGGTGGTTCCGTGATAAACTAAGGGCGGGTGAGCCCGATATTTCTCTCCAATGCATTGGGTAACACGAAGGAGTGAAACGTTAAGGTTTCTCCGAAGAGATTTAGGGAATATACTATGATGGGTATTCCAAACGTAACCAAGAGGGTTACTCCCTACGTAAGAATGTTATGAATGCCTCAAGTTACCTTTATGTCTTATGATTTCTATGATTTATTCCTGATTTTATGAGGTATGTTAAAGTGCCTATGTTTTATGGGTAAAGTATGATTTCATTCTTATGTATATATGAACTCATGTTTCCTTTCCATGTTTTTTTTATAACCCATACTGAGATTTTTATGCTCATCCCAAGTTTTTTTGAAATGATTTTCAGAGGTCAAGGGAAAGGTACATGATATGATGATAGTGTCAAGGAAGTGTGAAGAAAGAATCCATGTTTTATTTTAAATATGTTTCCATTGATGGGAATGAAGAATACTATCATTATGTAACCACTTTTTTTATATGTGTAATGTAATGCAAGTTTTATGATATAATTCTCTAAAACTCTAAACCCGAAAAGATCCTCAATGTTTAATCTTGTAATAACTCAAGATTAAGTAAGGTTTAAGGCTGGGGCCTTATATACAACCCATATAACATCTTTTTTTTCTGGGGATACATCCCGTGAAACCTCTTACTTTTAGCCATGGGATTCAACCCAAGAACCTTCTTGTTTTCGGCTTAATATACAACCCATGTACCCTCTTACATATTGGCTAGGGCTAAAACCCATGTACCTTCATTTTTTTGGGCATGGTATACAACCCATATATCCTATTTATTTTAGGATTGGTCTATAACTCATATACCTTATTGTATTTGGGATTTGGCTATAACTCATATAACCATTTACTTTTATGCTTGGGTGAAAATCCATGTTTCTTCTAGTTTTTGGGCTTGGATTAAAACCCTTTAACCCTATTACGTTTATGTTTGTTCTACAACCCATATACCATATTTTTTATAGTATTGATATATAACTTTTATTCCCATTGATCTCATATAAATATTATCATTGCCCAATGCATTAGTAAGTGATATAGGTCCCACCCATTATATAATAAAAACATACGTTCATATTAAACAAAATTCTCATTATATCATGACACATGAAAAGAGATGGGTTTTATAAATATAATATCAAAACCCAAAAAGGGGAATGGGCATCATTATAATTCCATCACATGATATCAAATATAAAATATATAGGATTGTTATTAAAATAATTAAATAATTACCCATGATATAAAGCATGTTTCAAAATCATGTAACACATGGAAGAGTTTTGGGAATTATAAGAATCATTCCATCAAATCAGAAAACATTAAATAATTAACATGAATGAAACCTTTGTATTATTTCCTGAAAATTCATGAGTAACGCCAATTTATTTAATTTTAGATGTAAAATAATATGGAATGATCAATAAAAACATTTCATGTGTAAATTATCATTTATTCTATGAGAAGTTATTTTTAAAATATACATTAATTTCAAAACCACTTTCTTTGGAAATACTTTTAAAATGAAAAAATAAGGTTTATAATTATTTTTAGAACAGTATCATTGAAAATTTTGTTAATATTTATAATGAAATATTGAAAACATTTTAGAAATCCTTTTTTTAGAATCCTTATAAAAAACATGAAATGATTTTTAAAACCCTTTTATTTAAATATAACTTAAAAATGAATTTCTAGAATATTAGGAGAGAATTTTATTTTAAAAATAAAAATATTATAATATTGTAAAAGAATATTTAATAGATTTTTTTCATGACTATGTTTAAATCCTTACACACCAAACAATACTTTTTCATAGTAAAAATGGAAAAAATGTTTCCCGACCAGAAATTGAAAAGAAGATTCCTTTTTTAAAACTCTTTTGTTAAAAGTTAAAACATGGAAAAAATTAATATTAAAGATCATAGGATAATATTTTAATTTTTTTATCATTCTATTAAACAAGGTTTATAATGAACACTTATTTCTCACTAAAGAGAGAGTTATTTTCAAAATCTCTTAAAACATTTTCTTGATTATATTATGTGCCAAAGATAAGAAACTAGGTACTATTAAATGGAAATAAAATGAATAACTAGATTATAATAAATGTCATATCATTCCTTGATAGTTTGACACTAAAATTTCCTGAATGGAATCATAGTCAAAAACAATTTTGATACATGATGATAATGTTTCATTGAACTCTAACCACTTGGTAATTTTTAATCATAACAGAAAGGAAATAATAATAGAAATAAATCATAAAATATCATGAAAAGTATTATATTAATTATATATCATTCCAATTTCTGTATATACACCTAATGGAAAAATATAGGTTCCAAACTTGGCATGTGTCACAAGGAAGTAAAATTGAGACAAAATTACGTTACCAATTTGATAACTTTTGATATATAAATCCCATGAAAGGAAGATATAAAAATGGCTATCTTAACGACCATAATTTTAAGAATAATAATCATATAATATATATAAATGGGATTTATAAAAAAACAAATAAAATAATTTAGTGGTGAATAAGATATGTATCTCATGGAAGTAAAAACTAAGATGAAATTCCCTTACATTGTGTCTCCACATTCATCATACTCATACAAAATTATTGTATAATTAATATAAGTTTATTATAAATATTTCATAGAACCATATTATAATATCTAATACCATATATTGTTTTATTATTATTTCATATTATCTACATGTTAACAATTCTATGTTAAGGTTTCACTTATGTTAATATTCTCATTCTTTTTTCATGCGTCTTAATTTGTTATATCATTTCTCATTACAATTATATAATGATTTCCCAAATGTTAACCATGATTTAAATATATTTTAAATTAAATATATTTTTATTATAATATTATATAGAATATATTTTTAATAAATGTAATACACTATTCATTGACACAGTAGGTCGTATGTACACATGAATGATGTTTCTTTTTTATTATCGTATTGAATGAAAAACATGACATAAACATATATAGGTATATAAAATAATTAAATTATTATTATTAATTAAAATATATCTTATAATTTATCTGAATACATTCTTAATACATTAAAATTAATGTGTGAATGAATCAATTCTCTTTAAGTGGGTGGTAGTCCACACTTTCTTACCCGAAATTATCGTATTTACACAAGATGGAAAATAAAACAAATGTGTTGGAAAATAATTATAGAAGAGTAAAGACATAATATTTAGAATATATATCATATATAAATATATTTTCCTAAATAATTACCAACCATAAATGGTGGTAATGTAAAAAAGAAATATCATCATTTCATGAGGTGGAAGTTCACAGTAATGATAAACTGTGTGTTTATTACCCATTAGATAGAAGTGTGTGTAAATTTCGATTGAAGATCTATTATAAAAAATATCAATATATTTAGGATATTTCTTATGTATTATAATCATTAAATTAGGATATTATATGGGGTAGAGAATGAAAATTTTATAGGGAAGTTTGAGGGAGGGTGTTACCTCTAATTTGGGTAACTCATTTTGGATTTCACCGAATGGATTCATTGGATTAATTTCTTCCCAAAGGATGGATTCAAGAATGAATGGAGTAATATAGAGGAATTTATCGGGTATATATTTCTAAATGAAAATGGTTTTATAGTAGTTACGTAGTGGTATATTTGGTGACCTTTTATAGGGGAGGGAAATGACCGACTTGGTATTTTGGGAAACAAGTTATGTGTATCCACATTTTTACATAACAAAAGTCATCCAAAACCAAATAAACTCAATATAAAAAATTTAATGGAGGAATAAAATCAAAATAATCAGTGTTTTAAATGTTTATATGTTATTGGGCCATTGATTTAATGGTTTATTCCCTTGATAAATTAAATTTGGCATAATCAATGTAATTAATTTCAATTACTTCCACTCATATTTCTCATCAAAATAGAAGTTATAATTATGAAACATTATTATTATTATTTAATATATGGAATATATTTTTATATATTCCAATCATCTATATGGCATAAATTAATATTTATTTATCCCAAAAATGGGACAACAATGCGGTTTTTAAAAGTTAAAACATTCCCAATTTACTATGATTTTAAATTCAATTCCAATATAAATATGATTATAATGAAATATATTGGATTATATGATAAAAATTTAATCTAACTAAATATAAAAAAAATTAATAATATAATATAACTATATTATGATATTATATGAAAATGTACTTATTGATTTAAAAATCGATATTTTTCACTATTTATCAACATATGAATCTTTACAAAAAATACCAAAAATTAAACCTAACCTAAATTTTATGTTCCCATTAAAAATATTATGTTAATTTTAAAATATAAATATTATAAATGTATGAAAATTTTCAAACAAAATAGGTTCTCTATTAAAAGGAGGTAAAAGTGACTTAATAAAAATAAAGTTTTTTATATGTGAAATTGGGGTTTTCCCCATTGTATGTTTATCAAATATGTTATATGAATATTTAAAATATTTCATTGGATATAAGATGAATACATTAAAATAATATCACTCATTAATTTTAATTAATTTATTTTATTTGGACAATATATCTTTTTGATCATAGAATTACTTTTTCTATAAAACAATTCTCTTTATATTCAATTAGTTCATAGATTTAATTATAATTAATTTTTACTAATGAATTTAAATGTTTATTTTCAAAAGTTATTTAATCATATTTATAACAATCAACTTAAAATATAGGTTATATATTAATTAAAAATAATATATTTGGGTAACACTTGGTCTATTGTGTTATGCAAGCAGTCGAGGAAATTCAATATGGTTTGTAATATATGCTACCCTCGGGGTTCCATGTAGATAACAATTAAAATTATGTTTCAGGTAGTGCATGATATCTTGGTTTTGAATAAAACACAATCAACACATAGTCATTTCACATAAAAAAACTATTTTCATTGGTCCATGAAATTCAAAATATCCAATAAAAAAATTAATTCAAAAAAAACATTTCAAAAAATATCAGGGGGTTATATTATGCTGAAAACCTTATAAAAACAATCCACATTTTAGGAATAAATACAGCATCACATTTTTTACTCTCTCTAGGCATATCCCGGTGAGGTTGAGCCATTTAATATTGTTTTTTCACATTAATGTTTTAATTTATATTTGTCATATGCTATAAGAAGGAAGGAGATTAAGTATATATTTAAAAATTGAACTACATCCAAGGAGTCAGTTGTTTTTATTTATCATACCATGATCCCCCCACCTCATAGTGTAATTATCATATTTTTCATAACACATGTGCATTAATAGATGAATATCCTCAGTGATCACAATATGAGTAAAAGTGTATGAGATAATGTTAAAAGTGTATGAGCATAATATAAGAAAATTCATAACCCTTAAACATGTATCATAAATCTAGATACATGACATAAAAAACTATAATAGATATAAAATTTCTATCACTTGACAATCATGAACCATATTTTCAAGTATTGAATAATAGTGTATGTATCCTTGAAAATCGAACATTCATCATATAATCACTTAACCATATAATTAAAATATAACATAGGAGTAACATATAGCCTATAAATTATATAATCAAATAGGATTAAATTATAATTAGATAACTCTTTTTATTATCACAATCCATTATATAGTTATAAGAGACCCACTCATCCTTGGTTTATAATGTAACCACCCATATTTGGATTATAACATAATCCCCCATCTTTGGTTTAGAATATAATTTCTTTTCAATAATCCATATAAATTTTTTAGTACTATATAAAAAACAAAACATTTAGCGTCTTTCACATTTCAATATAACACCCTTGAAATTTTCTTTTTAATCTTGATTAACCCATGGAATTTAAATAGGTTCTCAAAAAATCTATTAAAATTAATCATAATCTATCCTGAGAGGGAATAATCATGGTATCATTGGTAGATATCCTCATTGGATACTAGAATAATCCTAATAGATAGTTCTACAGATGAAAAATTGATTTAAAATAACATTTAATAAATTTCATTTAAAATACAGGAAATATTTTTTATAATTATTTTAATAAAATATATCAGAATATTGAGACTAATAAATTGGTGAATATTAAAAACGAAATTATGTAAATTAAAATTCGAGAAAATAATACCTATGGCAATGGGAAACACATGTGTTTTTTGAATGTTAAAACAAAGATCCCATTCAGACCTCTGATATGAAAAAAAGTGCAGTGTTTATAAAATAAAAAAAATATTCCTTTTAATCGCTTTTCAATATATAAAATATAGATGAAATTGAATTTAAAGAATCCTTTCTTCATAGAAAATAATATTTTTTTAAACATTTTAAACGTCATGGTTATGAAGAGAAAATATTCCAAACCAAAAAGATAAATAAGCCCTATTTTTTACATAAGAAAATTCATTTTATATTTGTAAGTATAAATTAGAGGAAAATGAAAGTAAATCTTGTAAACCATAAAAATAAAAAAAATGAAAAGTAAATATATATATATATTTATATATATGTGGTTTAAAAAATTAATATCATACAGTTTCCGTTTAAGAAACCTTGAACAAAAAAATCATGATGAGAAGATAGATTGTAACATAAACACTTTACCACATAGGTAACATTGAAAATAATGGTCATTGAAATAAATAATAAGATATTATTGTGAAAATAAAATTAATTAATAGAATTAATATCTCAATATATCATTTTGTATTAAGTACACCATAAAATCAATTCATGGTGTACAACATGAATCATGTCTCGAAAAAATAATATTAAGTCAATGAAGACCCCTGTAATGATCATAAAATTGAATGCGTAAATAAAACATGGGGTGATTATGTAAACATAATTAAATAAATATAATTTTTTAGAAATAAATCATAAAAAAATCAGATATTCCTTGATACATAATAACATAATATCAAAGTGAGTTAATAAGTTTCATAACCCAGGGAAAGGAAATTTAGTTTAGAAACCCCTTACCATGAGCCCCACATTGTTATTCAAATCATTTAAATACTATATAATAAACATATAATTTTTTTATTAAACTTTTATTGTTTTATTATCTTACTATAAAACCATTTATTTCATTAATTTCAAAGAAAATTTAATTTTATATTTGGTTATGTTCACGTTGTATGTTTTTTGGATGTTCAATTAATAATTTCTAAATGAAATTTCTTGGTTGACTGTGGTTAAAGGGGCTATTTTTATATAATATTTGTAATAGTAATCATGAAATAATTTTATTTTTTATGACATTAATATTATTTTATATTTATTCATTATAATTAGTGATGAAAAAAATATATTTACTCACGAGGTGGTAGTCCTCACATACATTGGAGTAATGTTTTACTTTTTCAAGCATATGAAATTCATAAAAAATAATAAATTATCAATAAAAAATAATTATAATGCTATAAAAAATATAAATATTTTACGTATTTCCCGATGACCATTCATGAAGGGACATTTCAGAACATACAAGTATATCACAACATGGAGATGAATGTTTGTACAATCACACGTGATTCGATTCAATTCATAAATATAGGAACGCTATGAATATTGATGCTATATTATATATAAATATTCATAATTAATTAATATAATATAATATTTATACAATGAATAAATCATACTAACCATCCTGGGAATGGGGAGTTGAGAAATAAAATACATCAGTTCATGAGACGGTAGTATTCACAAACACACGAACAATGCTTTCATTTTCCATTTGATGGGAAATAAAATGAATAAATGTCGTTAAATAACTAAAATAACAAAAAAAATTGTAATATTGTTATTATTTTATATCATAATGGTTTTTATTGAATTTAATGTGGTTTACGTAGAAGTTAAATTAAAATTAATATTTAAGACAATTACCTCTAATTTGAGGAACCTAATTCTTCACACACTTTAAGACCTATAGGATGTGATTTTTATGAGACCTGGACCACTATGATGTATAGAAGAATGTTTTAAAGTGATCTTGGTAGATATATTTCTACATATATGGTTCAATTAGTGAGATAAATAGAGGAGGGTGGAATCCTTATTTATGAGAGGAGAGGGGTACCCTTGTAATTACTTTTAGTATTAAATTTATGTAAATTAATTTTCATGTTCATGGGACACTAAATTGACATATTTGAAATACAGTTGTATTATAATTCTATATAATATCATACAATAAAATTTATACAATTTTAAGTGATATTTTAACACTTATCTCTTTGTTTTAACCGCTTGCAAACTCTTTTTTATGATTATTACGATATTAAATCTTTTTTACCTTTTGAGGGTATAAATATTTATTATAAAAGATTGAATTTATAATATGTGCAAAATTTCTGATATTTTAAACCATTTCTCATTTACTAATTCCAATATAATATTTTTATGTATTCTAAATAATTTAATAATATATTATTTAACATAAGATACCATTAAAGACATTTTAATGACAATTCGAATGATTGAATTTAAAAAATATCAAGATCATAACATTTTTCAAATATAAACTTTTTAACAAGTTAATTATACATTATATTTTTCTCAAAAAATCATTTAACACCATAAGTACATCAAAAAAATAACTTTGTTTGTTTTTAAAATAATTTACGTAGATTTTCTATTGCTTTCAAAAGTAATTTGTCATAGTTTCATAAGGATTTAAGGTAATTATTTCCTCACAAAAAATTCAAATAGATTAATATAAAATGTAAATTATTAATATGAAAAATAACCATTTTGAACCATTCTTGATGTGTTTTCATACTTTTGAAACCATAGTAGAGATATTAAAATCAAGAATCTGAAATTTTGGAATTGTTCCTTACAAAACAATATAGGTATTTATCAATGAAAAATGAAGGAAAATTCCATTTTTTTTAATATATGAATAGGGTGGTTGACCAAAACTCATAAGAAATATTGAAATCAAGTCGTTGTGTTATTTAACACCTTATAACATTAGTTTTAATCATAGTTATCCCAATTTACCCTTTAGTGTGGTGATATATTTTACAATGGTAACTACTCATTATGAATAAAAATAAAGATGGTATATTTACCAAAAATCTAAAATATTATAAAAAATGAGTTATATAGTTCATGGAGATGGTAGGTCTTATATAAGCATTAATGTTGTTTTCATAAAATTGTGGATGGAAATAATGAATTTTAAATATGAATTACCCATTGTAGAAAATTATTATATAATATAAATCATATATTTTAATAAAATCCATCAATATTACCATCCATTGAAAAATAAATTTAAAAAATAATCACATCTCTCTGTGGAGGTGCTTCTCCACACGTACGCATGAGTGATGTTATAATTTTCCAATGGATTTAAAAGTAATATGGTACATGTGATAAAATAATTCATAAAGTATAATTATTTCATAAATATCATATACAATTATATATATTAAATAAATAATTATATCTATCCATGATATGTGGTGATGGAAATCAAATTACATCGATTCATGAGGATCTAGTCCATGACACACATGATCGATAGTTTCATTTTCAATTATATGAATGTGGAGATCGATATAGGTCAATAAATCAATATAATAATATATTAGTTTATTTTATATAAAATTTTTATCATATTTTAATTCGTAATACCTATCTGAATGTGGAATTATAAGGAGTAAATAGAATGATTATAGTGATGAAAATTCCTTTTATCTAGGAAACCCTCTTTCGCATATGTTATTTAAGACCATATGGTTTCTCTCTCTAGAAGAAATATATATATATATATATATATAACATTTATAATTATTTTTATTAAATATTTTGAATGGTTCCTGTTATAATAAATGGCTTTATAGGGGTGAATAATTTGTGGTTGGGGGTTCCCTTCTATAATTTAGGAAGAGTATTATTTTTTAAAATAAAAATATCAATTCAATAATGGGAAGTAACCCTCACCCAAATATGTTCAGAAATTAATAAATAATTTATTTTACATATTTTAAGAACTATACACACCAACACCATAAAAAATAAACATTTTTTAAACATGTTATTCCCTTATTTTATTAGTTTACTAACTATTACCATTTTAGAATTCACCATAATAATTAGTTTTTAATTTCCATATGTAATTTCTCTTTTAGGGATAAAAATCGATGAAAATTATTAGATAATTTGGAAAAAATAATGATAAATCTTAAATTCAATTTAAAAAAATTCTTGTTTGCGTGGAAAATTAATTTTAACACAGGAATTAGCAATTTCAAAAATCCAAAATTAATCATTACTATAGAAAATAAATTCTCATTTTTTTAGTAATCATTATTAGATAAAATTATATTGAACGTATTAAAAAATATAAATTAATTATAGTCTAAATATTGAATTTATTTTGGATGATTCAATTTATATAATTGTATGAATTAAATTTAAAAATAACTCATAGGCACAATGAAAATGTTTTTTTCCTATAAAAAGTTCTCTTTAGTAAAAAAATGTTTTGAAATAAAAATTCAACAATAAAATTAATTAATTGATCTAAGTTAGTACAAAAATAATATAATCTTACTAATTTTTCATTAATAACAATATTTAAAATAAAATTTAACTTTTTATTTTCTCAAATGAAAAGGCAAATTTTAATAAAAATGCATATTTTCACTCAACATTGAATAATTAATCTTATAAGAAAGTTATAAAAATTAAACATAATAATTTTTTTATAATTTTATTTAAAAAATGTTAATATAATTAAAATAATTTTTCAAAAATTGTTAAAAATCAATTTTAATGTAAGTGCACAAAATGAGATGAAATATATTTTTTTGTAAAATATTGTTTTTAAGATTAAAACTATATTTATTCTAATCCCTACATGGGAAAATATAAGATGAATGATTAAAAAATCATTTGAATATTTTTTATAGAAATTATATTAGAATTATTTATCAATATGTATTGATTGAATTTATTGTAATAAAAACACATTGGGTGCGTAAAAGTGGTTTTTCAAAATAAAAAAATCACTTTTAATTTAAAATGATATTTATTTTTATTTATAATAAATTTATAACTGGTGAATTTAGTTATACATGTTTAGAAATTATATATTTTATAATTTAGTTATTCATATTCACAACCTCTAATACAAAACTATACAATAAATATCATATTAAATAATAATATCTAAATAATATGTTATGGTTCGTATAAACTCGGTCTTGTGTGTAAAAAAATCTATTAAACAATTAATATTTATATTAAGAGGAATAAATTTTAAAATATTTGAGTGTTACATTATAATCCCCTTAAATAAATTTTCCCCCACAATTCTATTTTGGTCATCATAGGTCCAGCCTTTGTTGAAAACCTAGATTTAAAAAAGGGTTATTAAAACATCCTCTTAGTATGAGATAAGGTAAGTAGTTTGGTCATATGGAATAAAACATAATTAAGTCTCCATGTAGGAAAACATTATTCGGATGTGAAAATGTATAGGTGGAGGAGAATAATAATTCCCAATGATAAATAGATAGGGATAGAAAACATTTCCAGGGGATATTTAAAAACCAAAAAATAAATAAATTTGTTATGAAAATTAAGTTAATAGTATAACATTTTCATTTCAAGATCATTTTTTCTAATTTTGAGGGATTATATTACTATTATAATTTAAATGAATTAATATATAATTACTTAATATATTTTTATTTCATAAAGAGTATATCATCATTTGGTGGTGTTTCGATCAATTTATACATCATTTCATACAATATGAAATGAATATACATAATGAATTTTTTATATCTGATGCACTAAAAATAACTATTCATATATCATGAGATCCATAAAAGAGTGATAATCCTTTCTATCAGTATATAAATATTTACCAAAACCAAAATGGTTCACATTAGTAACCCAAAATGATATGTTAACCATTAAAATCTCAATAGTACACCAAAGGTTATACTTAATCAACCTCGTAAATAGATAACCCCATGTGTCCTCCAAATCATTTTTATCCAAAATAAACCCCAAAATCAACTTTAAAACATAACAATATAATAAGATATTGAGTATATTCCATGAATTTTAAAATTTAGTCAACTCCATCGTAAAATAAATTTCCACCAAATCACTAACCAGTTTCAAGGTTAGTAATAATATCCTATTTACTACTTCAATATTAATCATCTCATTATCACAACTAAAAAAACTGACCTAAATATGAAACATATTTATAGTTATATTTCCCTTATTAATGTTTTCCAGGAAAATACCACCTCTCCCCTTAATCAATTTTATTAGTTATCAATGACATACAATATATAATTTACAATCCTAAATTATAAACAACTAATATAAATTCATTATATGTTTCATGATTCTTATAACTAAAATATAAATAACAAAATAATTGTAAAACATAATTATTTAATTCAAATTAAAAAATAATTTTTTCCAATTCAACTGTAGAAATATTATAATCATGACCATGATCACATAGATTCTTGTGTGATATATAATCTTGACTTCGGGATAATTCATTCATATAGTTCCCCATATCCTTAAAATTTAAATTATAAACTGTAATGGTTTCTTTATTACCATTTGGTTCACGCCCTTAGTGGAATTTCTATGGACACTTGAAGAAGGCTCTTAATCCTTTACAAGATGTACCAAGGCGATAGTTTATATAATTATCACCTTTTAAAAAAATGTTTTTCTACTTCTTCATCCTACCCATTTTTTCTATTACATCTTATTCTTATCGTAAATTACATAAAATACATAATGACATTTGAATTATTTCAGTATATTGATTGAACATGATATCATACACTCATATGGTGAAAAAAAAATTGGGATACTAATTCACTTCAAAGGATTGGACTTAGAACATTAAAGAAATTCTAAATCATACTCCTTGGATTATGTACATAGTCTGCAACATGTCATGATAAACTTGTAATGTTTTCCTGTAAGTTTCACTCAATTTCTTATTGAGTTTTTCTGAAACATGAGAATTATCTCCCCATATCCTCTCATTGTTTGGGTGTAAAAATACTCTTCCATGATAATATCCTTTACATATTTATACTATATAATTAATAATTGTTCCTCATCCTTAGAGCCTTGAATAAATAAAAACCATTGATCCAAATCCTTTAGGATGTGATAAACTACCATGACAACCTTCTCCCTTCCATTAAATCCCAGAGAGATTAATATATTCTCTAAGAATCTTCTCCATTACTCAGCTAAAAATGAATTTGTAATCCTATAAAATTTCGGAGGATGCTGATGCGCGAAGGGTTATAACTTTGTTACACCTCAATGTGGATCTATAAGATGATCCATATTATCCAGGCTATTTGTCATAACTACATAAGGAACCCAAATATAGTTATAATTTGTTCATCTCCAAATACAGTGCTAGATCAATCAACATTATCATACCGAAGAAGGGAAATCCCAACATGGATTATGTGGAATGATATGATTTCTATTCCTCTAAATTGGAACCATTTATAAACAATGTAATACAAAAAAATTTATCATAACGTTAAGAATATTAATGTAAAATTTTAAAAATAGTGAAACAAATAACCTAAAATGATGTTTTATTATGTTGCTAAACTCATAATCTTAATGGTGGTTTCTTTGGGAATATTAACAAATTATTAAAATATTTTCTATTCCTTCATAATGGGTTGTAATTAAAATTTTAGTTAAACCAAAAATTTCTTTTAAGAGGGTAATACCAAGTGTGTTATAGGGATCATTGTCTTACTCTAGGGGATTATCTAGCCAAATCCCAATTCACCATTTTCAGAGTTATTTCCACTTGATAAAACTATTCCAGAACCAAATACACTTATAGTATTTAGTAAAGGATGAATTAATAGGAGAAACACAAAATATGTAACTTACTATGACATTATAATGTTATCATATAATTATACCTATCCTCAAAGTCAACTACAGGGATATATTACCTAATTTAGTATTTCCAAAATCGTGTTCCTAAAGCTTATAGTAAACATTCTCTAATACAAATAGTAAATACCCCAAAAATTATAGCCAATAGTCTATGGTAACATTATTACATTGGTTCAAGATACAAGTAATCATATATAAAAGGAAAAATATTTTAATGGTATTATAAAACTATATATATACATTCATTTCACATATAATTTTAAAAATTAAACAAAATAATATTATTTTCATTGATAAATCGATTATTCCATTAATAATACCCCTTTATATCAGGAATTATATAATTCAGGGAATCTTGGAGAAAGGAAATATAAGAAAGGGGTTATCTATAATTACCATTAAAGGTATGAATAAAAAGGATGTTATCATTAATAAATAACGCATAATCAATATGTAAAGGTAAATATATGAAAACACATGACATTTAATCCATAACATGAGTATAAATAATAAAATAGATAGAATAAATGATGATCTATTAATGAAATATAAAAATTCATATCATCTTGGAACTCATCCATGGATGTAAAAACTAATCAAATATTCACATGGACATAAATAACTAATCTCATAATGAGGTAATTTATAATTTCAAACATTATAATATTTCCATAAATGACTTCTGAAACAACATATTACATTAATGGGTAAGGTCATCATAAAATAACCAAACTAGTTTGTTTTAGGAGACGAACTAATGCATCGAGTAACTGTAGAGTGCCTCACCCATCACATACCCTGTACAATGAAATATTCTTATGAATTAGGAGAAGAATAAAAAATTGAAACATTCATATAAGAAATGATAATATAAAATATTAATAATTTCTCCAATCAAAGAAAATAATAAAAAAAGAAATTTATATATATAATGGAATCAAAATAGTACATTATTGGTAAAACTAATCATAAGACATTAAAATATATAATAAGGATGGTATCATTACATCATCTCCCCAAGAATGCATAAGTTTTATAAATTTTTAATCATTGATTAATACAAATTCCATAATATTACATTTCTAACATTATTTAGGAAAATATATTATTCACTTTGATATTATATTTTAAAAACAAATAATTTCACAAATTATTGGAAAAAATAATATTAAATATCATGGAAAATATTAATGTAAGATTCAAATTTATGATCTATCAAAATGTGGGGGAATACCATTATTTTTCAAAATTTTAAAATTATACTATTCATAAAATGTTAAGAAGATTCATTTTAAAACATTTTACCAAAACTAAGATATGGGTAAAAATTATTTGAAGAAATCATTACTGATTTATAAAATTATACTTTGATTTTTTAAGGAAAATATATGCATGGAAGAAAATTCATTCCTAACCAAAAAAAGATATAAGTTATCCTTTTCATGAAATCATTTTTCAATCATTTTAAGTAAAAATATAAGTATGATCATAATATTTCTTGAAAATTATTTAATGGACATAGGGGAATAAAATTTATTGGGTTTATGATAGAAATATATAATTCATCCAAAAACCTAGAATTAAACATGAACAGTCCTAAAAATGATAGGATTGTAAAATAAACCCTTACTGCATGGTAAATTTTGAATCATAATCCCCATAAAATAAAAAAATAAAATAAAAAATAAACCATTACATAAAGTTACATTATTTCATGTACTTATTGACACTTTATTGATATTCCATTGTTTAGGGATTTCCCAGGATTATTTCCGGTGAATGATGGAATATTTATGAGGTTTTGGGGACTATGGACTATAGCGTACAATTATAAAAAACCTTTTTGTTTGGACTATAAATAAGTGCTCCATATTTTCATCCATTATAAGGTGGTTCATATTTTTTCCAAACTATGTTGCCTCTACCCTGAACCATGCAACCTAGCACAAATATGGTTTTCATGGTTGGTTTATAGTTAGTTTAACCATTTAGAAAGACAATTAACCCTTTCTAGATGTCCTGTAAGGGAATAGGGTTAGGTTGCATGTTTACTAAAAATGTTCAACTATACATAGAAAAACATTCATATTGGATTTTAACCCCATAAAAATTTAATTAAAAATCATGGGACCCCAATTAAGATACCCAAAACTCCCCATTTTATCCTAATCCATTTTTATTTTATTTTGTGGATCATTAGAGGACTCTATAGATATCCAAACCTATTCTCTTATGAATCAAAGCTCCAATGGAAAATATAGTCCCTCTATATTATTTTATTTCTTCTATGATCTGGATTTTTTATATCCTATCATTATATCCCTTTTGAGAGAAATGAATCCACACGTTATTTATTGATTAGATCTCAATTTTGATGTATATTGATTTTAGGTTTGATTCGTTAATCTCATATGCCAATATTCTATGTTGGTTGTTCCCATTGCATGAGTTTTATTTATTTGGTCATGTTATTAACAGTTTGTCATCACATAATGATTTACCCTCCCATTGATGCCATCAGATTCATGATTAATTTTAAATGATTTTTTAACTGATTTAGCATTTTGAATTTGTGATTTTTTTGATGTCTTATTTACAAAGGTAATGTAATATTTAAATCCCACCAATATCAGTTGAATTCAAATGGTTTGGTGGATTTTGAAAAAATTGACTTCTATAATTAAAAGTTGAATTGGTGAAATTAATCAATCTTGATTCTTGAAAAAACTAGTCTAAAATGAATTATTATTATAAATTTCATGAATTTTATGAAAAAAATTATTTTCTTTTAAATATAAAATGGTGTAGTGAACATGAAACTAGTAAATTTAATTATGAAATATTAATTGATTAAAAATAAATAATTTCAACAATAATAATTCATTGGTTGACTAATGGATTGAATATCATGTGATCATTTTTAATGGTAGGAAAAAATAATAAGAACACAATGATTATGAATCCCAATAAATTGATTAAATTTGGAAACACTATGTAATCCTCGTTCAGCATGACTTCCAATGATGGGTCCCCTAATGGGGTGTTTGCTAATTTCTAATAATGGGACCCCCAAATGGGGCATTGATTCAAGTGGTAACACATATAATTATATGTGATTATGATTGAGATGTGGGAGGATACTATGTCTTGAAACAAACATTACAAAGGGCTTATTATCATGTTGAATTGTTTTTTAAAATGATAATATATGCCAATTTTGTTGTTCAATTTTATTCATGACTACTATTTTATATTAATTTTTTATATAATTTGTTCAATTAATCTAATTTTTGATATATCATTAGTGTATTTATTTGAAATCATTTTTTTAATTTAAAATATAAAAATTAGTTTCCATGTGTGATTTTATTTAAATTTAAAGAAAAAATGATTTAATTATTATGGAATTATTTATTGAACACTTGGTGAGAACATTCTGGGCTTATGAAATCTCACCATACCATTTCTTTCATGAGTTTGTAGAAATTTTTATTCCATGTCCATGTACATGGAAATAGTCAATTGGAATTGGTAGTTGTTCTTTATCTATAGTATTTTAAAGTGATCATGGTGATCTTTGGATCATTAATACACTTATTATACAGGTATTGGGAGACTTTTTCTTCATGTATCATGTATTCCCCTTAAGCATATGTTCTTACTTGGGGTTTTTATCTATTTTATTATAGTAATTTCTCATTATGGGGTTATTTTGGAAGGATGACCTATCTCTGTTATATTTCTATATATTATCTTATCTTGTGGAAAATTTTATTCCTTTTTTATTCAATTAATATTTTAGGTTCTAGTCATCAACCCGTGGGGATCGGGAATTCCCCTTGGGTTATGTCAATATATTCTCGGTTATCCATGTACCAAGACACCTTTGTTGGTTCATGAAAAAATTGTATCAATGGGGGTTGGAAATATTTCATTTATTTTGGTATGTAGTTTATGATTTCCTAGTAGACATGAGGTCGTATTGTTGTGATTTTGGAGGTAGTTATGAGTAAGTCTGTGGATATCTCACATCGTAACAAAAATTATGTCACTATGGGTGTTTGTGAAAAGTGTCTTTGTGGATTATTTTTTTCAAATTATAGTATTTCCCCTATTGATATGTGTGCTTTGATATCCCACTAACTATTTATTGTGTTAATGATATTTATACACTTACTAGTGTTTTAGTGTGGGTAGTTGATGTTGTGTAGCATCTTGTCTCTAAGAATACATCTATACAAACAAAAAGAGGAATATTCTAGTGAACCTAAATAATAAATTACTCTTATGTATGGGAATCCTGTTTAGATATTGGTGTGTTTTTTCAAATCATTTGGACATGTATCATTGCTAGTTTCCACTCATGCACTAGTTGTAGAACCATTGAGGTATGAATCAGTGTAACATGCTCAAGATTTCCTTCATCGATGACCACAAGATTTCTAAGGTTTAAATTATCATTAAGAATATAAGGATTGGTGGAAAAATATTGAGTTTCTTTTTTTTTGATTTTGGAGACACCAAATACAATCAAGGTGATGTATGATCCCTTTAAGATGTAAGGGACTAGAAAGAGACGGTGGGATTATATGGTGACAATGAAGAATCATGTGATCATGCAGCGGGAATAATTCAGAGTCATTTTCACTGAAAATTTAAATCATGATTTGATGATTTTGGGAAATTATATGATGTCTCTTATATTTCAACAAGGTGAATGAATCATGGCTCGGTATTTGAATTGTTTTTCTAACAATAGTCAGTTTTACACAAAGGAGGTGATGAATGAGAAGTTGAAGGATCAAATATTTGTGAAGGTTATTTGATATGATATCTGATTATTCGGTTTTATTTGGATGATCATATATTATACTTATGTGATGGATAAAGGGTTGATGGATAAGGCTGACCAAGCTGGTATGTAAGGGTTGATGGGAGTACATTTTTCTTCAAGTTGATTTTATGTCAGTTCTATTAATTGATAACTAAATTAGGATAAGTCTTGTTGTGTTTCAAGTATTTAGTTGTTATAAAATCCTATTTTACTACCTAGAAGAGTCCCCATTACTTTCTTTTAATGGGCTCATGTGGGGAATTATAATTTGTGTTTCACTAAGGAACTCATGATTTATAGTTTGTGTGGATGGTCATGTCACCTTTAAAGGTTCTGTCATATATTTTATACTCTATGTAGTATAATGATATAATTAACACCTAAAATTGTTATGATAAAACCAAATTATTCACAAAATATGGGGTTCTAGCTATATTAGTTTGGAATTAATCTTCTTTATGTAGTAGAATAGTCTCTAGAGGAAGATTAAATGGGTTCAGGTTTTGTGCATTGTTATATCACTAGAGATTCATATTTAGTGACTGGTTTATTTGAATCTAGTAAATATCACTCATTTATATTTACTTATATTGTGAACAATCTAAATGTTCATAGAGATTTTTTATCCTTTCTAATAGATATTTGTACACACCTTGGAATAATGAAAGAGTAGGTACTATGATTCCCCTCTTTTGTTTCTCTCTATCAGAGTATGAGTGGAAATGGAATTGTATAGTTAATGAAATTAAACCCCTTGATGTCATTTTTTGGGCGGACTGGATTATTACTCATAAACAACATTTTGAAAATTATCTTCAAGGAGGCTTCTCTAATGTTTAATCTTCTAAAGATTGGGTATGGATTTTTAGTTTTTTTTGATGCATCTAATTCAGGATTGGGATAAATTCTTATGTAGAGTGATCATATTGAAGCATAAGGTTCCAAAAAAATTGTTAAACCTGAGAAGAATTACCCAAATAATGATATTTAACATAAATCTACGTTGAATGATCTTAATATTTTGTGGAATTTCCTTTTAGGAATATGTTATAATAAATATTCCTAATAATTTTTTTTAGTTATATCTTCTTTCAAAAATATTTGATCCTTTAAAATAGACGATGAGTGGAGTTACTAAATTAGTTTGATTACAACATTTGTTAAACCCCTGGTATGGGGAATGTTCTTTTTGATTCGTTCAGAAAAAACATTTAACCAAATCCATAAAAAATTCATCATAATATTTTAATCTGATGTAACTTATGTAGTTATGAAACATTGATGTTGACCACCTCTCTTCTTGATTTGATTCTTCAGGGGCATCATTTGGATAAGGAAAATCATGAAATTAGAAAAAATATTTATGTTGGGGAGACCATTGTTGATTGTAAATTATATTATGAGGGAAATATATGTTTCGAGAACTGGTAAATTACACCTTTTCCTATGAGGAAGGCCATGATGGGGGATTGTTATAATTCCTAGTGGGTAGTTCACCTTGAATCAATAATGATTTCTTAATATAGGTTGTGATTATTCTATTTGTTAGGTATGATATAATAAAACTCTGAAATTTTTTCTCATTGTTATAATTTCCCACATGTCAATATAGATTACTAGAAACATTCAAGTTTTCTTCATCCACTTCCAATGTTGACTATGAAACCACAAAATATTACTATGGATATAAGGGTTTAGTTATCGCATTAACATCAGATTAAAAATGTTATATGAGTTGTGATTGATTGGATGACCAAATCATATCACTTTATATCTATTCATGATTCAACCAAATTTGAGGACTTCGGATTTCCTTATGTGAATGAGATTGTCTTTTTTTAAGGGAGATCCATCAAATATAGTTTTTGATAGTGATCCCCATTTGGGTCCTCAATTTGGGAGAGGTCTCTAAGAGTCAACGGGATCCCAAGTAGATTATATAATGTTATATATTACCCATATTGATGGATAGATATAATTTTCTGTAAATATTCTTGGTGACATGATATAATCTAGGGTTCCTAACTTTAGTGGAGCTTGGGATGACTATTTGGGACTGGTTGAGTTTTCCTTCTACAAAAGTTACAAGTCTCTAATTAGAATGGATCCTTTTGAGGCCTTTTATGGGTATCCATATAAATATTTTTTAATGATGTGGCATTTATTTCATTCACTTTACTACATTATTTGTTGTATTTAGATTTTATTTTAATTACTAAAATATTTTATTTTATTTCATTATTACCAATTGTTGTATTTTTTGTATCAATTGTAAAAAAATAATTTTTTTAAAATTAGGTATTTTATAGTTTAAATTTTTTTCATTTTTATTAATTATAAATTAATTATTTAATTATATTGTATCTATCAATTTTATTTGTAATTTTTTTTTAAATTATGTTTTTTTGTTTTTATTGTTTGAATTCGTTCATTTTTTTCATTTATTGTTTTTCAAAATAATAATGTCAATCATTTCACTTAATTATTGTTTTTAATTGGATATTTATGTTTTCAAAATTTAATTATCCTTAATTTGTTTATTTAATAATATTTTTATCAAATATTGTTTATTAATTAATTTTTTCTTCTTTTTTCATTAATTTCATCTATTTTTGTTTATTGAATTAATTCTTTAACTGAATAATTTCATCATTTTAATTTTTTAATTAATAAATTCTATTTTTTAGTAATTAAAATATTTATGTTATATTATTTAATTCATTGAATTTATTAGTTTTTGTAATTAAATAATTAGTTATTTAAATTGAGTATCTCGACTTTATATTTATTGTTTCCACAAATTTACTTCCCTGAATTTATTGTGTTTAATTATTTAAATATATTTAATAAATTTTAATCTGAGTTAATTTAATGGTTGAAAAAATTTTAATTACATCCTATTTTTAATGAACATTAATTTTTTATAATATTCATTTATCTTATCATCTTAGATAATTGATTATTTAATTTAGTTAAATTTATTTATTTATTCATTTATTAATTTATTCATTTTTCTTTGGATTCTTTATTATGTGATCCGGATACGGTTGTACCAAACCCACTACTTGCTCCACCCACCATTGGAATATTCTAATAGTGAATAATCTATTAATAACTTCATTTACTCATCCGCACAATTTTGGTCCCTACCAATGGTGCATCTTACACCCTTCACCCACCGTCAGCAGCACTTCTCCCATCCTCGGTCCCCTATTTTACACAGCATCACTCATTCCCCATTGTTAGGGAAAACATCTTCCAACCCCTACCCTGTGAAATTTCCATTAGAACCCACCGATTGGAGTCACTAGAACCACTATTAGTGTGATTATAGCAGGGAATCTTGTTAGCCACCTCCAACTTGCAGCAACAATGACTCCCTATGTCATCGTTGAAATTCAAGACACCACAACCACTCCCCACCATTCACCACCTAGATCCATCGATGGATCCCAAATATAACGACCCATACTTTACATACATTTTTAATACTTCAAAAATTGAAGCACACTTATTACAACATATGATAAAACCACAAAGGACCGTATAGGTATAGTGTCTTTAGAAACTGGGAAACATAAACAACTGGTTCATAAATCTTCTACAGTGTCTCCCATTTATTTCATCATATCTAGGGTCCCTTTTAGCATATTCTACTTAATATCCATCTTCCTGACCTGGGGAAAAGAAAACATAAAAGGGTGAGCTCAAATGCTCAACAAGGGCAAATAAAGGAAATAAAAATCATATCATATCTTTTTGAAAATCAAAACCTGCAAAAGATATCGTAATATCTTAACATGGAATAAATCATAGAAGTGAAAATGAGATCCCCATAAAACTTGAAACTTTGTGGCATGCACACATAATCATGGAAAATCATTTCTTGTTAGTCATGACTCATTGCCAAGACTATCTTAGTGGACAAAGTCCCTTTCTGAACCGATTTCACTCCTCGTTTCAGTCCTGTATCACTGAACCGAAATAACCTTCCGTTCCAGCCATGTCTATCTCATGAGATATAAAATCTTTACCCAATGCATTGGAGGGAGATATAGGTCCCACCCATCTTATAATGAATCCTTTCTTATGTGTGCCACATAATCATAAAACATACATCATCGCATAACACATGTAACAAAAATGGGATTCTTGAAACATCATGACATCATAAAACAATTCATATAAGATAAAGGAATTCATAAAAATATTTCCATCACAACATAATCAAATCCATGTAATAATAGGGATAAAAACAGAACCCTTTTATTATCTTAGATGGAAAATAATTTTGATAAAATACTTGAACTCCATTTTTGAGGAAAATATCCTTTCTACTTCAAAAACATTTTTCCTTTCATAACATGTCATACGACTTTAAAATAAAAGAAGTTGATTAAAAATAAAATTGATAACTTGTAAAGGAAGCTTCTTGGAAATAATGTTTTAAAAATCCATCCATGCCGTATAAGTTAAAAAAACATTCTTCGTACTTTTGTCGGAAAAGTCAAAAAGTACCTCGTACGACAAAAGATTCCTTTCATACATATTACTAAAAACTCACCAAAGGGTAAAAATGGATTTAAACAATTGTAGTTGTATGGAAATAATATTACATATTGATGAAACATGGATGTGGATGATAAAATACACCCCAGTGAATAATTACGAATAAACAATCTCGGATAAAAATGAGATTGTGATATTTCCCTTACCTTAGGTCCGATTTGCTTTGTTCGTGTCCGAAGCTCCTGTATAATGGTTTAAATAATGTTATTGACTTATTCCAGAATCATACATACTGATATGATATCATATATGGTCATATTATTAGCTTCTTGTTAGTAATATTTCATTGTTACTTGTTACTCGGGTCTTTATAACTTTTTGTTCTTATGCTTGTTTTGTCGAATAAATTATTATTCCTATCTTTAGGTTATAGGTAATTCATTTACAGAATGGTATTAGTGTAGTATATACCATATTCATTCATTCAATTCATTTATATAATCATTATGAAATGAAGATCATGTAGAACGAGTCGCATCACATCGTGGAGACGGTATTCCGTACGTACGCACGAGTGATGATATCATTCCTATGATCGTGGAATTGTATTGGAGTATATATATATTATTTCAGTATCAATATTACTTCATAATAATCATATATAGTTACTCATTACACCATTATACCCATCCTTGTAAGGTGATGGTGGAAAATAGCTTACACCACGGCGTGGAGACGGTATTCCGCACGTACGCACGCGCGGTGATTTCATTTTTCCGTAGGATGGATAGAAGGTGAATTAGGGTTGTTTCATATTTATAATAACATATCAGTATTTAAGTAATACTGATGTTATTACTTTATCATGAAACAACTAAAGAAGAAGAAGTTGAAGAAGAAAGAAATTGAAAAGATCGGTAATGGATATTACCTCTTCTTTGGAACGCCTCATTGAATCCTCCACTTAAGGAACTAAGATTGGTCTTTGGAGAAGACCAGGACCTCTAGGATTATTCTAGGGAAGTGGAGAGGAGAAAATGGCAGGGGATGGCCGAGCTTGAGTGCTCAATTTGGTGTGAGGAGGAGGGGGAGGAGGTGCCCTTTTATAAGGGAGGAGAGGGGCACCTTAGGAATATCTCAAAATATTATTTTATATTAAAGTCAAAATCGGTTTATAATGGTTCCAAAGGGTCTTATTTCGAAGCTAAAGTGGGGATGGGTCGAAAGCCTATAAACCAATAAGATTTAGACAAGTTTAGGGTATTATTTTAACCTTATCAATTAGATTTAACTCTAAGTTAATTAATTTAACTTTTACCGTGTCTTTTTGTTTTCTTTCACTATATGGTTAATACACTTACTATAACATGCCAAACGAACCCCAAATTGTTTATTATTAATATATATATCCTTATCTATGTCATTTGGTCGAACCTTAGATTTTTAGGAATAAAATAACAATTAATAATATAATATTTTATTTAAAAACTATTTTGTGTCAATTTTGACACTATTTGATATATGATTTTTGTGAAAGTCATAACAGAATTATATGTTAGAACCAAGTTGATTAAATCAACATTAATATATCATAGTAACCTAGAAAATTAGTGGAATTCATAAAAAGTCTCAAATTACATTTATTTTGGTGTTTATAACATCAATTATGTCAATATTTCATTAATAAGATAATTACTGCATCATCATTGTGTCATAAATAAATTAAATTATTTAATGTCTAAAAATTACAAATAAAATACCCTTATGTAGGAAATCGTTTTAGCTTTCTAATGAATATTTATAGTCGAATTTATCTTATGTATAACCCCATATTAAAAATGATATACTTATTAAACTTTGATTTTAACTATTTTAACCCTTCTTTAAATAAATTAATAATAAATGTCCTAATCTAATCCAAGTGGGCTTAAATGGTCATATTTTATTCCTAAGTTTGTTTTTGGTCGAATTACACTTGTCCAATAGAATTAGGACATGTTTTAGGGTAATATTGATATCATATTTACCCTTAGTTACCCTATTTACTATTAACCGCGGTAAAAATAGTAAAAAGTTACTATTAACCAAAAAATTATTTTCATCTCATTGAACCACATTTTAGTCCTTGATATTAACCGTGTCTCTCGGATTTTTGAAATTCCATTCACAGAAGCGGTAAAATTAAGTTTTATGCAAAATTCAGTTTTTAACCTACCACTTAGTGGTTTCACTATTCATCAAAAATTGAAAGTTTTCAGAAAAATACCAAAATTTCACCCTAGGCTAATTTCGATATTCTGAGTCCAAAAATGAAGTCCATTTTGAAAAATAAAATTTATAAAATTTCAAAAAGTGTTTATTACTATTCATAACGGCTAGTTTTAATAGCATATTGTTGTTTAGTGAAACTCGGTATTGCGTACGACGCAAGCTATCGAGGAAGGTCGCGATTGCGTGTAAAGCAAGACAAGCAAGTGTTGTGTAGAAAAAGATTCATTTGATGATTTATATAACATAAAAGTCTCGGGTGTTACATTCTACCCCCCTTAAAAAGAATTTCGCCCTCGAAATTCGTCACTTTGCAACAAACAAATGAGGATACTTCTCCCTCATCATATCCTCAAGCTCCCATGTAGCTTCTTCAAGTTGGTGGTTTCTCCATAAAACTTTCACCAAGCGAGTGGTCTTGTTTCGTAGGGCTTTTTCACTACGATCCAGAATCTCTATCGGCTGTTCTTCATAAGAAAGATCTTGCTCCAGCGGTACAACTTCTGAGCTGAGTACACGTGAAGGATCTGGTGTGTACTTTCTCAGGAGAGATACATGGAACACATCGTGAACTTGAGAGAGATTCGGTGGAAGCGCCAATCGGTAAGCTACCTTCCCAACACGATCCAGTATTTCGAAAGGACCGATATATCTAGGGCTCAACTTCCCCTTCTTTCCAAATCTCATAACCCTCTTCCAGGTAGATATTCGTAAGAACACTTTATCACCCACTTCAAACTCTAGGTCTTTTCTTCGGTTGTCGGCATAACTTTTCTGTCGACTCTGAGCTGCTCTTATGTGTTGTTGAATAGATCTGACCTTTTCTGCCATTTCATCAACGAGATCAGGTCCTAATAGCTTTCTTTCCCCAACTTCATCCCAGCAAGTTGGAGTCCTGCATTTCTTTCCATAGAGAGCTTCATAAGGAGCCATCTGAATACTGGATTGAAAGCTATTATTATAAGAAAATTCTACCAAAGGTAGGTGTTGATCCCAACCTCCTTTGAAATCCATAGAGCAAGCTCTCAACATATCTTCTAGGGTTTGAATTGTTCTCTCAGACTGACCGTCTGTCTGGGGATGATAAGCAGTGTTGAAACTCAACTATGTATCCAGAGTATGCTGAAGACTTCTCCAGAACTTCGAGGTAAATCTCGGATCCCGATCAGATATAATAGAAAGTGGTACTCCATGCAATCTTACCACTTCCTTTACATATATCCTGGCAAGCTGATCTACAGAGAAATCCTCTCTAATAGGAATGAAGTGTGCAGACTTTGTAAGACGATCAACTATGACCCAGATAGCATTATTGCCTTTGGATGTTTTAGGAAGTCCTGTGACAAAGTCCATAGTGATGTTTTCCCATTTCCATTCGGGTATGGGTAATGGTTGTAACATCCCCTTAGACTTTTGTCTCTCAGCTTTAACTTGTTGACAAACCAAGCATCGAGAGACATATTCAACAACATCTCTTTTCATGCCATCCCACCAGAAGTACTCTTTCAGGTCCCTATACATCTTCGTGCTTCCAGGATGAATAGAGAATGAAGAACTATGAGCCTCATCCAGCAGCTCCTTCTTTAATTCGGGGATGGGAGGAACACAAACCCGATTCCTGAACTTTATTATCCCATCACAATCAAGGTTGAATTCAGGAACATTTCTCACCTTCTTTTGTAACTCGACATCTTCTTTCTGTGCCTCTTTAATCTTCACATGTATAGATGGTTGAACATTCATTTGAGAAAGATACGATTTTTCCCCTTCCATTATAATTCCAAGATCCATCCTTTGTAAATCCATAAATATTGGATATTTTGTGATCCTCATCATGGATAAACTAGCATGGTCTTGTCGAATTAATGCATCTGCCACCTTGTTTGCTTTCCCAGGGTGGTAATGGATTGAGCAGTCATAATCCTTAATCAGCTCCAACCATCTTCTTTGACGCATATTCAACTCCTTTTGTGTGAAAATATACTTTAAACTTTTATGATCAGTATAAATATCACACCTTTCACCATAAAGGTAATGCCTCCAAATCTTTAATGCAAAGATTACCGCAGCCAACTCCAAATCATGTGTTGGGTAATTTTGCTCATGGATTTTCAACTGTCGTGAGGCATAAGCTATCACCATATCATTTTGCATAAGAACACACCCCAATCCCTTCTTGGATGCATCACTGTAGATCACAAACCTTTCTCCACTACAAGGCAGTGTGAGCACAGGTGCACTGGATAACCTTCTTTTCAACTCCTTGAAATTCTCTTCACATTCCTCTGTCCAGACAAACTTAACTCCTTTCCGAGTCAACTTGGTGAGTGGATTAGATAATCGTGAAAAATATTTTACAAAATGTCGATAATATCCAGCCAAACCAAGAAAACTTCGGATCTCAGTTACTGTTGTTGGTCTTGACCATCTTTCGATAACCTCTGTTTTTGCTGGATCCACAGATATCCCCTCTTTTGAGATTATATGACCCAAAAAATGCAACTTTTTGAAGCCAAAATTCA
Organism: Viscum album; assembly: GCA_963277665.1. Taxonomy (NCBI): domain Eukaryota; kingdom Viridiplantae; phylum Streptophyta; class Magnoliopsida; order Santalales; family Viscaceae; genus Viscum; species Viscum album. Next base: position 1,591,075,063 of record OY728160.1, on the reverse strand, counting down.
CACTTGGTAAATTTGGCATAAAGCTTCTCCTTTCTCAGGGTCTTCAATATAATTCTCAAGTGATCTTCATGATCTTCCTTGCTCTTTGAATAGACAAGAATATCGTCTATAAAGACTACCACAAATTGATCAAGATAGTCTCTAAAGACTCTATTCATTAGATCCATGAAGATAGCAGGGGCATTAGTAAGACCAAATGGCATCACTATAAATTCATAGTGTCCATACCTTGTACGGAAAGCCTTCATTGGTATATCCCCCCTTTTGACCGTTAATTGATGATACCCTGAACGAAGATCAATCTTGGAAAATTATTGAGCTCCGCGTAGTTGGTCAAATAAGTCATCAATGCGTGGGAGAGGATATTTGTTCTTGATAGTGATCTTGTTAAGTTCTCGATAATCAATGCAAAGTCTCATTGATCCATCTTTCTTCTTAACAAATAGAATAGGTGCTCCCCAAGGTGATGCACTAGGGCCTATGAATCCCTTATCAAGATTCTCTTGGAGTTGCTTCTTCAATTCCTGCAACTCAATTGGGGCCATTCTATAAGGTGTCTTTGAAATAGGCAAAGCACCCGGTACGAGTTCTATTGAAAACTCAACTTCACGATTTGGTGGAAGACCCGGCAATTCCTCCGGAAAGACATCATCAAACTCCCGTACAATGGGCATATTCTTATTCGTGAGTTTCACACCAACCATTTGAGATAAATAACCTTCATTTAGTGGAATCAATACCCATAAGATGGAAGAAATTTCCACTGGAAGGTTATGTTCATCCTTGCATTGATAGACGATCGTAGATTGATCTGGAATATGAAATGTGACTTCCCTTCTTTGGCAATCGATATGAGCTCCATGTAGAGAAAGCCAATCCATGCCAAGAATCACATCAAATTCCACTAAAGGAAGGATCACAAGATTTGCAGGAAGCACTTTCCCACAAAATTCGATCGGAGAAGAATTATAAACTTTTGATGCGATTGATGTGCCATTAGGTGTTGTCACAGCTAACTCAACATCTAATTGTTGAGGTAATAAGGTGATACCCTTAGAAAAGTCTTCAGAAATAAAAGAGTGGTTGGATCCAGAATCAAATAAAACATTTGCTACTTTAGAGTGGATGGTAAGTGTACCTTTCACCACATCGTTATCGTACTCCACATCGCTGATAGAAATTTCATGTGACTTTCCTTTGTCTTTAGCCTTAAGATTTTGTTGACGTCGACCATCATCATCAACCCTTGGATTTGGGCATTGATGGGCATAATGCCCCATCTCCTTGCACTTGAAACATTGAAGTGTAGTAGGTTCATTCTATGTATCCCTTCCTTTGTTTGCGTCATTAGACATCTTCTTCCCATTATCATGGAATTCAAATGCCCGATGACCTTCTTTTCCACATTTAAAACATTTACTTGTCCCTTTAAGACAACTCCCTCCATGTTTCTTTCCACACTTTGAGAATAGGGAAAAGCTCATCTTCTTTTCCGTGTGCTCTTTAGATTTTTCTTTGAATTCCATCTTCCTCTTCTTATCAAACCCATGTGACTGATGGGTTACTCCAATCTCCATCTCCACTTTGAGAGCACATCGAATGATTTCCTCGTAGCTATTGAAGTCCCTTATGGATAACGCCCTTCGAAGACTTGGTTTTAAGCCACTAAAGAATCGATCGATCTTACTCTCAGGTTGGATAATAATACCAGAAGCGTACCTTGCAAGTCTTGTAAAATTTGCTTCATAGGTACCAACAGATTCATCATCCCTTTGCTTCAGTTCAAGAAACTCTTTCTCCATCTTTGTTCGGAGAATACGAGGGAAGTACTTATTGAAAAATAAGTTCTTGAACTCGTCCCATTCCATAGACTCAATTTCATCCCTTTGCCTCATATTCTTAACAAGATTCCACCATTGATCAGCATCTCCTTCCAAACGATACACTGCTAGGATGACTTTATCATGCTCAGAACATTGAAGAACTGAAAATATCTTTTCAGTAGTACTAATCCATTGTTCAGCAACTAATGGATCAGTAGACCCGCTGAAAGAAGGTGGATGCTGCCTCATGAAGGATTCAACAGAATGTTGCTCCCTCCTTTGCTCGTTTGGAAATCCTGCATGATTCATAGCTTGAGAAAGTTGTGTGAGCATGGCTACAAGATTTTGCATTCCAGCTCCCATATCGTTTGTTTGCTCAGGGGGACAATCATTGCATTGCCCATCGCATTCCGCATTAACACGGTTCCTTCGGGTTCCAGCCATTGACTAAAACCAAGAAGAATAGTGTGAGCAACACTAATTATAATAGGAAACCACATAATTCAAGAATAAAATTTTCATGATTAAGGTCTTATCCTAGGTTATTCAAGGCCATTTCTAAAACACTAAGATTGTGCTCTATGCTTAGACTTATCCTTAGGGTTCTTACTAAGGCTTTCACATCCTAGTTTCCAAAGGTTGACTATACCTTTCCTCTGATACCAACTATAACGACCCATACTTTACATACATTTTTAATACTTCAAAAATTGAAGCACACTTATTACAACATATGATAAAACCACAAAGGACCGTATAGGTATAGTGTCTTTAGAAACTAGGAAACATAAACAACTGGTTCATAAATCTTCTACAGTGTCTCCCATTTATTTCATCATATCTAGGGTCCCTTTTAGCATATTCTACTTAATATCCATCTTCCTGACCTGGGGAAAAGAAAACATAAAAGGGTGAGCTCAAATGCTCAGTAAGGGCAAATAAAGGAAATAAAAATCATATCATATCTTTTTGAAAATCAAAACCTGCAAAAGAGATCGTAATATCTTAACATGGAATAAATCATAGAAGTCAAAATGAGATCCCCATAAAACTTGAAACTTTGTGGCATGCACACATAATCATGGAAAATCATTTCTTGTTAGTCATGACTCATTGCCAAGACTATCTTAGTGGACAAAGTCCCTTTCTGAATCGAGTTCACTCCTCGTTTTAGTCCTGTATCACTGAACCGAAATAACCTTCCGTTCCAGCCATGTCTATCTCATGAGATATAAAATCTTTACCCAATGCATTGGAGGGAGATATAGGTCCCACCCATCTTATAATGAATCCTTTCTTATGTGTGCCACATAATCATAAAACATACATCATCGCATAACACATGTAACAAAAATGGGATTCTTGAAACATCATGACATCATAAAACAATTCATATAAGATAAAGGAATTCATAAAAATATTTCCATCACAACATAATCAAATCCATGTAATAATAGGGATAAAAACAGAACCCTTTTATTATCTTAGATGGAAAATAATTTTGATAAAATACTTGAACTCCATTCTTGAGGAAAATATCCTTTCTACTTCAAAAACATTTTTCCTTTCATAACATGTCATACGAATTTAAAATAAAAGAAGTTGATTAAAAATAAAATTGATAACTTGTAAAGGAAGCTTCTTGGAAATAATGTTTTAAAAATCCATCCATGCCATATAAGTTAAAAAAAACATTCTTCGTACTTTTGTCGGAAAAGTCAAAAAGTACCTCGTACGACAAAAGTTTCCTTTCATACAAATTACTAAAAACTCACCGAAGGGTAAAAATGGATTTAAACAATTGTAGGTGGATGGAAATAATATTACATATTGATGAAACATGGATGTGGATGATAAAATACACCCTAGTGAATACTTACGAATAAACAATCTCGGATAAAAATGAGATTGTGATATTTCCCTTACCTTAGGTCCGATTTGCTTTGTTCGTGTCCGAAGCTCCTGTATAATGGTTTAAATAATGTTATTGACTTATTCAAGAATCATACATACTGATATGATATCATATATGGTCATATTATTAGCTTCTTGTTAGTAATATTTCATTGTTACTTGTTACTCGGGTCTTTATAACTTTTTGTTCTTATGCTTGTTTTGTCGAATAAATTCTTATTCTTATCTTTAGGTTATAGGTAATTCATTTACAGAATGGTATTAGTGTATTATATACCATATTCATTCATTCAATTCATTTATATAATCATTATGAAATGAAGATCATGTAGAACGAGTCGCATCACATCGTGGAGACGGTATTCCGTACGTACGCACGAGTGATGATATCGTTCCTGTGATCGTGGAATTGTATTGGAGTATATATATATTATTTCAGTATCAATATTACTTCATAATAATCATATATAGTTACTCATTACACCATTGTACCCATCCTTGTAAGGTGATGGTGGAAAATAGCTTACACCACGGCGTGGAGACGGTATTCCGTACGTACGCACGCGCGGTGATTTCATTTTTCCGTAGGATGGATAGAAGGTGAATTAGGGTTGTTTCATATTTATAATAACATATCAGTATGTAATTAATACTGATGTTATTACTTTATCATGAAACAACTAAAGAAGAAGAAGTTGAAGAAGAAAGAAATTGAAAAGATCGGTAATGGATATTACCTCTTCTTTGGAACGCCTCTTTGAATCCTCCACTTAAGGAACTAAGATTGGTCTTTGGAGAATACCAGGACCTCTAGGATTATTCTAGGGAAGTGTAGAGGAGAAAATGGCAGGGGATGGCCGAGCTTGAGTGCTCAATTTGGTGTGAGGAGGAGGGGGAGGAGGTGCCCTTTTATAAGGGAGGAGAGGGGCACCTTAGGAATATCTCAAAATATTATTTTATATTAAAGTCAAAATCTGTTTATAATGGTTCCAAAGGGTCTTATTTCGAAGCTAAAGTGGGGATGGGTCGAAATCCTATAAACCAATAAGATTTAGACAAGTTTAGGGTATTATTGTAACCTTATCAATTAGATTTAACTCTAAGTTAATTAATTTAACTTTTACCGTGTCTTTTTGTTTTCTTTCACTATATGGTTAATACACTTACTATAACATGCCAAACGAACCCCAAATTGTTTATTATTAATATATATATCCTTATCTAAGTCATTTGGCCTAACCTTAGATTTTTAGGAATAAAATAACAATTAATAATATTTTATTTTATTTAAAAACTATTTTGTGTCAATTTTGACACTATTTGATATATGATTTTTGTGAAAGTCATAACAGAATTATATGTTCGAACCAAGTTGATTAAATCAACATTAATATATCATAGTAACATAGAAAATTATTGGAATTCATAAAAAGTCTCAAATTACATTTATTTTTGTGTTTATAACATCAATTATGTCAATATTTCATTAATAAGATAATTACTGCATCATCATTGTGTCATAAATAAATTAAATTATTTAATGTCTAAAAATTACAAATAAAATACCCTTATGTAGGAAATCTTTTTAGATTTCTAATGAATATTTATAGTCGAATTTATCTTATGTATAACCCCATATTAAAAATTATTTACTTATTAAACTTTGATTTTAACTATTTTAACCCTTCTTTAAATAAATTAATAATAAATGTCCTAATCTAATCCAAGTGGGCTTAAATGGTCATATTTTATTCCTAAGTTTGTTTTAGGTCGAATTACACTTGTCCAATAGAATTAGGACATGTTTTAGGGTAATATTGATATCATATTTACCCTTAGTTACCCTATTTACTATTAACCGCAGTAAAAATAGTAAAAAGTTACTATTCACCAAAAAATTATTTTCATCTCATTGAACCACATTTTAGTCCTTGATATTAACCGTGTCTCTCGGATTTTTGAAATTCCATTCACAGAAGCGGTAAAATTAAGTTTTATGCAAAATTCAGTTTTTAACCTACCACTTAGTGGTTTCACTATTCATCAAAAATTGAAAGTTTTCAGAAAAATACCAAAATTTCACCCTAGGCTAATTTCGATATTCTGAGTCCAAAAATGAAGTCCATTTTGAAAAATAAAATTTATAAAATTTCAAAAAGTGGTTATTACTATTCATAACGGCTAGTTTTAATAGCATATTGTTGTTTAGTGAAACTCGGTATTGCGTACGACGCAAGCTATCGAGGAAGGTCGCGATTGCGTGTAAAGCAAGCCAAGCAAGTGTTGTGTAGAAAAAGATTCCTTTGATGATTTATATAACATAAAAGTCTCGGGTGTTACACCAAAACACCGCCACCTTCATCACCTACTATTGCTTCTTGACAAGGACTCAATAAAGTAACAAAGAACCTCCCCAATCACTTCTGTACTGATCTAGACCCTCTATTATTCCACTATCAACAATCTCTATCTAAAGACAAAGACAACTTCTACATGAAGAAAAAATCCCCAAAATTCTATAGTTTACTAATCAAAACAATCAAACAATAACCATCATGAATTATATAATAAAAATAATTTGAACCCAAAAATAATCACATAATCCATATTAAAATGAATCAAGGAAATGAATATCAACACTATATTTGGAAAAAAATTATAAAACATCCATGAGAATAATAATTATAGAATCAAAATATACCCATTATATTAATTATAATACGTTGTTATTATTTATGGATACAAATAACATAAAAATATATTTTAATACATTATTTAGGAAAATATATTATTTGTTTTAATAAACCCTTTGAAAATATTTTACTTTGAAAATCACTTTTTAAAACATTTTGTAATGTAATTTTTTAAACATAAAGTGTATTCTTTAAGGAAATCAGGTTCATGGTGCTGGGTAATTCCAAACATTAAATAAAATTTAAAAAGAACATATACTTTTCACAGTAAAAAATGATAGGATAATGCATTTTTTTGAAAATAATAGGAATATTCCATTCACATTTTTAGTAAAATTCAAGCATGAATTGTTTTGAAAACCAAATAATATTCATTTGAATTTTTTTTTACAAACTGTAAATATCAGTGAAAATTAAATTAGTAAATATTTTTTAAAATATTAAAAAAATTCAAAAAAATATTAGAAATCACAATTTTTAAAGAAAACATAATCCTGACTTAAGAGAGAACAGATATCAAGTTTTAATAAAAACATTTTAACATTAAATTTAAGTAAAAAAGAGTCGAAACAAGCTACTATTACATGAAAATATCTTGAATAACTATAGGATAATAAAATTAAAATTTTTTTATTAGTAAATTTTCAAACAATTTCTCCAACTGGAATTAAAGAGTAAACAATCCACATAGAATGAGATTGTGACATAAACCTTAGTAATGATAAAAAATTGATGTTAGAATTAATAAGTTATTCAATTATTTTATTCAACATTAAATAATCATAGAAATGTGACAATAAACCACAGGTTAATCCAACCTAATTTTACACATAATCTTAGAAATACATACTCAATGATATTTAAAATTAAACCTATAAACAAAAACTTAGTTAAGTAATCCCTAACATTATGCTTCCTTCTGATTGAAAAATTTTTATCCACCTTTACAGTGGTTTTAACACTATTATTAACTTAAAATAGAACCCTCTTAATGTATATAATACCATATATTATACTTTTATAACATCTTATCACCCTTTCCTTAATAAATTTTCATTATTTTCTATGTTTTGGGTGTTAATTTTCATGTCTTCTATTTCCGAATTTGTTATGAATTTTGTGGTCATTATTAATATTATATAGTTTACTCATATACATAATAACATTGATGAAATAATTATCATATTTTTACATCAATTTTACCTTTAAAAAATCAGGAATGATTGTCATGAAAAATGTAGTACGTTGTGATCATGAAGATTACAAGCCATACGTATGCATGAGTAACATTTCCATTTTTTAAAGATCATTATCGAAAGGATGTTTGTAATATATTAACGTGGTAGAATAATTATAATACCATATAAATCATATTATATACTTTTATATATCATCCTTGTGGTGTGGTGATGAAATGAGAGTCACATGGCTTCTTGAAGGCGGTAATCTACTCATACATAAATGATGTTATGATAATTAAGTGGGTGAAATGTTATGAAATATAATGATAAAAATTATCATTAAAAATGATAAAAATTTCCAGAATTTGATATTTATTTGATTAATATCACATATATTCCTTAAAATTAATCTTAATACCTTTATTTTAAAAAGTGGTGTGTGGGAAATAACATCACTTCATGAGGTGTTTGTCCACCATACACACAAGAAAAATCATTATGTGTCTAATAGAATAGAATGTAAAAAATGGTATATATAATATATTTAATAACTAATTAATACTATTTTATAGATATCATTTATATACTTTACATCCATCACCATTCCAAACAATTAAAGGTGGTAATGGAAAAAAATTACATCGATTCACGAGGTGGTTGTCCATCATACACAAGAACAATTTCTTTATAACTCATTATATGGAAGTGTATATGGGTGTAGGAATTACATTATTATAATATCCCAGTATATGGGAGAAAAAGGCTATTATATCCATGTGGTTTCATAAAATCTGAATGAGCTTGGGAAAGAAATAAATTGAAAATACTCATTGGAGAACGCTACATCTTCATCATGTATACTCCATAGGTTAGTGAAAAATCATTTCAAGGCTATATTTACTCCCAAATAAGGTTTATAAGATATGTAGAGTGATTTTGGTATGTTAGTTTCTTAGTTCTTAGCTGAGAAAAATAGGTTTCATGTTGTGAAGAAGAGAGGATATGGGGTAGCTTTTATAAGAGGGATAGGACACAATTGGTATTTTTGAAATCAATTTAGTGCTCCCACATGTTTCAAATATAAAAAGGGCCCAAAATAGGACATTTTTCAAAATTATAGGAGGTCTTTTCTAAATTTGGATATTTAATAGCATTATACATGTTTGCAGAACATTTTTACCCATATCTTTTTGGTTTAACCCCTATAAAATCCATTTTTAAATTATTCACTATTAATTTTGAGTAAATATTAATTTTAAAATATTAAACATAATAAATTACATGGATAAAAAATATAAAATACATTTTTCCAAATTCTATTCACATAGTTTCAAATTTTTAATGGAAAATTAATCACACAAAAGGGATGCGACATCAGGTTTTTAATATCAAAATATTCAAAATTTTATAGACTTTTTTTAGAAAAAATGAACAATAAATATTTTTATGATTATATAAATTGGATTAAAAAATAAATAAATTTTCTAAATTACCTTTTAAACCATTTAAAAATATAATTTCACTTTATAAAAAATTTAAACTAAATGGATATTTTAAATTAAAATTAAATGTTTACCACAATTCAACAAAAAATAAAACATTTCAAAAAAATCCAAAAAATTCACCGTAAGCTAATTTTATTTTCTCTATTCAAACATTTCTATTTCAAAAATCAATATTTCTAATAGTGACAAATAAAATTTTATATTATGTTCCACAAGCACGATTGAACTACAATTTTGAAAAAAAATGCTATTTTATATTTCTTTTTTCTTTTAAATGGTTCTTATTATCCATATAATCCATACATAGAAAAAAATTATGTTTCAATTATATATTAATAAAATTTAGTAAATCATATTCATACCCTCCATTCAAATTACTAGGTGATAATTTTAATATTAAATAATTGTATTAATAATATATTATTGTTCAGTAAATCATATCCTTACGTGTAAAAAAAGATTTCCTAGAAACCATTTGTTCTGTAAAAAACTAGCTAAAGTACGTGTTTTTTATGATGAATGATAAAATAAATACTTTGTGTTACATAATCTACCGAAAACAATATTCATAGTTTTGAATTTCGTGCTGTTACATTATCCACACCTTTTATTAGTTGCATCATCATAATTAAAAATTAATAATAGGTATGTTATTTTCAATTTTATTTATATTAAACACACTACATAAATGTAGAGAATAAATATTCACCTTATTAGGGGACAAAGGAAATTACCAATGTCATATATAATAACACATATCTATCCATCCAAGTTAGAAAAAATTGCTGGTAAGTGATGTTGTGGACAAGGAAGAAAAGACTAAACAATTATATTGAATGATGGAGGTTATTGATCAAAATAAATTGAATTATAAATAACATGAAAAGTGAATAAAAACAAAAATAATGTAATTATTTAAAACTAAATTTTATTCATCAGTTATTTATATAATAGGACAACAATTTTTTCATGATCCTTTTCTTAAAACTGAGGAATTTATTTAGTTTCTAAGAATATAAGAAAATATACATATGTTATATGTTTCTATTTCATAATCATAACTTCATCATTTTGTTTTTATTTGTTCAATTTCAAATTCATCCATTACTCTATGAAATGGATTTCAAAAAAATAATTTTTTTATACTTGAACCACTAAAAATAAATTTTAAAAAATTGTATGATCTATAAAAGAGTGAAAAGTATTTATCTTTGTCTCTATCTATTTTCAAGTACTAATAAATAAAAAACATTTTTCTAATAAATTAATATATAATCCTCAAACGTAACACCACTAGTTCATTATTAAGATTTGTTTTTCAAATAGATTACCTTATAAAATATAAACCAGGGCATCTTGTAGACCAGTGGTAGGAACTAAACCCTTATCATCTAGTCATGGGTTCAATCCCCATACCCTTTATGAATGCAATGGGATGTCACCAGGCATAAAGTCTATCATTTTTATAAACTCTATTAATATAATTCATATAATATTCCCAAAACATTTATGGGAATCCTGGGAATAAAATGAATCACTATATCACCTTTATACTAATGTTTTCAATCCTTTTTATTTAGTTGTTTTGAAACAAATTCAAATAATCTTATTTTAAAATTAATATAATGTCATTTTCTATCATATTATCTCTAAGGTATATCAATAACTTTAAAACTATGCCTATAAAATATAATTAAATAATTATGTAAATAACATTTCCACTATATCATTAGCTTGATATAAATTTATCCAAAATTTACTTAATCGTTATAGACATTTGACAAATAAAAATGAATGGATGGGATAAGAAATTAATTATATGACCAATATTAAACTCATAAAATAATTATTGAATCAATAAATCATATGTAGATGAAGACACATGTGCTTAAAAAATTTATCAAAATCAGTAGATGGTTAAAAATATTTATAACCAAAACACCATTGTTGAAAATACTTAAAAAATTTAATTATTGAATTCCAATACTTAAATACACCGTGTATTTATTTTCTACATAGGTCATTCCATGATATAGGGTATAACCATTAGAAGATGTAATTGAATAGGATAATTTCTAGGAACTCTATATTTAGTACCACAAAATATAAATAGATACATAGGATCCGATTAAATTCCTACTATCATACTCTTCATTTTTATTTAGAAATTATTTTCATTACACCCATCTTTTACACAAATTTTTTTTCATATTACACTGAGTCACATTCCTTGGTGTCTCAATCCATGTTTATAACAAGATAGAAATCAGTCCTTTTTTCCATCATGGTATTCACCACTCGAGTTCATAGAAACTTCATTCCGTATCTTATTTGGTGACTCTAGGGTTCAGTTAAGGTATAGGTTTTTAATCAAATTATAGGATAAAAAATTAGGCATAATCTTCATATCCTTCAAAACTATTATCCTCCCATTTTTTCCGATTAACACTATATTTTTTTCCATGTTCAATGTTTACATGATTCTTTTGGTTTCTATCTATTGACTAAAACCAAATAAGATTAGTGCGAGCAATAATAATCATAGTTGTCAAACCATGTAGTCATTTACATGATGATTAAATCATTACATCCATTTTATAGTCTAAAATAATTCACATTTATCATTGGTAATTAATTTTCATAATATATCCAAATCTATTGTAATAGTTTCAAATTATGTTTCGAATTATCCAAAGCATATCCACTTGGAGACTCATACTATGTGCATAGTATAACCCATTTTGATGAACCATTTGAGGATTAGGTCTAGTATAATCTCTTGTTTTCAGATTTATTACCCTTATGTAATTATGTTCTAGAACCATGTAGACATTTAGTATCTTGATAGAAATGTATTTTAAGGGAAAAACACATAATATATCCTGAAACAAAACACTTAAATTTTATTCTATAATTATAATCAAAATTAATCACTGGGTTATGTTCCTTAATATATGTTTCTAAAATTATATTTCCTAAGGATACTAATAAACATCCTTTAACAACTAGGGTACAAACCCGCTACGTAGAAACCTAGAGTTGGTGTCCGCATTATTACATTGACATAAGATACAATGAATAAAATTATTAATGTCTGAATAGTATTGTAGTCATGGTAGACTAGATACATACATGATTCATTCATTACATTTGAAAACAAATATTAATAAATAATATTTTTGTAGAATAACATTCTATTCTCAATAATATCCTTTCATATTGAATATATTACACAACATGGATTCTTGATAATGGAAAAAAAATATGGGTGAGCCCAAGTTTTTAATAAAGGTTAAATAAAAAATTATCTATCATGAATCAATGGACATAATAATAATGGAATGGTCATTTAGTGGTCATTAATTTCATTTAAATAATTGGATGATTCACAGATTACGTGGGAATTTATGGAGAAAATTATTTTCCTAGTGTTGCACAGTGGTTGGCCATGTAAGTTTCACTTGAGGGGCTTCTATATTTGGTCCATCACATATTCTAATTCATTTATGAAATACTTATTTTTTATTTAAAAAATTAAAAATATTTTTGGGTTTTTGATTACATTTCAAACTAATAAATGACATAAAAATGGAAATAGTAAACATTACTAAAATTCAATGATAAAAGAAATGAATTAAAGAAAAAATAAAATTTTTTTGTGTTTGGTTTTGGGTTCAATCATTATTTTACATTAATTTTTTGATATTATTTTTTATTCTAAACCTGAAATATCAGGTTTAAGTACTCTTATTTTAATTTAAATAATTTGGAATATTTCAATGCCTCAGAAATTTAAAATCTACAACCTCTTAAAATCAAGGATTATGACAAAACTTGTTTGAGGGTGTGCCATCTTCTAGAATCAGGCTCTATTGGGGTGTTTTCACCCATTTGACTTGGTCAAATACATCATGTGAAGGTTTTGTCAATAAAGAGAGTGGAATGATATTAAAAAAGAATAGAAATATTATGAATTTCATTTCATTAGGGGACAATCACAACATATGGGACATTCAGAACACACATTCATGCTACTAAAATATACCACAAATGTAATATAAACTTTACAAGAAATTCAAGAACACACAAACCCACCTAGGCCATGCCTTAGGTTATCCTCCCATTATTGGGGTTAAGAGATCAGTTGGTAGAATTATAGATAAAGGGATCAAAAATAATAAATAAAATATATATATAGAATAATGATAATAAAAATGAAACAAATGGTGAATGAGAAGGATAAATAAATAAAAAAATTTAATATGAGATAGGTAGAAAATAAAATAAAATGAAATAGAAGAAGAAATACATAAGATAAATAATGAAAAGAAAATTTTAAAATAAAAATTATGATAATAATAGGAATATTTAAAATAAAAATAATAAAAAGAATGTATTAAATAATGATATAAGAAGAAAAATAAAATAGGTTAGATTTTGACACCAATGAATAAGAAAGATTATTGGATTTATTTAATTAACAAAATGTATTTTGAAATTACAAGAGAAAATTAATGTAAAAATAAATCAATTATGTGAAGTGAATATAAATAAAAAGAAGAAGAGTGGGAAATAATGCATCATTTTCCTAGCCTCTCCTAGACTATGGGGGTTGAGATATCTCCCTTAAACAGAATAATGAGACTCATTTTATAGGAAGTGAGGAGTATTGAAGGCTATTTAACATAGTAGTGATCTGTAATTTGAATTTACACATGCAAGACCAGGTGTATAATGATATGAAAAAACCCATGAAATTAGGTGTTTTATATTTTTTGGTGTCAATTATATTTTTAGTGTTGATTGTAAGATGACGAATCCTCCTTTGTTCATTGAATTTAGGGAAGTGGTCATGCATGGACGATAGGGTAAAGTGGTCGAAAAGGTGGAAAAGGTGTGGAATTTCATGGGATGAAGGTCAGTGTGTATGAGAAATGGCGGAGGATCCTCAATCCCTCTATATTTCATAGTTTCTAGATGGAAAACTAAATGATTCTTATGGGCGACGACTAAGGAACATAAGGATGTGTTACTCCTTATAATGGTGAAAGGAGCTCGATTCCAAGATCGTGGCATTTGGACATGGTAGTACCAAGAAATTATAGTGGTTGGTGGTGAAAAATATGATAGGATGGATGATGGAATCATGTTTTAGGAGTGAATTTGAGATTTGGGATGGTTTATTGGTGATTTATGGTGAACTAATAGGTTCTAGAGAAACGGTGGTGGGGTATCTTTCTAGGGAAACATCATGTAAGTGGGGAAGAAATGACAACATTAAATTCCTCTAGTGTTCTATGTGTCTAAAGAAGCCTTAGAATTAACCTCATGCTGGTTATATGGGTATCCAAGGGGGGTCTGAGGTGGTGTGAGTGCGGATGGTATGAAGAATTAGTGACATTCTCAGGTGATAGGAGTAGTGGCAGGGGCTCTAAATGATGGCAGAAAGTGGAAGATTCGAACAACATTGGATGATTATGGAAGAGCGTAGTTGATCAATGATCACCCATCAAAAAAACCACAACTTTGATATAGCTACAAAAATAAATGGATTAAGAGGCACCAATTATATACCATCACTCGGATGGCCTCTGCGATTCACATGCACACAACAAGGGTGGGCACCGTGCCCATACGGGCCTTCAGAACCACTATGCACTAGTCGGGTTTGTCACCCACATTTCACCTTCATAGGATATCCCAACTCGTGCCTCTACTGGCTCAAGCGGGCCCTCCCTATGGTCTAGGTGGCTGACCAACTCATTTAACATAGCTAAATGGATCATGCCCTAGGATGAAGGCCTAAAAAGGCATATCTTAATTTATAATAATGTCCATAAAAAATAGTTAAAAATTTTAACATAGTGTATCATAAAATATAAAAATAAGAAACATAATTCAGTTAGTCATTTAAGAAAACAGCTTCTCCTCATTTAAAATTAACCATTATTTTTTAAAACCAAAGAAAAATCATGGATATTAACATTGAAAAGCATCATAAAATAAGAAGAATTTGTTTAAAAATATGCATCAAATTTATGTCTTCCAAATACCCATACACATAAACCAAGATCTTCCTCCAGCCTCAAATATAAATATGAAAGATTAGAGGATACACATTTTATTAGTATTAAAATATCAAAATAATAAAATAAAATAATTAGGAATGTTAGATTCTATTTTAAATAATCTACATAAAATAACAATTTCATTTCATAATTTTTAATAAAACAATTATATAAATCATTTTAGTTTTCCCAATTTGAAAAAGTCGGAACTTACTCTCTCATTTAATCAGGATCCTTAATTTATCATTTTTAAACATTACATATAATGATTTACCAAGCATTGGAATCTTTTCATAGAATGGGCCTTGGGAAAAAAATTAGGGCCTATGGTCCATGTAATGTGATCAATGCCCACTAGGATATTGGGCTATGTAATGGGTCTCCCTCAATCCAGTTAAAAGAAAAAATTTCTTTTCTTTAATAATAAATGAGGATTTGTCCCTAACATTTTATAAAAAAAATAAATTATATAAATTCAAGTATATTAAATATCATATCAAGAATACATG
The DNA here is from genome assembly GCA_963277665.1 of Viscum album. Taxonomy (NCBI): domain Eukaryota; kingdom Viridiplantae; phylum Streptophyta; class Magnoliopsida; order Santalales; family Viscaceae; genus Viscum; species Viscum album. The sequence continues at coordinate 1,591,059,370 of OY728160.1, read as the reverse complement.
CTCATTGACCATAGGAAAGTAAAATAATAATTGCATTCACATTTTAAAGAAAAATGGAACATAAAAACAGGAATAAATTGCATTATGTTGCATATTATTTTCAGGATTAAGTTTATTAAGAAATGAAAACATAAAATTGAGACTCAGGTCAGGTGATTATCTTTTAAATCATAAAGCCTTGTATCAAAAGTAAAAGTGTCATGAAATTATCCACTTTAAATTATAATAACTTCTAAATTCACTAAAACTAAAATTAATGATTATTATCAAATTATGAATAATGAATTTGTTTTACACTCAGTTGAAATTTTCTTTATTATTATACTTTATTTATTTTTAATGAACCTATTAAATTTTATTGTTTTTAGAATGTTATTATTAGAATAATCCACACATCCACCACCAAACCATATATAATAAAATTCTTATGTCTATTTATGGTTATTTATTAATTTCCCAAATCTCAACCCACTCTTCTCATTTCGTGGTTATTTTTTATTTTTATTATTTGTTATTTCAAGAGGGAAATAATTGAAGTATCATGAATGAATCAAAGACCTTAATTTATTCAAACAATATGCACCCACATACTTTTTACTTATGATTTAATCATCCAATACTGAGTTATTCCATTACCCCCGCACTTCAACATTATAATATCTTGATAATACTATGAAAATTGTTGGAAAAGATAAAAAAGGATTGAAACTTAGATCATCCCAAACAAGGTCATTCATGCCTTCTATGGGATAATCCATGATTTATGTAAAGGTATCCTTTTATTGATGAGTTATTTTTAAAATGATTACAAAATCATTTTAAATGATATTTTTTACAATCATATATTTGATAGGTTCACATGTTGGTTTCGATCAGTGACATTTCCCAATATCTCTCATGAAATATGATATTGAATAAAATAGGAGTTACATTATCTTAAAATCCTATTAGGAATGAAATGGTATAATGTAAAATCACTCAAGGAATGATCGGTAATAAAAAATCAATTCACATAATTTTTAAAAATTAAATGTGTGAAATATTTTTTGTAATATTCATTTACATGAACAAACTAATTCTCTCAAATCCAAAGTCATTATTTAAATTACCAAATTTCAATTTAATCATCTAAATATACATTTTATTCATTCAATCTCATTTACATTGAAACATAAAACTTTTCATCAAAGGATTCCATTGAAAATCATTTATCCTAGATTATTCAATTAAACCATAGTTTTAAAAGGGCATGTAATTCAATTTGAAATATCAAAACATGATTTGGAAAAAATGACAAATTTGGAAGATAAGAAATAAATGTGAACTCCATTTTCCATGAATCTTATTCCTATTAATTCACAATTATATGGTTTCCTTCTGCCATCACAAACCTATGAAAGAAAATTACTCAATTAAAAATAAATATTATGTCATTTATGCTCAAAAAAATATAAGTGGTTGTTGAATGAATTCTGAAATAATACCTATAACATGAAATTTAAATTTATATTCCACGATTGAGAATAATTCGTTATGTCTTGGTATGACCCCCTAAGTGGGACTATAATATTTTACTATATATAGAGGGAATTAACATCTTGTATCCAATGTGTGAAGGTGGATTGAACTTCATTGATTTGAACCACCACATGTGGCTTTTCCCAGCATGTGCATTATCCTTCTTTTTTAGGAATGATCATGGATAGAGTGTACTAAATCGTCCCACATGAGAATTTTGTAAAACATTCATTATGGTGTTATGATGAAGTATGAATCATTATCTTTCTAGGTTTCAAATTATTCAACCTCCTCTTTCTCTTCTTATGTTATCATCACATAGGCTGCATGAATTTAATGTTTAAAGGGGATGTAACCGGGTATTTTTACTAGAATAAAATTTTATTTTTAATTTTTGATATCTAATTTCTCCCATTAAATATGAGAATACATAGTTCTTATTTACTTATTCTCAGAAACATGGACATTCTAATGGGGATCCTGAGATGCGCCCGTAAGGGGCACTTCGAGCTAGGTTAACCCTCCTCACCATCTCCTTCCTATTCTATATCAGTGCGGCCCTCCTTCGTTCTCGGCAAGGTTGGGGCGATGGACTTATGTTACAGCGGCGTCGGTGAATTCGTGGTCTTGGTTTCCTCGGCAATTTACATTGTGGTTGGTCACTCCTTGACCAATTCCTCCTAAGCTAGATAGTGATTCTCATAGTGGTGTGATTTTTTCCGAGGACGAGATCCATCTTCTTCGGCTTTAGTTTTGCTGCCTCACCCCTGGTGTGTGAGGTGGGAGGCTGCAACATTCATCGTGAGTGATTCAGATGGTGGTGACAAGATCTGGTTTTCTGCGGTCTTCCTCCTCTAGGAATGGTGATGTTTCTCTGGTATTTGATTTTCTTTTTTGCAATGTTTCTTATTTTTGAGTCGTTTCAGTTCATAGAGCTTCGTTATTGCATCGACACTAAGGCATAGATTTGGTCTTCTATTGGATTCTGTGTTTGAGGTTTTTCTTCTAGATGGGAAATTAGTTCTTTGGTATTGCGAAGGGCATATGGTTCTGTTGTGTGTGCCGGAATTGGCTGGTTTGAAGGCTAGGTTATGAATTTTTGGATGTATGATTCATGAATTTTGATTCATGTTGTGTTGTCTAAGGGTTTATCAAGGCGAAGTAGTGGAAAGGGTGGTTGTGCTGGTTGAATTTGAACCACTGGTAATTTATGATCATGATGAACTCTAGAATTTTATATGTGTAACCGTTGTTGCACCGGTGAGAGGTTTGAAATTGTTAGGTCTCTCTACTATGTCCTTGATTAATGGGACATTTCATTCTGTTTACATGCAAGGTATTGGCCTGGATTAGGTTTAGAGCTGGGAGCGTTCTCCTTCTAATCGCTATTTGGATTTGGAAGATCAAGAGGGTATGGGATTTTCCATCAGTACCGGGCCCGTGAATTCTTGCACATGACAGATAAACGAGCAACAATGAGAAGGTGGATACTAATTGTATTGTTTATCTACTAGGGTGGGGTTTTTCCTTTCTCTTGAATTGGAGTTTATTTATTATTGGTGGTCCTTGCCCATGGAGGCATGGTTGTTCATGATATCTTTGATGTCATTATGGTTTCCCACTTTTTCCTCAAAAGTGATTTTGCAATGAAAATATAATTTTCAGTCACTCAGTAATGGGGATCCTCAATTGTATTTTATTTAAAATCATAGAGCTCAAGCCATTCATTTTTATGTTTATATCAAGTTTCTTCATATTACTCCATCACATGGAATGAATTGACTGAAACATAAAATTAAAATTATTAAACATTTATACTTAAATCATTTTAAATAAAATCATAAAATTAAGTGTTCAGAGAATGAGCATCTCCTTTAGTTGGTTTTTGGTAAATCACAATTTCAGGGTTAAGTGACTATTAAAGTAGGATCTTATAGAGGTTGGTAGTTAGGCTCCTCCATCATCACATAAAATTCCACCACTTTGTGAGTGTATTTCTTTAATGGTGTTGGATCTATTTATTTTCATGGGTGGGGAGATCAAGGACTACCCCCACATTCATTCCAAAATTCATCCAGTTGTTGTTGATCTCCAAAATATAGCTCTACATGAAAGTATTTTTTCTGGTCCTCCTTAGTTATATCAGGCAATAAATGTGGATCCAATTCTAGTTCAGGTTCATATTTCTCTGACTGTTCTTGTAAATATGAAGTCATCAATTCCATTTGGTTATATAGATAATGAACTATATATTAATGTTCTTGAATAAAATATTTTAGTATCTTTTCAACCCCACGATCCTAGAAATCTTATGAAGGAACTTATAACAAATGTTGGGAGAAAGCAAGGAATAACCTTATTGTGTTTGAGACACTTCTTGGAAAAATTCAAGGAGGTACTCCCAGAATCAATTAACTCCATGGCCAATCCTTCAAAAACAACCCTCTCAAGGATATATTTGAGTAACTGGATTTGGTCCACGAACACATACTCTATGATAATTTAGATGTAACCTCCCCTGAACTATCTATCCTATAACAAAATAATATATTATATTTACTAAGGTGCTTCAACTTATATTTCTTGAACCAACGACTTGTTAGTCCATGAAAAAAAATTATAATATAAAAAAATCATTGTAAAATATTTTTTTAGGTTTTTAATATAGGAAAAAACAATGAGGACTATATAAAATGCGAAAATAGAAAAACATAAGAAAAATACTGATTGGATCCCTGAAAATGGTACAATTTTTTATGCATTCCTATAATGAGTTGTGGAAAAAGGAATGTATTTTCCTACTGCAATATAGTGGCTGATTAGTGTATCCTTACTTGAGGGGATTTATTTTTCATTCACCAACTTATATTAATTTTACAAAACAAATTCTTTTTTTATTTATTTTATTAAGGAAAAAATGATGAATATTTTTGGTTTTTTATTACACTTTTGAATTTTTAAATGACATGAAAAATTGAATTACTAAACTGTAATAACATCTAATGCTAAAAAGAATTATTGAAGGAATACAGAACTTGTTTTTGCGTATGGTTTTGGGTTCAATTGTTATTATACTTAAATTTTTTTGATATTATTGGGATAATAAAAACATGAAATCTCATGTTGAATTACTATTTTTTATTTATAAATTGTTGAATCTTTGAATTCTTATGAATTCTAAATCTATGTGCTCCTATAATTATGGTTGATAAAGCACCTTCTTTGAGGGAGTTCCATCTTTTGTGACCCGAATCTATAGATTTAATTTCATTTATTGACATTCTCAACAAAATTGTGTGATGAATTAGTCAATGAAGATAGTGAAATGTTAATAAAAAAGAAACTGAAATAGATTTAGTTCCATTTAATTGGGAGATGATCACGAGATCATGGATATTATATACACCAATAAATGCTACTAAAATCTACCAAGAACATAAAATAAGCATTATTAAAACTTCAATAACACCTTTATCTCATATAGGACAATCCTTGGGTCAGCCTCCTATTATCTGGAGTAAGAGATCAGGTCGTGGAATGCTAGATAAGATAAGAATAAATAAAAAATAAAATAGAAATGATGATGATTGATAATTAAAATTAAATTAATGGTGGATGGAATGAATAAATTAAATAATAATATTTAGGATGAGATAGGGAGATAGAAAATAAAACAAAATAGAAGAAGATGAAGAAAATAAGATGAGAAATAATGAAAATAAAATGTTTAAAAAATATAAATAATACAAATAATAATTTTTATTATTGAAAGAATAATAAATAATGAAAAAAGACGAATATAAGAAGATAAATGGTGGTGTCTTGTGACACCAAAGAATAAGAAAAAATCATGGATTTATTTAATTAATTAAATTTGAATTTGAATTACAATTTAAAATAAAATTAAATAAATAAAATTAAATCAAAATGAAGAAGGTGTAGGGGAAATAGTGCAGCATCAGTATGAATTCTTCCAACCTGTGGGTGTCAATATATCTCTCATTGGAAGAGGCATGAGCCTCTATTTATAGGTAATGAGAAGCATCGAATGGTATTCAACATTTATTGATCTATAATTGTAATTTACACCTGTGATACCTATTTTTTACCACCAGAGGAAATATTTTTTTTATATTTGTAACATGCATTAATGTTTCTGTGTGGATCAATAGATACAGTATCCTCCACGATTTATACCTTTTGGGGTAGTGGTCTTGGATTGAGGATGTTCCAAAGAGATGGGGAAGGTGGGAGTGGTGCGGGCTTACAGGGGATGCTGGTTAGCATGGAACAAATGAAACCAATGATATTTAATCCCTGCATCCTACATAGTTGATGGAGGGAAATAGAAATGATGCTAATGGGAACATTCCGAGGTGAAGAATGATGTGTAATGACTTGGAAGGGTGAAATGAGATCGAGTAAGAGCTCAAAGTATTTGTCCCTGGTGTTCTAGAGTGATTGAAGGGTCTAACATGGATAGAACTATAGTAGAGGATGATAGACTCAAGGGATAGTAGTGAAGATAAGCTTCATGTGGTTTTTATGGTGGTTTTGTTGAATTTAGAGTTCCTCGGAAGTTACAGCTGTGATGGTGGCTACATGGGAAGTATTATGGAAGCATAAACGCTATTGTGTCCACCCATTTATGTAGACTTCTATGTGGAGGAAAAAGCCTTTTAAGGATCTTTAGGGTGGTCATCTTGGTATATGTGGGTGATTAGAGTTGGAGGTAGTGGTGATGGTGAGAAGCGACATCCAAATTCTTTGGTGATAAGATCGAAAATGGGTGAAACAATCAATGGTGGTAGGGGAAGACTCAAGTGAAAACAACATAGTGTGGAAGAGTTCATAAGATCACTGATCCCACATTGAAATTTCATGAATTTAGGAAATCCTTTATAATACAAGGCACGAGATGCACCTGTAACATGGATGCTCTGTGGATAGCCTCCCAGTTTCACATTCATACACATAGGGAATGCACTGTGCCCATGCAGGCCATTGCTCCCACAATGTACCCACATATATCACTACCATCAAGCTTCATAAATATTATATCACCACTCTTTCCTTCATTATATGTAGATATTACCTTAAATGGGATGTATGGCAGCCATCTCACATGAGCTATCTAAATTTAGTGCCCCTAGGATGAAGGCCTGCATATGACTGACCTAATTTTCTATAAATCCCTATAAAAAGTGTTACAAAATTCATCATATCATATGCTGAAACAAAAAAATTAAAAACATCATTATTTTACACATTTAAATCCACTATACTCCACATTTAAAATTAAACATTATTTATAAAACCAAATGAAAATCAATGGTATTAACTGGGAATTTTTTTTTAAAAATATCACAATTTGTTTAAAAATACACACCAAATTTATGTTCATAAAAATATATGTAATAATAAAGAAGGAAATTTACATAAGTGAAAAAAAATTGCATTTAATGACTAAATTAAAAAATTCATCAAGATAAAATATCATAACAAAAATATCCTAGATAAGATTAACTAAACTATTAATGAAGGAAATTCTTAATTACTGGATGTCATGTAACATTCACATGATAACTCTTCCACTATGAACTTTCACAAGACTATTTAAACAATAGTTAGAAATTCAGTAAATGCTAGCTGAATAGATTTTTTCATGATACTTACTGATACATTGAGAGGAAATATATTTCCAAGCCCCATAAATCAATCTACATCCAAATCATTGATCATATAAAGGACAATATATTTAATTCATTAATCAATATTTATTAAAATTAAATATCCATAAAAAGTAAGTGGAAAATATTTATCAACATTTCCCAGTCAGTCAAATAACATCCAATGTAAAACATCATATGTGTAAATAATATAATGTTAAATAAATAAACATATACATGATAAATAATATATAAATTTTGGTAAATTTTTATTACAAATGATAATATGAAATTTAATATTTCAAATTGATGCTAAGGATTACACAATGAAACAAAGAAGTGACTGTAAATATTAACGTTGGTCAAAATAATCATATACCATTGAATATTTCATTTAATATGGTTTGAAAATATAAAAAATAGAGTAAAATTAATGTTTTTTGGAATTAATTAATTAAAATACCATAAAAATATCATTTCAAAAATTCTTGTTAAAAAATACCGTTTCCATTTTCAAAACAAATTACAGAATCCATTAAATTGAAAATCATTTTTAAAAACATATTTTCTTAAAATATATGTTTATTAAATTGAAATTTAATCATCAATGAAACTATTTTAATGATTTTTGGAAATTATAATCATGTTGTGAATTTAAAAAAAACAATTCTTTTTCATTTTAAAAAGGACAAGAAAGTTCCATTTTCATAAAAAAATGAATTTCTTTCCAAAATTTTAGTAAAAGAAAAATGTGATTTTTTTTAAAAAAACATAATATTTCGTTGAAACTAATTATCAAAGAGTTAAAATGGATGAAAATTAGTTTTATAATAAATTTTAACTTTGATAAATACATTTTTTATTTTTTATGATAATAGTGTTTTCGATGAAAATTGATTTCCAACCAAAGTGATAAATAAATTCAAAAATTCATTAAAACATTTCTCATTAAATTTAAGGAGGAAAGTTTATAAAATCAGAATATTATCATAAGATAGTAAAATAATTTCCTTCAACTGAAATTCAGGGGTAAAAAATCTCACCTAGAATGAGATTTTGAAATAAAAATTTACAATGATGGAAAGGATATAGTAAAAGTTAATTAATAAATCAATAATGTTTTCAAAATTATAAAAATATAAAAAAAAATTATGTAGAAAATAATATAATTAAATGTATTTATACATATAATCATTGAAATTCATAATAAATAAAATAGAGTACTAACCCAATTAATTAAAGTTGAGTTCATATATCCCTCACCTCACACTTCATTTTGATTGAATTTTGTTTAAATTCCATTATACCATATTTAAACATGTCTTTAACAAACAACAGAACCATATAAAAACATATAATATCATATTTTATCCATTTGAATAATTTTTTCACTGATTAATTAAAAATCATTTATTACTTTCATAGTTATAGGTGTAAATTTACTTATTTTTTTATTCGTGACTTTTTATTAATGTTCTGGTTCATGTGAATATTTTGGAGTTTCAGACTAACTAGAATAATAATAATGACCGTGTTTTCATATTTTACGAACAATTTAACTTTTATAACAAAACATTAAATTTGTATATGAAAAATGAAGTATGATACGATCATGGATATGGTAGGTGGTATATACGCCTGACTAACATTTCCATTTTTTAGAGATCATTATGGAAAGGAAGCAAGTGATATATTACCATTAAATAATTACTATAATATAATATATTCCAAATTATATAATTTTATATATCATCCATGTGGTTTGTTGATAAAAAAGAGTCATATCAATTCATGAAGGCAGTATTCCACACGGATACTAACAATGTTATCATATTTAAGTGACTGAAATGCTAAAAAATAAAATGACACCTATTTTATTTGTAGAAAGATAAATATTTCATTTATATGATAATTAAGTGCTCTATATCACTTTTAATAATTAATTTTAACCTTATTACATTCCTTATAAAGTGTTTGTGAAAGAGGAATCACATTGCTTCACGAGGCGGTAGTCCTCCGTGCACATGAGTAACAATAACGTATCGCCTATAGAATTGAAATTAGAAATATATATATGTTATAATTAATATAAATGTATAAAGTTTTTATATATATAATATATATATTTATTTAATCTCTCATCATACAAATCCCTAAAAGGTGGTAATGGATTATCAAATGATATCAGTTCGCGAGGTGGTAGTTCGTCCTACACATGATTGATGATTTCATAATCCATATGATGGAATTGGAGAAGTTTTTAGGTCATTAAAAAATTATAATAACATCCCAATATATTGGATATTTATTATTTATTATAAAAAATTATATTGGAAATATTTGTATTTTGTGGAGGAAGAAATAATATAAAAATTCTTGTTGGAGAACATTATATATTTTTCATATTTCCTCCTCAATGTTTCTCTAAGTACTCCCTATGATGTATTTCTGAAAAAAAAATCTTTTAGGATTATTATAGAAATCATGTTATATTATTTCAGTAGGGGTTGGAAGAAAAAATAGGTTTTATGTTTTGAAGAAGAGATGAGAGGTGGTGGCCTTCTGTAAGTTGGGGAGAGGGCAGACCTGGTATTTTTTAAAATAAATGAGTGCTACTATAGGTTTCACATCTCGAAAGGGTACAAAATAGACCATTACCACCCCATATTGGTTTATTTTTTTAATTTCATATAAAATAGTTGGTAGAAAATTTTATATATAATGTTTACCCTTATCTTATTAGAATACCCCTCAAAAATCAATTTTTACTTTAACCGTGTTAATTAATTGTCACCGCCTTTACTATTAATATTGTTTAAAAATTATGATGAAATTAACAAAAATTATATATTATTATGATTCAAAATGAGGAAACTTTTTTTCAAAATTCGATCCAAATAATTGGGAAATATTCTTTTTAAATTAATCCTACAGACTAGATGAAACATCATATTTTTAAGCTAATAATGTTAAAAATATTGAAATATATATATAATGAATATGAAAATAATTATGATGACTTAATTTGGATTAATATACATATTATTTATCTAATTTCACTTTGAAACCATTTCATTGTATAATAAAACTTTATAAATTATTTAAGCAAAAATGCATTTTTCAATTAAAATTAAAAAATTTTACTAATCATTGGAAAACAAATCCTTTTAGAGAAATCTCAAAAATTAAGAAAAATATATTTTTTGTATTACACATCACAAATTAATTTTATTTTTTAAAATAAATTTTATAGAAGTGGTAAAAATTAATTTTAAATTATGTATGAAGTTTTTTATTAAACAATATTTTAGAAAAATATTTTTTTCAGATTAAGATTCTATTTCTTTTAAGAGGTTGTTATTTTATATAGAATAAATATATAGATATTAAAAGAATTTTAAATATATATTTTCATATGTTATTCAATCCAATTACTACCACACATTCCAATGTGCAGGTCATAATATTATATTATATAATAAATTATTTGAGTATATTGTACTTCTATAAAACTCACTCGTGGGTGTCATATAAGATTTCCAAGATACATATTGTTGCGGGTAAATCAAGATAAAATCTGTTTTTCTTGTAACGAAAGATAAAATAAATATTGTTTTTCACTTACGATATTGAATAAAATGTTATTATTTTAGAATGTTGGGATGTTACAGATTTGATGGATCTTGATTCTGGTTTTGATTCCTTGATCTCCAATTCCTTCATCATATATTGGTAGATCTCATTGTAGGTGTTGAGTGGTTTTTAACACATGATTAAGGATATGTGGTTCAATAACACTTTAACCTTAAAATGAAACTCTATTTTAAATTATTTATTTTAAATGAGTTTTTAATTGATTTAAGAACCCAAAATTTTGATGATTTTTTGTTTGATTTAAAAATGGAATGGAATGGTGAAAACCCCCCAATTTAATTAGAATTAAAATTATTTGTACATTTTGATAAAACATATGTCTTGAAATAATTTTTTGTATGAAATTATTTGAAGTTGACTGATGAAAACCCTGGATAAAATTAATTATTATTTAAAAAGGCCTGAATTTAATGATATCCAATGATTTTTTTTGAAACTGAAAAGGAATGTAGAACATTAAATTTGGATATTATAATATAAATGATGATTTTTTTTGAAATAAATTATTTTCCCATGAATTATTGATCTGTTGATTGATTTATTTAAAAAACTGTTTACCTGGGTAGTTGGTAGTAAATAAGGACCAATGGATTAATGATGACTTCCTTAACTAAAAAATATTCTGCATGAATTCCCACGATTGTTCCCCTAATTGTGGGGTTGATTAATTTTCTACAACATGTCTCCTAATGGGGTGTTTATTCACATGTGAACACATATCTTAATTAATGATGATTATTGAGAGTGTGAGGAACCTATATCCAAAAACTAATAAAACTTAGTGCTTATGATTATATTGCTTTATTTTATTTGACTTCATTGTATGTGCCTTTATTTATAAAAAAATTTTACCCATGCAACCAATTTTATATAAATGTTTTATAAAAATTATTCGTAAATGAATATTCATTACATATATTCCATCAATTTATTTGGAATTAGTTTTTGGTTTTAAAATATGAAAATGAATTACCATTATTTATATTATTTTAATTAAAAGAATAATTATTTTAATTGTTATGGAATTGTTTGTGTAAATCCTAGTAAGACATAAATGGGTTGCTGAGCTGAGAGGATAACTTTTCCAAAAAGATTTTATAGGTATTGTTATTTTAGGTATAGGTAAAAGGAAAAAGAGACTTTGATATTGTTTTTTTTTTCAGAACCAAAATACTCTGGAGTGATGATGGTGATCATTGTACCTTTGGTTTACTGTTTCTATAGAGTTTGGGTCACTTTTCTTGATGGATGTTGTTTAATACTTTCACTTATGTTCTATATTTGGATGTTCATATATTTGTTGTGGTACTTTATTCATAGTTTTTATTTATAAATAAAGATAATATCATTTATCTTCCACCATTTTATCATATCTGTTGGGGAAAATATTTTTCATTCTGATTCTTTTATGATTTGAAGTGTTAGTTTCCACCCTATGTGGATCTGGAACACGTTACAAGCTATGTAGACACCATATTGGGAATCATTGTACATATGTATATTGGATAGTTTTTTATATTTATTATAAAATATATATATATATATATATATATTCATGATATAAATTGTCAAATTTTATGTGTATACACCACATAAAAATAAATAAGTAGTGAATACGGAATATGTCAAGTGTAAGTAAATATGAGATGATAAACTCTTATATGAAACCCAATTTAATTGGTTTTAGTTAAAAACTATAGCATAATAGATATATATTTATTATTCATATAGTATAGATCTATAATCAAATAAATCATTACTTATTTCATTTTATTATCATATTTTATCACTTTTTTATTGATAATTATTTATTAATATTACGGTTTTAGGTAATAACTGATTAATGTTTGATATATGTTTTGCTTTGGATGTCTCACACATTGTACATTGATCATCGTCACGTAATAAAAAAATTAAAAAAATATATATATCATATATATTCATTATATATTTATAAATATTCATCAATAATATTTATTAATTTAGAAATGACTTACACCATTCATAGAAATGATAGGTCGTACACATGCATGAACACTAATTCACATTTTTTGGATGAATGTATGTAAAGAAAGGAAAATAATAAATAAAATTCCTAGAATAATTTTTAAATCATATAAATTATATAGATTCATCAAATATATCCTTATTACTATTCATGTTTCAATAAAATGAAAAATGAATCACATCACATTGTGTAGGTGGTAGTCCACGTGTACATAGAAATGACATTAGCGTCTTCAAATAAATTGTAAGTTAAGAAGGTATATGTGATATTATAAAAAAATTAATATTGACATAAATATTATATATATATATATATTAAATTTATCATTATATCCAACAATGATATGTGGTAATGGAAACTGGATAACATCCGGTTGTGAGGTGGTAGTCTAACATACACACGGTAGATGGTTTTGTTTCCCATGTTATAGAAGAGGTGCTTTATATAGGTTTATACGTCAACATAATAACATTTTTCTATATTCTAGATATAATTCTTATCAAACATTAAATATTAATAAACCAGTGAAAGTAGTAAGAGAAGGAATAAAAAATAAAGATCACATTAATGAAAATTACATTCTCTTTCGAAAACCTTACTGGGATATCTTATTAAGGACCATAGGATTTGTAATTTGTGAATAACAATAGATTTATAAAATAGATGACTATTCTTGGGATATATTTTTGAAGGATTTCTTTTAGATAAACGTATTAAGTTGTGAAAATAAATGTGTGGATGCTGTCTACTTTTATAATTGAGGACTATAATTTTTTTAAATACCCAAAACTATTGTATAATGTGAAATATATCTGAAATTATGAGCCACAAGAATTGATAAATAATGGATTTATAGGAATTTATGTTTGATCCAAACCTCGAAAACATAAAATATGAAGAATATTTTTGAAAAAATTTATTACCCTGTCTTCCAAGTATACTTACTTTTACCTTTTTTGTTTGATGTACCATAATTAGTTTATTTTATTTACCTAAGTAATTTATCAATTAATATTGAAAATTAATGACTGAAAATGATTATAATCATGAAATAGAATTTGTGATAAAAGTGTTCTATGAGTGTGGAAATTTATTTTTTACATAGGCACATGTAATATTAAAACCCACTTTTAACTTTATCCATGATAAACAAATTTTACTATGTTCAAGAATAATTATGACCAAATGTTATTTTTAACTTATTAAATAATATTAATTATTATAATTGAGAATAAAGAATCACATTTTCATATTCATTTACTAGAATTAATAGAATTAATTTGAAAAGGATACCCACAAGCGCAATGAAAATATCAGTTTTGAGAGAAAAGTTCTCTTAATTAAAAAACATTTATAACCAATTTAAACCTGAAATTAATTCAATTAAATAAATTGGATTCAATTTATTATAATTTAAATACTTTTATACTTAATTTTTTTAAAAAAAATTAACTTTTTTATTTTTTAAATGAAAATAACTATTTTAATAGAATCAACTGTTTTCATTATTCTTAAAAAATATTATTCATTTCATAAAATTTTAAAAAATTACTCTCTGATTGTTTTTATATTTTGATTTAAAATTTCATTTCCAATTTTTCTAATACAATTTGAAAAATTAGTAAAAAATAATTTTTAAATATGTTCAAAAAATGTTACCAAACCATTTTTTTGAAAAATAAAATTTTAATCACTGATTTAGTTGTATAACCATCGAATGATTATATAAAATATTAGATGAATTATAAATTTATTGAATATATAATATAATAATTTCATAAAAAAATTCCCTAGTAGTGTTTAATTTTATTTATTAAGAGGAAAATATATTGCACACACAAAAATATTCATTCAAAAAACATTTATTTTTCATCAAAATCATTTTTATTATTATTTCTAATAAACTAATAACTAATGAATATATTTAGAAATGTGTAAAAAAACCTTTTATAAATTTTTTTTTCCTACCCACTAATCCAATTGTTATGTGATAACTATAACATTAAATCATATTATTTTAATAGTATATTGTGGTTCATTTAAACGTGGTGATTCATTCAATGAAATCTATCAATGAAATAAAATTTATTTAATGAGATATAAATTCTAAAATATTAGGGTCTTACACATCACCATTGTGAAAACATTTTATAAAAAATATATATGAATAAAAATTCATTATTTTCCATTAATATTAATATTTATATTTTTATTAAAATACATTGGATCATTTTTCTCAAATAGTTTAAATCCAATTGTTGTTACACCAATATACTCCAGTAAATGTGACAGAATATAGAGTAATATTTTCTCTTTCTAACTATGATAATTTTTTCCATTAAATATAGTATTAAATCTACTATTGATAGAAATGAGTTATTCCATGATATGGATTTAAGAAGAGAACCTAGAATCTGATGCTAATTTAATTTCATTTGGATCATTGAGCCAATAGAAGGGGGGTTGTGTGAGTGGATATATTTTTACAAATTTCAATCATTATGATATTTACCCTATTAAAATATTAATATTTTAATTACTTATCATCTTTTATAACAAATTCACAGGCCTGAAAATATGATAAATAAAGAAAAATTTACATGATTAATCCTCATTGTGAAATCCTACACCATTCTATGGAATCTCTTATGGTTCCATCAAAATTTACTAATAAAAATAAGTGAAGATAAAATTGAGAGAACTCTCATTCGTCTCTTTTAATCTCTAGTTAGGTATTATTGTACGTAGTCATAGCAGTTTACTTTTTTTCATTAAAAATAGATTCCTTACAAAAAGTATTTAGCTTTTTAAAAACACATTACCTTAAATGTTTTTCTAGAACTTCCATATGATTTATCCATCTAGAAAAGTCAAGTTAATACACCCTTTTCTATAGATAGTGAATGTTTGTTTATTATTCTTCAATAATTCTTATGCCTAATATAGAACTTATAGTTATTTTATTTAATCTAAAACACTATGACTCAAAATAACTACTTGGACACTCTATTTGATTCATATATATATTTTTCAATCTTTATTGTCGTTTTCATTCTCTAATTGACACTCCATCTAGTACATTTTCTTTAAAAAAAATTATGTTGTAAATTTGAACTAGAAAAATATATATATTATTATTGGACTTTTGTAAATATGAAAAGAATTGTGTTCAATGTACAATTTCATACCCATTATAGAGTTTCTCCCAAAGTAGTAAATGTTAGAAACTGATTTCACCTTCCCTATCAAAAAAAATCACTAAAATATTCTATAATAATACATATTCTTCATGAAATTTCATACAATTATTAAAATTATCTACCGTTATTATACTCATACAAATAGAAAACCACTTTAAAAAACAAAAATTTAAATAAACATAATCAATATCATCAGCTTTTTGGACTTTACAATGTTTTAAATAGTTACTTAAAAAAACATCATTCGGAAAATGTTTAACTACTATCATTTTAATGACATTTCATCCAATAAAAAAACACCACCTCCCCAATTTTTTTGTTAGGAATAATTTTTTTTCTTTTGAATTCATAAAAAAAATACATTGTTTATACATAGACTGATAATAAATCATTTTTAAATAGATCAATGTATGAAAAAGTTGCCCAACTGAAACATTATACATCAATTTCTCAAAAATTATTTTCCCATATACTTATTTATAAAGGTTTGTATAATATATTTTTTCAAAAAATTTTATCAGATCTAATCATTCAAAAAATATTACCTAATGGAAATTTTTAGTTGTGTATTTCATTACTTCATATCTTCAAACTTTACTCAACCTTTAACAAAACTATACTTATCAAAATTCTATTTTTTTTATAGAAACATATATACCTCTATAAGTTTCTCATAACCTACAGTGTATGGGTGAAAATTTTACTAAAAATTCTAATGATTTTTTTTCCAAGAAACTATGTCTTCTCAAAACTATGGATTTAGCCTCTTAACTCCCTCAATGGTCTTTACATCACCATTTTGAATGAGATCATCATTTTATAAATCATTTTTAAGTTGAAAAAAATGTATTCAATAAAGCACAATTTTTCATAAATTATTAATTTTATTCTTTCTATGTTTTAAACATAATAAACAATAATTTTTACAGTTTCAACTTTTTCTCATAGAAATTCCACCAAGAAGGATTTTTCAATAACCTCAATTTGGGTTCATCTACTTTCTTTGTGAAAATATATTATTGTTTAAATGAAAACAATATTCAATGTCTTAAATTTCTGTTTCATTACATTTTTTGGATAAATCCCCTTGTACAAGCAAAGAAACATATAATGTATTATTTTATCACGGAAAATTTTCCTTGTTGGTTTTGAATAATGTTTAATTTAGTAAATAATGTATCCACTTTAGTAAATTTTTTTATGAACATTATACAACATTTTACATTGAAGAAACTTCTTCTGAATTAAAATAAAAAAAAATTATGGTTATTTCAGCCTTTTTACATTTTATAGCACTGTTAAATATTATTATAAAAATTTCATTTGGAAACACTTAACTCCCTATTTTATCAAAATTTTACATCATTAGTTTTTCTATGATGTTAGTATCTTTGAGAGAAATATAAAATTGTTTGACCATATATGGATTATTTCATAAATTTCATGAGCTCCTTAATCATGCAAAATATTCATAAAACTAGTCTTACCAAACATTATTAACAAACATTTTTTAATCCTATTCAACAAAATAAATTCATAAAAATATATGTTTATAAAAAATAGTTTTTTTATAATACATCATAGAGGATATTTACTTTTTCTGGAATATAATTTAGAAATAATATTGAAATAATTTATCATCACCCTATAACATCATGGGATTGAATGTTCTTCTACTGAATTTATTTATTTAAAAACATGTTATATTGTTGAGATGACCACAAAAATAATTTATCATTCCAAAAAATTTATATATAATGTACATTATTATTTCTAGCTTATAAGTTCTACTGAGAGAGATCAAAAGTATTTTTGAGAGAAGAAACAAAGTGATGATTAAGGGTAAACATAATACAATCATGAATCATTATAAATATTACACCATTCACTCAACCACCAATTTTATTTTATTTTAACTAAAAATACAAAATCAAAATGTTCATATATGAATTATTTACAACAAGAAATTGGAAAATATAGATAAATTCTGAATTCAAAAAAGGGAATTGATTTGAATTTAATTAAACTGGTTAATTCTTCAATATATTGGAAGTTATAAATTCAAATTTGGTACTTTAATAATTCTTATTCATACTATTTCGGTGGAATAAATAATGGAATGTTGATTTTAAAGTTCTCTTCTATAATAAAATTAATTAAAAAATATGTTTTTGGTCATTGATACTATTTTTATGACATTGTTTTATGAAATTATTTCTTCTTGTATGATTTATTATTTTTCTTAAAATAATTTTCAAATTCCCGATTGAAGCATTATCTTTTAAAAAATTCCATTCTGATATAATAATATTCTTTAGTAGTAACAAGTGGAAACCCTATGAATTATTTAAATTGTTTGTGTTATATAGAAAAATGTTTTTAAACCATATTATGACCATTTAAACAATTTTAGTGCTTATTAATTTAACATTTCTTTTAAACAATAAAATATTTATAATTGTTATTAAACCTTGTAATTCAATATTGTTGACAATGTTATGTCTTAAGTGTAGGAAGGGAGTTCTTGTTAAATGAGATAAATTGTAATTCACTATGATAATGTCATAAGAAACATCTTTTTTCAAAATATATTATCTTTGAGAAATAAATTTTTTAATCGATGCTTCTAAATATTTCGGATGTCTTTTAATAGTACATTGAGAGGTTAATTTTTATTAAATTATCTAATAATTTTATTCGGTATTTTTTTTATTAATAACCACCAATAAATTTAATTTTGGAAAATATTAGTATTAAAGCATAAAATTATCATTGAATTTAATCATTTTGATTAGGATTAAAATAATAATATTAATATCCAAATGGAATTTGAATTGATCTCATTATCCTTACAGACTATGTTTTCATTGAGATAAGACCAATTAGTGGGTTAAATATTAATTTTTGTTAGTTATAAAACTCACCCAACTTTTAATTATTGTCTGATATTTTTTAATTAAATTATATAAATCTATTAACTTGGATGAAAATATTTTTTTAGAGGTAAATTTTAATGAAATGGGATGTCTATTTAATTCTTTTAACTAATTTTAATTCTAATCATTTTGTGTAAAATAGGAAAGAAATTTTATACCACAGCATTTCATTAAAAAGGTATATAATTTTTGTTACTTTAGATGATTAATGGGGAGAAATGTATTTTAAAAATTATCTTTTTTCTAACATCATGTTTTCATTTATAACATTAGTTTTCTTTCTCTAAATGTTTAAAATTAGAAATGAAGAACACTAAGATCACTACCAAATACTAAAAGGTAGTGTCATACATTTTCTCCTACGTAAATGTAGTGGTTAAATTTAATAAGGAGTAATTTTATGTTATTTCTCTCTTAAATCACATCTATATTATTCTCCCCTGGATATTTTTTGGTTTTATATGGCTTCCTACCATTTCCCCTACCATTGGCTTATAACTCGCCCAGAATGTTTCTTGTAAGTGAGGCTAATATTATCACTTATTTTCATCCATGAATAATTTTACTCCATGTCACTACTTGTCATATTATTTTTTGGGTTTCCTTATCCCATATTCTATTATTGGTTATGATCACATTAAATTGATTTTAATTGTTTGAAAAAGTTTGAAAGGAATATACTTATCATACCTCCTTAACACTGCCAACCCTATTAATTTATACCAATATTTTTTAAATTTCACTATAATGATTCCTTTTCACAGTTTCAGGGCACTTCAATAAAATTAAAATTACTTTATCATTATTTATAAAATCCCACTAATTTAGAATTTATTACAATTCAAGATAAATGTTATCATAATTTTTAAGGATATTTATTCTTATTTTATGATAAATATTATGTTGATATTCAATAATATTATTCATATATGTGAATAATAACTAGTTCTTCTTATTCACTAGGGTTTTCCTCTAATGTTACCATTGATGTTCTTTCTGTATATTCCTTGTGACCATGTCTTGTGTAAATTTTCCTAAACCTTATTTCATCATGATAGGTTAATTGAAACATGTTTAATTATAAATGATTTCATGTTCATGTGGAACACATATATATGGATTTTCATTATGTAATGGGTGATCATTGAATAATATGGACCTCTAATGCATTAGGTAAATCTTTTTATCTCATGAGATAATATCTATGTTATTGGGGAGTGAACAAAATCCATTTTATTGTGAATGGAGACTAAAGACAATCCATGATGTGATGATGGTCATAGAACAAATATTTGACATATAAATTATTTTATATTCTTATGTATGTGACACATTATGATGATATATTTATATATTATACAAAAATCCTATGTTGTTTTCATGGATCATTATTACTAACTCATGTTTCTATAGTCCAATGGAACATTTATAATGTTATTCCAAAATGCATATGTTATTGTTCTTATTTTATGATACTTGCCTTATTGGGAATGATTCTATTTATGATAAATTTATCTAACTTGATAATATTATCAAACTCACATGTTCATCATAAGATCACTTATGTTCATTGTTTGATATCTCTTTTTTTACGTATACAAAACAATTGATCTCAAACTTTAATTATGTGTCTACTACCCTGGTAATGAATTAGATTATTGTATATTCTATATAAATAATTGAATCATATGTGAAGATGATTTGTGGAAAAAAATATGAATATTTCTAAAATAATTAGTTTTATATATAAACACCAATGACACTAAACATATAGGTTCTAGGGTGTGATATGTTGTGCATTGTAAACAATGTTAATATAAAATGATGTAATATGAATTCTTGATTTGATTATAAGGATTAACGTAGTAATATCACTTAAAAACATATATTATAAACCAATGGATTGTGACTATTACTAAGAAGGAATAAAACACCCTAGATGTCCTTAACCTAAGAACCTACAACAAATCCATACATATTCACATTGAAAAATTGAGCCCATAACCATAAATGAAACAACTCAAATATTGAATAAAATTAATAAAATATAAAACCATATATAATATTGAAATAGGGATATGAATCTGATAGAAAGGTAAAAAATTAAACCAATATGTATATGTTTATAATAAATTAAACATGAAAAATGAATCCACCACATCAAAATGACATCCAATAAGAGAAAAAACCATAACCATTACTCCAAGGAAGAGCTAAGAAAAACCCTCATGAACTCCACATCAGATATAATTATCCACAAACCACACATCATATACCTATAATTAAAAAATGGTTTGTGGAATTCCCAATACATATGAGAGTATAAAAATAACCAGTAGGAAACGCCAAAAATAAATAACTAATAGAATGATATGTTAGATCAAAACAAATAATAATGAACAGGAAATCATAAATATTAAAAAACAAATAATTAATAAAAATGTAATAAAAATGTATTAATGTAATATCTGATCAATAAAAGATAGTATTCCAAAAATAGCTTAATGAATTCAGTGAAATGCATGATCTACGTTATCTAAACATCATATATTCTTAAGGATCACACTACCATTATAGAGGAAGAGGAAAATTAGGTAACAAATAATTTACTACCCACCTCATCATCGTATGATACCCATAACTAAACCACTAATCCTAAAAGGGAAGAATAAAACTCTAAACCCCATTAACTAGGAAAGGATAAGTAACATATTAACTCTACATTGTAATAACATATTTAAACTTTCAAGCACTTCATTGGAAAATGGTAATAAAAATCTAAAACCTGTGATATAATCATAAACCTAAACCTAAAAATATTTAATATGAGTAATCAATAATTTAGAACATACATATAAATATATGATCTTTCTGATCTATAGTTTAAAATATTGTCACATTGATCAACTACCACCCACTAATAAATAATGTAAACTAAGAAACTAGTTCATAATTATTTTATATTAACATTCTGTTCCCTGAGATTCTGTAAAATAAACTTTTCCCCAAGAATCTATCATCAATGTTTTAATTTTCATTCAGGTCCCACACCTCTCTGTGGAAAATGTGTATTAACAGAGGGAGTATTGACCCAACTAATAGAGGAACTAAAACCAATTCAGATGATAATTACCATCCTAATTATATTGAAAGAGAATTTATTCCTAATCAATAATATAATGATAAAAGAAGATTTTGAAAACCCATTCCTAACATGGAATACCTACACCTTGATCGTTATAAGAGTAATTACTATGAAAAAATAATAGAAACCTATGTCTTATTGATTATAGCTTGACTAATTTAAGATATATCTTATTCTCAATGTACTATTCACCTCATGACCACCAAATATTTTGTTAAATGGTTAAATGAAGTTCCATATAGATTTTACAAGAACAGTGATAGGGGATTTGAATCAAGGTTAAACTATTTCAATGAATTTTACTTTATCTTTTAAATTAATCTTCATTTTCATTTGAATCAATTTCTCGGTTAAGACAAATGGATCTACTAATTTGAGTACAAAAACCAACACTACCTGAAATGAAAAAAAATTTACAAGAGACCATAACTTTGTTGGTTTTTTCATGGTTTTGACCCAATCTGGGTACCTAATCCTTTCTGCTTTTAGTTTAAGTTATAATACATAGATATTCACTATATGATTCAACTGAATACAACATGATAATGAATAGTTATTCATTGACTCCTGGAATGATTTCTGGTGATGTTTAATGATATGTTAAGTTCACATCATTGACTCTTTATACACTTTTTGCAGTTATCTAATGATATGTTCATTATAATTTCCCTCAATAATCTCCAATCCATTGACTAGTTGAAGATATTTTTTATATTTGATCACTCTATACTTTCCTATTACTATACAACAGACTATTTGAATAAGAACATATGTACTCTCTGGTTTTTAGTATATCTATGATAATTTTAATTTCTTCCTCAAGAATCATGTTTTCAACTACCTGGATATCTTCTATAGTTGTTGCATACATATCTTCCATGTGACATTTTATCAAATATCCAAATGATTTGTACTTTTAGATATTATTATAGTTCACACATTCTCCCCCATAAAATTTAATTACGTTATTCAAAACATACTACCTATGTTATCAATCCTCCAACATCTTTCATGAAATATAAATATCATTGGATAGTCTAAAACACCAAATTACCCTTATTTTATCTTCATCTTTTTGTTCCTTGATGGAGATTATATTCATTTAATAATACCTTTAGGCCCTATATCTTTGATACAAAAATTATCATTATGAATTTAGTATCAACTCTCTTCTATTTAACTTATTCATCTCTTTATATTAAATATTCCCATAATATTCTTAATATTTTTTTCAAGATTTGAATGTAGAAAAAATCCTTCATTAGAGGAAATATGAAATCATGATTTAAACAGATAAATATTTTAATCTTTTATTATAAAATATTCTATTTCATATATATCAACATTGAATTTTTCTAAATAATTTTATTTTTACCTTCATTAAAAACACTATATAATCATCATATATTTTATTCCATGGTGGAATTGATGTTCAGATTGATATACCATTCTATTGTGGAATATCCTTTGTGAGGGAACAACCACTCTTTTAATAGAACAAACTTTGGTCTAATATTTATTTTTATAAATCCTCATTGTATGGAACTCATTATCTATGACATGAACTCTTTAGCCACAATATTGAATCAATAAAACTCTATATTTTTTTTTGATGTTAAATACATTTAAATACCAATTCTTGGATCATTATATTTAATCCCCCTTAAGAATATTTAATTCTACAACTCCTTAATTTTTTTAAAAAAATTTTGATTCTCAAAAAGACCCTTATGATATTAATATTACTCTTACAACATAATCCCTTTGACAAATTCCATATAGAAAAAAAATATAAGAATTAATTACCCTTATAATTTTATTTAGTTCACACCTTTGATAATTTTCTTCATCAATGCTGTTTTTACAAGTAAACGACTATTAATAATAACTTGGAATGACTAATATGTTTTCTTCTACTGACTAATACTTAGTTTTATTCTTCTACATCATCTTGGTTATTCCCAAAAAACTTCTAGATGACTTGTATATGATCCCATAAATAACCCTCAACAACGTAGTGTGGCTCCCGAATTATTGTTACAAAATTAAATAATAGCCATTGTTATTTCGTGTAATGGCCCTTATGAAATCCTATGAACTTCATGAAGAATAGATTTTTCACATTTAAAACTAATATATCAGAATAATTCAATGGATAACAAAACATATTCAATATTCATATGTAATTTTAAATCACATTAAGACAACTCAAAAAACCAATTATGTTTTTGAATTTACCTTACAAGCTCAAACAACTTCAGTACCATAAAAAAGACGCATATAAAAATTTACTATTTTCTGACTATTTCCATGAAAACTCACTACTTTATTTACTCAAAAAATAATCTTTCCTTATTACACCCTTAATTTACATGATATACTACACTATTTAATTAATAATACATTATACTAAATAATATTTGTATGGGGTTTATTTATTTATTACATTACACTTCTCTTTACAATCTATTAAACTTTTCTAGTATAACTTAATCTTCATTAACAAAATTATTTTTAGTGATTATGTAGACCATCACTTGGTCTCCTAATGTAACATATTTTAGATAGTTCTTCCTTAAATAATTAATATTTCCATGTATTTCAATTAAATTCATCTTGTGGATCATTTGATGTATGGTAAGCTACAATGAATATATTTATTCCAATACTCTATTTAGCAAAGACCAATCTTTATTCTGTCGTTCCATTATTCGTAATTTTAGTATCATGTAGATTCATTGGAATAATCCAATAATACCCAAAAATAAACATAGATATACTTTATTACACTTTTATATATTGAAAACAATATAATAAATTAAACTCTTCTTCATAATCTAATTTCACATCAATATCCACCTTTATATTTGTTGTAAATTTGCACTTTTGTTATAATGTCAATATTATTTTCCTCAATATTGATAATAAATCCAACGAAAAAAAGTAATAGAAAATTCTATTCACTTTATCATTACTTAAATGTTTTTAAAAAAAATCAACTTTTCTGTTTTATTTTCTCTTCCTTGATTAAAATATGATCCAATAATTGTTGGAAGGAAGAAAGCACAAATAACATAGAGACACGACTTAAATAAATAATATAGAAAGAATATTCTAGTATAATATTATCTATGACCCTATTTAAATTAATTCATTTCCACATTTTATAATCATAAATTACTTAATCAATTTAATGGTGGGGAAATGATTATGATACCTCATATTCAGTTCTTTCATGAGATATATAAAATTTCTCCAATTCAATGAATAAATACCATACAGTAACTTCTATACTTGTTTTCTCATCAACATCATATTCACTCTAATATCTCTTCATCATGGATTTTTCATTTCAGACTTAACTCTATTCATTTTATGATATTACTTATGATGTTTTTAGGATTATTAAATCTCTCAATGATGGATAACTTATTAATGTAAAAGAATTAAACTTTTCATCGAGCTATACCTTATCCAATATTACAATGAAGATTTTACCTACAACATATATAAACAAATGACTAAGAATAAGGTTAGTTTTAAATAAACTCTTTATTGAGGGAAATAGTGTTGAGAAATTTTTCTCAACCTAGAGAAAATTTTATTTTCTTCTCTAATTTTGTAAGAACAGTTCTTTATAGCTCCAATAGTTTTCTTGTTTTTTGGGTTCTTTTGATATAATTTATTTATTTTTACCATCAATATTCACCCTATATGGACATATAGTTTTCAAAATATCTAGTAAAAAATGATTTCATTTCATAATATTCAATCGTTACAAATGACTATAATTGTGTTTTAATTTTTTTCCTAATATATCCTCTTGATTTGTTAGAAATATCATATAAATTGATAGAGTGTGGGAAAAAATTATGGTACCATGTAAATATATCTTCATCATATCTTGGTTTATAAAATTTTTTAAACAAATTTTATGAAATCTGATCGATTTAGGTGGAGAGATTTTTTTCCATTAACACTATCATTATATTTTGTTTTTTCAAAATGTATAGACATTTATAACGGGGCTCTCAAAAAAGTAAATCATTCCATGATAATATACTCTGATTTCATATATTTTCCACAAAGTTTCTTCATAATAATTTTGTTTCCCTTCTTAATTAACACATATAGGTCTTCTTTTGGGATGTAATATAGAAAAAATACTCTTGTTTCTTTGTTTTATTGAACCCCTTTTTATTTCAGCTTACTTCCATTAATTTGATATTCTACATGAAATATATATATGTTCCTAAAGTATAATTTTTTATCTATTTTATAAACATATAATCGTTTGTGAATCATACTTCCCATTGTTATTCTTGGGATTATATATTTAACTCTTTTATGTACATGTTTATATCCAAAAGAATAATCAACTACCATTTTCTCAATCATTTTCTATAACATCAATATATTTTAAGAAATGTCTAATTTAAAATTAATTAAAATTTCATTGAAGTCTTGTGTAACAAAAAATTAAATTCTTATCTTATTTTATACATAACACCATGTTTACCTTCCAAAACCTGTAACATTTAGTTTCTTTGATAACATGTCTTATAAGAATGACCGAGTCATATCAGATTCTAATATACTATTAATAATATTATTTAACATGATAAAAATCACATAGTCATTAGAATGGAGGGAATTAATATGATTAAATAAATTATGAATTTTTTGATTAGACATTTTTGTAACATTAATTCTTCAGTGACCAAATAATTAGAAATTAAAATAAAAACCAATTGAATATAAAGGATGTGTTTTACGAAATACTTTTTTTACCACAAAGGAATTTTATCTTAATAAATTAAACTAATATTAATTAGTGAATTATATAAATAAAATTTATATGTTATATATTCAATATTTTTAAAAAAAAATTATTCATTATTTTTTATATATATAAAATCTGAACAAATACAATTGTAAACATCAATGTTGTATTAATCTAAAAGGCAGTTTTTTTAAATTTTAATGAAAGACTAGTTTAAAAGAATATTTTGAAAAAATTATTAAATTTTATTTTTAAAATGAAACTTATTGTTTGCAAAAGAATCATCAACATTATTTTAGTGTTATTTTTTATATTTTTCAATGAAGTATCATATTTTGATGAATAGTAAATGATACTAAATTTTTATTGAAAATTATCTTTTCTTATAAATAATTTATAATGTTATATTATATTATTATTTGGATTTAAATATTAATTATTTCAATTATAAAAGTATTATTCCCATTTTTTATAAGAATAATATTTATTTTAAATCTGTATATAAACACACATTGAACTTTCGGTGAATTTCACATTAAAAACACACTTTCTCATTCTCTCTGTGGGATTAATTATAAATAATTTGCTACAATTAGGTGATTTTAATCAAAAAAAATCGATTAAATATTTTTAATAGGATTAATTTATAATTTATATGTATTTAAATATTTTTTCGACAAAAAATATTATTGTAAGAAATTAAAATTAATTAAATCGATGAAAGTAAAAAAATGAGTTCCCTTGGTGATTAAACTTTAATGTTATTTTTCCAAATAACCTAGAAACTTATAAATATATTTGTGGATATATATAGAAAATTTACCTTATATTATATAATTTTTTCATTATTGGATGACTATTTTTTAAAGATGGTGTCAAAATAGTGTTTGCATTTTTGCATTTATATGAATGTCACTCATCCTCTACTATATAAAGTCACTCACTCTCCCCACTTCTTCACCCGTATCAAGCCATTTGGATCACCCATATCCAAACCAAATAAACTAAAAACGTCCCAATTATCATCCTATAAGACTAAATTTGGGTATAAATAAATCCAAGGATGTTCTTTAGTGCAAACCAAAAGGTGTTACACAAAGAAGAGGTAATGTTCTCCATTAAGGACTTTTGTGTTTTTTTCTCCCCCAAAAAAATTATTATCCAATAATTAAAATATAATATTAAATTTATCCAAAATATAATAATATGTAGTTATATTAATTATATGACCTATAATATCAAGCTTTTCTACCAAATTGGATACATGTATATCATTTCTATGTTTGACTGACTACATCCTCGTGAAACAATGTCGTTTGTTCATCCATTACTACATCTAAATGATTTAAAAAATGATGAAAATAAAAAATTTATTTGATATATATTATATTTGTTATATATTTATTCTTGTTTTACTATTATATAACACATACATTCAAGGTTTCAATTTTTTTGGAATACAATAACAACATTGGTGGGTGTGTGGACTACAGCTTCTCAAGGAAATGTGAATTATTCATGATTTAGATGGATTGTATTAATTATTTTATTAATATAAATGTTTTTTAGAAAAAATATATATGATATTCATTAAATTATTATATTTCTATAAATATTATATATCATTTTCTTCTTACCTTTTCCACACTAAAAATGTGATAATGTAATTCATGGATGTTTAGACTACCACCTTCAGGAAGTAATTTGAATCTTCATTTTCATCACCACATCTTATTAATGATATATTTAATAATATATAACAATTTATTTTTATTTTTATTATATAATTATCATTCTTAAATAATAAATTTTACTTACCTTCATTCCATAATGATCATCTAAATATGGGAATGTTACTCATGCGTACGTGCGGCCTACGTCTCTATGATTAAAACATTGGTGCATTTTTCATAACCATATTCCATGATTGGTTATAAAATAATTATTTCTGTATAAATTTGAATATAATATCATTTCAAATTATATTTAGATGTTTAAAAATTACCCCTTTGATGATAGTTGACCTCCCAAAGTCATTTTTGACACATAATCAATATATGGTCAAAACACCCAATGTAAACATATTCAACTAAGTAATTTTATATAAATTGGTATTAAGTGAAATAAAATTGATAAAAAACATGAAAAGGGTTCTATATAAATTAAATAATTAGGATATTTTTATTATCCATGATTATAATGAACAAGCGTAACCAGTCGGACTCAATGTAATTTAATGTTTAGTCTCACTTATATTTCTGCGAGACTTATTCCGTATTCACAACTTGATTATTTTTTGTCGTGTATATGCTTCTATGTTATATGTTATATTATGAATATAGTTTATTTATTTTTATTTAATGTTTCAATTGATGCTAATCTTTTATAGATCTCATGAATCAAATGTTAGTCAAGTGGTAAGGATTTTTCTCGTCTTACTTTTACTAATATGATAAACATTTTATATTCACATCATATTTCTATTGTGTATTGTCTATACTACACATGAATTTATTTTATATTTATTATCGTTAAATTTATGGGGTGTTAAATTTTAATTTTTGTATGTCTCTCTAATGGGGTTTATATTTTCAATGTTACCAAAGCAGTAATGTATTTTTGTAACACAATCCCTTCATTGAGACTTATGTTGTGTTATGCTAGTATCTTATTTTATGAGGCACATATACATCCAAATTTATGTTTTATAAAATTTATATCATTTTTTAAGGATATTACATGTTTTATTTAATGTTATTCCTTTATGGGGATTATGATTTATGTTACCAAAGTTGAAGGAATATTTTTTTACAACCTCATCTTTTGTTTATATTATATATGATTAAGTCTCTAAAGTTGAAATTTTCTGATATGCCTACAAAAATTTATTATTAATTTTATTATCAATTTTTTATGTCTGTTGAATACATTTTTTTCATTTATTTTTCTCTCTATTTTTACTCAAGGTTTCAATATAATGTTTTTAGGAAAAATATTCTTTTTGGTCAAAAACTATTTTTCATCCAAAACCATGTTTCCTCTAAAAGTATTAAATTTTTTTTTGAAATGTGATTTTTAATATGAAAATATATTTTCATTAATAGATATTAATAATAATTTTGAAATATTATTTTATATGTTTCAATGGTTTTTTTGAGGGAACATTATTTTCATAATATTGTATGTTGTCCAAAATAAAAAAATTCTCCTCAAGAATGTTTTTAATGGAATTTTAATGGAATTTACATTCATACCCATCAAAACACTGTTTTACTTTTCATGAATTTGGAATTCTTTTATTGATACCATCTTTATTTTTTCAGATAGATTTTTTTTTTTGGAAGGGAATGTCATGAAACCCTTTTATTTTCCATGGGTAAGTAATGTGTCAAAGAGACTGTTATGGAAACATTTTATTTCATATGTATTTAACATGTTTCAAAATTATTTTCATGAAATCAATTTATTATTCACAATTTAGTCATGATTCAAAGAGATCTTTATGGAACCCAATTCATTCCCAAGGGTAAACCTTGTTTTAGAGAGATTATTGTGGAACCCATTTTCTTTCCTTGGCATAATCATTTTATAAAAATAAATAAGGTTGTTTAATGAGTTATAATATGATGATTAAACATTATTATTTGTTCATTATTATGTTATTGGCCCTAGTAAATGCTGGGTTCTCCCATATAGTGTAAGGTGAGCCCATTATATCTCAAATTATGGGTGTGTCCATATAGCCCACCAATGGATTGGGTAATGACTATGTTTTATAGAGAATTATATAGCAAGATGGATTTATGTGTATTCCAATTTTTAAGGGTTAATCATGGGTTTTTAAGGGTTCAATGAGATGATGTCTTTTTATACGAATATGTTTCATCTATTCTTATTATGGATTTATGATGTTTCATTTGATCAGGATTGATATCACAAGGAACAATATTATTCATTCTTATGAAATTTTACTCTATTAATGCACCACTCTATGTTTTCATGTTTTAAGTTCTTATTAATGATGTCTATGATTAATCTTATTTAATACTCTTTAACTTTGATTATGTCATCAAACCCTTATTCTCTTCATTTGCTCGCTAATGACATTTGGTTGTTAATGATTATATTTAACCCCACTAAGAATTTTATCTCACCATTCTTGTTCCACTTTTCCCCCAGGTTATAAAGAATGAGGATGAACTATTTATATAAATAATGGATTTAAAAATTGTTATAATACTGACCAAATGTGAAATAATAAAGGCTAGTAAAATGGTTGAAATTATCATTTAATTCAAGTGATTTGTTTATCTAGAAGTTTTCCAAATTCTATAAAACTATAATATTAAATGTTCCTCTAGAATGTAATTGATCTAGGTTTTCCTCTTTATACTGTATATTTTTCCTAGAAAAAATGGGCCACAATTATTTCCATCAATCTAGAAGTGTAATGTAATTAATTTCAGTACAAGATCTATATGTGCGGGTCTTATGCTGTTATTATTGGAATTTAATGGAGGTTTAGATAACCTTGGATGATAGTATGTTCCCATGTGATGTTGTATTAAGAGTTATTGATAACATCATAGGTCTATAAGATTAAGGATGATCGTATGTTCAATGTATTAGACACCCCTTTTAGTTTTTTATTGATGTGTTCTGAAAATGATTAATGGAATTTTTTTAGATTTTTTTTGAATTGGGGACATTATAACCTCTAGGGTAAAAAATAATTGATTTGATTGGGAATTTATTTATTTGTATGAATGAAAAAATGGGAAAACTCGTATGTTGGTTAAAAACCAGCCACATCCAGCTAGGTGTTGGATCTTTAACCCACAATTTATGGATGAAAAGGGTTTACTACACTACCAATATCCTACATGATGTTCTGGTCAACATGAAAATTTATATACTTAAATATTAATTTTAATACTGAAAAATATGAGATTTTATTTGAATAATAAGGGTTGATTTAGCTTAAATGAATATTTGATCAAATCCTTTTAATAGTGGGGTCTAAAACACAGTTAGAAAAATTTAATGAATATTAAGTATAGTTGTTTATAGAATAGTTTACTTTCATATTTGGTAATTAATTTTCAATTTTAATGTATCATATGAAGAATTAATCAATTATGGAATTAAAATACCTTTATATTACCATTTTTTGTTTTGGTTAATGTCTAAAGATAGATAGTGTATCTTGATTGTCCCTTTTATGGTTATGTGGTCTTAAAAAGATGTTTTTCGTGTTTCAAGCATATGAAAATTCATCTTTAATACTCAACATTTCGAGAAAAATATGACATTGTGCTAGAAAATCAACTTCTCAAGTATGTTTATTTCATTATGATTTTAGTCTACACGGTGAAATAAATCCATTATCTTTCAGAAATGAACCTTGAAGTTGAATTTTATTTTGTTATTACCTTTTATAATGATATTAGAAAACGTTTCCTCAACAATATTTTTTTTATTTTGTTTTCATCAACATCCAATTTAACATAGTCTCTACTAATCTCTATTAGCCTATGGGAATTTTTTTCCTTCCAAATACATCTTTCAACATCCAAAAAATGTTATTCATATTTGGTATCATAATTATGCTTATATTCATGTGAAATTAATGTTTCCCAATGTCGTTGTTTTTATATTTAATATTTATTTAATTTATAAAATTTGGTTTTAAATAATGGAATTCTAAAAATGTTAATCCTTTGATAACCAAGATGAATTTTAATTGTGAAATTCATTTTAATCGGGGAAGGATATAACATCCCAAAATATTAAAAAATAACATATTTAAAATTAAATTACATACATTGATATATTTTTTATATGAAAATAAATATTTATATATAGTTATATACAACAAATTTTTTATCATTCTCCACCTATAAAATTTAGTTTCTTCGATAACTTGTGTTACACACACGGAAGAGTTTTACCGGACAAAAATATACTATTAATATTATTATTGAACAGGAAAGTTATCACCTAGCCATTGGAATGTCAAGAATTAATATTATTTAATAAATTATTAAGAAATGATTTTAAATATTTTATTTGATGAATTATTTTATGACCAAATAATTTGAAATGCAAAAAAATCAATTTTATATAAAGTATTTGTTTAATTAAACCAATTTTATGTCCAAAAACGAATTTTATTTTAATAAATGAAAAAAATAACTATTGGTGAATTATATTAAGAAACATTATATTTTATATATTCAAACAAATTTTTTTAAATTCATACAATAAGATTCATATGCATAAAAATAATAAATATATATTTTTAATCATAAAAAGTGTAGTTTCCTAAAAGGTAGTTTTTCTGCCATTAAATAGAGGATTTCATTAAATCAAAATTTTGAATCATTTATAGATTTTATTTGAAAATATAAAATTGTATTTCTAAATTGGTATTTAATAATTATCATACAGTTAATTTTTGTTATATTTCTGAGATGATGGGTTTATTTTTGGAATAGTGGAAAATATTGATTTTTTACTCTAAACAGAATTTTCATCTAAATAATTTATAATGTTAAATTATATTTTTAATATGTTTTATGTAAAATTTTAATAATTATTTATCTATTAATTTAATTTATGTCATTGTAATCAGTTTTATGTTGAATTTTGATATGAAAACATAATAAACATTTGGACATTTTCACTTTAAAACCCGACCTTCTCATTCTTTCTGTGGAATTATTTTTATATTAAATTATTCTAATTATAGGATTTGAATTGGGAAAAAATAATTCCATATTTTTAATGAGAATAATTTTTAATTTCTAGTAAGTTCAGATTTTTTTTGAAAAAAAAATATAATTGAAATTAATCAAAATTAATTACATAGACTAATGTGAAAATGAGTTTACTCAGTGGATAAACATTAATCATAGGAGGAAAATTAAAAATAAACATATAACAATCAAATTTTATGGAAATATTTCAACCATTTACCCAATTTAATATAATATAATTCATTATTTTATCTTCTTTATTTAGGGGATACATCCCAATAGTGCTTAATTTTTGGTATTTATAAGAATTCCACTCCTCCTCCACTATATAAATAAATTCACTCTACCCACTTCTTCACACCTATAACATATTTTTGATCATCCAAAGACCATAGAAATAAACTTAAAACATCCATAATATCATACTTTATGCCTCAAATTCTGTAGAAATAAATCCAAGGAATTTGTGGGGTGAAAAGTAAAAGGAGTTAACCGAAGAAGAGGTGGCATTCTTCAACAAGTAATTTTTCATTATTTATTTCTCCACCCAATATTTTTAATATAATTATTATATAATATATATATATATATATTAAATATAATATGAGTTTTTAATGTTAATGGTATGACCTAAAACGTCACACACTTCCATTAAATGGGATATGCAATTGTATTTTGTGTGTACGGATGATTTCCATTTCACGAATAAATGTCATTCATTCTTACATTACCACCGATCAAAGTTGGTAATAATGTTAGTAATACATTTTTATATGATATATACTATTTTTATTATGTATATATTCTTATTTAGTTATGATATAACACATACATTCATTATTTTCAGTTTTTGGGAATATGATAAAAATGTTTGTGGACGTGTGGACTACTGCATCCTCAAAGAAATGTAATTCATTCATGATTTATATGAAATATATTATGTATGTTTTTAATAAATTAATGTAATATAAAATAATTTATATGATATTAATTAAATATTTTTTTCTGGAAAATATAATATATCATTTTCTTCATACCTCTTTACACACTGAAAAAATAATAATGTCATTCGGGGACGTGTGGACATCCACCTCTATGAAGCACTATGATTCTTATTTTTCATCCCCAAAAAAAATAATGATATGTATATGTATATATAATTAAATAATATGTTATTTTTGATATAATTATAATTAGGTAATGATAAATTTTAATTACATTCTTTCTGAAATGACCATTACAAAATGTGGAAGTTACTCATTCGTACGTATGACCTAACGTCACCATGATTGTAAAATTGGTTCATTTTTCATAAACATATTCCTATATTTGTTTTAAAAGAATAATTTTTTTATAAATATTATAATTATTTAAATTTTATTATAGTTTATACGTTTAAATAATGACCTATTTGATGATAGTTGACCTACAAAGTTGTTTTTGACAAATAAATGGAATATGGGAAAAACACCATATATAAATGTCATCAATTAAGTAGATTTATATAAAAATGAAATAAGTTAAAAAAATAACAAAATTAAATGTTTCTATAAATAAGGTAAATAATTAAAATATTTTTATTATTCATGAAGATAATGAAAAATCAATTCATATGGGATATATGTTAGGGGGTTTATTGTATTACTTTTATTTATTCATGAATTATTACATATTCACCAACCATTTGTTTTGTGTGGTGTATATAATTACATTATAAATGTTATATCATGAATTTTATTTATTAAATTATATTTAATGTATTATTGATGTAAACCATTCCTGATTTTTTTTATATAACAGTTAGTCATGTAGTTAGGGTTTTTCTCGTCTCTCTTTTATTTCTTAAGATACAAGATATATTAAACACTAATTTCAATTGTGTGGTTAATATACTACATTAGAATTTATATTACGATTATTATATATAAATTTATTTGGATTTAATTAATGATTTTAGGATCTATATTTTATGGGGTTTTAGTTTCAATGTCACTAAAGCAGTAATGGATTTTTCTCACAATTTCCCTTCTTTGAAAATTATGTCATGTTATCCACCTATATTATATTTTTAATGTTTATATGCATCCCCTTTGACATGATATATAATTAATAAACTTATTTTCATGATATTATATGTTTCATTTAATTTTATTCCATCATAGGGATTAGGATTTTCATTCCCAATGTGGAAAGAGTCTTTGGTTACAATCTCATCGTTTATCAAGATTGGGTATGATTGCATCTCTGATTTTTAACATTTATGATAAACCTATAAATAATTATATTGACTATTAATTGTATATTAATTTTTGAAGATAATAACTTTTTTGTCTTCATTTTTATATCTTTATGTACTAATTGTTTCAAAATAATTTCTTTGAGGAAAAAATTATTTTTAGTGGAAAACTCTTTCTCCCAAAAACACATTTTCTAAAAATGTTTCAAAAAAATAATTAAATTATTTTTATCAATTTTGAATGAATATTTTCCTCAATAAATATTTTAAATTATTTTTATAACATATTCTATATATTTCTATGGTTGTTTCGAGTGAAAATTATTTTCAAAATTTTTTAGTTTTCCCAAAATGAAAAAGGTATTTTCCTTAAAAAACTGTCAACAGCCTGTTAATATTATTTACATTCATCGAAGTCCAAAAAACCTATTGTTACATATCCTCATCTTGTGATTTTTTATTTATACCAAAATATTTATTTTCCAAAGGAATTATGATTTTTTTCAAAGAGATTGTTTTGTAACCCATTTCTTTTCCATGAGTTAATCGTGTTTCTAAGAGATTACTTTGGAACCCATTTCTTCCCCAAGAGATAACCATGTTTCAAAGAGATTGTTATAAGACATGTTTTTCTACTCAGTTTAATCATGTTTCAATAAAATTTTCATAGACCCATTTTATTTTTCATGGGTTATCCAGGTTTTAATGAGATTATTGCAGAACTTATTTCCCTTCTACGAGTTAATCATGTTCTAAAAATATTTATTGTTTAGTTGAGTTATGATGAAATTAATTACCCATGTTATTTTATAGTTATTATTTTCAATGAAATTATAAATTATGGTTTTTCTTATATTTCACTGGGTAAACCTATTACATCTTAAATGATGGTTGTGCATGGATAGAGCTTTAATGATTTGGTTAACAACAATATTCTCTAAATAATTGTATAGGATTTGTGTTGTATGGTTATTTTGTATTTTATAGGTTCTAAGAGGATTCTATAATTGTTATTTTCATGTTCATTGAGACGACCTTCCAATATACCAATATGTTTTATTTATGCCTGCTATGGTTTTATGATGTTTATATGATCGAAATTGATATCACATGGAAAATGATTATTAATTCCAATGATTTTTTCCATTATTAATGCCTCATTAAATGTTTTAATATTTTATGATCCATGTATTAATGGGTATAAATATTGTTATGTTATATACATGAAATTTTATTATATAATCATACCATTGACTTCTTCTTATGTTCATTGGTTACATTCAATTTTTAATGGTTATTTTTACCATTAATGATCATTTGAGAACACCCATATTAGTTATCATATTCCCTAAGTTATAAAAAAAGTGTTTAAATTATATATATATAAAATAATTTCACAAGGATTATTTTGGAAACCTAATGATAAATTAGAAAAGATGTTTTAATTTTGATAAATTCTCATTTAATGTCATGTTAATTGGTTATGAAGGTGTTTTTAAAATTTTTTAAAAAATAAACCTAAATTGTACTCCAGAATATAAGTGATCCAAGATTACTTTTTAAGGTTTTATGTTTTTTATGGAATAAAATATATTCAAAATTATCGACATCATATATGAAAATTTAATGTTATGGATTTTAGTACAGGATCTGGTAGTGCTAGTCCTAGGTTGTTATATTTACTATTTTTTCCCTTTTTATCAATATAAAAATTTTTCATGATAGTTTTATTCCCTAAAAAACTCACTTATGTGAACACTTTAACTGAAACTTTTTCTATATTTCTCCAAGAATTAAAATATATTTTTAATGGAATTTAATACTTATTACAAGAAATATGCTTTTGCATTGCAAGAATTCTATTTCATCAAACTATAATACCCTTAAACTCATTCCTTCTAAAATATATATAGATTTACATGTTTAGAAAGTATTTGGTGACTGTATTTCTGAACCCCCAATAAAAATAATAAAATATAATTTTATTTTTATTTTTATTTTAATATAATTTTGGTCATAATTATGTATATATAAATTTTAGAAAGAAACCTCTAGATTTTGGCATCCTCTAAGCATTATTCTCTTATTGAAAATGATTAAATACACCATTGAAGAAGAGTTTGTTTTCAAAAAACAATATTTATCAACCTTTTTTCTATGATTTTATTTTCAATTTGTACTAGATAGTAAAATTTCATTATTATTAACATATTTTACTAGATAATGGGTTACCTTATTCCATGACATTGTAGTAGGTGGATTCTTTAATTACCTCAGAACATTTTTTCCACATTATGGATTAAGTATATAAGAAATAAAATTATAAAAAATTAATTTGTAAACATTTCTCTTTACAATAATTTGGGATGTCTCAGCCTATGTTTATTCCTTAATTCTTAATTTAAATTCTGTTTCAATACACTTCTTATTGTGAGTGTTCTTCTCATCCTAAATTGATCTAAATATACTTACCTATTCACTTTTACACTTTTGAATATTATCCCCATGTTTTTTCCAACCTTCTTGAAAAAAAAATTCATCTCCATCTATAATTTTGGCATTAATCTCCTTTGGGAACTCTTGACATACATAATGTAATTGTGCCTGTATTTTCAATAATGGATCCACTCTTCATAAGCACTGATTGTATTAAATTCTAAATCAATTTAAATTTTAGGTTTTTCTTTAATTAGGGTGTTTTTTCTTATACAATAGAAAAGGATGATACTTGGCCACCACATATTTGATTATACTCATACACATGTATAGATTTTAAATCATTTCCATATATATAACATGAGAATACAATTCAATTTGCAACATTTTATCTATTAATATGTTTATAAAATATAATATATATTATTACCTAAATAGGTAAAAATTTAAAATAATACTAATCTTTAGAATATAAATCACTAAGTGATTCATTATACACATACTCATCACAATATGAATTTGATTCATCAATAAGATTATTCACAACCAATTTAGATGATAACTCTCCACTTTGATTACATTTAAATAGTTTCACATTTTCCCTTTATTTTTATATATTCTACAACTTATTAAACTATATTTTATTAATATTAATTATTTTTTTGATAGAAACCACCTTTTTCTAGTCTATATGGATGGTAATTGATCTTTTCATTGATGTATCTATTGAAATTTCAAAGTGTTTTTTACATTATGTATGTATAATTTAAACAACTACGAATTTAAAATATTATATCTAATCATAGGAATCCTAAATTTTTAGAAATACCGATTAAGATGACATGTGGATCGTTCAGAAACACTGAGAGAGGTGGGAGTGAATCTGTTTTACCCTATTTTATTAAATTTTACTTTATATTTTAAAATATTTACTCAGGTTATTCGAACCCCTATCTCATCTGACTTATATGGATCTATCAATATTATCTCAACAACCAACACCACATAAAATTTAGAAACTAAACAATAAAAATTAGCACATGATGATTTTTATAAGTTTGGTCGTAATGTGGTGACATAATACTTCCTATGTTTAGATTTAGTTTTGAGATATATATATTCACTACATGATCCAAGTAAATACAAGAGGATGAGTTTAGTATTCTATATAAAATCTGAGATGGTTTTATAATATTATTACATAAAAGGGAAGTTTGCATTCATGTTTTCTTGTATAACAACATTAGATATATCTTGATAGGTTCTCTATAATTTCAATTGATAGTCTTTTGCCTCTTTAATGGTTGAAGAAATGTATTTCCAGATCCCTCGAGACATAAATGGAAAACTTTAATAACTTATATGAACAATATATTATGTATGATCTAGATGAAAAATCATTAAAAATGATAATATATTCTTCATCAAGAAACATGTATTCAACTACAAAATCATATTCTACAATTGTAGCATGCATGCCCTCCTTGTTGTCTATGACTCAATCTCAGAATGGACAGTACATGTAGAAATCAAAATACCTCATGATGTATTCCTCTTACAAAATCATTATTTTCTTTTGAAAAACACGAATCTTAAAAATCAGCAACAGTTTCAACCTTCCTTAATCATATTATATGATATAGGAATACAATAGGTTAATTCACGACACCTACTTATATTTATTATCATTTCTTCATATTCTTTATCCTCAATAAATATGATATTATCTCAAGAATATCATCAAAATACCATACATTTATTCATATATTATATATTTTAATTTTATATCTGGTCATATCCTTATAACCACTTCTTCTCATTCAATTTAATATACATTGAATGTTCTTAATATATTTTCCTTGACTAAAATATGAAAACAATGCATATTTTTTTTTATTTAGATATACTCATTCAAGAGAGTATATTTATCTCAAATATATTATCATAAATTTCTTGTTAAATAAATTCTAATTTAATATTTCAAAAGGGGTGTGATTTTCCTTCGTACAAAACCCCACAAACTTCCTGTATATTTTAATCAATTGTGGTATATATACTCACAATCATAGTTTACTGTATAATTTAACTAAATTCATAACATTAATTCCTCTTATTTCAGAGAATATCCTTTTTATTATTCTTCATCTTCAGAAAGCATCATGGTGTGAAACATTTTCTCCACGGCCTAAATTTTTAATAATATTCTATAATATAAAAAATATTTTAGTTATTATGATGTTTGATAAATTAATGAAATTTTTTTTGAATTTTAAAATTTATTCCCCATTCAAAATATTTCATTCAACAACTCTTTAATATTTGTGAATAGTAAGTGATTTGGAAAAATTACTCTTTCAATCATTAGATGAAACTCATAAAATCATCCCTTTTCCAATTTCACAATAAATTTTTTTATAATTGTAAATTACTCTTATGATTCCAAGTAGTTCACTCCATTTTATAGTTTATACTTCATATAATTTTCATAATAGAAAATGAATGTTAATAATTTTTTAGTTTTAATCACATGTTTTCTTAAATGGACTCTTATGAATCTATATATACCTATATTCTTATACTTTAGCTTTGAGTTACCCTTATTAATGTCTAGATGAATCTTATATTTTCCTCCAACCAATAATTAAAAACTCAACAGGGCTTATAGTTTACCCTTTTATAATTTGGTAATGTAACTTTTTATTTTAGTGAAGAAAATTTACAATATCCTATGATATTTTGGTCATGATTATTTTCAATGCCAAAACACAATTTCCAAATTCATTCCATAATGCATAAACCATATTCAATATTCTTAGGGAATTCTCAAAAACATTATCATAACAAAAAATAGACCAAATAACCTTTTAAATTTATCAAAATAGTTCTATCTTTTTAATTATCATTTCTAAAGTATCCTCCAACAAATAAACACTTCTTTGAGTCCATACATGAGACTCCACTACTTCATTTACTCCAATTATAATTCATCTTTATTAAAACATTCATCCGAGTGACATTCTTACCAATTTAATCATTAAAATTATAAACTAAATACTCCTTGGATGGTTCAATATATTATATCTATTACCCTAGACCTTTGAAAATGTACAAGATTTCCAATATAGTTATCTCATCAATGATAGATTTATTATACATAAATTACATCCATCATAACTCAACAAAATCATGTAACATGTTGATAATAGTACTTCAATAAATAGTTTTCACAGTGGACGGTCTCGTCAGCAGGGCGATAGTGACATGAGGTAGGTATGGCTTAACGCGGTTGTGAGAATTGAAGTGGACACGTGGTGTCGGTAATGATTCTACATGATAATTTTAATTTTTCAAATTTGAAACGACTTCTGGAATGTTCAAGTACTACTGAGGATCTTCTTCTTTTGAATCTCGATATTTTCTTTTTATGGATACCGGTAATCCATAAGCTATTTTTCTAGAAAATTAAAAAAATGGATTGGTGGTGCTAGTAATTCAATAAATAACAATAATTATAATGTATTTCCTATAAGATAAACTCTCCAATCATCTTATGTAACTGTTGTAACATTGAATAGATTTATTTCAATACTGAAATCTATAGCAGTACATCACCAATATTCCATTACAATCTTCAATATGGAAGAATCTTAAATAATTATTGGACTCTTCTTCAATTACCAAATCAATAAATTATATATAATTTTTTCCAAATTGTTATATTGAAAAAAAATCCATAAAATGAAAATATTTAATATAGCCCAATTTGGATCTTCAGTAACATCAAGAGCACTCCTAAGAAGATACCCTCTCTAAAAGTCCAACAATAACTTCCTGATCATGATATGTGAGACTAATATGTTATATTTTCACATCTCAACCATGTCTCAATTTACAATACATACTAACTGTTAATTATCAATCTCCCAATTTCCCTTATAAATATCATATGTGTGATCCTCAACTATGGGGTGTAT
This sequence comes from Viscum album, assembly GCA_963277665.1. Lineage (NCBI taxonomy): Eukaryota > Viridiplantae > Streptophyta > Magnoliopsida > Santalales > Viscaceae > Viscum > Viscum album. The sequence continues at coordinate 1,591,017,053 of OY728160.1, read as the reverse complement.
TTGAATAAATGAATCCACAAATGATCTAAATTGATTTACATATCCCCTTAAACTTCATCACAATAATAAAGGAAGTATATAATAAATTTCCATGATTCAACATGTCTAAAACAATCCAATTGTCTATCGACAAAACCATAACATTCAATGATTTCCTAGTGAGTACAAGACTGTATTGTGGCAGACACACACCCTATCACCTATATGTCTTTAGAGGAGTACTGAAACCCATTTATACTCTAAACTAACTTCCAAAATATAGTCATCATTAATATATTATTAAATAAATAAAACATTATAAAACACATTCAAAATACTATTTTATGGTGAATATATTTAAAATATCACAATCTATAGATAATATTGTTTTTAATAGTCTATTTATGTTTCTCATTATCCGAATTGGTTGAAAAAAATGTGAAATACACAAAAAATGGAATGTACAAGACCATGGGGATTCATTTCCTATTGTGCCACTAGGTCTTATATTGAGGAAAGAAATATGATCTAATGATTCATGTTTTCCACCTAATGGTTGGATTAATGGTGTGTAATGTCGTGGGTTATCCATCCATGTCCTGGATTGGGTCATTGGGAACCCATCCTGGGGCCTGAAAACCCATCATACCATATAGTCCTAGTAGGTTATAGGGGGAGTCCAAACCATATTTGTAAGGACCTTACCCTATTTTTGTAAAGCTGGTTCATTATTTGATTACATTGGAATGATTACAAGAAATAAATATCCTGAAGGAATGCATAGTTTTTTATTTTTGGAAAAATGGCTAGATACATAAGTTCAACATTACAACATGAAAGTAAATACAACATATCAACTTATTTTGAATCACGCATAATCTCTTATATTATACTTGACAGTAATTAATAATATACTTCTTAAAAACATGGGGAAAATAAAATATGAGAAAGGGTTGAGCTCAGATGCTTAGTAATGGTAAACAATACAGTGGATAAATTATAAACATAAACACTAGGCATGATGATTAAATAAAAAATCATGCATTTAAAAATATACATGATCCTAATATGGAAGATATAAAAATAGATTAAATAAATCAATTAATAAAAACCAAGAATATTCAACTAGTTGGATAATCACAAGGACAGTCCATCTATAGTTTGATAATAAGGGAATTCATAATGTTGTACATCAGAATTACACAATGAAGGCCTCGTACCAAGACCTTAATAACCATTCCCTTAATGCCTCGTGCCAAGATATTTGTTTTTTTTATGAGACATATGAATGCATTGAGGGCCTATAGGGGGCCCTCCCATCATGTAATAAGTACAATGCATTCATCATATGAATCGAGATAAACATAAATAGCATGGAAATTCATATTGAACTACATTATGAAACATAAGTAGCTTTTCGCAATCATTTAACATAAACACTAATTATTCAATGTAATATGTTGAATGGTATCAAGATAGAATATCCACAGTCAAACTAATCATAAACCATCCAATAAAATATACTCTACGATATCATAAAATAATAATCCCATTATAATCAAAAAGGGTGTTGAAATAGGTGATAATACTCTTATAAAATCATCAGTAAATTCTTGATATAAATATTATTTTTCATGGAAAAGAAGGGTACTTTTGGAAAAAAATGTGTACAAACAGAAGTGAATAAAGTTTTTTTAATAACAAAATTTCTGATTTTATAAACCTATGTGTTGCTAAAAATATACTATATATTTCCCTTGAATATCGGTATGAATTCGATATATTCCCTTAAATCATGCTTGTAATTCAAGAATAATTTTTTAAAGATCCTTTTAAAATATGAAACTACCAATAAAAAATTATTATGATTAGTACACATATATATAACATTAACAAATAATTTATATTGATTAAATAAAAATAAATTAAAATTATATGGAATTATGTTTATAATGAGAGTAACCCGAATGAAAATGGTGGTTCGGGTAGAAAACACATACCTTATGTGCAAATATGTTTTGCTATTGAAATTAAGTTCATGTAATATAAAATCATTCTTATTAATAAGACAATTAAAAACATATTAGACATTTATTAATGTTATCCTAATTTTATTAAGATCATTTATGTCTTAATTGATAGGTTATACGATTGAATTATGTCGTTCTGGAGTGTTCGTTTCCTTGGATTTTAGGATCTGTATACTTGTACATAATTATGGATGTTCATGTGCAATAAATTTAATTCCCTATATTTGAATTTTTATATAATTTATGAACATATTATATTTTTAATGGTTTTATATATAATTGTTTTACGTGGTATGAGGATAAATCATTACATTAAATATTAAGGACAATCACTTAGATTATTTTGGATGTATATTGATTATTATGAACTAGTTTTGTTGTATGAATTAATATTATGTACATAAACTGGTTTTGGAATATTAAATGGGTTATAATATATGTTTTATATTCTGATTAAACCATAAAAATTGTTTCATGACATGTACTGAAGGATAAAAGGAAGAATGAGAATTTTTCATCCACGAAGGTTGTAAATTGGCACCTCACGGACGATGATTTTGTTTATAAAATAAAAAGAGAGATATAGAGAGAGTACGAAGATTTATAGTGATTATTACATTAACATGATATAATCACAGTATATATATATATATAATACTATAGTTACTATGATCATTTAGATAGAGGTGTAAAGTATCATATAATAAAATAAAGAAATTTGAAATGAAATTAAAAGAAACAATATGTTGATTTACCTCTTGAATACACCTCTTTAACAAACTCTTTATGGGAAGGTATTTTGGTGTTTGGGAAGGACAAAGATCTCTTAAGAATGGAGAGGGGCTAGGAAAAATTATTTGGGTTGAATATTGAAGAGTTTCAAGTCTTATAGGAGTAAAGAGTTGGGGCTGTGATGGGTGGTTTTTATAGGAGAGGAGAGGAGGGTTTTCCCATTATTTTAATCAATATTTTATTATTTCTCCTACAAAAACTAATAGTGTAGATTATTATGAAAAAAATATTAATATGTTCATTGGAGTTCATACCATGTGTTGTGACATCAGAGATGATGCAAGGATATTTTATTTGTCTTATAATGTATTTATGCAGTAAGTTACTGTATTTTACTATTCATAAAAAATTCATGTTTTTTAGAAAACCCCAAAAAATTCCCCCTAACAATTTTCCAACCTATAGAATTAATAATCTAACTCCATTTTATCAAAATAATTTTCTACATAATAGAATGTTAATTTTTAAATAAAATCATTATTTACCTGAAAAATACATATTTTAAATTTAAGACTGGTTTTATAATACATTTAAAAATTAATAGAGGGCTCATTAAATTATCCAAAAATCATAAGACAAAAAAATATTTATAGAATAATAACCTTTAGGAAAAAATATTTGTTTTTAAATAAATATATTAAGTTAAAATTATAAATAAATATTTATTACTCATAAAAATAGCAACACTTAATTAATAATTTCTAAAATAGTCTATTTCATTTATAATGTGTCTAAATTTTATTTATAATTTCATGTTAGGTGTTATTAATCCAAAGGATCATATTAATATTCATAAGGGTAAATTACTATTCATAAGGGTACATTACTATTCTAAATAAATGTATGTTTATCCTATAAAACACTAAATATCTTACTTAATGCACCCATGTCTGTCAGTTTTTTAAAATTCAAATCACAAAGGTGGAAAATTATTTTTACTGGCTAGGTTATTAAAAAGGTGTTGTTTGATATAGAATCAGTGTTTCTTGAATTCAATATTAAATTTATTTATAAATACTTGGGGTGTTACATTCTCCACCCTTACAAAAAAATCATCGTCAAAATTCTAAAATGTAACCTCATAAAAAGATTGGTGTAGTTATTCATCGTCAGCTGATTGGGCTCCCATATTCCTTCTTCAATTTTATTATTTTCCCAAAGTACAATTATGAGTCATGTCATCTGATTCCTTGACACAAGTTCCTTAGTGTATAGAATCCTAATAGTCTCTTCACTATAAGATAATCCAAGTTCTAATTCAATACCTTTATAAGTAAGGACATGTGTTGGTTCTAGAATGTACTTTCTCAATAATGATACATGGAACACACTGTGTACCTTATAAAGGTTATTAGAAATTACATGAATATAACTCATTCCTCCAATTATCTATAGAATTTAAAAAGTACCAATATACATAGGGAATAGTTTACCTTTCTTCCAAAATATAAGAACACCCTTCCATGGAGATACATTTAATAAAACAAGATCTTGAAATTCGAAATCACTACTTTAATTATCAGCATAACTCTTTTTCCATCTTTTAACTTCTTTGATATGGGATGGAATAGTCTTTACCTCCACTGTTGTTTCCCCTGCAAGATCGGGCCAACAAGCTTCCATTCACCAACTTCATCCCAACATGTTGGTGTAAGAAATGTTTTACTATAAAATTATTAATATGGTTCCATTTTTATACTTGAATTAAAGATTTTATTGTAGTAAAACTCTACCAAATGTAAATAATGATCACAAATACCTTGATAATAGTGTGAGAATGATCTCAACACGTATTATAATGTTTGGATCATCCATTAGGATTGTTCGTTAGTTTGAGTGTGATAAGCAGTACTCAATCAATTCTCAGTATCCAAATATTTTGGATGACTTTTCCAGAATTTCAATGTCAAACGCGGATCACAATTAAATTAAATTGAGAAAGGATCTCCATTATGTCTCATAAAAACATGAATATATAGTATTTCAAGGTGCTCAAGTGGTGAGGGATTGTGAATATTTCAAATGTTGATCAACAATTACCCATATTGAATCATTCATTCTTAGATTTTTGGATAATCCAATTGAAAAGTCCAATGGGATTTCACCCCATTTCAATATAGGAGTTGTTAGAGACTATATGACTCCTCTAGGATGTTTCCATTCAACCTTCACTTTTTGAGAGATTAAACATCATGATACATAATATGTAATTTCAAATATCATGTTATACCACTTGAAATGTTTCATGAAATCTCTATACATCATAGTCATAAAATGATTTATAGGGAAATTCAAACTAAGGGCATCATCTAATAAATCCTTTTTTTCCCGAGAATAGCTGGAACAAAAATCCTCTTCCCAAATTTTGGAATTCCGTCATTATATATGAAATATTGCAACTAAACATCAATAACAGCATTATTTATTTTAATATTCTTTTCATTAGGTTAAGAACATTTAATTATTTCCAATAAAGATGGTTGTGAAACCAATTGAAAATGTAAAAATGTTTCACCTTCTTGGATAATTCCCATATCCATCTTTACTAGATCTAAGAATATAGGATCCCATTTAATCCACATTTTTTTTAAAACTCCGTGATATTTCTTACTCAAGGAATCAGCGAGCTTATTTTCCCTTCTCAGGGGTAGTGTATTGAACAATCAGAATCCTTGAGTATTTCGATCTATCAAATTTTCCTAATGTTGAGTTCTTTCTATGAGAAGATAATTTCATGCTCTTATGATCTGTATATATCTCACATCTTCCTCCATAGATATAATGTGTCCATATCTTCCATGAAAAGATTACATATTCTAAATAAACATCATGATTATTATTTTTTTTCATGAATTTTTAACTACATTGATACATAGGCAATAACTCTGTTATTTTACATATTTACACATCTATGTTTTTTGTTTGATGCATCATTCTAGCTTACAAACGCGTCATTCCCTGATGGTAGAGTTAGGACCTCATAATTCACTAATCTCCTCTGTAATTCTTCGAAACATTCCTCACATTATTTGGTCCATACAAACATAACCACTTTATGAGTAAGCTTGGTTAACGGGTTGGATAATAAAGTTAATTACTAAATGAATGTAAAATAATAACCATGTATACCAATAAAAGAAATACCTTAGTTACATTTGATTGTGTAGGCCAATCCTAAACATCCTTTTCTTTCATAGGATTAATGAATATTCCATAAAAAGAGAAAAATGGAAAAGAATATAAATGAATTGAATATAAAATTCACACTTTCTAAGATTCACATATAATTCATTTCTTCTAAGAGTATTTAGAATAATACCCAAGTTATCTTCATGATCTTCAAATATTTTTGAGTATATCAAGATATCAACAATAAATAACTCAAAAAATTCATAACGATATTCCTTGAAAACACAATTCAATATATCCACAAATATAGAAGGTTTGTTATTTATTCAAAAATAAATTGATGTATGCTCATAATTCCCATACCTGGTTTGAAATAATGTCTTCGGAATATCTTCCTTCCTCACACATAACTAAAGATATCTAGACCGAAGATCAATATTGGAAAAATATTGGGATCTATGAAATTGATCAATTAAATTATCAATGTGGGGAACTTGATACAAGTTCTTTGTCATAATAGAATTGATATACCATGTGTCAGTGAATAACATCTTCAATTCATCTTTTCTCTTAATTATAATAACATGACAACCCCATGGAAAATCATTAGGGTGAATAAACCCTTCACTACTCAACTCCCCTAGTTTTTTATTGAGTTCCACTAATTCCACTAGGTCCATTCTATAATGAGTCTTTGATAAATGCATTGCACCTGAAGTTAAATCAATATAAAATTAAATTTCCCACTAGAGAGGATGTCCATGTATATTCTACGTAAATACTTCAATGTATTCGTGTACAATAGGCACATCAATAATTTGAATATTTTTGTCCTCACCCATAGGTGTTGTTTTCTCTTCCTCCCCATGAATTGAATTCAATCGAGTTATTGAGGGTGTATCTAGATGGGAATCAAATGGTGGTGTTTCATTCGTAAATATATGGTATTCTACATCATTCTCAAATATCATAACATCATTCTTCTTACAATATATTTTGTCATCATAATTTGAAATCCAATCCATATCAAGATTTTTATAAAAGTAAATCATGGGTATGATGATAAAATCATCTTATAAATTACATTCATATGCCATAATGGGACTTCTTAACACATATTGTTTACAATGGTACATCTAATAGGTTTTTTGAATGAAAACTCCTTTTTTTAAATCAAATGGTAAATATGTAATTTTCTTAGAAAACAAGGATGATATAATAGAATAAGATGATCCAAAATCAAATAAATAATTGGAAGTGTTTTAGGAAACTATTAATGTACCTCCCACTAAATCATTTGGAACATCAACCCTAGTATTTGTGACGTTATAAGCTTGGAATTTCTCCCTTGTCCATTTTTTGGGAATTTTTCTTTAATGCTTAGGATAAAAATTTTCATAATGTCCCATCACCTTTCAATTCTAGTGTTGAACATTGGTAGATCCTTTCTTCTCCTAGTAATCATAGGAGTGGTGTCCTTTTTTCCATACTTGTAACAAACACCCATACCCTTAATAAAATTCTCATGGGGTTTCTTCCTAAAATTTTCAGAAGGTGGAAATCCAACTCTTCCCTTCTTCCCCATTCCCTTATTTCCTTTTCCATAGTTTTTATTATCCCTCTTATTATCATTCTTTCCTTTAATTTAGAATGACTTAGAGAATTCCTTTTCTATCTTTATATCAGAAGAAACTATATCTTTGTAAGATGAGAATCTTTGGGAGTGTATTGACCCTTTTGAGAAAGGTTTTAACCCATAAAATAATCGATCAATCTTTTTCCATGGATTGTGTATATAGTCTGTGTAATGACATTATATCCTTGTGAAGTTATCTTCATACTTCGCAACATTCTCATCCTCTTTTTTTCGTTAGATTCAGAAACTCACTTCCTAGTTCTTATCTATATTCATGAGGGAAGTATTTTTCTAGGAATGTTTCCTTAAAATAAATCCATTACATTTCTTCTATTTCTCAATCCTCTTTTGTGTTTTGAATTAAATACCACCGCTGATCGGAATCTCCAAATAGATGATAAACTACCATGACAACCTTCTCACTTTTGTTACATCCCAAAGCAATAAATATCTTCTCTAACTAACTTATCCACTTCTCAGCTATTAATGGGGTGGTAGTACTATTTAATGGTGGAGGTTGTTGTCATATAATTATATATAACTTATATCCTCCACATTGTGGATCCTAATGCTCTATATGGGTACGGTTAGAGTTCATATCATGATTCAATTGTCCCAGTATAGTTGGAAGATTCTCTTCACCAATCTCAACAACATAGACAACATCATTTTCTTACATCAGAGCGAAATCCCTACAATGGATACATCCATTCATGTAGTTTCCATTCCTTTAACTTGGTGTTATCCTTAAATAATTGCATACACTATATTAGTTTATAAATCATAATGTGTAATATCAACTTTAAAACTTACCTAGAATCAATTTAAATCCTCTTCATAGCTAATCTTGTAATAATAAATGTGGTTTCATTGAGAAAATATTTAAATTTAATTCCTTCATAATGGTTTGTAAATAAAATGTGAATTATCCTAATCATGTTCTCTGAGAGTGTCAAACTTGGTGCCTAGTAAGTCATATTGTCTTGTACTGGGAAACATTAGGTCAAACCTAAAACTTCATGTCATAGTGGTTACTCTGAGGTACATCTGTGCAAGGACCACATCAACTGGTACTATCTAGATATGGATGTATTTTTTTTAGAGATCCACATAATCTATTCCTTACAAAAATTATAGGATGGTCATGTATGTTTATCCTCAATGGTTTTCTTTAGGTTGTTTCCCCTAATCTACAATTTGTAAATCTTGTTTCAATGTTTTATAATAAAATTCCTTTGATACCAACTATTAGGACCCAACCCTAGTTCCCAGAGTTAGTTCCTTATTTGATTACATAGGTATGATTACATGAAAGTTTTATACCAAAAGAATGAATAGAATATTAGTTTTGGAAATCCAGATACTTATATAAGTTCACCATTATAACTTTAATGGAAATAAAACAATTCAACTTCTTTTCAATCATGAATTATCACCAAGATTATCCTTTCAAGTAATTCATTATAAAATTATTCACAACCTGGGGAAAATAAAACATGTGAAAGGGGTGAGCTTAGATTCTCAGTATGTGTAAATAATATAGTGGAGGAAATAGTAAATGTAATCATTAGGCATTATGATTAAATAAATAATGAATTCCATTAAAAATATACTTGAACATAATATTATTGGAATAAAAATTGATTAAATAATTCCCAAAAACATAACTTCAGATATTCTACAAGTCAAGTGATCACATCGACTAACAATCCATAGTTTCAGATTGAGGGAATGTATAATGTCAGACACCATAATCACAATGTCATGGCCTCGTGCCAAGACCATAATAACCATTCCATCAAGTCCTCTTTCCAATACACTAATTTTTTTGAGGAGACCTACCGATGAATATAAGGGTTATTGCGGGCCCCACCCATCATATAATAAGTCCAAGCAGTCATCAGATAAATGGTAATATACATTAACATTATATAAATTCATATAGAAAATAACATATGAAAGGAAAATAGCATTCCTAAAACAGTAAACATAAACACTAACAACTCGAAGTAATATAGTGAATGATATCAAAATTGCACATCCACAATAAAACTAATCATGATCCATTATATAAAATATAGTAGATGATAACATAAAATATTAATCCCATAATAATCAGTAAGGGTGTTGTAATATGTTAAAATACTCTTATAAAATCATTAAGTAGTTCTTGAGATAAGTACTCTTTTACTTTACAAAGAAGAGTTCTTTTGGAATAAATATTTTTATAAAACCATAAGTGAATTAAGGTAGTTATTCATAAAAAAAATTCTAAAAAATAAATTGTTCTGAAAACTTCTTATATAGTTCCCTTGAAATAGGTAATAATTCATGAAATTTCCTTGAATCTAGCTTGTATTTCTAGAAGAATTTGGGAATGTTCCATTTATTTTATCTAAATCCCCAAAATTAAAGAATTATTATGATAGGGACACATATATAGAACATTCAAACCGAATTTATAAGGAGTACATAAAAGTAAATAAGAAAATCATTGAGATTTGTAGTGAATAAGAGTAACCCAAATGAAAATAGAGGTTCGAGTAGAAAACCTTTAAATCATGTATGAATATGTTCCACTCACGAACATAAAACCCTACAATATTAAATTAGAATTATGAATAACTTAATTCAGAATAATTAGAAATTTATTTATTTTTTTACAAATTTCAATAAGTTTATTTGTGTCCTTATTGATGGGCTATAAGATTGAATTTGGCCGTTTTGGAGTGTTCATTTCCAAGGTTTTCACAATTGATGTACTTGTATATGTGTATTGATGTTAATATAAAATGGATATAATTCTTCAAAATTGAATATATTTATTAATTATTAACATAAAGAGGTCTTCATGGTTAAATATATCATTTTTTTACATTGAATGATGATGAATCATTATATTAAATATTAATGGCAATCACATGGATTATTTTATTGCTAGTTTGATTATTACGAACTTGTTTTGTTATATTAATTAATATTATGTACATATATTGGTTCGTGAATATTAAAAAATTTATCATACATATTTTATTGTTTGGTTCAAATATTAAAATGGTTTTATGACCGTTATTTAAGGATAACATTAATAATGTGACTTTGTCATCCATGAAGATTGTAAATTGGCACCTCAATGATGATGATTTTGTTTATAAAATGAGAGAGAGACAGAGATATATTAAGAAAAATTATAATTTTTATTATAGTAATATGATATAATTATATTATATATATGCTACAAGAGTCCCTAAAATATTTTGGAAAGAGTAGGTGAGTATAAGATAAAAAAACAAAGGAACTTGAAATTAAATTAAAACAATGATGATATGGATTAACATCGTGAATACACCTCCTTAAGAAACTCTTTAATGTAAGGGATTTTTGTATTTGGGAAATACCAAAAGCTCCTTGATATAGGGAGGGACTAGGGAAGAGTATTTTAGAAGAACATTTAGGATCTTCAAGTCTTAATAGAGTGAAGATAAGAGGGAGTGATTTGAGGTTTTTATAGTGGAGGAAAGGAGGATTTTCCCATTATTTTAATCATTATTTTATTATTTTTCCAAAGAAACCCAATACTGTTAAATATTGTGACCAAAAATAACAATAAGTTCTTCTTTGTTCGAACCATGTTTCCTTACATCATCCATGATGCAAGGAATAGTGTATTTATCTTATAATGTTTTTGATATGTAAATTATCGTATTTTACAATTCAGTAAAAAAAAATAATATTTTCAAAACAATCCCAAAAGATCACCCTAACCATTTTCCTATGTGTAGAATTAAAAAATGAACCCCATTTTATCAAAATAATTTTCTTATTAAGAGAAATTTAATGTTTATATAAAATCACTATTTACATGAAAAATACGTATTTTAAATTTAAAACTAATTTTATAATACATTCAAAAATTAATTTATGTCTCATAAAACTATCCAAAATTCATAAGACAATAAAATATTTATTAAATAAAACAATTTACGAAAATATAATTTATTTTAAATAATTATATTCATTATAAGTGGTAATTAAATATTTATTAATCAAAAAAATACTAACACTTAACCAATAATTTCTAAAATACTCTATTTCATTTATAAACTTTTTAAAAAAATTATTCTTTTATGGGTGAGGTTACTATTCCTAAGGATCATATTACTATTCATAAGGGTAAATTACTATTCATATGGGTAGAAAAATTTTCCCAAAAATATAATTTGATCCTATTAAATTCTAAATATCTTACTGAATGCAACCATGTAGGACATTTTTTTGAAATTTAAATCACCGAGGTGGAAATATTATGTTGATATGATAGGTTATAACAAAGTGGTGTTTTGTAGAGACTCAGTGTTTCATGTATTCAATATTAAATTTCTTTATAAATCCTTGGGGTGTTATAATATTTATTTTCCTATGCACTCATTGGGCTACACAGGGAGACGGGTGGTAGGATGGTTGGACAGTCTACCCATCCTTGGACTAGATTAGGATATTGTGCAAAAGCCACTCAGACCATACTAAATCAAGAAAGAGTGTAATTTCATATTAGGAAGGATTCCACCAACCATATCTACTATTTTATTTTCTATTTTGGGAATTAGGGGGAATCATCCAATTGAATTCTCATTCGACATGAAATTTAGTTCACATTAAACCCATCAATATAATAATTATTAATAAAAAAATTATAGTCCTTGAGAAACTAACCACTGTTATTTTTACCTCAATCTATTTCTTTTTAATCATCATATTTCTACAAAAAATCGAAGTACAAGCCATTTCTCATCATACAACTCATAGATCACTTTTATTCCCCCATTATATTGCATCCAAGACCCGCACCTAAGCCTCCTTCATTATTATCCATCCTCTCTAATCTACCAATATCATAACTAATATCCCATAATGTACCATCAGACCACATCGCTTCATTCCCCACTCGAACGAGGGAATCGCCTTCTAAATTCCAACCCTTGAAAAGGATAATAGACATTTGTTCATAATTGAAAAAATGATAGATATATAGATAGAGGTGGGAGTTATGAGATAGGGATAAGATGTGTATGTGATGGTCAAGTAGAGTGACACCATCCTCAATCCACTGACAACCCATAGTAGTGTCACTATGTCATATCTCGGTGCACACTGTAATACTATTAGAGGGTCTGGTGTAATCAATGTTGTTACAATTACCCATTATTCTTCTTATTTTATCCTTTAATCTAACATTCATCTTGAAAAACTAATAATTCAAATAATATTAAAAACATACAAATAATGATTTATATATAAAAAATTAATTTATAAATATAATTGAAATTTAATCTACCTACTGAATAGAGAACTAAAGAAAATAACATGTTCCATTCCGGAATATGAGTTGTTGAGGAGTTCATATCTATAATTTATCTAATGGTTCCATCAGAATACAATTGATGAAATAAATCAAATAAACCATAATCATTCTACGTTTCATGTATTTATTGGTTACTTATTATAATAGTGGGATTTAGGAGGATATCCATATGCCATGGAATGGTCAATATGGTAGACATTTAATGTTATAAAATGAGCCCACTTTGTGGCCATAAACTCAAATGAAAACTACATGTATCATAGCTAAAACCCTACATTGATTAAGATTACAATGATTGATTATATATCAAAGTGTCTATTTAGGATATACCAATGATTCAACACATTCATAAACTCGTAGGATAAAAGTATCATATTTTTTTATATCAAATATTTTTTGAAATTCCATGACAACATAGAAATTAATTTGATTGTTCAAGAACATAATTAAAAACTATTAAACTTATTTAAAGTATTCAGTAGAGAAATTAAAGTCACTACATCCTCCCAACATTTTAAATTTATTCATTCCTTCAAAAAAGCAAGGTTTGATTGACCAATATGATTATATACTGACCCCCTTGGAAGGTATTACAATATTTCATTTATGATTCATCTATTCATAGAGATCTATGTCTAAATTACACAACATGTTCCACTCAATAGTAACCATATCTGGTCACCATATGACCTAAATCATTCGACCATGTATGCAAGACGCTGAACAATAGCAGGAAGGGTGTAACATTGGGCAGTTGGGAGACTATAACCTCATAACAATGAAGTAATAAAGTATAAATAAACCAAATAACATCCATATTAATAAACATCAAAAAATACATTGAATTCATAAAAATAAACCACAAATAATAAAGGGATGTATCTATACATAAAATAGATAATCTAGTCACCCACATGGACTATCAAATATATTCAAGATAAAAGAAGCAGTTAAAATACTGCAAGGATCTAACACATTCTTGAATCTCACCTCATCCTAATATCAACTCCCAACCATTATATCTTGAAGAATGATCAAATATCAGTCCTCTCCATACCTAAACCTATAGATAGTGAAGGTTACTCAAATCCCAAAGTGAAATGGACTCCAAAGTAATGTATGAGTACCTAACTCCTTAGTGAACCACCAACACGGTCTCATTCATAACTAGAAAATAAAGTGAGTTTTTCTTTCCATATTCTTAATAGAATAATTAAATAATTAATTCTGGAATAACAAATAATTACCATCAACGATCATTATAGAGTAATGGGACACCCGATATCGATTGTAGTAGCTTCACCCATTACTGGATTCTTTTTTCCATAATATCATAGACATGTATATAAGAATATGGTAAAACCGGATTTGAGGAACTAAGTCCAAAGTCCCTCAATTGTATATATATTATAATGGACACAGAAGATATATGTAACGACATCTATTGTCCCATGAAAACATATAAATAATTGTAAAAATCCAGTTCAACAAAAATATGCCCAAGTTCCCTAAATCCTATTTGGATGGAAAATTCCACATTTAAGGAAACATGTCAAATGTCCTCCAAATATAAAATAAAGATCCATGCCTGATCAATGGAAATACATCCATCGTCCTTAAACCATATAATTATAGGAAAAAATAGATCTAGGGAAACATGTCCAAGGGACCCCAATAATATATTATAGGGAATCACTATATCTAATGAAACACATTCACGTCCCCCAACTGCTATAATAATAATGAACACACCAAATCCGTAGAATACATACAAGTTCCCAAAACAAATAATTTAACAAATGATCAAATGAATTATATCCAAGGTCACCAAATAATATATCAATAATAAAAAAATCCACGAATTTCATTAATTATTATCTACACATTTAACACAAGTCTCGTATCATAAGATATGTATGATGCATCCTCAGAAAAAAATCACTAACCGACCCTTTTCCTATTGACAATGTCATCCAATTTTGTGTAATACATCCTTAAATCTCAAACCAACTAAACTAAGACACTCTGGAAATCCATGTCTCGCCTATTTTAGTATGTTGGTCTATGGTAACACCTAGGCTATCCATAACTAGTCTATTATTATCCTCAATCAAGGATGATTCAAAGGACGCATATCCAAGATCTCTATAATCACACATATCGTGATTATCTAATCCTTCCTAATGGATTTATATAATATCATAATTATATAAGGCCAACAAGTAAATGTTATACTAATTTATACCAATCCATTCTCAAAGGGTTCAATGGGATCCTATAAGGTCCACTGCATTTAGATAATATTTTTCATCTCATGGTGTTTACATTACACAAGTTACACAATTAAATGTATATTCTCACCCATCAGTGGTTACAATGTCCAGTAAGTGCTCAAGAGACCACCAGTGTCCCTGTCACTTACTCATAACATTTTAGGAGATCCCTTTTTTAATTTGATACAATTCATTTTTAATTTATTATAATAATTCATATATTTAAGGATGGTCAATCACTATCACAGGAAGACCACATATCATCTGTCATATTAATTTCTTACACAGTACTGCATAAACTATATTACAGTGCATATGAATGACCAACCACAATAGAAACACTTTACCCTTTATATCATAGCCCAAAAAATCACCATCCAAGATTATCCAAGTCTATCTTATCTCAACCTTCCATCTTCCATCCACCAAACGATCAATCTTATTTCAATATATCCCAAATGATTAATTATAAAAAATTAATAATTAATTAAATAATATTATTCAAATATATATATATCCTTAATACACAATGTGTGACATCCCCTCAATGGATATGTTACTAACCATCTACAAATGTCCTATAACAGGTCCTTAACATCATTCCTGGAAAGGTCCCTAACATGTGGAAACAATTTACAAAAAAAATTATCTAATTTTCCTTAGCCCCTAAATAATATAAGGGTAGTGACATAACTCCACTAAAATTATAATGAATGTATTTTAGTATATATCTTTTCTCCACATCTAGGATAGAAGAAAAAATACTCAAATTAAAAGACTATTAAAATGGTTAATTTCAGCAAATTATATAAAATATCATTTAAAATTGTAGAAACATATACCCAAATTATAATGAAATGTGATGACTTCAAATCATCATTCTCGGATACCCTCTAGAAAAGAACAATTTAACTCATATTTTTTTATAAATATATGATGAAATCATTATAAAATTATTTTAGGGAATAAACTTATGTTCATGGGTTGTAGAGGAGGAATCAAAAAACAAGGGGGAAACATAGATCATAGCTTGAAATAACCACATAATTTATTTCAAAATCACTCTGGATCATGTAAAAATAGCATAGAATTTCTATTTGGTGGATTTGGTTGAATGTATGTCCTCACATTTCCTTTTCCAACAAAATCATGATGGGGTCAACAACAAAATGATGGGGGCACCCGTAATTAAATAAAACTCCCCTACGATTTACTATATCACCAGCCTTTGCTCGCTGACTAGATGTTGGTAGATTAACTGGCCAGTTTAGGTTCATTGTCCATCCAGTGACCCTCAAATTCCTACTAGGATACTTTCTATTCAACTGGTGATCCAGTGGTGGGCCACTAATTAGCTAGTGGCCAGTATAGTAGCATGTTCACACAGGCCTATACTTAAATTCATTCCCAAAAAATTTTCATGAAAAATAACCCCCATTACCCATCCAAAAAAAATATTTTCATGAAATTTAAACTCTTAAATTGTTTTTCTGTGATTCATTTCACATAATAGAATGTCTACTATATCAGAAATTTTTTATTTCCCAGAATTTCATGACTTTTCTTAACATGGGGTATTAAAATATCCACACCAAAAGAATTAATATCCTCTATAATCAACATTGACCATTTATCATTGGTTACAACATATCTTAGTAATCAAATATCATCTATATCATTTCAATCAATTTCAAAACAAAAACTGAGCATTCACTACATTCCTCTCTAATAGAGGATCATAATTTATTCAAATTTATACTCTTCTCACCACCTCCATCACTTGAAACACCATGTGGATACATAAAAATACCTATTAATACAAGGGAACACTGTTTTATTTCAAAATTCATCATCATTCCCTTATCACTCCCCACCCTAGTCCTTTTCTCACATAGATAATTTATGCCATAGTGCTCTTTATCACCCAAATCACCCATGGAAAGGCATTTACCATGGTCTAATAGACAAATATGAGTGGTATCTATATCCTCACACTCATACATATATAAAAACACTATTAAAAAAGTAAAATTACACCTTTTCTCGTTTTCTAACAAAAATAGGATAACCTCCGCATCCTAAGAATATGGATCAAATCACCTGGGTGTTCATCAAAAAAAACTTGATCAATTCATGGAACATGCCTACCATATCCAATTAAATTCAACTAAAATTTTTTATTACACTACATATAAAATTATTTGAAAATAAACAATTCATGCTTCCTATATCCAACATCCTTACAAAATTCTTGCCTTTAACTCTAGAAATGCAATCAAACCACTTGAACTAGATTCAATTACCCTACGAGTCATCTTGATATCCTTAAACTATCACACCAATGTCTAAACCTACCATCCCCTAATATTTCATAGTATTATATCGACCATACTTGATGGATGTAATTTTCTAAACCCAAGCACTGATATAGTATCAACTAGGCACACACCTGGATCACCTCAACTTATCTTTATCCCTATGAAAGTAATCCAACTCTATTTTTCACTGTATCTGGATTCCAATCCAAGAATATTATAAACAATGAAATAAAATTGATATGATCTTCTTAGTAGTATATTAATTTGGACCTCATCGTCTAATTACTAATTTCTTCTTTCCATGACCCTTAAAACATGATATTCATTCCTCCGAAGATTAAACACCATCAATTACTACTCATAATTATTAAACAGATCCATATAATTTATACTAAAACATTAAAATGAAATATAAATCAACTCCCATTCTCATTTATTGAATATTTCATCCCCATCATGCACCAAATTCCATATGTAACAAGGATCATGGAATCAAGCATCCAATGGTGTACACCATGCAATATCAATTTTCTTATACTAATACTTCATCATAACTTCATCAAGCTCCATCATTTCTCTTGTTGGGATACTCCATATTCATGATCATCCACTACCAGTTCCCAAAAACACATCACCCATATTTTTATCATCATTATTGAGGAGACACTACCAATTATCAGCAAAACCATTATCCACATTGGATGTATCCTCTACCATGGGGTTCATTAATATATTATCACAAAAACACTTAGTAAATTAAGGTCATGTGTGTTTCATAAAAATTATCATCACTCACATGGAACATGGTCGCTTTCTGATTAAGATTAAACTGTGTAATATTTGTAACTAGTGTTTAATAACGTGGTTTCACCTAAATTTAATCGGTGTGCTTTCTTATACCACTCAGTCACACCACCCGAACCATAGACCATTGATTTTTTTTCATTATTAAACCTTGTCACATGTTCATAATAAAAGAAACATCCCACTCTCACATGTTAATTTCATCAAACCATAAGTACATTCAGTGGTCTTATTAAAAATTGATCATTTCATCTATTCCACGTTCTACCGAATTAATATCCATTGATTTAGGAAATATTTTGAAAATATATAGAATCTACCCATTCACTCATTGTTCTCCCAATGTGAATATCCTCTATACAGGGACATATATTATTTTCATTCATCCATTAAATTATTAAATTAATACCAAATCTACATCACTTAATGAATTATTCAATAGTTAAAATTATAGGAAACACCTGAAATTTAAGATATAACTATTATCACCTCATGTACAACATTCTCATAATATGAAGCACCTACTCATGCTTCTTATCTCTAAGTCACTCACATTCATTGGATAAACATATTATCGGGTTTCCTTCATAAGAAACCTATGAACAAAATCAATGTGAAACACGCCAGATTTCAACAATTAATTCTTTGCTCAGCAATTCCCTAAGCTAGTCTCAAAGTACCATTTTCTCTTACCTACCCCATATTTCACATCTTGCATAGGTCAAAGTACATTGGTAACATATCTCTATTCCCACCTTTAATATCTTATAGAAACTAACATTCCAAATAACCTAGTATAAGGTATCATGTATAAATATCCATTCAAAAAATCAAATTCCAAATCATCAACCTACTAGGGAAATGATTCTCATTGGGCCACCATATATGGGAATACACACATGATAATCACAGTCATAGGATGATCATCATTGGGCCTCATTACACAAGTGTCACCCCTCAAGGATCATATTCCCCTTAGGGAGTTATATATATGATTAAATCATCTTATAAAGTCCCTATTGAGTAACCATAGTTACAGGGGTATGTTATTTAGAATTTCATTCAACATTATATGTAAAAAATAAACACCATATAAGTTTTTTATTTCATTTTAATTAATCGAGTCTGTTTTCCTTTCCTAACTAGTATATGAATTAAACTAACCCAAATGGTTTTTCATTACTATGTTGTCATGTGTATGTACTAACCTACTAGGGTAACTATGTTTCTTTTACATGGTGGTATTTTTCCACCATATTAAATAATTATATCACTATATAAATCACATTACCATCATTATAATAAAATATCAATGATAAAAATAACAATAAAGAAAATATATTTCATTTAAATTTTATAAGAAAAATATGATTCATGAAGATTCCACATTACACTATGGGATAAGATCCAAATCCAAAAATAATCATAAACCTAAAAAATCATGTGCCGCACACACAGTGAAATCATATAACTATATCATTGAATACCATAAATAGTAACACCAATCCCCCAGAAACATAGACTTCATAACATGGTAGGTGTTTGGGATGCACCATTATGATGTTAATCACAAGATCTAAAATATTCCTATATAAAATTTCTACAAACTCTGACAATTTTAATAGGAGAAAAGGAACCCTCTGATACGATATTTTAACTTCCCAACCCTGGTTCAATATACAGTTTCTGCATTAGATCATTGCAAGATGTCTGGAATGCCTCCCTGCAAGCCAAAGGCTTATGACTAGTATGAATGGTATAATATTTGATAGTAAGAAGAATATACCCTCATATATTTTTAGAAATGAACGTGGGAACAAACAAACTATCATACACAGTAATAAAAATCAAACCAGTATGAAGAATAAGTAAATATATACCATAAATAAGGAATCAATATAGTTATATATTAAAACTAATCATTTAGTCACCCTCTAGGATGATCAAATATATACAATATAAAAGAATTTAATAAAGTAGATTGAGTCTCTACTACAACCCTAAGCCCTACCTCACACTACTCCCCAATCCTGACCATGATATATAGTAGAATGGTCCAATCTTTGGACATTACCTAATCTAAACATACATAAAGTGAAGGAAACATGGGTACACAAGAGAAATGGCTTCCCGAGAAGGGTGTGAGTAATTAACTCATTAGGGAACTAACAAAGTGGTCCTATATATAACCAATAGATTTGGTGACAAATTCAATTTACATTCTAAGTATAAAAAATAAAAATTTATATTTGAAAGAATAAATAAATACCATTTTAAATCCTCACCTTCTAAAATGATTCTAGGATCGACCATGAAAGATTCATCCCGTGTCAGAAATCTCTATACATAGTCTCATAATCTTGAATATTAACAAACAGGGACACCAATTCCAAATAAATGAACCCATTATCCTATACCATTAAAGATATTAAAATGGGATCACCATATTGAATGAAATATTTCTATGGTCCCCCAATAGCATAAAAATAATAATGAATTAAAGATCCAATGAAATACATCCAAGGTCACCCAATTATATAGTAATTGGAAATTAAATATCCAAGATAACATATTAATGATCTTGGAATAAAATAATAATGAGCTGCTCTAGATCTAGTGAAACATGTCAAAGGTCCCCCTAACCATATAATAATGGGAAATTCTAGAATCAAGGAAACATGTCCAGGGTCCCCAAACCATATAATAATGGGAAATTATAGATCTAATGAAACACATATATGTTCCCCAAATTTAAAATAATAAATGGAATATATTATCCACGTAATATTTATTTTGTACCTCAATGAATAATGGAATTCCAGATTCAAGGAACACTTTCCATGACGCCCCAGGAAAATATAAATAACCTATTATTCAACCAATTTCATTAAATAAGAGTTCAATATTTCACTTATGAATTATCTATTAAAATATGTTCAATGAATCCTAAAAAATTAGTTACTAATGAACACTTTTCTCTAAGACAAATCGCACCACATAGGGGTAATACAACAATCAGTCTCATGATATCTCAACTCGGTCTCTTTGGCATCCTCAGTCACACCCAGTCGATCCAATGGTATCATGTGACACAATGGTTGTGTAAAAATAGTCTTTCATCACACCAAACCCAAGGAATATTCTAGTAATATATATCAATTTCATCTATTCTAACATAACCAATACTCATCTAATTTGGACAAAAGGCTCTAAGGCATGTCATATGTCGATAATGCTATCTAGGTCCAATTATCCGAATTCATACTCATCCCTAATCAATGGGTCTATGGGAATATATCATGTTCACTATATTCATGTAATATTTTTGGTAATACCATTCATGGGGATCACAAAACATATAATATTAATTGACCAATCATGATTAGTGTAGTAACTTAGAGGGGAGGGGTGAATAAGTGATATTATCTTTTTATGTTTTTTTACTTAATAATTAGTGTTTCCTCCTATTAGAGAGATATGAATATTATGTAAAACATGAAAACAAGATAAACCATAGGAATAAAAGTATTTAAAAGGTTCATTACTAAGTAATAGTATCTAGCCCATAGAATGGTTTAGAAATAATTCAATACCACACAAACCACTCGAATCCAATACATTGTGTAGTTAAAACATGTAGGGAATATCATTTCACTCTTGTAGTATTATATAAAATAAATAGTTCATGTTATCTTCACAAATATATATGAAATTATAGTATCCTGTAACAAATTTATAAAGTTACACCAATAGGATTCTGTATTTTGTCATTGTGCTACTTGTATTTTATATACACATTCTCTTTTTTCATGTTTATATTATATTTCATGAATAAAAGTGAGAAAGAAACTTTCCATATATTTTTATTGACTTCTTTTTGGTTTATTATAGACGATCACTTATATTTGGTTAACCAAATCTTCCAACCATTTTTCTGTGCCTCATTGACTTATTCATTTGATCATTTTAGGACATCATCTATCTGATAAAAACAAATGGGGAGTCTTTGTCCAGAAAGATTAATACATATTCCACTTAAATATATTTAACTAATCACATAGGAATATTTTTTTATCTAATTCCAACTAATCATTTATTAATCTAATCACGTTTTGACTCCATTCATCTAATAAACATTGATAGAAATAATTTTTATGGTATCAGTTAAACCAATGTTTCTTCATAATTCCTATATTATTGAATCATTAATTTGTTAGTTTTACTCTTATATTTTGAAAATAAACTCACAAATTCATCAAAACATCAGTCATTTATATAATTGGAATTCCTCTAAGAATTAATGGTGTAGTTTTTCTATTAAATTCAAAAATCCTATTAAATACATTTTTTTGACCAACATAGAAACATCTTCCTATTTACCGCATTCAGACCTCCTAAAATGTTAGAAAATCTTTTATTAATAGGTTTCAATATTATACATTAAGCTTCTTTATAACTCTTTAATAATCATGATATTCCTCAACAATTTTTGGAATGTTTATCTATTAGATATTTTTCCTAGCATTTAATATATTTATGAAAATTTGGTATAGTCAATCAGAACTTCCACCCAGTAAATCTCAAATTAATTATTACAATTGATGAAACTACTATCTTTCTTCTGATATAACTATTTAGGAACCTCTCAAAATTATTTTCCAAGAAAAATCATCCATGTGATGAATTTCTTCAGAAAAATGTGACCATTTCCTTTACATGGAAACCTATCACTCATGAAACTTTATCTAATCACATGATATACATCTTTGTGTCTGATGCCTCAAATAAATTATTCACATCAAAATGTATACATTGTTCAATGTATTAGGATCAAATTCATAAAAAAAATATTAAATCTAATGAACATTATTCCAAATAATCCATCATATGAATTTAAAAACAATAATTAATACGGAATACAAAATTTCCCCAATCCAATGAACTCTAATTGAAGATATTGTCTGAATAAGGCCTATAGACTTCGTTTGATGTCATTTAATTAAGACCACTATCTGGTACTAATACAAAACACTTCTCATTGGAAATATTCAAATGGTATGTCTGATGAATCATCATAATGACACACCATTATGCCATTAAAAACTTTGAATTTAGAACAAGTATATTTATAAAATTACTAGTTGAACTGTTAACATTATAACTTCTTACTGGTAACATCAGTTTTTTATACTTCTCCCCCTTTGGAATTAATCATGAATAATGAGATGCTTATGTATTCCTAATTTCTGGAATATAAGAATAGAAAAATATCATAAATATTAAAACGTTACTGAGTATTCCATCTGATTTATTTTATGATAAAACATGGTTGAACCCTCAGTGCTAGAACTCTAGCTGATCACATCATCTTGATAAATTTTGACTATTAAAATCAGTATGATATAAATTAACTAATAAAATATAAATGACTAACATTTAAGGGGAAAAAAATTTATAGGTTATTTATGTTCAAAAAACCATGTACAACACTTTTATCATGATTTCTTACTTCAAATTTCTCTTATAACATCTATAAACATCTTGTTCCGAACAATATACCACTATGGATTTTGAATTCAACTATAGAACACAAATAATTGAAACATTAAAACATATTAAATGGATTTGTTTTCAATAATTTTAATCTTAGTTAAGAAAACATAGTTATGGAAAGAGGAAAAAAGGAATATTTGAACCACAATACCATGTTATCCACAAACAGTTACTTAAAAAACATTTCATGGAAACATTATGAAGATTTACATTCAATTTGATCTTTCATTACTATAAAAACATCAACTTGTAGAAAAATGATTTTCTTGTATCCACTAAAAATAATGTTTATATACCTCACTATTGCTGAAATCATAGCTTACCTATTTTATTGACTCCCCCTAAATATATTCTATTCATAAATGGATATGAACACGCCAAGGGATAGATTTGTGTTACAATATTTCTCTCCATTTGATATAACTATCCAAATAAAATATGAAATATAGGATGGGACCACATAACTTATCCTTGAAGAGAGAGAGATATATATTAAACATCCATTATTGACCTTGTTTTATGAAACATTTCATTTAGTAATGGTTTAGTGATGATGTTATCAACTTTCTATATTCAAGGAACAGACTCCCGATTTAATTCACTTTTTTCCACATTCTATTTAATGAAATGATTTTTAATATATGTTTATATGATCTGTAATTTTTAATAATAATATTTTATATGTTTATATAACATTAAATATCACAACCCTAGAGAAGGGGAAACATCAATTTAACTGAATAGTCTTCCAAAAACAACTTCATCCAGTTATTTTTATTTTTATATTGAGTGGTATCAACATAATCTACTTCCCTAGTGCCGAGAGATGCAATATTTTTCATCTTTGTATAGAAAACTCATATGTATTTATCCTAAAAAGATTCCTCTTCCCGATATTGATCTGGCATCATCTGGAAAACCTACCCAATCTCAATCTATAAAACCATATAGATTAATATTCATTGAAATGACATATTTTATTCCAAAATAAGTTGTTTATTTGATATTTCATATAATTTTTTTTCAATCCTAAAGATGAGATACTTTTAGAGAACATTGATACCATGAATATAATATAAAAACATAAACTATATCTAGTCTTGAAGATGTTATATACAATAAGCTTCTAATAAATATTCAGTACTCTTTAAGACCAATAGATTTACCCTCTCTATCATTGTAAAACATAGTTGCAACTAAAATGGAAGTGGATTGCAGAATTGAATCATCCATTCCCATCTTATCTAGTGGTTCCTTAGCATTCATATATTGAGATAGAAAAACATATTCCTTCGTTTGAGATATTTTAAATCCTAGAAAATATTTCAATTCTCCTAGCATAGACATTTCAAATAACATATTTATCATGTCTAAAAACATTTCATATGTTTCATCATCATTCGTATTAAATACAATATCATCATCATAATCAATCATAATGAGGGAAACCACTTTTTTTATTTTATATTGAGGTTACTGTCAACACTTTCATTAAATATATTCATCTTACATAAGTAATTATTTAATTTATAATACTAATCTCGAAAGTATTTTATTCAAACCGTAAAAATATGTCTTCAGCTTGAAAAACTATCTTTCATCTTACCTATGAAAAATTTCACAAGATTTTTCAATGTAAACTCAATCCTGAAGCTCCCCATTATTATTTTATGACGTAAAAGATATATTTAATATCTGTAATCTCCATTTTGAAGTTATAGAACAAAGGATTAAGATTATTTCAACTCCTGATACTTGGAATGATGTCTTATCAAATTCAATTCATTCAATTTTAGAGTTAATTTCACAAACCAATGATTACATGTTTCATATAACATCACCTTTTTTAATTTAACTTATTTTAGAACATCCATTTTGAACCAATCGCATTATATTTATATGGTTTAGTTATAAATAACCGTGTAAAATTATTCTCAATTCGGTCAATCATTTAATTTAGGGAATCTATATCTACATGGTTCTCTAAAGATTCATCAATATCATTTGAATCGACCAAATAATATATGGAATAATGGTATACTAATTTTTACATTCATTTGGTTTGAAACTATTTTAATTGATCTCCAATGATGTTCTGGAATTCCACTTCCTCCCTCGGACTAATATGAGATGAACATAATTTTCACTCATCAGTAGATTTAGTTCAGTTAAAATCAATTTATCAAAAAAAATCAACAATATTACTTTCAATAATAACATTATAATTTTTTTAAATGACACAACATCATATTAACTTCCTCCCATATCATTAAATGAATTTTAAGCTTCCTTATAAGAATGGTCAAGATTTTTCTCATCTATATAGAAAAAAATAATTCATGTCTCTTTAAAATTGAATCTATATCCTCTAACATTATGACGTTATCTTATGAAATATACCATTTTATTACCATTTAAAATTTATAATGAAATCACTATAAAAAACACTTAGTTACATTAATCATTGGTCTTATTTATAATACATCATGAAAGGATTCATATCATAGTAATTCCTTTAGAAACATAAATTCAAAAATATAAAATGCTTCTCTAACAACATGATTCTTAATTTATTGATAGTTATCCTCTTCAATAAAAATAGTTTGGGAAATCTCAAACAAAAATATATTTATTCTTTTAATAAAACTATTATATTATGGTATGTATAGTTAGCATAACCTAGGAATAATTTTATTATTATGAAGATAATAACTCAACTTTCTAGCTAATTGTTATGAATCATTATCAGTTCAGATCTTCTTCACCTAATATCCACATTCTCTTTCAACACTTCTCCTAAAAATTATAAAATATTTGAGTGCATCTAAAATATATTTTAAAAACATAATACATGAAATGAGAGTAATATAATCAATAAAATTAATAAAGTACAAATTAATATTAATTTAAAGTTTTCTCATCATCGAATATTTTTAAAAGTGTATCAACTCCTATGTATGTGTTGAATGAATATTATCCCTCTTAAATAAAGAGTTTTCAATTTCATTATTTTGGAATATGTAAAAAAACATATATCTTATTCTTATAATGTAATGAATATAACGAATAAATTCTATCTTTTTTATCTTGATCATATTTCAATGACACAAAATCTCCAACCTTTTATTCAATATTTTATTTTCTTTCATCATGCTCAAATAGAATAAAATATACACATCCACAACATGAATAACATTTCTATTCATTCATTGTCCAATTGTTGAAACTTTCCAATCATTATGTCATTTAACAATGAAACCACTTATTCTAAAAACAAATATATTACCTCTATCAAAATATTGTTAAAAACATATCAAATTGGTTTTTTTCACCAATAATCAAGGGACTTTTGGGTTTTTGATTTTCTTCCCCAATGATAGTTTATCCAAAGCCTTTGATTTCGAGGGACGCATTAATTCCAAAATTAATTATCCATAAATTCTTATATTTCTAATTCTTTAGTAACATTAAAATTCCATCCATGTGTGAAGAACCCCAAATATCCAATATTTAATTTTATTCTCCTATTGTATTAATGAGAGTAGTTTCAACTACTAAAACACTTTCCCTTCCATTTTTTTTCATCTTGTGACATCTTGTCCCATGTGCTAATCAACGGTGACCCTAGATAGTTGGTCACCTGACCTTATGCATTCCTCCCTCTATGTTAGTGGTTTTTATCTAACAATTAGGGTATAATATCGATCATGGGGAGACAATACCCCCATTATCAGAGTAAAACAAAAGAAATAAGAAAAGCAGACATAAGGAAAGATGATATAACCATAACTAGAATAATACTGGTATAACATGATGTCAAAAATAGTAAATACAAAATAAAAAACTAATTCTATATGTTTTATATGCCAAGTACGTGTTTAGTGTCAAATGAGAAACCCAAAATAATGAAACTAACAACTCCAAAATGGGTATGAAATGAAGTTAAGATCCCTTATCGATGCTCTATCTCAACTTAGCCATCTATCATAGGGCCATTTCCCTAATACTACCCTAAAAACAAAAATTTTATTCTGTTATGTAACACCTCAAGACTTTATAGTACGTTATTTCTTCAAATTAATTCAATAACTTGCACTACACACAACACTGAGTTCAAGAGCACCACGACTTACCAAACTAGCCGTTCAAAAGTGGTTATGAATAGTATTAACTGAATTTTGAACTTTATAGAATATTTATAATTTTAGAATATATATTACGAGTCTCATATACATAATGTTAAAACAATTTCATTTTTTAGATAAAAGAAGTATTTTTTTAAAAATGTAATTTAACGCCCTTTTAATGGAGATCCCTTTTAAAATCTAATATTTGAAACTTTTAGATATTAAATTTGACAAAATAATATTGTTCTTTAGAATCAGGGGAATAATAATTTAGTTTCATAATTTTTTGGTGTTTTTCTAATAACATTCATATTTTGGTGAATAGTAAAAAATACTATATTCTAACTGAAAACAAATTTTTTAATCAAAATAATTTATAGTGTTGAATTGTACATTTTAATGGTTTGGAAGTATAAATAGATTATATTTCTACCATTTAATCCAATTTCGGTCATTGTAAGTAATTTCACTTTGAGAATGGACATAAATAAGTGTCAATCTTTGATAGTTTTTATTTCTTAAAAATACGCTTCTTGGTTTTGAGAATGGAAATTAATTTTAAATTAACTAATGTAACTTATATGTTTTGAAATTGGTAAAATAGAATTCATTTTTGAATTCGGAATATCAAAATTATCTTAGGGTGAATTTTTGGTATTTTTTTGCGTAGTCTGACGCTGGTTGCTTGATTTTCGAAGAGAAGACCCCCAGTTGATCTGTTCGATAGATTTGTCTTCGGTTACTGGGATTTTCTAGAGAAGGCAACCAAAGGATTTTTGGATAATAGGAATATCTTGATTCGGTTTGTGTCGGTGGAAGACCTGATATGGGCCTAGTCGAGAGCCCCTCGAAACTACAATGGATCGCGGATCTATCTGTATCGATGGTCATATGATTTCCATATGCGGCGTGATTCACCATCTGTGGAGATTTGGTTTAGTTTTCCAAATTCCCCTTTACCATTTCAAAATCCATCAATTGTTAAAATGCTTCGGAATCTACTGGGGAGATATCTTTGCTCTGATAGTTGGACCGTGTTTCTCTATCATCCGGTTAACCCTCGAGTGTGTGTGGAGGTGGATGCCTCAAGGGCTCTGTTGGAATTCGTTTGGATCACCGTTGGTGAAGAGTTCTGGTGTAAAAAAGCCGATTGTATATGAATCATGGGTTATTTATTGTTCTGATTGCAAATGGCAGGGCCACTCACTGGAGAAATAGAGACAGGGGGCAAGGGATGCTGGTTCACAGAGGAATGTTGGCAATGGTGATTGTATCATTTCTGTGAATGTGAGAAATGGTGATCATAGAATCTTGGAGAATCAGATGTTGGTGAATTCATTGGTGATGAACCTGGTGGAGATCCCTTCAATAGATCCCCTGAAGGCAGTGATTTATCATCCCTTTCCCAGGTTATCCATAATGATGGTGTGGTCCAGGATGAACAAGAGGTAGGTGTTAATTCAGTTGGCTCGGGTATAATGATAGCAGGTGTTGGAAATCAGGTGAGGTCGGACAATCCACTTGCTCTGCCACCTAAGCCAAAAGTCCAAGAAGTCTTTTGTAGGCTGTTAAGTGACCTCAATGGAGTGAGCAGGACAGACATTGTTTCGATCGATAATGAAAATGGTAGGTCTGGATAGGATAGCCTTGTAGGTGTTTCTCAATCATATCTCACAGAGGAAAGGCCTACGGGGCAAGCTGATTGTGCAAACTTTGAGGTGACTTTAGAGGGCACTAATAGACAGCATCGTTTCATGGGGTGCGGCTTCTTACAGGCCAAACAGGCTGAGGCAGCTGGTCGAATATTTCTTATTGAGGAGGTTGTCTTGGGTACACCGAATAAGCATTTGGGGGGCAGTGTTTCTTCACCTATAAGGGAGCTAAAAATGGTGGATGAGAGAAGGGGTCTGGGCTTGATTCGCGCCTCAGTCCCCATATATAATATATTCGAAGGTTTATCATAGGATAATGTGAATTTTGAACACATTATACCAGGTGAGGAAGATGAGGATGGTATGAAGGAATCCAATATGAATGAACTGGATCATTCAGCTGAAGAGGTCTCAATTCAAAAGAACTACATGAGTTTCAAAAAGAAGAAGGGGAAGGACTAATCCTCGCTACACCCACCTTTGGAGACCTGCTGTGGGAAGAAGTTGAATGATAAGATGGTAGAAGTGGAGTCTCTTCACCATCATGGGACAAGAGAAAAGGAGGAATACTTGATTCTCCTATGTAGTTCCGAAGACGAAGTGATTGAGCAGATCTTGATGCTCAATGCATCGAAGGAGGAGGCAGCTAAAATGATGGGGAGGACGCTAGAAGGGTATCTTAATGAGGAAAAACTATCATGCATTTACATTCAGAACTCAATTCTGGTTGGGGGTTTTAACATAGTGGAAATCAGTGTTGAGGAGTACATACAGACCTGGGATCAACTTTCTTCTGTGTTGGAGAAGAGAATGATGGAGGTTTCTTACCTTCAAGATTCATCTTTTTTCTGGAAACTTTTTAGGGAGAGGAATTCAGGTAATGTTATGTTTCTCTTTAATGATTCGGTCTAATCTAGTTGTCTTGATCAGGTGGTTTGAGAGGATTTCTTGTGTGCATTGTATTGTCTTTTGGCTTTTCTTATTGGCTGCCTTTGTTTGGAGGCTGGGTGCTTGATTCCATCTCTCTTGGACCTGCGCCAAAAGGGGATCGGAGCACCAAGTCTTCACCGGTGTTGTCCTTTTGGATTGGGAGGTTTGAGAGGGTATGGCTTGTCCATAGGTACCGTTCCCATGCATTCTAAAGGGACTTATTTCTGAATGTACCTATGTTGGTGAAGGCTTCTTGCCATGGCATATTTGTTGGGGTGGAGCAGGTCTGGTAGTTGGTTCTGGTTCTTCTCTTCTTGTGTTGTTTTCTATTGTTTAGACTATTTTTTTGGTTTCTAACTTTTTCTTTAAATGTGTTTTGATAATAAAAAAAGTAATTTTCAATCAGCCTATATATATTCAATGTAATTCATTTGGGTCAGTTTATAATAATTTTAGATATATAAAAATTTTATCAATCTTTTTAACATCATTTACCCACCTCTTAAGAGCATTTGAAAATTTACATAAAACTTAATTTTACTCCTTCTGGGATTTGAAATTATAAAATCAAAGATACACAGTTAATATCAAGGAGTAAAATGTGGTTTAATAAGATAAAAAGAATTTTTTGTGAATAGTAACTTTTTACTTTTATTTACCACGATTAAAAGTAAATAGGGTAAATAAGGGTAAAATGGTTTTATTATTACCCAAACTCATGGACTAATTCTATTGGAAATGTTTAATTCGACCAAAAACATCCTTAGGAATAAAATATAACCCTTTAGGTCCACTTTGATTAGATTAAGACATTTATTATTATTGTATTTAAATTAGAGTTAAAAGAGTTAAAATCAAAGTTTAATAAATAAACCATTTTTAATATATGGTTATACATAAGATAAATTCGACTATAAATATTAATTATAAATATAAAAATATTTCCTACATAATATTATTTTATTTATAATTTTTAGAGATTATATAATTAAATTTATTAATGACACAATGATGATGCAGTAATTACCTTATTAATGAAAAAATAAAATAAATGGTATTATAAATATGAAAATGAATATAATTTCGATGTTTTTATAACATACACGAATTTTATAGTTGAATATGAAATGTTAGTATTGATTCAATGTATTTTTTTTAAGTAACCATGCTGTTATTATTTTATCAAAAAACAAATACCAAAGATTGTCAAAACTGACATAAAATAGTTTTTAAAACAACTATTATATTATTAATTGATATTTTATTCCTAAAAACCTAAGGTTCATACAAAGGACTTATATAATTATAGATTTATTATTAATGAGCCACATGGGGTTCTCTTGGAAGTATATATTAAGTTTATTAACCATATAATATAAAAATACAAAGAGACATGGTAAATGTCAAACTATTTAACTAAGAGTTAAATATAAAAGATAAAGTAAATATAGTGACCCAACCCTGTCTAAAACCTATTGGTTGAGTGGTTTTCAACCCATACCCACATTAGACTTTAAATAATCCATTTTCTATCAATCATAAACTGAAAATTATTTTATTATAAAATAATATTTCTATCTTCTCATATGGTGCCCCTCACCCCTCTTATAAAAGGGATCTCCCTCTTCTCTCTAATTCGCACCTTCAAAACCGTTTGGCTCAGTCAAACCCTACCCAAATATCCTCCCAACTATAATAAATTCATCTTAGAGGCCTTACTTTGGTAATAAATACAACCTGTGGATCCCTTTTCATTGAATCAAAAGGAAAAACCTGAAGAAGAGGTATTGATTTCACCACCCTCTTTCAAGTTCTCTTATTCTTCCACTTATTCATTCTTTGTTGTTTCCACTAAAAAATAATAACCCCATTATATTCTATATACTGTGATGTTATTATAAATATGTCACAACTATATTTATTATTCTATCCATCTTATGAATGATAATGTCACCATGCGTGCGTATGTACGGCTTACCGTCTTCACGCTGTGGTGTAATTTGTTATTCAACACTATGTTATTTGGATGGATATAATGATGAGTAAAATGTATATAAGTAATAAAAATAACATGATAATGTCTCTGTAAAATTAATATACCATCCAATTACATACCTTTAAAGAAATGATATTGTCACTCGTGCGTATGTGCAGATTACCGTCTCCACGACGCGATGAAATTCATTTCTACGTTCACCATTCATTGATGATTATAAAAATATATATTACAAAGAAGTATGTAATATATGACATAAAAATGATACTGAATAAATATATATTTTTATATATATGTATTTACATATATCTTATTCACTTTGTTCCGTTCAATATGATATGAAAACGGAAACATCGTTTATGCGTACGTACGGACTACCATCTCCATAAACGGTGTTTTTCATTCCATATATATTTTTATTATACATATTTATATTCTAAATATATATGATATATAAATCATGTTTTATATTCTGGAAGTATTTAAATCGTGGTCTAAGTGATACAATCAAGAGTAACAAGTTAAAACACGTACGATAAAGAAAGCGATTATTACCTGAAATGTTAATTTAACATGGAAATTATTATTAAATGGGTAGTATAAAGTAATAAATGAATCATTTATGATATCATAAATATTAATATGGTTTTGGAATAATTTAATAACATACTATGATCTTCATATATGAGGTTAAACATACCCTCGACTAAAGGAAAGTGCAAGGTAAGGGGTTTCTTATCTCACTTTTAATTACGTGAGATTTCCATTGTTCACCAGTTATTTATTGCATATGGTGTATTGTGTAATGTCATTTGATATATATTATCATGATTATCTTTATATTAATGATATTCTGTGATTTATTTGGTGGTTATTCACTATTTTTCATATGAATCGATTGATTACAATGAGGTAAGGGTTAATTTCACAATAACTTTGTTATTTGAGGTTGTTTTTACGTAAGTATCTAGTGGGACATATTTATTATTCATGTCCATGTTTCATAAAATCGTTTTCAAAGGAATTATTTTATGTTAATTTTTTCTAAAACATCAT
This sequence comes from Viscum album, assembly GCA_963277665.1. NCBI lineage: Eukaryota > Viridiplantae > Streptophyta > Magnoliopsida > Santalales > Viscaceae > Viscum > Viscum album. Next base: position 1,590,983,416 of record OY728160.1, on the reverse strand, counting down.
TTTAAATTTTTTAATGATTTATTCTTCTAAACCATTCTCATTAATGTCCATGTTTTCAAAATGGTTTTAAGGATTTATTTAAATGGACATGAATGTTTTAAAATGTTAATTACATTCAAATTTTTCAAGGTGGTATGGGACACTTTGATTCAAAAATGTATTTAAATTTCTTCCTTTCTAAATTTTGTTACTTTTAAATGTTTTCATGGAAAAGGTATATTTCTCTAAAAGAGTTTTAAAAATCATTTTCATCTATGTCAAAATATTTTAATGGATTTTAAACTTTTTTGAAGTTGATTTATTATGGTACAAATCTTCCATATTGTATTGAAGCTTTTGTGATATGTTTTACTGTGGATGTGTTATTTTTATACCATTCATTATTTATGGGTAAAGTATTGACATTTCGTATTCCGGTTTTAATACAAATTTTTATGTTATGTTTAAACGATTTCATATAAGGAATGCATTTGAATTAGTAAGTGATGGGTGCAGACCGCTGTAGCTCCTCAATGCATCGGTAGGTCTCATGAGAAAAACAAGTGTCTTCGCACAAATCCTTGACAAAAACTTATTTGTAGTCATGGAACAAGGCCTTGACTATGTGGTTATGATAGTCTGGCATTATGCATTCCATCATTATGAGAGTGGCTATTGATATTGCATGTGATTATTCGACAAGTAGAATATTCATGTGAATAAGTAAATGGATTTATTTTACTGTATTTTTTCCTTATTTTGTTGAAGTTTATGTTTAAAAAGGATTTTGGTTTAGTCTTATACATTTCCTTAAATTTTTATGCTTATTTATGAAAGTTTCTTCTATATTGTTATCCTTTCTGAGCAACTGATCTTACCCCTTTCTATGTTTTAATTTTCTCAGGATTCGAAGAAGTGTATTATTATTGACAAGCAGGGTTAAGCTAGGGGATTAATGGAATTATAAAATGATAATTTATGTTGTGTTTTATTTTTGAAAGTGTAATGTAACATCCATGTATTTAATCTATTTTCCAAGAATGCCAAACTGATCGGTCATTCAGTACATCATTCCTTGTAATCATGACAATGTATTAAAATAATGCACTGACTCTGGGTAACTGGGGTTTTGGCATTACAAGGTACCCATTGGGAAACCTATGTTTTGTGTGAGTATAACATAGAAGGTCAACACCAATGATGAATAAACCATTTTCAAATAAATAACAATGTTTGTTGTTTTGTAAAGCATCAAGTATAATTCATATGTTAAAAATTATTTAATTTTCAATATTTCATTAATTAACCACATAATTCCACAGGTCCCCATTGACACTTGAACTATCAATACCTACTTCGATCCATGGAAGAGTCTGAACTATCCACAATGGATATCTAATATCACAATAATATGGTTATCATTTATCATTTATTGTCATTTCTTGATATGTAAAATTGGAACCATAATCCAATGTAAAAATATTGGGAATAGTACACAATGTACCTTGTGGGTATTTGAATCATTCTTCCATATCTCACAACTCATTTATGAAATAATGACACAAGTTGGATTTTAAAGTATAAGTCAGAGTCCCACACTCATTTATCAAACAACCAAACAATAAGGATTTTCAAGCAGCAGTCCATGTCCCACACTCATTTATAACAATATGATTTTAAAGAATCAATCCATATCCCACACAAATATATATCATAAATCCACATATGGTATTTTTATGCATCAGTCCATGTCGTACACATCTATATCACATATTTTAGAGTTCCATGTATATATAAAATTTCACATATATAAAGTTTATGAAATAATAACCTTCTTTTCAAGCATTCTCTTTAAAATTTACCTTTTCAATTAATTAAAGAAACAAGATTCATCAAATTAATTGAAATGGAATAATATGAAAAGTCACCATTAAACCACATTGAAACATTTAAATTGTATAACCCATTTACCAATAAATGTTCAACCCAACCATGATAATTCACAATTTAAATTAATCAATAATCACACTAATTGAAAAAATACACAATCTCAATCTACTATAAATTACACAATCACAATATTACAATATTCTATTAATAAATTATTTAATCCAATTGAACATCATTCAATTTCCCTAAATTAACCCAAATCATTGCAACATGGGAACCAAATTACATCAAACCAATCATAAATGAAATTTCCAAATTATGGAAATTTAAATGTTGAAATTATATATACTTAATTATATAAAGAATATGTTATATGTATTTTAGACCACCTACCTCAATATTTATCATAAATTTCTCCAAAAAAATCCCAAATTGAAGCAGAACAATGAATAACATGATGATGAATGAGATATAGATCAAAAACCTAGTTCCGAGATCAAAATAATCATGATCCTTCAAACCAAGATATATATCCTTTTAGAATATTTTAATACAACCATTCATTGGAAGATAGAATGATAGTATAGATGGAAGAAACTATATGGGATGAATGTCTATTACCGGTAGATGTGCAAATCCATCGATGAATATTAAATTGGTCAATAATAGAGTTTTTAAAGACATGGAATTCATCAAAGAGCCTCAAAAATGAGATTTATTTGTTTAGGGGAAAGATAAGTTAATTAGAGATATAAGAATAAGGTTTTAAAAAAAATTTAATTAATTTTTGAAATAAAATTAACCCTTTGAACATAGTTTTTGGGGAACGGGAGCACAGTTTTCCAAGATTGTACATTAACTGTGTGTCTCAACTTGGGAGGGGGCCATGTTCCTCCTAAGAACACCCACATTTTTACAAACTGTGTTCCAACCATGAAATCCCACTCTAATAATTATTTCATAGTTTTTTGGGGTAGGTAGTAGGTTTGGGAAAACCATGCACCAACCATATAGTTCCCAAAACCCCTCCAAAACTACCAAATTTCACACGAAAACACTTAAGAAGAAACCCAAAGATGATATTCTAAAAAAATGAAAAATTAGTTGTAAATTTGATTGATAAAATTTTAAAATAAGTAGATATCTTTCAATATCTCTACCTTAAAACAATTCATCATCGAACTATACTCTCGTGCACGTCTATATTTCCAAGGTAAAAAGGGTGTGCCACTAAGCCCATATACCCACTTCTCTCTCCCATGTTTCTTCCTAAGAAAACACATGTTTCCACAACACATGAACTATTGAAACGTTCATTACCTAAAAAACATTATCACTCTGATCCACTACATTTCTAAGATGATCCTCAAAGGAATCAACAATCACAAGCTTAGCAGCATCCACATAGATCCCATGACAAGGGTCGAGGTGATACCACCAAAATTGTGAATAAAGGAAGACATCATGCCTATCCATGTACCTTTGTGGAATATATAATAAGTATGTCATTGGTCTTATTCTCACCACTACCTGAAATAGTCCAAAAAACTTGTGCATAATCTTTCCCTATCATTGAATCATACAGTGAACCAATATAAGTGACACGCGACGGAACACACAAACACCCTCTAAAAACTCATGGGGTCATTGACGTCTATCAGCATACACCTTCTTTCTACATGGTACCATAAATATACTTTTCATAAATAGATGAACCTTCTCCGACATCTCCTACAATATACTCAGTCCAAAAAACAATGAATCACCTTCCTCAACCCAACATTAAGGTGATTTGCAAAGCCTACCTTAAATAACATGATATAGTGCTATCGGTATAGTTTCTTGTTAACTATTGTTTTAGGAAAACTCAATATGATATAAATGATTCTCTCAATACCAACAGAAGTGATGAACATATGATCAAAAAATATCCTCATGTATATGCATAGTATGTTCAGCCTTCACATCTATATGTGGGTTGAAATCCACACTTATTAAAACCATTGTGACAAGGATCTTTTTCAAGCTCTTCTAGAAGCACAATGTAATGCATGATTCACTATCTGAAATAGTACATCATGGAACCCTTTAGAGATAGACCATCTCATGAACATACCAATTTTCCAACCGATCCACTAAAAAAAGTATCACGTTTACACATGAAATGTCATACTTTCATCAACCAGTCAACAATAACTCATATAAAAGTATTATTCTAAGTCATCCTCTAGAGAACCACCAAAAAGTCCCTAGTAACTTCATCCAACGACAATTTTGTAATGGGAAGTGGCTATAGTATACTGCCAGGTTTTTGTTTCTCATCCATCACCTACTGAAAGGTGTAGGAGTCTATCATAAAACATGAAATATCTCATTTCAAGCATAGATACCTAAACCATTAAAATGGGTAATGGTACATTTTGATCACACATGTATTCACCACCCAATTTGAGGCATGAAATTTATATATCAATTCCTCAATTATTCATGTAGTTACTATAACCTAATTCCTGATAAAGATGATCTCATCCCCATATATGGTCCAATCTAAGCGTTACTTCCCCACCTTCAATGATTTTCCTCAAGGTCAAACATTTTATATCCTCATACTACCTATATATAATCCTTCTAAAAATTATATTCATTACTTAATGTAATGTGTGTGTTATCTTATCGTGCCCCTACTAGGCCAAAACATACGTCAATGACAATGTGGCCATCATTTTATACTCAACACTAGAAATATAATGTAAAACAATCTGATAATTCCATATTAAATAATCAAAAATAGTGTTTCCATTATTGGGAATATATAACAGATCGAAGATGAATGACGTCATATACTCAACCCATCATTGATGTTGGAGATTCATGTCTCGCTATGAAAAGAAATAATTTTAACTATTTTGATCATTATAAACATTAAACATTTTTTCCAAAATAAAATGTCACCAAAAAATCAAATTATAAATCACTTATTCCAACTTGAGGTCATGTGTTGGGTAGTTCAATTCATGTGTTATCATCTAGAGATAATCACATTCCATAACTCAATCTCCTTACATCAAAACTCGTCCAAGCCTAATCCCTAGGGCATAAAAAACAATATATACTCATCATATTGATTTTTTCAGATTAAGATTGTTTTTATTTTCAATAACATATTAAAATACTAGAAGGAATTTTCACATTCTTCTCTCTCATAAAACATTATACCCTTATTAGTCAAGCCATAAATTGGTGCTTCTGAATGGAAAAAGTCTTGGATGAACGTTCAGTAATATCCTCCTGACCGTAGAAGGGTAAAAATATCAAATATAGTACTGGGATTCTCATAGGAAACCACTACTAAATAATTTTTATGGTGCCCTAACACCCATTCAATGAGATGGAGTAACCCAAGAAGTGTACCTAATGAATCCAAAACTGACACATAGATAACTTGGTGTATCACTAAATCTATCTCAATGTAATCAACATGGTATCAATATGTTGTGAATGATTTTCATGATTCATTGAGTACACCAAGATGTCATCAAAAAATAATACCTTAAAATGATTCAGGTATAGTTGGAAAATTTTATTCATCAGATCCATGAACACTGCTAGTGCATTCTTCAACCAGATTGACATAACAAAAAAGTCATAAATTACATACAAACTTCCAAATGAAGTCATCGGTAGATCAAAAGTTGTAAACCTCAATTGATGTTTCTAGGATCCTAGGTCTATCTTAGAGAAAACAAAATATCCCCTTTAATGTTCAAAAATGTCACCGATACTTGGAAAAGGATACCAGTTCTTCAAATTCATCCATTTCCACTTCTGGTAACCACGCACAAACAAATAGTACCATAAACTTTCTTTGTAAACAAAACTAGTGAACCCCGAGTTCACATACTCGAATGGATAGACCCGTTATCCATCAAATGTTCTAGTTGATTCTTCCTCTCTCGAAGCACTATTGGTACCATTCTATATGGTGGAATATAATCTAGGTCAGACCCTAGCCTGAGCAGAGTTGTAAATTCCACTTCTCTCTCTAGTGGCATCCTTGAGGAGTTGTCAAAAACCACATCCTAGTACCTATCAACTATGGGTGTAAATAAATCATGCTTCAAACCCAGTTCATATATAAATAGGATAGAAACCAAGGTGGTGATATCCCCCCCATTTGATGATGGACTAGTCCTACACGGCCAGAATGGATATCCCACTCTCCACGGTGAATATATTTTCCACCATGTCATAATTGAAAATCATTTATGATAATAATATATGTAGTATCAGTATACTACTAACATGTCCATTCCCATAATTAGGTCAAATATTGAAATGATAATGATTTAAATATTCCAACTGAAATGATACTCTTGATCCTCAAGATGACACCCCAATCACAAACTGGTGTCTCTCAAATGTACTCTGAAAGGTGTATCTATCATCATAACCCCACTTACGAGCTCCATAATTATGCTCAAGATGTTCAAAATTTGTGCTAATATAAAATAATGAGACGAACTAGTATAAAATAAGGCACTAAAATGTGTAGATGATACAAGAATAATACTTATGCCTGTCAACGGTCCAGCATTGATATCAACAAATTAATGATAAATTACATGCTACTTCCCTTCCCCTCTTCCCTATGATGTAGTGTGATTACCCAAAGCTATAGAAATATGCTTATATAGTTTTTGTTTCCCAGAATCACATTATCTGTTGACTCCTCTTCCATGTCCAGTAGATGTCTAGCTGGCCAACTGATATATGGTTGAAGACCCTCGTCCATCAATTTTATTCTACTCAACTGGTCCATCACTACCCATATGTCCTGGTTTCCAATAGAAAATTTATAGATGCTCTCTTCTATTTGATCCATGAAACTCTACCTGTGGTCGGGTTCAATTTCTATGGATGTGATACGACTGACCGCAATGGTGAAATATAACTTGATTAAGATCCCATGTAACCAATCTTGCTTCGTGACCACTCTACTTTCCACTGGTCTAGTTAACATTATAATAATAGTGCTTACTCCATTTGGATGTCATACCTTTAGACATTCAAGGAAAACTATATTTTCACCACTGGAAAACTCCTTCAGGTTTCCCTAAGAAATTATATCGTGATTCACCACTTTTGAAAACATTTTTAGGCTTAATATGTTAACAGGAGACTTAATTTCTCATTTATACCCATCCAGAAATCATTTTTACTCTATAGAATCATCTCTTTCTAACACTTCGTAAAATATCCATTTATATATAAAGTGACCTATATATCTCATAATAGATGGGATCCCTTGAGTAAACCTCATAAACTCTATTTCTCTCTCACTACTACAAAATAAGGCAATAGCCACTATTCGGAACTGTGGATATAGGCCCAAAAACCGTGGCTATAGGTTATATCCACAGTTTTATAAACTGTGTTTGGTATTCACGTGGTAATAGGGAAAACATATAGCCACGGTTCCAAACCGTGCATATTGACCTATAGACATGGTTCAAACTATGGTTATATCCCTATATCCATGTTTTTATACTGTGGTTATAGGACTTTTTTCACGACTTTAAACCATGGGTGTATCCCTATATCCATGGTTTAAACCTGTGGCTATATGCCCCCCATTCCAAAAAACCAGCACCACCCCCCCCCCCCCCCGCCCCTTCCCCAACACACACCCCTACACACTGCCCACCCCCACTGTACAATACCCACCACTAAGCACTCCCCCCTTCCCCTTCCCCATCACACCTCCTACCCACTACACTTCCCCCCAGCCCACTTCACACCCCTACCCACCCCCTACCCCTTGCAAAAGAACCCAGCACACCCCCTGCCCATTTCCCCCTACACCCCTCCCCCTCCCCCTCCCCCCAGCAAACCACCCCTTCCCCCACACCCTATCCTATAATCTCCCCCAGCCCCTTCCCCTACCCCCCCCCCCACCCCACACCCCCTACCCACTACACTTCCCCCAGCCCACTGCACCCCCTAGCACCCCCCAACACACTCCCCCCTTGCACCCACCCCCTTCACCTTGAAAAATAACCCAGCACACCCCCCTTACCTTGCCCCCACCCCCCTACATCCCCCCATCACACACCCCCTTACCACTTCAATTCCCCGTGAGCCCAGCACACCCCCTAGCACACCCCCTACTCCCTCCCCATACCCCTGGAAAAAGAACCCAGCACACCCCCTAACCTCTTCCTCCTCCCCCTTTCACCACCTGTCCCCAATACACACCCTGCCCCTTTCCCCCTCCCCCTGCCCCTTGCACCACCCCCTGCCTCCCAATCCCACCCCCCCCCCCCCAGCCCCTCACCCTACCGCCTTTCTCCGCACGCCCCCTGCCCACCCCCTACACCCTCCCACAGCCCCTTTCTAAAGAACACAACACATCCCCCTACACCTTTCCTCCTCCCCCCTACACCCCCTAACCCCCCAGCACAACCCCTACCCCCTCACCATGCCCCCCTACACCACCACCCCCCCCAGCCCACTACACCCCCTTCCCCCCTCACCCTACCCCCTTCTCCAACACACCCCCCTCCCACCCCCTGCACCCTCCCCAAGCCCCTAGAAAAAGAACCCACCACACCCCTACCCCTTGCCCCCTCCGCCTACACACATCCCCCTCCCCCATGCACCATCCCCCTAGCACACCCCATTCCCCTGCCCCTTCCCCCCCCCCCCCCCCCCCCCCGCACCCTACCCCTGCCCCATGAAAAAGAAACCCGCACACCCCCTGCCCCTTACCCCCTCCCCCTTGGAACCTTGTTAAAATCCATTTTAAGAATAATAACACATTATGATAAGGTATGATAATTTGATAATAGGTTATTCTAATAACCAAGAATCAATTTACTTTTTCCCATTAGTTGCCATATCATCACATATAGGCTAGGGGATGGTTGGTATAGAATTTATCCCTGGGTTTAATGTGATGCGGGAACTACTAGATAGTGGTAAAATGACACTTGAGTGTTCGCTGGTTCACGATGATGTGTTACAATTTTATAAGAGAGTTATAGTCCTCGAATCATTTAGTTAATAGTTTATGAGAGATTGTAATACCTATATGTGGTTTCTGAATCCCAAAAAGAAAAATATGGGTGATGAATTTTGGGTGTCTGTGTTTAGTGGCCATGGATGGAAGTGAAAATACTGATTATGTTACTAGATTCCTTTCCTGTAAGATGATAAAGGCCATACACTAGAATCATCATTATCTACTCTAGGAATTTCAATTTCCTATGTGGAAGAGAGAGTACATCACAATGGATTTATAATAGGGTTACTATGGACCCCAGGAGTCGTTAAACTATAGAGGTGATTTTTGATTTGACAGACAATGATTCTCATATCATACCTATCAATGATACTCACCTAGTAGAAAATATAGGAATGATTTATATCTATGAATACTAATACTATCATGGAGTTCCCTTAAGAATTATATCAGATAAAGATGCACATATTATGCCATGATTTTTTGAAGGGGTTTAATATGACCATATGGAAACATCTGATATTGAGAACAGCATACCATCAGTATATAGATAGACACTAGGAGTAGATGATAGATATATTGGAGGATTTGCTTCAAGATTGTGTTTAATAAAATGATGGACCTTGTGTTTAATATGACCTTAGGGAATCATATAATATTGATTGACAGATACGATAGCACATTAGCGGGTGAAACTATTAAATTTTTTAAAAATTCATCCAGTGGAGAACAGACTGGTGTTTTTCATGGGGTTGGATGCAGTGAGCTGAAAACCGCATTGAGGTCATTTTTCAAAATCCAGTTACCTGGTCGATAGACCATTGGAAGATCATTCTCAGTAGAAAATTCATATGGTTAGGAACACCATTATGTTTAGTTGAGGGGTGAACCCACGGTCTAGAACATTTCCGGCTGTGAACCTCAGTTCAGACCATGTAATTCCTAGGGGTAAGGATTCATGGTGTGAGACCTCTAGACACACCGTGAATCATGCATAGGTGGATTTATTTTAATAGGTTATATTCTCCTTTTTATGGGTCAAGTGTTTCCCAATGATATTACTGAATAAAGTATCATGTTATCGAAGTTGTTTGTTTGTGTTTGATGAATTGAATACACATACTTTCTCTATGTTCTATATTTTTATGATAATTCCCAGTTTATGTTTTCTCGAAATGAGGACACTATCATCTCTAAATTGAAGGAAATTTCATTTTCTGGTATTGAGTTGGCTGAAATACTAGTCCACATTAAAGGATTAGGGAAATCATGTAAAACAAGTGAAAATGTCATTAAAATTATCCAAAACAAATTTTCATAGCATATACACATTATTTAATAATTAAAACAAGTTTTTAAAATACTCAATCAATTATATAATTCAAATAAAAGGGTTCGGCATAGGGAACTTACCTCAACCTCAAGGTGATGCTTTTGATGACAACTCGAATCTTCCTTTTTTTCCGCTTGTACACAGATGCAACATCAAATATATATATATATATATATATATATATATATATATATATTAGGACACTTAGCCCCTATGTGCATATTTTCATAGCCAAATATTCCCAAGGGTGTCCTTAGATATATGTTTATACTTGCATATACCCCTTTACACTTACAGATGAATGAATTTTTTCATATCTATATATAAGCACACCTAGCCCCAATATATATATTCCAACTGCCATGAGTGAAAATATATAATTGGGGAACTTATATATGTATATTCCTACCTATGCATACACATGTAATCCTTCGTCAACGGCAACTCAATTTCACCTCAATGATATCCAGAAGCACTACAAAAATATAAAGAACCCAAAAATCACAAAATCCCTAATTAAAATTTGGCCAAAGAATAAAAACGAAATAAATCTCACCCAAATCCAATGTTGAACTCCATGTCATCGATGGTGGTGGATATAGCCAACCTCATAATAAGAAACCACCTGTAAGGAAATAGTGGGAATGGAAATGAGATATAACAACTTCTTAAATATATGTTATCAGTGATGATAAATGATAAATGAATCTATTACCATTATAAATTATATAATTCCTTTAAATTATTACCAAAATTTCATCATTTAGTCAATACAATGGGATTGATAATTTATAGTGGTCATGTCAACACAAAACAGCTACAAACACAGACATTTTTCATCATAATATAAATAGTCATTGCATCAATACATGCATTAACATTTGAAATAACTCATCCATGAATCATAACCACCCCCACCTACATCCCCTAGCAGCAGCCCCCCCCCCCCCCCCAGCACCATCCCCCAACACCAGCTCCCCTACACCACTCCCCCCCTACTGCACCAGCCCACCCCCCACATCCCCTGCACCACCCCCATGCATCGTCCCCCTACACCATCCCCCCCCTCACCTGCACCCCCATTGCACCCCACCCCCACACCCCCCCCCCCCCACTACACCCCACTCCCCCCAGCACCCCCCCCCCCGCACCACTCCCCTATCCCCCAGCACCCCTCAGCCCCTCCCCCCCCCCCCACCTGCACTCCCACTACCCCTAGCCCCCCAGCAACAGCCCCCCTAGACCACTCCCCCCCCCCCAGCCCCAAGCACCCCCTCTTGCACCAGTATTACTCTTCATCTTCTTGGATATATTTGGTATTATTTAGAATGAAATTATTTAGAATTCATTATTACTCTTCTTCTTCAAGGATATATTTAATTAAATGAATTCTAAAATTAATTTCCAGAATTGATTCCATTTGATACTTTAGCTCACTTCCATCGGTCGGGATGTTAATGGCCAATTTTCAATGGTCCATGATCTGGACTATTTTTCCATAGTGTAGGAAGTTCATCTCTACTTCTACATCCTCTTCACTTCTGTAAGTCATGATGTTATTATTCCAACATTCACTATACTTCAGTCCAAAATTCTAGTATCACTATTATTGACAAATAAATCACCTTCTATTTCTATTGTATGTAGTATATCTAGTTTTTCTTGATTTCTATTTTTTTGACAACAATAATATGATCTTGTTCATTATATAGAGATCCAAGTATTAAATTAATTCCCATAGACAAATTGGAAGTTATGGATGGATTCTCATTATTTAATCACACCCATATTTGTACAGAATTTGTTTTTAAACCATAGTTAATAGATTAATATACATTTGTAATAGTAGATTAATCAGGATAGTCTATCACATTCCTCCATGAGTTTATAGTGAAAAATTAGTGGATCAATTAAAGTTTTTTTGACACAATTATGAGTCTTTTTTTAGTAATATTATCATCATTATTTTTTGTGGTTTATAATCTTATTTTCATAAAAATATGTAATGATTTAACTTTGGTGACTTCATGATTTATCAATTTCATCTATTACTCCAATCAATATAGATTTGGATAATATATTTCATATTCAAGAGATTTTAACATTTCTTCATGTCCCATTTGTAACTTCAGAATCAGATCTCTATACACTTTTTTTGCCATTATAAGAGAACTATCTTGTTCTTTAATACTATTATCTTTAAAATTCATCTATAAATCTTTGATATCCATAGAGGTCCAATATAGTTTTTCTAGAGCAATGACCACTTCTATAATAAAAACATCCAAAACTACTATCCTCTCAAATTATTATTCATTTATATACAATTTTCCATTGAAAAGGGATAGAAATGTCTCCTTAGCTTCAACAAACATTTTGATAGTGATGAATTTACTTACATTTTTAGCGAATTTATATTTAATTAACATAAAATCTAAAAATAACTAGGATTTCTAATATTGTATCCCCCTTGGAAAATTCTATCATAGTGGTGAGTTGGTCATTATATCACTTTCCTACTTGGGCAATTCCATCATAAAATTCTAACTACACATAAAGGGTGCTTCGGTTCGAACAACCATTTTAATAAAAAAAGGATAACCCCCTATAGGGATATAAAAAGGGTCCATTACGATGTGTGATTTACAACTAACAAAGACCTAAAGTATAAATAATACATCAATACAATAATTTCATGAATGGTATACCCCTGTGAGGTTTCGCAGATAGCGCACCCCCATTGGAGAGGTTTTATTACAAAACCATGACTTGTTTAACAAACCAAACAATTTTCTAAACTAACAATTATTCAAGAATTGAAATTTAATATAATAAATAATAATTAAGAAGTAAAATAAATCCAATTTAAAAAATTCTTGAATTAAATAGGCCAGGATAGGGACCCTAATTTAGATGAGCCCAGCCACACTCAGTGCTTAATACTTTTATCAGCAACAACTCTAAGCTGTTTCATCCATCCCCCGGGCATATGCACCGTTGCATATACATAAGGACACCCTAACCCATATGTATGTATCTGTATGGACTTGAACACGCAAAATAGGATCCATATATATATATATATACTCACATGAATAATCTCGTTACCACCAACACACATATGAATATTACATATATATACATTAGCACACCTAGACCCTTATTTGTAATCGCACTTCCATGGGTGGATATATATATAATAGGATAACATATTACATATATGATTACCTATACATATGGTGAGTCGCCTTTTGACTCTGGTGGATACAACACACACGAACGGGTCCCGGGAGACTTCAACAAAATACCACTGATTTGATGAATCGTCTTAAATTGAACTTAAAAATTGAACTGGGAGGAACATGATTAGTGAGAAAGGAAATCTATCATATTAAATTACAAAACCATTCTCTTGTGTTATAATCCATCTCACCTCACAATTCCTCACCCAAACAATCTACAATACTAACCATTGAGAATATCTTCCATTGTCCCTCATATAGAATTTCTTCATAAGGGAATTCTCACATTATATGATTTTCAGTCCCTATGGTTATAAACCAATATATCATATTAAAAATATAAAAATCCTCACATTTAATATTTTTTTCCACTAATATTTTCAAACTGTAGTTAATCATTTAGGGATAAAATGAATCTATCAAGAATATAACCTCATGTCTCTTAGTTGAATGAACCTTTGATCCTTCATCTAAATCATTCAACATTGTATATCTATTCTCCAACAAAAAAGAGAACTGCTGGTAGATTCACATTAATTTACATGGAATATAATATTCATTGCATGACATATTAAAAGTGAAAATAGGATTCATTATTGGTGATCTTTATCATGATCCCCAAAGTCACCCATAATATCAAACTCTCATAAAGGTGGAATTATGATATGTGGGGTATTAATAAATATCAACTCTATATCCACGGTATAACACTAATCCAAAACCCTTATCAAAGGCTTCAGACATATACAATTTATATAATTCTAGAAAATGAAAAAACCAAAATGGGGGAGATACACTCTTCACTTTTCCAAAGATTTTATACCCCGTATAGATTATTATATATAGGGATTATCTCCCCAATTTGCAGTTAATCCATAAATAAAAAACTATTGTACAACGTATAAAAATTAACTCATTATCCTCAAGGTTGATTGTGAAACACTTTACCACAAGTCAATCATCAAAATGTTTCACACTATCTGATGTCCATACCATGACCTAATAAAAACTATGACTTATCGCTCAAAAGTACTTATTAAATCCCAGGAATAATCACATTGTCATTAAGAAACCTAAGAGTCCTAAAATCCATCTCAAAACATTATGGGAACCTTCCAAGACCCAGGATTGTGAGAACATTATGTTAACCATTGGGAATCTCATCATGGCCTAACCAATCCATCTTACCATAGAAATTTATGACATGTATATCGTACATAATCAAATAATAGTAAAAAATCATGGGGATGTCTACAAAAAAGTGATAATAAACAAGAATATTTCCATTAAAAATAATTCATCTACTACATGAGGTTAATATGACCAATCATGTTCTAAAAAATATTACGTTATGTTATATAATTAAATCTTTTAAGAAACACTTTTATGAAAAAATTAATGTTTCATCCCATGCATACTATGCACACAGGAGTTCCATGAACAAATATATTTAAAATACCCTATGAAAAATCACGAAATTCAATTTTAAAAAATTATTTCAAAAAAATTAATTTATAATGATTCCTATAATGAAATTTCTATTCAAAAATTCTTCACATTTAAAATTTCAGTTTATTGTTAAAAAAAATTATATTTAGATAGCATAACAAATCATCACCTCACACAACCTTGTGAACTATATGATGGACCACCAATAACTATTCAACTAAGGCGTAAATAAATATATTATTTAGGAAGATATGTATCCATTGGTTACTATTATTATAACAATATCCCATCACAATTATAGTGTTATGGAATTCCATAATATTATTTCGAAATAATAGCATTTATAACTTGAATTTAAAATAACTTGTAGTAATTTCATAAAATAAAAATGGTTAAAAAACCAATGACTAAAAACAACCAATATTAATTATACATCCAATATAAATCAAAGTTCATACGAACCTATTTCTATGAAAATGATCCATTATCTCTCTAAATTCCTGAGAAATATATATGTCATATATTTAAGATAAAGTCTTACAAATTGAAAAATAAATACACACCATATGGGAAAACGAAACTGAAATAATGAAAAATGTGGTGTAGAAAAATAATGGCATACACAATCACATACTATAAGTAGAATCCCAAATTTATAAATCCCCATAAAATGTTAATTTCATGAAATTTTTCTAAAAACCATAAATAAATGAGTTTGGTGACATACCTCCATTGAAAGAGTGTGAATCAGTACGCAATATTCCTCTATAAGTGTCCTTAAACTATTGAATGCAAAATACATATTATTAGTGTGATTTCATTAATGATCTTATTAAATAACATATTCAGGTACCTATAAAAAACACCAAAATCATTGTAAGAACAATATAAAGTAATAAAAAGAGATGTAAGGAAGACTCTCAACAAGGACTGATAAAATAGAACCATACTTATCATACCACTGAAACATTTTTAGAAGGGTAGAACCTTGAAAATCACCCTCAATTGAGTGGCATGGTCGAACGATCACTGGAGATTGGTATGAATTTTTTGAGATAGCAGCTGGCGTGAAGGAGTAACCACAACCATCTTCTACAGCGAGGGAGAAGAGTTTCCAGGTGGGATATTAGTCGTGCTTCCATGAGGGTTCAGAGGGTCAGGGATTGGGGGGAGCAGAACCATTTAGTGTGGAGGAGGGTGCAGAGAGATCGAGGGAGGAGGATGATGTGGGGAGTTCAAGGGAGGATCATGATGCGGATCAGGGGAGGAGTGGCGGCGTTCATCAGGGTGGAGGTCACAGAGATCCCGAACGAGGAGGTTGTGGAGATCCAAGGTAAAGGGAGGAGGGGTTGCAGATTGAGGGAGGAGGAGACCGATGCTTGTGGAGAAAAAATTGGAAGCCATAGTTTGATAATTAAACTGTGGCTATAAACATGCTATAGCCATGGATCGTTAAAACTGTGTTCATAGATCCGTGGCTATAGCTTAAATTTCTAGTATTGCCTCCTAATTGAGCATCTCATAGTAAAAGATCTCCATGAACTTATGCTGGTTTTATTTCCACTACATATTATCTAGCCTTCCATCTTGAGTTTGGATGTCCCTATAACACTTCCCCTAACAATGTGACATATAGGTATCCAATTTGACTCTCTTCATAGTAGGATTCTTCTTGTGTTCAATTATTTTATAGATGGACTCAATCCAGAACTTAGCCACCTATGGTCCACCCTCTCTTGTAATCATTAGAGGGTGCTTGAACTGAAATTCCTATCCCAAATCATACATAATTTTCAAAAAAAAAATCATTGGGTATCACTCCAAAAACTAAATGAATCAATATAATTTCTCTCATAACTTCTCTCGGACGTCCTCACTCGACACTATTGGTGCCTTGGGTTCCACTATTGGTTGGTCATTACCAACAAGAACCTCTTATCATCTTCTTAATAAGCATCGTCATGGAATCATATATTTATAATAAAAAATGCACATATCTAGACACATAGCACAAAATGTTTACGTTTTTTATGATGTATTCACATTAATACATAATAAGTCATTCCCCAAAACCCCGGCACATGGTAAAAACATAGGCACTTTCACTAACCATAATCATCCAATATCTAGGTCATAGTTAATAAAGGATAAACTCATTCTCAATATTTAAGTTTCATTAAATACCCATTTTTCACATTTTTTATCATTTAAAATATTCAATTTAAAATTATGAACTTTTGGATTTATGTCACATGAGTAATGAAAATAATTTTCACTCTACATCATACAAAAAACCATCTTTTCCCATGCATGCCAAAAAAGATGCATGTCACAAAATAATCCGGAGTGCCTAAAATGATGCATGAACACTCAACATCCATGACATACTTGGCCATGATTCAAATAATAGAAAATATCAAAATCCAGGATCACATCACACAAAAAGTGAATCACCTATGGTGAAATAACATCCAACTATAACAACACATATCAGTTACAACAATCCCACCCATGGTACTTTAGTTTTCCCTGTACATGTGTTAGCTTCTTCCATGATCGAGCTCATGTCTAAGGACCAACACTTCCTAGTCTTCTATCTACCTTTACCAAATATTTTGATAAAGGATAAGAAAAGAATAATGGGATTTGTAGTACATTTTGATGTCCTGATATGGATTCCAAACAACAGTTCCCAGAGGTAGTTGGTCGTGTGACCTCATGCATGCCTCTCCATACACCAGAGGCATTCGACTTGTAGAGAGGGTCTAATATTGATCAAGAGGAGACTATACCCCCTATATAAAAGTAATACAATAATGGAAGTAAATATTAAATATTAAAAAAATGATATAACCATTACTAGAATAATATTAGTATCACATTATGACCAACATAGGACATAAAATATACAAAACTTAAGTAGAAGATATGACATGCCAAGTACATGTCCACTATCTGTTGAAAAAACAAAAATTAAGATACTAAAAACTCCTAAATAGGAATGATACAAAGTACAGTTCTCCCATGAATTATTTATCTTTACTTATCCATCTAACATGGGACTGATTCCCTTATCCTATCCAACAAACATGACATCTATTCAGGTACTGATAAAGAAACCCGAGTAATGTGTGAGTACAACTTAGTAGGCCACTACCAATGGAATATAAAATAATATAATGTCAATAACACTGTTTGTAGTTGTATAAATAATAATGTACAATCCATAAGTTGATAATTATAACAACTTCAATTATTCATCAATTAACCACAAAATTCCCCCAGGCCCCCCTGGACACCTGAACAATCAACAACAGCTTTGACTTGTGCCAAATTAGGAACTATCCCAAATGGATATCACATATCAAAAAACCAATTATATCATTAATCATTTCATTTCATTTCATATTAAAACCAATAGGAACTACTATCCACTTCCAAAATTTAGGGCCTCAAATACAATATGATGTACCATGTGGGTATTTGATGCATCAGTTTGTATCCCACAACTAGTTAATCAAACAAACATATAAGTGGTCTTTTGAAGAGGAATTCTATGTTCCACACTCATTTATCACTATATCCTTTTGAGAAATCTTCCCTAGTCCCACACACAAGTATTTTTCAATCACAAATGGTCTTATGAAGCATCAGTCCAAATCCTAGACACATATATCACATATATCACAATATCAAATATATTACAATTTCATATATATCAAGGTTAAAAATCATTAAATATATTTTAAAAAATTCTCTATAAAGTGTAAGTTATAAATCAATTAATCAAATATGTTTTTTAAAATTAATTGATGTTGAATAATATCCAAATTGACTATTATACCACTTTGTAACATTTAAATTTTACAACCCATTATCCCATTAAGGTCATATCAACAATTATATTTCCCATTTTATATTAATACATGATCACATTAATTGACCAATTAAACATTCATAATTTCTTATAAATTCCACAATAGAAATATTCCATCAGTTAATTAAAAAATTAATTAATCCAACTCCTCAAATTTTAATTGGCCTAAATTTACCCAAATTATTATGACAGGGAAATTAAATTACATCAATTCAATCATCAATGAAATATACCAACAATGTGAATTTCAATTTCAAAATTACATAAATGTAATTAAGTAAGGACTATGTGATTTTTTATTTTGACCCCCTACCTCAAAATTGTTGACAAACGCCCACAACCAGAAAACCCTAGTTGAAGAAGAACAACTAAGATCATATATAAGAATAAGACCTAGATCCAGATCCTTGATCCAAGATCTAATGCATCATGATTCATTAAAACAATATATATACCCATACCAATAGTGGAAATATCCCTTCAAAGGGTGAAAAAAATATGGGAGAGATGGAGGAAAATATACGAGATGAGAATATCTTATTGTGAGAATTCAAGATCTTTAAATAGATATTCAATTCATCACAAATAGTTGTTGTAATTCCTAGGAAGTATTTCGAGAGACTCCAATAAGAGGGAAATTGTTTTAGTGTTGATGTAGGGTGTTTAGGGATATAAGACGGGGGTTCATGATTTTTTCAATTAATTTTCAATATTTTATAAACCCACATGTGATGTTTCTTAGCTAGGGGAACATGGTTTTCAATGTAGTGTGCCTTAACCATATTCCTCTCCTACGGGGGGCATAGTTACTCTTAAGAGGGAACACAGATTGAAAAACTATGCACCATCAATGAAATACCTCTCTTTTGAGGTCATATGGTATGCTAGGGCTAGGAATCTTTTTTGGGAGAACCACGCACCAACCATGAACTACCCAAAAACCCTTCTAAAACATCCAAATATTACCAAAATACATCCAATATAAAACCCAAAAAATGTATTAATAGAATCGAGGAAAAACAATACCAATAAACAAGCTCCTTAAATATCCACAAATGGTCTAGATATTACACTTTTCATATGGATTTTCTGTTTATTTGTATGATAATTTTTGATTCGGTATCATGAAAATACTTACTTTCATAGGTTGACTTACTTTTGTGTGGGTTGACTCCTCCTCAATATCAACCTCCAGTTACCCCAAAATTCATTGTAGTGTTGGTGATTGAACCATATCATCTTCTTCATATTCTCAAAACAACCATAGTACTAGAATTATCCATATGAATGATATTTTTGCTTTATAACTCACATGATTTCTAGGATTACGTGGGTGATTTTTATAAATTTCCTTACCGTCCACATTGGAAATGTGTTGTGTAGCAATGTTTTGGTAACCTCTAAAAATCTTCTTCTTCAACTTATATTTCTTATGAACATTATCTTGAAATCGATTAGTAGCAACATTTTTTCATACTAGGAAACCCTATAAATTTTAGGATTTTCAACACTTATTATTTTGGATACATACATTGTCTTAGTGAATTGTTTTCCCTTTGAAAACATTCAAAATTATGTATACCCTTTGTAGATTATATGTATTGATCCATATTTGGTTTAACCTTCTTATAAATTTCTTCAACTTCTAAAATATATTTTTGGTTTTTTATATTCTCATTGTACTTAATAAATTATTTTTAAAAATGATAAAACAATTTTTTTCATTACCATAAAATTTTATTCAAGATTAATGTTGAGGGTTTTCAATTCATCAAGTAAATTATTCAATCAATAAATTACTTTTAATAACATGTATTTACATTCATGAATAATTTATTTTTTGGTTATTAAAAGATATTATTTATTGAACTTCTTGTTATTTTCAGTTATAACAATATTAAGATAGAATTATTTCAATTACAACTTTAGAATAAACTCCAAATATTTTTCTTCTTCTTTCTATTCATAGCTAATGATTTCTATAATGGTGAAATTTTCAACATTAACTTGTTCGATAAGAAATGTTTCTTTAGAATATCACTGGAGTAATAAAATTCATATTCACCGTCATCATCATCCTCGTATTTAGACAAGAAGTTTCTCTTGGTTAATTATAAAAATTCTTACCATTTTCCTTTTTATGGAAATTTAATGTTTTTAACTTATTTTTCAATGATTTATTTGTCTTTATATCAACTTCATCATAGTCATTATTTTCCTTATTTCATGGATAATTTGTTATATAATGTCCAATAACTAAAAAACCAAAGAAAATTATAGGTAACATTCCATTTTTTACCACCCATGACAATTTTCTCCATTTAAAAAAACAAACCTATAAGAAAATTAATTTTTTTACTACCAATATATTCAGTTCAAGAGTTAGTAGATTTTTTCTGATAAATTTATTATACATTATTTTCTTGGTAGCATTGAAATAAACTTCCATACAAAACTTCTCTTTAATTACAATGGAATTTTCTCTTCACATTTAATATGTTATTATAATTATATATAGATAATGTAGAGATAGTGTTCCAGGATCTCTGTACTCCAAAAATTATACCTTAGAATCAAATTTATGTAGATGTATTTTTGAAATATTTATAGAACACTGTAATAAACTAACATCTCACAAAAAAATCTTATGGTTCATAAAATGTAATTAAATATTATAAAAAACATGGAAACATATTCATTTTGACCAATTTTAAGATATTCATAATTTAATATGCAGATCCTTAAATTACTTTTCTTTACATTAATATTTCCTACATAGATGTTCTTGAACTCTTCATAGATTCCTTTAGCAGTTTGAGGTCCTTTAACATAAAAAAATTCATCTTCAGTGGGTCATGAATGTATAACATTTTTAGAAGCACCATCATTCTCTAAATTCTTCTTATTAGTAATTGTTAGGGGAATATCCTCAATATGAGGAGGGAAACTAAATAGAACAGCCTCAAAACCCATATTAAAAAGGGACATAAGATAAGTTTAAATTCTATATTTCTTGATATGATAGTTCTTTTTAAAGAAAATAAGAATCCCATTATTGTTAATAGCATCCTGAATATCACTGAAAAAATTCATTTTTTGTAAAAATTCAGAAAATATTCAAAAAATGAAACAATCCCTAAGATACAACTTAAATAGAATAATCAGGATTTGGGTTATCACTAATAGGGTTAGAAGTGAATTAGTGATATTCATTTATTAGGTTTTCTAACATAATAAAAAACATTGACCTCATGTTAGAAGGATATAAATTCTCTATAAATCAATAATAAAATCACAACTACATGAACATAGTTATTTTAATGGTTCTCTACTCAATAAGAGTATCTTGTGTATGGAATGGTTTCTAAATTATCCAAGACCAAAAAAGGTCTATAAAGTAATCATTTGGATGGTTTTAATAAGAATTAAATATCCTTTCTATTGTGTATCACTAAAGTCAACCAATTGTGCATGTCTTCCTTACACAGATATATGATATAATAATTTTTTAATATATTAATAAGACTTCAGAAACATGATTTATTATGTCATTACTATGTTTCTTTTATTTTCTCCACACATTCTTTGAATGCATGTCCTTCTTAAATTTTTTACATAGTAGCGAGAAAGAAACATTTATTAATCATTTATAGGAAATGATTGGTCCGATTTTTCCTCCATCCATTATAATTTGTCTAATGAAACTCACTCAAGTTCCCTATTCATTTTGTCACTTATGTCCGGCCGATCACCAATATTTACCCAACCAAGTATTTCTGAAATTAATTTATTTCCTTGTTTCCTTCCTCATCTGGTCTCTTTTGTACACAATTTTTATGACACCAACTGATGGAAAGACACCATTTGGTAATTTTCAGACTGACGCCTATTAAATTTTTTAATCAAATTTCCTAAACACACCATTAATTCAATACAAAATTATCCCCTATTCATTTAATCCCATTTTCACAAAAATCACCCATTAATACTTAATTTAAATACTTCTTGTATTATCATTTTTACCAATGTTTCATCACATTTTTTTAATTTAATAACTCTTCACTTTGATAGTGCCTCACCGAGGTTTCGAAAAACCACACACAAATTAATCTCAAATAACTCTTTTATATGGGTTCTATTCTATTCTGAATGAAGGATTAGGAATAGATATTTGATTAAAATATCCTACTCAAAAAATTATGAGACATACTCAAAAACCTCCTTTTATTGACCAAATTCAAACATCCAAAATAGATGGAAATTTCCTTAAGACGTTCAATTAATAATTTTCATCAAACCTCCTCATGACCCATTGAGTATAACAACATTACTCCATAATTTTTAGAACAATGATCAATACGATATGAGTTTTCAAATTGTATACCTTTAAGAAAACTTCAGAAATTAATTTGAATATTTAATCAAGTACATCTCTAAATAATTCTTATGACTAATGAAACTATAATTGTTTTTCATGAACAACATCATAAGAACCTTTCAAAAGACTTTTTTCAAAACACTTCATCTATCGGATGAATATCATCATAATCCTCTAACTCCTTCATTCTCAAGTAAATATATGATCAATTGAAATATTTTTTTCCCATTCCAATATATCTATCTATTTGATCCCTCAGTGATATATGAACAATTCATCTAAAACATTTTTCATGTTATTCTGATAAACTTCATAAAAAAGTAAAAATCTTCTATCTGATGAACATTATTTGAAATAATCCATATATATAATTTTGAAATGATTATTTTTCGGAAATTAAACATTAAATTTGTAAAAGGATCTCCAATTTATGACATTATCATGATTCAAGTGACAGACTTCATCCATTACCATTTTCCAGTGACCTGTATCTAGAACTTCTTTGACTTCTTTCTGATCTGAATGCTTCAAAAGGTAATTCTGGTGAAGCATTATACCAAAAAAACATTATATATTCATATCCTTATAATATGGAGACATGGAAATTTATAAAATTAATATTTTAATAGTTCGCAATGGCAATATTAACCAATAACATCAGTATAGTGTACTCTATCCAACTTCAATGAACACTATTTGTACAAATTCACCTCTGGCTGATAACATTTATCTAGTGCATTCACCATATCATCGTAGTATAAACATCATACAAAAGAACGTAATTCTTCAACTATCAAATAATGATTAAATCAGGATATCCTTCTATTCTCAAGATGCTTGGGACATAACAACAAAAAATCATCATTTGAGATAAAAGGACACTGAATGTTCCATATATTGGAACTTTTCTATGGACTTGGTTAAACATTCAACAATGGAACTTTGGATGATCACATCAGATGAAAAA
The DNA here is from genome assembly GCA_963277665.1 of Viscum album. Lineage (NCBI taxonomy): Eukaryota > Viridiplantae > Streptophyta > Magnoliopsida > Santalales > Viscaceae > Viscum > Viscum album. The sequence goes on along the minus strand of OY728160.1, from coordinate 1,590,959,280 downwards.
TCATTGAAAAAAATATGTTCATTGATTAATTTGGTTTTATAAATTCCATGTGATCACATTATAAGGTGAAAACATCAACATATGGTGATTTATGTATATAAAACAAAATAAAAGACATTTAGAAACCCCTATACCATAAATTTACTCTTAAAAAATCACCAAAATACGTGGCCTTAATAGGGTACACTATTGAAATAGATTTCATGTTCATTAGTGGTTGGGATGTCAAGTAAGTATTGGGGTCCCATCAGGGTCCCTAACATTTTACTCATAAAATTTTTAATAATATTTTTTTTAATTTAAAAATTATTTTCATTTATTTTAAATAGTACATTTCATTATGAAAGTTCAATGATTGTCACAAAAATACCACACATCACATATAATATTAATATCCCAAATTAAAATACATAATTCATAGGTTAATACATAGGAACCACCTACTACAATATTAATCATTTCCCATTTATATCACTGGATGAAAATTTATTACCCAAGCTCATCCAAGTAAATCTCATATCAACTGAGCAACATCCACTGAACAAATGCCTTTTCTTGTTCATAGATATCCTAAATGATTAAATGAAAAAATTTATAATTAATTAAATAATCTTATTAAAAATTTTATAAATGTATAAAACTCACATAGTGATATTCCTAGAGTATAAATTCAACCAACAACCCACACAAGGTATGTAGTGTATCCATGACACCATTCTGACTAAAACCCCTAAAACATGGAGCCAGTTTAATCATGAAATTAAAAAAAAATTAAAAAAGATGGGTTGTATATAACATCCCCTAAATTGAAAGTAGATGGTGTGTTGACCTTGTCTTGAGTCCACCTCTATGAGAGATGAGAAAATCCATGAATTAAAAGATTTGTCTAGTGGTTGATATAACCTTATTGGTGAAAACCAGTACCAAAAAAATAGGGAATCATGCCAAGGTTAAAATATCATGTGATTACTAGAAATCAACCTCACGATACACCTAATATCTATCACCCATCATACTCTCACGATATCAACATTATCTTCTGAAATAATTTGTAGGTTCCACAATTAAATCACCATGAATTAATGTTTTATGAATGAGGGATCATAAAATGAGAGAAAATGAAATATTACCTTGAAATAATCATAGAATCACAATTAGAATCTACTCGGATGAAGGAGAATCATGAGGTGATGGATAGCGTAGGAGTTGGTTGAATGGATATCCTCACTCCACCTCAGTTTTATAAATATTTTGGCGATATTTATGGAAAAAATGTAGAAATTAAATTTATTTTAAAAAATCTTGAAGGTTCCACATGATATTTGGTATGATCTCACTACCTAACCCATGATCCATTTAAGAAAACTAGGATACAACCAAGGATATTAGTTATTTAGTGGGGGCCTTCTATTTGAAAGTGGTTGTTGTTTTTTCCCAACCACCATGGGATTTACTTTAACACTCCCACACACATATATAATTCCATCCAATCCAATTTACTAATATAAATAAACATTTTTATGATATTGAAATTCTATGAATGTCATTTTAACTTCTAGTTCTCAAAATGGTACATCCACTAATTTGAAATTTTGAAATTTCCCTAAATTTCATTAACCATCCTAACATGAGGTGTTATAACAAAGATCTAGATGATTCTAGGACACAATAAAACATAATTTAACATTATTTTAATTATAATTCAATATATGTGAATTCCACTATCATGTCCTAGTGGTCAACTTTGTAATGATTGAACTAAATTCCTCAACACATATATAATATTATGATTCTCAATCCTATCAGGGTACATTCATTAAATACCTTCCCCATCCCAATGTTATTTCATTATACATTGTGAAGTGAAAAAAAACCATCAAAATTATCCCTGAAATAGTTATTGGAATAAGGTATATTTTAGAGAGGTAATCGTTCTCCCCTTCATTAATAATTAAAAGAAAGTATTGCACTATTATCTACAGTACCATATGGAATCCAAAAATTGATGCCTCAATGACCACACCATACTATCAACAAAATATATTCATGATTTTATATTCCTTGATCTTTTTTCGTTCATTAATTTCACCTTTTCAATAATTCTTATAAATTATTAACCCATGAAAAAAATATGATGATAACACAAATCTCATCATTCCTCCCTTCTCTTGACCCTTGAAATGGTAAAAAAAATTCTTATAAGCCTACTTATCTACACATCCATTATCAATAATTTCCTATTTGAGTCATTTTATGTTCTTTAGGAAAGAAAATAATGATCACATATTCAAGTATATGTGCCTCCTAAAATTACTAATTATATGGATCTCACCTCATTAGTGGCCCATTTGGCCTCAATCTAAAGTGGATAGTTCTAACCCACTCAGATGATCCCAATCTATTATCTTTAAAACCTAAGGTAACATCTAATGATAATAGAGATACCATAACCCCAACTTAATGAATGATATAACTCATTAGATACCAATCTATAAATGACATACCTCATTTTGAAAATATATTAGTGAATATTTTAATAAGAAATATTTACCTCTAACTATGGTTCATCTCTCATCTAACATCTCACAAAATCCTGAAGAATCTCCCCATTAACATATATCAATATTTTACAAAAGTTTCCAAGTTATATAGCTGGTTGACCACTTAGTTCCTTTAGTACTTCCACATATCCATGCTTTAATGTAATGATCCTAGATAAAATCCTCATTTACTATAACCCAAGATGAATCACATGAGTATTTCACTGTCAATAGAATATTTATGTTCATCACTCCACTTTCAAATGAATTTCCTAAACCATCTATATAAATGGTTGAGTTCCCCTAGATAAATGAATCTAATAACACTGAAGTCTATTATAAGTAAAGAGGATGTTTTTTAGAAAGGTGTTTAGAGTTACCTTAGACACATTTATTGAAGCTATATTGAAATAAATAATCTTTATCTTACACTCAAGCATTGGAATATCATCCTAAAACATAGAATATTATAACAATTATTCCATGAATATCATGATAACAGAAATTAAAAATTACAATAATTAGATGAAAATTATTATTGGAAATACTATTTCAACTTATCACTAACATAGAAAAATCATCATGGAAGAATGTATCTTGTATAATCTAAGTAAATCATTTTTTCAATGACTTCTAGCCAATAATACCGTGATTAACATCACATTGGATACTACTCCCAAAAAAATATATCTTGATGGAATGTATATATTTAAATTGTATAACACTAATGAATATAACCTTATCCATGTGATAACAACAATTCTATCAGACTAGATACTATATCACCAACTATTAGTCTATAGATGAGGACTTGTTCTTTTTTATGGGAAATAACCATCAATTGCGGGAATACCTGCCCCCTTGGATGGTGAACATAAACATCAGTCATTAGGGGATTAAATATTTTGTTGATGGAGGACTCAATACATAGTAATCAGGGGTACCTAATCCACTAAGAGAGGACATGTTCCTCAATCATTGAGGATGTAAATAGAAAAATTAGAGAGGAACCATACCCAAGTAATAAACATAGTACCTAATCCCATTTATTATATATGGGACCTATTCAATGTAAATTATTTGATGGCTAAGAGAGTACCTAACACAATATTTCAAATAGGGGACTCATGCCTTGTTTATTATTGATTGAAAAAGGGATTACCAATCTTTAATAAGTATGTAGGGGATCCAAATTTTGTATTTAAATGTCTAAAAATAGAATTACTAATCACATTCATGCACTATGAACTGATGGCCACAAAGATACTTGTTCCTATGTTAGGTTAATTCTACAGAAATTAAATAGGTAACAGTCATGTAGAATTTTGAGAAAAATATGTCAAGGAAAAAATCATACAAATAAGAAAATTATATCAATTATTCTTATCAAATAGGTTTCATAATATAATTTAGATAAATTCATTACCAAAATAATTTTTATGTCATCCTCATATAGTTATATCCATACTATTAGGATATCACATCATTAAAAATATAATGGTAAGAAAATTTGGTTTTGCTTGAATCAACATAACCATATCCCTATGATCATTATTTAAATACACAATCTATTCTACATATTATCATTTTATTTTCCTAAAAATGTATCAGTCATTACAACCTATTACTGGTATCTTTGTTCTGACAATCGTGATCAAATACATAAAATATTGATACCATAATGTCATTCTTATCAAATCCTCTCAAGAATCCTATCTCCAAACCTTGTTCCTTGGGGAAATTGTTATCTGATGAAACTCTATCATGATTCAATATTCTAGGACACCCTAGTCCAGTCTATAGATTGAGTTAATCAATAATAACCACATTTTAATTCCAATAAACTATTGAATATGTTTATTCAATCTAAAACTAAACTAAAACAAATCGTGATATATTTTATTGTGATAAAATAATAAAATACAAGATAAATATTAATACAATATGAGAATTTAATACAAAACATCACTTTGAAAATTAAATTAGGAATAAGACCACAAGTAATAAAAAAGACAATGAAAATGAAATCTTTATCCTCTGGGATTTCTATGGTGATCATACCACTGATTATTGTTGTGTAAAGAAGGAAGAAAATTTGAAATATAATATACGTTTTTTTATATAAACAAATAAATAATATAATTAATTTTAATTAAGAATGTAAGTTCATATAATGGAACTTTATATGATTATTATATATATATATATATGGTCATTTGATATATGGTTGTTGGATATATGGTCATTGGGTATACATTTATCCAACTTGTAAATTATGTATTTAATAGTTGGATGTAAATAATTTGATGTGTATATATTATTTTCCATATAAGTAATATAAAATAAAAAAATCAAACAAAATATAAAAAATGATAAATCATTTATAAATATTTATTATTTTAAAGATTTTTTTTATAAATAATAAATTTTATATTTAATTCATCACATCTAATAAATCATTTTTATAAAATAAAGTAGTAAAATTAAATTAATGATTTGTAAAATTAGAAAATGATATCCAGAAAATAATTATGGAATTACAAAGAATATAAAATTAGTGTTTTATAGTAAAACCCATGTTTAAATTATAAACATAATTTTTATTATATATTATAAATTTTTTAAAATTAAATATCTCATATTTGAATTATGGAATTTAATGAAACATATTTTTATATACATTAATAATTGAATAAACATTAACACTTCATTAATTTTTTGTAAATAATAATATAATAATTTAATATAAAAAAGATGTTTTTTAATATAATTTTAAGCATTATACATTTTAATTTTTAAAAAATAATTACATAATATTTTTAGGATTATTTAATTTAAATTTAAAATTTATATTTATAAAAAATATATTGTAACTCATGTTATACTTATATCTTATATGAAATAGTAATAAAAAAACATAATTTTTAAAATGATATTTTTTATCAAAAAAATTAATTTCAATATGTTTTTTGTTTTCATTTGAAGTTTAAATTTATACCATTTAGATATTTAATTTGATTAAATGTTCTCCATATTATAAAAAAAATCAGAAACCTGATAATAGGGGTCATATTTTTTTTTGGTAAAGAAACTATTACATGGTAAATAATTAAACAAATTAAAATGGTGGTAAAAGGTATAAAATGATATCACATGCATTTTTTATTATGAAAATATTATAAACTAGCTCTATAAGACCATATCTAGTCGTCATATTCATTATTAAGATTATTTATATAATTTTATTACATAAATCACCAATCTCACATGTGATTATATATTTACCATACCATGTGTGGTAGGTCGCATAGTTCATACAAACCATTAATGGCTAGAAAGTGGGGGTCGACATGACGTACATTTTGAGTAAACTGTATGGGAGGAGGTGCATGGCCATGCAGCCTGGTAAAATACTTTTTGAAGAAATGATATTGGATTTTCACATGGTTTGTAATACTTTTGGGTAAACTATGTGTGTACCCCACCTTCTACAAATAATCATGTGGTTTTGTGTAATGTCTTCCAAACCTTCAACATAAACCATGAAACCCCTTTATTTTTGGGAATTTAAAAAAAATTAATTATTTTTAAACTAATTTAGTGTTTTCTTTACACATAATAAAGGGTAAATTATTTGTCTCTTAGGGGTGGATATGTTTTGATTTGAGAGATCACTTCCATCTAGACTCTAATTAAAACCCTTCTTGTCTCATTGGATCCAAATTATTTTGGTATAAACACCTATTTAATCTTATATCAGTTTCACCAAATCAGTTACTCTTTTTAGGTGCTTGTTGATTTTCTCTATTTTTAGGGTATTCATCCATTTGTTTAGATTTATCTTCAATAGATTCGAATATGGAGCTATGTCTAGATGATCTATCCTCTATGGACCTAATGTAGGTGGTCTCGTTCCTTTCACATAATTTCAGGCCAATTATATGTTCGGTTGTGCTGTGCACCTAATTTTTTGGCGTCACCTAAAAATGAAATTGAATCTCAGAATCTCTAGGCATGTTCAAGGGGATTAAAGTGACTTTTTTTGTTATAGATTAAATTCCTTATGTTAACACCATCCATTTGTTTTTTATAATTAAATACACAATTTGATGGCATAGACCCTTAGATTCCTTTGATGTGTGAATTTTCCCATATATTTGGTTTAAAATTGATAGACTAAAATATAAATCAAAAGATGAATTGATTTTTATTAGGAATTGTAAATTAAATCGGATAAAGGTAAGGAATATATGAAACTAACCTTGGGAATTTTATGTAAATGATTGATAAATCATTAATTACTTCTTAAAAGTGTAATTTCAATGTGACTGAAATGGTGTGTATATCATATATTCGTTTTTTATGATTATTTTTCATTTATTTTGATTTTCCCTTATAATTAAGTTGATATCTAATCAATGTACTATTTTTTTAATGCATATTAATCCAATTATATTTTAAATTATGATGTATTTAATTGAATTTCCAAGACATATGACGTTGGATAACGTTTTAATCACCTATTTAGGTGAGATATACTTGGATTTCATTGTTTTATAACATGGCATCTTATTTGAAATTGAATAATTGATGTTGATTTGACTAAATGGTTCTACAAATTGGGTGATATGTGGATTCATATTATAATACCCTTGAAAGGCTCAATTTCATGGAACCACGGTTTATTTGTGTGTGATAAATGGATTCAAATGTGGGTTTCCATGGATAGACTCATTTATCCTAGAAATATAAACTGAGTGATATGTGGATTCTTATGATAATTCAATGGATGAAATCAAACGGAATTTAAAAATTTATTCCTTGGATGATACTTGGAACTTATATAGAGGACTGCTAATGATGGAAACATTTTAATGATGCTATAACATACATAGAGTGATACCGAGTTCCTAAAAGGTTATCTAAGGATGAGCTTGTATGGTGTTGGTTGATAATACACCTAGAGTGATACGTGAATTAAAACTCATGAAAATCAAGGATTGAATCATGTTATAAATTTATTAATAATGAAGTGAATTTATGAGACATCAACCAATCCGATTAAAAAGAATAGATTAGGCCATTCCATAATAGTTGGTGAATGGCATGTTTGGTAATCCATGGATATATGCTCTTACACATTGGAATCGGTCTTTGTATTAAGTCCTAAGACTTATAAATTTAATGAAATTGATTAAATGGAATGTATATTACTTGAGAAGATGATTTTATAGGTTTTTAAATTTTATATATTTCCATAATTTATTATTATCCTTCATGCACAATTATTTTATATATTCACTAACTGATTCAAATATACCTTGGTTGGTTGCGTAATGGGATTATCTCTCACACACCATTTCTATATCCTTTTTGGATAGAAAAATATTATATGAATGGATTTGATGGTAAGGGAAGGAAACCTCCTGAAGGTACATGGTTTTCTATTAGGATCATAAGATCATTGGAGCAAGATGGTGCTTGAAAGACTAATGGGATACATTTTCATTCTTTTTGTACATTTGTTAACTATATTGTACATCTTCTTTATATTCCCATTTTGGCTATTTTACAGAAACATATGACATGTAACATAATTTTGTATATGACATGTCGTCTGTAATTTCTAATATGTATCATTATTCCACTACATACTAATATCTATATGGTTTATTGCTTCCGCTACATATATGTGTTGATTTCTTCATGATACACTATGTTGATAAGGGAATAGTCTCCCCAATGACACTCCTAGGACCTCTCTACTAGTCGATAGGCTTTGGGATTTTGGGAGATTCACTTTATGCAATATGACCACCCTGTCTCGTAGAACTGTTGAGTGGAATATAGGTTCGAGGCATTACAATGTGGTATCAGAGCATCATATTAGGTTTCCTTTAGTATATTGTGACAATAGAAAGGGTATGGTTGGAAATGGGATTTGATAATGAGGTTTTCCTGGTATTTGATAAAGATGTTTTTAACTTAATTTATGTTGTTACTATTAATATGATCTTGGTTCTATTGTATCGTAACTCGGTGATATTTCATTATTCCATGTCAATAATAATATATTCACCTGCAATATTTCTCATGCCATGCATTATTCCATTCCATTTAGGTTGTATTACTTATTTCATGTTATTTTTATAGGTTATGTGATTGTTATGACTATAATTGTGATATATTTTGATTAGTGGGTAGATGAGTGAAACAATATTTCAGTTCATAAGGAGTATGGGGCTATATTAATTGGAATGTGACAAAACATTTGATCTAAATATTTTATCTAAATGTGTTGGAGTTTGAACAGGTGGACTCCATACATTGATACATGGGGACTATGGTCCCTATTAGATTAGAATTAGAAAGAATAATGGTTCTACATTCTAAAATAAATGTCATATATATGAAATGTTCCTAAATTAAAATGATAAATGGAATTGAAAAATTATGAGTTCTAGTGAATATGAAAAATGAAATTGGAAACACGAGTTCGTTCTAGCAAAAAACATAACCAGACCCAACATTATTTGTGGGAATTTAATAGTGCCTCTTTCATGTGGTTTATCTGTATGTCAATCAGACCTGACCAATGGGGTAGGTAGAGGGGTGTGTTACTATATAGAAAGGTACGTACCTTTGTTTCTCTAATATATGCTTTGTTGAGCTATAAGTCTTTGGAATGATCACAACCTGAGGTGTGTGTTTGATATTCTATAGAAATTCCAACAATAATAACACCAGTTGTATTTCTTGATGGTGGAAATGATCATAATGAAGTTGTGGCAGCCCATGGGCTACCAGTGGATCCTTTAGTAGTGCTAGCTACAGCACCAAAAAATATATCAAATTTAGTTTCTGATACATAGTTCTATGAAGGCCTTATGAGGTTCATGATTACCATTTAAGGAACACCACAACCTACCACATCTATGGTTTAGCAGATTCATGTCTTCAAGCAGTAGAATCCACCCACCTTTTCTAGGGATGGTGTAAAAAATATTGTGGATTCATGGCTAGAGGCCATGCTACTTATCTTCAGTCACATAGAGATTCCCCCAAATATGAGGGTGAAGCTCACTATATATATGCTATGTGATTCCTCTTGGATATGGTGGGATATTAAAACATAGTAATAACACTATAAAGATATGACTTTTTGAGATATTAAAATATTCATCTATGACTAAATATACACTGATATGTTGGGTGTGGATAGGTAATTGGATTTTTTTCATCTGGAGTAGGGTGTGTTGTCTATTATGTATTACTCAACGCATTTTATTGAGATTGTTAATTTCATACCTATTCTGGTGGGGGGAAATTTATATAAATCTAGGTTATTTTTGCATGTTATATGGTATGCCATTGATATTTGGTAAATGGATTCATCCTCAATATTATATATGAGATAATGAATCAGGAGCTAATCACTTTCTGTAACATGAGGGAATCTTGATGTTTGATGTAGGGAGGTTTGACACCATGTTCTGGTACTATATAGACTGATAGTAGGATGAATTATCAAGTGCTTCCATGCACTGATACTGGTAGTTAGAAAACATATTTAGGTATCCAGTTGAGGTTATAGAAGTTTGGTAGGATGGGACATACAAGGCCTCAATGTACAAGGGACCCTATTGAGTCCCAATCTTGAGGCAAGATGGGCCCTCTACAACACATCTGCATGATATTTCCACTACTATCCATAGATATTGGTTCTTCAACAATAACATGTTCATGATAAGTGTAAGAAACTTTCCAAGACAAAGGGAGTTGGAGTAGATTGGGCTAATTATGACAAGGTGGTGGTCACGACCATGGTTGTCAAACCCTAATTTTTCATTGACAGTAGGGTGGATCAACTTAGGGTAGCTAGACAGTGTCATAGGTCCACGATTCATGCATTGTATATGAAATGCAACACACCCTTCAAGAGAAGTATTATAGAACATCTATTGTTATAGGTACCATTATAATATCCTCTACTTTAGATTCTGCACTTTTTGATGTAGGGGTTCCTCATGGTATTATATTTATGCCCATTGTGGAGATCTATATTCTATTAGTTTATACTTTTGATAGAGGTATGACATTAGACACTCTATTAGGTATTATAATGGATTATGAGGATTAGTGCAGGGGGTGCACCTAGAGTTTGGTGGGTGTCACTTAATATGGGACTTCTGCATCCTTGAGATAACCAGTGTTGATATCAAAATCATGATAGACTAGTTGTTTCAATTTCATGACGTTGTCGAATACCATTATCATAGATTTAACATTAAATAAACATATGGTTTATATTTTATTAACCATTTTGAATGTGATGTCTTGGAGAGCCCATCAAGACCTTAGCATTATGGGCTGGGTGGAATGACTGCACAAATTGTGAGTTTTTATCTAGAAGATTAGAAAAGACATCAAATTGATTTCTCTCTAGTGGCAGATCATTTCATGGAAATTATCTTCGATTACATTTCAATTTTATCCATTATGCTGGAGGTAGAGTTCTCAATTGATATAATTCTAGGAGTGACACCAGTATACATGCCTCCTTACCTGATGGATAGACATAGTTGTTCGAGTTGAAGTGGTGGCTAGATGATTTTGAGTGAAAATGTTTTATATTACTGAGTACATATTTGTGGGATTCACCGGTCCATTTCAAAAAAATGTGTATGGAACCCTTAGGATATTTTTGTATTTACAGAAATTGAACCAACTAATGGTAAAGAAACTATATATTCTATCATTTATAGATAATCTCTATGATCAGCACTAAGGAGATCAGTTCTTCTGGAAGATTGACTTAAAATCTGATTATCATTGGGTCTGTGTTAGACCTTCATACATACCTCACATAGCCCTTCATATTAGGTATGGCCTATATGAGTATTTGGTTATATAATTCGGTCTCAAAAACACGCCATCAGCCTTTATGGAATTGATTAATCTAGTGTTCCATCCTTATCTGGACTCATTTGAAGTGGTTTTCAAGGATGCAATGTTGTTGTGTTTTCACAATCGATAGGAATATTACAAACATCATGATATCATTTTAAAAAAACTTATAGAGAATATTTTATATGCTAATATCACAATGATCCACTTATGTATTGATCATATTCACTTATTGGGGCACATCATCTTAGAGACATGCGTGTTATTAGACCCAAAGAAGGTTAATGTTGTAGTTTTTTAAGATAATCCCATGAAAATATTTGAGGTATGTAATTTATTAAGGATGTATGGTTACTACAATGATTTCATATAGGACTTATCATTCTCAGAATCATTTCAAATGGAATTTACTAAGAAAGGTTTGAAGTACATATGAAAGTACTCCTATGAGATGGCCTTTCAGGAACTAAAATGGAGATTGAATTCCACATCGATAATAATTTTTCCAGATCCATGGAGAAGTTAAACTATATACTATGATGAATCATATTTCATGATAAAATAAGTTCTTATATAGGTGGTTAGTGTCATTTTGTATGGGTCGTGGTAGTTAGTGCCACATGGGAGGAACTTCCTAACACATGATCTTCAGTTATCTATAGTGCTTCATGCATTACAACGTTTGTGGAATTACATAATTGGAGTGCAGTTTATGGTGTTCATGGACCAAAATAATACTCAAGTACAAATTTTCACTACATGGTCTAAATATGAGGCAATGAAGGTGGGTTTAGTACCTAAAGTATTTAAAATTCAATATTTCTCACACGCCAGGTAAAGGTAATGTTGTGGTCGATGCACTGAGCATGAGGGCTTAGATATAGGGAGTTCAATAGTCTAGTATTCAGTGTCATCTCATGGATTTCTACTAAGAGATTCACTTGTATGTTCATGATAGTAATGGGTGTAATTATATTTCATCCATAGATATCACTCTCCCCTTTTATATAGAGTGAGTATGAGGAAGAAACCATATTCAGAGGGCCCAGTTCTATAGGAGGGTGGGAGAGGTGAAGACCCTCATCCTAGTTGGACGGTAGGTGAAGATGATATTATTTGAGTATATGGTCATGTATGGGTCTCATCAGACATGTGATAGGAGCTGATGTTGGATGTTCATGCTTCATCTTAGGTTGTTACCCAAGGTGTCACCAAGATGTATTGGGATTTACATCGATAGTACTACAGGACAGGTAAGAAAAGAGATGTATGGGGGTTTGTCATGAGATGTTTCAGATTTGAGAAGGTGACAGAAGAGTACCAGGGACCATCTAGAATTTTTCAGCAGCGACTTTTTCTATAGTGTAAATGGAATTAGATTAGGATGGATTTTGTGACAGGATTTCGGAGGTCACCTCTAGGTAATGATGTTTTATGGGTTGTTGTTGATAGGCTCATGATGGTTGAAAATTTATTTCTAATCATGTAAACCCTCAGTGTATATGAGTATGGGAGATTTTTTATCCATGATATTGTATGACTTCATGGGGTCACACAAACAATCATTTCGGATAGGGGTGCTTGGTTTACTTCTCAATTCGGGAAATGACTATAAAGGGTGTTGGGTATACAAGTGTTTCATTAGACGACATACCACCCATAGACAAATTTCCAATCATATTTCACAATTTTGGTATTTGAGTACATGATACAAGAATGCGTCCATGATTTTGGGGGATCATAGGAGAGGAAGGTTCACCTGGTTTAATTCTCCTATTACAATATATCTTAGGATACTTTTCAGATGGAGCCATATGAGATTTTTATGGTATTCCATGTCAACCACCCCATTGTTTGTTAGAGTATGTTGAGGAAGCTTTGATGGGACCTCATCTTGTTCAAGAGACCACAAAACATGGGCCATTTCCCCAGAAGTGGGTGTATATGGTTTTGTTTGATCATACATCTTATGCTGATTTTGGGAGACAACCTCTAGAGTTCAAGGTTGGAGATCAGGTCTTCATGCATGTTTCACTAACATGGGTACACAAGAGGATCATGAGATAGGGTAAGCATTCTCAGAGATATGAAGGGTAACTTGATATTATGTAAAGAGTTAGGATGATATCCTATTGGCTACAGTTACCTTAGAGGAAACAGGAAATTCACAATGTCTTCCATGTATCTTAGCTACGATGATATTTTTCATATTGTTCTCATGCATTTCATTTGGAGGAGGTTGAGATTCTAGAAGTTGTGTCCTTCGAGGAGAATCCTATACATATTTTGGGTCATATAATCAGGGTTCTTTGATTCCATTCCACTCCTTTGGTAGGGTTTCTATTATTGTACGATCGACGTCTAGATGAGACATGGGAGCGGGAAGATGATGTATAATCGTGGTGGCTATAGTTTTTCACATATCATGCTTCACCACCCATGGAAGTGAAAATAATGGACGAATTACCTTTAGAGGGATCTTTTTAAGAACCAAGTTCTTATTTGAAGTATTAATTACATTTTTTCCATCAATTATCAGAATAAATGATTAAATATTTTCTATATAGATTTTAATTGGGGCCATAGATTCATCAAAAGTGTTATGGGTTTGTTCAATGAATAGAACTAATGTTTTTCAGTGAAAATGTACTGGAACTTGGTTAGTAAAAACCATTTGGGGAAGTCCACATTGTTTTTAAAAACTATTTGAGGATGGACTTTTCACGTGAGTAGGCTGAACTATTTTAGTGAACTTCATGATATGTTGTACACGGTCATGCAACCTAGTCTTCAATTTTTCCAAGAAATAAAAGTGGCATTTTACATTGTTTTCACATAGTTTGTAATCCATGTGGGTAAACAATGCGGTTTCCACTACATTTATAGGTAATCATTTCATTTGGAACATGGTTTTCCAAACTGTTTGACTAAATAGTGATACCCCAATAATTTTGGAAAATTTAGAATTTTTATTTAAATTAAAATTATATTTAAAACCTTATTTAGGTTTTCATCCAATACAAATCAAGTGGGTAAACTTTTGAGCTCTAATGCTAAGGTATCATTGGATTTTAGTGATATCGTCTTCTTGGACTCTGATTCAAAAACTAATTATCTCATTATATTCGTATGGATGAGTTCTTATTTAAATTTTAATCTTATTCTCTTCTTGTGGATATTAGTGGCACTATTCAGGAGAAAAATGATTTTACCTATTTTTAGGTTCTTCATCCTTTTATCATATTTATACCAAACAGTGTTGAATAAATATATGATACTAGATGAGAAATCCTCTACAGACCTAATGTTAGTGGTCTCATGCCTTTCACTTAAAGTCGATCCAATTATATGTGTCATTGTGCCATCGTCCAAATTTCATGGAATCGGCTTAAAAGGAAAAAATTACTAGAATTTATAGGCATGTTCTCGGTGAATAAAGGGAATTGTTGATGATTTTTATAGGTCGAATACCATGAGATGAAACCACCCATTAGGTGTAGACTATTAAATACACCATTTTATGGGTTAGACCCTTAAATGCCTTTGAGGTGTGACTTTTCCCATGGAATGGTTTTAAAATTGATAAATTGACATATAAATCATATGATGAATTGATTTGTATTATGAATTGTACATTAAATGAAATAAAGGAATGGAGTAGAAGAATTGACCATTGGCCCTTTTATGAAAATGGTTGATTAATCATGAATTTCGTCTTAAAAGTAAATTTTCTAAGTGAGTGAAATGATTCCTATGTTGTGTATTGGTGTATTTTGCTTGATTTCTCTTCATTTTGATTTCATAATATGTGTAAATTTATATCTAAACAGTGTATTTTTTATGAATGTTATTCCTATTATATTAAAAATTAAAATGCGGTTAATTGAAAGGATAAACCATGTGATGTTGAAAAATCTTTTGAACACATTATTATATGATTTATAAATTGATGTCATTAGTTTAGACCTTGGAAATTTAAATGAAATTGAATAAATGATGTTGATTTGATTAAATGGTTTTGGGAATTCGGTGATATGTGGAATCATATTAGAATAATATTGATAGACACTATGTCCTTAAACCATGATTTAGGCATGGGTCATATAGGAATAAAAATGCAGGGTGCATTGGATGGACTCATTGAGGCTAGAATTATATGCTGAGTGATACAAGGATTATTATGAGAATCACATAGATATAATCAAAGATAAATAGACTGTTGGTCGGAGTGGACACTCAAGAGGGGGGTGAATTGAGTTCCAATTAAAATTTCTGTTAAAAACAATTTCTATTAAAATCCCCCAATTTCAAAAACAAATTAAACTGTAGTGAATTTATATAGATTATAAAGGTTCAATTAGTTTCTCAAAGATTGATTAATTCTCAGTTAACTTAATCTTATGATTAATTTAACTTTTGAAACTAACTTACTGATTTATAACAAATATAAACACTTGCGAATTTTAATTATCAAAGTAGCTTTGAAGATAGGTTTTATTTCAAAGTAATAGCAGCGGAATATGAAATTAAATATGTAGTATGGATATAGAGTAAAACTTCAAACACAGAGAATTAACCAAGAGGTTCAGTCTCAAGCCGAGACTTAATCCTCTCACAAGTTTATATAAAATTATCCACACCCTGGATCGGGGTTAACAACAGTGAACACACTGTCCAGGTCACAAGACCTCTACCACAGTTCTTCGTGGGAAAACAAACAACAGCTACAAGCTGTCCAGGTCACAAGACCTATACCACTATCCACAGTGGGAAATGGAGTGCAAAAAGATTTGCTGAGGATTTACAGATCCTCCAGTGTAAGTACAGGAGTCAGTGTGTGTGTTTAATACAGCAGATAACACACACTGATCAAAATGTAGAATAAATAAATCACAGAGCAGAGATGTAGAGTTTAGAAATGGCTCTAGAGATTTTCAGTGCAGCTCTGGACTCGTAGGAATGAGTGACTTGAAGCTTTGGTCCTTTTTCTGTAAGTTGACACTAAAACAGAGTGTCGTGATTTCCAGACTTCCAGATATTCAAGTGATCAGCTTCTTTGAGTTTGAGTGCTTCACAGCATGGTTTTTAGAAGACTTGTTCTTTCAGTCGGTTCACTTGAGACTCTTTTGTTCTTCAGAATGAATGCTCGAGAGTTCTTCCTTTTTGTGTATATGTGAATCACCTTCTCAGTTGTAGATGTTAGACTCTATGTAATTGTTTCATTCATGCCTGCTTTGAAAGCTTCTTTCTTCTTTTTATACTCCTCCATATATGCCTTTTTGTTCACCCGAGGCCGACAAGATAAATAGTCTGAAGTTGCACATGCGATCTTCCTCGTACATTGTATTATTTCTTGATATGTCTGCAAATATAAATAAATAATGTTAGATGTATTCATTTGTCTAGACATGACCGTTAGATAAATTAAATAAATTAAATGTAGGAAATAAAGAAATTAAAACAGTGAGTCGAGAATGTATGTCACTGTTGACTTCAACTGTGGACTTCCAACTGTGGACTTCCTTCTGACTGCTGACTTCAACAAAAGGCTTGCTGTCTGCTTGCAATAATAGCTTTTACTCCATGTAGCTGTAGCCTTTCTAACTGTAGACTTGTAACATCAAATTTGTAGAGCTGTAACCTTGGTCAACTGTAGACTTCGATCATCTGTAGACTTAGTAGATAGAAGCAGTCTAACTGTAACCTTGACTGTAGACTTATGATTGTAGGCTAGTTCGTCTGCGAACTTGTTTCAACTGTAAACTTGTTCGACTGTGAACTTGAGCAGAGAAAACTTTGAGCAGAAGTCTTGTAACTGTGACCTTCGTCTGTGAGCTTTGACAAGAGATAGCAGTAGACTTGTAACTGTAAGCTTGTATTAGTCTTCGACTGTAGCCTTGTAACTGTGAACTTATTGCAATAGTAACTTAAGGTGACAGTTGACTGTAACTGTGACTTTGAGAAGAAAACTCTGACTGTTAGCTAACAATACTAAACTTATGTAAACACTACTGTAAGTTGTTACAGTAAAGTTATGAGAGTGAGAATATGAATTGTTTAGAATAAAATACGTTTAAGCATAGAATAATAAGATTAATGCAAAGGTTTAATACATCATAATTAATGTTTAAGTATGATTTGGGATTATCAAAATAGGTGATTCCAACAATCTCCCCCTTTTTGATAATCACAAATTATGTCAATATGAAATATAGAAGTATCAGAGAGAAGTGTGAAAAACACAGTATTAGCAATATGAGCACAAAAATGAGGTATAATCCGCAAGGATTTCTCCTCTCTGTATAGGTTCATTTCTCCCTTGAGTTTCCTTATTTCTCCCCCTATCTATTTCTCTTTATTTCTCCCCCTTTGTGATTAACAAAAAGAAAGACAGAATGAGAGAAAAGGAACATTGTATTAATAAGGAGGACAATACAGGACCCAAAACGTGAATACATGATCCCTATCAAAAAAAAACATAAACAGACTCAATCCTCTTCATCTGGAGGCAAGGGATCTTTTCCTTTGGAGGAAGAAGATGGAGCAGGAAGTGAAGGATCAACAGGCTGAGGAATGGCAGCAGGAAAGTCTGGAGGGGCAGCAACAGAGGCTCCTGAAGGCCGGTAGTGAGTAGCTTGCCGAGGTATCAGTGGTCTAAGGCTTCTGAGGGCATCAGCAGGAGACATTACTGAAGAACCACTGGGGTTGGAGACAGGTAGGGCAGGAGGAACTATAACAGGTGTGCAGTCCACATGAAGAAAAGGTAGGAGCAGATTCCTGAAATCCATGATAATGTTTCCTCCTCTGTCCATGGCAGATAAGAAGTCATCTTTGTTTTCCAAGAATTTATCCAAAGCCGGGGTCAACTCTCGTAGCTTGCTAACTTGTTCTTTGAAGGCTTGAGTTACAGGAGGCAGCTTCATAGTTTCTAGCATGAGCTTGAAGTGATTGTTCAACTGATGCTTGGTGAAAATCCGATCAAAGTAATAATCCACTTTACTTTTGATGGCCTCCTGAGAAACAGTAGCAGCCTGCAGGTGCTCACGAACAAAGCCACTGACTTCTCTTGTAGTAGCAAGGATCTGTAGGTCTGATGTGTCATTTGCACGGGCCTGAGTAAGCTCTTCTCTGAGCAGGCTTCAAAACTGCTCAAGGTCCATAGGAGAGCTAGATGAAGGAAGGGACTTGACTGAGAATGCCACTGTCTCCTTGAAAGACTGAGTCAGATTTCCAATCACTTTCTGAATGACAGCATCCTGATTGCTAAAGTGTTCTTTTACTGAATTCTTGAAAGCCTCAAATACTTCCACAAACTGCTTGACCACTTCTTTGATGTATCGAATCTCACTGGCCACTTGTGTCTGAGAACTGCTCAGGGCAGTTAAAGAAGCAACTGATTGTCTGAGGGCCACTACTGCTCCAGTCCAGCTTTCAATTTGGGTGTGGCACACTTTCATTTCATCCATCACTTCTTTGATTGGACTTCCCACAACACATCCTAGAGATAGTTCTAAGGACTGTTCCACATTTTTCAGCTCATCAAAAAGACTGGTTTTCAATTCAGCAACAGACTGTCTGATGGTCTCCTTCATTTCATTCTTTAAGGATTCAAGGTCTTCCTTGGTGGCCAATCCTTCAGTTTCTAACACTGGAGAGCTGTTAGGTAGGATGACTGGATTTCTTGGTGGTTGGTTTTCCTCATCTGAATCCTCATAATTGAGTCCTAACACCATGTATCCTGGATCTGAGGTCCATCCTTCTATATCATACAGTACAGAGACTGAACCAACACGCTCCCCCTCACTTGTAGGTCCTTCCTGAATACTTTCTACTATCTGCTCAACTGTGTGTAACTCTAAGTTCTCTTCTATAGCTCTAGCAGGTTCCATACTTGCTTCCTCTGTAGGTTCAGCAGTGAAGTTAGCCTCCTGCTCTGTTGGGTCATCAACCACTTCCATGACAACAGTAGTAGAGACCACTCCTACTTCCTGGTCAGACACTGACTTGTCTGTATACCCTATCAGAGGGCTCATACTGAGTTCTTTTGTTTCTTCACCACTGATCTCCTCTTTATCTTCTGCAACAGTTTCTTGATTTTCATTTAAAGCTCCAGTCTCTTCTGCTTCGACTGTATCACCCTCATCAGAGGTGTCCTTGACAAAATATTGAGATTCTTCTTCCTCTTCTGTAGTCTCAGTATCACTGTCTCTTAGAACAGGTTCTCTACTGGGTAGTTCTTTTGGAGGGCTTGCTGCTCCAAAAGTCACTGTCCTGACAGGACTGTGAGTAGTATCAGGATCACTCCCTTCATCAATTGGAGTGTTCTCTCTTGCAGAGTTACCAACTACTGCAGTCTGTTCATCATCTGAGTATACAGGTTCAGGCTCATCAGGCTTTAAGCCTGGATCTCTCCTATCTCTCGGTCTAGAGGGATGAGTAGAAGGGCTAAAATTCTCATAGATTCTCTCCTCATCATTCACCCATGATTTCTTCCAGGGATTCCAACTGATCTTCATGAATTTGCAGATTACTTTCGAGATACATACACTGTTCTTTGCCACTATCAACTCTTCCTGACTTCCAGCTGCACCTTTCACTTTCAACATAACCGAAATGAGTTTAGCATGAAACAAGGCACTTGATTTTGAGCTTGCCTTTATCATGTCCTCCATCTGAGCCATCAACAACCTACAAAGGTTGACCTTCCTTCCATGTTTTAATAAGTACATCAAGTAAATATCCTGATGCTTCAGAGTTGCAAAATCTCCTCTTCTAGGACTCAGTACATGCTGGATAAACTTAAACAGAAGCCTGTCCTCTCCATTCATTTCAGTAGCAATAATCTTCCTTACAGTGCCATTGCCTGTCAATTCTTCCAGAGCTGTCTCATGATCAAAGATTCTACTATTTGGAGGAGCCGCTCCAGAATAGTAGTTGTAAATACCCTCATGAGGAACTCTTAAACAAGCAGCCCATTCAGCGGATGAAAAACTGACTACATTGCCATTTACTCTGGATACTAGTCTATGCAGATCATCCTCTTCCTCGAACTGTAGATATTCATAGAATTCCTTCACCAGCTTCGGGTAGTATGGTCCATTATTGTTTGCGAAGCATTCGGTCCATCCTTGATCATTAAGCACTGCCAGTACTAATGATCTGCTCGATAAAATCCACTCTTCACTTAGCTCCTTTTCAGCAACTATTTCTCTCTTAGTCAGATGTGGATTAACAGGTCTTATCGAGGCGTTCCCGGTGCCACTGGATTCGACTTGAGTCCTCTTCGGCATTGGTGCATCTTCGTTGACAGTCGGGGGTCGCTTTGTTCTGGCCATTGGAACTGAATGAGGTTTCGAGGTTCGGTTGAAGGTTTAGGGTTTAGGACTTGAGAGAGCAAGGGTCGAGATGAGTGGATTGAGATATGTTCGATGTTCTCAATTTTATCATTTAGGGATTTAGAAATAAAGAAAAGAAACGGTTCGAATTCCCGCAAAAATAAAATAAGATTAAACAGCGAAACAGCCTACAGAGAGATGTAACAGTGAGGTTCACCGGTGAGGTCTAACTGTGAGGTTTAACTATGAGGTTTAACTGTGAGGTTTAACTGTGAGGTTTAACTGTGAGGTTTAACTGTGCGGTTTAACTGTGAGGTTTAACTGTGAGGTTTAACTGTGAGGTTTAACTGTGCTATAGTTAATCATACCTAACTCATGTTTGATGTATCTTAATCTCTCAGAATTCAAAGGCTTTGTAAAAATATCAGCTAACTGATGTTCAGTGCCAATGAACTCAAGAGTGATATCACCCTTTTGATAATGATCCCTCAGAAAGTGATGTCTCACATCAATATGTTTTGTCCTAGCATGAGATACTGGATTTTTTGAAATGTTAATAGCACTTGTATTGTCACACCTTATAGAGACATGTTTGAATTGATATCCATAGTCTAGTAAAGTGTGTTTCATCCACAAGATTTGTGCACAACAGCTACCAGCAGCTATATACTCAGCTTCGGCAGTAGACAATGCAACAGAATTCTGCTTCTTACTACACCAAGATACTAGTGACTTGCCTAAAATGTGACATGTTCCAGAGGTGCTCTTTCTATCTAACTTGCAGCCAGCAAAATCAGCATCAGAATAACTTAATAAATCAAATGATTGTCCTTTTGGATAAAATAATCCCAAATTGGGAGTATGTTTTAGATATTTGAAAATCCTTTTAACAGCAGTCAAATGAGACTCTTTTGGATTGGCTTGAAACCGAGCACACATGCATACACTGAACATGATGTCAGGTCTACTGGCAGTAAGGTACAGTAGACTACCTATCATACCTCTGTAATTGGTTTGATCCACTGGTTCACCAGTTTCATCACTGTCCAACTTGCAAGTGGTGCTCATAGGTGTGTCACTGCCTTTGGTGCCATCCAAAGAAAAACGTTTTAGAAGATCTTTAATATATTTACTTTGGTTCAAAATAATACCATTTTTATTTTGAAAGATCTGAAATCCAAGGAAAAATTTGAGTTCTCCCATTAAACTCATTTCAAACTCATTTTGCATTATTTTTGAAAAATCAACACATAAAGAATTTTTAGAAGATCCAAAAATAATATCATCCACATAAATTTGAACTATTAAGACATCTTTAGAAATCCATTTAATAAAAAGAGTAGGATCAGCTATCCCTTTAGTAAATCCTTTTGAAATAAGAAAAGAGATGAGCCTATCATACCAAGCTCTTGGAGCTTGCTTTAAACCATATAAAGCTTTAGATAGTTTAAAAACATGATTAGAAAAATGGGGATTTGTAAAACCAGGAGGTTGTTCCACAAATACATCCTCAATTATATATCCATTTAGAAAAGCACTTTTAACATCCATTTGATATAGTTTGAAATTCAGATGAGCAGCATAAGCAAGTAATATCCTAATGGCCTCTAGTCTAGCCACGGGTGCAAAGGTTTCCTCATAGTCTATTCCTTCTTCCTGACTATACCCTTGTGCAACTAGCCTAGCTTTGTTTCTGATTATGTTACCAGACTCATCAACTTTGTTTCTAAACACCCATTTAGTGCCTATGGTAAGAGTGTCTTTAGGTCTTTCCACTAATTCCCAAACTTTGTTTATTTCAAACTGATTTAGTTCTTCTTGCATAGCCATTACCCAGAATTCATCACTGATAGCATCATTGACATTTTTGGGTTCAAGCTGTGAAAGAAAAGCTTGATGTTCAACCTGATTTTTTAGAGAAGCTCTAGTTTGTGTTCCTCTATCAAGATTACCAACAACAGCATCTAAAGGATGATTCTTTAGAATCCTAGTTGATTTGGTATAGGTTGGACTAGAGATTTCAGGTTCATCTATAGGTTCGGGTTCCATAGAGGAAGATTCTGGAAAAAGTCCAGAACTGGATGTTTTTATTACAGGTTCTTTAGATTTGTTATTTAGGTCCAGAACAGATAGGTCTTCTTCAACATCTTCAAGAGAAGTTTTAGACTCATGTGGGTCAGTCTCATCAAACTTGATGTGAACAGATTCTTCCACACATTTGGTTTTCTTATTGAACACTCTATAGGTTTTACTAGACATAGAGTAACCTAGGAAAATTCCTTCATCACTTTTTGGAGAAAATTTATCAAGATTATCTTTAGTATTCAGAATAAAGACTTTGCAACCAAAAACTCTAAAGTAATTAACCTTAGGCTTACTATTATTCCACAACTCATAAGGGGTTTTCTTTAGAACAGGTCTGATCAAGACTCTATTAATGACATAACAAGCTGTATTTACAGCTTCAGCCCAAAAGTAAACAGGTAGGTCATATTCATTAAGCATAGTTCTAGCAATTTCTTGTAGGGTTCTGTTTCTTCTTTCTACTACACCATTCTGTTGAGGTGTCCTAGGAGCAGAAAAATTGTGAGCATAGCCATTGTGTGAGCAGTAAGATTCAAATTCTTGATTCTCAAATTCACGGCCATGATCACTCCTCAAGGTCTTAATCTTAAGTCCACTAAGATTTTCTACAGACTTAGAGTATTTAACAAAGAAAGAGCAGGCTTCACTTTTGTGAGCTAGAAAGTATACCCAAGTATATCTAGAAAAGTCATCTACAAGAACATAAACATAGTGCTTCCCATTTAGACTTGAAATTCTTGATGGTCCAAACAAATCCATGTGAACCAGTTCAAGTGGTTGAGAAGTTGAAACTTCTTTCTTTGGTTTAAAAGAAACTTTGTGTTGTTTTCCCTTTTGACAGGGATTACACACTTTGTCATTTGGGAATTCAAGCTTAGGTAAGTCTCTAACTAGGTGTTTCTTAGAGAGTTTTCTGAGTGAATGAATGTTGCAGTGTCCTAATCTCCTATGCCACAGCCAAGATTCTCTATGAAAAGCATTTAAACAAGTAACATTATGTTTAGCTAACGTGTTTAAGTCAACAGCATAAACATTTTCATTTCTTAAGGCAGAAAATATTAAAGCATGTTTGGAATTATAAACATCACAAGAATTGTTTTCAAACTTGACATTAAAGCCATCATCACACAATTGAGAAATGCTAAGTAGGTTGTACTTAAGTCCATCAAAAAATAAAACTTTGGAAATTAATACTGAGTCAGTGTTACCAATCTGGCCTAAGCCGATGATTTTTCCTTTTGAGTTATCACCAAAAGTGACATATCCTCCATCAACCTTTATTAAGCTTTTGAAGCACGAATAGTCCCCAGACATGTGTCTTGAACATCCACTGTCTAAGTACCATACCTTCTTGTAATTGCTTTTCAAACAGATTTCCTACAAAACAGATTAGACAAGAAATGACTTTGGTACCCAGATTTTCTTGGGTCCAGATATGTTAGCAATCAAGAATTTAGGTACCCAGATTTGTCTTATGGGTCCCATACAATTAATAGATGCAACAGATTTAGAGAGATATACTTTATTTGATCTACAACTATTTAAATAACCAGTTGAGGCATATGAATTTCCAAAACTGGAACTAGCAGGATTTTTTCCAGAGTTAACAAATCGGGTTTTAGTAAACTGTCTTTGTCCAGGTTGGTATCCCAAGCCAGTAGCATACTTAGGTGCAACTTGCTTTCCTAGCAGTTGAGTTAGAGTATCTTTTCCATTTGTGAATGTTTCTATGTCCTTTCTAAGTTTTTCATTAAATAGTTTCAGTTCTGTATTCTCCTTTAATAATTGAACATTTTTCTCTTTTTCTACATCAAGTGCAGACTTAACACTTGCAGTAAGAGCATGCTGTTTCTTCAAAGACTTATACTTATCCTTTAGTTCATTACACGTTTCTTCCAGCATATTACAGTATTCAGTCAATTCATCTTTAGACATACTTTCAGAATCAGAACCAGATTCTGCTTCACCTTCAGAATAATAAGAGTTTAGAGTGGGAGTGTCTAAGGTTACCTCAGATGTGTTTGTCAGGAAACACATATTAGCACGATTTCTTTCAGAATCACTGGACTCTGATTCACTTGTGCTGTCTTCTGAAGCACTCCAGGTGGCCTTCATAGCTTTCTTATAATTCTTGTCCTTGTGCTCATATTTCTTCTTGAATTTTAACTTAGGACAGTCAGCTTTGATGTGTCCTTTCCTTTTACATTCATAGAAAACTATGTCTTCTTCTTTATCAGTTTTCTTCCAATCTTTCTTCCACTTACCTTGTCTATCATACTTACCCTTGTAGTTTGGTTTTCTGAAGAACTTCTTCTTCCTATAGAACTTCTTGAATCTCCTTGCTATTTGTGCCATCTCGGCATCACTGTCAGAATCTAAGTCTTCACTAGATGAGCTTTCAGTTGGTATATGCACTTTCTCCTTGTCTTTGCTCTTTGATGCAGTAGACTTAAAAGCTACAGATTTTCATTTTGGTTCCTCATCTTCCTATTTATTCACCTTTAGCTCTTCTTCGTACATCATCAGTTTACCAATTAACTCCTTGACAGGCAAAGTTCCAATATCACAGGATTCTCTAATTGAAACGGATGTGCCTCTCCATCTGTCAGGCAGACATCTCAATAATCTCATGATTTGCTCCTTTGCTGGAACAATCTTTCCGAGTGAGCTCATTGTGTTGACTATCTCATTAAACCTGAGATACATATCAGAAATAGGTTCATCAGCTTTCATCTAAAAGTTATCATATTTGATAGTATAAGTGTTTAACCGCATTTCCTTGACATTAGTTGTTCCTTCATGAGAAACAGCTAAGGTGTCCCAGATTTCAAAAGCAGTTTTACATGCAGAAATTCTATTGAATTCCTCATCTCCTAGAGCACAGTAGAGAGCATTCACAGCCTTACAATTATTATTGTAAGCTACTTTAGTAGGTTCATCCCAAGTTATTCTTTCAGTTTCTGGAATCTTGTATTGAGACTCTATAGCAGTCCAAATATCAAAACCCATACTTTCCAAATGAATTTTCATTTTGAGCTTCCATTGGGCATAATTCACACCATTAAAGAAGGGTGGCCTGTTAGTAGCAGCACCTTCTAGTCTATTATCCATAAGGAAATTCTAGAAAATATTTTAAAGAGATAAAATTTAGAACTAACAGAAATTTAAGATCTTTTAGATAAAACCACAATCACAGTGTAAAAACAGAGAGTTAAAATAAAACTTTGAGCAAGTATAACAGAGATAAATAAGTCCTCTGATACCAAATGTTGGTCGGAGTGGACACTCAAGAGGGGGGTGAATTGAGTTCCAATTAAAATTTCTGTTAAAAACAATTTCTATTAAAATCCCCCAATTTCAAAAACAAATTAAACTGTAGTGAATTTATATAGATTATAAAGGTTCAATTAGTTTCTCAAAGATTGATTAATTCTCAGTTAACTTAATCTTATGATTAATTTAACTTTTGAAACTAACTTACTGATTTATAACAAATATAAACACTTGCGAATTTTAATTATCAAAGTAGCTTTGAAGATAGGTTTTATTTCAAAGTAATAGCAGCGGAATATGAAATTAAATATGTAGTATGGATATAGAGTAAAACTTCAAACACAGAGAATTAACCAAGAGGTTCAGTGTCAAGCCGAGACTTAATCCTCTCACAAGTTTATATAAAATGATCCACACCCTGGATCGGGGTTAACAACAGTGAACACACTGTCCAGGTCACAAGACCTCTACCACAGTTCTTCGTGGGAAAACAAACAACAGCTACAAGCTGTCCAGGTCACAAGACCTCTACCACTATCCACAGTGGGAAATGGAGTGCAAAAAGATTTTCTGAGGATTTACAGATCCTCCAGTGTAAGTACAGGAGTCAGTGTGTGTGTTTAATACAGCAGATAACACACACTGCTCAAAATGTAGAATAAATAAATCACAGAGCAGAGATGTAGAGTTTAGAAATGGCTCTAGAGATTTTCAGTGCAGCTCTGGACTCGTAGGAATGAGTGACTTGAAGCTTTGGTCCTTTTTCTGTAAGTTGACACTAAAACAGAGTGTCGTGATTTCCAGACTTCCAGATATTCAAGTGATCAGCTTCTTTGAGTTTGAGTGCTTCACAGCATGGTTTTTAGAAGACTTGTTCTTTTAGTCGGTTCACTTGAGACTCTTTTGTTCTTCAGAATGAATGCTCGAGAGTTCTTCCTTTTTGTGTATATGCGAATCGCCTTCTCAGTTGTAGATGTTAGACTCTATGTAATTGTTTCATTCATGCCTGCTTTGAATGCTTCTTTCTTCTTTTTATACTCCTCCATATATGCCTTTTTGTTCACCCGAGGCCGACAAGATAAATAGTCTGAAGTTGCACATGCGATCTTCCTCGTACATTGTATTATTTCATGATATGTCTGCAAATATAAATAAATAATGTTAGATGTATTCATTTGTCTAGACATGACCGTTAGATAAATTAAATAAATTAAATGTAGGAAATAAAGAAATTAAAACAGTGAGTCGAGAATGTATGTCACTGTTGACTTCAACTGTGGACTTCCAACTGTGGACTTCCTTCTGACTGCTGACTTCAACAAAAGGCTTGCTGTCTGCTTGCAATAGTATCTTTTACTCCATGTAGCTGTAGCCTTTCTAACTGTAGACTTGTAACATCAAATTTGTAGAGCTGTAACCTTTGTCAACTGTAGACTTCGATCATCTGTAGACTTAGTAGACAGAAGCTGTCTAACTGTAACCTTGACTGTAGACTTATGATTGTAGGCTAGTTCGTCTGTGAACTTGTTTCAACTGTAAACTTGTTCGACTGTGAACTTGAGCAGAGAAAACTTTGAGCAGAAGTCTTGTAACTGTGACCTTCGTCTGTGAGCTTTGACAAGAGATAGCAGTAGACTTGTAACTGTAAGCTTGTATTAGTCTTCGACTGTAGCCTTGTAACTGTGAACTTATTGCAATAGTAACTTAAGGTGACAGTTGACTGTAACTGTGACTTTGAGAAGAAAACTCTGACTGTTAGCTAACAATACTAAACTTATGTAAACACTACTGTAAGCTGTTACAGTAAAGTTATGAGAGTGAGAATATGAATTGTTTAGAATAAAATACGTTTAAGCATAGAATAATAAGATTAATGCAAAGGTTTAATACATCATAATTAATGTTTAAGTATGATTTGGGATTATCAAAACAGGTGATTCCAACATAGACTATTGAATCCATGGGTGATATATAGGGATTTTTTAGGGGAACATTAAGGATGTACTCATATGGCATGGGCATTATACCACACCTAGAGCGATACCAGGTTCATGATAGGTTCTTCTACCATGTGATTGTATGGTGTTAGTTAATAATACACCTAGAGGGATACAAGAATTATAAATCTGGGATTTCAAAGATGGACTTAGGTTATCAGTATAATTAATAATTAAATGACTTTTTGATCTGTCTTCCTTATCAAAGGACAAGCTTCGATTTATTATTTCCGTTATATTTAATGGATATCATGTTTGGGAATACTTGGATACAT
This sequence comes from Viscum album, assembly GCA_963277665.1. Classification (NCBI taxonomy): domain Eukaryota; kingdom Viridiplantae; phylum Streptophyta; class Magnoliopsida; order Santalales; family Viscaceae; genus Viscum; species Viscum album. Next base: position 1,590,930,868 of record OY728160.1, on the reverse strand, counting down.
GTGATAACATGGGGAACTTGGGCTTCGAGCCAAGTATCAAGACATATAAATTAAAGTGAATTGATTAAATGAAATGGATATTAAATGAAATCTTGTTTTTATAGTTTTTTTACTTCTGAGTACATACTTCATTTATTGTTATACTTACTTCACACTTGTTATAAATATTCTATGAATGACTGACATAGACTATGGGTTACTGCCTACTGGGATTATATCTCACATCCTATTTGGGTTCATTTTGTACATTTGTTATATCTACTCTAAAGTTTCCTTGTATTACGATTTTCGTTGTCTTACAGAATAATCTTACATGTAACATTACATTGGATATGATATGTCTTCTGGAATTTAGTATTTATATCAATATTTCTCTATTTACTTATGTATGAATGGTTTAATGCTTCTACTATATGTACGTATTGATTCCACTATTCTCCACTCTGGTGATGAGGGAATAGTCTTCCAACTGACAATCCAAGCCCTCACTACAAGTCAACAACCTATGGAATTTGGGGATATGTGCTTGAGGCCATGTGTCCATCAAAGATCAAAGAACTATTGAGTGGAATTAAGGACCGATACATTACATTAGAGGATTCAAAGACAAATTGTGAGTGTCCCTTATGTCATAAATTGATCAACTACATCGGATCCATTGAATGTCTGGAAACACTTCTGACCACAATTTCTTCTCGGTTCACCGTAGAGTGTTGTATACCAATTCCTCAATTTTTTACTTACCATGGATTTTACCAAGACATTTTTTCCACTATTTCAGTCTAAATGTTTTGAACTGATTTGATACTCATCTTAATACTCCCAACCCCTTGAAATATTTTCCATTCATCTTTTTCTCATATGGATATTCAAATAACACTATAGAATTGTCCATGAAATTGGAAATCTTAATTTAAGCATTTCAATTCTACTAAGCCATTTCACTACTCTAAAATAAGTCTCCTCGTTATTTAATAGATATATCTAAACATCCAAAATTTATTAATTTCAATATAGAATCCTTCATTTTCATCCATGACAATAACTACGATTTTGAAAAAGGAAACATATATTACACACTTATAGGAGTAAATTTACAAAAATACAAACCCACATCAAGCCACCAATCCCAAGTGATACCTACAAAATAGGTTAATTTCTTTTTGTTTTAGGTATGAAATATTTTAAACTAAAATATTATTTCGTGACCCATATCCTCTACATGGAAACTAACTGGAGACGGTACATGACTTCATACACGCCTCCCCAATTGAAAGAGGGGTTTTAACGAGTAGATAGAGCTTATAAGATTAGTTTGGAGACTATACTCACAGTAATAATAGTTATAAACAATGTAAAAAATGTAAAACAAACCAAATAAATATTTTATAAATTAAAAAAAATATTCCAAAACACCATATGGCCCAATCATATAGTGTTAAGTACCATTGAACCCCAATGTGGATTGTCCAAGAAATTATTTAGAAATAGAAAATCATATTAATGCTTCAAAAATAATCCTAAGTACATATCAGAATCACCTCCAACTCCAAGCCTATATCGCCTCAAATCCTTATCATAGATCCCATGTCTTTCACTGGATGACTAGTCATGAAATCATTAGGTGAATCAATATTTCCATGTATTGTGTGTGTATAACAATAAAGGGCATAATCAATTCATGTTTACGACGATTTTACAGGTATATAGAGATGTGTTCCATGGTAATAAAATAAATTCACACCTAATATAGTAGTATAGTACTGGAAATTTGTGTACTAACCAAGCTTCCATAATCCTCGACAGTGCCTACTATGAATCCACGATGAATTAATGTATAAATATTCATAGAAATTTCATTAGTGAATAAGTCATCCATTATTCCACTCAATATAATTACAATCCCAATACCACAATTCAAGCCACATAAGGCTACCTTCCCCCATCTCTTGGACCAAGGCTATATGTCAAGCTACATAAGGCTATCATGCGCCATCGTCATTTTTTCCTCTCATGTCATGTCACTAAATACCATCATACCCCAAGGTTCTGAAACATAATAAAATCATAACCCACTATATAACTAGGAATTGTCATCATGTCACATGGAATTTCTCAACACACTCCCACTTGTGGGCCACCATGCCATAACTAGTCCACCATTCACTTCAATACAAGGAAATGATCAAAATAATTATACCAAATACCAAATGCTTCATAATAAAACAGTTTCATCGTATTTTTAAAATATTTCTATAGTCATAGAAAAAACATTTTTCTCAAAGGGAACACACATAAACACAAGTATAATATAGAACACAATAGATTTTAGTGGTATATCTACACACATTCCAACATATCTTGTCACACAAGGAACATATGGCTATATAAAATCATATAAGAGATCATAGAACCAACTCTACAAAAAATACCTAGAATTGAAACCATTTCATACCACAAATATCAATGACGTCCAATTCATATTTTTTATATGGATTCATAACCCTCACATTGTCACACACCAACTGGATATAACCGATATGTAAATAAATCCTATAACCTATCCCAATTAATCATGAAATAAGTTCTTAATTGATATCTAATAGGATTATAATACAAAGGGGTTAGTTCCAAACTAAAATACCACATGGTATCCAGGACCATTTATAGATCATTGATTTATTAAGGGAACATCACTAATTCACTAGAAACATCAAAAATATATTAATGATCCAAAATATCCTAAATAAATCATATTGAAAACTAGATATTTGGATTCTATATTACCGAATCTATGAGAAATTATTAGGAAAATGGGAAAATCGATATGAAACATGAATAACATATAAATACAAATCTCACACCATGATTTCCTAGAATGCAACATCACTAGATACAACAAAATAAAACTAAGAGGGAATAGAATTCACTAAATAGATACTCTATAGTCTCTATGTTTTAGAACCGTAGGTGGAGGACGAACAATATGATAAAATGGAGAGGATTCATTACATAAAGGGTGAATTTGGATCATTAATTTCATGTGCACATTTTTTGTTTATAGAGTTTGTAAAATTGTTCTCCAAAATTTATTTTCAAACTAAAAGGTTTTGAATGCTTAAGTTGTAAATGATATATGGTTTGACTAATAATATGCCTTAACCATTTTTAGGTTGTACGGTTTCCATTGAAAATACTCATGGTTTTGTAAAAAATACATCATTATAATTCTTATATTGTAATTTTAACAAGGATAATATCAATGTTTTGATCATGTGTGACACTTAATCGTTCTCTACCCCGTGTTCCATAGTAGTAGGATGCTTGGATTCTTAGAGGACTAGCATGGTTTCATCAAACCATTCTATAAATGTGTACCTTATAAAAGGTATCCAAAACTCTCCAAAACTAACTAGAAACCACTTAAAATCATCCCAAACAATAAAAAGATAAAAAAATTGAATAATGGTTGAAACAAACTCATATCACATATAAAGAATTAGATTTTTTTTATATTCTCTGCTTCTGATGAATTCTCATCCCCAAGAAGCCTAGGATTCTTTCTCACACAACATGGACAACTATGCCTAAATTTATGATTCTGACTCCCATGATTCTTCTTGGATTTCACAATAACTCCATAGGATCCAAACACATCTAAATGTCTTCTCCCAGAAAACCTTCTCACACTAATCAATGATTCACAATAATCATTCCACAAATTGAGCATCAAGATCTATCCCTACATCCTACCAGTGGATAATATGAACATGATCAGGAATGTACCTCTCCTGTAGATAAACATGTAAAACATCATGTATTCCTTGATACTAAGGAGAGAGATCCAATTGATAGGACATTGTCCAGATATGATTGGTAATCCCAAATAGTCCTGAAAATATCAATACTAGCTTCCCTTCTTTAAATGTCGACTCCCTTATCAAGAATCCATATGTCAGAAAAAATGGTTAGCCATAGTGAATTTCAATGGTCACCATCTCCTTGAGACATTTAATAATGTTTGACACTGAGTGGTGTTCAACCAATTATTCATTAAATACACCTTGTTATATGTCTTCTACACCATTATCAAGCAAATAATAGATACCTCACCAACCTCATTCCCTCATTGTGGTGAGCGAAATAGATGTCCATAAATATCCTCAAAAGGTTTCATCTGAGATATATAGTGGAATATGATGTGGTATGAAAATTAAACTAAGAACAGTTGGTCTCCCTAAGTTCCACCTAGGTCCAAATTTCATGATTGAAAAAAAATCATATGATATGTTTATGGTCCTCTCTGACTATCCATAAATCTACATATGATACGATTTAATCAGTCTCATCCATGTACCAAAAGCCTTATATAATCCCTGAAAAAACCGTAACATAAATCATAGATATAAATATTATATGACACTCATTTGAACATAATATAACCATAATTTATCCCATACATATAGGTTTCCAAAATCATTCATAGAAAAGGTCTCTCAAATATTCAGGAAATTAGAAAATTTCATCGGTCGATCGACTATCACCAAAATAGAATATTGAATCCTGGGGTACTAGGTAACCTACCGAAAAAGTATATTTTCACATCTTCTGATGCCCATATGGAAATCCAAAATGGATAAAGAAACCCACTAGGATATTGATTACCTTCCATCACCCTTGGACATGTATGAATCCTAAGATGAAACCCATAATGTCTCTATTTATACCTGGCCATAAAAACTAATGTTGAATGTATTAGTATATCTTTGTGCACTACCCATTTGAAATAATGATATAATCTCAACATCTATTCTCTTGGGTAATATGGAACTATTGTAATCCAATGAATGAAGATCACATTTTCTTCACAAATATATCATCCTAGGATAGGTCACTGCCTACCACATTTCCCATAAACACTGTACACTAAGGATCTACCTCTTTGAAAATCATAACCTGGTCCACTAATGAATATGTTATAACATATTATTCACATTGTATAAATCCATTATCCTCAGATTTATCCACTAGATAATCAACCATCAATATTCATAGACATTATTCATATTACAAAGATCAAATTCCATGACCATAGGTATCTAATGTCTTCCTCTTATGAGAATATTACACAACATTACCACTCTTTTGAGCATGGGACATTTCAAATTTAAAATTTTACAAATACTCTTACTAACACCTCTACCACAAATTCAGATCCCACTAAGAGAAGATATATAATTAATTCATGGAATGAATTTAGATATTTTATTTTCAAAGTGATAATATCACCATCCTTTATGGGAATGGACAATGGATGCAAAATCCAAGTCAAGAATCATGTATTTTAGGTAATGGTGTCATAGATGACATGGCCCATAGGAATGTAACTAATCCTCTTATGTCAACACATCTTTAAATCACACTCCTAGAAAATCAAAAACCATTGGCGATATAATCCAAAACAATATATATATTAGTATTGTGGATATTATCAATCCCTTCTTCATATCATTAACGATATCATTATAATGATAATATTAGAAAAAAATCACCCATTTCTTAGTGAGCTCATTGATTGTACTAACAAGTGGGTGAATCCTTTGATAAACCATTAATGGTACTTTTCAGTACCAAGGAAACTCTTGTTCTCAAAAAAAATCTTGGGACCTTCCAAATACACCACAACATCTACATTCTCCGGGACTACTAAAATCACAACCTCAAAATTTACATACATGAGAAACCATTCAACCTGAATCAACACATAAAAAGGGAAAACGTTGGCATAAAGTTAAATCACTCAGTTTGTACTCAATGCAATCTCAATATGCCTAGAATTTTTCTATGACATACTTGAATATATAAAGATATCATCTATAAATATAATGAAAATAAAGACATAATATGGATGAAATTTACTATTCATAATAACAATGGAAAATATTATATAATTTTTCAACCTGAAGGTAATAAATATATACTCATACAACTCATAAATATGGTTAAACAATATCATTGGAATATCCTACTCTATGACTAGAAACAGATGGTTTCCTGAAAGAAGATAAATAATTGAAAACTATTAGGCTACCCATAACTTTTCCAAATGATCTTCAATCCTTTATAAAGAATAGTTTTTATTCAACATCGCCTGATCTTTCTTCTGATATTCCTAAAAGAGAAGAATAATATAGTCCATATTCTGGGAAAACTACTCTAGATTAACCTAAGGATACATGCTCATTCTAATAAATTGCTTCACCTCCAAATTTTTAATATCTACACTGAGTTACCTAAACTCATATGGTTCCATAATATATGTTGTAGTTGAATGAATTCCACCCCCCCCAATGAATGAATTATATATCAAACCCAACTACAATAACTGGTGGAGGACCCGATAAATGATCAGAAAATAGATCTTGATAGAGATCTATGACTAGAGGAAAAGAAGTGAATCCTATATCATGTTCTTATATGAATATATGACTGATATCTAAGTTATCATGGATTTAATATGGCTCAAATCTAGTCCCACTCTTCTAACTTCCACATCTCACCCACCGATTAACACCAACTTCTCTCCCTTAGATGAAATGATGAAAACCAATCTTCTGTTATAGTTGATGTAAGAATAGTAGATTACCATCCCATCCATCCCAAATAACACGTCAAATGTAGTTATCCCAAGGATTTTGAAATCTCAAATATTTATATACACATAAATACCTATTGGACACTCTTGACACCTCTAGAGAAGATCAAAATTCTTTCTTAAGAGTGCGTCAAGAGAAAGAAAATCACAAGGAAAGATAATCATTAAGTCAATCCCAACAACAAAATAAGGACAAATAAATGAATGGTAAACCTGAATATTGTATAGAGTGATAGAAATAGTACCATTAATTAAAACCATACCATGTATTGTTGATGGTCCATCGCCACAATGGGCAATAATTTGATCTAATTCATACAAGAATCCTTCAACTTCTCCATGGAACATTCCTCGTGAAGCATGTATCTCCTGAGTCATCATTTCTTATGGGTTATAAAAATAATACTATGGACCTTAAAAATACATTTGGATCAATTATTTTGAATGAATGAAACCCCAAATCCAACATATGTGATTCCTTTTTATAGAAACATAAAAGAATCCATGTCTTGAAGATTTAGTGCAACATCCAATGGGGCTCTATAAAACACTTGTGTTAGTTTCCACTCCATAAATAATTGTAACATTTCAAAATATCACATCCTCTAAAGGTATCCAATGAATACCTACCATTTTCAATATTCATATCATTGTCCTTTTGCAGCTACATAGCACACGTTTTCTTACAAGAAAAAGGCATTCTCATAAAAACACTAGATAGTACACCCATTGATTCCATGGTAAAAGGGGGAATACCTACAAAAGAGTACTTTTATAACCCCTTAATGATTGTTTTATCCTTTAAAAAATCATAGGGTAAGGGATAGGTCAATGTTCCTCACCCTTTATAGATGCTCTATATGACGACCTTCATGAAACATCCCCCCCTCATGTGCTCCATTACCTACCATTATATGAGAAAATAGATGAAAATCTATGGAAAAGGATGAATAAGAAAACACATAAATCATCTAATGATAATGATGTATGATCATTTGATCTTGGTCCAATATCATTGATCTAGTAATGAACTCCTTAAAAAAGAAATACATAATGGTAGTTCATATCAGACACTCACATTTATTGGTCTAGTTTGTGATACTCCACCATCTCAAAATGGGTCCTTGAGACAAGATGGTATAAAACTTTATCCCTCATTCAGCAAGGGACTTTACCAATTTGAATATTCCTCCAATGATGTAAATACCGGCCTTCATATGTTGGGGACCATCAGTGTAGTAGAATTATGGGGGATGTTAGAGATACAAATCTCGGGTATATTCTGCCACAATCCTCTATTTTCCCATTCCTTAAATTTTAATAATAAAAACTAATTTGATTTAAATTTTCTCTTCCACTTATATAAGTTAATAATTATTATGATCATGCTCTCTTTAACCCTCTTTTAAATCTAGTGGTGTAATTCGGGAATTACCCCATAATGGATAATTTTGGTCTACTGCTACAGGTTCTCTCATCATAAGTCTCTAAGGTAGATTTTTTTTGAAATTCCAATTGAAAATTTAGAATACATATAATAATTTTTTTATGAGTGAAAATTAATAACTTATAAGGACCATGAAATGATATTTATTTGATGGACTATTCTTGGATATACCCTCACACATATATTTTAAACCACAATGTTCTAAAAAAGGATCATTCCAAGTCATCTGAACCTACATTTTTCTATAAATAATATATATATATATATATCACAGTAGTATTCACAATCTAAAATAACTAATTCGAACATAGATATATCAATAATATTGATATTAAGGATATATCATTTAAGAAATAACATAATTAAATGATTAGTGTATGTAAATACTATGCATCAATTTATATATACATATATATAAGTGTGTGTTGGTGTATGTGTGTGTTCATGTGGCATGTGATCCAATGTTCATAGTCAAGATATGTGAATGAACTAAAACACTATAAACCATAACCATAGTATATACTCAAGATCAGTATCAAACAGAAATTTCTAAAACAAAAAACAATAGTCCTATCACTATTAACATAGAGTTTCACTAAAAATGTGTTCGATAAGAAAAAATATAGCTCATATCACCAACATCCACATAAACTAATTCCATTATACCATATCCCAAAAAAATATTAGTAAATGATATGTTAGGGTTAGATATCATTGTGTAATTCCCCAACTCATATCACCCAAACAACAACCAATTGGAGACTCTACAAGACATCATGCATCCCTCCCCATATTCAATGGGATGTAAACTATTTAAGATGTTTTACAAGTGAAGTGGAGAGGCTAAACCCTCAATAACAAAATCCATATTCTGAATAAAAAAGAAAACATAAATAAATACATTATAAGGTTAAAACAGTTCCATAACTCAATGTCACCCAAACATACAATGTAATGTTTCATAGATACCGAATGTGGATGTCCAAGACATGTATCTATAAATAAGGAAAATAATTAAATGTAGAAATAATTGTGAGGTGTACACCCCAAAATTTCCTACAACCCAAACCCTTTGTCTCATTATCACCTTGTCACATGTCCATTTCCCATCACTAAATCTATGATCCTAAAATATTAACGTGAAATGGTATTTCTACATTGGGTGTGTGTGTATCCTAGTAGTACACTCACAATTCAGTCATAACATGAGTGAAACTATATATAGTGGTATATGAAATTATAACAAAACAAATTCATAAACAAAAATAATTAGTATACTAAGCGTCTATGTGCTAACCAAACTGCCAAGAAACCTGGTTGTTCAAAATTCTTGTTTATGCCGGGGGAATAAATGAATAGTAATGGGAACATCATAAGTGAATGATTTATCCATGATGTTTTTAAATAATAGTAATTTCCCAAAGCTGTATGTTTAGCCACATAAGGATATCATTCCCCATTTTTAGTCCCAAGGCCTTATGTCAACCCTCATAAGGGTATCATGCCCCAACAATGCTATTGTATCTCGGGATAGGTCATGAAAGACAATCAAACCCCCATTTCAGGACACACAAGAACAACATTCCCCATCATCTAACTCAATACTATCATCATTCCACATTAAATGTCTAAACATTCTCCCCCTCTTGATCCATCAAGCCCTGATGGGTCCACCTATCACTTGGTACTATGCACGTAACAAAAAAAGTAAAATATATAAGAATTAATTCCCATGGAAACAATGTCATCATATCAATAACAAATATCTAGTCCTATAATAACAACCATGGGTCTAATGGTTTATACAAACACCCACAAACATATCTTATCATATAATGGGTCTCTATGTTATGTCTACACACTTGGAAACTTTCCATGTCACATAGGGAATCTATGGTTATGCACAAAAATACAATAGAATAGAGATACCTACTCTATATCACATACCTATATGGTTGGGACTTCATAACATAACATCATTTATGTCCAATTCCAAGAGTCACCAAGGAATCGTAACATGCACTTCATTGCACACCAACAAAATTTTACCAATATGCCAATAACACTAATAAATAGTTCTAATTAATAATAAATGATGTTATAAATTGAGATCAAAGAATATTATAATACAAACAGATAATTTGAAAATAAATACACTTCACTGGATCTGTCAATGTTTCTAGATCTGAGATAGATTAATGGAAAAGCCTCCATCAAATAATATTTGTCATTGTTCTGTCAATGATCTAAGATTATATAACTTGGTTATACCATAATATATAGATCTATCAAATCAATTTCTACTGTATGATTAATTTCAAGGGAAGAAGGGTCGATCTTGAAGAAAAATTAATAATTTGTGAAGATAGATCTAACACCTCGATTTATTACATGCCTATTCAATTAGTTCTATCAAAATCAGGAAAGGGAGGTGAAAATTTCACAAAGGAGAGCCTCTTGAGTCCCACGATTTTGGATCCCTAGTTGTTCGACAAATAATTAGAGAAAATAGAAACATGTCATGAAATAAAGGGGAAATTATGAATAATAATCTCACTTAAAAGATTTTTGGTTGTGATTTTGGTCAAACTATGCACCAACCATGCTTCTCCCGCTGGGATGAATTACATGGTTACCGGGGAAATGGTTCATGGTTTGAAAAAATATATTCTGTAACTATGATTGGGATTCATGTATAATAGGAAAATGCTATATGGTTTGATAATACATTTTCCTTATCGATGGTTGGGTTTCATGGATACCTAGGAAAAGATGCATGGAATTATAAATCGTGTAACATAACCATGATTCACACCATGTTCCTCATCCACAAGCATCATGTTTTCCAAGAGGATTACCATGAATTTAATCTAACTGTAAATCCAAAAAATCCATAAAAACTCTTCTGATCCAAGTATAGCCGCTCTTAACTCATACCAAACAATTCATAATAAAAAAACATGAATAAAGGATTAAATAAACTAATAAGGTACCAGAATAATATAAGGATGTTACCAAATCATCACTGATATTCCCATTTCAAAACCCATATCACTATTTGGTTTCTATTATGTGTTCTCCATTTCAACATTGTGGGGTTGAATCACTTTCCTCATGCCATGGATATTCAGAATTCTTGTTTTTATGAATCCACATCATTTACTATTTTCATACTATCTCTATAGTTATTTTTTCAAAATTTAATCTTCTTAGTTTAAATTTTTTTAAACACTTTAGTTCAGACCTGATTTATTTTTTGACAAAAAAATTCAATTCAATAATTGCATCCAATTGATATCTTATTGACTTCTCATCTTCTTATGCATGGGATCAATAATCTTCCAAAATATCTTTTGATATAATATAAATACTCATACCTTTAATACACCTTAATTCTAGATTTATTAAATAAAAAACACTATAAAACATATAATATTATGATTCCACAATAATTTTGGAGAATAACTACATATAAAGCATCATAAAACACTGATTCAAAAACATTATTGACAACATGAAAAGCTTGCTCTTAAATTTACACCACTATTCTAAAACTAAATGGGATAACCTGGGGACATAAATTAGAGAGGGATGATCTATGAATCTCATAATGTGAATAAGAAATAATTTCATATTGTAAATAAATATCTTTTATCCAAGATGTATATAAATGTAACATAAGAGGTGAGAATCCTAATCATGAATAATAATTCATGGTATAACATTCTAGTCTAATAGAAACATGGGAATGTGGAAAAAACACAAAACAATGAGTCATAAAATTATTTAAAGGTTAATAATAAAGAAATAAGAACATAGTGTTCTTAGGATAATATCATGCACAAAATCCATAGCATTCTTATGAGATTAAAAGATTACCCGATGCATTGGAGATCTATCTGGGTGCACCCATAGTAATCACATCATTTACAACCATAAATTTTCCTCCTAGATTATATAACATAAGAACTTATTTTATCTTGATTAACCCCATGAATGAGTAGTATGGGTTACAAACAAAAATTTAAGCAGTAATATTTTTATAGGTATATATATGTGAATACCCTTGATTTGAATTGATTTCGGGAATTCACATCACAACTGTTTGTCATGAGATATCACAATGAAATTTTGACTGCATGAACATTGAACATTAAGATCTGTAAAATGATTTAATGAGAGGAAAAGGGTCTATCATAATTTTTAAATCAAAATTACATCATTATTTTTGTGTTAAAACATATCCCTAAATTTTTAATTGGTATTCAAAAGGCATAAATTTAACAAGGTTCTTGAATAAAATGGAGGAGAGGATCCCATACCTTGAGAGGGTCTTTCCAAAAGCATGGGAGGATCTAATTGAAGGACTGGGGGAACCTTGGGAGTGATTTAGAGAGGTATGTTTAGTTTAAATACATTAACCATGGTTTTTTAGAGAATAATAATGTGATATTGGGTGTGTTTCTTTATGAAAAGAGGGCGATGTTCTTTATTATTTCTGAATCATAAATTTTAGACTATATAAAAAATGGAATAAAAAACCCCTTGTTTTTTCACATGTTTTAATCAAATGTGGAGTGGTTTTCAATATGTTTTAGGTCTATAAACCAAGAACATGAACATAATACACTAGTTCATGTGGATGTGATCCATGTTTGATAATAATTCAGTTTATAACACTAAAATATAATAAGGTTTTGGAGGACTCATAAAGGGTTTATAAAATTTATAAAATAACATCAAAAAAACATTTTTTTAATGATTAAACCTATTTTTTTTATTGGGATACACTTTATGTATCAGATTACATCACATTTGGGTCATTATGATGTCATAATACAAATAGTATATTTATAATGTATTTAAATTTTACCTGAAAATTCGACTACCATATGAATTTATGAAGAATTATTAGTTTGATGAAATCAATTTACTTAATCCAATAATAAAACATTTTTTATCCAAATAAATATCTAAATATAATAATTTATATTTTTAGGAAAACATACCCATTTATGGGAAAATATTGGTTTTTTGGACAATAATAGTTTTCCATTCAAAATGAAAATTATATTTAACTTCACAAAATTATATTATATATTAGAAATAATAGAATTATTTAATAATTCTATTTTATTAAAATTTAATTAATTTTTATAAATTCATTATTTCTTAAAATAGAATTTCTTAATTGCAATTTCTTATTATAAAGAAATACAATTTGAATTTTGTCGTATTGAAATATATTTTTTTCAATCTCATTAATAAATTTATATTAATAAGGAATAAATATAATAATTATTTCATAGAAAGTGAAATATAAATATCCATGCTATTAGTGTCAAAATACGTACCCCTTTAATACACAAGTGAATTCTCTAAGGGTAAGCTACATAACAGTGAGATTTTCATGGTGTGGTTCGATGAACATAGTTTGGGTCATGATCTCATTGACCTTGAATTTCTCCCATAATTGGTGTCACTCGTGATTTAGAGATTGAATATTTTATTGTTATTTTTAAAAAGAAGATAATGGATATTCAATATCCCATGGACTCTTTAATTAATGGGATTTATAGGGTACTATCCATCTGGTTGATACATCACATCCTTTTTCATAGTCAATTAGATTTGTTATAACTCATAGTATTTAGTAAATATAAGATGAATGTCCAGTGGATATGTTTTCATCAATTATGACTCCTAACAGTCACTCATATCTTATATAACTTATAACATTACAAAATGTAAAAATTAGTTCATTTGTTTTTTGTAACTACATAACATAAATAATGCATTTAATTTAATCACAAATGATTTTTTCATTTATATAATATTATTATTTTTCAATATTCCCCCATCCAAAATTTCCCTATTGATATTTTCATTTAATACACTAGAATGGATGATCTTACTTTTGTTTCATCAACTCTACTGGTTGCCAAGATGATTATTTAAGCATTGGGTTCCTCTATACCACATTGACCAGGTGAGTTTTCATGTTTTGTAGAACATTGTCTCTCGGATATAATATTTTCACCAGTTTCCCCTAATATGAAAGATCATTCTTCAATGGTACCACCTCTAGATTCAGTACATGTGAGGGGTCTATTAGATACATTCTCAAAAGTGATACATGAATCACATCATATACTTGAGAAAGGTTGTGTAGGAGTGTTATTAGATATTCCAGAGCTTTGATGCGATCAAGGATCTCAAAGGGGTTAATGTATCTTGGAAAAAGCATTCAATTCATCAAAAACCTCATGATTATTCCACAGTAATATACAAAGGAACACATTATCATCAACCTCAAACTCCAAGTCTTTTTTATGATTGTATACATAGATCCTTAGTTGAATTGGTAAAGATTTAATATGATGTCGAATGTTTTGATCCTCATATCTAATCTCTTGGAACTGATCAGGTCCCATCTTATTTAACTCTCAATATTTATCCCAATAAGTCATGTATTTACATTTCTTCCCATAAATATCTTGATAATGTTCCATTTTAATTATCGAATATAAACTATTTTTATATGATAACTCTACATAGGGATGGTGTTGATCCTAATATCCTTCGAAGTCCATTCAAAATGATCTAATCACATTATCTAGGTTTTGAATGTTCTATTCAGAATAACCTTTTATACGAGGCTGATAAGAAGTGTTGAATCATATTTATATATTAATTTCATAATAAAGGATTATATAAAACCTCCATGTTATCCTCATATGTCAATCAGATAGAATAGATATTTTCACTCCATGTAGTCTTACCATTTATCTTATATATATCATGGTGAGTTAGTCATGAGAGAAATATTCCTTCATAGAAATAAATTTTTCTACCTTTCAATGGTGAGGCACTACTTCCCATATGGAATTAATACCTTTATGTATCCATAGGAATCCAATAAAGAAATTCATTGTTAGGTTTTCACATTTTAAAAATGGTGTGGTAAATGGATGCATCATACTCCTATTCTTTTTTCATTCAGCCTTGACATTTTTGAATACCAATTATCAAGATATAAAATCAGAAATCACTCTATTCATAATATCCTACCCTAAATTTGGCTTCAAATCATTTTAAATCACAGTTTATCCTAGATAAATCGACTATGATGAGCTATTTTCATTATCCAAAAGTTCTTCCATTAGTCAATTCTTTTATGGGACACATATATAGGTTTAAAACCATATAACTCCATCTTCAGCAAAATTGAACACTATAATATACACTTACTTCTTCTGTAGAAATATATCACCATTCCAAGCCTCCTTAATTATATCACGAATATATATTGAAGTATTTATTTGAGAATATTATGATAAATTTCATTTCATTATTCACTTATTCATACTTTTAATGTCCGTGAAGATTGGATGCCTTATAACCCACATCAATGGTAGAGTTTTTTGATCATTTATACTAAGATGATCATCCACTTTGTTTTATTTCACATGATATTTATTGATTGAATAATCTTAATCATTAATGAGCATTGAATACCTCTATTTCAAAATATTAGTCTTATTTTTTTGAAAATCTATACATAATGAATTTATGGTCTGTATCTATATATCAGCCTTCCCCCCATAGAGACAATGCCTCCAAATTTTACCCTGAAGACCACTTCATCAAATTATACATAATGATTATGGAAGTTCTTCTCATGGATCTTTTTTTGGAGGGATTCACAGGCTATTAATTTTTCTTTTTTCAAGAGTACACAACCGAATACCTTTTTAGATTCATCACTATAGATCACAAATCATTCAAAAATGGTGGTAAATGTGAGAACAAGTGCAATTATTATCCACTTCATGGTATATTTATAACATTACTCACATTGATTATTCTTGAAACACTTGACTCCTTTTAGAGTTATCATGTTTATGGGGCTTGAAAAATGTCAGTATATTCTAAAAAATAAATTATAATAGTGAGATGATCAAATTAAAATAAGGATTTATGTCACAGTGTTTTTCTTAAACTCCATTAAATTGCATATGTTTTTAAATGATCCATAGATATTCCTTTGATGGTGATTAAATTCCCTAGGAATATTAACTTCTCTAAATATAACTCACATTTACAGTTCTTTACATACAAATTTTCTTTCAACAATGTCCTCAAAATATTTTTCAAAGACTCCTAAAGTTCCTCATTTCATTTGGATAAGATAATAAAATCCTCAAAAGTTTATAACACAATTTTTTTGAGGTAATCCCTAAATAAATATTTCATCTGGTCCTTGAAGATGGATTTACCAATTCTGAGTCTAAATGGTGTCACTATGTACACATATTTCCCATAAAATTATTTATAATTAGTATTTGGGATGTCCTCCTTGTTCTCTTTTACTAGATATTTCTTGACCTAAGATCTATCTATTAGTAATACTATACATCAAATAGATAATTGAATATTCCATAAATTGATGGAAGTGGATACCTTATTTATATCTTGATCTTTAGGAGATCACAATAATCAATAAAAAAGTGCATTGATCCATCCTTCTTCATGGAAAAGATGACTGGGAAGCCCCCTACGGAAGCACTTGGGTGTATACACCCTTTATCATTATTCTCATATATTTATTTCTTTAGCTCCTATAGTTGAAAACATTTATTCTATATGTATTATTAGATATTTGAAATGATTAATGTTTATAATCAATTACAAATTAAAAATCTCAACATGGAGGAAGACCATGTAATTATTTGGGATGCACAACATCGTATACCCTCATAATGGAAATTTCTTTATGGATTATCATTATTTTCCTCTAAATGATTTTAGAAAGAAACATTTTCTATTTGGTAAATCATATCCACTCTTGAGAAATTGGTACCAAATAATATTTTTCCTCCTCCTAGAACATATATATAATTTGAGGGTGGTTCATAATACAGTTGGTGATTTCCTTCTCTCAGTAATTTATGTTGCCTCTATATAAGGAAAAGCCACTCCATCCCTAGAATAGAATTGAATTCCTTTAAAGAGTGTATAAAATGGTTTGATGGGAATTTTATCCCATATATGTGGACATGGGAAGTTATTTACATGGGATGTATAAATTCCCCCGTATTATGGTTTCATTGAAAACACTACTTCCATGTGTTGCAGTGGTGTTTGAATTCTTATACTAAACATACATGATATGAAATAATTCGTAGAACCAGTAGAAAAAATTGTGTTCAATATTTTTGAATGAAGAACTAGAGTACCTATCACCACATTGTTTTTAGGATACACCAATATATTTGTGATGGAATATTATCTCTCTTGCTTCTTTATAGGTTGTTAGCATAGATTGCCTTTGATAAACCCTATCTTAGGGAAGTGCTTCATATATTTTCCTTTATTCCATGAGAAAAACTATAGGTTTAGGGTTTATTTGATAATTCTACACTTCCACCACTTTGGTGGGTTTCTCCAATATATAATTTCCAGCAGGGCACCATTCTTTTCTACACATAATATTTTTTCTCATCCCCTTTAAGAAATTTTTGGGGTTCTTCTTCCCAAACATTTGACAAGTGGAATGTTGGAATTTCTAACCACCATTATATTTCTCTTGCACACCACCAAAATTAAACTCTGAATTATTATTATTATAAATGTGTGACCCCATAGATATTATTTCCTCTATTTTTAAGTTTAGGTAACATTGGAAAATTTTCTCATTACTTTCAAAGTAATGAATTGCTAAATATTTTAATAGACTTTTAGTTAGTCCACCAAAGAAGTGACAAAGATTACATTTAGAAGAAAAGATAATTTTATACACTAAACATTAAATTAATGTTATGATTTCTTTTTATGATCTGATTTATTAATTATCCATTTGGCATATGGTAATGAAGTACCTATCTATTTTCATTCATAGTGTGTGAGAAAAATATTTTTCAAAAAAACCATTAATGAAATTCCTTTCACTCCATCAATATTATATCCTTCTTATGATTTTTATTAATTTACAATTTCCACCATTGATAACATTCTCCTTCCATATATTAAATATCTAATATAATATTATCTTGAAAGAGAATATCTTTTTAAGTGATATCAATCCATTTTTCTACAATTAAGGGATCTCTATATAGACTAAAAGAAAGACGTTTATTTGGTATGAAGGTCTCAATTTCAACTTTACCGTTCTTTAAGTATTTGGGTGTTACTCTTAATTCATGTTTCAATTAAAAGGCAATATAGGTTGAGAAAATATACTCACAATATCTTTGATTCTTGTGCTCATTGGGTTAGGAATATTATATTTTTAGCAATCACATTTCCCCTAATATTGGTTTCTCACTCAAGTCCTTATATTTACTACCATTTAATATAAAAATAGTTAAATTATTTATGATAGTTTTAAAATTATTAAACACGTAAATATGATACTATTAACATTAAACAAAAAAACATAAATGACATATGTTTCTTAACCAAAGAATTTCTAGGATTCAATCCATGTTTTCCATGATCTATTTCTGCAAAAAAAAATTATATGAATATTTCATTCTTTTAATATGGGTTTATAGTCAAATAATGAAATTATTAATTTGTATCCATCTGGATTTTCATACCAGGTGTGCAGTAAGGCCTGTTTTCATTGACCAGATCCCGAATGAGCTAGGATAATATGGTGTTTTGGGGTCTTTACCCATATGTAAATCTATACCAGATCCAAATCTAATTGTACTATCCACACATGGTTATATTTTTTTTTTTAAAAACTTACTATGTAGAAAACTATAATGTTAGGGATGTTTTCCAATGATCAATCTTATCCATATGTCCCTTAATAGTTTTTTTTAATCCTAATCCCATTAATAAATAGGCTTTACTCTTATACCAACAATAAAAAAACATTTGTTTAATAAACGTTAATTTATTTTTTATTACTTAAAAAATCCAATAATACAACACAGAATATCAATATTCAAAGTTTCATTGGGATATTATATATATAAAATAACATCATAAAACAGGGAGATTTCTTTATAGTAAAATTATTTCCCATTCTCTTAAATTTAAACATATCTTATAAAAATGAATTTGATAACCTGGGGACATACATAAGTTGGTCGTGAGATATAAATCACATTAATGGAATAAAAAATGAATGCAATAGGGTAATGAAATACATATGAGCCAAGATGTGTAATGATGTAACATAATAGGTGAGAATCTTAATCATTAATAATGGTGCATGGTATAACATGGTATTATAAAGTAAACACGGTAATGTGGAAACAACATAAAACATGGAATCATATGCATATTGTAAAGACTGAAAAATTCCATATAAATTTTTTTAAAATTATTTGGGATTAGTACGAGTCTACGATAATTAACGGCATGTGATTGTGAGTCCTAGAGTGCCCGAAATGATCTGTCGAAAAGGTTTTAAGTATAAAATAGCATGCATGAGAAGTTTTCTATAAAAAGTTGAATAACTCTTAAAAGGTTTACTAGATCAGAAATATGACAGCATCATTGCATTCAAGATGGCAGGTTTACCCTAGGCGTGACTTATGTTTAGTCGACATAGGCCTTCCATGAGAAAACTAAAAAAATGCATAAACGTAAATAAAATAATTAAAAAATATATATGATTTTCCAAATTCTTATAACTCACAAATGGTGAATCAGATTAAAAATCTGAGACCACCTCTGAACTTGTGAGGGTGTTCTTTCCTAAGGGAGATCCTAACTTTGGCTGGTGCAGGCCAATAGTAGAAGTTATTTTTTCCGTAAATAAAATAATTAAGTAACAATTATTTTATTGTTAAATTCTATAACACCTAAAAAGTTACTCGTATTGGAAATAAGAGAGTAACGTTGTGGTCATGAGGGCATGTTTTCCATAGTCAGAGCCTATACTAGTCCAGAGTGGGTCAAGGGTGACTGTTAATATTTTTTTTAACTTTTATTAAGGTATGTTTAGTAAACGTGTGGGTGGTGATTTCTATCTTTTGAACCAATGCTCAGAATTGAAATCAGAGGGTACCATTGAACTCATAGTGTCGAGATTCACTTAATAGAGGCTTAACATCGACCACGGTAGGTCAGGTGAAAATGATCATTTTATGGACTTTTGAAAATAATAAAATAACATAAAAATGTTATTTTAATTTTTCTACCAACTGTTGAGTGGCGACAAAAGGACAGTTGAGTTTTCAATCCATTTAATATCTTGACTCTTCTATTTTGTAACCATGCCATTGAGAGTTAACAAGATCGTTAATTAAGACTCATTCATGAACCCCATTAATCAATCGATGCGTTATTCACCCTTATCCTCAATTTAAATGAGGCACGAGCTTAGGTTTTTGATGTGGAAGTGAGGAAACTCTGATGAAGTACAGCAATGTCTTCCACCATTGAAGAACGAAGGCTTAGAAGACAATGTTAGAGGAACTGATCCGGTGTCATTGAATGTCAGCGGCTTCATCATGTGTGGATTCTTCTTCCAAAACCACGATGTCTCCTCTGAATTCGAGGTAGGGGTTGTTTATGTTTAAACCTAAGTGAATTTGTTTCATCCAGTCATTCTAAAAAAGCATGACGAACGTGGATCAACCAAAATGAGTTGACCCATGATTCATATGAATATTGTAGGGGGGTTTTTCTGAACTTTTAACAAGTTTGAATTTATATATGCGAAGTATTTATTTAATACTCGCTCGATTTGACGCTAACGCAGAGGGTGCGGGCCAAAATAACAAGGCTCAGACCCTATGCTGCTTCATTTTTTTTCATGTTCATCATGGGAAAAGTTTTAACTCAATGAAAACTTGAATCTGGGGGCCCTGAAATGACAGAATGATCCTGGGAGGCCCAAAGGCATAAATAGAAGGGAAACCAGACCACTGAAGCACACCCGATGGCCCGTGGAAATTCTGCCAGCGCGGCACCAGTGACCGAAGGGTGACAGCAATGGATGGAATCGGCCAACCATGATGGAAATAGGTGGTGTGGTATCATGTGCCACAGAGAGAAGCTAGGGCATTGAGATGTAATAGCAGTAGGGGGAGGTCGGCCCTCGGCGGGCTGCCTTGGCCGAAGGTGGAACGCCGTCACTCGCCAACGTAGGGAGTGACCTCGAAGGGGAATTACGCCCCATGGGTCCCTCTGAAAGGAGGGTGGAACCACGTGGCACCGCTGATTGAAATCCAAAAGGGAAAAAGTCCATTCGAGAATAGTGATCAACCCCATGCGGGTCGTGCCTAGCCATGGCGGGTTGTGCCTAGCCAAGGCCAGTCGGGCACGTCTGCGGCCCAGCGGACCGAGCCACTGCATAGCCCACATAGTCTGGCCTAGCTAGTTTAGGCTGAGTCAGACATAGTTCATACCAGAACCTGGTCATGTGGTCCCGAACCGGGTATGATTGGCCCAGGACGGGCGGTTCATGTCAATTTGATCGGGTAGACCAGACCTGGACCCTTTTCGGACCAGATACGCTTAAAATGTCATATCATAGAAACTAGACATCCATTTGATGAACTTTTTGTGAAGCTAAATCCTTGGAATGAGATGTTCCTTTTCAGATACTCTTCCTAAGTCTTTGAGAAAGTTGGAGTACGATCAGGTTGTATCGAACCCGAATCCAACCTGCCCCTCAGTACTAAAGTTCATATAACTCACAAACTAGGCGTCTGATTGACATGTCGTCTGTCTCGTTGGAACCCTTAAAACATTAGGTTCCATTGGGTTAGTCCATTTTGGAACACATTTATAATTGAGGGATGATCGATATCTTGTGGAGCAGTTTCTACGGAATGTAAGTGCACATAGTGAGTGTAATCCTATGGTTGGATGTCATTTCCATAGAGACCCTGTGTGGATCAGCATCATAGAGACCATGTGTGGATCATAATCATAGAAACCCAATGTGGATAAGAATTATATAGACCCTTTGTGGATCAACATTATAGAGACCCTGTGTGGATTAGCATTATAGAAACACTGTGTCGATCAGCATTATACAGACCCTGTCTCGATCAGCATTATAGTGACCCTGTATAGATCTACATTATAGTGACTCTGTGTGGATTAGCATTATAGGGACCCTGTGTGGATCTACATTGTAGCGACCTTGTGTAGATCGGCATCGTAGTAACCCTGTGTAGATCTGAATGATAGCGACCCTATGTGGATTTTCATGATAGTGACCCTATGTGGATCAACATTCTAGAAACCATGTGTGGATCAGTAGTGTGTGACCCAATGAGGACCATCCTTAGAGAGGCCCGTCATTGATCAGCAACATACAAAACTGTGTGGATCGACAATGGAACAACTCCTTCATGGAACATTTTTGGAAACATCCTAATGGAATTAAAGGATATTTCTTAAGACTAATATTCATTATTTCTGAAAATTGAGTTGTATACCTAGTTTGATATGAGTCGTTTTCTTTGTGATTTGTGATAGAGATCTTGATTTTTGGTTTTCCCATTGTGGGATTCAATGAGTCTTTTGGGGGTCTTGGGGTACCTATTGGGTATTTTATACTCACCCTTGCACGGGCTTTTCCTGCACCGTGTTGTGTCTTGTGTAGACGACAAAAAACTTTGACTAAGTTTCGAGGAGCTAGGACATAACAGTGTACAGAGGTGACCAGGTGGCATGGAGATCCCTAGTGATGATTTTTACCTACCCTTCATATATGATCCTTGGCAGATGACCTCAGGAGATGTTTTCCCTTTTTGATTTATTTCAATTTCATTTGGGTGTGTGTTATGGATCCCTTTACTTCATTACTTACTTTCACACTCTATAGTAGTTTCTAGTTGTGGTTGTACCTTTCTCCATTGATTTTGATTCAATATTTTGTAGTGTACCATGTCTGTGTGTGTACAGGTTTTGAGGAAATGCCTTCCAATTTTAGGGAAATGCCTTTCGGGTGCTAGTCACCGACCCTTGGCCAACGAAAGGCGGTCTCAGGGTAGTCATAGAATGGGCCTACGGAGATTGGTGATGTAAAATTTGTATCAGAGTGGTTGGTTCTACTAGAAGAACTAAAAGACCATGTTTTCAATGGAGCAATAGTGTTAACTGTCTTGAGTTTGGGTTTTAGTTCGGGGAGTCCAATTTTGGTGTGGCGGCCCATGTATCCATACACCAGGGACAAGAATTATGATTTTCGACATGTTATTTGTAAACACTAGTTGTGTGTGTCTTCTAAATGTTGTTTCCTTCTTGATATCTTTGAGTTAGATCACTAGGCATAACTTATTAACTGTGATCCATCATGATTCTCTTTCAAGATGCTTCCATGCGTACAGCCAGCTAGGATTCCAATGCATGACCATGAGGATGTCCATAGTGTGATGGGGCTCTAGTATAATGATATTTGCATGAGATGGTAACTTTGGGAAGTGTCCTAGAAATACCACTACCCATTGGTTAGAAGTTACTACTGGCGTTACTGGTAGAGTACACATATTTTCTTAGTTCCTTACATGAGTTTCAGGGACAAATACACCTCAGGTTACGAAGAAAGCATGACTCATAGGTTGATAAGGACTATCATGAGGTGGTGATGGAGTTATCATCTATCAATGGAACAATTAGATCTGATGGTGGTCTAGGAAGTGAAAATTCCATGTGGCTCAGCAGGGCAATGGTAGTGTTTATATTAAACTAATCATATGATGAGGTGACTTTTCTTTGGACAGAGCTTGAGATCCATCCCAAGAGAAAAGGACTCTTTCCATAAAAAGATTAGGGGTATGTGTTCCCAATAGCTTCTACATCTTCTGTAGGATGAAATGTCGATAGTTCTGTATACGTCGAGGCATACCAACCATTCATGGTACTCGATGAATATGATACGAATAGTTCTTTAGTGCTCGGACCTCTATGTGAGATGTGTTCAGGGAAATCTGAGCTAGAACTATTACTCGGTGTATTCCTACATAAGTTAGGGTGCTAGAGAGAACCATTGTGGTTGAATGTTCTTTGGATGAGCAGATACATCCAGTGAATTTTAGCAGTGGAAAAGCAAGAAACGGACGCCAGTCCCAGAGACATGGGCATGTAAAATGTTTTGGGAAGAGGAATTGATAGGGAAAAATTAATCTTTAGAGTAGTAAATGTGAAAGAGGATCTAGGATAGTAGAATGTGGTGGTATACATTTTGACATGTTACAACCACCACCCCAATATGGTCCCTAGCTATGCTAGGGAGCTTGAGGACATAGTAAGGGGTAGCTGCATGTGGTCATGGATTGTGACCTAAGGTATCCATTAATGATTCGAGTTATGTTCTATGTCTAAAAATAGTTGACATATTAATATACATAGGTACAAATCATTCCCTATCACGAATCATGTTGAAAACCTAGAGTTTCATTTTAAACCATTGACTTGACCATTACATCTGGAGATACCTATGAGAGGATACTCGATAATCACACTTATGCTGACAGTGTAATCTGACCCATTAGGTGAGTGTTTTAGTTGGATCCTCTTGGTGGCAGTGTCGAGGCCTTACGACATTAGTTTTGGTATTGACTGGTCATCTTCAGATCATGCTCACATTGAATGTTTTAGGAAGAAAGGTTATGGTATGTCTACACCATTCAAATGGGAGTTTTTCTTGGTAGGAGAAAAAGGAAACTCAGGAAGCACGTGCTAAACTCTTGCATAGGAGGGAACAACTGATCACTCTTGAGTCATCTAGCCTTACCCTCATCGTAGTAGGTGGTTTGGGTTTTTAGTTTCCAACAGTAGTGGTAGAGTTCTGGAACACCCAATCAATGGATGTTTCTAAGATTACCTCTCCTTAGGGATAGGGACATCATCATTGTCTTGTACCTGAGGAGATACAAATATCTAAAACTGTATATAGATTGGCTCCCGCGGAGCTCGAGCAACTGAGAGTTTTGTTGGATGAATTTTTTATTGTCTACTCCGATCACAAGAGTATTTGATATATATCATAATAGAAGGATCTAAACCTGAGACATTAGTGATGGATGGAGTTTCTCCAGGAATATGACTTGAGATAGTCTACACTCTTAGGGAGGGAAATTTAGTTGTTGATGCACTCAGTAGGTGGTTGGGTCTACACCTTCTGAGTGAGGTGACAGAGCAATTAGCCATGTGGTCGTTATCCTTTGTGGATAGTGATGGAGTAACTTACCTATAGTCTATGATAGTTACACCCACACTCCTTCAGCATTCCTGGGAGGCATATCTTGGGGACATTGACTACAAGGTTGGACATTATCATATATCCTCAGGAGTATCCTGATGGATTTTCTGAAGGTGGGGAGCACGTTATCCTCCTCAGAGGATGCTCTATGGTACCAGTGTCGCTATGAGAGGAGGTGTTGAGGGACTTCTACACATCCCATTTGGTGGTACATCCAAGAGTGGAAAAGATATACCAGGACCTCTAGAATTAGATATGGTGGACACCGATGAAGAAAACGGTGGTGGAGTTAATTTTACGATGCGTCACTTATTAGAAAGTGAAGGCTGAGCTTCAGGTACCAACTGGCTTAGCTTAGCAACTTCAGGCTTCAAATGGGAAGTGGGATGTTATATCCATTGATTTTGTGATGGGGCCACCACGTATGTCAAGGGGACATGATTCCATCTGGGTGATTGTTGACCGCCTCACCGTGTCGGCCTACTTCCTACCCATCAGAGAACATTTATTAGTAGAGAGATTGGGATGTATCTACGTATGGGAGATTTTACGGCTTCACAGGGTGCCATAAACAATCATCTTAGATCACAACACATGTTTTACATCCTGCTTGTAGAAATGGTTTTACCAGGCGTTCGAGACTTAGATACGATTGAGCACCACCTTTCATCCTTAAAAGATAGTCAGATGGAGAAGACCATACAGACACTTGAGTACATGATTCATGCTTGTGTCCTTGATTTTATACGTATTTGAGAGGACCAACAGTCACTATTAGATCTCTCTTACAACACAGTTATCACTCCCCCATCAGCAAGGATCTGTTTGAGGCCATGTACGGGAGACCTTGTAGATCACCACTATGCTGGACAGACCCAGGGGAGTTAGCCCTTATGGGTCTAAAGATGGTATAGGCCACCGTGGATAAGGTTCAGATCATATAGGATAGAACAAAGATTGCACAAAGCTGATAGAAGTCTTATGTCGACAGGATATGGATACCCTTGGAGTTTCAGGAGGGAGACCATGTCTTCCTACGGGACTCACCACAACAAGGATTACAGAGGATTGGTCGGGGTAGCAAGCGATATTCTAGGTTCATCAGACCTTTAAAGATCCTCAGTATAGTAGGAGAGGTGGTGTCTCGTCTTCACCCCACATATGCACCGGGTACCTAATGGTTTCTATGTGTTGTAGTAGAGGAGGTACGTGCGTGATCCAAAATATGTTATTGATTGGGGATAGCAAGACATTGATGATGGGGAAAAATTTATTGAGTTCTCAATGGAGATTGAAGATCAACATGAGTGGGTCATTCATGGGTGGTTGATTCCTTCAGTGCATGTTTTTTTGTAGCACAGGAATCACTAGGAAAGCACATGGGAGTGGGAGACTCAGATACGTGCTCAGTACCCTCATTTAATCCTTAAGTTTTGTTGTAGCTTTTGGGGACAAAAGCCATAAGGTGGGGAGAATGTAAAGACTCTGAAATTCCATATATATTTTTTTAATATTATTTGGGATTATTATGAGTCGTCCAATATTAACGGAAAATGATTCCAAGGTGCGGAGTTCCCCAAATGATACGTTGGAAAAGTGTTTAGCTTGAAAGAGTGTGTGTGAGTAGTTTTCTTGAAAAAGGGGAATAATTATTAAATAGGTGCCCAAATTAGAAATTTGAGGGTATCGTTACATTCAAAATGGCGGGTTTACCCTTAGTGTGACTTAATTTTAGTCAGTACATACCTCCAGGGAGAAAACCCAAAAATGGCATAATCGTAAATAAAATTATTAAATAAAATTATGTTATTTTTTTAATGATTATAACAAATGAACGGTAACCCATATTACAAATCATAGACCGCCAATGAACTCGTGAGGGTATGCTTTTCATAGGTTGATCCTAACTTTGTCCGGCATTAGCCAACAGTTGAAGTTAGTTTTTGGCTGCAAATAAAATTATTATGTTACAATTATTTTATTGTTAAATACTATAACTCCTAAATGGTAACACATATTGGAATTCTGAGAGTACTGTTGAACTCATGAGGGTTTTTCTACATTAGTAGAGCCTAACCTGGACTGTTATTGGTCGAGTGTGATTGTTAATATTTTCTTGAACTTTTTTACGGTGTGTTCAGTAAACGTGTAGGGATTGATTTCAATCTTTTAAACCAGTGCTCAGAATTAAAATATGAGGGCACTGTTGAAATCAAACTACCGGGATTCACATAAGGGAGGCTTAACATCGACTGGATTAGGATTGGTGAAAAAATATAGTTTTATATACTTTTTAATATTAATAAAACATCATAAACATGTTATTTGAATTTTTCTTCCAACTGTTGAGCTGCGGTGATGGGACCGTTGAGTTTTCAAGACATTTAAGGGCTTGAATCTTTTTTTTGTAAGCACTCTACTAAGAGTTAAGAGGTTCATTAATTAAGACTCATTAATTAACATCATTAATCAATCGATGTGTTAATCACCCTTCCCCTCTATTTAAATGAGGCCCGGGCTTGGGTTTTTGACACAGAAGTGAGGAACCTCTAATGAAGTACCGCGATGTCTTCCACCAACGACGATCAGAGGCTTGGATAACAAAATTAGAGGAATTGATTTGGGATAGATGAACACTAGAGGTGTAGATTATTCTTCCACAACTGTGATTCCACCTCTGAATCCAAGGTAGGGGTTGTTTATGTTTAAACTCAAGATAATTTTTTTCTTTCCCTCATTCTTGAAAAGCATGATGAATGCCGATCAACTAAAATAAGTTGATCTGTGATTCGTATTAATTTTTCAGGTGGTCATTTCAGTCCTTTAAACAGGTTTAAATTTATATATGTGATTTATTTATTTAACACCTGCTTGATATGACTCTAACGTGAATGGAGCGGTCCAAACGAACAAGGGCCAAATCATTAGCCTCTTCAGTTTTTGATTCTTTCTTCCTGGGAGATGTTGGAACTCGATGGAAAATTGAATTTCGGGGCTACACAATGATGGAAGCATCCGGGGAGGCCCGTAGGTTCAAATGGAAGGAAAAAAAGGACAACCAGAGCTCACCCAATGGCCCACGGCTATTATGTCGGTGCGGAACCGGCAACCTGCACTCGCAGGCGATGGCGACAATCGGCATCGGTCAGACGTGGTGGCAGTAGGCAGTGCACCATTGCCCACTGAGAGAAGTCGCAACATCGAGCTGTAGTGGTAGTAGGGGGATGTCTTCCCTCTGCTGGTCAGGTTGGCGGATGGTAGTGTGTCGTCGCGTGCCAGAGAAGGGATCTGTGGCTTCGGAGCTACGGCAAAGGGCACTCGCGCCCCGCTAGTCCCACTAATATGGGGTAGCACCACGTGGAACCACCGATTGAAATATAAATGGAATAATTTCTGTTCGATAAGGGGGAATGACCTCATACATGTTGTGCCCATCCAAGGGGGCTTGTGCATAGCGGAGGTAGTTCAGGATGATCCGCGGCACAACGAGCCAAGCCGCCACCTAGCCCGCTCAGGCCGCTACGACTGGTTCGGGCCGGGCTGGGTTGGACCCAGGTCGGACCCAGTTTGGGTCTGGTCGGGATGGCTGAGGCCAGTCGGGTCGGGTCAGACCAACCGGGTAAGACCAGACCCTGACCCTTTTCAGCCCAAATATGCTTAAAGGATGTATCTTACAAACCAGACATCTATCTGACGAACCGTCTACAGAGCTAGAAACCTTAGAATGAGACAACCCTTTTGAGATAATCCACCTGTTTTTTGGATAATTTTGGTGTACGGCTGGGTTGGATAGAACTCGAATCCAACCAGGACCTCGGTACTAAAATTCCTACAACCCACAAACTAGGCATCTAATTGATGGGTCGTCTGTCTTGTTAGAACACATACAACATGGAGGTCCTTCTTGTTTCTACATTTGGGACCATCATGGTCATTGAGGAATGACCGATATCTTGAGGAGTAGTTTCTATGAACACAAGCACACCGAGTGCAGGGAATCCTGTGGCTGGCTGTCATTTTTATAGTGACCCTTTTTAGAAACACATCATATAGACCCTATGTGGATCAGCATCATAGAGACCATGTGTGGATTGTTATTATAACGACCATGTGTTGATCATCATTATAGTGACCTAATTTGGATTAGCATTATAGTGACCCTGTGTGGATCAGCATTATAAAGACCCTCCGTGGATCTGCATTATAGCAACCCTATGTGGATTAGCATGATACCGACCATATGCGAATCAACATGATAGTGACCCTCTGTGGAACAACATAATATCGACTCTCTATAGATTAGCATCATAGAGACCCTATGTGGATCATCATTATAGTGAACCTGTGTAGATTATCATTTTAGCGACCCAGGGTGGATCAGCACTGCGTGAACTGACAAGGACAAGCCTTAGAGCAGCCCATCGTGGATCATCAACATACGACCTTGTGTGATTCGAAAATGGAAAAAATACGTTATGGATCTTTTGTGGAAACTTCCTAATGTAATAAAATGATATAGCTTAAGGCTAATATTTTTTATTCCTGGATTGAGTTGAGTCTTTTGATTTATGATGTGTAATTGAGATCATTCTTTGTGGTTTTTCCTTTGTGGAATTTTGACATACCATAGGGGGTCTCAGGGTCACTACTGGGTATTGTTATACTCACCCTTGGATAGGCTTTTCCTGCAACTTATTGTGTCTTGTGTAGACATTGGGCATCTTTGACTGAGTCTCGAGGAGCCAGGACTTGACGGTGTATAGAGGTGAATGATTGCCGTGGAGAGGCGTTTTGTTGAGTTGTACCGACCCTTCCGATAGGATCCTTGGTGGATGAACATAAGAACTATTTCCCCTTTTTTCATTATTTTTATTTCAGTTGGGCGTGTATTCTATCCCCTTTTACTTTAGTAATTAATTTTACACTATGTAGTGGTTTTTAGTTGTGGTTTCACCTTTCTTCTCCCATTTTGTTTCACTTGTATATAGTGTACCCTATATGTGTATGTACAGGTTTTGAGGAAATTCCTTCCTATTTTATGAAAATTTCATTCTTCTGCTAGTCTCTAACCCCTGGCCTAAGGAAGGTGGTCTTGGGGCAGTCATGACACAGGCCCCGAGGGACAGGTCTTGACATATATGTAATGGTTAAGCACCCATAAATAATAATATAGTGTGCTTACGATATCCTCCCATGAAATAGACATGGATTATCATGATATTAAAACATTTACTAATTAATTGGACCACTATTAAGGTGCACCCATCAGAATCATATCATGTTCATAAATAAGTGTTCCTCGTAGATCATATACCATAAAAATATATTTCATCTCTATTAACCCCATGATTGAGGATATAAGTTACATAAATGTTATTACCCAATAAAATAAGTATAGGTACATATATTTGAATACTATTGGGTGGAAATAAGTATGGTAAATCACTTCACAATAATTTGGAAAGAAAAATCATAGTGAAATTTTAGTATCCTAACCGTTGTACTTAATGAATCAAAAAAATGGACTAACGAGATAGAAAGGGATATATCGAAATTTTTACATAAAAAAGGACAGTTTGATGGATTTGTAGAAACATATCCCTCCATTAGGAATTGGAACTAAAAAAATTAAACAAGGTTTTTTACTAAATGGGTTAAAGAGAAGATCACTTACATTGAGTGGATGTTTCCAAAAGATTAGAAGGGTATTTATAGTGGATTACAAGAGAACTGTTGAAGGGATATGTGGTGGTAAAGTCATATTAATGATGTGACCCAAGGTTTCAAGTGAATATATATGAGATCATGGGTGGGTTTATATAGGAATAGAGTGGGGAGTTCTTAATTATTTCTCAATCATTGGTTTTGGACTCTATAAAATAAATTAATCAAAAAAGAGACCTTAATATAGGGTTTTCTCATGGTTTTTGCTAACATGGATTATTTTTAGTTATTTTATAATCCCATGAACTTATTATATTAAAATAATATCCCTAGTTATGTGGATGTGATTAATTTTTACAAAAATTTAATTTTAAAAACAAAAAAAATATAATATAGGGTATTGAGGGCTCATAAGTGATTTAAAAATTTAATAAAATAACCCAAATGAAACATTATTTTAAAGGGGAACCATATATGTTTTCAGGGATAAATTTTATGGAACATATTTTATCACTTTTTGGTAATTATGATTTCATAATACAAATCATATATTTATACTCTATTAGATCTCTACTCACAAATTCATGTTTATCGTAGGATTATGAAAAAATCACCTTTGGATAATTTCAACATGTTGAATCCGAAAATAATATTTATTTTATAAATATAAATTTCTAAATAATAGAATTTATAATTATAAATCCAAATCCCCATTTATTAAAAAATACTGATTTTTTACAATAAGAGTTTGCTGACCCAAATAATTTTTTATTCTTGGCCTCATAAAATTATATTATCAACTATAATCATGAAGGCTCAGAGCATGAGTAGAACCCATGTTCCCCAAAATTTATTAAGAAAAAGATAAATGTCAGGTGATTACACGAGGTACAATGATCTTGTACCAGCATGATAAAAACGAACAGAGGAATGAAAGAGGCAAGAAGCACCTCAAAAATACATGCAATGCCATAAGAGTTGGCATGCATACCAGCAGCAGCCACCCATGTTTGAGTCCTCACCAAAAGCAACCTTCTTCTGAACGACATACATTTTTTCAAAAGCCTCCACCTAGTTCTGCATTTGTGCTCACACAAGGTAATAGCCTCTGAAACAACCCGACATTAGTTTCTCCATTACAGAGGACTCAAAAAAGAAAACAACAAAAACATGTCATCTAGGCCAACAAACTACTTTACTTTCTGAGTGACACAAACATCATCCTCCAAGGCATGAAACACAAAAATTCACAACCCACAAGTACACATGACAAGGTCTAAAATTCCCAAACTTGTGTTATGGCCACATGGTGAGAGTGTGCAAGAGAAACACAGCAGGCGGGTTTTCTACCTCCATTATCATAGCACTGGTCCATTCCCTTGGTGCACTTCTTGCTTGTTCATCCATGCTAAAAAATGACTCAAGGTCATCACTGTTTTTATGATGATAATCTGCTTCGTGTGCTGTTCTGTTCCCCTTACCAATATTTAACTCCTCCAGTTAATACAATGAGGACAGAACTGAACTCATGGTGGTGTCAGGGGTTGTCAAAGAGCATTTGTTCAATGGTCTCTTGATGACGTTTCCATCTGGATCCACTCATATCCTCATTTTCTCCTTTGATTTCCTGAAATCATCTAGCAGAAATTCCAGCTCCAAACATAAACAAAAAGTCATCAATTGAATTTATTGAGGATGAACCCCTCCCTGTGTCCATCAAGTGGCCAGAAAAATTTCTATACATCACCTCCAACCCTCCATCATTAAATAGATCATCAAACATCATATCTGAAGTTCTAGATTTTTTCCTTGGTGCATTGCTTGCCTTGGCATTGATACCAAATATCCATTCAAGATCATTTTCATCATCTTGAGATTTATCTTGTGCAACAGAGGGCCCACACACCCTCCTAGAGCTTCAAAACCAGGGAGAAAGCAGCCAAGGTAGTCCTACGAGATATCTATTCTCACCGAAGTTGAAGGTAATTGAAATCAGGGTCTTTATCGAGCTCAAATTCTACTCTATCAAAAATTCGCTCCCTAATATTGAGATAGTCGTCAACAGATATTTCCTTATTACGATATCTTCCAAAAGATAGACTTTCTTGTTCTTCAATCCAAGGGTAAATGTCCTCCTTGTATCCTTCCTTAATTACACGAGTGAAATTTTTAAGATTAATTCTATCCTCTTGTTCATGAATCCAATGGTAGGGTTCTTCTTCACTTTATGAGGAGTCCCTCTCTTCAGGATTTTCAATGGGCACTGGCTGTGGAGGAATGTTGATTTCCTTCATTCAAATCCCTGATGATCTAGAGACAATGGTTCTCTCTAACTTAGAGTAATCAATGCATTTTAGAGTCTTCTTGGGATGTGGAGTGATGAAACCATCAGGATCAATAAGTGGTTTCTTACATTTTTTATCACTCGAATGCATATAAGCATCCTCAATTTGAAGCGCATGCTCATTATCAGTATTATTAGAATCTCCAGAAATAGAGTGAGTCTCTTGGGCAGCCTCATGAGAAGGTGGAATAGCTCCTAAAATGCCTTTAATAGGTTCAGAATTAAGGACCAAATCTACAAACCCAGATAAAACATCGACCTGAGTGCACTAAGGCTACACTGGAGAAGATTCTATGACCGATGAAGACAAAAATGGGCCCTTAGCATTCCAGTTTCTAGCTTGTTCAAAAAGATTCCTTCTCTCCTTCTCAACCCAAACTGATTTCCTTTTACTGGTCAGAGGTTTTCCAACATAACGATTATTCAAAGGGTCCTTACCAGGTCCACAATCTCCAAGGGAGTGTCCAAGATGTAGGAAATTAGAGCAATATCTAGGTATGTTTTCATAAACAACTTCCGGAAAAAAATACCCACATCACCATTTTGGATCCAAATAGTTAAAGGTACTTGCTTTGTAAGGTCAACCTCAACACACACATGTGCAACCGACATCCTTGTGAGATTTTGAGTGGCAGAGTCCAACTTAATGGGATGACCTATAAGTTTAGCAATAGGGAAGAGGCCATGTTGTTTGAAGAAGTGCAACGACGGTCCTGGGAACCCTAACTAGACAGGGATAATTGTGGATTTAATGCTCAAATCAAACATAGGGGAGCATTTAAGGACCTTCATCATACAACCCCCAAAAATCCAAGAACCCCTAGCCCATAGCCGATAATAAATATTTTCAAAGGAGAAATGAATCGCAATATTCAGCGAGTTGAGAAACCCATTTTCCAAATTAGTTTAATACTGTCCTTTTAGGGGTTTATAGTTTTTCATATCAACTATAAATTATAAATATTATTTAATAACAATATTTTATTGAAATATTATTTATTTTTATAACTCATAAAATGTATAAAAGGACAGTATTAAATTATTTTTCTTATTACCCAAAAAAATTGTGTTTTGTTATATTGAAATATAATTACTAATAAACTCATTAATAAATTAAAATAAATAAGGAATAAATACAAACAATAATTCATTGAAAATAAAATATACATATTCTTATTGTTAGAGTCAAGATATATATATATCCCATTATTATAGTAGTGAACATCTTAAGGGTAAGGTGTGTAGTGAAGATAATTTTTTGGGATGGTTTAGCTAACGTGTTTTGGGTAGTGATATCTCTAAGGTTTAACATCTACCATAAATGGTTACTCTCATGAATTTGATATTGAATATCATCTTAGGATATATCCAGGGAATATCCCAGAGATTCTATAAACCTCATAAGCAATGATAAATGGTATTTATATGGTACAATCCAACTAGTTGAGGCCATCACATCCTTTGTCTATGTCAATTGGATTCTTTCGTGACCCTTAATATATAATAATTATAAGATCACTATTAAAAGAATATATTATCAATGGATAAGATTATTAACAGTATTTTAAAAAAATATAACTTATAATGATCCATAATGACTAAATGAGTGCATCTTTTTTCTATAACAACAAATCATAAATAAGACATTTAATTTAATCACAAAGGGAATTTCATTTATAAAAGTTTGAATTGGTACATATCAATAATATCCCCATAAGGATTTTGTTATTAATTTGGGAACAAATATTAAAATCAGACCCATCACAATTAATAGTGTATCATCATTAAATAATTTTAAACCTACTATTTGAATTCGGTTTAGGATACAATAATAATTAATAACAATAACATGTTCTCTATAATAGTAACTAATATACACATCCATACATATTATACCTCATGAAATTATTCATCCACATGTGAAAAATGTTCCTCAAAACATTGAAAAAAAGGTCAGATATTCATTCTAAACAACTATTATAACTCTTCACATATCACAAAACGTTGCACACTGGCCTATTATCCTCAGAATATATTCATTTTATTAACTCCATCTCTATACATCCCCCCTACAGAAGAGATCTATCCCAATTAGGTTTAATAGATGACAGTGGGTTCTATTATAGTTTTTTCCTCCACATTTATAAATAAATTTAGTAAATTAATAAATAAAAATTTATAATAGGTTTATCTTTCTCCCCCGTTGAAAAATATATCCAAATAAAAAAGTGAGAGAGGGGGAAAATCACGATAGCTTTTCTTTGAGATGAATGAGTTTGAACACTTATAAGGGCCTGGGTTGTTGAAATCACTCCTTAGTTAATGAATTTTTTAACAAATCTTTTATTTTATCCTTTGATGAAATAAATTCTATCATAAATACATTTTTATTCATAAGAACATTGATAAAGTGATATTTTCTACCAATGTGTTATGATAAATAATGTTGAACCATATTTAATGATTGATTAATAACATTCTAATTATCCTAGACCACAGTCATAACATCACATTCTACTTAATATCTTCCAATTAATTCACTAACCACATCAATTGATTTAACTCTTTAGTATCAACCAAATATTCTACCTTATTAGTACTCATGTTCACCATGATTTATTTCTTGGGTTTCTAACATAAACCTATTATTACAAAAAAAACTCTAATGGATGTGGGTCTTCAAACAAAAATATTTACAACACAATTTATATATGTATATCCAAATAGATCAATCTTTCATATTCATTAATGGTTTAGTCTATAGACCATAGTTCCTTCATTATACTGGAGATTTGTCTTTCCTATAATGAAATGAGTCTCCATTGGTACAACTTGATACCAACAACATAATTTGAATGCATTTGAATTTTTTTTATTGAAGATACAAATTATATCAAACTCCGAATAGAATTACGAAATTCTCATAGTCTGACTATTCCCTCCTCTTCATCCTTTTTCAATTTTGTTCCCATTGAAAATTCTTTATAAACTATCTTTGAATCCTCCAAACTGAACTTATTTATAATTTTACGAAGATTAAATCTCATGAGAAAGAATGATATGATTTATATTTTGATATGTTTTTAGGGTCCCAATTTATCTAACTTATCCATGAATGGAAATATCAAATAACTACTTCATCACCAAAGAAAAATCATCACATAAACCTTCTTCATTTCTAGTAAAATTATATCACCTTTAAAGTCAATAAAAATTCATACCTCTTTACCATAAATATTGTTGATTCTTTGTTCTCTTTTTCATTATTGAACATTAACTACTAAAGAAAATTCATTCCTTACAATAACATTCTCAAGGGGATTTTTTAGCCCTTATAGATCATTATTAAACCTAAAAACATAATTTTCTTATTTACAAAGAAATAAACCATGGGGTTACTTAATGTAAACATCATCATAAAAAAACTGTATTAAGGAAGATAGACTTCAGATCCATTCGGAGAAAATGAATTTCCTTTTTCCTAGAAGAGGAAGATATATCATAATGGTATATTGTCTCAAAACAACTATATATGTCCCATCAAAAGAAATTCCTTCAACTCATGAGAATTCATTCGACGTAGCAACATTGTTATAAAATCTGTTTTCTTATCATGATTGGTGAATAAATCCATGGTTTCATTCTTTTAAATTTGATCTAATTAATTATTCATTATATCCTCTCATGGTTGATGATTTGATGCCTCTTTTACATCACTTTGTTTAACATGGGTGAGCTGTAATATATATTTTTATCCTTAGTATTCTTCTCATATGAACAAGTTTTCATTGTTCTATAATGATATATTTAACTTGCACCAATATTCCCATTCTCAGATGTGTTAAATGAGATTTTTTATAATAACATTAAATTGAATAATTTTTATTAACAATATGTAACAATTATTATTTATTTTTAGAGAATTTACCCTACTTATCAATAAAAAATACTTAAACATAACTTCGTGAACTATCTTCTTGAATTTTTATCTAATTCTTCATGTGTTTCAATACATTCACATCGATAGTATCCGTAATATTAAAATTCTCTTTTCTATAAATATGGTATATTTTTCAATCTAGTGAATAACCTAGGACGATACCATCAACTCATTTCTTACAAAACTTCACAACACTTTAACAAGTCACCTTGACTACACAAGGATTTCCATACACCATTAAATATTTCAACTTTGTAGACTTCTTATAATTCATATAAAATGGTTACATATATTAATTTATTATGTATTTCAAATGGTTTTATAATTTAATCACAATACCAAAAACATGTCCCTTAAAATACTGAGAAGTGTCAAGCCTGATGAGTATGGTATGGGTACTCTCCGCCAATTTTTTGTTCTTCCACTAATAAAATTTTCCCCATTATCTTTAAAAGTATTTTTTAGGTGAAACCACACCCATTATCAATATTTCTTCAAAAATTTATGTATATTTTTATTTCCTCTACATTATTCTTCAAAAAGATAATATAAGTGATGTGAGTAAAAAAATCAATAAAGGAAACCCAATTCTTATATATACATTTTGATTTCTTCCTCATATGTCTGCAAATTTTTTATTGATTAATCTCAAATAGATGAGATGTTTGGATTTAAACTATCATATGTGGAAAACTAATAGTATTAACCTTTTGAATGGTATAAATAAAACTTTTTTACTCTCACTTTTGCATAAGAAACACATATTAATTCTGTTCATGAGTAATATTGATCATATTCTTTTGGATGATATGTCCAAGACATCAATGACATAATTGGTTTCCTTCTTTAAAGCTTATGTTTCATGAATTTTTGGCATCACCAACCTATGAAAATCCCCCCCTGTTTTTTGTACTCCTGTTAATACATATCCATCATTTATAATCTTTAACAAGAACCCATATTTTTATAAAATTACTTTGTAACCTTCATCAAATTGTAGATATACACTTAAAAGAATATGTTTTAGACCCTCAAAATATATGCTTTTATTTGTATTCAACTTATCCTTTCATATCAATATTGATATGATGCCTTTTATTTTATATGTCCTAACATATTGTATGATCACTAACCCTTCCTTTTACATTTCAATAAAATTTAAAATATTTAATGTTTCTATCTTATGTGAAGAACATCCACTATCAGGAATCCATATACTTTCCCTTTTCAATATGTAAGTTAACATTCTGTAACAAAATCGATTTTCATATAGTTTTCCTTATTTTAATAATAATTTTGAGTATTTAAATTCATACTCAACTTGGATTTTTAGATGATGATACAATATTAATAAATATAACCCGACTTTTCAAATATTCCATAAACCTCCTCTAGTTGTTAAAATATATTGTCAACATTCATTAATGAATTTTCATTTCTATTATGATCTTTTCACTTTTCTGTTTTTCAAATCCCCTAATACATTTTCATTGAAAAAATGATGGATCATAATAATATTAGTTATTTAATTAATAATCTCATTCCATGTTCTAAAATATTACATTGTGCCCAAAATAATTATAAAATATATATTTATCTTTGAAAATAATTTATTTTTTGACGAAGACAACTAATTTTGTTCCATAATTTGGTCTTTAATTTTAGATCAATTTTGTGAGAAATATTTTTTTAGACTCCCAATTCATTTTTATTTGATCGAGGAATATTTCTTTCAAAAAAAATTCTATGGTATAATAATTTATATATTAAAATTAATGTTCCCAAAATATTTTAAAAAGAATAATTATCTTATTTCACCAGAAACATGGATTTTTAAAAAATAAATTGAAATCAAAATTTTACCAATACATCCATTATATTTTTCATACTTATTTGTGGTATTATATACTAAATTTTTCCACATCACTCTATGAATTATCCAAATCATTAACAACATTCTTCTTTGATATTTCACTATGTTCTGGAATAGAATTCTAAATGATACTTTCCTAATTTATTTTTGTCGATGATCAAATTTAGTTTGACATTATTAAGATTTTTCACCTTATTTTTAACATTATCTTCCATCTAAAACCTTATAGTGTTTTCTTCACCAAGAAACTACCTCGAGTTATTAATATTATTCATCAACCGTAACTCTTTATCAAAATGAGAAGAATAATTTTTTAAATGATTATTATTTTTATTTATATATTTGATATTATTTTCTGAATTTGTGATATTTAATGGAATCATTCATTCTTTTCATTCAATATATATTCATTGTCGATTTATTCCAGATTCGAAATATCTTTACGTCCCTCACTTATGAACCTGTCCTAATTCACTTTAGTAATAATTAGTGTTTCATCAACATCCCTAGAATTCCTAACATCTGCATCATCACCACCACCCTAGTTATCAATAATAATTGATAATATTCTTTTTAGGGAAATCTATACCATAGTCATTGGAATAAAAAAAATTATTTGATTCTGTTCTTTATTTATAATGTTTAATCTTGGTCACCCATTGTATTGTTCAAAAACATATTCTTATTTTAAATTAGGACAACTTCATAAAAAGTGTCCAACAAATCATGAAATAAAACACTTTTGCGGTATTTTACCTTAATCATTACATTTCCACTCATCACACATCAATAGATGAGTGACGTGCATTTTTAAAACTTCTATTTGATATATTATTCTTTATGAGAAAACACTTCTACCAAAACTGGTTCATTCACACACATTAGGGGTTTGAAAGAAATTTAATTTTCTGTCTTAACGTTCATTTCGAGGACCCATAACTTGTCTATCTCATATAATATAATAATACTACATACATAATCTAATGTATGTTTACATAGATCACATCCATCTTGTCCTTATATGTTTTCATAAAATGTCTGAAAATTCATATTGTCTTCAAGAAAACCATTGTATCCTCAAATTTTCCACCAAAACATATAATAGTGATATCTATTTTATTTACCCAGTTGAATAAAACATATAATATTTCATTATACATCATTTTATGGTCTTCATAATTCAACTTCCAAACCTATAGTTTATAATTATACTCCATGGAATTTAATTCATAGATATTTCCAAACATATCTCATATTCCTTTTGAAAACATGATTCCTTTTACATTGAGGTAATAATTATTTGATAGAGATGAAATAATAAAATTAAAATAATATACAACACCCTCCAGGTTCTTTCTATCAACATCTTTCATAACTGTAGTTTCCACATTTGGATTTAGACCATCAATTGGAGAATCCAAGATATCAAAGATGATAGACAGTTAGTAGGGAATCATTTGATCATTGAATATATAATATTAGTTATTGAATTTTGGAAAACCCTCACTCTTTACTTAATGTAGGTTTCCCATTAGTTACAACCACAATTAAGAATTAAAAATTCCTTATATAGATGATATTCTTCCCTCAAAACTCAAAAATATATTCCACTAAATAAGGGAACTCTTATTTTAAAAACATTAATAGTACCAAATGGATTAGTGGAAAATCCATTAGTGGTTGGGTGATTTTGTGATTACAATTAATATTTATGTTTCTTATATGTAAAACAGTCACCACCTATTAATGTTATTACTATTATCACTATCAAAAATTCTGAAGAGTATTAAGAGAATGAAAAATCAATTTTTATATAGTCCACTTCTCAGAATGTGTTGTTAGTCTTTGAATTGATCTAATGATAACTTGAGATAATATAGTCTAGAAGAATCATCATGTGGATTAAATAATAATATAGAATATCCAAGTACTATTGTTACTCTTATGTCTCCTAACATTGGAAATTGATCCTATATAAAATTAAAAAATCATAATTTTTTTCCAATAATAATGAAATATTCAACTATATTAGGCTTCCATAATATTTCGTTGTATTTATTAATATTCTACCTACTCATTTTCAACTTTTCATTATATAGAATCAAGTCATTCTTCTATTTTTTTTATTATCTCCAAAATATTTTCTATTTCTTTATATTCTATGCATTCTATATTAGCAGTATTTTTCAACATGATCAAATTTTAATTTCGAATTTATATTCAATATAATAGATAACTTATAATAACTCTAAACTTCATCCACTTCTTTATTATTATTTGGATCATTTAAATATTCTATATTCCCATTTATATAACTAGATACTTTAGAGATTATGTTTGATTATCCCTTGATTCAATAATTGAGCCAAACCATGAGATCCATCCAAAATCTAAAATCACTTTTGATAATTAATTATTCTCCATTCACTAAAGAATGTTGACAATTGTTTCATCAGTTTTTAATTTAACAAATATTTTACCATGAGTTTTTTAATATTGACTCAATATTACTATTTTTAACCACATTAAAAATTCTCTCAATGCACTAAGCACAAGGAAATGTTGTCCATTTATCATATCAGTGTCGTATTTTCTTCTCACACCATGAAATTATCCCTGACTTGGGATATCTTTTTTGATCCATGAATGAAATCAAATCCATTTTGACCCTTTGTATTAATAGTCTTCAATATATAAAGGGAACAACAAAATAATTAATTTTTTTAACCATGGCATGGTCTCCCCTATTTTTTCACAGAAAAGAACTAAAAAATTGAAAATGGAAACTTACACATCACCATTGCAATGGGACATTGCAAAAAATCCCAAGTAACATTGATCCGCCAATCACCATAGTTACCTCCCTGAAATGTTTGAGACTTATAATTTTTGATAGGAATTATTTTAATCTAATGAACTCACTAAAATGTCTATTTTAGAAATCAACTCCCCATTTTGTTTATATATAATTTTTTCTATCGAACTAGGTAATGGTTGAATCAAATTTTTAAGACCACGACTAATCAAGATTTTAAATTATTCTACAATAGGTTATTTAAAATTCCTATACACTCTCCATGGTCATGCATGGCCATGGAATGAGGATTTGACACGAACATCAAAACACCTTCTATGTGATTCTGATTATTCAAAAACCATGGAATAGAATTTAACATAAATGAGACATCAGGAACCACATGAGCTTGATCATGATTTATATTTTGTACGAAAAAATTCAACACCATAATCACGTACACATTATATCTTTTTCATTACTCACATTCTTCAATGTAGGATCAAAAATATATTAAAAATTCACTTGGCATTGTAACATGTCTCATTGGGTATGATTTACTTATAATGTATTCATATAACATAATGGTGATATCATCTTCACATGTTTAACTTATTATCACTTATGAAACCATATTGATATCTCACATGTTCTACCTATTACCAAGAATCTATGCTCACCCTTTCTTATGTTACCATTCCCTAGGTTATGAAGAATGGTATTAAATATGATTTTTCTATAAGGTGTCTTGAGTGGTTAAAATATAGATACATGTCCACAATGTTGTAATATATTTCACTTATATGTCTAATATTGAGACACACAATACCTGTCGGATATGGGCTGTGATTTATTATTAGATAAAATTGAGGTTTATGTAAAATAATGAAATTTATATGTATGTTATTGTTGGGTTGTGTAATTTTTCATCTAATTGGGGTTTAGTTAATTAAATATATTATCTTATAAAGAATAAGAGGATAAAACCATAAAAACCAAAGTTGTACAAAAAATTTTAGAGGATGGACTGGGAGTTATATATGTTAAGCATATCAAGTTATAGGTTGAAATGAAGGTATAAAATTTTAAGATATATTTGGATTTATATCTATTATCATTTAATTATTAACAATTAATATATATTTTTAATTCTCACATCACCATTTTTTGTTTTATTCTATGGATAGAACTTGAAGCTATGAATTTAACAATGAGTGTGATCAATAATGAAATAACGCTTCCAATGAAAAACCAAATAGGATGAGATATGGAGTATAAAATCATGTCGTTCTTCTCACCCTACTCTCCCAAGTGACAAATCAAGCATTCACTCTTATATCTGGTACTAAAAACATATTCACTACATACTAGCTTTGAACCCATCTGAAGCTACCCAAATGTAACATTCCATAGTTTCAATATCAATTAGAAGTATTGAGTTATTTACACACCCAATATATTTTATGTTTGGAGTTGTAGAGAGTTTGGATAAACCATAAACTATGAAAACCGATATCATTACCATATAGGGAGATTTTTCCCACTTTACCATGTATTCATTATTTTATAATAAGACTTAAACATGTTCTAAAAAATTCTCTACAAAT
This sequence comes from Viscum album, assembly GCA_963277665.1. NCBI lineage: Eukaryota > Viridiplantae > Streptophyta > Magnoliopsida > Santalales > Viscaceae > Viscum > Viscum album. Next base: position 1,590,887,362 of record OY728160.1, on the reverse strand, counting down.
GATTCCTATCTAGACATATCATATATAATACTACTCTTCATAAGTGGAGGAAAAATAAAATTTAAGAAGGGTGATATGTAACTATTAATGACCTATAATTTACAATAAAATCTATCATGGAATGAATAAGGCATGAATAATATGGAAGAAATATATAATAATTTAATAATTATATATAACTGAAAACAAAAGCATGAAATATATCTATTTATATCATAACTATGTAAATAGTAACCTGAATGAAAGTAAATGATTTCATAATGAAGGAATTTATGATGGTGAAAATCATAAATATACCATGAAGGCCTCTTAGAAACACATCATACATAAATGGGGAATGTTTTCACCCAATACCCATGCTAGTTTGTCTCAAGAGACCCACCAGTGCATCGAGGTGTTTTCAAATTTTGGTCGATGCCCATCAATAATTATGTTCAATGCATTAATCATATTAAATAATCAATAAACAACAATTTACATTGCAATCGTTCCTTAGTAATCAAAAATAGCATGCACTGAAATAAAGTGTGTGGATTGTTATCCTTTCCCCATTCAATAAATGGAATAACTTTCATAGTAAGCACCTTAAAATCATTATCGGTATAAATAGATGGGTATACGATTAATGCAATATAAAAAATTATACAAATAGAAATTAGGATAAGAATTTATCCATGAAATTTAATAAAAAGAACATGATGGAGAAACAATGTCAAGAGAGGGATGAAGAGTTATAGATAACACAACCCTTATGAACAATGTGTGGTATGAAATATAAATTCATAATGAAATTTTTATGGGAATAATTGAAACAAAAATCCATTAGAGTTATCACTTTTATATATTTAGAGTAAATGGATGATTAATTTTAAAAAAGAATTTTCAGAATTATTTTATAACATAATATTAAGAACTACCTTTAAAGTCACATTAAAAAATCAATTTCAAGGGGTGTGATTTTCATTTTAAAATGAAGATTTTCCCACATCTTTTCGTTATGTTTTTAAAATTTTAATTGATACTTTTTCATTTTTTGTTAAATAATTTCACTTTTGTAATTTTAAAATTAATTTTTTAAATTATTCATTTTTTATAATTAATATTGTATTTGTAGACTATATATTAATTATTTGTGTTATAATTATTTAATTTTTATATATTTCTTTCAATTTTTAGTTCTGATTAGCTATTAATTTTATGATAGTTTTGTTTTCATTAATTAAACAATATTCCAATGTGTTTTCATTTTATTAACATAATATTTATTGTCTTTTCAGTCTTTATTTTTATAAATAACATTAATTCACAAAGTATTTATTTTTTTCATTTATTAATGTAATTCTTAAATTTATCATCCTTAAAAAATTTAATTAACGACATTCAAAATAATTTATTTGTTCTGCTTTTGAGTTTTATCCATATATTGATTTATGTTATATTTTAGTTCACTGCATTGAATTTATTTTCTGGTATCCAATTTTAATTTCTACTAATTAATTATTTTTAATTTAATTTAATATTTATTTGCTTAATTAATTGAATTAATATTTTTAATTTCCACTTCTTAATTTATAATTTTGTAAATTTTATTAAATTGTATTATGAGTTTGCGGATTAATTTTATGACACTATAGTGTGTCCAAGTCTGAGTCACCGAAGTAGTTTAACAACCTTACCCTCTCGCCAATTGATTTGTCTCCCCGAAACCTTAGTAACCCATTGACCAACCGACTCCTTATTTTTTCTTGAGTCATTGATACCGATTACTTACCGAAACTGCCATCCCTCCTCTCCCTGACTCACCGACAGCCCGTTGGTCTCACTATCTCTCAACCTACTGACCCATTACCTAACGACTCTCTCTTATGCTACGGATATCTCCCATTCACTCATCGACACTTGCGACACACCGATGCAACCACACACTAACACCAACGCTCTCACCGCTCAACCACTACTATGTATCACCCCTAAATCCACCACCAAATAATCATCCGCACACGACATAAAATATAGATTCAAAATTTTCAATTCCAACAAATCAATCCCTGATCTCAACCCGACTGTGAACCAAGATTGCCTTTACCAATATCTAGAACTCCTGAGTTGAAGAACCCCTCCTTGAACAAATATCTGTCCCAAACCGCCGCCTTGCATCCACCATATGGCACCGCGATCTGAGAACCCCCCATTTGAGTCCGAACACAACCCTAATGTCCTCACCGAGGGAGACCCGCACCACCAGATCTGAGGGAGTCGCTTGCCCTCGATTCTCCATCACTGAGACGCAGACACTTAAGAAGGCCTGTGAAACTGCCGCCGAACTGAAGGCCTACTGGGAATCAACCTTTGTGCTGCAGAGCAGGAGCTGTTAATGGGGAAGTCGTTGCCACTGAACCAGACGAAGCCACAGCCAGCTTCAGGAAGATCCAGACCCCCTCATGGTGTTGCGTAGAAGGGAAATTGGGGGGATAAAATTGAATATATATATATATATATATATATATATATATATATATATATATATTAATATAAAAAATAAATATTAAAAAATAAATATAATAATTTAAAAATAAATAAATAATTATTAAAAAAAATACCAAACAAACTAATTTAATAAAATATATAAAATGTAATTTAAAATAACAACTTATAAATAAACTTAAAATATCTAATAAATTATACTTTGATATTTACTTTAATAAATTTAGTAAATATAATTTAGTATTTTAAATAATATAACTATAGTTATAAAAATAAAAAATTTAAATACAACAATGTAATTAATTCAAATAAAAAATAATAATTTAATTTAAATTTTTAATAAAGATTTAAACACTAATTACTAATAATTTTAACATAATAAAATAATCAAAAAATAAATATTAAATATTAATAATTTAATGTAATTATAAATTATAAAATAAAAAAATTAATTCATATAATAAAAATATTAATTAAAATAAATAAATAACATAATAAAATAATACATTTTTATAATCTTCAGATTAAATTTTATAATTTTTTAAAACATTAACTCTAGTAAAATAATCAAATAATTTCATTATTGTGAATTAAATAAAATAATCTTAATCAATTAAAAGAATAATTGATAACAACTAATAATTTAATCCTTTCATTAATCTAACAATTATAATAACTAATTATCTAAGTTAATATTTATAAACTCTTATCATTACATCAAATTGCTTAACTTATCATTATTTTATTATGCAGATTCAAGGAGGACCTTATATTCTATCCATATACATTCAAACCAACTAGTTGGGAGTTAGTTACTGGGGTTAAAATACAATGACAATTGTTGTAGTGAAAAAGTGCATGTGTGCGGTGACATTGGGAAAAACTTATCAAAGTCAGTGGGAATGTTTGCTGACTTTCATCAAATGACAGAGCACTTAAAACAGAGCAGCATGAGACTTGGAAGGTCATCCCTCGATCACCTCTAAGAGACAAAGTCATGGGGTGTAGGAGCACTAGGGTAGTTCATTCTCCCTCTTTTGTTCTAAATTTCAATATTCTGTAATCAGATATTTTAATGTTTGTAACAAATATTATCTTAGGCAGAATTTGTCAACTCGTTGGTTTTAAAATTTACTAGTTTATTTTTCTAGTTCTTCAATTTATCGTTGTTTCGCATTATAATTGACATGCGAGATCCGTTCTAATGTTCATTTAAATTTAAAAAACCTTACTTTCTTTAAAAATTCAAACCTTCAAGTTCGATCGGTGAGATTGAATTTTAACATCAATTTTTAATGCTTTATTATCATTAACATTAGAGTTTTATTATGACATTAAATCTAATTGATATCTTTTGTAATTCTTAATAGTCGATGAAATTTGGAGTTACAAACTCTAAAAGTCATACTTCTGGTTAATGTATCTTTTAGCGAGGTAGATGTATCATTCTTTTCTAGTGGTTACATTGCATCAACATTTATGTTATAAGGAATCCTTTGAAAAATAGTAAGATTGACTTTTACCTAGGAACATCTCTTTATTTTTCATCTATCAGCATCTGTTGTTTGTGTTTCTTGCTGCTTTTTTATATATTACTTCCAGTTTAATTATCACTTCAAATATAAATATAATAAAAATTTATGTATCTTTACATCCATATAAAACTTTTAAAAAAATATTAAACGTAAAAAGTAAATGAAAATAGAAAATCTCACCCACTGTTGACAGAATTGTGTTATTTTGAAAATAAATTTTGTTCTTCCTCTTTCCCGGTGGGTTTGACCAAGCTAGTCGCTACACAGTCATAGTAGGAAAATAGAAATAAATTAAACATTAACTTGTTTTCAAGGATGAGTGGGTAAATTTAAAAAAAGATTTAACACATTAATTTTAAATGATTTCAAAATATTGAAACACTAAATTTAAATGAAGCTAAAAATAGGAAATATGGAGAGGAAAATAAAAACATACATATGCAGAATGAAATACCTTTGTTTATTCTCTATAAACATTCATAGTTATTTACAAGGAAAAAAATTTACAAAAATATAAGCATATAGTTTTCATTGAAACCCCATTTAAAAATCCAATGGAATAATGATAACGGAGCATAGACATAAAATCCAGAAAACATGTTCATGTGGAAAACGTTAGAAAAGAATATTTTTTTCAAAACATTGTAAAACAAGAAAAAAATGACCAGTATTGAACATTTTTAAATGATACATTTTAAAAAAATTCTAATGAAATTTAAAGACAGTAGAAAATTTACTTCAGAAATATTTTATGTATATTGAAGACTATTCTTAAAAAATATAAATAATATAGATATGAAAGCTAGCATTTCTTGACCATAAGGTAGAGAAACAAATGACCTCTTATACAGGAATCAATTTTTTTGAATTGTAAAACAAGGAGAGGTGATATGTTAAGATGAATTTAAAAAACTATAAAATAGAGATGGGATAAAATATAAAATAATAAAATGTTGGAATATAACAAAACATCTATTTAATACACATTCATTCCAGATTTATTACATAAAAGCACACAAAATAAAACCTAGATGACCAAGTAGTATAGTTTCGTTGGAAATTATGTACATTACAAAACAACTAGAAGAATTAAAAAAATCATCTTTATTGACATTTTTCTCAACATGCTCGTACATAAAACTGAATTGGATAACTTGGGGAAATACATAAGAAAATTGTGGGAAATAATGCCCTGTAAGGGAATAAACAATTTCTAACTTGAAGAGAATAATACACGATTAAAAATATGGATATCAAATAAGAGTATGAATCATAAACACGAACAATGAGAAATCATATAACTTGATAATCAAAAAAGAAACATGGGAAATGTGGAAACAACCTAAAACAATGTATCATATACAAACGTTAGGGATAAATGCCATGATATCATGATGAAAAAAATTATGATAATGTAATTGAGTTTACTCCTTGTCCCATTAAGACATCTCATTAGACAAAAAATTACCCAATGCCCTGGAGCACAATATAATTTTGGGCGCATCCATCAAATTCATTTAATTCTCATGCTTAAGCGTGCTACATAAATCATGAAACATTGATTCATTAAACATCATAGTTTAATCAATGATAAAGGGGGTGGAATTAATACACCCTTGTAAAATATGTATAAGTGAATAAAGGTGAATACCCTAGATAGGAAATGGGTATGTTATTCACTACACGATTGTTTTGGCGTGGAAAATCATGGGGAATTTTTTTTAGCATAACGGTATCACAAAAAAATCATAAAAGTTGTTGATGAGAGATAAAGCGCCATAACATAATTCTTACATTAAATTGGAATTAATGGGTACATGTAAAGACATATCCCAAAATTGGTAATTGTAACTAGAAGGCATAAAAAAATAATGAAACATGAATAAATAAGAGAAGGAAAGGATCCCTTACTTGAGTGTGTGTCCCCAAACACTTTGGAGAAGCTCCGTGAGATATTGGGGAACCCAGTGCGAACTCTATAGAGTGTAGAGATAAGTATTTACATGCAACATGGTTTTTTTGGGAAGATAAATGAGATATTGGGTAGGTTAATGTAGAAAAAGAGAGGGCAATTCATTAATATTTCTCAAACAATGGTTTTGGACCCTATATAATAAAATAACCAAAACCATAAACCATAAAATATTTTCCCATTATTACAACCAAATGGGTTTTTCTTTTATTCATTTATAATGAAAAATGGATGAACATGTAATTGTAATACCCTTGTAGATGTCGAGGTGAGTCAATCTTTTAAATAAGTGATTTCAAAAGCTAAAAATATATTAATGGTTTTGGAGTTTTTATAATGGATTCATAAAATCAATAAAAAAATAAAATCAAATTAATTTAAATTGAAAATATAGATTTATTCATAGATACAAATTATAGTATTTATTACCTCACATTGGGTTATTATGATGTCATAATAAACAATGTATATTCAAACGGTATTAAATATTTTCCTAAAAATTCGACTATCTTATAAAATATTGAAAAAATCACCATATGATAATTTTGTTGTTTTTATTCTCTAAATAATTTTCATTTTACCAAAATAATTTCCAAAATATGTGAATTTTCACTTTTAAAATAATAATAGGCATTTAATTTTAGAAGGACAGGTTTATTTATAATAACTATTTTTGAAAACTTATAAAAATTATATTTGACTTCATAATATTTATTGGGTCATTTATATCTAATAAACATTATTTAAAAATAATTTTTTTTAAAAAAATTATTTATTTCCAAAATCCATTGATTTATTAAAATAAATTTGTTAATTAACATTGATTATTACTCAAAAATACATTTTTTGTTGTATTTATTTTAAACAAAATAGTTTTATAAAGTAATAGTAAGAAGAAAATATTAAGGTTATTCTACAGAATGTACAATATATGTATTCACATCACTATTTTCTTGAAAAATACACCTTTAATACACCAAAAAACTCCCAAAAATTATTTTGTATAATGGTGAGATTATCATAGAGTTGTTCGACGTACCTAGTATGGGCCATTATCTAGATTTCCTTGAACTTCTCTCATAAATTGTTTCAATCCTCCCTATGTTGTTGGATCTAGGTTTATTATTGATCATGGTTAAATCTCAGTTATTCTAACTACCATGGAAGCTTCGATAAATGGGATTCAAAGGGTATGATCCTAGTGGATGAGGCCATCACTTCCTTTGTCTATGTCAATTGAATTTTTCAAAACCCAATATTAATACTAATCATAAGATCACTTTTAAATGGATATATTATCAATCATTATGATTAATAATGGGTTTTTATATCCAATAGGATATAATTATAAAAATTAAGTGAATGAATTTTATATAACCATATTACAATATAAGAAATTTAATTAATTAAAAGGGGAATTTTTATTTATAATAGTTCTGGTCGTTACAGCCTTCCCCCTTAAGAAATTTCTCACTCAAAATTTCCTTTACCCACTCTAGAACATTTGTGGGTAACATTGCCTCGTCACTTCCTCCGGTTACCACGTTTCTTCATCAAGCATTTCATTTCTCCACAACACTTGGACAAGGGGTATTGTCTTATTTTTTAGAACTTCTTCCCTATGATCTAAGATCGTAAACATCTTCTCTTCATAGGGGAGGTCATTATACAATGGTACCACCTCTTGATTGAGTACATGTTATTGGTTAGGTATGTACTTACTCAAGAGTGATAAATGGAATACATCATGTACTTGATATAGGTTTGGTGGGAGTTCTAGTCAACATGCCATTACCCCAATGCGATCAAGGATCTCAAAAGGGTCGGTGAACCTTGTACTATGCTTTCCCTTCTTCCCAAATCTCATAATTCTCTTCCACAATGATATGTGGAAGAATACCATGTCTCCAATATCAATCTCTAGGTCTCATCAATGATTATCAACATAGCTCTTTTGTCGACTTTGATAATATTTTATGTGCTTCGGGATGGTCTTAACCTTATCCAATAATTCTTCAACCATTTTTAGACCTAGGAGTTTTCACCCCCCCCCCCACATCAACCCAACATGCTAGTATTCTACACCTCTTCCCACAATGGGCTTCATAAGGATCCATATTGATGTTTAAGTTGAAACTGTTTTGGTAAGAGAACTAAACCAATGGAAGATGTTGATCCCATCCTCCTTTTGAAGTCTATTGAGAATGAACTCAACATATCATCATGTGTTTGGATAGTCTACTCAGATTTTCCATCTATTTGGGGATGACAATCCATACTGAAGTTTAGCTCAGTACTCAGAGTGTGTTGGAGACTCTTCCAGAACATAGAGTTAAATCATAGATCTCGATTGGATACAATAGATAGTGGTACTCCATGTAGCCTTACCACTAATCTAATGTATATTTTTTCTAGTTTATTAAATGAGAAATACTCTTGAATTACATTGAAGTGTGTACTCTTCGTAAGACAATCCACAACAACCCAAATTGAATTGGTTCCATTGGATGACTTCAGATGTCTGATAACAAATTCCATAGTGATGTTTTCCCATTTCCAGGTTCGTATGGGTAATGGTAGAATCATACCCTTAGACTTCTTACACTCATCATTCACTTGATGACATACCATGAAATTTAATGTATACTCAGTGATATCCTTCTTCATGTTATCCCACTAATAAATCTCTCAGAGATCTTGATACATCTTTGTGTTTCATTGGTTAATAGGGAAATTCGAACTATGTGCATCATCCAAAAGTTCATTCTTTAACTTCTAATTTGATGGAACACATAGTATTGACCCAAATCTCAAAATTCTTTCTTCATTTACATTGAACTCCAAGTATTTCACTTTTCTAATAGTTTCCACTTTCTTCTGAATTCCCACATCATCCTTTTGAGCAACCTTTAACCATTCCAAAAGAGACGGTTGATCAATCATTTGGGATATGATTGATGATGCTCCCTTATTTATGATTCCCATGTCTATATTCATCAAATATATGAAAATTGGATTCTTTTCAATTCTCATCAATGAAAGAGTAGATGGTTCCTTTCTACTTCGATCATCTGCCGCCTTGTTCACTTTCCCTGGGGGTAATGGATTGAGCAGTCATAAAATTTTATAAGATCTAACCATATTCATTGGTGCATGTTTATCTCTTTCTAAGTGATTATATAGTTGAGGATTTTGTGATCTGAATATACTTCACACTTCTCCCCAAAGAGGTAATGTCGCCAAATTTTTACTGCAAAGATCACTTACACCTACTCCAGATAATGCATGGGCTAATTTTTCTCATGAATTTCTAACTTATTTGAGGCATAGTCAATGAATTTGTCATTTTCTCTTAAATTCCATTAAAGGTAGATTTATAAAAATTTCAAGAAGAAAATCCACACAAACTTCAACATGTGATACAACATTTATATAAATATTTCCCTAATGATTTAATATCATTTACGTTGTGGACACAATATTCTTAGAAAGCATAAAAGATATACTAATTGGAGATGAATTGAAATACATTACGACATACAATAATTTGAAGTAGTGGTTACATTTGAGTCATTCATCATTATCCAGCATATCATAGGACATACCAAACTCCCTTGATCATGGAGACTGTTGATGCTCATCAGGATTCTCAACCCTCACAAATAGAGCATTTTCTTGGGTATTTGATGACTTCTCCACATTTATAGTATATAAATGTGTAAGATTCCTTATATGGAACATTGTTTCAATCCATCACATTATCCATTCATTCATGGAAATTGGATACATTTTACCCTTCCTTTCCACACTTAAGACATCTCCTAGTCCCTTTGTGACATTACCCTTGGTTCCTCCTTCCACACTTGTTACACGAAGGAAATTGGTTCTTCTTCCCCTTATAAACATTAACATATGGAGTTTCATTAGATTCCATATTCCTCTTCCTTGATTTCTTTAATAATTCCACAAAGTACCAATTGTCAATGGTGACTTATAAATTACATTTATCTCTTTAACTTATAAATTTCTAGGCTTCAATCCATGTTATCCATGATCTATGTCCTAACATATATTATTATTGGTTTTTTCTCCATTAATAATATTTTGTACTATACTTATGAATTTACCAAATCATATCTCTTGGGAGTGGCGAACCAAAAATGTAGAAAGGCCCATTATTGTTCACCCGTTCCCATTCGAGTCTAGCACACAATATTGTTTTCAGGTTTTACCCCAACATACTTTTATTCCATAGCCACCTCAACTTGTTCGTATCCAGAAATGGATATTGTTTTTGATAAACTACATAATCTATACTCACAAAAAATTAGATATGTTTTTCTTAAACATAGTCTTATACATAAGGCTTTCTCTAGGCTTTTCTAATCTTAATCCAAAAAATATCTAAACCATCCTCTAATACCATGTATAACAACCATGCTCTTTATTGAACACATAAATGTGATTTGTTACATAAACATTCACATAAGACAAATCCGAAGATTCACATGTCTATTGTATTGGGAAATTTGGAACATTACTTGAAAACATAAGATAATAAATACAACATATTTATTAAAATATTCTTTTACATGACCACAACATTCCTTCGTACTAACCATTGCATGGGATAACCAAAGGACATACATAAGAAAAGGGAGAGCTATAAAGTTCAGTAAGGGGGTAAACAAGGAATTAAATTATGAATAAAAAACATTTTAGGAAATAGGAATATCAATGGAGCATAAGATTAAAATGAACATAATGGCAGGTTAAAACATTATTATCATAACATGGAAATGTGGCAACAAAACTTAACAAGATATTAACATGACCAAGTCCCATTGCACATGGAGGATGAGTAATCCCTCATTGCACATTAATTAAAATGATTAAAACCACATTTCACCTGAAACAAAATTATTGAAAATCATTTCACATGATGTATCATGATACTATTCTTTACCGAATGCATTGGAGCACTATCAGGGCATACCCTTCACAAACATTTCATTTAATCCATAAGTGTGCCACATGGATCATATAACATGATTTAAATCAACATCATAAGTTATTACAGGATAAAGGAATTTTGTATATATATATATGTAATTACTATTCAATAAATATATATTCCTAAAGGTGAATTCCCTTGATTGATAAATGGGTATTATATTCCAGAAACGATGATTATGGCTTGGAAAATCACCGTACCATTTCAACAGCATAATGACGTCATATAGAAATTCATAAGATAGGGTTGATGAGAGAGAAAGGGGACTCTCATAATTTATATATGAAATAGATTTTAAGGGTATAATGTAACATACTATCCCAACATATGAAATGGAATTTAGATGCATAATATGGAAGAAATGATTTAATGGAAAAAAGAAGAGAAATATTTCTTACGGAATTTCGACAAGGTAACAGGTGTTCCTGGAAGGAATTAATGAGAGATAATGTGGTATATCATCATTAAAACATATGTAGGGAATTATGTCTTAGTTGAAAAATCTTATCCCAACATTTTTAATTAAAAATAAAAGGGTATATCAACATAAAGAAACATGGGAAAATAAGAGAAAAGTTGAAATCCCCTATGAAAATTTGGCGTGGTAATGGCTTAGGTAATGGTAAAAATGAGGGGGTAAAAATAATAAAACATTAAAGTAAAATCAAATGGAAATTAATAAAAATATTATAAAATAATCACATTATAACCATTTGATATTAGAAGATCTACATTCAAATAAGATGCATGAATTTGAATGGAGGAGAGCAATGTGAGGATCCCTAACATGGAAGTGTGATCCCAAAGTCTTGGGGGAGGATTATTGGGACCTTGTGGGAGAATTTGGAGGAATATAGTGTGTATGGGTCATATGTTGGTCAAGGTCCAAATATGTTTAGTGAATAGGAATGGGAGGATGAGTTGGTTTATATTGGAAATGAGAGGGAATTCTTCATTATTTAGGTTTTGGATACTACACATTAAACTAATCAAAACCACAAACCATACCATAGTTTTTCCAATTTTTTCTAACAAAGTGGAGTGGTATAAAATATTTTATAAGTAAAAGGGCTGAAAAATTGAAATATTGGGCGTTCGTATGTGTAGGTGAGTCATACTCCCATGGAAATCATTTTAAAATGTTAAAATATTTTATAAGTCTTGGAGGGTCCACGGAGGCATTATAAAATTAATCAAAAAAAATCTAAAATTACATTATTTTAAATTTAAAACTTATATTGGATTAATATACATTTTATAGTATTTTATTGTATCACTATTGGGTCATTATGATGTCATAAAACACTTTATATATGTATACATTATTTTCATTTTACCTAAAAATCTGATCGTCTCGGAAGATTACGAAAAAATCACCATTGGTTAATTTCGACATCCTGATTCCAAAAATTATATTAAGTTTATCTAAATAATATTATAAATATTTGAATTTTTTCTTTTTATATAAAAAACTGCCATTTATTGAAAATTGATGGGTTTTGACAAAAATATTTTCTAAACCGTAATAAAATTTTAGATGGATTTATAAAAATAATATGATAATTTATAAAAATTATACAATAAAAATATTTTATTAAAATAATATTTATTAATAATATTAATTAATTCATCAAAATTAATTCTTAAATAAAAAAATTTGTTTTATCATATAAAAATATAAATCTTATCAAATTGAATACTTAATCATTTTCAGGGTAAAAAAATAAGGAATATAATCACCACTTCTAATTAAAAGGAGGATTCATATAACACTATTATAATGAAAATATTAATAAAACCCTAGTTTAATAAAATAATATATATATATATATATATATATATATATTTCCAAAAAAGAACCATTTTACCAGAAATATCAATTTATATAAATCATTATATTTTTAAGAAAAACTATTATCATAGGGGAATTGATGGTTTACGAATTTTATTTTTAAAATAGATCACACAAAAAAATAAAAAATTCTTGATACATAACCCTTGAAAACACCAACATAAAACATAAAGGTAAGGTCTACGATTGGGACAAAATCTTGGGGCGTCTCAGATAACATTGCTCGGGTGGTAATATTTATTAACATCTACTTATCCAATAGGAGATTCTGTTTAAGATTAATTTGTTGATGCTCAGATTGGGCTTGGTCACAAGAAAACCCTAGTTATGAAACCTCTTTCCTGAGATCTAGAAAATGATCAACGTATGACACAAGTCTACTGGATGAGGCCAACTGATAATTATTCTGGGTCCAAAGGATTTGTTAAAATCTTATATTTTTACTTGTCATGTCATCACTATTCAAAGGCTATATTATCAACCATAATGATACATAACTTTCATTTAAAACCAATTGGATATAATAATAAAAAGTGAATGTGTTTTCTATTTCTATAAGAAATTTAAAAAAAAAGTAATGGAATTTTATTAATAAATTTTCAGGTTATTCCATAAAGTGAAAGAAAGTGACTAATAATTATTTCTCAGACATTGTCGTGACATGTAATGGACTCACGTATTTTATAATTATGTGGCTGACATAAAAAAACTACTAATTATGTGGGGGGGGGGGGACATAAAGACCAATCTACTCCAAACCATCATCACTCAGAACATTTGAATATGACTCTGGGATTTTTATTAAAATTCCCATCACTATAGAAAAATCCACAGTGAAATCCAAGGAGACACGTCTTTTTCCTCTTACGACTCATGTAAGAAGAGCTACCAAAGTAGAGAGAGAGATACCACCATATAGGTAGAGGACCATATACTAATGGAATTGTTATTAGATGAACCTTATGAGGCACATCCTTTCCATGTGTGACAACCTCATCAAGATTATCCTTTTTAGTTCAGAGTCAACAGAAACCTCCCCATCATGCATTGCCATCTAGGTAACAAAATTAGGATCCACCACCCAGTCATGATTAGGATCCAAGGGTTCCCATCTCAGTCAATATAAATCTGACCTATTCCTTTATGGAGGCTCGAGTTCTTAGTTATTTCTATAGTTCCTTGGAGTAGTGGAATGTAATGCTTCGAGAGTGAACTGTGCCCATGGATTTTGGGATCACTGATCACCCTGAACACTACCCTTATCATAGGATCCTTGGACATACTGTCAAGAAATTTTATGTGTTAAAGGATTGGCTCATGGTCTTGGTGTTTTATCATGTGGTCATGTTGGGAAATGTCTTATCAAAGGTATCACATATATCCATATATCTTAATAGTAATAGTGAAGGTTATGGTTAATGTAAGTAGGGTTCCAACTATGGGACATATAATTATGATGATTGGTTAACTCATAGGGATGTTTCCCACACCCATGGCTTCACCCATTTCCACTTCGGATCACATTAATCTTCTTAATTCATCATTACTTCTCCAAAAAATTCTTCTAAATCCACTTTGTGGCCTTCTAAATATCATAAGATTAGGAACTGATGGTGAAATCTAAATCAGAGTTCCCCATGAGTGCTGATACACTCCCTCACAGTTGGTAACTTCATGCCTCTAGAGTTGGGGATTTATCCCAAGATCCACCCCTCATTTGAAGACGTCTCTAAAGATATGAATGGGTATAGATCTATGAATACCCTTAATCTCATGAATCCTTTCACAGTCTCCAATAAAAAGGAGTACCTTGCAGATCCTATGAGTGACCCGGGTCAAAACCATAGAAGTGGATTTTGAAGACATGGAAAATGTTATGATGGACATGGTTGTGCTTCAATCAATGTATTATATTATACCAACACCAGATAATAGGTTTTGTATAGATATAAGTAGGAACAATCATTTTAGTACAATTCATCAGACATGTTACCGCAATTGACGATGCTAGTAGACCAAGGAAAATAGCGGTTGTAACGTTGTGATTGGCCAAGCCTAACTAAGGCTAAACCGCAGCTATCCAACAATCATCTAATAGTGATTTTTGGAAAGTCAGTTGACGAGAAGATGGAAATTTCTAGAACTAGTCAAAATACAGTGGTCTTGCCAACTGTGCCCATTGTGACCCCATCCAAATCAAAAGAACCTCTGATCCTAAATGTGTGTATGGAGTGAAAGTAATATGTTTTGATGAACTTTTCCAATATACTAGCAAGGATATGGATCCTATAAGGCCTAACACTATCTTAACCGATGGGTTGTAACCTTGTTGAAACCTTGAGGATCACCCTCTAGTTTAAAGCTTAGGTAGCGACCACAAAGGACTTCATCAAAGAAGAGACTAAGTAAGAATAATGCCAAACGATCACCTATTTCTCTAGAGAAGATGAAGGGAACCTCATATAAAGTAAAATGCACCCACACTTTAACATTGGCCAGTTCAAGGGTGTGAAGATCAATCACCGTATATTTTACATAGGTTCTAGGATAAATCTCATTCTATCGTATAAAAATTAAAATTTGCGGATAACTGAAGGAAATCTAAATCCCTATGACCAAGAGATTGAGGTTTATCAGAGGACCAAGCAGAGACCATGTGAAAAAGTCTGGTTGAAGAACCTATTCAAAGACATTGTAGAATGATCTGATTTCATGTTTTTCTCATATGAA
Organism: Viscum album; assembly: GCA_963277665.1. Lineage (NCBI taxonomy): Eukaryota > Viridiplantae > Streptophyta > Magnoliopsida > Santalales > Viscaceae > Viscum > Viscum album. The sequence continues at coordinate 1,590,871,775 of OY728160.1, read as the reverse complement.
ACCTCCTAAAATGAATTGATTGGTAGGCCCTAACTGTATTTACATGCCATAGTTCCCTAATCATATAACTGAGGCCTCAAGTTCTCCCTCAGTGGTTATGTTGGAAAGATACAAAATTATGTGTCCCCCTTCGACTCCTATGAGGCCCACTATCTGTATGTTGGATAATAAAAGATAAAGGATAAGAATGTTTAGACTAATGAGGTAGAGTGCGCAACTGATGTTCCCATTCCTTCGATAGACACTGATGATGTTTTTCTTCTCCTGATTCACAGATTAGAGGCCATGATTCTTGAAATGGGAAGTTGCATTATCTTTTCAAAGAGGAAGGGGCACTATGTCCCTATGGTCATGTAACGTTGATGGATTACCTTTTACTCTTATACTAGATGTGATTGGGTTATTTCAAAAACCCCTACCCTTTTGAAGTATCATGATGTATACCCAAAGTTCACTATCTCTCAACACTCGTGTCTATTTCAATAGGGTGGGTTGAGGATCCAAAAAAAAACCCAACACCATTTCCTTGAAATCAGTCATGGACCTGATGGTCGATGGCCTAATGAAATAGGAATGACCAAATTTTGTCCTTTTGTTTTCAGTAGAGAAAAAGTCCCCCATCAAGGATTTCACATCAACACATGCTGACACTAGTGTTCCCCCAGAATCAGTTATCCTAGATGAAACAACACTTGTTGATCCTCAAATCTTGGTCAATGAAGAGGATTTGGATGACACTCCCCCCATATTTTAAGAGGGAGTCTCTACAACCATCGATTAGGTGGTATAAGTGAACTTTTGTACTGAGGAATATCCATGGACAAAGCTGATTTGTGCATCCATGTCTCTAAACGAACAATAGTAGTACAAGTCCCTGTATTAATAACATCATGATGAATTATTCAAGAGATATAATGATAATACAGGATTGTACCCTCACATCTCCTTCCACTATCTCTATCTCTAAGTAAGTGAATTGAGAGTCAAGAATCCTCCTAGGATAATGAACCCTTCTCATGGTGTCATGGTCAAGGGTAAAGATGATAATCATATTAAAGCCAATGTCATCAATGATGTTCAGTATCCCATGTGGCTAGACAACACCCTTACCATCTGATATAATAATATACAGAATAGTGTCTATATCGAATGTCAAGATCTCAAGAAGGGTTATTCGATGGATGATTTTCCCCTTTTAGTGACTAAACTATTGATCGATGCTACAACTGGGTTCAATGATCTATAATTCAAGGATGTATATTCTGAATATAATCAGATCTAGATGACCCCTAAATCTGTCACGTCTACCTCCTTTACAGCACTGCAAGGGACTTTCAGCTATCAGGTAATTCCATTCTTTCTAAAAAAATGAAAAATCTATTTATCAGTGGTATATTAACCATATATTAAAACCAATCCTTAGGATGTGAGGGAAATGATACATGGATGACATGGTTGTCAAATAATACCAATGTTAGGACTATCTCATTGAACTTGAGAAAGTGGTCAACTTCCTTTGTTCTCAGAAGTTGAAGATGAAACCCTTGGAGTGTGCGTTCGGGATACCTGTAGGAAGTTTCTTGGATTCATCATCAAATATAGAGGCATTTGAGATCAATCTAGATAAGAGAAAGGCCATCATCTAGATTCCTACACCAAAAATGCTTTGTGATATCATAGTACTCCATGTCCACATGGACTACATACAATTATTCATCATGAAATTGTATAAAAATTATAATCATTTATCATGGATTATGATGAAATGTTTAACCTACCAGTTGGATGAAGTGTGTTGGATTACATTTGAGGAAATCAAGCAGTATCTTTTACAACCACTACTTCTGATGACACCAATCTCATGATATACTTTGGTCCATAATGTGACCTCCTAAAAATGGTCCCTCAACACCCTCCTCTCTTAGAAGAATAATATAGATTGGGAGAATAGATTATATTATCCCATTTTCTTTTCCTTAACACATAGTCCCAATAATCCTCTGTCGAGAAGAAGAGATTCCTCGTATTGGTTTTCATAGTGTAGATGTTTTGAAATTATCTACATTATCTTGAGATAAAAATGGTTTCCCATGTCGATCCTATAGTGTATAACCTGAATCACCCCATGTTTAATTGGATATTGGAGTACTGGGTGGTGATCCTTTAGAAATTTGACATATAGGTTGTTCTATAGATAGCTACAAATGGCCAGAAATTAGTATTCTTTTTGTCCACACATCCAGATCTTGATGAGATGTTCCTAGATATTGATTTCCAAGATGAGGCTATCATCTTAGTCGATGAAAATATGCCATGATGGAAGACTAATTTCAACGGTGACCATTGGAAAAAACTGGGTTGAAGGAAAAAGTATTCCAATATCAATAGAGTTGGCCAAGGGATCTTCTTCATCACCTTAGAACATGTTGTCCAAAACTATTCATTATTATTTTCAAAAGGCTTTGGAAACAAAAACACAATGTATTATGATCTCATTACGAGTCTTGAGTCAGACCTATAGATTCATGTTCCCCACTTTTATGTGAGGGGAGAATCAAAATTTTTCGTCTTGAAAATTAATGTTTACTGTATCATCAGGATGATAAATCTTATGCCTCTATTGAAATGTACTCACCAACTGATGACATAGTTCCATTTTCTTCTAGATGTTGGTTGTATCCCTTAGTTGCAGGATGGTTGAGTTGATTACTTGGGTAGTCTATCAACCTCACTTTAAAACAAGACTTGGATGATCTGTTCATTCATATGTTGCATCGGTGGTCTGTATCTCCCATCACATCATATGATGATGTAATCAAGTAGGTTAAACTGTTGACTTCCGGTGCTTCTATATTAATACCACTATATTCTCTACAGTAGAATAAACCATTAATAGGAAGACTCATTTTTTCGAATATATCCTGTATGGTGTTCTCCCACAAAAAAGAGGAAAATGTCAGTGAATCTATTGGCACATAGTGTAGTTCACCCTCCAGAGTGAGCCAAACCTAAAGAAGAGTCTCTACAAACATGGGTTTGATATAATTTTTCCCCATTACATTAAGGGTATGAGATTTCCTATGTTATTCAAGATGTTAATTCTAGGTATTATGGTTCACATCAGGTAGGGTTGATGCTCTCCCACAATATTCTATGCCTAGGATACTTATGGCCTACCATAGTCTATGATTGCATTGATTTTTCAAATTTGGGTTGTGATTTTCATTTTAATGTAAACTATGTGCATCAACTGATGGAGTCTCTGCATACCACCATGTATTCATGGATATTTGTAGTCTGGGGAGTCTATGTCAAAGGCCCATATCCACTAAAAAAATATTACCATTGGGGGATCATTGTGATAATACTAGATTTTATTTCTATGTGGGTAGAAGTGATTCTTCTTAACGAAGTCAAAGCTCAGTCGGTGGTTGAATTTGTGAGCTCCCACATTAGCCACTGATTTCCAATTCCTCATGAAATTCTCACCGAAAATGTTTCCAAATTTTGGTTTATTGAGCTCTATAAGTTGTATCCAAATTACAAAATCTTGTCCAAGAAAAATTATCACTATCATATGTAATAAAATATATAGATAAAGTCATTAAAAAAAACTGTTTCAGGGTTTATATAGAATATGGTGGGTCAAAACATGAAAAATTGGATGTACAAGAACCCCAATTCTCTATGGGCCTATTAGAATAAGGCCAAAAATTCTACCCAGGTGACTCCATATTCCTTGGTGTATGGAATATAGCTAGTCTTACCCATCATGATCTAGTTTTCATTTCTCTATATAGCTTTATATGACCATAATATTCCAGACATAATGGAATAAGACTATCTACCTGAGTTGGAAGCCCCCAATGATAATAGGTTTCTGGCCTTGTATAATCCTGAGAGTCACCTGAACTAGATAATGAGGGTGTTAAACTTGACGGTTTTCCTCTACTCCTTATTTCAAGGTGATATAGTGCTATCTCTCAAAATGCCAATGATAGTCAACCTGATACCACCAATGGTGGAAATCAATTGGGAAGGACCTTGCAAATTTAGAAGGCATATCCAAATATCAAATTATCTATTCTCAACATTAATGAAGAGCGAGTTACTCCTCCAAACAATGCCAAGTTTCTCAAGAAGTACATCACATATGGAGGACACAATAGTCTGAGTTTTACAACGTACAACTACACAACATGATCATCCAAGTTGCATAACATTAAACATGGTACAAACTATTATCCCTAAAACATGATGTTAAATTATGTATCTATACTCCAAGAAACTTGAATTTAATCTTGTTCCCATTTTATAAGATGTATTTTGTTAAACTACATAATCCCATGGTACAAGATTTAAGACATTATAATAACATTAATCTTATGGTCCAAGAACTAAAAACCTAAAATAAATGTTCATGTCCAAGAATTAAAACATTAAACTATGAAGAATACTTCCATGTTAGTGTATTTCACAATATAGGACACCAAGTCCTCATTTACATAGGTTTATAGCTACCACATCATGAAAATAGATTTCATAAAATTTTCTCCATTCATCCTAGTTGCACGATGTTAATCTACATAATAAGTATCATCATGGCTATATGAAAAGAAATAGTATGAAACCAAATCGCCCCAAAGAGGAATTCTCCTTCCACATTGGTCATCCACCATTTCTCATTAAATAAATACAAGTGGCTTGATTCATTTCCTCATAGGATACCTAGTGACACCTATATATTTTCATCCTAGTCCAACCCCTTCCCTAAATAATGAAATAAAAATAACAAACAAATGAGTTCCATCCCTATGGGTGGGTCATACCTATGCAAGGATATCTTTTTCAAGAACCAAAAGTGGCTTGATTCCCATCCTTATAGTATATGTAATTATTATAAGACATTTGGACTTTGGGAGCAACATTGAATTTATCACTCCTCAAGCCTCTTGGCCTCAATCATGGGCCATACAATATGACTTCAAAGTGAGATCAATTTGGTGAGGATCATTTCACATGGTGAAGTTCCTACATGGTATATTCATTCTAGGGTATAACTATCACACCACACACACATTCTTCAATTTACCTTTGTTAAATTCTCTAGACCATATGACATTAAACTATGTTCCTCCATTTCATGAAATACATATGGATTGATTCTCATACTCATTGAATATGTTGAGACTCAAACAAATATCATATTTGGACCCAGTTATAAATCCATACAATCATAAGCCTCTTGACCATAGTTAAAGTCTTGGAAGCCCAAAATTACACTTTTGGATGAAAGATTATGTATCATGACTTTAAACTATTGTTGTGATTTTCTCCAGATTCGGTTTTGTGGTTTATGGAATCCTTGACCATCTTTCATGTCAGGTTTGTTATAACATGACACTACACATATCTTCTTGGGGTATACCCCTTATCATTGTTCCTAACTCCATGACAAACCATAAGATCCACTAGTCCATGAAATATTACCACAAACTATCTAAAATTCCTTAGTTTGGGGCCCTCTTTCTGATCCCCCTCAGTCAAAGATTTGAGCCATCCCTTTTTTAGATTTATGTCATCTTTTAAATATAGAATCCCTAGTAAAGGCTTGGTACCATTCAATTTAGTCTCACCTCGAATCTTGGAACAATTCACTAATGGATTCCTAGAAACAAATATTAGATCCTATGTTACTAATATGGTCATCAATTGATCCCACATTTTCACACCTCATTTTGGAATGGAACAGTTGAAGTTCCAATGTCTCAAGCATGGTCAACAATTTATCCCTACCCATCAGTCACAATTGATCTTGATCTCGAAATTCATGGATTAACTCTTTTCCACTTTCATGTATTGTAGTTTAATTCATATAACCATGGCGTCACCCCTAATGTGAGATTCCACATGTTTGGAAAACCCCCCTTACCAATCCTATTTTCCAAAATCATGAATGAGTCATGTGGTTTTAGGAATTATGGTATGGCGTGTACTGCTATGGAAATGTTTCACTAAGGAAACTACAATTAAATATCAATAACCATAAACTAGAAGTCAGTGTCCAAGAAATAATTTATTGATACCATGTGAAATTCCCCCTCCAAATTAGTGGTGTGTCATGAGACTCATTGTTTCATTGACATCCGGTAAATCTGTTGGATTACACATGCCCATTTAGGATACCAAACCTATGTTCCAAACTATATGACCATAAAATATGTGTAATGTAATTTTTTAGAGATTTTTTCTATGCAGTTTCCTAAGCCTCTTTAGATCTATTCATGCCGGGTTGATTATATTTGTTGGTAAGCACATTTCTCTAAGACACGCCACCATGGTCCTAATATAATGAAATTTACCTTAGAGAAGAACTATGGTCCATGAATCATGAACTTAAACTATTTATAGGAGGTCTTGTCAATACGAGCATAAAGTAAATTTAGTTTCCCAATCACATAACATTAAACTATGTGATGTGTCATAATCACAAAATGTTAAACTATACCATGAATCACCCACACGAATGATGTTAAACTATGTGTCTATCATCCCCATTGTATGATGTAAGACTATATGGTATCACATGCGCATTACCAAGATTCCTTCCTCCTTTAATGGCCACCATTCACATTGTTCACATTTTCATCTATCGCTCGATTCTCAAGAAGATACTCCTTTGGGAAATGAGTTTGGAATTTGATCTAACAAAAATTCCTATGCCAATGTACTTTAACCCATATGGTCATAATTCCAAGAGTGTTAGAGTCTATTTGAACATTTCATCAACCCATCCCACACATCGCGTACCCCTTATTTAAATGGTTATCCTCTTCCATGTTTGAATGGATCTCATAACAGTTTGGTTTCTTGTCACATTGGTTCACCAACCATCCTGGGCCAATGTCCAAGAAGACATTTGATGACATTACAATACTTCTTCCATGTTTTTAACATGGCCTGTGGTGAAACCTCATTTTCATATCCCAATTCCTAGTTAATCATATAGATACTACATTTAAATATTTCTTCGAATAAGTCTTATATATTTTTTCCAATTTCATTACATTTAATATTTTGGGAAATTTGATTCAAAATCTCTATTACAATTTTTTTTCTCAAAGCAAACACCCCTGACATTATCTCGTTCATGCACAAGAGCACATTAGAAAAAAGAAGATTTATATTCTTGGGGGCACATTTAGAAATCACAACCCCTCACATCAAGAATTCACTTAGTGGTATATTAATAACTATAGACCCTCAGTGTTCATTGATTTTGTTTCAATCTCACATGGAAATTAATAAAATGGTCATCCCTTATTTCGCACAACTAGAATCAAACAAATGATGTAGTGAATAATTTTTTTGGACATTTTTCATATTATTTCAAGGAACAGGTGATTATATAGTGTGAGATTATGGGGCCTAACATATCCTTAATAAATGATTGAAATATATTTAATAAATGAAGTATTAGTCATGAACATTATTCCCTAAGGAGTGGAATAATATCTTAACAGGTGTGGAGATCAGAAATATGAGGAAACTATTGATTTAAAAATGTGATTTTTACCCCAAGAATGACATGACCTTTATTAGTGTGTGTTATTTGTTAAAAAGTATCTTTATGAATTGAAATGAATAAAATAATAAAATAATATTATTTTATTTATATTTCTTGAAGCTTCAGTAGACGTGTCTTTAAATACACTACTATGGAAAAATCCACGGGTCAGCTGCATGAACCTGGTGTCATTGGAGAGTCATTGGAGATAGAATTGGAGGATATTTCTTATAAAATCAACAATCAAATCAATGATTGAAAATTGACACGCAACATATTCAAATTATCTCACCAACGATCATGGAACATTCCATATTCCTTATCATCGATCAATCCAAATCAAGGTAGAACATTGTTTATTTGGTTTTCTTCCCCCGTTCTGAATTTATATGATGAAAGTAAATCAATTGACCAACATATTGATTTATAGATCTTGAATATTGTGGGATGGGTATGATTAAATAGGGTTCAGGAGAAATTTCTCATGATTAATTGTAATCACTTCATTTTTTGTTCTTAGAGAAACAAATTCAGGTCAATATGAACATCGATCAAGGTTCTTTCTTATGGATTTTTCTTGTGCTTTACTCAAAAATTATTTTGTCATTATGATCATTCTTTGTTTATCCCACATTTTAATGTTAATGGAAATTAAAATGTTTCACCCTCGATTCATGGCACAATTATTCTAAATCAATGATTCGAGATAAGCACGACAAGATGGTGGGGGAGATGAAGGATGTGGAAACATATCAGATAGTTTTTGATACCCAATTTCATTTTATTCCACATGATATGAAGAATGATGAATGAGGTCAATTTATGAATGGATCAAAGGGCCAAAATCCAGAATATCCCCATGTTGTGATTTATCCAAAATAGATCCTTGATTTTTGGATGAACAAGAATGTATTTCCAAGAAGCGACACCATGGGAACCTGCTTAAGGGAGAACCTAGGATCCTAGAAAATCATTAACTAGATAGTTTGTAATTCATGATTACATAGTTTTAGGGGACCACTATACAATGGATAGTTTTTCAAATAGGATAAAAGTATCACAAAAATCATGAGTGGATCACACGGTGTGTGACCTCTACCCAGTTACTCATTATGTACCTCAAAGGGTACACATCCATGAGATGGAGTACACAATTCGAAGAACATCATTTAGTCTCTTACATAGACACATCCAAGTACAAGTACATGTGATATGATGTATAGTGGCCAATAGGTAGAGTATAGGGGAAACATTCAATTCATGTACTTCTACATGGTCAGAGGAAAGATACCTAGGTGGTTTACACAATTAGGACCCGGGGTAAAGGGACATAGTGTGTGACCCCTAAAACGTCTTTTGCACCATATTATACATCATCTATATCATAGATATGTTTAGTTTGGGTGGATTCCCCTTATCCTTTCCCTTTAAGGTTTGGAATCATCTCTTATACACATGATAATGATTCCATAAGAATTATTTCATGGATAGTGTGGTTGGAAACCCTCCATGAGCCCTATAGTGATCTACTATATTCATTTTCAATCCCTAGGTGGAGTTCCAAGAATTTTTGTGACCAACACTACTTGGGTTATGATCCTCTACACAGTAGGTTAATCCAAATTGAGTTGTTGTTATCATCCAATCACACTGGGTGTGATCCTCATCTATGTATCATTTATCTTTGGATATCAATGTGTAATTTATTATGAGAAGACTCAATGAGTAATACCTCTTGGGTATATGTTATATGTTTTATAGAATAAGGAGTATGTTCTCCTGGATGAGTGATATATGGAATCTTTGATCCAGAATCCTATGTTGGAATTATACAATTTTGACTTACCTTTATAGTGTGTGCCTTGTTGAGTATATGTAGATGTTCTGGTTATAGGTTCTATAGACATATGAATGTGTTGAGATGAGTAAATTTAATTTGTAGAATGATTTATAGGTTTGAGGTATCCTACTAGGTATTATTATACTCTCCCCTATATGGGCTTTACCTTCATGTGTTATGTCTTATATTGATGATAGATTTTTTGATAGTGTCCCAGACTGACCAAAGACAAAATGGTGCTCAGTGAGACCAGATTGACCGAGGTGTGTCCTGATGGTATCTATACTACAGTCTCTTGACATTCGGGTTGGACATGTTTTTAGAAATTATGGTGGGATTTTATTTCCCCTGTTTAATTTCCATTACTTCCTCTCATATTCTGGATATGGGTATTAGATTTATGCAAAGATGGTTGTTTTGTTTTTTTGTACATGTTAGCATTTTATTGGCTTGGAGATGTGTGAATGTGTACAGGTTTATAAGATAAGGCCTCACATGTAATGGATATTCATTCTCGGTGTAATTCTCAATCCCCTAGTCTATAGGTGGTGGGAAGATGGAGTCGTTGAATTGGACCCATTAGGATGGGTTGTTACCTAGTGGTATCATAGAATTTGGTTATACTATAGGACCAGCGATTATGCGTTTGGTTTAGGGGGATAGTGTTATGTGTTTTGAGTTAGTCTAATAGGATAGGGACTCCAGTGTTGGTGTGGTGGCCGACATATCCATACACTAGGGATTTGGTCAATTTTTTTTGATTTGGTACATGACATCATTGGATTCATGGAAAAATGTGGTTCCTGCATCATATTTGATTTAGTTGTGATTTACAAGTCCTTATTGAGTAAAATATTCAGATATACCCATTGAATATGGTACATCGTGTTTAATTTTAGGATTCCTCCAAGATTTTTTATTGTTACGGTTCGACATAATGATCATGAGGATAATTAATTCTGTGATAAGGCATTCATAAAGGGGCCAATTCTGGGGATTGTACCTTTAGGTGGTATACCAGCTATACCGCCACCCGTGGAGCTTGTGATGGCACCCAAAGTACCAAGGAATGAGGTGCACATATTGAACACACTTCATGAATTTTTAGTGATAGATACCCCAAAAGTTATGAGGCGAGTTATACACACAGGCGGATGAGGATTGACTATAGGTATTGACCTAATTCTTCCATTTATATAGGACACCAAAATTCTAGATGGGGGTCCTGGCAGCAAGCTTGCATCACAGCTCAGTTGGGCGATGGTGGGGGTTAGTGGCCGAGGCATACAATTAGGTGACTCTTGCATGGATTGATTTTGAGTGTCTTTTCAAAGAGGACTTATCTTCGGATTTGCTAAGGTATGTGAACATCCTGTATATTTTAGAACTCCAGAAGGGAATCATGATAGTATATGTGTATTAATTTAGTTTTACTAACCTCACTAGGTACTCGATAAACGTGGTTCCTGATCAGTTCTTTGGGATTCAAACCACTGATCATTATATTTATAGAGACATGCGAGTCAATGGTATTCCCCTAATATTTCCTATCTACGATGGGGTTTTTGAGTGAATTTTAGTGGTTGGGATTTTATTGGCTAAGAAGATACAACGATTGGTTTCTAGTAGTAGGTATATAGGAGTATATACCTCGGTAGCTGGGAGATGATATCAGTCTTAGGGTATTGGAAGTCAAGGAAATTTCCGGAGAGGTCCTAGGACAAGTGTTCTAAAATTTATGTATCTCAAGATGGGTCTAGACAGCCGTAAGAGTTATTGTAATTATTGATGGATTATAGGGGACACATTGCAAAGGATTTTAGACATATTTTATAGCTGACGGAGAGACCATGGATGTGCTATCATGATAGAGGTAGCATTATGAGCATTCAGGTTTGAAGGGTGGAAGACCTGGTAGGGGATTAGGTAGATTAAAAAGAGGTGGAATACACTTTGAATTGTTACCCAAAACACCCCAAGGTGGTCCACTCAAGGTTTAGGGAGCTGGATGATAGGTGTACAGACAACTGGAGGTGGTCAAAATATATGTTCTAGAGGCTCCAAGAATGATTCGATATATGATTTGGGCCTTTTCTACCTTATCTATTTCAATGATAGAAATTGGTTCTATTAATTCCTTTTATTCCACATCTCTTTTTCAAGAAATAGAAATTTCGTTTGAGAAATTGGTTTGAACCTTACACATGGGGACTCCTATTGAAGAAGACTCAGTGATGACACACATATTCCTATAGTGTGACTTGACTCTTGGTGACCAACATTTCTATTTGAATCCATTTCAATTAGCGATGAGGTCTTACGAATTCGTCTTAGGTTTAGACCAGTTATCCATGGTTCATGTCCCAATTGACTCTATCTAGCCAGGGATACTTCTTTTAAAAAGTGACAGAACAATGATCCCCATTGTTAATAAAATGGAAACCTAAGCAGTCGAGAACGGACACATGAATAATAAGATGTAGCTGAATTCTCATCCGTTGGATAACTCGATCCTTAGTGCATTGGATTTTATTACTTCCTAGTCTCATATATTAGGGGAGGAGAAGGTGGATATCTTCCCATAGGATGTTCTATAATTACCTTAACACTGTGAGATAAACATATGCATTGATATAATCCCCCAATTGAAACTGATATCAACAACATCATATCTGGGGGATCCCAAAGGGATTAATGTGATGTGGGTTAATTTGGTATACTTTTAGAGGAACTAATTTGTAAGACCCGGTGTTTTACTGTAGACATCCCTAGTTTTGTTTTCCAAGAAGGTGAACATGGGATTGGGGTTATGTATGGATTACCAGTACTTGATCCAAATTACACTAAAGAACAAGTATCCACTACCAAGCAATGATGACCAATTTTATTACTAGATCGGAGAAAAATGTTTCTAAAATGTTAACCATAGGTAAGACTATCCCCAATTGCAATTATGAGTAGAGGATATACCAAATGCATCATTCAGATGTTGATACATTCATTATAAGTAATTGGTGATTGCCTTTACCATGAAGAACTCCCTATAAGTTATCACGAAACTCATGTATCAGATCTTCTAGAACTTATTAAAATGGTTCATGGAATTATTCATTGATGATATCCTTGTATAATAGACATCCAAAGTATAGAAAACGATACAATTAAGGGTTTTTATGGATGTAATATGAGAGAACCAACTTTTTGTATAGATATAGATGATCCATTTCTAGATTCGGGATGTCCACTTTGTGGGACATGTTATCTTAGCATACAGAGTGCCATTGGACCTAGCCGTGGTTGAGTAAGTGTTCAATTTGGATCCACCGAAAAGTGTTATAGATGTGCAAGCCTCATTTGTTTTTAAAGATATTAACCAAGATTCATACATATTTATGAAGGATTTCAACATCCATGGAATCTTGAAATTTAAAGGATAAGACATTTTTGTGGAAATGTGGTGGTAGGAGGATTTTTACTCGTTTACATAGAGATTGAAAATATCTCCCATCTTGAGATTGTCATAGGTGGGTTTCGAGTATATAGTGTTCTGTGATGCATCACGAATCAGTCTAGGTTTTGTTATAATGTTGGTGAAGGTGGTGATTTACTATGATTCACATTAGTTGAGACTACATGAGAAAAAATACAGAACCCGTGATATTTTTTAGAATTATTAGTCAACGAACTAAAGTTGTGATGACACTACATAATGAGATAGCGGTTAATTTTCCATTCTGATAACAAAATCCTCAAACAAATAGTCTCCAAGAATGAGCATAACCTAAGATAGAGGTGATTTCTAGGGTTCCTCTAGTATTATGACTTCACAATTTTCTATATGCATGGGAAGGGTAAAATAGTAGCAGACTCCCCTAGAAAGAGATATTTTTCATGGTCACTAAAGGAGGATTCAATGTAGTTTTCCTCGTTTTAGGTACCCTTTGTGGATGTAAGTGGGGAATCTCAACAATAGTACATGTCTATTACCCATAAACTCATGAAGTTAGTTTGGGAGTCACAACTAGGTGATACTGAATATGAGACTGTATGTACTCAGATATCCAATAGACATGCTCTTGATGAATTTTTTTAAAGTTGGGGAGTATGTTGTTCTTTTCAAAGGACACATGGCAATACCAGTGATATTGTGGGAGGAGGTTCTGATAGAGTTTCATACATCTACATTAGTGGTACATAAAAGTGTTGAAAAGATTTACCACTAACTCTGATGTTAGTCATTGATTCCAAGGATGATGAAAGGAGTTACAAAGTCTATCTCTGAATGCCTTACTTGTCTGCAACTAATGAATAAGAACCATGTTCCAGTGGGTATAGCATAACCCCTTCAGGTGCCAAAGTGGAAGTGGGATGTGATATCTATAGACATCGTGACAGAATTACCATTTACGTTCAGGGGACATGATTCAATCTGGGTGATCGTAGAACAACTCACAATGTCAACCCACTTCTTAGAACTACATAGAGTTTGATAGGTGAAAATATATCTAAGATATTCAGTATCCCTTTACATGTATTATTTTTGGATATTCTATATATTATTTTAATTACTAGGTGCTAGGATTCCATGGTCTGGTGTGCCCAAAATAAATGATTGAAAAATATTAATTATATTAAATAAAACACATGCATTGTTTTCAAAAAAAAAGATGGAATATAATCTAAACAGGATTTGAAATCAGAAATATGAGTGTTCCACTGGGTTCAAAATGCAAGGTTTTTACTAGGAATACATAATATTTTATGGAACGATTCATTTGTGAAAATGTCACCATTGGTGAAGAAATGAATAAAATAGTTAAATAAAATTATTTTATTTCAATTCCTTGACATATTAATAGATATTTCTTTAAATTTAATTCTATAGAAAAATATATGGGTTACCAAATAACCCTAGATCCATTAGAGATCCATTAGGGAGAGCGTTAGAGGATTTATCTCAAATTAAAGGCTACCAAATCATTGATTGATGATAAATGTACAACAGATTTAATGGATCATTCCAATGACCCCAACACATACATATTCTTCATTAGTGATCAATATGAATCAATTAGGATATTATTGATTTGTTTTTCTATCCTCATTCTAAATTTCTACAGTGAACATGAATCGATTGAACACTAGATTGATTCACATATCGTGCGTATTGCAAGATGATTTAGATTAATTGGGTTTTTTTGAAGAATCTCATTAGGATAAATTTCTATTTCATTATTCATGGTTCTAGTGGAAACAAAAGATGGCCAATAATAATATTGAATGTGGCTCATTCATCTTGATTGTTCTTGTTTTGTTCTCCCTATATTCCTCATTCATCATAGGCATTCTTCGCTATTTATATGGTTAAACATTTACAGGAAATTTGAACATCACACACATGATTCTTGGGAATAAAAATTGAAATCACATATATGGGATAGGAATGACACTATATTGGTGTGATAAAAGATGTAGTGGGGGATTATAAGGTTTTTGATACCCAATTTCACTTTGTTAGTTACACAATGAAGCACAAAAAAGGAGTAATATATTTAGATGGATAGAAGGTCCAAAATTTAGAAAACAACCCTTGTGAGGTTAGTCAGCAACATATCCTTAATTTTCAACATGAACACGACTGTATTTCAAAGTAGTGGTGGTGTGAGCACATGAAAAAGGAAGGACCAGAAACACTGGAAAACCATGAACCACACGATGTGTAATCAAGGATTATAGGGTGTGTGGGATCTATTTTTATAGGTTAGGGTTTTGGGTTGGAGATAATTATCACATAGCGTGTGACCTCTCCAAGATCACCAAACATCTATCTTAGGGGGTATAAGGACATGGGACAGAGTGCATGGCTTGTAGCAAGACTTGTACCCCCTCAAACAGACACAGACTAAACCATTTACACATACAATTCTATGTACTGGCACACATGTAGAGTACACAGTAAGCCTACACACTTTAAAATTATACATAGACACGGGTAGGATATAGGACACACTTACACGGGCATGAACCAGGGTCGTGGAACATGGCATGTGACCCATAATACATGTCATACACTTTATTACACATTGATTAGAGAATATTTCTTCTATATATTGGAAATGTTTTACTATGGTGCTATACCCTTATCCATCTCCTTGAGGGTTACTATGGAATCATTTCTTCCACATAGGATAATTATCCCACAAGTATGAATTATTGGATCATGTCTTTGGAAATCACCCATGAGGGCTAGAGTGAGATCCTATATTAATAGTCATGCATTCAGTGGATTTAATGTAATCATTGTGACTTAAACTCTGTTGGAATAATTCCTCTAATAAGAGGTTTAATCAAGAATGAGTTGTTGGTATTACCCCTAGCCTTGGGTGTGGTCCTCATCTATGTATCGTATCTCATCAAACATTAGAGTTTACATTCTCATGATGAGACCTTATACTAATTAAATATCATAAGGACTTCAACAGTGTTATCAGGCTTAAGAGTGTATTATATTGGATGAGTGCTATGTATAATATTCAAGTTGGTATCCTAGGATACTATATTATGGTTGGGACATACCATTAGACTATGTGTCTTGTGGAGTATATCTGGTTGTTATTTTTATCTGTGTTGTAGACATATAATTATGTACAGATGACTATATTTACTTTATCTTATGATTTTTGGTTTTAGGGCTTCCTACAGGGTACTATTTTACTCACCCATGCATAGGATTTTCTGACACATTTCATGTCTGGTACATACGATCGACCTTTTGATAAAGACCTTGATGGACCAAGATTAGATGGGGCATATTGAGATCAGACAAACCAAGGCTAATTATTATAGTTTATATACAAAAATCCCTTTTCATTCATGTTAGAAATGTTTTTATAATTTTTGGTGGGATTCTATTTGGAGGGTTCTACATTCCTTTACATCTTTTCATTATCTCCTTGTGAGAATTAGGTGTATGCATCCATGGTTGTTAAATTGTTTCTAAATTTCATCATTTTATATGATTATTGATATGTGAAAGTGTACAGGTACACAGGCTAAGTCCTCCCATGTTAGTGATATGCCTTCATGGTGCATGTTTTCATCCCCTATCCTATTGGAGGCTGGCATGAGGATTCACAGAACGAACCACTCAATGAGGGATCATGACACATGATCTTAGGGATTTGTTGTTTTTTCCACATAATTATGATTTAAATAATAATATATTGTGAGGAAATATTTTTGATCATGAAAATTAAGAAAAATTACTATTTTATAAGGTCATCCACTTGTGGGAGCCTCCCTTAAGCATAATGTAACTCTATATTTCCACTAAAAAAAATTAAATTCTCAATCATGACTGATCACTATTGGAAAATCTTGAAAGCATGTTGATGCATCCTTAGGTCTTATTTATTGTCACTAGAATTGGAGAATACATCATTAACCCTAATAAATTGTTGGTTATACTCCACCAATCACCCATCCTCTAACATATTGATTTCAACCTCCCCAGACATAGACATTCCTCGTTTAGCCGAAAATCTATTTTTCATGTCAGATTGAGTATCATTGGACATCATGATCTCCTGTGACATCCCTTATAGACAGATGATCTCTTCATTTGATTCCAAGAGTTCCAGAGATCCCCTAGCCTCATGTTTCCTCTATGACAGGTTGAGATCCTTCTATTCCACATGTACTTTCTAGATGAGGTAGTCCAAATCCACACATCAAAAATGCTAGAATATTTCCCACCGATCCTTATAATTATCAATAAATGGAAGAGAGATCCCACCCATTGTATAAGTTCAACTATATAGACATGAGTGATGAAAATTACATACATTCCTAGACATTGTGCGATTGATGACTCGGTTGTACTTAGAACCTCCTGGCCAAAATATTCAATGTCTTCAGGTGGTATAGGCTTCAGAGGAGGGAATAATTCCAATTCATTCTTATCTAGGTCCTCCATGTGATGATCCTAAAATGTGAGTGGCTCAAAGAAAAACACCAAGAGTAGTTCCTCCTCAGCCTCTCAGCCTAGGGAAGGAGCCCATGCTGGAACTTATGGTATCCTGGATGTGGGAAACTGCTTCTCGACTCCCTTAGCTATTTTAGATGGCAGTGCAACCCCATATTTAGCTCCTACAACCACCACTAGTTACAATTCCCACTCAAGAACACCCAATTTGACGTCATAAGTCTTCTCAGTCATGGATCCCACCACCACATCCACCTTAAAAATTTCATCCCCAACTGTTAGAACCACTACCACATTGTCATATATAGCATCTCTTTCATCCAACCCTAGTGTGAGTTCTGTCATGACCCCTCCATCAAGGGAACGTTTTTGAATCTTGCATCCTTTGGCTCCTCTACAGCTGGCTTTACCACAATTTCCTCTCTGGCTATTATCACTCGGTTAGAAGAATATTTTTTCACTACCTAGGCCTTAGGCGTAGTAAATGCGAGTGTTAGTACCAGTGGTTCGGTTAATAGTACTCTTCAAACTACAATTCCATGATATTTCAGTTGATCATATAAAGGAAAATAAATGTTTACAAAATATAGAATTAGTACACAACTTAACTAAACCATATACTCCAATGAGAATATTCGATTGATTCACTTGTTGTTCCCCAAATGATGTCCCCTCTGTAGCCGCTGAATTTGTGGAATGCATTAATGTATGTTTTCTCTTAGGTAAAATGTTATGATGGGAACCCACAAACACCACTTATAGGGATGATAACCCATCACCATCATCTTCATGTCTGTCTCAAACCTATCATTCCAGGATAGATTTCGACATAATTATAAATAGAGTTAGACAACAGTTCTAATAAACAAGTTGCAACTAAGTTACGCAAGATCTGGATATTTACTTGGTCTATAGTAACATCTTCTCTTATAGGGGATCCTTGATAATTTTCATCTAGAAATTAATATTTTTTATCCTTTGAAAAATGTTCATGAAAATCTAGTTTGGATGCAAACATTTTTGGATGAGAGTTCATGTTTAGCAGCACCTTCACCCGACCTATCAGCAGACACACAACTACGTGAGAGTAAACTAGGTATGACATCTCCACAACATACTATTCACCATCATCTCAAGGTATGAGGAAATTAGTAATATTATGAATGATTTAAATGAGATAAATCACATTCCAATTGAAGAACTACCATATTCCACAATTATTGGTGAACTACATGTAGATGTCCTCTTAGTCCTAAGTCGTTGGAGAAAGAAAATCACTGGGAATGCCCACGCGATGTAACCTCATTCATGCAGCTTGTAAAACATCCTAAAGACCTCATAATATGGATTCCATTCCTACCGTGTTTTCCTCCCCTAGTAAGTTGGGTCTCGTGTTGTGTCTCCCCTACCTTCACCTCTTGGATGCCAAGGTCCACAAACCACAGGCCTCACATTTGTATCCCATCACACCAATACAAATCTTCCACCATAGTGTTCTACATTAACAACTATACCCTGGAGCCACAGTGGATGGATCAACCCATCATTATCATGTATGACTTGTTGCTTCAGCATGACCCCAGGATATGTATTCACCCAACTCAGTGCATAGTGATGGGTGAGCCCATACATAGTAATGGGTGGAGACTACTCAATCAATAGATTTCTACATTCACAGGTGAACAAGAGACAAATTCGCTTCATCACAGAATTGTGGAACACATGAGGTACATCCAAATACACATTTAGAGTCATCCTCTATAGGCACCAGAAATGGATTGCAAAATAGTGCGAGTTGTAGAGCTCAAAAATTGGCTCGCATTTTCCCCTTTATAGTAGTACCCCACCTATGAAGGGTGGAGGATATGACCTTTTTGCCTTAGTACAAGAATTATTGCCGGCTTCCACTATTAGAAGTATGTGGAATGGGTGGAAGATGATGTTTCCACAAACCTAAAACTGTTTATCCCTTCTATCAAAACCATCCAAAATGGAAAACCTCACATGATTATAATTTTCAGAGGAAAGATTATTTTCATAGTGGAAATTGGGTTTAGATATCCATATTCTCCCATGTTTTTGACCACACAAATATATTGGATGTGAAAAGGACTACCCAGAAGCCACAATGTCTTCCCCTCACTGATGTACCAAGGAATTTTTTATAACTTCACCTACACTAGGATTCTGAGGTTGACACACTACCCCATCACCATCAAAGTATCCATAATGAATGTAACTTGCTAGACCCCCATGTTTGCATCCCTCTCCAAAATCATCTAACCATAGATGAGCACCGTGAAAAGTCCTACCAATATGAAAATGGGTTGTGGTTCATCTATAACATTGTATCCCCATAGTTTCCATAGGATTTCCTCCAGAACCCACTAATTGGATCACTTAATTCCCCACTAGTATCGTTTGGGATATGTGGATGGAATCATCGAAAAATTCATTGTTGGATCCTCCCCATCGGTGGGATCCTCTATTATACCAGTAAAAAATTATCCAAACCATGAAATCAAGGATAAATCACTTGTCCTTG
This sequence comes from Viscum album, assembly GCA_963277665.1. Lineage (NCBI taxonomy): Eukaryota > Viridiplantae > Streptophyta > Magnoliopsida > Santalales > Viscaceae > Viscum > Viscum album. Next base: position 1,590,851,839 of record OY728160.1, on the reverse strand, counting down.
AATACTTGGTACTAGTTCCCTAAACCATGCCCATCAACACATTTTATTGGGTTGGAAGCTACTCCTATCCCCGCTAAAAATTCTTCACAATAAGAAATTCATCACACATAAACATGAGGATCATGATTTAGAAAATATAGTGAATGTACCATTAGATGATGTCAAAATCCCCATGGTGTAGATGTAATGTTTTTGTCCTAGATGAACGCCTACGATGTAGCCCGAGCATTATCACCATAATCTAATGTACATGGAACTGTGATGATAATTTTGAATCATAAAATCCTACTCACATCAGCTCTACCTCAAAATCTAACCATGAAATGCATGCCTAGTAGGCCCAGGCCCACTCATCCATGAATTTCCCACCCTATCATTAATCCAAAAAATTATTCCACACCTTATGTGGATCACCCAAGTCCACTTTTTGAATATTATTTGGATAAAATGAGGATTCCTCCACCCCCATCTTCTATACACCATCATTGTTGTTGTGGAAATAGAGAAATTACATTTTGAAGGATTCATGACCCTTCCTAGATGTGGCCCAGAACAACATTGTGCCATTGGTACTGTCCTACTAAGCTCATGAACTATTAAGACAACTCATATCTATTTTTGGATGGATAAAGACATCAACCGACAACCCAAATCCAAAAAAAAGTATTTTCTTTCATAAATAATATTCCCTTTATTCCAATGAAATTAGTCCATTAAGTCATACATGGTCTGATGGACTTTTGATGAACTACCCGATCATGATGGTGTCTTCCAACTCTTCCTTTCAAGTAGCATCTGTAATAAATCCTTGAGTGACATACTGAGTATTCATTGAATTTAGATGATGGGTGTTTTTTGAATATGGTCTGAGAAGGTCTTTCATAGAGAGAATTCATGGAACCTTGTTTTCAAGGCTGTTGTTTGTAGTTACAAATTCATGAAGATGATACTTGAGATGTGTAGTTCTCTAAGAACAGATTATGAAACTATCATCATGTTTTCTGGTTCCCTATGATGATTCCATAGTGCAAGATCATAGATATCATGAGGCCAGTGAAAATATATAACAGAAGAAATGTTCATATGAAATCATGTATCTTTGAGGACTCCAAATAAAGCTATTTATATGTGACCGTATTGTCCATGATTTGTGATGGAATTCACACTAGAAATATACAGAAATCACCATCATGAGTAAGCATCATGAATTCTACTTTTTAACGGGATCATGTTGTAAAAGTTTTTCAATTCTCCCAAATAATCTTGAAATCATTTTCCTATCATCTCTTATTCTAATGGTGTGAGTGTATATTTTATGGCATTGAAATATAATTAACAATATTTCACAAAGAAGTTAAGGCTATTTTGTAGAGTATTATTTCTTAAAAAATCCATAGAATCCATCTTAAGAGACTTCCTCAAGATGCTCATTCATGAAACCCACCTTCGTGAGACATGTAATGGATTGACTATGTACATTGTGAGCCTGAAAGCACTTCACGACCAGGAAATGGATTGATGGTCCACACCATGAGTCCAAAAGAGATATTACCATTCATAAATCTCTTCATTGTTTTCATCAATGACAACCTAGCATCATGAAAACCGTTTCTTTTAAATACCTAGCTCACTGAAACTCTTGAAAATGGTTACTCTGACCTTTAAACTTATGAGTTACTCCCAATTCCCAAATCTCATGACCATCATGATCCATACAAAAAAATCGTTCATCCAAGGTAAATGAGCTTCATGAAACCCCCCATATGTTCTTAAATACCTCTGCCTATAGTGGGAATGACTTTTGATAAGTCCTACACCCTTCGTGGAGGAATACAGCCCATAGAGATACTTGAGGATTTGTGAATCATTAATAATTCATGAAGAAATCCTTTATTTAGATAAGAAATCATCCTAATGTAGGATCATTTTGGTTTATAAATCCACTTTCATCTTGAAGACACAGGCTTCCATAATGCATCTAACCATCACAATGTACCTCGAGGCCCTATATTTCATGAATCCCCTCTCATGTGATTCTTCACGCTTCATCACTTCCATTAACACCTATTCATGATGGTTGAGTGATAAATTCTCCCTCACCCATCTCTGACCAGACTATCTTCAACGTAAGTACATGTGTGACCTACACCTCCTTTTCATATGGCTCACTCCACTTCACATACAACCCAAGAATACCAGCTACCTTTTTCTTCCCATCATATCTACACCGATACATTTTCCTTCTAAAAATAATAATGCTAATATGGACCTCATAATATAACACTCCTCCACATCGTTACACCTTGGAATTTCTAAATCCATTCCACTCTATAGGGTTCATGAGTAGATGATATGTAAGACCAAGGGGTGAGGAGTGAGTCCCCCATGTCTGCGCTTCATGACGTAAAGCTTCTTAGATCCAACATCCCTAGAACATGACATAAAAATATAGTGTTACCCCATGATATTCACATGGGATTACCCATGTAGAATCATCATGGGATGGATCCTTGTCACCAAAACATGGATGAGACTCCACCCTTGGTGATGAAAATCCCATTCATGGGTGCCTTTCATGCTTAATAACCACACCTTACCTGTATCCATGGGATGAAATGTAACGCCCCGACCCCAGCTACCCAGAGTCGGTGCATTACTTCGTAACATTGGCATGATCACAAAAGATCAAGTCTCGAAAGACCGATTAGTTTAGTAGCCCTGGAAACACTAGATACATTCGTAAACGTTACATTACAACATAAAGTGAAAAACTAATAACAAAGTCTTCATAGTTCACACTCATATCCTCTTCTGAATATCCCTGCAGGTCATTCATAAAATACTTCTTCACATCCTGGAAAATATTAAAACATTGAAAGGGGTGAGCTCAGATGCTCAGTAAGGATAACAATAATGCGGAAGCTTTCATAAATAATCATTAACAATTAAGGCAATGTATAAATAAAACAAAATCCTTTTAAACATGAACTTCAACATAATATGGCAAAAGTAAAATGAGATAATGCCATTCACTTCTTCACATGGATATTCTACTGGTCGAATAATCACATGCAATAACAATAACCACTTTCATAATGATGGAATGCATAATGCCAGACTATCATAACCACGTAGCCAAGGCCTCGTGCCAAGACCACAAATAAGATTTTGTCAAGGCCTCGTGCCAAGACACTAGTTTGTCTCATGAGACCTGCCGATGCATCGAGGAGTTATAGCGGGCTCCACCCGTCACTTATTAAGTCCAATGCATTCCTCATATGAATAGGTTTAAACATATCATAAACCATAACATAATCGTATCACATAAAACATGCATAAAGGAAACATAAAATTTCCACATTTCAATCACAAGATATCAATACAACACATTGATATAATAAAAACGCTTTCAAAACCATTTTCAATACCAAAATAAAAGAAATTTAAAACTTGGTATTTATTTTTCATTAAAAAAAATGATGGCTTGTAGAGGAAGCCGAAACTCAAATAATGGTCACGGCGGCGGAGAAGTCGTTGTCGCCGCATAAGTACGGAAATAAAAACATTCCCTTTTTTTCGTTTAGTAAAACGCTTCGTATAAAAATATTCCTTTTGAATAAACTTAAAAGTCAAAGGGGTTTATACACCGTATAAAAGAAAGTTGTGTATAAAACCAAATATGCCTCAATGAAAGGAGATTGAGACGAAGTCCTTAAAAAGATCATTTTTAAAATAAAATAGATCTATTATGTGTATTCACTATAGGTACACATAAAGAGAGTAAAAATACAAAATAGGACATAATAACATCATGACATAATTTGAAAGTAGGAGATTAACCCAAAGAATGGAAGTTGGGTTAAGAAGTTCCCTTACCTCGTGTCTGACTTGACTCAACCGTTCTTTAACCTCCTGAATAATAAACTAGAGTTAATATATACCTTATTAAGAACCATTTTCAATTTCATTATCCTTATTATATCACTTATTACAATGTTTTGAACATTATGTAATTATTTAAGTTAATAACGGTCGTTTTGTCGATCTTTGGTACTTGAGTCAACAATAAGCTTCTTATAATTACAAGTTGTTTATGTGGTGAAATATCCATTATATCCAGAATTATATTCATGATTTAGATGTCATATATATCTTATATATCCAGTATATACATTCATTTATAATATTACGTAACATTTAGGGGTAAGAAATGAAATGCACCGTTCATGGAGACGGTAAGCCGTACGTACGCATGAACGCTACTTTCATTTCAATTTCATATTTAATGGAACTAAATCATAATGATATAAATGTATAATATAATTCCAGTATAATATAGTGTATAATACCATTTACTCCATCCTTTATACATCCCACATATGGCATTAACGATTCAAATCACTTTGAGGGGGCGGTAGTCCGCACTTCCTAAAATGAAATTATCGCGTTTTACCCATAATGGAAATCATAAAGTAAGCCATAAATGAGAAATACAGAAGCATAAGTAAAACATAAACACATTATATATCATATATAAATATAGTGACATCTTAATGGCCACCTTTGAAGGTGTTATATGAGTGTTGAACAATCATCGTTTCGTGAGGCAGAAATTCGCCATCCACAGAAACCGTATGTTCTTTAACCATTAGATGTAGGTGTGTGTAAGTGTAGCTCGAATCCTTCTTATAAAAACATCCTAGTATATTGAGGATACTGGTGTTGTTACAAAAGAAATGAATAAAAAGAGTTTATGGGGTTGGAGAAGAAAAATAAAACAAAACAACATTAGAAAAGACATTACCTCAAAATCGGGTAACTCTTTTTGATTTGAGCCAAAGGCTTCCTTGGGAAGAGTTCTGTCCAACGTGAGGCTTCTAGGAGTAAGGGAGGAATGTTGGGAGAGTATTTGGGCAGAGGTTGGCCGAGCCAAATGGCTTGAAAGTGTAAATGAAGTGGGAGAGGTGGGGGCCTTTTATAAGTGGAGAGGAGGGGCACTTTTGGAAAGATTGAAATGTTACATTATTTCAAAATGATTTTCGGATTCTAAAGGTCCCACACTTATATAATTCGAGGATAAGGTGATAAGGTTTCGAAATCTCCTCATCCAATAGGATTTGGACAAGTGTAAGCCTTGGATTTTGCATTATCTTCTCATTTTATTTAAATCGTTAAATAATGAGGTCATCGCCACATCATAATGATGTCATAAATAATTTAATTTATTTAATGTCTAAAAATTATAAAACAAATACTATGATGTAGGAAATCTTTTTAGCTTTCTAATGAATATTTATAGTCAAAATCTGGACTTGTGTAACCCTACTTAAAAATTGTTTTAGTAAAACAATTTATGTTAGTGTCATTTTCACTTTAACATTAAATAAAAAGTAATTTATGTTATTTCCCAACAAAAGTGGATCCATGGGGTCCCCAAGTTAGGCCATGGCTTGTCTTGGTCGGACATGACACAACCAATGAGGTTGGGACATGTGTCTAGGTCATTTAATATTATTAAAGTATTATTTATACCTTAAACTACCCTAATTACCACTAATCGCGATTAAGAACTTAATAAGTTACTATTCACCAAAAAATTATTTTTACCCCATTGAACCACATTTTACATACTAATGACAACCATGTATGTCGGATTTTCAAAATTCAATACACATTAGTGGTAAACTTTTATTTAACTGAAAATCAGTTTGCTTGATTACCACTTAGTGGTTTCACTATTCATCAAAAATTGAAGTTTTTCAGAATAAGTCCAAAATTTCACCCTAAGCTATAATTGATATTCCGAATTCAAAAATGATGTATATTTTAAAAAATTCCAAACATAAAAGTTGCATTAATTAATTTTACAATTAATTCCCGCTGTTACGACAAATAGCGTGTTTTTAAGAAACAATTTATATCAAAAGATTGGCAATTGTTTATGTCCATTTTCAATGTTAAATTAATTCTAATGACCACCATTGGATAAAATGGTAAAAATATATTCTAATTATACTTTAAAACCACTAAATAGTATAATTTATGACAATTAATTATTTTGATTAAAAAAGTTGTTTTAAGTATTTTTCACTATTCATAAAAAATTGGAAGTTCTCAGAAAGTTACAAAAAATTCAACTTAGGATAATTTCGATATTACGAATAAAAAAATGAAGTCCATTTTGAAATATAAAATTTCTATAATTTTAAAAGGTGGTTATTACTATTCATAACGGCTACTTTGATTAGTTGCGGTGTGTTAGAATTCGAACTTGCGTACAATGCAAGCTATTGCATTATTGAAAGAGAGGCGTATCGTAGAAGCTCGGGGTGTTACATTCTCCCCTCCTTCAATAAATTGCATCCTCGCAATTTGAAATTTTTATTGGAAAATAAAAGGTTGAAAAGAGAAAATACCTTTGAGGAAAACCCACATCGGAAATAAGGTTAATAAATATATAACATTAAAAGAAAGCAGGATAAGTACAAAGGTCACCCGATATAGCCCATTATAGGATTCTATGAAAATATGGATATGGAAGAAAAACAAACCATCAAGGTCTGATGGAGAGTTATAGAAAACAGGATTAGGAGAAAGTTTAACCATAAGAAAATCACAAACTTGTGATTGGTTAAACGGTCATTGAATCCCCAGTTGGAAAAGTTAACCGACAAAATTTTTGTTTTAAGTTACCTTTTATAATGTTGAGGAATTTATTTATGAGATTTACTAAGAACGTAAGGGAATATACATACTTGTTATGTATACTTTCATTCGTTAATAAATTTTTACCACAAACCCAACTTTTACTCCAAATGGTAACAGAACACAAAAATATTCTATTTATCCTAATTGTATAAGGTTCCAAATGTTAACACATACCATTTAGATTAGTAAAACGATTTTGTAATAACCAGGGACTTCCTGTAGGCTAGTGGTAGGAAATAAAGGCTTGTCGCACTATGGTTGTGGGTTCGATTCCTGCAGCTGTGTCCGACGCGACGGGTTATTCCCCACCCTGCAGGTTGTCCTTTTCCTAAAAATATAGTACTATACTATTCCAAAAATAATCTTCATAAATGTTTTAACCTTAAACAATACTATCCAAAGTTCAACTTAATCCACTCCAACCTTTATAGTTATCCAAAATACCTTCATCCAGACTTTCTCTAAAAGGTCTCTAAATTCCAAAATCAATTGTAACATCAGATTCCCCGAACAAAGAAAAGTTTCTCTTATTGTCACATACTAAAAATATGATTACCTTCATCATATTAAATCTTTAATGAAAACAACATGTACTGCAGTACAATCCTTATATATCACATTATTCTTATAACCATAATCTAGTTCTTGAGTCCAAAAACACAAATACAATAATTATTCCGCTTCAATTGTAGTCACAACATAAGATTGGCCTTGATCCCTTGGCCTTTTCTGAGGTAAGTTTCCCTGACGCTTAGGACATTCATTTGCATAATGCCCTGTTTCCCTACAATTGTAGCATTCAACTTTGATAGCCTCTTTCTTTCCCTTGCAATCACGAGCCTGGTGACCCTTTTCTCCACATTTATAACAAACTCCCATTCCTTTTAGGCACGTACCAGGGTGATTCTTCCCACAATTATCACATAATGGAAAATCCTTCTTTCCCTTTTTCCCTTTATCTGTCTCTTGTTCCCCCGTTCTCTTCTTCTCTTGCTTTACTTTGTTGTCATAAGACTTAGAGAATTCCTTTTCTGTCTTGATAGCACACGAGACAATATCTTCGTATGATGAAAAGGATTGTGATACCAAAGCTCGACGGAGAAATGGTTTTAACCCATCAAAGAAACGATCAATCTTACTCCTTGGGTTACGTATATAATCGGCAGCATGCCTCACTAACCTTGTAAAGTTAGCCTCATACTTTGCGACATTTTCATCCTCCTTCTGCCTCAGACTCAGAAATTGCCTTTCCATATCTGCTCGATGGTCACAAGGAAAGTATTTTTCTAAGAAAAGATCTTTGAACTCCCTCCATTCCATATTCGATACGTCATCATCTTCCTTTGTGTTTTGAATCAGCGACCACCACTGATCGGCATCTCCAGTGAGGCGGTAAACTGCCATGACAACCTTCTCCCTTTCACTACTCCCCAAGGCATGGAATATTTTCTCTAAGGAATTTATCCATTGCTCAGCTACTATAGGATTTGTACTCCCATTTAAGGTTGGTGGTTGTTGCCTCATGAATCGATCTAACATTGATCCTCCACGTTGCGGATCAGGGTGCTCCATACGAGTAAGGTTATTATTCATAACTTGAGTGAGTTGTCCCAGTATGGTAATAAGTTGATCAGCACCAGTTGTATCTCCAGATCCACAATAATTATCTTGAGCAGGAGGGCAATCCCTACACGGAGTGCGTCCATTGATACGGTTTCCATTCCTTCCACTAGGCGCCATTTCTAAACAATGGCATAAACTAGATTAGGTTATGAATCAAAATACATAATTCCATACTTATAAAATACATAACATAAATTGAACTATTTATGGATATAATCCATAATCATAAAAATGTTTTCCTTGAGGAAGTATATACTCATAAAATCTTCATAATGATTTGTAAAGAAAATGAGAGTTATCCTAAGAATATCCCCCGGGAGTGTCGTAACCAAGAGTGCAGCAAGGCCCGTTGTCGTGCACCAGTTCCCGTTCGAGTCTAGCTCAAAGCGGTGTTTTCGGGTTTTACCCCTAGGTACATCTGTGCCAGAGCCGCCTCTACCTGCTCGTATCCAGACATGGATGTATTTCTTGGAAAACTCACCACATCTCTACAATACCAAAATTCTAGGAAGTTCTTCTATACTAATCCTCAAAGTCTATCTTCGGGATATGTGCTCTAATCAGAGTTTATCTAAATCCAGCTTCCAAGGTTAGTACTAAACTGCCTCTGATACCAACTGTAACGCCCCGACCCCAGCTACCCAGAGTCGGTGCATTACTTCGTAACATTGGCATGATCACAAAAGATCAAGTCTCGAAAGACCGATTAGTTTAGTAGCCTTGGAAACACTAGATACATTCGTAAACGTTACATTACAACATAAAGTGAAAAACTAATAACAAAGTCTTCATAGTTCACACTCATATCCTCTTCTGACTATCCCTGCAGGTCATTCATAAAATACTTCTTCACATCCTGGAAAATATTAAAACATTGAAAGGGGTGAGCTCAGATGCTCAGTAAGGATAACAATAATGCGGAAGCTTTCATAAATAATCATTAAAAATTAAGGCAATGTATAAATAAAACAAAAGCCTTTTAAACATGAACTTCAACATAATATGGCAAAAGTAAAATGAGATAATACCATTCACTTCTTCACATGGATATTCTACTGGTCGAATAATCACATGCAATAACAATAACCACTTTCATAATGATGGAATGCATAATGCCAGACTATCATAACCACGTAGCCAAGGCCTCGTGCCAAGACCACAAATAAGATTTTGTCAAGGCCTCGTGCCAAGACACTAGTTTGTCTCATCAGACCTGCCGATGCATCGAGGAGCTATAGCGGGCTCCACCCGTCACTTATTAAGTCCAATGCATTCCTCATATGAATAGGTTTAAACATATCATAAACCATAACATAATCGTATCACATAAAACATGCATAAAGGAAACATAAAATTTCCACATTTCAATCACAAGATATCAATACAACACATTGATATAATAAAAACGCTTTCAAAACCATTTTCAATACCAAAATAAAATAAATTTAAAACTTTGTATTTATTTTTCATTAAAAAAAATGATGGCTTGTAGAGGAAGCCGAAACTCAAATAATGGTCACGGTGGCGGAGAAGTCGTTGTCGCCGCATAAGTACGGAAATAAAAACATTCCCTTTTTTTCGTTTAGTAAAACGCTTCGTATAAAAAGATTCCTTTTGAATAAACTTAAAAGTCAAAGGGGTTTATACACCGTATAAAAGAAAGTTGTGTATAAAACCAAATATGCCTCAATGAAAGGAGATTGAGACGAAGTCCTTAAAAAGATCATTTTTAAAATAAAATAGATCTATTATGTGTATTCACTATAGGTACACATAAAGAGAGTAAAAATACAAAATAGGACATAATAACATCATGACATAATTTGAAAGTAGGAGATTAACCCAAAGAATGGAAGTTGGGTTAAGAAGTTCCCTTACCTCGTGCCTGACTTGACTCAACCGTTCTTTAAACTCCTGAATAATAAACTAGAGTTAATATATACCTTATTAAGAACCATTTTAAATTTCATTATCCTTATTATATCACTTATTACAATGTTATGAACATTATGTAATTATTTAAGTTAATAACGGTCGTTTTGTCGATCTTTGGTACTTGAGTCAACAATAAGCTTCTTATAATTACAAGTTGTTTATGTGGTGAAATATCCATTATATCCAGAATTATATTCATGATTTATATGTCATATATATCTTATATATCCAGTATATACATTCATTTATAATATTACGTAACATTTAGGGGTAAGAAATGAAATGCACTGTTCATGGAGACGGTAAGCCGTACGTACGCATGAACGCTACTTTCATTTCAATTTCATATTTAATGGAACTAAATCATAATGATATAAATGTATAATATAATTCCAGTATAATATAGTGTATAATACCATTTACTCCATCCTTTATACATCCCACATATGGCATTAACGATTCAAATCACTTTGAGGGGGCGGTAGTCCGCACTTCCTAAAATGAAATTATCGCATTTTACCCATAATGGAAATCATAAAGTAAGCCATAAATGAGAAATACAGAAGCATAAGTAAAACATAAACACATTATATATCATATATAAATATAGTGACATCTTAATGGCCACCTTTGAAGGTGTTATATGAGTGTTGAACAATCATCGTTTCGTGAGGCAGAAATTCGCCATCCACAGAAACCGTATGTTCTTTAACCATTAGATGTAGGTGTGTGTAAGTGTAGCTCGAATCCTTCTTATAACAACATCCTAGTATATTGAGGATACTGGTGTTGTTACAAAAGAAATGAATAAAAAGAGTTTAGGGGGTTGGAGAAGAAAAATAAAACAAAACAACATTAGAAAAGACATTACCTCAAAATCGGGTAACTCTTTTTGATTTGAGCCAAAGGCTTCCTTGGGAAGAGTTCTGCCCAACGTGAGGCTTCTAGGAGTAAGGGAGGAATGTTGGGAGAGTATTTGGGCAGAGGTTTGCCGAGCCAAATGGCTTGAAAGTGTAAATGAAGTGGGAGAGGTGGGGGCCTTTTATAAGTGGAGAGGAGGGGCACTTTTGGAAAGATTGAAATGTTACATTATTTCAAAATGATTTTCGGATTCTAAAGGTCCCACACTTATATAATTCGAGGATAAGGTGATAAGGTTTCTAAATCTCCTCATCCAATAGGATTTGGACAAGTGTATGCCTTGGATTTTGCATTATCTTCTCATTTTATTTAAATCGTTAAATAATGAGGTCATCGCCACATCATAATGATGTCATAAATAATTTAATTTATTTAATGTCGAAAAATTATAAAACAAATACTATGATGTAGGAAATCTTTTTATCTTTCTAATGAATATTTATAGTCAAAATTTGGACTTGTGTAACCCTACTTAAAAATTGTTTTAGTAAAACAATTTATGTTAGTGTCATTTTCACTTTAACATTAAATAAAAATTAATTTATGTTATTTCCCAACAAAAGTGGATCCATGGGGTCCCCAAGTTAGGCCATGGCTTGTCTTGGTCGGACATGACACAACCAATGAGGTTGGGACATGTGTCTAGGTCATTTAATATTATTAAAGTATTATTTATACCTTAAACTACCCTAATTACCACTAATCGCGATTAAGAACTTAATAAGTTACTATTCACCAAAAAATTATTTTTACCCCATTGAACCACATTTTACATACTAATGACAACCATGTATGTCGGATTTTCAAAATTCAATACACATTAGTGGTAAACTTTTATTTAACTGAAAATCAGTTTGCTTGATTACCACTTAGTGGTTTCACTATTCATCAAAAATTGAAGTTTTTCAGAATAAGGCCAAAATTTCACCCTAAGCTATAATTGATATTCCGAATTCAAAAATGATGTATATTTTACAAAATTCCAAACATAAAAGTTGCATTAATTAATTTTACAATTAATTCCCACTGTTACGACAAATAGCGTGTTTTTAAGAAACAATTTATATCAAAAGATTGGCAATTGTTTATGTCCATTTTCAATGTTAAATTAATTCTAATGACCACCATTGGATAAAATGGTAAAAATATATTCTAATTATACTTTAAAACCACTAAATAGTATAATTTATGACAATTAATTATTTTGATTAAAAAAGTTGTTTTAAGTATTTTTCACTATTCATAAAAAATTGGAAGTTCTCAGAAAGTTACAAAAAATTCAACTTAGGATAATTTCGATATTACGAATACAAAAATGAAGTCCATTTTGAAATATAAAATTTCTATAATTTTAAAAGGTGGTTATTACTATTCATAACGGCTACTTTGATTAGTTGCGGTGTGTTAGAATTCGAACTTGCGTACAATGCAAGCTATTGCATTATTGAAAGAGAGGCGTATCGTAGAAGCTCGGGGTGTTACATGAAACCCCCACGCTAGGGAAACATCCACGTGTAAGAACCACACACACTATTACAGAAAAAAATGATGCTCCATGTAAGTCTTAGAGAGAATTAAATCCTTTTCACAAGGAAGTAGATCCTCCCCCACAATGAATGACTTCCCTCATAGGTAACATCCATGCATAATCCCCATACCATCTCTTTTGTTCCCCACATCATTCACGAGATGACCGTTTGGTCTACTACTTCTCTCATATTTCCCACACTGAGAATGAATCACATGGTATTAGTTTTAGTAGAAACCATTACACCCATATACCTCCATCTATAGGAATCCCTCATGGAGTAATCCACAATTGTACATGTTCCAAGGGCCACCTCCTATGATGAAAGCACAGACTCCCTCTATCCATGTGAACATTGATTCCCCACTAATAGGGATACACAGTAATCCTCCCTAGGGTTAATGAACAACATCCATTTCCTTTATGATATTTACCCATGTTTCAAAATGTTGATGAGGTTGTGGCATTCCAACGGGAGACAATATATCCTTAGTGTCCATCAGCCAGGTCCCATGGATATTTCCCATAGAAATCATTGAACTATGTGATTTTTGATGAATTTACTATAAAAATGGAACATAAGGCACCTCCCTATGGTTTAATACCAACCAATTGTAAACCAAGGTGCTCCATCCTAGGGGAATACATCCACCCAAACCATTTCAAGGGGTATTATGATCCATCCATCCCAGATTTGTATCAAGGGGTGTTCTAGTACACACCATATGGTCCGTCTCTATAGGTCATTTTGATCCATCCAATAATAAACCTTTCACGTGTTCAATCCTAGGGACACACCTTGTTGGTACATCTCCATGAGGCATATTTTTCAGTCATATCCATCTACGTAAGATGTTAAACTCATGTCCAAGCCCCATAATGACTAGTTGATGCAAACTCATGGGATTCATGTCACGAAAGACATGGAAGATATAAAACTATGCCATCAGATACCTCATGGTAACATTGGCATTATTAAGACAAAATCCATTGATGATATGACAGTGGTATACGATTCCTCACAATCAACAATGAATTCCTTAGGCACCATGTAAAATATTCCTCCATGAGACTCCCACCAATGACAAAGAATAAAGGTGAAAATTCTTCCAGTGATCAGGATTTCTAGTGATGCCCAATGTGATGACTCTCTAGACCGATGGTTGTTTCCTAGTCAAAATAAACTATAATTTCTAGACATAAGTAGGATTGTTACAAGTTTATATAATGAGATGTCACTAGGATTGAGTTTCCAGAACAAGACTCTAACATATGAAGGAGACGATGATATGAAGATAAATTCGTAAGAGGAATACAAGGAAGAAGGAACTGACATTCCATCATCCTTTTTTTATCAATGAGAATACATCACTGATAAAAGTGAAAAGAGCCACTCACATTTGGGAAACTATAATAACGGTAAATACAATATTATAGCAACAACACTTTAAAGTGGGTACGGTGGTGCACCCTAGAGAAAGCATCAAAAATAGGTTAGTAAAATTTATCCAATATAATAAATTAATATCTAAAACCTAAATATGAATCCCAATGTTATACATGATCCATTAATTAAATATATACCCCTATGACTTTTGCAAAATACATCTGAAAAAATTAAATTCTAAAATATCTAATGATTTCAATAAAAATTTATCCACTATGAGAAATATTATTTCATATTGTCACATTCGAAACATATGAATAACCTGATCATATATTATCATAAGAAAAATATCCTAAGAGAACATAAATTCATAATGAAGTCCTAGGCTATTGAGTATTTTCCATGGATTCGGAAATCCACTAAACTTTATCATAAATTGCTTTATCAACAAATCACTAACCATCTTCAAGGTCACTGATACTATCCAACTGAATTCTTCAATGTAAATTTTCACATTATCATGACTAAAAATTTTTAACATAGAATTTAGAACATATTAAGTCCTATCTTTCCCTTTCTCACATATTCTCCAAAAGAATCACCTTATCATTAAATCACTTTCCTTTCTTATCAATACCAATCAACATATAATTTCAAATCATTATTAATAAAATACTACGCTAAAATCCTTTTATGTTTCATGATTATTATTAAAAAAATATCATAGGTAAAACAAATATTCAACATAATTTATGAATCCAAATACATAAGAACTATAATAATTTTAATTTGGATGTAGTAATAAAATAATATTTTCCATGATCCATTTTTTTATTTTAATATATATTCCCTTGATTTATGGAGAATTCATTTTCATAGTGACCTACATCCATATAGTTGAAACACATAACATTATTGTTTTATTTCATACCCCTATATTCCTATGTCCAATGGTCTTTTTCTCCATTCATGAAGTAAACTCTCAATCCATTTAAGAAATCCCTAGGGGTTTTCTTTCCACAATTATCACATATGAGAAAATCATTCTTTCTCTTATTAACCATATCTATTTATTTCATTCAGTTATCTTATTCTCTTGTTTTCAGTCAAATCCATAAGATGTGAAGAATTATTTCTCTATATTAATAGAATATGATACTATATCCTAATTTGATAATATTTTTTTAGAGACTAGGTTCCATTGAAGTATTTTCATAATTCCATAAAATAAATAGAAATTCATTCTATATGGATTACATACGTAATCCAGAACATGCCTTGATAACCTGGTAATGTTAACTTCATACTTAGTAATATGTTCCCATTCCATTTTATCAGATTCTTGAATTGTCTCTTCATATCTCCTTATAGTTCACAATGAAATTATTATTCCAATAAAATGCCCTTAAAATCGTTATATTTCATTCTATATACTTCTTATTCATCCTTATTTTTTTAATCATTGATCACCATTGATATGATTCCATTGAGAGATTACAAACGGCCATAAAAACCATATAAATGTTATTATTTCCCAAAGTGTGAAATATCATCTCTATATAAATTCTCCATTTATCAGCTATAAATTGATTTGTAGTCCAATTAAGTGATGTTGGGTAATAACTCAAGAAGTGTTCTAACATTGTTACACTATGTTATAGTTCTATATGATACTCCATAAAAGTGAGTTTATTGGTCATAACAAGATTTAGATTCCCCAATATATTTCAAATTTATTCAGACCCATATCTAACATTATTATCTTGCCCAGCACTATAATCCCTACAAGGATAGCATTCATTGATTCAATTCTCAGACCTTCATCTTAGTTTAATTTCTAAAAAATGGAATACAGTAGATGAGATCATAAAATTATGAAATATAATGTATAATTCAAGACCTAGTGAAACACTTAACATAAATTAAATACATTAGGTGCAGCTAAACTCATAATAACAAAAATGGATTCTTTGGGGATATTCTCCAATCATAAAAATATTTTCAAATATTTATTAATGGTTTGAAAAAGAAAATGTTAAGTTATAAAATTATATACCCTAGGAGTTTTAGCCCATATGTGCAATAAAGGATGTTGTTGTAAACTAGTGGAAAATCACATAAAATATCAATGTCCCATTTTTGAAGTTATTACCCCACATAATAACATTTCTAGATCCACATTAACTTGTATAATCAATATAGGTATGTATTACTAGGAAGACGACTTAATATCTACCTTACCAAAACATTAGGATGTTATCCTATACATATAGTTTCCCCCACATTCAGTAATTATGTATATTCCCTAAAATATGTTTTCCTATATCTATTTATCAAAGAGTTTAATAAAAATTTTCTAATACAAACAATAAATACCCGAAACCTAGTATCCTTGAGTTAGTGGTAACATTATTACATTGGTGATAGATATAAGTGATCAGATCCCAAAGGAATTATTAGTTTAGTTTTATTGGAAAACCAGATACATAATTGAATTTTACATTACATTTGAAAACATAAATTAGGATATTTTATTTACTTTTAGATCACCAATATTCTCTTTAGCATATCCCAACATATCAAAACTAATCATTCCATATAATATCGGGCTAATGAAAGATAAAAAATTGATGGTCTTTGAAAATATATAAGGGTATGCGTATAGTGAAAGATATAATCAATGAAAATGGAATAATAAATATTAAAAGGTAAATAACTAAAAATCTATTCCATTTAATCAATATGTTGAGAATGATGAAAAATATGGATGGAATAAATAATGATTAAATTATTCCATATAAATAACAACATGATCTTTAAACATATCAATGGATATCACAAATAATTAAATAATTAAATGGATATTGATAACTATTCTCGTAATGATGAGATTCATAATCATATAAATCATAAACCAAACATCCTAGCCTTGTTCCAGGATATCAAATATTAATGGGTAAGGCCATGACCAAATACCCATGTAAGTGTGTCTTAGGAACCCAACTGATGTATTGAGGGGCTATAGTGGGTCTTTCCAATCACTTACTATTTCCAATTAATTTCTTATATGAATGGGGGTAAAAATTATCAACATAAAAATTATCATTTAAAAACCTGAATACAAAATGTTGATACCTTTACCAATAAATAAACATAATCAGAAAACATCCATAATTATATGATGAATTGTATAAAATATTATATACCTTCTGAAAAATATCATAAACCATCCTGATAAATAAGGTGGAAGGTATTATTATAGTATATGAAAATAATTTGTTTTATCAAAGTATTTTTTCTAAAATTGAAACACTTAAAAAATATCACAATAATATTTCTTTGGGAAAATTACTTTTTTCCTTATAAATAACATATTTAATGTCTAAAATATTTTAAAAAAAATTAAGGGAGATATTTTAATTGAAAATAAACTTATTAAATTTCAATTTAATCTTTAATTAAATGAGTGGTAATTCTATTGTATAATTATTTATATGTCAAATATGTTAAAATAATTAATTTATCATTTCTGTTGAGAGGATAAAAAGTACATCATTTATAATAAATAAAAGACTACGTTCAACATTTTTTTTATAAATCCATAAATGGGTAAAAATTCATTTAATGAATCATTAATATAATGTTAAAAAAATTCTTGAAAATATTTTCTAAAAGAATGTTGATAGGAGAAAAAGTATTTTCGACCGAAGAGTGAAATAAAGTTATATTTTCATAAAAACATTTTCTCCATAATTTTTAGTACTGAAGAATGAAAAATTTCATATTATGTGAATATTTCATAAGTAACTATCATATAATAAAATATATTGTGTTTAAGATAAAAAACCAAATAATCTCTTGGGGATACATAAACACAAAACATCCCCAATAACGATGAGGTTGTGAAATAAACCCTAACTAATTTGGTAACCATTTAATCATATCCCACATGAAATAAATGACACAATATTAAACATTAATACCATTAATATAAAGAGATTGACAATATAAAATATAATATGGATATTATATATACCACCAAAAATAAATAAGTAGTGAATATGGAATTTGTCTCTGGAAAGTAAATGTGAGTTGAGAAATGTTTACCTCAAATATGATTTCCTTCGTATGTTTTTGAACATAATTTATAAAAAATATAAATTAATTATACGTACATTATAGAACCATAATCATATATATCATACCATATATGATTTTCTTATAATAATTTATCACCACTTTACTAACAATTCATTATTAAGACACTACTCCTTGTGATAATTGATTTCTTTTTCATGTATGTTTTTGTTCAGTAGTTTCAATACATGAACTAATATTAAGGATACACAATCTAAAAAATATTATTCATAATATAAATATAATATATATTATATATATTCTTATTTTGTTTCATCTATTAAATATGGGGATATAAAAATGGTTTACAACATTTATGGAGTTTGTTGGCCTTACGTACACATGAATATTGTTTCTATATTATCAATTGATGAAATGAAATAAAAGTAAATATTAATTCAACTATCTAAAATCATTTTTATAACGTATATGTCTTATATTTTCATTAAATATATCCTTAATTCAATCCATGATAGAATTAAATGAGAAACATGTAACATAGATTCATAGAGGTTGTAGTCCATACATATGTGAGGGAAATTATAAGTTTCAAATGGATTGGAAGGATAGAAAATATGACATGACCAAACCCAATGAGGACCAATAAATGACCACCATAATATTTCATCAACTGTTCTAGGTGTTAGCTTCTAGTTTTGAGTTGGTATATCACAAAAATTGGAGGCCTTAGCCAATGATATCTGTATGAACGAACCCATAAACATCTCCACAAAATAGGGAAAGGATAATATTAAAAGAAAAAATATAACCATGAATAAATTTATCTCTTAACTAGAGTGAAACATGTGTACTGAAAGTATAAAAAAGAAAAAATACAAACCCAGCAAAAAACTATAAAAAAGTCCTACCTTCTTCGAATTAGGGAATAATGTATAATGAAACTTCTTGAAATCTCTTCGAGTATGGTCCAGTAAAAACATTGGATTGTTTGGTCCACAATGAAATTCATATTCTAGGTCCTCATAGGACTCCATTGAAAGAACTCTAGTATTAACAACACAAAACAAGTGGGGTAAATTCCAATGATAGTGTGAGTATAAAAATACATGGTAGGTGACCAAAACACCAAAAGTGAAGGGAAAATAGAAAGGAAATAGTCTACATGATCCATCTAAAGGGAACCCAATCGTGAGATAAAGACCATCTTGAACTCTTCCTCTACAATAAAGGACTAGTTAGCTCAGTCCACATTGGTTTTCAACTAAGAAATGTGATAAAAATTCCTCGAATCCTAGATCCACCTAGAAATAATCATATCAGAATCAATGTTTCCTGAGGTCCCAACCTCCTATCTAGCTATATGATTTTACTCAAGGCTCGAAAGTAACAGACAACCATGAGAACACACTCCATGATCCCATCTATCCTTGATGGCACTCGATTAAGAGATAAACTCCATCATGAAACAACTATACTATCCATGATGGTAAGTTTGAGAGATCGAGCTCTATTGAGAATAGAACTCAATGTTTCTCTCTAGGGACCAACACGAAATGTCCACACCCCATTATCTTTCACCTTGAACAAGCTCATAAGAACCCAATTGGAGATTCCTTCTCCTCACTAATGATCATAGTAAAGGGATTCATACTCCAAACCATACACTGCGTTTATCCTCTCTACAATGATATGTTGTTTTGACTTGAACCTTTTCAATACCCTACAACTATGGGACTATTAGTTCCTAGCCATCCAGTGAAAACTCCTAAGTACCCAGATGGAGAGTACCAAACCTCACCCAATGGAGGGAGAAATAAATCCTAACCAATTGTCTACCTAACAATTAAAGGCTCCATCTCTATAAAAATGTGACCCTCAACTAAGTGAAATCCCAATCCAATGGAGGACCCAAATCCTATCACCACATGGGAGTAAACCACTATAGATTTGGAAATCGTACCACAGTATGACATATTATTTTCATTCTATGGATAGAGGAACCACACCTTATTATGATAAGTGAGTGTAACTCTATTAGTAATATCACTATAGGGGTTACTCACACTAACATAGAAAAGGGGTAAAAACCCCAGGCTAGAGGACCCACACCGTGGTACAATTGGGGGTACAAAATCTTTCATAACAATGTTTTTGGAGAACCCACTCCCTAGAACGATAGAGGATATATGACTCCATGGATAGATGAATAACAGACTCACATGAAAATGGAGTAACCACTCAATCTATAAGTCTCGTATGGATGGATTGTGTTCTGATATGATAGGGAAGTACTAACTCTAGGGATAGAGGGCCCACTCTGAAGTACAATATAGGAGTATCAACTCTATCTGAAAAATGAGTATGGAGGGCTCACACCATGACATAACATGGGAGCACTATCTAAAAAAATGAATGATATAGGGGACCACTGTCTTTCTACATCAACAGAGTACCATCACCAAGAGAAATACTCTATGGGTATAAGACCCTTTCCCACAATGTGGGGATTTTTATCTTTACCAAAAAATATCAGGTAGGGATTCTTAGGCCCTAATTCTATAGGGGGTTCCAATCATGGAATCTATCTATACGAACCACAATGATATCTAGAATCATGAAAGTTTCATTTAAAGGAGTGACAAGATTTTTACACCTTGAGTTTCAACACTTGAATGGGTAGGGTCCCCCAACCAAATAAAATAGGGATGGACCACTCTACTTATAACGACCCATACATTACATACATTGTTATTAATTCAGAATTGAAGCATACTTATTACAACATATAACAATACCATGGTAGGACCGTATAGGTATAGTGTCTTTAGAAACTGGGAAACATAAAAAAATGGTTCATAAAGCATCTACATTGTCTCACATTTATTTCATCATATCTAGAGTCCCTTTGGCATATCCTACTTAGTAACCTTCTTCCTGACCTAGGGAAAATAAAACATACAAAAGGGTGAGCTCAAACTCTCAGTATGGGTAAAAAAATAAATATCATTCATATCATATTCATAAGAACAAAACATTTTGAAAATATTAACTTGAAAAAGAGATCATAATATCATGACATGGGATAAATCATAGCAGTGAAATGTAATCCCAATAATCATAAAGTAAAACAAGAGACATTGTGGCATACACACATAATAATAGAAAATCATTTCATATTAGTAAAGACTAATTACCAGGACTATCATTGTGGAAAAAGTCCATTTCTGAGCCAAGTTCACTCCTCGTTCCAGTCCTGTATCACTGAACCCGTTTAACAGTCCGTTCTGGCCATGTATATCTCATGAGATATAAATCTTTACCCAATGAATTGGAGGGAGATATAGGCCCCACCCATCTCATAATGAATCCATTCTTATGTGTTCCACAAAATCGTAAATCATACATCATAGTAAAACCCATGTAATAAAAATGCGATTCTTAAACATCGTGACATCATAAAAAAATTCATATAAGATAAAGGACTGCATAAAAATAATTCCATCACAACATAATCAAATAAATTTAATAATATGGATAGAAACAGAACCCTATATTATCTTAGATGGAAAATAATTTTGATAAAACACTTGGACTCCATTATTGAGAAAAATATCATTTCTGCTTCAAAATCCTTTTTCCTTTATTAACATGTCATAAAATTTTAAACTAAAATATGTTAATAAAAATTAACTTTTAAATTTTTAACGGAATATTAATGGAAATAATGTTTTATGGAATCCTAAAAATCCATTCATTCCGTATAAGTTAATAAAAACATTCTTCTCGTACTTTGGCCGAAAAAGTAAAAAAGTATCTCGTACTGAAAATGACAAAATATTCCTTTCATATCTTTTACTAAAAATTAACCAATAGGTAAAATTGTATTTAAAAAATTATAGGAGGTTAGAAATAATATTACATTTTGAGGAAACGTGGCTTTGGATGATAAATATGCCCCAGTAAAATCTAAATTATAAACAATCTCGGATAAAAATGAGATTGTAAGATTTTCCATTACCTTAGGTCCGATAGGCTTTGTACGTATCCGAACCTCATATATAATGATATAAATAATGTCATTGACATATTAATGAATCATATTAATTTTTATGATATCATATATGGTCATATTATTATCTTTTTATTAGTAATATTTCATTGCTACTTGTTATTCAGGTGTTCATTGCTTTATGCTCTTATGCATGTTTTGTCGAATAAATTCGTAATCTTTATTTTAGGTTATAGATACCTCATTTAAATAATTTTATTAGTGTAATATATATCATATTGATTCATTCAATTTGTTGATATAATAATTATTCAATGAAGGTTATTAGAACGAGTCACATCATATTATGAAGATGATAGGCCGTACGTACGCACGAGGGATGATATCATTCCCATGATCGTGGAATTGTATTTAAGTGTATTTATAATATTTCAGAATCAATATCACTTTACAATAATCATATATAGTTATTATTTACACCATTATACCCATCCGAGTAAGGTGGTGGTGGAAAACTGATTACACCACGGTGTGGAGACAGTATTCCGTACGTACACACACGCAGTGATTTCATTTTCCGTAGGATGGATAGAAGGTGAAATAGGGTTTTTTTATATTTATAATAACATATTAGTATATGAGTAATATTGATGTTATTACTTCATAATGAAACAACTAAATAACAGGAATTATAAGAAGAAATAAATTTTAAAGAATCGGTAACAGATATTACCTCTTCTTCGACACGCCTCTTTGAAACCTCCTCTTAGGACACCAAAATTGGTCTTTGAAGAAGACCAGGACCTATAGTATGTTTATAGGAATGTTGAGAAGGTAAATGGGCAGGTTTTGGACGAACTTGAAGGCTGAAAGTTGTGTAAAGAGGAGAGGGAGGTGGTTCCCTTTTATAAGGGAGGAGAGGGGCACCTTAGGAAAAACTTAAAATATAATTTTATAATAAAGTCATATTCAGTTTCTAATAGATCCAAATTGATTTATTTCGAATCTAAAGTGGGTATGGGTCGCAATAATCTCAACCAATATGTTTTAGACAAGTTTAGGTTACTATTTTAACATTATCATTTATATTTAACTCTAAGTTAAATATTTTAACTTTTACCGTGTCTTCTTTTTTTCTTACACTATATGGTTAATAAACTTAATATAACAAGCCAAACGAACCCAAAGTGGTTCATTATTAATATATATAACCTTATCTAAGTCATTTGACCGAACCTTACATATTTAAGAATATAATAATAATTAATAATATAATATTTTTAAAAAAACTATTTTAGGTCAATTTTGACACTATTTGGTATTTGATTTTTGTGAAAATCATAACAACATGATTAGTTATAACAAAGTGAATTTAATTAATACTAACATGTCATATTAACCTAAAAAATAGTGTAATTTATAAAAAGTCTCAAATTACATTTATTTGGGTATTCATAACATAAATTATGTTAATATTTCATTAATAATGTAATTACTGCCTATTCATTGTGCCAAAAATAGATTAAATTATTTAAAGTCTAAAAATTATAAATAAAATACCATTAAGTAGGAAATATTCTTATCGTTATAATGAATATTTATATTCGAATTTATCATATGTATTACCCAATATTAAAAATGTATTAGTTACTAAAAATTGATTTTAACTATTTTAACTATCTTTAAATAAAATAATAATAAATGTCCTAATCTAATCCAAGTGGACCTAATTGGTAATATTTTATTCCTAATGTTGTTTTTGGTCGAATTAAACTTATCCAATAGAATTAGGACATGTGTTAGGGTAATATAATATCATGTTTACCATTAATTACCCAATTTACTTTTAACCGTGTTAAATAAAAGTAAAAAGTTACAATTCACCAAAAATTATTTTTATCTTACTGAACCACATATTTCTACTTGATATTAACCATGTGTCTCAGATTTTTAAAATTCCACTCACACATGTGGTAAAATTACATTTTATCTACATTTGCAAATTCTCCTAGGAGGTGGGTAAAAGATGGTGAAAAGTTTAATAAAATTTTTATATATCTAGAATTATTATAAAATGACTAAAATGAATTACATTGAACATATATAGGTATTATGTATCAATTTTTAGCTAAAATAAATATAAATAATTATTTAAATAAAAAGTCGGTTTTTAAATAGTAACAGAGTCTTTTCACTATTCATCAAAAATTGAATTTTTTCAGAAAAATACCAAAATTTCACCCTAGGCTAATTTCGATATTCTAAATCCAAAAATGAATTCCATTTTGAAAGATAAAATTTATAAAATTTCAAAAAGTGGATATTACTATTCCTAACGGCTAGTTAATATAATATTTTAATAACATATCGTTGTTTAGTGAAACTCGATATTTCATACAACACATGCTATCGGGGAAGGTTTCTCTTGAGTATAATGAAAGCCAAGATAGTGTTGTGTGTAATGAAATATTACTTTGATGTTGTGTATAACATAAGAAATAAAAGAAAATACTACTCATAAAATATCAGGGTGTTAAATTCTACCCTCCTTAAAATGAATTTCACCCACGAAATTCATCCCTTCGTAACAAATAGATGAGGATACCTCTCCCTCATCGTATCCTCAAGCTCCCATGTAGCTTCTTCTAATTGGTGGTTCCTCCATAAAACTTTCACCAAGTGAGTGGTCTTGTTCCGTAGAACTTTTTCACTACAATCTAGAATCTCTATCGGCTGTTCTTCATAAGAATGATCTTTCTCCAGCGGTACAAATTCTGAGCTTAGTACATGAGAAAGATCAGGTAAGTAATTTCTTAGGAGATATACATGGAACACATTGTGAACTTGAGATAGATTCAGTGGAAGCACCAATAGGTAAGCTACCTTCCCAACATGATCTAGTATTTCGAAAGGACTGATATACCAAGGGCTCAGCATGCTCTTCTTTCCAAATCTCATTAATCTCTTCCAAGAAGATATTTATAAGAACACTTTATCACACACATCAAACTCTATGTCTTTTGTTCATTTGTCGGTATAACATTTTTGTCTACTCTGAGATGATCTTATGTGTTGTTGAATAGATCTGACCTTTTCTGCCATCTCATCAACAAAATCAGGTCCTAATAGCTTTCTTTCCCCAACTTCATCCCAGCAAGTTGGAGTCCTGCATTTCCTTCCATAGAGATATTCATAAGGAGCCATCTGAATACTGGAGTGAAAGCTTTCATTATAAGAAAATTCCACCAAAAGTAGGTGTTGATCACAACCACCTTTGAAATCCCTAGAGCAAGCTCTCAACATGTCTTCTAGAGTTTGAATTGTCCTCTCAGACTGACCATCTGTTTGGGGATGATAAGAAGTATTGAAACTCAACTCTATATCTAGAGTACACTGAAGACTTCACCAAAACATCGAGGTAAACCTCAGATCCCAATCAGATATAATGGAATGTGGTACTCCATGAAACCTTACCACTTCCTTTACATATATCCTAGCATGCTGATCTAGAGAGAAATCTTCTCTAATAGAAATGAAGTGTGCTGACTTCATAAGACAATCAACTATGACCCAAATAGAATTATTTCCTTTGGATTTTATAGGGAGTCCGATGACAAAGTCCATAGTGATGTTTTCCAATTTCCATTCAGGTATGGGTAATGGTTGTAACATCCCCTTAGACTTCTATCTCTCAGCTTTAACTTGCTGACAAACCAAGCATCGAGAGACATATTCAGCAACATCTCTTTTCATGCCATCCCACCCGAAGTACTCTTTCAAGTTCCTATACATATTCGTGCTTCCAGGATGAATAGAGAATGAAGTAATATGAGACTAATCCATTACCTCCTTTTTTAATTATGGGATGGGAGGTACAAAAACCCGATTCCTGAACCTTATTATCCCATCACAATCAAGGTTGAATTCAGGAACATTTCTCACCTTCTTTTGTAACTGTACATCTTATTTCTGTGCCTCTTTAATATTTACGTGTATAGATGGTTGAACATTCATTTGAGAAAGATAATATTTTCCCATTCCATTATAATTCCATGATCCATCCTTCGTAAATCCATAAATATTGGATATTTTGTGATCCTCATCATGGATAAGCTAGCATGGTCTTGTCGACTTAATGCATCCCCCACCTTGTTTGCTTTCCCAGGATGATAATGAATTGAGCAGTCGTAATCCTTAATCAACTCCAACCATATTCTTTGGCACATATTCAGCTCCTTTTGTGTGAAAATATAGTTTAATCATTTATGATCAGTATAAATATCACACCTTTCGCCATAAAGGTAATGCCTCCAAATCTTTAATGCAAAGATTACCGCAGCTAACTCTGAATCATGAGTTGGGTAATTTTTCTCATGGATTTTCAACTGTCATGAGGCATAAGCTATCACCATAACATTTTTCATGAGAACACACCCCAATCCCTTCATGGATTCATCACTCTAGATCACAATCCTTTCTCCACTACACGGCAGTGTGAGCACAGGTGCACTGGATGATCTTTGTTTTAACTCTTTGAAATTCTCTTCACACTCCTCTGTCTAAACGATCATAAAAAATTTTTGAGTCAACCTGTTGAGTGGATTAGGTAACCTCAAAAAATCTTTCTCAAAATGATGATAATATCCAGCCATACCAAGAAAACATCGGATCTCAGTTACTGTTGCTGGTCTCAACCATCTTTCGATAGCCTCTATTTTTTCTGGATCTACCGATATCCCCTCTCTTGAGATAATGTGACCCTAAAATGAAACTTTTTGAAGCCAAAATTCACACTTTGTAAATTTTTCATAAATCTTCTCCTTTATCATGGTCTTTAATACAATTTTGAAGTGATCTTCAGGTTCTTCTTTTCTCTTTGAATAGACAAGAATATCGTCTATAAAGACTACCACAAACTGATCAAGATAGTCTCTAAAGACTCTATTCATCAGATCCATGAAGATAGTAGGGGCATTAGTAATACTAAATAGCATCACAATAAATTCATAGTGTTCATACCTTGTACGGAAAGACGCCTTTGGTATATCCTCCCTTTTGACCCTTAATTGATGATACCCAGAACGAAGATAAATCTTGGAAAAGTATTGAGCTCTGCATAGTTTGTCAAATAAGTCATTAATGTGTGGGAGAGGGTATTTTTTCTTGATAGTGATCTTGTTATGTTTTTGATAATAAATGCAGAGTCTCATTGATCCATATTTCTTCTTAACAAATAGAACATGTGCTCCCCAAGGTGACACACTAGGGCATATGAATCCTTTATCAAGATTATCTTGGAGTTGCTTCTTCAATTCCTGCAACTCAATTGTGGCAACTCTATAAGGTGTCTTTGAAATAGGAATATCACCCGATATGAGTTCTATTGAAAACTCAAAATCACGATTTTTTGGAAGACCTGGAAATTCCTCTAGAAAGACATCATCAAACTCCCATGCAATGGGTGCATTCTTAATTGTGATTTTCTCACCAACTATTTGAGATAAATATCCTTCATTTAGTGGAATCAAGACCCATAAGATAGAAGAAATTTCCACTGCAAGGTCATGTTCATCCTTGAATTGATAGATGATCATAGATTGATCTGGAATATGAAATGTGACTTCCCTTCTTTGGAAATTGACATGAGCTCCATATAAAGAAAGACAATTCATGCCAAGAATGACATCAAATTCTACTATAGGAAGGATCACAAGATTTTTAGTAAGAACTTTCCCACAAACTTCAATTGGAGAAGAATTGTAAACTTTTGATGCGACCGTTGTGCCATTAAGAGTTGTCATAGCTAACTCAACATCTAATTATTGAGGTAATATGATAATACCCTAAGAAAATAATTCTGAAATAAATGAGTGGGTTGATCCAGAATCAAATAAAACATTTTCTACTTTATAGTTGGTGGTAAGTGTAACTTTCACCATTTCGTTATCGTACTCCACATCACCGATGGTAATTTCATGTGACTTTCCTTTGTCTTTGGCTTTAAGAGTTTTTTGACGTCGATCATGATCAACAACCCTTGGATTTGGGCATTTATTGGCATAATGCCTCATCTCCTTGCACTTGAAACATTGAAGTGTTGGAGGTATATTATGTGTATCCTTTTCTTTGTTCGCATCATTAGACATCTTCTTCCCATTATTTCGACACTCAATTTCCTAATGACCTTCTTTTCCACACTGAAAACATTTTCATGTCCCTTAAAGACAATTCCCTCCATTTTTCTTTCCACAATTTGAGCATAAAGGAAAACTCATATTCTTTTCAGTGTGGTCTTTAGATTTTCCTTTGAATTCCATTTTCTTCCTCATTTCAAACCCATATGACTGATGGCTTACTCCAATCTCCATCTCAACCTTGAGATCACATCGAACAATTTAATCATAGCTATTGAAGTATCTTATGGATAACACCCTTCGAAGACTTGGTTTTAAGCCACTAAAGAATCAATCAATCTTACTCTCTGGTTGGATAATAATTTCGGAAGCATACCTTGAAAGTCTTGTAAAAATTTCTTCATAGGTACCAACCGATTCATAATCCTTTTGCTTCTGTTCAAGAAAATCCTTCTCCATCTTTGGTCGAAGAATATGAGGGAAGTAATTATTGAAAAATAAGTTCTTGAACTCGTCCCATTACATGGACTCAATTTCATCCCCATGCCCTATATTCTTAATATGATTCCACCATTGATCAGCTTCACCTTCCAAATGATATACTGCTAAGATGAATTTATCATGCTCATAACATTGAAGGACAGAAAATATATTTTCAGTGGTACTGATCCATTGTTCATCCAATAATGGATCAGAAGAGCTGCTGAATGAAGGTGGAAGCTGCCTTATGAAGGTTTCAATAGAATGTTGTTCCTTCCTTTGCTCATTTGGAAGTCCTACATGATTCATATCTTGAGAAAGTTATGTGAGCATGGATACAAGATTTTGCATTCCAGCTCCCATAATGTTTGGTTTCTCAGGGGGACAATCATTGCATTTCCCGTCGCATTAAACATTAATATAGTTCTTTCAGGTTCCATCCATTAACTAAAAGAAAGAAGCATAGTGTGAGAAACACCAACCATAATAGGAAGACCACATAATCAAGAATAAAATTTAACACATTAGGTCTTATCATAGGTTGTTCATGGCCATTTCTAAAACACTAATATTGGGTTCTATTCTTAGACATATCCTTAGAGTTCTTACTAAGGATTTCACATCCTATTTTCCAAAGGTTGACTATACCTTCCCTCTGATACCAACTATAAAGAACCATAATTTTCATACATTTTCATTACTTCAGAATTGAAGCATACTTATTACAATATATAACAAAACCATGGTAGGACCGTATGGGTATAGTGTCTTTAGAAACTGGTAAAGAATAAAAAATTGGTTCATAAAACTTCTACATTGTCTCCCATTTATTTCATCATATCTAGAGTCCCTTTTGGTATATTCTATTTATTGCCCTTCTTCCTGACCAGGGGAAAAGAAAACTTACAAAAGGGTGAGCTCAAATTCTTATTAAGGGTAAAAAAAAGAAATTTCATTCATATCATATTCATAAGAACATAACATTTTGAAAATCTTAACCTGCAAAAGAGATCATAATATCATAACATGGGATAAATCATAGTAGTGAAATTTAATCCCAATAATCATAACCTAAAACACGAAACTTTGTGGCAAACACACATAATCATGGAAAATCATTTCATATTAGTCCAGACTCATTTCCAAGATTATCATAGCAGACAAAGTCCATTTCTAAACCGAGTTCACTCCTTGTTCCGGTCCTGTATCACTGAATCGGTTCAACATTACATTCCAGCCATGTCTATCTCATGAGATATAAATATTTACCGAATTCATTTTAGGGAGATATAGGTCCCACCCATCTCATAATGAAACCATTCTTATGTGTGCCACAAAAGCATAAATCATACATCATAGCATAACCCATGTAATAAAAATGGGATTCTTAAACATCGTGACATCATAAAACAATTCATATATGATAAAGGACTTCCTAAAAATAATTCCATCACAACATAATAAAATAAATGTAATAATAGGGATAGAAACATAACCCAATATTATTTTAGATAGAAAGTAATTATAATAAAACACTTGAACTCCATTCTTGAGGAAAATATCCTTTCTACTTCAAAAACATTTTTCCTTTCTTAAAATGTCATAAAATTTTAAACTAAAATAATTCAATGAAAAATAAACTTGAAAATTTGTAAAGGATGCTTCATGGAAATAATTATTTATGGAATCATAAAAATCTATTCATGTCATATAAGTTAAAAAAACATTCTTCTCGTACTTTGGCAGAAAAAGTCAAAAAGTATCTCGTACTGAAAATGAAAACAAATTCCTTTCATATATTTTACTAAAAATTCACTAATAGATAAAATTGGATTTAAAAAATTGTAGGAGGATAGAAATAATATTACATATTGAGGAAACATGGTTGTGGATGATAAATATTCCCTAGTAAAATCTGAAGTATAAAAAATCTCAGATAAAAATTAGGTTGTGGGATTTTCCCTGACCTTAGGTCTGATATGCTTTGTACTCATATAAAACTCCTGTATAATGATTTAAATAATGTTATTGACTTATTACAGAATCATATTCATTGTTATGATATCATATATGGTCATATTATTATCTTCTTATTAGTAATATTTCATTGTTAATTGTTATTTGGGTGTTCATTGCTTTATGCTCTTATGCATGTTTTGTCGAATAAATTCTTATTCTTAATTTTAGGTTATAGATACCTCATTTACAGAATGGTATTTGTGTAATATATATCATATTTATTCATTCAATTCATTGATATAATCATTATTCAATGAAGATCATGTAGAAAAAGTCACATCACATCGTGGAGACGGTAGTCCATACGTACGCACGAGCGATGATATCGTTCCCATGATCGTGGAATTCTATTTAAGTGTAAGTATAATATTTCATAATCAATATCAATTTACAATAATCATATATAGTTATTTTTTACACCATTATACCCATCCAAGTAAGGTGGTGGTGGAAAACAGATTACACCACGGTGTGGATACGGTATTCTGTACGTACGCACGCGCTGTGATTTCGTTTTCCATATGATGGATAGAAGGTGAAATAAGGTTGTTTCATATTTATATTTACATATCAGTATATTAGTAATATTGATGTTATTAGTTCATAATGAAACAACTAAAGAACATTAATTAGAAGAAGAAATAAATTTGAATGAATCGGTAACGGATATTACCTCTTCTTCGACACGCCTCTTTGAAACCTTTTCCAAGGACACCAAAATTGGTATTTGAAGAAGACCAGGACCTCTAGTATGTTTCTAGGAAATTTGAGAAGGGAAATGGGCAGGTTTCGGACGAACTTGAAGGCTCAAAGTTGTGTAAAGAGGAGAGGGAGGAGGTGCCCTTTTATAAGGGAGGAGATGGGCATCTTAAGAAAAACATAATATATTATTTTATAATAATGTCATATTTGGTAAATAATAGCTCCAAATTAATTTATTTTGAAGCTAAAGTGGGGATGGGTCGAACGCCTCTCAACCAATAGGTTTTATACAAGTTTATGTTACTATTTTAACCTCATCATTTAGATTTAACTCTAAGTTAAATATTTTAACTTTTACTGTGTCTTCTTGTTTTCTTACACTATATGGTTAATAAACATTCTATAAACAGCCAAACGAATCGAAAGTGGTTCATTATTAATATATATAACCTTATCTATGTCATTTTTCTGATCCTTAAATTTTTAATAATATAATAACATTTAATAATATAATATTTGTTTTAAAAACTATTTTAGGTCAATTTCGACACTATTTGGTAATTGATTTTTGTGAAAATCATAACAGCATTATTAGTTCTGAAAAAGTTAATTGAAGCAATACTAACATGTCATATTAAACTAAAAAACTAGTGTAATTTATAAAAAGTCTAAATTATATTTATTTGGGTATTTATAACATTAATTATGTTAATATTTCATTAATAAGGTAATTACTGTATCATCATTGTGTCAACAATAGATTAAATTATTTGAGGTCTAAAAAAATAAAATAAAATACCATTATGTAGGAAATATTTTTATCTTTCTAATGAATATTTATAGTCTAATTTATCTTATATATTACCCAATATTAGAAATGTTTTAGTTATTAAACATTGATTTTTACTATTTTAACTATTCTTTAAATAAAATAATAATAAATATACTAATCTAATCCAGGTGGACCTAAAGGGTAATATTTTATTCCTAAGGTTGTTTTTGGTCGAATTACACTTATCCAATAGAATTAGGACATGTGTTATGGTAATAATAATATCATTTGTACCCTTAATTACCCTATTTACTTTTAACCGTGGTAAATAAAAGTAAAAAGTTACTATTCACTGAAAATTTATTTTTATGTTATTCATCCAAATTTTTACTCGTTGATATTAACCGTTTCTCTTGTATTTTTAAAAATCCACTCATATAAGCGCTAAAATTACATTTTATGTACATTTGCAAATTCTCCTAGGAGGTGGGTAAAAGACGGTGAAAACTTCTATAAAATTTTTATATATCTAAAATTATTTTAAAATGACTCCAATGAATTACTTTGAAATTATATAGGTATTATGTATCAATTTGGAGCTAAAATAAATATAAATAATTATTTAAATAAAAAT
Organism: Viscum album; assembly: GCA_963277665.1. Classification (NCBI taxonomy): domain Eukaryota; kingdom Viridiplantae; phylum Streptophyta; class Magnoliopsida; order Santalales; family Viscaceae; genus Viscum; species Viscum album. The sequence continues at coordinate 1,590,818,889 of OY728160.1, read as the reverse complement.
CTGGTTTTTAAATAGTAACCCAGTGTTTTCACTATTCATCAAAAATTGAAAGTTTTCAGAAAAATTCCAATATTTCACCCTAGGATAATTTCGATATTCCGAATCTAAAAATGAAGTCCATTTTGAAAGATAAAATTTATAAAATTTCAAAAAGTGGGTATTACTATTCATAACAGCTAGTTTATATAATATTTTAATAACATATCGTTGTTTAGTGAAACTCGATATTGCGTACAACACACGCTATCGAGGAAGGTTTCTCTTACGTATAACACAATCAAAGCTAGTGTTGTTTGTAATGAATGATTCCTTTGATGTTGCGTATAACATAAGACATAAAAAATATACTCCTCATAAAATATCAGGGTGTTACATTCTATCCCCCTTAAAATGAATTTGACCCCCAAAATTCATCACTTTGTAACAAACAGATGAGGATACCTCCCCCTCATCATATCCCCAAGCTCCCATGTAGCTCCGTATAATTGGTGGTTCCTCTATAAAAATTTCACCAAGCGAGTGGTCTTATTCCATAGAACGTTTTCAATACGATCCAGAATATCTATCGGCTGTTCCTCATAAGAATAATCATGCTCCAGCGGTACAACTTCTGAGCTTAGTACATGTGAAGGATCAGCTATGTACTTTCTCAGGAGAGATACATGGAACACATCATGAACTTAAGAGAGATTCGGTGGAAGAGCCAATTAGTAAGCTACCTTCCCAACACAATCCAATATTTCGAAAGGACCAATATACCGAGGGCTTATCTTGCCCTTCTTTCCAAATCTCATTACTCTCTTCCAAGGGTATATTCGTAAGAACACTTTATCACCCACTTCAAACTCTAAGTCTTTTATTCGGTTGTCGGCATAAATTTTTTGTCGACATTGAGCTGTTATTATGTGTTGTTGAATAGATCTGACCTTTTCTGCCATATCATCAACAAAATCAGGTCCTAATAGCTTTCATTCCCCAAATTCATCCCAAAAAGTCGGAGTCCGACATTTCTTTATATAGAAAGATTCATAAGGAGAAATCTGAATACTGGAGTGAAAGATATTATTATAAGAAAATTCCACCAAAGGTGTGTGTTGAGCCCAACCACATTTTAAATCCATATAGAAAGCTCTCAACATGTCTTCTAGAGTTTAAATTGTCCTCTCAGACTGACCATCTGTCTGGGGATGATATGCAGTGCTAAAACTCAACTCTGTATCTAGAGTATGCTAAAGACTTCGCCAAAACATCTAGGTAAAACTCAAATACCGATCAAATATAATGGAAAGTGGTACTCCATGCAACCTTACCACTTCCTTTACATATATCTAGGCAAGTTGATCCAGAGATAAATCTTCTATAATAGCAATGAAGTGTGCCGAATTCATAAGACGATCAACTATGACCCAGATAGCATTATTTCCATTGGATTTTTTAGAAAGTCTGGTGACAAAGTCCATAGTGATGTTTTCCCATTTCCATTCAGATATGGGTAATGGTTGTAACATCCCCTTAGACTTCTATCTCTCAGCTTTAATTTTCTGAAAAATGAAGCATCGAGAGACATATTCAGCAACATCTCTTTTCATGCCATCCCACGAGAAGGACTCTTTCAGATCCCTATACATATTCATGCTTCCAGGATGAATAGAGAATGAAGAACAATGAGCCTCATCAATCAGCTCCTTCTTTAATTCTGGGATGGGAGGAACACAAACCCGATTCCTGAACCTTATTATCCCATCACAATCAAGGTTGAATTTAGGAACATTTCTCACCTTCTTTTGTAACTCTACATCTTCTTTTTGTGCCTTATTAATCTTTACATGTATTGATGGTTGAACATTAATTTGAGAAAGATATGATTTTTCCCCTTCCATTATAATTCCAAGATCCATCCTTTGTAAATCCATAAATATTGGATCATTTGTGATCCTCATCATGGATAAGCTAGCAAGGACATGTCGACTTAATGAATCTGCCACCATTTTTTCTTTCCCATGGTTATAATGAATTGAGCAGTCGTAATCCATAATCAACTCTAACCATATTCTTTGGAACATATTCATATCCTTTTGTGTGAAAATATACTTTAAACTTTTATGATCAGTATAAATATCACACCTTTCACCATAAAGGTAATGCCTCCAAATCATTAATTAAAAGATTACCACAGATAACTCCAAATCATGAGTTGGGTAATTTTGCTCATGGATTTTCAACTGTCGTGAGGCATAAGCTATCACCATATCATTTTTCATGAGAACACACACCAATCCCTTCATGGATGCATCACTATAGATCACAAACCTTTCTACACTACACGGCAGCGTGAGAATAGGTGCACTGTATTACCTTCGTTTTAACTCTTTGAAATTCTCTTCACACTCCTCTGTCCAAATGAACTTAACTCCTTTTCGAGTCAACCTGGTGAGTGGATTAGATAACATTGAAAAAAAATTCACAAAACATCGATAATATCCAGCCAGACCAAGAAAAATTCGGATCTCAGTTACAATTATTGGTCTCGACCATCTTTCGATAACCACTGTTTTTGCTGGACCTAAAGATATCCCCTCATTTAATATTATGTGACCGAAAAATGAAAATTTGTAAAGCCAAAATTCACACTTGGTAAATTTGGCATAAAGATTCTCCTTTCTCAGGGTCTTTAATACAACTATCAAGTGATCTTCATGTTCATCCTTTCTCTTTGAATAGACAATAATATTGTCTATAAAGACTACCACAAACCGATCAAGATAGTATCTAAGGACTCTATTCATCAGATCCATGAAGATAGAAGGGGCATTATTAATACCAAATGGCATCACTATAAATTCATAGTGTCCATACCTTGTATATAAAGTCGTCTTTGGTATATCCTACCTTTGGAACCTTAATTGATGATACCCTGAAAAAATATCAAAATTAGAAATGTATTGAGCTCTGCATAGTTGGTCAAATAAGTCATCGATGCGTGGGAGAGGTTATTTGTTCTTGATAGTGATCTTGTTAAGTTCTCGATAGTCAATGCAGAGTCTCATTGATCCATCTTTATTCTTAACAAACATAACAGGTGCTCCCTAAGGTGATGCAATAGGGAATTTGAATCCTTTATCAAGATTCTCTTGGAGTTTCTTCTTCAATTCCTGCAACTCAATTGGGACCATTCTATAAGGTGTCTTTGAAATAGGCATAACACCTGGTACGAGTTCTATTGAAAACTCAACTTCACGATTTGGTGGAATACTTGGAAATTCCTCCATAAAGACATCATCAAACTCCCATAAAATGGGTGTATTCTTAATTGTGAGTTTCTTGACAACCATTTAATAAAAATAACCTTCATTTATTGGAATCAAGACCCATAAGATGGAATAAATTTCCACTGGAAGTTCATGTTCAACTTGGCATCGATAGATGATCATAGATTGATCTAAAATATGAAATGTGACTTCCCTTCTTTGGAAATTGATATGACCTCCATATAAATAAAGCCAATCCATGCCAAGAATCACATCAAATTCCACTATAGGAAGGATCACAATATTTCCAGGAAGCACTTTCCCACAATCTTCAATTAGAGAAGAATTGTTACCTTTTGATGTGACCGCTGTGCCATTAGGAGTTGTCACAGTTAACTCAACATCTAATTTTTGATGTAATACGGTGATACACTTAGAAAATTATTTAGAAATAAATGAGTGGTTGGATCCAGATTCAAATAAAACATTTTATACTTTAGTGTGGATGGTAAGTATACCTTTCACCACTTCATTGTCGTACTCCACATCGCCAATGGTAATTACATGTGACTTTCCTTTGTCTTTGGCCTTAAGAGTTTGTTGACGTCGATCATCATCAACAACCCTTGGATTTCTGTAGTGATTGGAATGATGAACCATCTCCTTGAACTTGAAACATTGAAGTGTTGGAGGTTCATTCTGTGTATCCCTTTCTTTGTTCCCATCATTAGACATCTTCTTCCCATTATTTTGACATTCAATTGCCTGATGACCTTATTTTCCACAGTTAAAACATTTTCTTTTCCCTTTAAGACAATTCCCTCCTTGTTTCTTTCCACAATTTGAGCAAAAAGGAAAACTCATCTTCTTTTCAGTGTGGTCTTTATTTTTTCCTTTGAATTCCATTTTCCTCTTCTTATCAAACCCATATGACAGATGGCATACTCCAATCTCCATCTCAATCTTGAGAGCACATCGAATAATTTCATCATAGCTATTGAAGTCCCTTATGGATAACGCCCTTTGAAGACTTGGTTTTAAGCCACTAATGAATCGATCGATCTTAATCTCAGGATAGATAATAATTCCGGAAGCATACCGTGCATTTCTTGTAGAATTTGATTCTCCGGTACCAACTGATTCGTCATCATTTTTCTTCAGTTCAAGAAACTCCTTCACCATCTTTGTTCGAAGAATACGAGGGAAGTGCTTATTGAAAAATAAGTTCTTGAACTCGTCCCATTCCATGGACTCAATTTCATCCCTTTTCCTGGTATTCTTAATAAGATTCCACCATTGATCAGCTTCACCTTTAAAATGATATACTACTAAGATGACTTTAGCATGCTCAGAACATTGAAGTACTAAAAATATCTTCTCAGCGGTACTGATCCATTGTTCAGCCAATAATGGATCAAAAGAGCCGCTGAATGAAGATGGACTCTCCCTCATGAAGGATTAAATAGAATGTTTCTCCTTCCTTTGATCATTTGGAAGTATTGTATGATTCATATCTTGAGAAAGTTGTGTGAGCATGGCTACATGATTTTTCATTCCAGCTCCCATAACGTTTGTTTGCTCAGGGGGACAATCATTGCATTTCCCGTCGCATTTAGCATTAACACGGTTCCTTCAGGGTCCAACCATTGACTAAAACCAAGAAGCATAGTGTGAGAAACACCAATCATAATAAGAAAACCACATAATCAAGAATAAAATTTCACACTTTAGATCTTATCATAGGTTGTTCATGGCCATTTCTAAAACAGTAATATTGTGTTCTATGATTAGACATATCCTTAGGGTTCTTACTAAGGCTTTGACAACCTAGTTTCCAAAGGTTGACTATACCTTCCCTTGGATACTAACTATAACGACCCATACTTTACATATATTTTTATTACTTCATAATTGAAGCATAATTATTACAACATATAACAAAACCATGGTAGGACCGTATAGGTATAGTGTCTTTAGAAACTGGGAAACATAAACAACTAGTTCATAAAGCATCTACATTGTCTCCCATTTATTTCATCATATCTAGAGTACGTTTTGGAAAATTATACTTAGTACCCTTCTTCCTGACATGGGTAAAAGAAAACATTCAAAAGGGTGAGCTCAAATGCTCAGTAAGGGTAAACAAAATAAATATCATTCATATCATATTCATAAGAACATAACATTTTGAAAATATTAACCTGCAAAAGAGATCATAATATCATAACATGGGATAAATCATAGTAGTGAAATGTAATCCAAATAACCATAACATAAAACATTTAACTTTGTGGCATACACACCTAATCATAGAAAATCATTTCATATTATTCAAGACTCATTTCCAGGACTATCATAGCGGACAAAGTCCATTTCTGAACCGATTTCACTCCTCATTCTAGTCCTATATCACTGAACCAGTTTAACTTTCCATTCTAGCCATGTCTATATCATGAGATATAAATTTTTAACCAATGCATTGGAGGGAGATATAGGTACCACCCATCTCATAATGAAACCATTCTTATGTGTTCCACAAAATCATAAATCATACATCATAGCATAACCCATGTAATAAAAATGGGATTCTTAAACATCGTGACATCATAAAAAAATTCTTATAAGATAAAGGACATCATAAAAATAATTCCATCAGAACATAATCAAATCAATGTAATAATAAGGATAGAAACAGAACCCTTTATTATCTTAGATGGAAAATAATTTTGATAAAACACTTGAACTCCATTCTTGAGGAAAATATCCTTTCTACTTCAAAAATATTTTTCCTTTCTTAACATGTCAAAACATTTTAAACTAAAAGAAGTTAATTAAAAATAAACATGAAAATTTGTGAAGGAAGCTTCATGGAAATAATGTTTTATGGAATCATAAAAATCCATTCATACCGTATAAGTTAAAAAAATATTCTTCTCGTACTTTGGCCGAAAAAGTCAAAAAGTATCTCGTACTGAAAATGACAAAAGATTCCTTTCATATCTTTTACTAAAAATTCACCAATAGGTAAAATTGGATTTAAAAAATTGTATGAAGATAGAAATAATATTACATATTGAGGAAACATGGATGTGGATGATAAATATGCCCCAGTAAAATCTGATGTTTAATCAATCTCAGATAAAAATGAGATTGTAAGATTTTCCATCACCTTAGGTCTGATATGCTTTGTACGTATCCGAACATCCTGTATAATGATTTAAATAATTTAATTGGCTTATTACATAATAATATTCATTCTTAAGATATCATATATGGTCATATTATTATCTTCTTATTAGTAATATTTCTTTTCTACTAGTTATTCAGGTGTTCATTTCTTTATGCTCTTATGCATGTTTTGTCAAATAAATTATTATTCATCATTTTAGGTTATAGATACCTCATTTACAGAATGGTATTAGTGTAATATATATAATATTTATTCATTAAATTAATTTATATAATCATTATTCTATGAAGATCATGTAGAACGAGTCACATCACATTGTGGAGACGGTAGGCAGTATGTACGCATGAGCGATAGTATCGTTCCCATGATCATGGAATTTTATTGAAGTGTATGTATAATATTTTATAATCAATATCTCTTTTAAATAATCATATATAGTTATTATTTACACCGTTATACCCATCCAAGTAAGGTGGTGGAGGAAAAGAGATTACCCCACAACGTGGAGATGGTATTCCGTACGTACGCACGCGCGATGATTTCATTTTCCATAGGATTGATAGAAGGTGAAATAGGGTTGTTTGATAGTTATAATAACATATCATTATATGCGTAATATTGATGTTATTACTTCATAATGAAAAAAATAATGAAGAGGAAGTAGAAGAAGAAATAAATTTGAAAGAATCGATAACAGATATTACATCTTTTTCGACACGCCTCTTTGAAACCTCCTCTTAGGGAACTAAAATTTGTCTTTGAAGAATACCAGGACCTCTAGTATGTTGACAGGAAAGTTGGGAATGGAAATGGGAAGGGGTTGGCCGATCTTGAAGGCTCAAAGTTGTGTAAAGTGGAGAGGGAGGAGGTGCCCTTTTATAAGAGAGGCTAGGGGAACCTTAGGAAAAACATAAAATATTATTTTATAATAAAGTACTATTCAGTTTAATATAGCTTCAAATTGATTTATTTTGATGCTAAAGTGGGGATGGGTCTAATTCCACTCAACCAATAGGTTTTAGAAAAGTTTAGATTAGTATTTTAACCTTATCATTTAGATTTAACTCTATGTTAAATATTTTAACTTTTACCGTGTCTACTAGTTTTCTTACACTATATGGTTAATGAACTTACTATAACAAGACACATTAACCCTAAGTGGTTATTTATTAATATATAACCTTATATATGTCCTTTGGCCGAACCTTAGATTTTTAGGAATATAATAACAATTAATAATATAATATTTGTTTTAAAAACTATTTTATGTCAATTTTGACACTATTTGGTAATTGATTTTTGTGAAAATCATAACAGCATGATTAGTTCAAAAAAATTTACTTTAATCAATATTAGCATGTCATATTAACCAAAAAACTTATTGGAATATATAAAAAGTCTCAAATTACATTATTTGGGTATTTATAACATCAATTATGTTAATATTTAATTAATAAGGTAATTACTACATCATCATTGTGTCAAAAATAGATTAAACAATTTAATGTCTAAAAATTATAAATAAAATACCATTATGTAGGAAATATTTTTATCTTTCTAATGAATATTTATAGACGAATTTATCTTATGTATAACCCTATATTACAAATGTTTTAGTTGTTAAACATTGATTTTAACTATTTTAACTATTCTTTAAATAAAATAATAATAAATGCCTTAATCTAATCCAAGTGGACCTAATGGGTAATATTTTATTCCTATTGTTGTTTTTGGTCGAATTAAACTTATCCAATAGAATTAGGACATGTTTTAGTGTAATAATAATATCATTTTTACTCTTAATTCCTCTATTTACTTTTATCCGTGGTAAATAAAAGTAAAAGTTACTATTCACCAAAAATTATTTTTATCTTATTGAACCACATTTTACTCCTTGATATTAAATGCGTGTCTCTGATTTTTGAATTTCCCCTCACAGAAGAGGTAAAATTACGTTTTACGTACACCATCATATTCTCTTAGGAGGTGGGTAAAAGACGGTGAAAAGTACAGTAAAATTTTTATATATCAAAAATTATTATAAAATGACTCCAATGAATTACATTGAACATATATACATATTATGTATCAATTTTGACCTAAAATAAATATAAATAATTATTTAAATAAAAATTTGGTTTTTAAATAGTAACCTAGTGCTTTCACTATTCATCAAAAATTGAATGTTTTCAGAAAAATACGAAAATTTCACCCTAGGATAATTTAGGTTTTCAGAATCCAAAAATGAAGTCCATTTTGAAAGGTAAAATTTATAAAATTTTAAAAAGTGGGTATTACTATTCATAACGGCTAGTTTATATAATATTTTAATAATATATCGTTGTTTAGTGAAACTCGATATTGCGTATAACACACGCTATCGAGGAAGGTTGATCTTGCGTATAACCAAATCCCAGATAGTGTTGTGTGTAATGAAATATTCCTTTGATGTTGCGTAAAAAATAAGACATAAAAAAATATAATTCTCATAAAATATCAGGGTGTTACACTATTGTCCTAAAGAACCAAAGGGACCCACATCATGAGATGATAGGGAGGGGTACTTACTTCGATTTAAATCCAGTGGTCTGCCCTGATCACTAACCATGGTCAAGCACCACTGTTGTTTTGTCATCCTCGAGTCACTCCACATCATATCATGTGAGCCATTATTCATGTCACCATGGAGATCTACATGGAATCTTCTTAGGATAGTCTACTCATAGGCTTGAATATAATCTCTGAATAAGGAGATATGTATGGAATAAGTCTCCAAGAAAATGACGTAGCATATACAGGGATGTACCTGTAATCTTAACCCTCCTGAAAATATTTCTATGTCCTATGATGTAGTTCTTTGCTAGAAATTTGAGCTTAGAGGGCACACACATGGTGTACATGACAATTCGTGCCTCTCCTATGTCATCGACCATTTTATTCTCCACATGGTTTTCACATCACTGTCTTAAACTTGACATGTAACCCTTAGTACATGACATGTCATAGTTGGCCGGTCCATTGGCCATGCAATCTATCAATGTCCCAGCCCAACACTCCTTGCTCAGGTACATTGGACATGTACTTCCACATGGACATGGTTTCCCTAATCATATCCCCTAGCCACACATCTTGGGGTCACTCCAGGATGAGTAAACGAGGTACATTTACTATACTCCAAAAAATTTATCATCCTCGAATGGGAAGAACACATAACATGTACCACTAATATATGCACTTCGTGACTGGGAATTTCATATGGGAGTTCCCTTCAAGCATCCCAAATCACCCATATTTCACCTAAAACCTAATGGTTGACCACCCATGTGATCTCTAACAGTGATAACTGGTCTCTAAAACCATAAAAACATACATGGTTAAATTATCAGGATGTAAAGCCCAACTATTTCTAACTTGTGGAAAAATTTTGATGCATCAAGATAACATCCATGTTCCAAAGTTGTAGCAATATGATACATGAGCAATATACATCAATATTAGAGTTTAATTGCACCTCTTATACTTGAATTTGAATCGGTTTCATCCCTCACATCAAAAGGGGGAGGGGGTGGTGCCTCTATTATTATATGTGTGTTCCAATGGGGGGGGGGTAAGGGTATTGATTTAATTTCATTATATCAATATACCTCATTTTAAATCATTGTAATTCACCTCCAACACTTCAAACAATTCTGAAAAATATTATGTCGCGCCTTGGGTAAATAGAACATTATGTACTCCAAAGCTGCCTCAGAATTTCGATCTGATACTCAACTTAGGATTTCTTCCATTATTAAAAATAAAAATCATACACATGACTAATCTTTGAAATCTCATGCCAAATCAATTCCTAGATTTAGACATATTCCAATTTCTTATAGGTCAAAACCCGAGTCACTACATCCACCCCAATAAAAGGATTTTCATCTTCTAAATGTGAAATCATAGTTATAAGGGTAAAAACATAGCTCTCCACTCATACTACCATAACAGTGAGCTCATTAAGGGTTATATTTCTATCTATGGTAATTCTCTCTTGGGAACCAATAATTTCCAAACCACACCCATGTCTAGCTTTGACCAGGTCGACATCATTCAACAAGTGGGCACATGTCCAATCAGCTGTAATAGGTGGAATACAAAGATCTGCCTAATCCATCTTCATTCATTGGGTATAGTAGTACCCCACATCACTAGCATGAAATAGATACTGAAATAACTCTACATTTAACTTCTTCTCCTTTATGAACTACACCACTTCATCTTCAAGAGTATCATGTACACCTCCAACATCGAACACACGTGGGGTACCAACAACAACATAGGGCTTCCCAAGTGAATATAATAGGTCTTACTGAGCCCTCCAACAACAGTCTTATATCCCCCACACAAAAAAGAGGATAACCAAATGAGGATAAATAGTAGGAAACCAATCAATATAGTAGAAACATCATAGTGTCTAACTATTCTGATAAAGAATGGATTTGTGCAATGATTTCCATCCCCTAGGGAATTCAAGAACACGGGTCGAGAAAAAAGGCTCCACTAGAAACACAAGAGACTTATCTAACATTCCAACACATAACCATGAAATGAAAACACTTATCAATAGAAATTATCCACCACACCTCGATTCTATAAACTTCGGGAGGCACTGACTCACCAGTATAGTTTTTATCACTTCCCAAAAACATATCTTGTGGGGAGAAGCATAACTGTTCCACATGCATATAAAGATACATCATGCTACAACATCACATTGTTATACCAATGCCCCTTGTCACCCATGAATAACCTTGGGTAGGAATTGGTTAGAAAATAGAACATAATAATCTTTTCTATCAATAATACCACATAAAGTAGAATGGTCACAGAGCTTACCTATAATCATCTGTAGTGCATCTGGGTCAACAGAATCTGGGCATGAAGTTATCCCAACCCCTGTCCTCTAACTCCCTGAACATGGAATGGAATATCTGGTGGTGGTGATTCCAACTCGATCCATTTTTCAGCTCTTGTTTCCCTCCCAACTCCTCTACCACATCTGAAAACATACAAAACTCCATTCATAAAAATCTACCTCAACTAGGGCATTCGTTGACTATATCCCTCTCAGCAACCCATGGGGTCATACAATCTAATACATGAAATCCCTAACTATCACACGCATTCCACTTCCTCCCTTATGGATAATCAGATCCCTAACACCACTCTATTTCTAAAGGAACAAGTTCCTTTGGGAATGTGTTTTCCTATAGCTCTGTGATCCAATGATCTTCTATCTACCAACTACTACATATTTCTCAGCCTCGTTTCAACCACTGCTGGGCACGTCAATCCAACCCTCTACCAAGAATCTCTATACAAATAGAGCTCACTCTAGTTATAATAACATGTGTTTTTTTAAATTAAAAACTATGTTCGATATCATACATGATATTCCCCATAGGGCTTAAGAGAAAAATAAATATTATTATTTAAATGTTATTGTTATAACTAACCCATTTGAATGGTTGGGATGAAAAATATTAAATAAATAAAGAAAATTGTTTTTACACATTTCTAAATTGTGATTTATTCTCTCCCAAATTAAATAGAAAAGTAAATAAAAACCAATTGAATATAGAGGATGTGTTTGACAGAAAAACTATTTAGGTGTGCAAATGTTTGTTTTATACCAATTAGTTACTAAATAATTTTTTAGGATTATATTAATTAACTATACAAATAAAAATACATAATATATTCAATATATTGTTTAAAATTAATCATATTATTCTTCTAGTCATAATATAATAACAAATCATATTTCATGAATAAAAAAGTATTCTTTTTAAAATGTAGTTTTACAGCCATTTGATAGAGAACACATATTAAAATTAGTTTTTAGGCTTATATAAATTATATTTAAAAAATAAACATCCTATTTAGAATTGGGATATAAAATTTTACTTTGGTCAATGTTTTGGTATTTTTCTAATAATATTCATATTTTAATGAATAGTGTCAAATACTGCATCTTATTTCAAAACTACTTTTTCATCTAATTAATTTAAATCCTTAGATTATTGTATTAATTGGATTTAATGTGTAATTAGATTATATTTTTTATTATTTAATCCAATTTAGGTCATTGTAATCAATTTAATATTGAAAATGGTATAATAATTTTGTGATCTTTTTGAATTTTTATTTTGAAAACATGATTTCTTGTTATAACAACGAGATTAATTATAAATTAAACATAGCCACTTCTTTGAATTGAATTCGGAAAAAAGGACCTACATGGTTGAAATCAGTATCCAAATTGTGTTCTAATAAGAGGAATATAATTTTTTGTAAATAGTGACGAGTATTTTAATTACCACATTTAATGGTAAATTAGGTAATTAAAGATAAAAATAATTTTATAATATTAAAATATTACCCTAAAAGTTGTCATAATTTCATTGGATGAGTGTTTTTCAACTAAAATCAGCATTAGGAATAAATTTAATCCTTTTCAAGACACTTTGGTAAAAATATGAAGTTTATTATATTTTATTTAATGAAATGATACAAATGATATTCTAATATTTAAAATAAGTAAATCAATTTTAATATAGGATTATATAAAATATAAATTAAACTATAAATAGAAATTTTAAAGATAAATTTTTTATCTAAATCATTATAATTTATTTATAATTTTTAGACATTAGATAAATAAATTTAATTATGACACAATGATGATGAATTAATTGATTTATTAAAGGAGAATAATATAAATGATGATAATAATATAACTAAAAATACAATGTGAATATTTTATTCCATATAAGAATATTATTGATTAATTCGATATATTAGGGATGACTTAATGTAGTTTTTTATAGAGTCAAGTTGTTATTATATTTTTTGAAAGTCAATTTTTGAATAGTGTACAAATTGACATTTATGTGATTTGAAAATAAAAATTCATTTTACTAAATGACATAAAATTCATAAAAATATATAAATTAGCCAAAATATTGGAGTATGTTTAGAAATTTCCTTATTGACTAATTTTTTTTCTTTTTATATTTTATTATAATTATATTTACTCTCAATGTTTAATTTAAATAATGTCACTATAAGAATTAAATAATATTAAATAAAAAAGTTGTGGAATAAAAATAATCAAATCTCATAAAACATTAATTAGATGAATTTATTCCATCCCAAAATCATACTATATTATAAATAATTTATTTTGGATCCATTTTGAAGATATAATGAATTTATATTAATTTATTACTTTGAATAAATCCATGGGTTCCCCACCCCTCTCATATAAAAGGGCACCAATTCATATCTATTCCGTACACTTCAAAAACCATTATTTTCAGAAGGGATCTTGCCAAAAAATTCTTATAACGCATTAAAATATTATATTGGACTTATATTAGTAATAACACCAGCATTATATGTGTTCAGGTGTTAAGAAATTAATATCCTCTAAAGGAAAGGTATCGTTTTTATTTAAGTGTTCCTATATTATTTTTTCTTCCACTTCCATCAAATATTCTCCAACCATGATTAGATAATAAATCTAGTATTAACTATATATTGAGATGTTGTTATTTTAATATCACCACCTAAATCAATTTTTGATTCCATTAAATGGGAAAAGAATTAATTGTTCGTGCATACGTTTGAATTGTGACCTCGACAGACCGATATAATTCATTTTTCATTTCCGTCTATCAAGACTAGTTATAATAATGAAATTAAGGTTTATATATGATATCCATAATATATTTATCATTTAAAAATAATAAAATATCGTTTATTTCCTTACATTCTATGAAATGAAAATTTATAACGTCATTCATGCGTACGTTAGATCTATCATCTCCCTGATGCGATGTGATTTGTTTTTCTTCTCTATAAAAAAATATGATATATAAATAAGTATATTTAAATTATTAATAAAATTTAAATAAGAATATGATAATTCAAGAACGTTAAAATAATAAATACCTTATTTCCTTAGACAACATGACTATGGTATGTCATTCTTTCTTTGTGGAATAGTTTTATTAGATCATAGGAAGATGAAATGAAAAATTGACGATATTAAAGAATACATGAAATAAAAAGATTAGGTAATTAAGAGTTGTGATAGAAAATTATAGGTATTGGAAAACCTTTTATTTAAAAAAATTCTATTAATGGATGAAGCTCTACTTGTCTTGTAACATACTGAGTTATTTAAAAAGGAAACAATATGTTTGATATCGTACATGATACGACAACTTGAGCTTAAGTGAAAAATATTATTATTTAAATGTTACAATTATTACATATCTATTAGAATTAAATTAATGAAAAATATTAACTAAATAATTAAAATTGGTATTACAAGTTTATATAATGAATCATTTTCTACCAAATTAATTCGGAATGGACGTAAAATCCGATTAAGTATAAAGGATCAATTTTTCTAAAAAACAACTCAAATGTGACAAGTTTGTTTTATACAAATAATTTAATAAATCATAATTTGGGGATTACGTTAATGAAGTATATATATATATAGTATGTTAAATATAATGTGTAAAATCCACGTTATGCATTTTATAGTCATAATATATGAACAAATTCCAATTTTTAGAATAAAATAAATATTTTTCAAAAGAGTAAGTTTTACCGCCTTATAATTATGAATACAATTTAAATCAATTTTAATCATTATAAAAATATTATATGAAAAAGCATATGATATTAAATTAGTACATCAAATTTTAATGTAGTTAATTTTGTTATTTTCGTTATAATATTAATATTATTATGAGTAGTGAAAAATATTGTATTTTATCTCAAAACTATTTTTTCATCTAATTTATATATATATTTAGATTATAATTTTAGTTGGTTTTAAATAGTAATTAAATTATGTTTTTATCATTTAATATAATGTAGCTAATTAAATCAATTTCATAATGAAACTGGATATAAAAACATTTTGAACTTTTGAGCATTTTACAATAAAAACACATTTTCTCATTCCGACAATGGGATAATTTTAAATTAATTTTACCGAATTTTGTGTATTGAATTTTGATAAACTGACATAAATGGTTTCAATCCATATGAAAATTATTACGCTAACATTATTATATTATTTACCATGGTTAAGGGTAAATATGGTAATTAACGGTAAAGATAATATTATAATATTATAAAATTACTCGAACGCTTGTCCTAATTTTATTGGATTAGTTCGTTTAGAACCAAATCAACCATAGAATGAAATTATAGCTTTTTTTAAATCTATTATGGAATAAATGTGATAATTATTATATTTTATTTAAAGATAAGTAAAAGATGTCATACTCATATTTTTAACAAGTAAATCTTTTTTAATATAGGGTTATATAAATGATAAATTCTACTATAAATTAAACTATTAATAGTCATTTTATAGATAAAATTATTATACATATCATTATAATTTATTTAAAATATTTATATATAATATTATTAAATTTACATGTTACACAATGATGATGATGTAATTGATTTATAAAAGGAAGAAACAAATAAATGATATTAATAATATTAAAATTGATATATTATAAAATATTTGTTACAATCCACAAATTTTCTGGATGAATGTGACATTTTTCGGACAAGTTAATGTGATTTTCTTGATGTAATCATGTTGTTATGATATTTTTAAAAATTCAATTAGTGAATAGTTTCAAAATTGACATTTATGAGATTTTAAAATAAATAATATTTTATTAAGTAATATAAAATTCAAAAAAATTATACTTCATCAATGCTATTGGGGTAAGTCTAAATATTATTTTAATTAATCATTTTTTTTCTTTTCAAAATTTATTGTAATTATATTTAGTCCCAAATTAAAAATTATGTAATGTCATGGTAACAATTATTAGTGATTAAATAAATAATATTAGGATTAAAAACAATGATTTTTTTTAATTTTAATTATATAAATTTATTTAAACCAAAATAATCCTATACTAGAAATAAATTCTTTTGGAGTGATTTTTAATATAAAATGAATTTATATTAATTTACTACTATGAATAATTACAAGAGTGCCCCTCCCCTCTCATATTAAATGGCACCCACTCATCTCTATTCTTTACACTTAGAAAACCATTTAGTTCATCCAAACTCTACCCAATCCTTTACTAGTTTACCTAAACACAGTATAAAGGATTTATTTTAATCATAACATCCTCCAGAGATGTGTTAAGATGTTAGGAAAAGGTTACCATATGAAAAAAGGTAACATTTTTATTTAATATTTTCTATTATATTTATTCTTTCACATCCTTCAAATATTTTCCAACCTGGATGAAATAGTAACTACTAAATTATAAATATAATAAGATAATTATATGTTAATATATTCACCTAAATCCATTTAGTATTTCATTAAATTGGAAAAGCATTAATCATTCATGCATACAAATGAACAATCTTCTCCACGAATTGATAAAACTTTTTCTCCATTACCATATATCAAGAATGTTTATAATGGTGATATTAATTATTATATAATGTATTAATGAATTATTTATCATTTTGAAATAATATTATATAATATATGTTCTTACCTTCCATACATAAGAAAATGATAATGTAATTACTATGTAGGTGTGAACTATCAACTGCACGAAGCGATGCGATTATTTTTTATAAACCATATCATATTATAATATAAATATGTATATTTAAATGATTAATATGATTTTCATTATCATATTATAATTTATGAATGGAAAAATAATAATTACCTTACCTATATAGATGATGTGACCAAGGTATGGTGTTCTTTCTTCTTGGAATAATTATATTAAATCATCAAAAGATGAAATTGAAATGTCCAACATATAAATGACAATATGAAATAAAAAGTTTAAGAAAATATGAGTTGGGATAAAAAATTAGAGGAATAAGATAACCTTTGGTGTTTATGAATTCTATTAATGGATGACACTCTACTTTTCATGTAAGTATATTTACTTATGTTATTAGTAGAAATATAATTCCCCAATTATATGAAAAGGATCTTATAAAAAAATTATTCATTTACTTTTCATAATAGGAGATCAAAGACCATTTAACCCATCCCAAATTTATGTTTTTGTGACTTTTATCATTCATCTAAAAAACTTTTCTATCACTATAAATCAGAAATTTATGGTTAATTTTCTCTTCCATATCCATGTTTTCCTACATTAAACCCTAGTATGGGTTATCTTGAGTGGCCGTTGTACTTATATTACATTATTTTTTAAGTAGTAATTTGACTAATCCTTTTTCCGATGTGGTATTTAAATAATGTTATTTTGAAATTTCATACCTTATTTACAAACGCCGAATTCAAATTGCATGGACACAATTTCCAATTAGGGGGGGGGGGATAAAACATCATATGTTTTTAAAAAAGGAATCACTTTGTTCAATATCATACATGGTATACCACATCAATCTTAAAAGAAAAAAAATTAATATTATTTAAATGTTACCATTATAACGTTACCATTAGATCATATGGAATGATAAGCATTAAAAAGTAATTAAAATAGGGTTTAAAAATGATTATATAATGACTCATTGGCTACCAAATAATTTGGAAAGGATGAAAACAATTGAATATAAAGGATGTGTTTTTCTAAAACACTATTTATAAGTGAACAAATCTATTTTATACTAAAAAATTAATAAATATATTTTTTGGATAATATTAATGATATATATATATTGTATACTAATTATAATGTTTAAAATTTATATTATGTAATTTATGGTCATAAAATAAGAAAAAGTCCAATTTTAAGAATAAAAGAAATATTTTACAGAAAAGGATGTTTTAGTTCTTTTCGATGACAGTTGAAGTTTAAATTTTGTTTTTTTAACTTATATAAATTTTATTTGACAAAATTAACAAATTATTTTGAATTTGGATATCAATTATTCACTTTGGTTAATGATTTTTTTGATAATAGTAATATTTTTAAGAATATTGAAAAATACTACAATTTAATATAAAATAATTTTTCATCTGATTTATTCGTATAGTTAGATTATACCATTAATAGTTTTAAAAGTGTAACTAGATTCTTTTTTACCATTTAATATAATTTTTGTCATTAGAGTCAATTTAATCTTGAAATTGGATATAAAAACATTGTGAACTTTTGAACAGTTTATATTAAAACCCATTTTTCAGATTTTGAAAAAGGGATTAATTTTAAATTAAATTTTGAATTTTATGTGTAATAAATTTTAAAAAAGGGGAATAAAAGGTTGTAATAAGAATGAATAGTATTTCCTAATAGGAGAAAAATAATTTCTATAGACAATAGTTTGAGTATTTTATTTACCACAGTTAAGGGTAAATCAGGGAATTAAATGTAAAAATTATAATATAATATTATTAAAATAATCTAACACTTCAAATAAATTTATTGGATTAGTGTGTGTTGAGAAAAATCAACCTTAGACAGAAATTTAAACATTTTTAATACACATGGGAAATAATATGAAATTTATTATAATTTATTTAAGGGTAAGATAAAATGCCATACACATATTTTTAGAAACTAAATAATTTTTAATATAGGTTTATATATAATATAAATTAGACTGTAAAATTTTATTTTAAATATAGTATTTTTATTTACATAATTATAATTTATTTATATTAAATAATTAAATATAATTTTGAAACAATGAAGATGAATTAATAAATTTTTTAATGGAAGAATAAAATAAATGATAATAATAATATTAAAATAAATATAATATGAAAATCCTAGAAATTTTTGGATAAATATAATATTTTTGGGATTAGAAAAAGTGGTTTTTTCAATGTAATCATTTTGTAATGATATTTTTGAAAATCCAATTATTGAATAGTGTGAGAATTTTCATTTATGATATTTTAAAATAAATGATATTTTATTAAATGATATTAAATTAATAAGAATATATACTTCGTAAAATATGTTGGGGAAATTCTAAAAATTTAATTAATGACACGTTTTTTGGTAGTTTGTAATTTAATTATAATTATACTTACCCTCAAATTATAACTTACATAATGTCATGGTATGAATTAATAAGGATTTAATAAACAAGATAAGGATTAAAAAATAAAAAACATTGTATTATTTTAATTGAAATAATTTATGTATACCCAATATAGCACTATATTCTTAATAATTATTTTTTGGAGACATTTTGAATGGAAAGTAAATTTATATTAATATATTACGTTGAATAATTCTTGGAGTACCCCTCCCCTCTCTTATAAATAGGAACCCATTAAAATATATTCCATAAACATAATTTTTTTTCACAATCTACTAAAACAAATTTCATGAATAAATATATTTATTCTAGGGGTATTATACTAAGCTCAATATCCTCCTTGAAGGTGCTATGTGGTTATGAAAATTTGACTGTCTGAAGGACATGTAACATTTTTTAGTGTTTTTATTTGATTTATTCTTCCACATATTTAAGATATTATATAACCATGATGAGATAATAAATACATCATCATCAATATAATTATAGTTTATTATGTTAATATCATCACAAAAATCCATATCTGATTCTATTAAATGGGGAAATAATTAATAATTCATGTGTACGTGTGAACTATCAACTCCACAAATCGATATAAATCATTTTTTATTACCACCTATCATGAATGGTTATAATTATGAAATTAATGTTTATATATGATATTAAGAATATATTTATCCTTTTGAAACAATAATATATCATTTATGTTCTTACCTTCCATACACATAAAAATGATAATGTTGTTTGTACGTATGTACGAACTATCACATCCATAAAGTGATTTGAATAATGTTTGTTCACCACATCACATGTATGATATATATAAGTATATTTAAATTATTAACATGATTTTAATAACATAGTGATCATTCTAAAAAGGTAAAATAATAATTTCCTTATTTCTATAATTATCAATGAAAAATGTAAACGTTACTCTTACGCACGTACGACCTACCATCTCTTTGATTACAACGTTGTTAATTTATCATAACCATACATAAATGGTTGTATTTAAAAGTATAATTGATGTGTAGAAGTAATTATTATGTCAATATTATTATTCTATTGAAGATGGAATTATGAAAATTTTTACAATTAACATAATTTCAATGTCATTTTTGACTCAAGTACCGAATATCGACAAAACGACTTATGTGAACATTAATAATACATTTATTATTATTAAATGATAATAGTCATATAAAATGAATAATATAATTTATATAGGTTCCTAATCATGTAAATAATTATCTTAATTTTATTATTTAGGAATATAAAGAATGTACATGACAAGT
This sequence comes from Viscum album, assembly GCA_963277665.1. Classification (NCBI taxonomy): domain Eukaryota; kingdom Viridiplantae; phylum Streptophyta; class Magnoliopsida; order Santalales; family Viscaceae; genus Viscum; species Viscum album. The sequence continues at coordinate 1,590,798,061 of OY728160.1, read as the reverse complement.
TAGACTCCATGTAAGGAACTTTGTCCCAATATTCATTCATTGAGGAATATTTTGATATTATACAACACCTTAGTTTATAAGGTGTATAATAAACACCATTTACTGTTAATTTCACACATTTTAATTTAATAGGAACCATCTTATACAAATAATTTTACTTCATTAAATGAAAAAAATTGTTTTTTAACATATACGACAACGTCGACTTTTCCACCACTTTAACAATTATTTTATATTGGGATTTGTTAATGAGAAATAACGATTATAAAAATAAAAATAAATAACTTATTCCATTTTTAGGTATTTTGGTATTGAAAATGGTATTTTGAATGCATTTATTATTTCAATATCATGTATTCATATCTTGTGATTTCAAATTGAAAATGTTATTTTTTCATTTATGCTTGTTTTATGGGTTATGGTTATGTTATAGTTCTGGGGAATAGTTTATGAATATTGTTGTTTCTATGATAAACCAAGGATGGGTGTGGACACGATATCTCTCTAATTCTTAAGGTAACGAGATAGATTGAAATTATAGGGTTTCTCCTTTGAGATTTTGCGATTGTATCATGATGTGCATTCCAAAGGTGACCATGATGATTACTCATTATATATCTGTGAAAATAAAATGTAAGAATGATATGGATTCTACATGTTTCTATTTTGATTTCTGATTTCAATATGGGTTTTACAAAAATCTTATGATTTCATTAGGTATGGTAAAGGTTTTATATTTAATGGGGGAAATGTAAGATTTTGTGAAATTGATTTAATGAGGATAAAATATCCATGGAGTAACATTTTCATTCCTTCTTGTATGTCCATAACTATGTTTTTTGTTCTCATACCATGTTTTAAATTTTTTTGTTTAATTTGAATAATTTTAGTTTTATGTAATGGTTATGACTTAATTTTCTAAAAACAAAATCTTGAATATATCCTCTATTAGATTGAAATTAAATACTTGTCTAAAACTCAAGATTATGTTATGTTTAATGCCAGGTCCTTACAATATTACCCTCCTCCAAAATAGGCAATGAACAAAGAGACCACACCTAATCAGACATCTCTACGAAATCCCTTCACAATGATCCAAGATCTGATGAATGGGTATTGAACCCTATCTAGGGAGTATCATTATGGATATTTAAACCTTGGGGATAAATCTACTATCATTATACCCTATTGAAGCTGGAAATTCTCCTGGATAGACAATAATTATAGTGTGTCAGGGTATAACACTTCTTGGAATAGCTACTCAAATTCCACCCATGTGAGTGTCTACTCATCATTGGAATATGTCATCCAAATCCACTATCTTCTAGCCCATCCTTTTAGAAGCATCCCCATTAGGGAAACTATTTTATCGAGAGGTATCCTCATGAGGTTAAAAAACATGAGACTACCCCAAGATAGACATCAACTTATAGGGGGTATAGATCACACTAATTCCTAAGAGGTCAATACCTCTATAACTCATGAATTCTCATAAACCTATGATCATATTTGTCTTAAACTTCTAGGACAAACTACTTCTCAATGGGTGGGGGCTAAACCAGCAGACCACCCAGATGTACTACCACCAGACCAATGCCTTACAATGAAGCTACATTTCTACTTGGATCTTCATTAAAATACAACTAGATAAACCTATATGTCTATTATCGAATCAGTACTAAAAAATAGAATAAATACTCACCACTTTTATGGAGTTTATCTGGGGATCTGACCCATGATGTACATGAATACCAAAACCCAATCCTATATGAATCATGTACCATAATATTTTACTATTACTAGTGCTATAATGTGTTGAGTCAGCATTTAGGTTATCAGAGTCCTATTGAATGGATACGTTGTCCTGCACACTAATACTTTATCCCCAAGAATGAAATATTAAATTTAAACACTTTAAAACTATATATATGCCACCCAAATCATGCTCATGACATGGTTTTCCCAAAGGGGAACTCAATATAATATCACTTTATCACTACCAAACTTAATGGAGCTCAATAAATTACCAACCCAAGCCCACGACAAATTGACCAAGGGCTAGCGTCTTGAATTGATTAGGAATACCACACAAATGGGAGGCCACATATTATGATACTTATATGCATGCACCTACAATAAACCTCCATAAAATTGAGAAAAGATAAGAAAATTGAAAATGAAATATGCATAAATTTATCCCACAACTAGTTTACAACATAAGTACTAAATGTATGAAAAAGAAAAAAATAATATCCCACCAAATGCTGAAAAAAAGTTTAAACTTCTTCGAAAGAAGGTATGACGGTTAAATGAAACTTCCCGAAAGATCTTTAGAAAAGCTCTGGTAAATACCTCAGTCATTCCTGTATATTAAGAACCACCCACTCCAGTCCTCCTAGTAATTCTTCAAAAGAGTTGTGGTCTACAAAAGAAACAACATGTGTGTATAAATCATGTGTAGGGGTGAGTATAACAACACTCATTAGGCACATGAAAACTCAAAATAAATGGGCATAAAAAAAATTCAATAGTCCACTCCATCCAACCCAAGGAAATACAATCAAGAGAGAAAATCAACCTTAAATCCATCATCTACTCAACATGAATAGTCATCTCATTCAACATGGTTGGTTTAACATTACATGTATAAAAAACTACAAAGTCTGCAAGATCCAACCAGATATTCTCATCTTAGACTCCATGTCTCGTGATGTCAAGAGCTCATATCCAATAATATGATTCTACGAAAGGTTTTATGTTAACACACACCCAGGATAACACACTCAACAATATCAGCCATCGTAGATGGTACTTTACTGAAATACACACTCCATTAGAAAAAAAATATTAAATCCATGTTGGTTTGTCTAAGAGATATATCTCCACCAAGAGAAACTCTATATGTACATATATAGTTTTTAACACCATATTTAATATCCTCGTTGTGTTCCACCATAAAGAATCTCATGAGATCCCTATTCAAGAGGCCTTCCCTCACTAATGAGCACAGTAATGGGGGAACATCTCCATACCGTTAACAACAGGAATCCTATCAATAGAGAGAGGGAATATGGACCCCAACCAAGGGATTAATAGCTCTTATCCATCCCACCGAACCAATGAAGTACCTATTGGGAGAGGCCTGCACCTCAGCACATTGATTTTGAATGAACCATAACAAGGAATCATGCCTAACAAGTGGGAGGGGGGGTCACTCTTTGTAAATGTGATCCTTATATGGGTGAGCTTCTAATCCAGGGAAGGAACATAACCTAACATGAAAGGGGAGTACACATTTTTAGATTGAGGACCCACATCCAAAAATAATAGGGGAGAGCCACTCATTGACTAGAGGACCTGTACGTTGGTAGGACTGGGAATACCCGTCAACTAGTACTATCAATATGAGGGACCCACACTCTAACATAGTTGGGGAGTATCAACCTGAAGCTAGAGGACTCACACACTATTATTATAGGGGAGTACCAACTCTATCCAGACAATGCATATGGATAACCTAGACCCAAAGACAATATGAGATTTTTGACTCCAATTATAGAGGTCTCACACCCTCGCATGGCAGGGGAGTACCCCCTCTATTAATATGTGCAATATGGAGGACCTGGAACCTAATGTAACGAGGGATTATTGAATCCAAAAATAGTGGACATGCTCCAATGGTACAAAAATGGAGTAACTTCTCTATATGCCTAATGGGTATGGAGGGCCAATAACCTAACACGATAGGGGAGTTTTATCTCCAACTACATGAATGATAAAGGGCACATGTGCCTTGGTCGATTCGAGAAGTACCAACCCCAGGAGAAAAAATATGAGGGTAGAAGATCCATGCCCACAATTTGAAGAGTTTAGTCTCTTACAAAATAAAGAGGTAAATGAAAACTATTCCAAGATTCTACATGGGAGTACTGGTCCAAAAATTAGTCTCTCAGAACCACAGTGATATCAAACACTGGTCAATTGGCAATAAAAGGTGGGTCATGCTCATCATACCTTTCTTTGCAACACCACCACATGTAGGGGACCCACACCATAATATTATAGTGGAGAACCTCTTTACATGGATAAAGTGATTATGCAACCCACATCATGATATGTTAGGAAAGGGAACTGACCTTAACATCATCCTAGTGATCCATCCAGATCACTACCCATGGTTTATCACAAATTCTAAATTATCATGCTCAAATCCCCCAAAATTATATATTCCAGTCCAATATGGAGTCCATAATCATGTTCTATGTGTAATAATTATCTGTATATGCTAATTTAAATAATAAATTTGGGCCATGAAGAAAGTGATATTCAAGTAAGCTGTCTCCAAGATTACTATATGTAGTGTATAGTTGTCTACACCACATGTGACCCCACCTCAACCCCTGGATGTGTCTACAGGATGCATGGAATGTCTATATATGTGATATTACATGTTGTGTTTATGGTGTAAACAGTGTTTCAAACCTCACATAATCCCTCAACCATGTATTTATCTATATGTTTTAGCCAACCATCTCTGACACACGGTGTCTACCCCCAAACACTTGTTGATTCCTCACTAACCAGCATGTTTCTTTTGTCATATTCCTAGGTTCGTGTATATTTTTTGAAACCAAATTCCCTTATATATTGGATATGTACTTAAAAATTTCAATGACCATCACATAGTCACCCTGACCAGGTCCCTTGGCCACACAACATGGGGTCACTACACGGCTTGTAACTTTAGTACACGACATTGAGGCAAAAACATTATTCTTACCTGAATAGGAAGAACACATTGATTGTTCCACTAAACAAGTAACACATTTATAGGTAATTCCAAATGGGTATTCTGTGTGAGTAGCTTGAATGAACCCTATTTTCCCCGAAACATATATATTGACCCCCGTGGAATTACTAGCATTAGTAATAAGGATCTAAAACCATTAAAAATTCATAAGAAGAGATCGGGACATAAAAAAATATTCTTACTTCATGGAGAAATTTTGAAGCTTCTAGATCATATTTTCACTTAGGATCTACAATAACATGATCCAGGAGAAATCTTCATTAATATTAGAAATCAGTGACACCTATTCTCCTCGAACTAGTCTCAGTTTCATATGTCGTTCTAAAGGGGGATGGGGTTTCACCACTCATTTAAAATGAGTGGAAAACTGGTGATGTTAAGGATATTGATTTAATTTTATTAAATAAATATCTACCATTTAACACCACATCAACTCCTCCCCGACTCAGCACCCGACATTGAGAAATTTTTTATCGCACATAGGGTAAACATTCCATTATGAACACTACCACATCATTGGAATTGTGATTCCATAATCCACATGGTTGTTATCATATATTCCAAATTAAACAATTTGTTCATGATATAATATTTTTAATATTTTTAAAATCACCACCCAGAAAATATTTGGGCCCCAGAATCCTCTGCTAGCTCAACGCATGGCTTAATAAATATTCCTAGAAATTTTCAAAAGTATTATAGGTCAAAACCCCAGAAAATTACGGTAGATGTGATATTATAATTATAGAAGATTAATTAATACATAAATATCATATATAATTTAAATCCATACTTATATCCATATGTGATATGTGGTGATAGAAATGGAATTACATCAATTCACATGGTGGTAGTACATTTTACACGCAATCGACAGATTCATCTCCCATTTGATGGAAGGTGAGATGTATATAGTATATTCTATTAATATAATAAAATATTAGTAGATGAAAGATAATGGTGTTATTATTTATTCATATTTTATGAGTTTCTTATGCAGTTTTAGGAATTAATAAAATGAAATTGCAATGTTATGAAGTATACCTATTATTTAGAAAACTTATTGTTTATCTACATAAAACCAAATTAAAATGATATCTCGATCCAAAAAGTGACTCTAGTTAATTGGGATGAATTAAAGGAAGTTATTTGGGTAGTATTTTTCCTCAAAAGGGCTATTTATGTATTTAAATGAGAGGAGAGAGGTGTTCTTTTTTAATTGGGATAAAGGACATACATGGAATTTTGGAAATGAATAAAATATACCCATTTTTACATTCACAAAATGGATCCAAAGTGAACCATTGTTGATCATTAGATTAAATATGTTCTAAATATTCCCCAAAACTGATATTATAAATCTTTTATGTAATTTAACCCTTATCTATTTATTTTAACCCCTAGTAAACTCGTTTTATCATTTAGCATGATAATTAATTAATTCAATTTTTACTATTCATAATGATAAAAAAATATGTTGAAAATATTAAATAATAATAAAAATTAAGATTCAAAATATTAAATAGATTTTTTTAATTAAAATCAAAGAATATTCATATTATAATTTAAAATGAAACACACAAGTGTTTATAAAAAATGGATTTCGAAAGGAAATCTTGGTTATGTGTTAAATGTTTTTATAATAAAAATCAACATTAAATAGATTAATTGAGATAATTTGGATTATATATATTATATTTGAACTTATTTAAATTTTAAAACCATTTAATATAAAATAAAACTTCTTAAATTCTATAAATGAAAATATATTTTTTAATAAAAATATGATCTTTTAACTATTCATCGAAAAATTAATCTTTTCATACAATTATCAAAAAAATAAATTTATGTTATTTTTGGAATTTGTAATTAAAAATTAATATTTCTTCTACATTGATTTTATAATTTAGTAAAAATTAATTTCAAAATATGTTAACAAAAATGTGACAAGATCACATTTTAGGAAAAAAAATAATATTCTTAAGAATAAAAAATGAATTATTATTAATCTATTCATAGAGAAAATAATTTATGAATGATACAATATTTTAATTATAATTTAAATTATAAATTACAGTACAATAATTTATCCATAGTAGTTAATTAAATTTATTATTATAAAATGAGATTGTGGACCTAAAAAATAGTTTTTTTTGAAAAATCAATGATTTTAATATAAATATATATTTTTTTCATTTCTAATAAATTGATAACTAATTAATTTATTTATTAATTTTCACACCATAAAATATTAATAATTTAGTTAGTCTTACTCGTATCAATAAATCCAATATTTATGCGTTAAAAATCAAATTAAATAATACTATTTGAAAATTATATTATGATTCTTCTAAAATCAATATGGCATGTAACACATGATATTGAAGAGATTAAATTTAGTTAAAGATTAATATAGCCTTAAATATTATGCTGTTACAAAGAATAATTTATTATTTGTATAGTATTGCCTCTTATTAGTTAATTGGGGCTGATAAGTTAATTCCTCCAAAACAACATTGGTACATTAATTGTGTTCAAAAGTGTTATAAAATAATTATATCATCTCCATAACTATTGATATATATTTAATTTTTCATTTTAGTAGCATAACATTTGTACACTATAGAGTAATTTCAAAAATAGATTCAAATTAAGAAAAGTGTCCCGGTTTGATCATTTTATGAAGCTAAATTTATAATAAGCAATTATTATAATTATAATATTAAAAAATTTTAATTTATCATTCCAAAATATTGAATATTTCAAAAATTTCATAATTGTTAATTAAATATTTTTATAAATTACATTTATATTGGTAATGAAAAATGAAATATTTTTTTCATGGAGGTGGAAATCCGACCATATCACGGGTGGCATTTTCATTTTCAAATGAATGAATGGATGTTAGACAATCGATATTCCAACATATGTAAAACATGAAATATTAAAAGACTAAAATTCTGTATGATATCATATGTGACATATAAAGATTATCTTAAAAATATGAAAAAAATATATTTTATAAATTTTAATCGATTTGATTGCTTCCAGAACAAGAAACCCTCAGTTGAAGTGTCCTATAATGTATTATACCTTTTAATTAAAGAATTATGTATTAATAGTAATTTATAAATTATTATAATAATGGTAATCTATTTGATATAGAGAAAATATGGATGATTTTGAATAGAAGGAAATACTTTATGAAAAATTAATTTTTTCTAAATGAGGCTTTAGTAGATATTTGTGAACAAAATTTAAAATGGATTTTAAAACATTTGTAAAAAATATTTCATAAGGAGATAATTAATTTTTAAAATATTAATATAAAAATTATCTTAGGGAGAATTTTTGGTATTTTTATGAGCACTAACATTTTGCGATGAAGAGTTAAAAATATTAAATTTTATTTGAAATCTACCATTTTGGTTAAATTATATATATAAATAAATTATATTATAAATTGGTTTTAAAAAATTCTTTATATAATATATAAAATAATCCAATTTTTTATTGTAATCAATTTGATATTAAATATTGATAGGAAAACCTTGTACACTTTTGAACATTTTCTCTTTGAAAACCTTCTTTCTTATCACGTCAAGGGGATTAATATTAAATTAAAATTTGATGATTCTATAAATGTAATTTTGATATATGTATAAATTTTTTTTATCTATAATTTTTTTTATTTTCTAAAATGTTTAACCTAGTTTTTATCAAAAATGGATAGTGAAATTCGAAACAATTATTTACAGCGTTTAAGGTAAAAATGGACTAAATTGGGTTTAAACTAAAACGATAAGGGTTTAAATGACCAAAAAATCATATAAAATATATTATTTAGAAATATTTAGACCCTATAACTTCTAATTATCACTAATAATCCATTTTTAACATTTTATTTTCTAAAAAATTTGTGTATACCTTTTTATTTTACAAAATTACAAGTGTTCAACTCACCTCACTTAAAAAGGCCACCCACTATCCTCTATTATTCACCCATTAAAACCATTTTTTATTAGAAAATAGCTAACCAAAAATATTTAGAACTTATATATTATAATAATAGAGCACTAATTTTTTTTATAAATCCATCCTAGTAAGGGTTTATGTGAAAATATGAGGTTGTTACCCAATGATGTAGTAATGTTATTCAACGAGCATCATTAATTTCTTACTTCTATTCATTGGGTTTAACTTCTAATTCATTGACTATGTCATTATAAAAATATGTGTATAATGATAAATGTTTAATTTATTTTATATTTATATTTTTTAATCTGGGTACACATTTTATACACATAATCTATTCATTTATTAATCCCCACATCAATGATATTATCTTTTAATGGGATTTGTTAACACAATTTTCATTCATTGGGTTAATATTATACTTCATATATTATGTAATTATATGATCACGTGTGTAACTACATGTGAATATTTTATGTTTTATTTAAAATTTTTAATGTGTATTTAAATTTAATATAAATAAATAAATAATTTATTAATTCCCAAATCATTGATATGATCTTTGTATGGAATTTCATATCAATATACATTTCATTGAGGGTTATATGCTATTATGCACCAATTAACTTTTATGTAGTGTATATATTAAAATATTATAATTTAATATAATGAATTATTCATGATTCATAGTATTTTCAGTTTCAATTTGAATCATTTAATCCAAGGGAATTTTACAATAAAATTACATTGGGGTAAATATTCTTGTAAGATCTCACATTATTTTGTGATTGTTAAATTTCTCTTAAAACAATATATTTATTGTAATCAATATTCATTGTTGATTTAATTTATCATAAATATCTACACTATTAAATGAGGGATATGACTATTTGATAAACCAGATATAATTTCTACATATGGTTTTAACATTGAAATTTCTTTGATTAAATAGGGAAATAATGATATATTCATATCCTTTACTAAATACATATATTTTAGGTTACAAAAATTTATTCATTGAATAAATAAATAATTATATATATTATGTATTCTTAGGAAATTAATATAAGTGTGGGGACTATTTATATATAGCCTCTTGATGCATCGAAAGGTCTCATCAGAGAAATAATTAAACCATACCAGTTGTGTTTTCACCCAGTAATTCTATATCAGCTGGCCAAATGAAATGAGTTTTTACCCATAATATTTAAAACCTATTGATATAGGTATTGATGGAAGTGGTATCATGTTCATGATATATGATATACAATAATTATTCATTTCATTCATTAATAATTCAGTTATTATTATTCATGATATTTTCACAATGATATTTTTTATTGATGTATCTCATTCTCAGTATATTATTTGTATGGAGTTTGTGTTTAGTTATTTAACATTCCATATTCATTATTCCTTATCTTATAATGATATTCATGGTGTTGAAATTGATTCTGTGTTTAGTTATTTAGAATTCAAGGATGATTATTATTATTGATTCATGATAAATTCTAATGTACAAGACCCATACTAAGCAAGTGAGATAACCCTTAATTTGAATGTTTTCTCAGGAATCCATGAAGTCTACTATATTTGATATTAATGTATATGTAATATGGAATAAATTTATTCTAGGAAGAACCATGATGTAATTTTTTCTAAATATAATATAGGATTCATTTATATATTCTGTTTCTAAATACTGCTACCCTATTGTGTATTTCAGGATGAAATTCATTGCATCTTATGCAAATGAAATGAAATAGACACTGGCTCTATTCTATTGGGTTCTGGCTCACTACAATTCATATGAGAGGCATTTTATTAGAATCTTTAGAAACTAGATTTAGAAAAACATATATTTGGGATCATAACCCTATGTTATAACATGAGGATAAGCATAGTAGAACATCCTATTGTTTTATAGGGTAGAAATTGTATGGGTTTTCCTTATAATACAAAATTGTTTGGAGTTGATATGTGCATTTGATTCTGTGATGGATGTACCTAGGGGTAATAACATTAAAAAGGGTAAGTTGGGCATAACCCAATAATTTCCAAGGGAATGACTACTTTCCTTACTATGAAGCTAGTCTGATAGTCTTGGGACATATTCCAAGAATTATTCAAATTTTATTTTCCATCAACTATGAAGGATTTTAATAGATGATGAAAATAAATAACCTAATTTAAACCTTTGGTTTCTCAATGAAATGAGAATTTTTTTATTTATTTAAATGAAAAGAACAAATTAAAAATTTTCAAATAAAAATGGATATTATGATCAATGGAAATCAATTTCATCATACGGATCCATTTATATTTTGTTGATATAAATACAGGGAACCTATAAATTATCATATTCAATGAACAATTATAATGGCTAATCTATAGACATGAGAAGGTACTATATGGAAAAAATAGATGTAGTCTTTATGTATCAAGATTCTAGAATAAAATTATTGAATTGTTTTACCAGTGGTATTTTGGTTATAATAATCACGAGAAATCAAAGTATATTGTTAAATTTTAGAATCACATATGTATTCATTAAATTAAGAGTTATCTATACCATCATGAGTTATTGAAAATTTGTTGGATTATAATTCCAATGTCTTATAAAACCATTTGTAAGTTTAATGTTATGTGATTCTACCTAGATTAAGGATATCTTAGGAGAAATTTATAGAAATAAAACCCATTGGTTTAGTATTTGTTTTAAGGAAAAATGTATTTATGGAATAATTATTTTACATTTTGTAAACATAATTTTATAGTTATTGAGAACCATTATGGTTAATGTGATCATTATGAGCTTGTAATAATAGTTAAATATGATTATTAGACATTGGGAAGAAGGTTCTATTGAAATCCTTAGTACAAATGTTTTTAATGTTTCTTTAAATTAAGTCATATTATTTCTAAATCATTATAGGAACTATATTAATATAGTATAGAAAACAGGAAACATGCATTCTAGGTGAAAACCCATCACTTACGGCAAGGTAATGGAGCTTAAACCCCAAACCATAAGATAATATGTGTTTAATGCCAACGAATGGACAAAGTGACATCCTGGTTAATATGTCATTACTATAATTATTTAAAAAATAAAGATTAATAATGAACATGTTCTTTCACTATTATGGTTTATAGAATATTATATTATATTTAATAAATTGTTCTAACCATATTGGTTATGTAAAATAGTTAGAGACACACATAATTAATTGTAACTCTGTTATGGACCTTAAAATCCATTAAATGTAAATTTGAGTCTTTCATGTATAAAATATTCATTTTTAGATATTCAATTGATTGAGTAAGTGATTAATTGGAAAGAGATTAATCCAAAACCTAATGATTAAATTATTCTTTTGAGATATAAATTTATCAAGTATATTTTATTATATTCATATATAGAAAGTAACTCCAAAATAGTAGGAAGATGATCATGAAACAAAAAATGTTACCCTATTATCATAATTTTTTATGATATCAATAACCATTTTCATAACTATTTGGTTTATGGATTTGTTTTCGCTAATTTTCACTTGAACACCCAATTTTTTGGGATCTATTAACACTATCAAACTCAATTAATCTTGGGGTATTAATATTCTCTTCCATGTTTGATTTTTCATTTAGCTCCATTTTTCCTACCTGTAATCCTTGAAATTTGATTATTCCATATAGACTTTTTTACTTCACATTCTCTCTTATTATGTGGATTTTCTATTAATTCTTTTGACGATGTCAGTTTTTTAACAAATTAATTTTCAAATATCAAATTCTTGATTATTGACGACATGTTTTTATTGGGGGTATGGAATTTATTTAATGTGGTTAGAATGAAAAAAAACTAAAATAATAACATTGTATTAGATATCATATGTGAAATGAAACAATGAGATTAAACAACAAAAGAAATATAATTCTATAGATTTAATCTCTTTGATATCTTGTGCAACATAAAACCAATCGTAGAAGTGAATTGTACTATAGTATAACTATCAGTTAAATTCTATAGTATTTATAGAATAAAATAAATTATGAAATTATGGTTATTTATTGATAATGATAAAATTCTAATTATTTAAATGAAAGAGAAATGGTTTCTGAAAAACAGTAATTTTTTTAAAAGAATGTTTAGTCACCCATTGCGCAGATGATTTAAAAATAATGTTTACAAATATTAGATAATTTATTTTCTAAAATTCAAATAATTTTTTAATCATAGTTTCAAAATATTCTCAGGTTGAATATATGGTATTTTTTATAAAAGGTTAATTTTTTTAAAGAATAATGAAAAATACGGACTTTTAATTGAAATTTGTATTTTCATTTAAATTATTTATATAGGTTAATAATAATAAAAATTATTTATAAATTGAAATTAGTTTAATTATATTTAAATTAATCCATTGTATGTAATTAGAACAACTTTAATAATAAACATTGATATAAAAACATTGAAACTGTTTTAACATTCATCTCATTGAAAACCCTCTCCCACGTTTCCTTTTCAGGATTGATTTTAAAATTACTTAGTCATCTTTTGTATATGGAATTTTGAGAAATTTGTTCCATATATTAAAATATAATAATTTAAATAATATAATAATCTCAAATAAATTATTTACAATAGTTAACATTAAAAAGAGTTAAAGTAATTTTTTTGTAGTTATGGTAAAAATAGATTTAACTAGGGGTTAAGATAAAATGATATGGGTAATCATGACATTAAAATAGATATAAATTATAATTTATTTACATAATTCTACCCAATAATTTATATGACTCTATAATACACCATTTTATAAAATTTTTCATGTGAGAAATTTGATTACACCAATTTCTGTTTAATAATTATAATTTTTAACTCAAATCACTTATAAAGGTTCACCATGAATCCTCTCTTATTTAGACCTTCAAACCCAGTTGGATCTCCCAGTACTGGACAAAATAACATTCCAAAATCTATCCCCTATATCTAAAATCATTAATTTTTGAATAAATCCATCATAAGAAGGATTTTGGGGAAAACCTAATGAGGTTACCTACATTAGATGTAATGTTCTTCAATGAGAATCTATATTATATTTTGTCCTCAAAATACATAAATTATTATAAAAAAATTATTATATTAAATGAATAGTATATTAGATATACTTTTATGTTTTCATATTATGTTAATGACCTAAAATGAACTCTATTTCCATTAAATGGTTTAAATAATCAATAATTTGTATACAGTAGACTACCGCCCTGCGAATGTCTTTCATTTGTTTTTCCATTAAATTTCAATTCTATTGGGGATACAATAACGTTGCTCAGGTGTTTTTGGACTACCGCCACATGAAGAGATGTGATCCGTTTTTCACTAATGCATTACATGAAATGTAATAATTATACAGTTAATTAATATATGTGAAATAAAATAAATATTTATGATATTAATTACTTATTTATCATTTTTAATGGATAACATATCATTTTTTCTTTACCTTTTCAGTCACTAAAAGATGATAGAATCATTTGTTTATTCATGGGTTGTCGCCTTCCAGACGTGATGTGATAATTTTTTCATCACCACACCACTTTATTGATATATATAATAATATTTAATGAAATAATATGTCATATATGATATTATAATAATTTATTATATTTAAAATATTACTTACTTAGTTTCCATAATTTACATGGATAAATGGAAATGTTACTCATGCTTATGTATGAATTACCATCTCCATGAATATTATATAGTCCATTAATCATAATTGTATTCCATGATTGGTATTAAATGGAAAATTGATGTATAAATGTAATAATTATATCCTGATAATTATTCATTAGAAGAAATAATTATTAAAGTCGTACCAAAACCATAGCTTTGATGACAAAACATGCATGGAGAACCATGGTAATTAAGACAAACACTAATGAAAATAAAGATATGTTATTAATATAAGGGTGATAATATTTTAAAAAAGATCGTTTATGATATTATAAATATTCGTATTTTTCTATTATATATTAATAAAATTTTTAGGATCACTATACATGAGTTTAAATGTTGTTTAACCATAAGGAAACATTATGTAATTTATTTCTTAACTCTACATCCATTCATTTGGGTAAACATATACATAATTGATTATTTCATGCAAAGAATATGTGTTTCATGAAATTTGATTTTATTATGTTTTATTTTTACTTGTTTTACTTGTATTTACATTTTATGCACATAACCAATTCATTTAGTAATCCCAAATTGAATTATATGATCTTTTTGAGGGATTTATTGACATAATTTTGATTCATTATGTTAAACATATAATTCATTGATCATGTAATGATAAGTATATATGTGTAATTAAATTTCATTATTTTATATTTTTCTTATAATTGTTTTGTGTATATTCATTTGATACAAATAATTAATTCATTTATTAATCTATACTTTAAAGATATGATATTTGTGAGTGATTTTATCTCAATTTACATACTATTGATGCTTATTTTTTTATACAAAATTTCACTTCAATGTGGGGAATATACTACCCATGTGAAATTTTATATCAGGATTCAATCATGATTCATGTTATTTTAGTTTCCATTTTAAATAATTTATTCTTAGGTGATATGAGTTGAAACATAATATATGGTAAAAGTTATTTTACAATATGAATTTTGTTTGTGAATGTTAACTATTTCTTGAAACAATAACTTTCTTATAATAATTTTTGTTTAAATAAAATTTATGTTAAATTTCAATATTCTTTAATGATTGATAGTATTATTTCCTAAAAAATATAGACACTTTACATATGGTGTTTACTTTGAATTTATTTGATTAAATAGGTAATATTGATAAATTTTTATCATTTTATCAATATGAATATTTAATGATATAGAAAATTAATTCCGGAATTAGATAGATTATTACATTTATGAGGAATACATAGGACATGAAGATGCGGGTGTGTAATGTCTATTGATATCTCCCAGATACATCAATATATCTCTAGATATAAATCAGTTTATAAAAATAGATGAGTCTATAACCAGTAGTATTAAATAATCCTATAAAAGGTCTTGATGGTAGAGGTATAATGTTAATGAGAAAAGACATAAAATAATTAATCATTTAATTCATTAAGAAGTCAGTTATTTTTATCCATGATATTTTCACAATGATATAATATATGGATGCATTTCATTATTATTTTATTGTTTAAATGTCATTTTTGTTCAATTATTTTCAATTCCATATTGATTATTACTTATCATATCATGTTATTAAAATTATTTAAATTAAATGTCTCTTATGTTATTTATATTTCCATAATTTTTATTCTTATTTATTTATGATATATTCTTCTACACATGTCCCTTACTGAGCATTTGAGTTGACCCATATTTTTTTACATTTTTAGGTATCCATGAAGTGTTATATGTTTTATATGCAAGGATATTCTAGTTGTAATAATGTTTTTATAGGAACCTAATATTTTGTAATTTATGTTTTCAAATATTACTTAGGAATCATGTATGTATCTAGTTTTCTATTAATACTAAAAAATTCTGTCCATTGGGATGTGATTCCTTGTATTTTATGACAATGTAATATAGTAGACACTAGCTTTGGGATATTGGGGTCAAGGTCATTACATTAATAAATTAACACATCAAAATACTAATGAAATTAATTTCATTATACAAGGATGTGTATAATACATATTAATTAGGTGTAAGAAAAAGTATCATAAAAGTAATTAGTTAAAAAAATACACTTACCATTGAAATCACTTTTTAGATCATTCCTTAATCCATATCAGTTTCATATTTTGGTGAATAATGAACCTATTGGAAATGGGAATGAGGGATGGGGATAAATGTTTTGTTTTTTTGTTCAATCATGAAAACTATAGTTGTTAGGTGAAGTTGAGTGATGAAGGGGTCCTTTTATTGTTGAGCAGGGTCACATTTTTGTGAATATTAATTTATAAATATAAAAAGGATGCATTATTCATGTAAACTGAATAAAAAATATATAATTAGAGAGTAAAAAATATTTTTTGGTTTTTAAATACCACATTTACCCATTTAGAGATGAGGTTTTATTATATTTTAGGAAATTACTTCTTGATTTAACATTTTTACCTCATTTGAACATTTTCTTAGGTGAAAAGTTCTTACATTATAACATATTTTTATAATAAGAAATATAATTTACCATATCAAAAAATATGAACATAATTATTCTAAATATAAAAATCATATTACATAATTCAAAATCTAAATATTATAAAAAATAAATCCTATATAAAAATTCATTATTGGGAAAAAGAATATTTAGAAAAATGTAGGATTAAAGTGAATTTATTCATATTTATTATCAATGGAATGTTATTAAATGAGTGTTAATTTTTATATATATAAAAAATCAACTTCATTAATTTAATTATCCAAAATTGACCTATTTAGTTTATTAAAATAAAAACACAAAATATGTAGAAAAGTAAAATTCATTATAAAATATATCTTTTAATAATTTATTGATGTTGTTCTAAAATTTTAAAATTGAATACATATTTACTTGGAATTAATCAACAAATTTTATTATATTTGAAATTTTAAAATTACTTTAGACTTGAATTTTATAAAAAATAAAAAAAATGATAACATATATAACATTAATAATAATATTTTTATATCACCCAGAAATCTACTTACAAATCCCATTAAGTCCTATGCATAAGATCTAATTTTTAAAAATGAAATTGTTATCATCTTGGGTGGTGAATTATCTAACATGGATCTTGTATTTATTTCTAGGAGCTTCAAATCATTAATTAAAGTCTTCTATGACTTCGTACTTTTTAAATCTTAACATGGGATTGGTCTTGAATGAATTCAAGGGATAATATTTCCATTTAATGTTATGATAAATGGTCATAATATGGATTATTCATACACTTATATATATATATTTTTCTAGTCTACATTGATTTTATAATGCTGTTTATTATATTTATAATTTCTAATTAAACGACTATTTTATAATGATCTTTGGAAATACCTAAAATTTTCTTAATATTTAATGGATTTTTTTGTCCAAAGTATAATTTATTTTAAACTATAAAACATTTCATTTATTTATAGGATAACACATAAAGAAATATTTATGGATTATATCTAAAGTTATGAATAATGACACAAACCATCTAAAAATTTGAAATTCTTTAAAGAAGTAACAAATCACCATTTTTTTTGATTCATGCGACAACATAGTTACACCTTGAGTGGGTCTTCAAATTTTATAATTACAGAAAGAGAAATATGAAGAATAAAAAATTATTTCTATTATTTAGTGCATGTTAATTGAAATAGTTTTTAGATATTTATTATTTGGATGGTGATTATGATCAGTAATGGATTCTCATCAAGAACATAATGGAAAATAATGAAATTGTCACCATGGAATGGGAGGAGTTCATGAAGATATTATTCAAAAAATATTTTCCATGAAATCACTACATTTAAATGGAGAGAGAAATATTGGAACTAAAAAATATAGGTTGAATCTATTGGTATAGATAAGTAATGATTCATGAGACATCCATGGTATGCCTTTTATTTTATCAATCGAACAAAAGAATATTAATTCATCTATTAAGTGGTTGAAAAAAAATCTTCTAAGATAATTATATATATATATAAAATTTGTAGCTTTAATTATATTGTTCAATGTGATTTCAAGGATGAAATGGAAATAAAAGATTCTCATACTCATGTTTTTGTGGTATAAATAAAGTGGTGTTTATGGAATCATAAATGATAATAAATAATATTCAATATCCTCACACTAAACATGTGGGAAGAATAATAGGGATATTTTGAAAAGGGGAAGGTTTAATGATTCATGTGTTTAGAAGAAGCCCATCATGTCTAAAATTGAAAATGTATTATTACAATCATGATCTACATTACTTAATTTAATTAAAATATTATAAAATAATTACTCTACCAAAAAAATTAATGGATTATGATTTATCTATGAATACATTTTGTGATGTAATTATTACATCCCTATCCTACAAATATTCTACAATTGTGGTTTTTTGAAATGTGAATCCTCCTAATATTTTTATACACCCTTTTATTTTATTTGGTGTGATTTTGGGAATGTATTGGTTATCTATCCATAGAGACAATATAAATTTTTGGTATAAGAAAATCACATTTCATTTCAAAAAACAACCCATGAACATATATAAATGCAAGAAAAACTATGAATTCTACATGGAAATTAATTTCATTATATGGATCTTAATTCCTAGTTATTAAGAAAATTTAGCTTAAATGGATATAGAGAAACTCAATATTGATGATATTCCAACTAAGATGGAATATTTCAATGTATTTTTTAAAAGTGTTTCATGAATTACCCTAAGACTACGGGGCTTAGTTTTCAATATAACTAATATATGGTGCTATACATATATGAAATACTCTTAATATAATTTCACATATTCAGTTGAATGAATTAAAGAATCCAGAATAATAGAATTTTTAAAAAGGTTTTATTTTCTCCTGTTCATCACAATGGAGAGAACATTGACTAATTTTATGATTAAGGGCTAATCAGTGTATTCTTTCCTAGATTATCTTGAACAAAACAAGATCGTAAAAAAGAAAAAATATCCACTCTCCTATATTTAATTATTGTTCAATAAACTGTAAGGGTCACACTAATCCTTAATGATTTAAAATCCATCTATATATAATCAATTATTTATTAAATGGTTTAATAATGAAAATAAAACCCTTCTTACATGATATTGACACTATGAAATAGTAGTGGTGTCTTTAAGAGTTACATATTCCCATACTATAATCAGATATTTTGTTAATAGTCTTTAGATTTTTCAAAGATTTTTTTTGGATGTATTCATAAATTATATTATAATATATTAAAAAATAAAGGAGGATAATGAAGTTAATATGAATATTTTTAATGTCATTGAAAAAGGAGAAATATATTCCAATTTTAGCATATTTGAATTCCGGCTATAGAAAGTATCATTAGAAGGTCTTGTAATCACCTGAGGGTGTATATATATAGACCCCACAATGATATAGATGATTACGTAATATCCCTGAACAACACCTATTATATGTATTCATAGTTATAATTTAAAATCTAGATATTATTAATGATGTTTTAGGGATTTATCTTGATTTTGAAGTCCACTTAACAAGTTAACACACACGAGAGGCATGGTCCTTTATATAGAAGAATGTTAATAATGTTTTAATAAGCATAAAAGGAGGTTCTTGACAACACCTATACTCATACTACAATATAGTAAATAATTATTTGAGATATATAGTTATCAATTAAATAAGGTTTTTGTGTGTATCCTAATAAACTATGAAAAATTGGTAATTTATGCCTAACAAAAATTAATGTATTGTGGTAAAAAGTTCTAGATTCTTGATTGGGATCTAGTCGCAATAATATTTTCATTAATTATATGTAGGAATTATCCTATTGGTGAAATGTGTTATAATAATAATAACTACAAGAGAATAAATTATATATTCACACAAAATGAGTTTAATATACAGAAAATAAGATAGTTTGAGTGGATTATGGACTATGATTACTCAATACATTACAATCGTGGGAAGGAGAGTAGGGTGGCTCACTCTCTGAGAAGGAAGAATCAGGTTACCTTATCTATGATGAGGATTAAAAGAGACACAATAATCATTGATTTTCAATGGTCAAAGATAGAAATAATTAAGAGAGGATAGATTCCCTATCTTTCTCAAGTGACTACTCTACCATCCATTTGAAAATAATGGGGTATTAAAAAATATAGAGTAATAAAAGAAGGTAAATAATATTCCATAGTTCATCTTTACCTATGATATAATTATAAGATTAAATAAGCAATTCTGTTTCCCTTAAATAAAAAAATTATGTAGTTATTGGATGATGCACATAACTCACATTATTTATCTATCCAAGACATAGAAATATTTATAGAGATTTCAAGGATTACTTTGTGTGGGACTACATGAACAATAATTTGATGGAGTATATGAGGATAAAAAGACTTCACACAAATAAATATTATATCATATTAGTTTAATATTCATTACATATCATTATGTTCCATTCCATTACAATAAAAATTTAATATCCTTGGAAACCTGGAGAAATTAACAAGTACATAAAAATTATATATTATCCCCCACTAAGTCCCCCTTAAATAGCACCCTTATTAGAAATATCATAACTAATAACATTATTTATAACATGGGGATATGGAACCATAGAAAGGGTGAACATATATGATCAATATTACTAAACATGGGGGATATTAGTCAATAATTCCTTTTAATCATGACATGTGTATAATGGTTTGAGAACATGATACTAACATTGGAAAATTATTACTATTAATTCATAGAACAAAATCATGATTTATTTAATAAAGAATTTATGTTCATAATATGTGGATCATAAAGGAATCAGAGGACTTGTTCCATTATATCCTTAAATTGTGAAAAGATCATGTCACAAAAATGGAATAATGTGTGGAATATTCATGATCAAAGAAATCATCTATCAAGGATACCCACCAAGACATTCCTCACATGTTAGGCTCAGGTTAACCATCCTTGTAACTATATTGGGCTTGGGATAAACATATATATACCCATTTTGTTCTTGGTTTAACTACTCATGTACCCTTTTTTTGGATTGGAATAATATTTTTCTACTCTTTCATATCATAAATCATTAATGATTACCATTTATATTGGAGGGCTATAAGGGAAAATCCAATCACATAATAATAAATCATTCATATGTGTACCATAATATCAACAAATATTGTTTCATATCATCATAATTATACAAGTAAAAATGAAAACATGTATTATCATTATTTCCACATCATAATCATAAACTATCTAGGGAGAAAATAATGATATTATCAAAGAATCTAATCCCCAATGAAGCTAAAGTAACATCAAAGTATGTTATTATAAATTAAAAATTCCATAAAATTGTAACTATATTATTTTTTGTTTAAAACCCCATTTCATTTTGAAATCACATTTTTTAATCTTAAAGAATTCAAAATATTGTTGAATTCATTTTTCATATAAAGTTCCATAGAAACTTGTAACGGAAGATTCACATCAAATACTATTAATTGTTGGAGTTGGTTCCCTAGAAAAAAAACCGGTGTACATTATGATACTTATATTTATAGATTTTAATATTTATAAAATCCTTCCAAAAAATGATTATTCCTCTCCATAAAATTGTGTGTGATAATGTCCTAAGAGTAGTTGTTGTGCTAAAAGGTTATAGTAATTCCCTGCCTTGATGATAATAGAAAAGTCCTATGACACTATTTCTTAAATATATGTTCATCTATATGAAGTTATTATTTGAGGGAAACAAATTATATAAGCTACCAGGGTTGGAGAGTCAACAAACATTGAGACACCTTCTCATTGGGTACACCCATGGTAATCTCCGGGGTAAAATATTATGAGAATTAGACCCACCTGAAGGAATTACAAATTTATATGTTTCATTGAATGATCCTATATGTGGGAATTTTTATTGATCCTTAAACAATAATATTGTTATTTATGATAATTATAAGTCATGTACATTGATGTATTCACAAAAACCGCGACGGTATATGTTTAAGGTGAGGTAGGATAAATTGGGTGCATCACGAGTAATATTGAATTAATGAATAATGAAAAAAATATTTTCCTTTTTTTCTTCTTAAAATAAAGATGATTTCTCAGGCCCATTGATAGAAATGATATAGACTAAATAAATCAATGGACATGGTGTTTGATAGGAAAGATCAATACTTGTAATGTCAATTAAAGATTCATTGGGAATACATGTTGATGTGACTAGTGTTAAACCAGGTTTATTAGAGATATAATGTTTAAGGGATTATATTACATAGTAAACCTCCATATGAGGAATTATGTAATTGGTCCATTAAACTATTTCTCTATGGGTTCCTTTTAATTTTTCTTGACTCAATCCATATACTTTAAGATGCTTTTCCAATCACCATTAAGAAAGATACTTAGAGGGTCACACAATATGTGTACAAGGAATCTTAATTAAATAACATATTTTTTTATTAACAGGACAAATAAATATCATTCCCAAACATGTTTTAAAAATTATTCCTATATTCTTGATATCATATATTCTATCATCAATTACTCTAGAGAATATTATGTGAGTCTAATAATTATAAAAATAGTAATTTCTATTTTGGGAATATAATATTTATTTCTTTATTAGTGAAGAAAGTAATGTTATTTATACAATAAATAAAATCTTATTATTAAATTCTTGATAAATATTATAGAAAAATGGATTAATTTTTTTTGGTTCGGTATGAAATAATATATGGTGACTATTATTTGATTAAATAATATTTATTTTAATTTTCATTTTAATAGAATGTGATGGAAATAATAATAATAATATTGTTTTAGAAATTGATTTACTAAAGGGATTAAATAAATATTTGAGGGAACATTTGGTAATATTTATTTCTAATGAATAACAATATTTTAACATAAATAATTTATTTTTCTAGAATGATAATTCATTTTTATTGTTCACAATGACTGTTGGAGATAATAATATCAAGCCCTAGAGAGATCCTTGTTCAAGAATGATCCAAAGAATAGAGAGTGATATTCCTCCCCCATTAAATCTTGATCTAGAGTTATTAAGGAGAACCTTTTGGAATTGATTTTCATTGTGATAGAAAGGTGAACCACATATGTGAGAGGATCGTACAAGATATCACATAGATATTCTAAGAATGATTTTCATAGATTTTGGGAACTTGGTTGGAAAATAGTTAGAGGGAATCCTCTCTTGATTCCAACAAGGTAACGATGACACAATATAGATCTATTATTAGATCCATCAACAAATAAATTATTAACTCAACGTAATTAATTAGTTGATTAAATTAGATATAAATAATATGCAATGATCCAATCTTTAGTCCTAGAATTCTATCCCTCTTATTTATCACTTTTATTCACTTTTGTAGATCAAAATATTTATTATTTTATAAATCTCAGATTGTTCATTGATAATGAAAAAATGAAATGTTGGTCATAAATAACTGGATGTTTCCATTTCACCCAGAACCATCATCTGAAATCAGAGAATTCACATAATTATTTATAATTATATAAAGATATATGATTGATTTTATCATTTATAATTTTTTTACATTAATATTAATAATTATTATCATATGAATTTCATTATAATATTCTTAATATTTCCTTTCTCATAGATATAATAAAAATGAATAATTTTTTAAATAAAAAATTTAAAGAACTCATACAAGGGTGACAAGTATTTTGGATGGATAACACATGATTACACACTGTGTAGCTGAAGTTTCATGCCATCTACTAGTGTTCAATGCACTATGAATTAATTTTGAAATAATTCAAATAGTGTGCATTGAATACATGTAGTGAGTTAAATTTATTACACTATTTGTTATATAGGCAAGACTAGTACATAGTCAGCTAGAGTCCAAATAATTTATCCCATGTACATGTTGTTTATTCCTTTAATTTAGAGATGGGTCATATATTTTCATCCATGGACTACCTGACTGGTGATTGTGTAACTCAGAGACCACACTTTATGTATCCATTTAAACATATCGCGTACTATAATTTTTCCATGATATATTTTACACACAAAGTACCAAAGAGTCTTCCTTGGATAGATGGTGAGGGATTTACACTCCTTGTATCTCACTTTTAAACACCATGTACATATAAAAAAGAAACTAAAATTAGAATTAATTTATTTTACTATGTAAACCTTATCTTCATTTTCTTGTGTTTGGTCATTAAGTTGATTGGACACACCATGTGATGTGTCTTATAATATTTATATAAATCATTAATTAATTTTTCTATTTTATTCAGATATGTATATAATGTGTGAGTCATATTATAGTTATTAATCTACATAAATTGAAGCATTACATTAAATAGAAAAATTATTTAATTTGTGTGATCATTAAGTTGATAGTACACATCATGAATGTACATTAAATATTGTGTATTCCATATGTCACACGAGTAAACAATATATGAGTATAATACAAGTGGTCTAGATTCATAGTGTTTTCACTATGTTTCCAACATGGTACATTAATGTACATAATTAATTTTTAATAAAATTATATAATTTGTTTCATATCATGACTGATTGTAATCTCAAGGAAATTTGGATGAAAATTATGTTAAAATAAATAAATAAATAAATAAATAAATAATTTAATTAATTGATTTGATCATGATTTATCTTAAATAATAATGACTATGAATGGAGTGATATTTTTTAATGAAATTTGTAAATCATTTCAAGAATTTGGACTATCGTGTTAATATAATAAACCTTTATATGTGATCTGTTTCATTTTATTTATTATTAAATTAATTTTTTTGTATGTGTGCCTTCACTCCTCTTATTATTTAATGGTCTTCCTTACAATGTTTTGTTTTATGTATACCCTTCCCCCTCACCTGCATTAGAGTAATATAATATGTAATGGGTTTATCTCCCAAGCTAGTGGAGGCAGTTCATGTTAGAAGTTGAGGTGAAACCAATCCATGTGAGATACATATGTGGATAAGTTGAATGCTCTAACAAGGACTTTAATTTATTCATGGTTTTTCCCTCTAGGTCAAATGTTAATTTATCAACGTCGAGATAAAATGACCATTAGTAAAAACTCAGGACAATATGAGTTCATTATTTTATTTTTTTCAAGTTACTTTATTATTTCATTATGGTTTTTATTTCACAATTATATGAATTTTTTAATTAACAAGCATGTAATATAGAATTAAAATAAATTGGATTATGCATAAATATTATCCAAGGAATGGTTATTCACTTCAGTAATCCAAATTGATATTTTAAATCATATAATAATGATAATAATTGGAAATTTACACATAAACAGATCAAATCACTCAAGTATATATATATATTAAGCGTTTATAGCCTTCCACTAATTCTGTTAAAATACAACCATATTTCATGGTGATTGACCAGCCCAATATAGGGTGCTCTCAATGTTTAGGGAATTCAAACAGAAGGTTTTGAGTAAAATTAAATTATTTTACATCAAAGATTGTCTTCTAAATTAGGACTTGGTGTAACTGAGTGGAAAGTGTTGGGGAAATCCAATTTAAGGAATTTAAGACTGGGAAGTCCACTCAACTGGTCATGGAAATGTGAGTTAATTCAGTTTCCATTTAGAATTAATACATAAAACTAAACATGTTTCTTGACCAATTAAATTAGGGGTCATGAGAAAGGGAATACAGATCCTTTCCATAATAATATCAATGAAATAGGATATTACAAAGCCAATGTTGAGGGATACAAGGTTTTGATAAAATAATGTGTGATTGATAAATATAATTTTTATTTATTTGTCTACATATTATCAGGTAATGTACTAAAATTATTCTTATCTTCTTTGTATAAAGACTAATAAAATGACTTCAAACATATCCTTGTGATATACACATTATAAGGATAACACTCTCACCCACTCCAATTTCCACGAGTGAAAAGATCTCTTATGTTTTATCCTTTCAATGAAAGGAATCTATATGTTATTGAAGAACTAATTCCTGATGTTTTTGTAAATGAGGAGAGTTAGGAAGAGTTTTTCCTCTATGATAAAATCGTGAACGATTCTATATATGTTCATTGTTTAATTCTATCATCCATGTCCAATGAGATTTTCAAGAAATGTGATGTCATGGATGCATATAGCATGATGTTTCACCATTAAGATATTGATGAATTACTATCATATGGAATGGTAAAATATATTAAATGTTCCTAATGTAGTAGACAAGCTGATCCTAGTCTTCTCACATTAGTATCATCGTATTTAGTTCAATCAGTAATTCTAATTCAACTAATCCAATAGTTTTTTTATTTATAAAATCAATTGAATTTATGGTTTTTGGAATATATGAAATTTACAGGAAATGTGGAAATAAACTATCCTAAATGTTAATGAAAATGAATACATAATTATATTATTTGAGAATGTCCTTGGTCTATTGTTTGATAACACAGGTTTATTAATTATTTCTTTATTGATTAAATTAAATTTTATTATTTACTTGATGATCCATAATTAATGAATTAATTTACTTTTACATATTGGGTGTGTGATTTTAGGATGTATTAATCACAATTAATCCTAACTCCTCCAATAGTTAATTTCGACAACATCTCAATCAAGTATGTAAATCCTAGAATACATGGCTCTACTGTATGTTGTTTCATCCACTTAGGAAACCCCAACATGACCGTATGAAGGGATTATTCAAAACAAGGGAGGGAAATAGAATGAATCAATGAAAATTGATATAATTGGAAATAGTGACGTAGGGGATGACCTACACAACACAAATTTTTTTTTTCATCCATCACATATAGATTAAAAAATAGGTTAAATTGAAGTTTAACAATAATGAATGCAATGAATCATCTTCCAGGTCCAAGCTGTGGTTTAGTCCCATCCCATTGAAATGTGAAATGTGGTCAAATTTTAATCATGGAAGATAGATATATAATATGATTTTGGTTTTGAAATGATAAAGGAAAGTAAAAATAAAGGGAATGACATTAATAAAAACATGTATGCATGTTTTGTGGGGATATAAGACAAAAATAAAAAGAATAGAAATGAGAAATACTAAGCATGGACGTCATGTATAACAGACCTATAAATAAATATTACCTTAATTCCACCAATATCCTCTTATTTAAAGTCATGGGAGAGGCTTTAGGGATTCATAATGGTCTATTAAAGAGTTTCAGGACATAATGTGTTGTCAACAGTGGAAAATTTGAATCCGAAATTTTTCTTCAAATGTTTGCACGTGTTATCCCATTGTTTTGATTAAATCCATTATTTTAGTCTTCTAGAAATATGTTCCAATATGTCATATTAATTTTAGACAACATTTCATCTCCATTACCAAAATGTAGAAGAAGTTATAGCTATTTTACATTGATTTTTTATTATTAAGGAATGCTTCTTAAATCTTATTTCAATGTTGAGTGTTCAATGGTCCCATTAATGAGTGAATAAATACAATAAAATTAATGGAAAACTATTAAGTTATTATAATGTAAAATATATTTAGATTCACCAATATTGGAGGATTTTATCTAGATTTATGCCTCAATTTTGAAGGTTCTGTCCACTCTGTGTTCTCGAAATGTTTTCTAATTGATTTATTTTTTGGGCCCCTAGATAATCGAACTACATATTTGTGTAGAAGCGAATGAAGAATCCAAAAAATCAAGGAATACTAGAAAAAATAATCATAAAAATTATTTCAATATTCTAAATGATATTCCAAACATAACAATGTGAATAAAATATATTAAAATTATAGAAATAAGAAATGTTTAGATTTTAGCATAAAGCACACCATAAGTCCATAACTAATTCAAATAAGCTCAAATTAATAAATTTGGAGTTTTTAAATAATTGAATTAAAAATAAAAAATAATGGAAATATAAGTTATATCAGATTTTTATCATGAGAAGGTGATAAAAAGGAGATATGATATCTCTAATACTTTCTTTACAACTATTCACGGAGATTCGATGCATGTTTGGAATCATATAATAAATATTATTGGATAAATTGAACTCTAAAACATATTTAGGATTAAATTCATGGATATGATTCATATAGATGTCACACATTTCTCACTACCCATGAACTTCTTTAGGTTTATTACTAATTTAAATATTAGAAAAAATGATAAGAGGATTTTGAAACATCACACGTTGACTCGACAAGTGGAAAAAGACATGGGGAATTATAAACTCATATTACTTATGCAGAATACAAAAATTATAAAAAATGAAAAGGTTCCCAAGACTAAAAATAAGACTAAATATCTTGATCATTGTCTTTCTATGAAGAGGTTGATATAGAGGGAAGGAAATAAATGGGAGGTTGAATGTTTTCTAAGTGTAAGGAGAGGACACTGGATGAATAACTACACCCAAAATAATCTGGAAACTAATGGTTTGTTCTTTATCGAGTGTAAGATTTCAATATCTATGAATTCTATATTATATAAAGCTTATGGTGCTCACATATGAATCCAAATGCAGGAGATAAGTTAATTTCCTAATAGTGCAACAAGAGAGTTAGATTTGGGATATGTTTGCGTTGTGAGTTTAGATGCCCTAGACATTGATGAGTGATGTATTTCATTTCCTATGAGAATGATAATTTTTTGGGGACTATAATTTTGTACCAATTTTTACAAATAATTTTTTTTCTCATTCCTTGATATAGATGGTTTTATTTTCATGTCTTGAAATTAAATATGTTTCTATTGTAAATACAACATTTTTTATTGAGTGGAACATTTCAATAATGGTATTTATGTTTTAAATTAAAAAATAAAGTGCTAGAAATAAAAATACAATCATGTTTTCGTGACTCATATAACACCATACTTTGGCATCACCCTCTTGGTATTGTAAACAACATGTGGTTGAAATAGAAATGTTAAGATGGTTATGTAAACTCTTATGAGCTAAAGCTGTTGAAATATGTAATTCTTGGTTACAAGTGAAAATTATAGAACCACAATTCTATGGAAAGGTTAAAAGGGCCGTATATATTCTAGGATTAGTAGACGCTAATGTATGTGGACCATTTTAAGAAAAATATATATGTGGATATAAATAATTGATAACTATTATAGATGACTTGATTAGATAGGGCTATGTCTATATAATGTTGTATAAGTTAATGACCAGTGAGAATGCTAAAGAATTAATGAATGAAGTAGAGAATCCACATGGAATAAAGATAAATAATCTTCAATCAGATAAAGGTGGTGAATATTCTAAAAAAAGTGTATCGAATTTCATTGGGAGTTTGGGATTCTATCTCAAATCACTCCACTTAATACACCATAGTGGACTGGTGTTAGTGAAAGGATTAATTCAACCTTATTAGATATGGTAAGGTCAATGATGAGTCGTGAAAATCATCCATTGTCATTTTTGGGATATATATTACAAAAAATGGAATATATATTAAAAATATTACCAAATAAGAAATCAAAGGGAATTCCCTTTATGTTATAAAGTCTATAGAAACAAGTTTTTTCACATACACATGTATGTGGATGTGAGACATTTGTTAATCCATTCTTAGGTAAAAAAATATCACCCATGTAATATAGTGTTTCATTATAGAATATCCTAAGAAAATAAATAGATACTACCTATACAACTCCCCATACCAAAAATTTATTGTCTCAAAATATTTCATATTTCATGAGAAAACACATTGTACCTATCCTAAAATAAACTATCGCTTAGTTTTATGATAATACTATAGTAATCGTTCTCAAAAAAGTTCCGCGGTGACAACAATAGAGAAAACAAATTATTCA
Source organism: Viscum album (assembly GCA_963277665.1). Taxonomy (NCBI): domain Eukaryota; kingdom Viridiplantae; phylum Streptophyta; class Magnoliopsida; order Santalales; family Viscaceae; genus Viscum; species Viscum album. The sequence goes on along the minus strand of OY728160.1, from coordinate 1,590,767,678 downwards.
AAAGTATCTCCTCTTGTGAGTTTTTTATCAGGGGGTGAAGTTTCAGTTAGACGAGTTCTAGAAGAATAAAACATGATTGACCCCTTTTCTAAAGTCTTATCTCAGTAGAAGCAAGTGTGTCATGTTTTTGCTAGCATATTGATGATTGTTAGAAGTAGGTTCTAGTGTAAGATGGATTTTTCTAGAGTTGGTTCCCTCAAAACAACTGCTATGTACTTTATGATAAGTTTTGACCATATTTTTGTATATTAAAAATCTTTTTATAACATCAGGACTGAATTATGTAGAACGTGCTATGTGATAATGGACTAAGAGAAGCTATTCCACTAAATGATCATAGGGGTACACCACTATGATGAGAACATAGAAGTGGGAGGATAATATTATTAATTTTTTTCCATATCTGGATGAAATCATTTGATGAACACAAATGATTTATTTTACCAGGGTTGGAGACTCAAAGGAAATTGAGGGATCATATCATCGTGTATGCCCTTAGTGATATAGTATTAAGGATAATAGTGGAACCATACCCTCTAATAGGAAACCTAAATTTTTTATGTGTAATTGGATATTCCTATTAGTTAAATTGTGTACTGGTCCTTATACGTTTATACGATTATTAACGAGTTTATAAGTAACGTTCCTCAATGTATTGATGAAAACTGTAACACCCCAAGATTTTATGAGATATATTATTTTTAATTTATTTCATATCTTCTGTTGTATGATACGCCAAGATTATCTTGTACTACACGCAACATCATATTAGCTTGCAGTATACGTAACACTATTCTTGGCTCGTGTTACACACAATTTCAAGTTCGTTTTGTGGAAATTATTCTACGCAACATTAAGTAAAGATTTTGTTTAATGTATAAATGAAATAGGTTTTGATTTTGTTATACGCAACACCAAACAATGTTTTCACTACACGCAACCCTTAATTGGCTTGAATTACATGTAATCAAGTCATTCCTCGATAGCATGTGTCGTACGCAATACCGAGTTTCACAAAACGAGATATTATTATAATATTATTATGAACTGGCTGTTATGAATAGTAATACCAAATTTTTGAAATTATATAAATTTTATCTTTCAAAATGGAATTCATTTTTGGATAAGGATTATCGAAATTAACTAGGGTCAATTTTTGGTATATTTCTGAAAACATTAAATTTTTGATGAATAGTGAAAACACTGGGTTACTATTTAAAAACCGACGTTTATTTAAATAATTATTTATTTTATTTAAATTTATTTAAGGTCAATATTTATACATAATACCTATATAAGTTCAATGTAATTCATTGGATTCATTTTATAATATTTTTAGACATATAAAAATTTTATTGAACTTTTCACCATCTTTTACCAACCTCCTATGAGAATTTGAAAATTTACATAAAACATAATTTTACTGCTTCTGAGAGTGGAATTTCAAAAATCTGGGAGATACAGTTAATATCCAGGAGTAAAATATGGTTCAGTAAGCAAAAAATAATTTTTAGTGAATAGTAACTTTTTACTTTTATTTACCACGGTTAAAAGTAAATAGGGTAATTAAGGGTAAAAATGAAATTACTATTACCCTAACACATGTCCTAATTCTATTGGATAAGTATAATTCGACCAAAAACAACCTTAGGAATAAAATATGTCCATTTAGGTCCACTTGTATTAGATTATGACATTATTTTATATTTTATTTAAATAAGAGTTAAAATAGTTGAAATCAAATATTATTAACTAAAACATTTTTAATATAGGTTTATACATAAGATAAATTGGACTATAAATATTCATTAGAAATCTAAAAATATTTCCTACATAATGGTATTTTATTTATAATTTTTAGGCATTAAAAAATTTAATTTATTAATGACACAATGATGATGCAGTAATTAATTTATTAGTGAAATATTAACATAAATGATGTTATAAATTCCCAAATAAATGTAATCTGAGACTTTTAATGAATTAAACAAATTTTCTAGGTTAATATGATATGTTTCTACAGATTTAATTTAATTTTTTTCGAACTAATCATTATGATACGATTTTCAGAAAAATCAATCACCAAATATGTCAAAATTGACATAAAATAGTTTTTAAAACAAATATTATATTATTAATTGATATTCTATTCCTAAAAATCTGAGGATCAGAAATAAGACTTATATAATATTATATATTACATTAATGAACCAATTGGTGTTTGATTGGTAGTTTATATTAAGTATATTAACCATATTGTGTAAGAAAACAAGAAGACACGGTAAAAGTTAAATTATTTAACTAAGAGTTACATCTAAATGATAAGGTTAAAATGGTGACCTAAACATCTCTAAAACCTATTGGTTGATAGTATTTTGACCCATACCCACTTTTATCTTCTACATAAGTCACTTTGGAGCCATTATAAACCAAATTTGACTTTATTATAAAATAATATTTTATGTTTTTCCTAAGGTGTCCCTCTCCTCCCTTATAAAAGGACACCTCCTCCCTCTTCTCTTTAAAAAACATTTGAGCTTTCATGATTGTCCAACCCCTAACCATTTCTCTTCTCCACATCCCTAGCAACATTCTAGAGGTTTTGGTCTTCTCAAAAGACTAACTCTAGTCCCTTAAGAGGAAGCTTAAAAGAGGTACGTCAAAGAAGAGGTAATCTCTTCTTCTGATTCTTTCATGTTTATTTCTTCTTCAAATTCTTCTTCTTTAGTTGTTTCATTATAAAGTAATAACATCAGTATGAAACATATACTGATATGTTATTATAAATTTGAAACAACCCCATTTCACCTTCTATCCATCCTACGGAAAACGAAATCACCGCGTGTGCGTACGTACAAAATACCATCTCCAGGCCGTGGTGTAATATGTTTTTCCACCACCACCTTACTTGAATGGGTATAATGGTGTAATGAATAATTATATATATTTATTATAAAATCATATTAATTATGATATATTATATTATCCACTCTGATTCAATTAAATAATTATGGTAACGATATCATCGCTCGTGCATATATACAGATTACCGTCTCCACGACGCGGTGAGATTCATTCTCCATGTTAACCACTCAAGAATGATTATAAAGTATATATAATGATTAATAATGAAATATATGACTTGATAAAGCTACTGGATTTATATATATATATATATATTTCATCTACTTACTTTTATTAAAGTCAATAAGGATAGGAAAACGACATTCATGCGTACGTACGGCCGACCGTCTCCATGAACGATGTATTTCCTTCCATTTATCGATCTATCATATATATTTATATACTGAATATAAATTATATATAAATCATGTTTTAAATTTGGGAAATAAGTAAATTAGGATATGAGTAATAATATCAAGAACAACAAATCGAAACACGTACGACAAATGAAATGATTTTATCGAAAATGCTACTTTAACATGGAATTTACAAAAGAACGGGTAATATAAAGTCATAAGTGAACCATATATGATATCATAACAATGAAAATGGTTCTGTAATAATTCAATGACATTATTTAAATCATTATACAGGAGGTTCGGATACATACAAAGAATATCAGACATAAGGTAAGGGATAACTTTTCCAATCTTATTTTTTTATCTAAGATTGTTTATTCGTAAGTATTTACTGGGGTTATATTTATCATCCATGTCCCTGTTTTCTAAAGATATTTTCATGTATGTTTAATTTACTTTTTACCCATTTTAATCTTTTACTACATGGTATGTAAGGAATATTTTTTAGTTTACGTTACGAGGAACTTTTTTTTACTTTTCTTTCCAATGTACTAGAAGAATTTTTTTTAACTTATAGACATGAATGGATTTTTATGGTTTAATAATGCCTAATTTTCATGAATCTTCCTCTACAATATTTCATGAATATATTCTAAAAAATCCATATATTTTAAAATTTCATGGAATTTTGTAAAAAAAATGATTTTTAATAAGAAAGGATACTTTCCTCTAGAATTCATTTCAAGTGTTTTATGAAAACTATTTTCCTTCTAAGATAACATTATTTCATATGTGTATGTTTCATGTATGATGTCTCTATGATTAAATCATTTTATTTTGTTTATGATGAAATGATATCCTTTATTTTATATGGATTATGTTATGATGAGATGATGTTTATGAAACCCATTTTATTTATTGGGTTTGAATGAATGATTTATTTTTATTTTGTGGAACACAATAGAATGATTTCATTATGAGATGGGTGGGACCAATATCTCCCTTTAATGAATTGGGTATAGATTTATATCTCATGAGATAGACATGGCTGGAATGGAAAGTTAATCTGGTTCAGTGACACAGGACTGGAACGAGGAGTGAACTCGATTCAGAAAGGGACTTAGTCCACTAAGATGGTCTTGGCAGCAATGTCTTGGCTACTATTGAAATCATAAAATGTGGTTAATGGTTTCCATAATTACATGTTTAGTACAATTAAATTTTATCAGGATTAATTTTTCTTTATGATCTATGCCTTACGTACTGCCATGTTTTATGTCATTGCCCAATATTTTGATGTTTAAATATTATGTTCATGTTTTGAAGTTCAAATGTATATGGTTTGTTTTATTTTCTCCATGAATACCCTTAGTGGGCATTTGATCTCACCCTTTATATGTTTTCATTTCCCTGTGATATAAAGAAAGGATTTAGGTAAGAAAAAAAAGTGAGGAAGATATTTTTGAGAGACGTTGAAGATCTTTCACCCAGATTAGAAGATTATATTCCGAGTTTCCAAAGACACTAAACTATTATGGTCCTTGTGTGTCTGTTTTTTTATGTATTTTGTATTCCAAAAAAGTAATGTAATGTCCATGTACGTCAAGCTTTGGGTCTCTACAATTGGTATGAGAGGGAGGTTTAGTTAACCTTTGGAAACTAGAATGTGAAAAACTTTTGTGAGATCCCTAGAGATATTTGTAAGGTATTTCTAGGGGTATCACTATGGTTCAGTATAAGTATAGGTTATAGTCATAGAATTGTAGTAACAATATTTGAATTAAACCTCAGAGGTTAGATATTGAAGTTTCTCCCCCTTGATTATGATTTTTTACTCTCACACTATTCTTTTTGGGTTTTAGAAAATGGTTGGAAACATGATGATTCACAATAATGAAGGATATAACGGACAATGGAATGATATTATTCATGAGAAACCAAATGAAATTGGATTTGGAAGTCCAAATATCGTTATTATACCTAATCAGCAATCTCATAATATGATAAATAATCTCAACTTTCATAAGTTTTCCAACTTACCTAATAAGAGAAAGATGGAGTTTCATGATTATCATAGAGGAAAGAAAGTTCAATTTCCCTCATGTAAATCATGTGGGAAGAGGCATCCGATAGAATGTTTCAATGGAACTGGAAGATGGTATGGGTGTGGAAAAGAAGGAAACAAAGCCAATAATTGCAAAGGAAAAAGATCAGTTAACACCATGGACAAGGATAATGGTATTTCTAAGACATCAACAATGGTTAAATGTTTTAAATGTGGAATTTACGGGCATTATGCAAACAAATTCCCTAAGGGAAAGTATCATGAAGAGAATCAGCATAGTCTTATGGGTAGTATTTATGTTGATGATGATGAAGAGACTACAAATGATATGTGAGATGAAAGAATTGTTGAAGCTCGGTCAATGGTTTAAGAAGGGCGTGGAATGATTACATGTTTATGAAGAGTAATGTTGTATAAGTTATATCATGGTACTATGGAATAAAGAGACATCTAAGGATTGTTACACTGTTGTCTTTCCTTCAGTTTTTTAATGTATATGATGAATGGTACCAGTATCCATGAAATGTTATTCAGAAATTTTTGGAAAGCACCTAATATGTGCATAATGAAGGGCTCATGAGATAATGAAATGTTTAATAGTATTCAAGAGATCATGACTTATTTAAGGACAAAGTGATATCATGGTTTGAGTATATAGAATTTTTGGGATTTTTTTATATGGAAAGAGTTATCTTGATACAACATTCATGTTTTCACTATGGTTTAAAAGAATAAATGATTATGGTATTCACATGTTTGGAATGTGACCAACAAGATATATCGTATGATATGTGGGGGATAAATGATGGTATTCACATCCTCAGTAGATGACATTTCTAGTAATTGTTTTCTTTATACTATGAGCTTGGACAGAAGTATTTTGGATAAGCCTAAATATTAGAATGAATTAAGTTAGACGTAAGATAGTATTGTTTAAGGATAGAACTTTTTTCGATATTATTGCAAGAATGTTATTATAATGTAGTTTTAGAAAAAGGGAAAACCTGCAGGACGTGCGATAACCCGTAGCATGAGACAGGGTTGCGGGAATAGAACCCACAACCGAAGTGTGACATGCCTTTATCTCCTACCACTAGCCTACAAGAAGTCCCTGGTAAGTAGAAACTAGTTTTATTTTATTAAGTGCTATGATAGATGGAGTATAAGTCCATTTTAGCAACCATATATGATTAATATCAGCATTGACGGACTTAGGTATATTTAAAAAATTGTTCTAAACATTCTACGATAGAATTAGATGAAATGACCTAACAATCTATCGCATGATCTGCTAACACTTCACGAATGACAAATTCAACTTAATTTATTTAAGTGATGAAGTGGAAATTGTTCAAGTCACGAAAAACGGTGAGGTTGTACCAAAATCAAGTAAAGATTTATTTTAATTCAAAAAGTCTTCAGCATTTGGGAAATGATCTTGAAAACCAAAAATGTTTTCTTAGTGCTATAATATCTGATGAATCGGATGGTACCTTAGATCATCACAAATTTATGGCATTGTGACTGTTGGATTTTGTCATAGCCCTGTTCTCTACCACTCTCCATCAGAACATGATGGTTAGATTTTTCTTCCATATCCATATTTCTACCTATGTTCTCATACGTGGAAACCCAGTGATGAGTTAATCTGGGTAACCGTTACATTACTTAATTTAGTTTTTAATATTAATTTTTAGTATTCCTTTTTACGATGTGGGTTTCTATGAAAGAAACTTTTAAGTAGTAAACAATTTATAACCCTGACGAATTATGAGGGAAAAATTCATTTTTAAGGGGGTAGAATGTGACACCCCAAGATTTTATGAGATATATTCTTTTAAATTTCTTTCATATCTTCTGTTTTACGCTATTCCAAGATTATCTTGTACTATACTCAACACTATATTAGCATCCAGTATACGTAACATTATTCATGGCTCGTGTTACACACAATTTCATGTTCGTTTTGTGGAAATTATTCTACGCAACATTAATTATAGATTTTGTTTAATGTATAAATGAAATAAGTTTTTATTATGTTATATGAAAAACCAAACAAAGATTTCACTACATGCTTCCCTTACATGGCTTGCATTACACGTAATCAAGACCTTCCTTGATAGCGTGTGTAGTATGCAATACCGAGTTTCACTAAACGAGATATTATTATAATATTATTATGAACTAGGAATTATGTATAGTAATACCCACTTTTGGAAATTTTATAAATTTTATCATTCAAAATAGACTTCATTTTTGGATTTAGAATATCAAAATTATCTTTGGGTGATTTTTTGGTATTTTTATGAAAACATTCAATTTTTGATGAATAGTGAAAACACTGGGTTACTATTTAAAAAGCAATTTTTATTTAAATAATTATTTATTTTATTTTAATTTATTTTAGGTCAAAATTGATACATAATACCTATATAGGTTCAATGTAATTCATTGGATTCATTTTAAAATAATTTTAGATACATAAAAATTTTATTGAACTTTTCACCGTCTTTAATCCACCTCCTAGGATAATTTAAAAACATACAAAAAAGTTAATTATAATGCTTCTGTGAGTGGAATTTAGAAAATCATAGAGAGAAATTTAATATGAAGGACTAAAATGTGGTTCAATAAGATAAAAATAATTTTTGTTAAATAGTAACATTTTATTTTTATTTACCATGGTTAAAAGTAAATAGGGTAATTAAGGGTAAAAATGAAATTAAAATTACCCTAACACATTTATTAATTCAATTGGATAAGTTTAATTCGACCAAAAACAACCTTAACAATAAAATATGTCCATTTAGGTCAACTTGGATTAGTTTAGGACATTTATTATTATTTTATTTGAAGAAGAGTTAAAATAGTTAAAATCAAAGCTTATTAACTAACTTTTTTTAATATATGGTTATACATAAGATAAATTGGACTATAAATATTTATTAGAAATATAAAACTATTTCCTACATAATGGTATTTTATTTATAATTTTTATTCATTATATAATTTAATTTTTTAATGATACAATGACGATGTAGTAATTACCTTATTTATGAAATATTAACATAAATGATGTTACAAATACCCAAATAAATGTAATATGAGACTTTTAATGAATTAAAATACTTTTATAGGTTAATATGACATGTTATTATTTATTTAATTTACTTTTTTCAAAATAATCATTCTGATATGATTTTCAAAAAATTCAATTACCAAATAGTGTCAAAATTGACATAAAATAGTGTTTAAAATAAATATTATATAATTAATTGAAATTCAATTCCTAAAAATCTAAGGATCATCCCAAAGACTTATATAATAATATATATGACATTAATGAACCAATTGGGGTTTTATTGGCATTTTATAGTAAGTTTATTAATCATATAGTGTAAGAAAACAAGAAGACACGGTAAAAGTTAAATTATTTAAGTAAGACTTAAATATAAATGATATGGTTAAAATGGTGACCTAAACTTCTCTACAACCTATTGGTTGATAGTATTTTTACCCATCCCCACTTTATCTTCTACATAAGTCACTTTGGAGCTAATATAGACCAAATGTGACTTAATTATAAAATAATATTTTAAGTTTTTCCTAAGGTGCCCCTCTCCTCCCTTATAAAAGGACACCTCATCCCTCTTATCTTTACAGATAATTGAGCTTTCAAGCTCTGAAAAACCCTCAAAATTTCACTTCTCCACTTCCCTAGAAACATTCTGGAGTTTCTAGTCTTCTCAAAAGAATAAATCTAGTCCCTTTAGAGGAAGCTTAAGAGAGGTCCGTCAAAGAAGAGGCAATCTATTCTACCGATTCATTCAAGTTTCTTTCTTCATCAACTTCTTCTTCATTAGTTGTTTAAAATAACACCAGTATCAGTAATATAGTGATATGTTATTATAAATATGAAACAACCTCATTTAAATTTTTATCCATCCTACGAAAAATGAAATCACCGCGCGTGCGTACGTACGGAATACCGTCTCCACGCCGTGGTGTAATCTGTTTTTCCACCACCACCTTACCTGGATGGGTATAATGGTGTAATGAATAACTATATATAGTTATTATAAAATCATACTGATTATGATATATTATATCATCCACTACAATTCAATTAAATAATTATGGGAACGATATCATCGCTCGTGCGTACGTACGGATTACCATCTCCACGACACGATGAGATTCATTCTCCATGTTAACCACTCATGAATGATTATAAAGTATATATAATGATTAATAATGAAATATATTACATGATAAAGATACTGGATTTATGTATATATATATTTCATTTAATTATTTCCATTCAAGTCAAAAAGGAAAGTAAAACATCGTTCATGCGTACATATGGCCTACCGTCTCAATGGACGGTGTATTTCATTCCATTTATCGATCTATCATATATATTTATATAATGAATATATATTATATATAAATCAGGTTTTACATTATGGAATTAAGTAAATATGGATATGAGTAATAATATGAGGAACAACAAATCGAAACACGTAATATAAATGAAACGATTTTACCCAAAACTCTGATTTATCATGGAATTTACAAAAGAACAGGTAATATAAAGTCATAAGTGAACCATATATGATATCATCACAATGAATATGGTTCTTTAACAATTAAATGACATTATTTAAATCAATATACAGGATGTTCGGATACATACGATGCATATCAGACATAAGGTAAGGGATAACATTTCTAATCTTGTTTTTTATCCGAGATTGTTTATTTGTAAGTATTTACTGGGGTTATATTTATCATCCATGCACCTGTTTTCTAAAAATAGTTTCATGTATGTTTAGAATCATTTTTACCAATTTTTTACTTTTACTACATGGTATGTAAGGAATCATTCTTTTGTTTACATTACAAGGTACTTTTTTTGACTTTTCCGGCCAAAGTACGAGAAGAATGTTTTTTAACTTATATGGCATGAATAGATATTTACAGTTTCATAACACCTAATTTTCATGAAGAATCCTCTATAATATTTCATGAAAATTTTCAACAATATCCTTTTCTTTTAAAATTTCATGGAATTTTATGAAAAGAAAATGATTTGGAATAAGAAAGGATATTTTCCTCAAGAATTCATTTCAAGTAATTTATCAAAAATATTTTCCATCTAAGATGAAATTATTTCATATGTGTATGTATAAAGTATAATATCTCTATGATTTACATGGTTTTATTTTTTTTTATGATAAAATGGTATCCATTGTTTTATATGGATTATGTTATGATGGGATGATGTTTATGAAATCCATTTTATTTATTGGGGTTGAATGAATGATTTATGTTTATTTCATGGCACACGAAAGAATGATTTCATTATGAGATGGGTGGGACCTATATCTCCCTCCAATGCATTGGGAAAAGATTTATATCTCATGAAATTTACATGGCTGGAATGTCAAGTTAATCTGGTTCAGTGATAGAGGACTGGAATGAGAAGTGAACTCGATTTAGAAAGGGACTTTGTCCACTAAGATGGTATTGGCATAAATGCCTTGGCTACTATGGAAATCATAACATGTTATTAATCGTTGTGAAAATTACATGTTTTATTACCATTCTATTTTTTCATGATTAATGTTTCTTAATGATCAATGCCTTACGTACTGCCATGTTTTATGTCATTTCTCAAGATTTTGATGTTTAAATATTATGTTCATGTTTTGAAGTTCAAATGTATATGGTTTGTTTTATTTTCTCCATTCATACACTTAATTAGAATTTGAGATCACCCTTTATATGTTTTCTTTTCACTAGGATATAAATAATGGTTTTAGGTAAGAAAAAAAGATAGGAAGATCTTCATGGGAGATGTTGAAGATCTTTCACCATGATTAGAAGATTATATTCCGAGTTTCCAAAGACACTATTCTATTATGGTCATTGTGTATCTGTTTTTATTATGTATTAAGTATAACACAAAAGTAATGTAATGTCTATGTACTTCATGCTTTGGGTCTCTACAAAAACAATGACTATAAATGTTCGCAGTGAGGTAAGATACATTGGGTGTATCACGAGTAATATTTAATTAGTTAATATTACGAGAAATGACTTTTACCATATGTTCATAAAAATAAGATCATATGTCATGACATTTTATGTAAATTATATATCATAAATAAATCCATTAACATGGTGTTCTATAGTAATGACCAGTTTCTAGAATGTCAAAGAAAGAGACATCTAGGACACTGGATAATTGCACTGACCTGAAATCTACTAGATTATAAAAACCATGATAAACGGAGTGTATTACTCAATGAGAGTCCATATGAGGTATTATGTCATTAAAACATTAACTTATTTCTCTATGGGTTCCTTGAATTATTACTTGATGCTAAAATGGACATTAGGATGTGTCGCCTAATTCCACTAGTAAGGATGCCTAGAGGGTCACACACCAAGTGTATCCCAACTATCAATTAAGTAATATATTATATTTAAAATTTTAAAAGATTAATTAAATTACTCACGTATATGGTTAAATAATTATTCAACTTTTGTTGATCACATATATTCTATCACAAGATATTTGGGAGAATATTACATGAGTAGAATACTTAATAATTATTTATTCTCTATTTTGTGAATAAAATACTTATTAATTTATTAGATAATAATTACATGATACATGTTTATTAAAACATAGTCATGAATTAATTCCCAATAAATGTAGTGGAGGAATGAGAGACTGAGTTTAATGGTCCAGTGAGTGATAATATATAATGAATATTATTTTAAGGAATAGTATTTAATTTTACTTCATCAGTTCCATGCATATTGAGAAAAAATAATAATATAATTATTATAGGCATGATATTCCACATAGATTAAATAAATATTAAAGGTAACTTGTGTAATTATTTATTTATGACCCTAACGCTATATAAATCCAATTGTATTGTTTTTCGTTAGAACCAATTTACTTTGTTTTCATTGTGCAAAACTAATCTGGATAATCAACTCAAAGCCCTAGGTACATCCGTTATCCATGAACTCTGTCAATAAATATGAGACAAAATCCTCCACCTTAAACTTTGGATACTAAAAAGATCAAGAAGAATCCTTTATAAGGGATCCTCATGGAGATAAAAGGAAAAAACACAAATGATGAGATATATCATGATGGCACTCAAAGATTCATATGGAGATGTTTAGAAATTTCTATTACCCATATGGATCACCTCTAGAAGGAATAATCACTTGATTCCATCAATGAAATTATTGTAAAATTAACATCCATTTTTAGGTCCATCAATGACAAATGAATTCTCACAAATGTAATTCATTAAGTTATCCAATTAATTTTAATAAACATTTGAGGATCGTTCACACTGGTTCTTATGTTATATCAATTATCTATATTAGTTGATACAATTTCATTACTGAAAAAATTTTCATCAGGTCAATCTAGGATGGATCATCTGTAATGACAAAATTAAATGTTAGCCATGCCCCACCACATATTTCTATTGCATTCAGAAACTCCAGTTCTCTCAAAGATTAAATGGATTTCATAATTTCTTAGTAGAATCATTGAAATAATGATAAGAAGACAAGGCCATGATTTTTTTAGAATAATCAGAATGAGATGAATGTACAACATCCCTATTGAAAAAATGTGAGAAGATGCATTTGGGGAATTTTTTTAATGAAGTTCATAATTCTATATATTTGTATGATATGGACATATACATCAAAACATTTATGTAAATGTAATTCAATATATGTAATTGATAATGAAATGTGAAGATGATTTATCAACATCCCACTATAAAATAATACAAATTTGGATAACATGGGAAAATCTCTAAAAAATGTCTACATTTGATGATAATGGTTGGAAATCGCTATTAACCCCAACAGAGGCCAAGGGAGAAAGTTTGTACATTAAAAATTTTTAGGGATGAAGTAAAGGCTCCAAATTATGTTTTTATATGTAACAATATTATATGATTTAATCTAGAAGGTACATTGTTGGATTCTAGTTATAATTTATTTTATTTCATTCACGTGTTGAAATAAACATCAACATAAACTCTAATCATATAGTGGTATAGTTGTCTATTAAAAATCCCTGAGGAACTATTAATGCATCAATGATATACGAGGATTGCCCTATTAAAATGGGTGAGTATAATCAATTAGAAATCTTGGTGATCCTTCTACTTTTTTAATTTCCCATAATACATGGGTGTATTGGTTTTCAAAATTTTGTTCTAAAAATAGTTAGAACAAACTAGATTTCAATAGTCATGAAGGGAAAAATCTTATCATATTCAAAGGAGATATTTCACAGCATGAATCATTCCATGAGCCACCTATTATTGCATTATATATTGAAATGATTGGTGATGATGAAGAAGAAATAGAAATCCTAAAGATATGAGATGTTCACATTTTTCATGAAAAAATTAATGTATTTACTAAGGATTTACTATGAACCGCGCATAAAATAAAGTAATGATCCCAATTGAACTAATACCTAGATTGAACAAAATATCTAATATCCCAAATATAATTGAATATATAGAGTTATAATAATTAAATAAGAAACATCAACATCTATTAGATATGTGTTTTATTCAACCATGTGTTTTCCCTTATGGAGAACCTATTATCTTGATAACTAATAAAGATGGATCAATGATGTTGTGGATTGATTATAGAGAAAATAATTCAAAGAATGAAAAGAACCAATATACCCTTCTTTGTATTTTTGATTTTTTTGGATAACATCATCGAGCTCAATTATTTTTGAGCATTGTTCATTAGTCTAGATAATATCAGTTGAGGGTGACAAAATAAATATGATTAATGGAGTCTTTAAGGACTATAATGACTAATTTTTTGTAGTTTTTATTGAGTATGTTCTGATATATTCCAAAATATCCTCGGAGTATAATTATTATCATTGGGTCATCTTACAAACTCTGAGGATGTATAATGTTTTTAGTAAATTAATAAAATCCGAGTTATGGTAACAATGAGTCACATTCATGGGACACATCATGACCAATGATGAGATCTCAAGAAATACAATAAAGAAAAAGGCCATAGAGGAGTAACCATTTCCAACATATGTAATCAATATTCAATGTTTCCTAGGTTTGGTAGGATAATATAGAGTGATTGAGAAAATATTATCAAGGATTTATCACCATGTAACTATGTTAACTCTAAAGTGATATAAGTTTATCTATGAAATTAATTGTGAAGGAAGTTTCCAAGAATTGAATACAAGGTTAGTTATTGAAATTGTGACAATATTACACTCAAATGGGGAATCATTTATAATTTTGAGTGATGAATACATAAATTCATTGGATGTTTACTCATTGAAAATGAAAAATTGATTACATACGAATAAAAAATTTAAATACCAACAAATAGAATTATCCTACCCAATATCTAGATTAAGTGGAAGTCATTTTTTCCCTTAAGATGCAGAGACACTATTTTATAGGGAAATGTGAAATATAAAAATACCACCTGTGATGGAAGTATATAATCACAAATAATGAACTAAACATGAGAAAAAGTGTATGGTTGGAGCTTTGTAAAACTATGATTTTTCAATTCATTATCACCTCAGAAAGAGAAAACAATGTTGAAACTATATTGGGTAGGAAATATCCTCGTGTTCTATAACAATGATAATTGAATGATATCTATTGATCAAGGACTTAGTATGTTTGGGAAAGGAAATTATAAGGTGGGTGAGATCATTAATCCTCTCCCAAATGTATTCTCATCTTTTTTTATTATATAAGATCATGAAATCTAAATGAAATGATCATTTAATGAAAAAGAAGATAGAAATTTATAAAAATTTGATGTTTCTAGAATTCAATATTATTCAAGAAGGTGTACTAAAGCATGGTATAAGGCTTTGTATCCAATATATTTAAATGAAAATTAATGAGATGATGGATAAAGCGGATAACTTTACTTTCTACATAAACCTACGAAATAAAAAAAATGTATAGGGACCTTCACGATCATTATAGGTGGGATAATATGATAAGGGAGATTAGTAATTACAATACGGAGTGCTTAGTGTGTCAAAAATTAATGTAAAAGAGAAATATTCCAAATGGGGTATTACAACCACTACGCATTCCTATTTAGAAGTGGGATAACACCACTATAGACTTTTTCAATGGTCTTCCAAAGACACACTAGGGTATAAATGCAATATTTTTAATCATAAATGGATTGGAAAATTCCCACCATTTCATTTCAGTAAGTGAGGATTTTTCCCTGGAGCACCCACCACACCTTTATATTCAAGAATCATTGAGACTCTTCAGATTAATACTGTTAATTTTTTCAAATTGATATCCAAGACATAATTTTAAATTCTAGAGGATACTTAAAAAGGATATGAATGAAGAAGTAAAACTAATAATATCATACCATCCTCAAATTGTTTGGCTATCTGATAGGACTATTAAACATTATAATATATGATATTTTCTAGCTCACATGATTTTCAAGGGAGTTGGGATTATCATCTTCCACATTTTAAATTATCCTATGACACAGGTTTCCACTTTGGCATTCAAAAGGAACCATTTTTATGTTTATAAGGAAAATATGTAGAATTAAAATATGTTGGGATGATGTTATAGAAATAAAACTTTTGTAATTGAAAATTGTAAATGAATTTACATAAAATATTCAAGTAATTCAGAAACCCAAAGGGGACTTCTCAAATACGAAAAAATGTTATTCCCAATAATAAATAAAGGACATAGAGTTTTATGTTGGGCGTCATGTATTTATCAAGACATTAATATGGGAAGGATTAATGAGTTTGGAATGATGAGGAAATTAATTCCAAGGTACATTGGAACATTTTTGATTCCATATCCTATTAGAGCGATTGTTTATCGATTAGAACTACTGCCAAATCATACCAAAGTAACTGATTTCATCCACATTACATTATTGAGAATGTATATTTTTGATTCACCACATTTACTTGATAATAATGGTCTGGATTTGGAAGGTGACACCTCATATGAAGTGGGACAGATCATAATCCTTGAAATAAGGGACAAAGAGTTTTGGGAGAAGACAACATGTCTTGTGATGGACCTCTAGATAAACTCACATGTTTGACGAGGCCGAATGGGAACCAGAGGAATTAGTGAGTCAAAATTAACCTCATCATTTATCAATAAGGAATGTGAGTTAAAATTTTGTGGATGAAATTTCTTTAATAGAATAATAATGAGACGAACCCATTTTTTAAATATATAATTGATTTTAGAAAAAATATAATTCTAAATAAAAATTTATTTTATAATATTCTACAATGAATTAATATTTTATTAAACATTATAGATTATGTTTGAATATATATATATGTTATAAAAATTTAAATCTTTTTGTTATTATTAGTACTGTAGTAAAATATAAGATACATACTATTAGAAAAAAAATAGATTCTAGAATAAATTAATTATGTCATAAGTATTTTATTAGGAACATATGATTATATTATTAAAGTTATTAATTCATATAAATTAATAAAATAGATTGGTAATTTATATCCATAAAAATTTTATGAATCTTTGGAAAATTAAATGGATTATTCTATATGAGTTGTCTTAAATAAAATTCTTCATTCATTCATTTTATTTTTTTCCATAAAAGTTTATCTTATTTCTCCAGGTATTGATGATGTTATGACCAAATCATTATAGAAAATAATTCTCTATAGATGGACTTTTGATATTCTATTTAAAAAATGTAGAAATGTTTTTGAATACCATACTGGATGTATTTTATAATTTGGTCTTATATGTAATTTTTCCTGTATTTCTTTCTAATTTGAGATCAATATTTCACCCTCCAAAATTATTTTTATAGGATTCATTAAAAATTCATGTATGAATATATTTCCCACCTAGAATATTCATTAAATATCGAGGCATTTAATTCACACATACTATTGACCATCATAAATATAAAAATATACATTCCAAAATTTTGATGAAATGATTCAAATTATTTCAAATAACATCTTTCAATATGTGTGGCCTGTACAATAATTAGAAAAAATGTTATGACCAAATTTATTTTTTGGCACCCATGTAGTCGAATCCACATCACTGTTGAATTCGTGGACAATTATCTACCCTAAAAATATTAATTCATCTTTCCCTTTATAAATGAATATATATATATATATATTATATAATCAACACACATATTAATGTATATCCGAAATAAAATTTAAGTAGGAAAATAATAATTTTCAAATAAAATGAGAAAACATGATGTACCATGAAATATTCAAATTTATTAATCATTATTATTGATAAAAAGGTATTTATGAAATAACATAAAGTTAAATGGGTGAATAATTTATTGGATGAATATAACCATCCATGAAAACATCGATTATCATAAAAATGATGAATTAATTCCACACAAAAGTTCTTGTCCTTAATGGAAAAATAATAATAATTTAAATCCTTAACACCACCCCTCATAATGTATATATACCCACCCTATATTATCATTATTAAACTCCCAATTTAATTTCCCATTATCATAAAACTCATAAATAGTATCATAATTTTCTATCTCTTAAATCTTGATGTGTTTTTCTGTTCAAATCAATGTCCTCGAATATATTTAGTGATTTACACTTTATGGTAAGAAAAATCTTAAAATAAATTTTTTCATTCAATTAATTTTTTTTGTTATGTCTCTAAATGTATAATTACTTTTTTCCCAAAAAACTATTTTATCCATTTTAATATAAAAATAGCATTTCATCCATTGGAAATGTCCATTACCTCTCACTATTCCCGTCCTTTAATTGATGTTTTATAACATCACGTTTTCGAATTCATGGCATGAATGTTGTTATTTTATGGTATAAATTTTAAAAATTCAATACCAATAATGCTCCTTTTTCTGGGGTTATTCACATAGATGTAAAAATAATTTATTTATTCAAGGATTTACATGTAAAAAACCCACATTCACTCTTCATGGGTTAAAACTGATGTAATTTTCATGTTTTTAAGCATGTATTAACTCAATGTTTTCATATGATAGACGTTATTTTTTCATTACGTCATTGGTGAAATGATTTATTATGATAAATGTGTTTCACATGAATTAATACATATAATGGGTGCACCATGATAGTGCTATAATTCATCAGGTAAGGAATTAATATATAGTTATGATGTGTTTTTGGATAGCTTGGTGCATAACCTAGATAATTGTGATTTATGACACCTTGGTGAAAAACCATTCTATTTTCATATAAATGTATCATTTTTAGGCTGTAGATTCATTTACAAGTTACAATTTATGTTCGTTTTATTATAATATGCCTCAAGTTCATATTATCATTCCATAATGATATTCCTCATTGTCAATTGGTACATATCTCCTTTGTTTATTCAATTAATGGGATTATTTTCACCCCATTCATTAATTAATGTCCATAGGATATGAGAAGTAGTAAACGTAACTAAGGATGAACCTATGAAGAAGTCAGTCAAGTGGATTAGATTAATGTTTATTTTTATTATGTTTTTCAATTATTATTTTCCTATTTACGAGAAACTAAACTTCAAAAGATCATATGTGTAGTTAATTATTGTACCATGTAATGAATGTTTTATAAAATTATCTTTTATGTTTCCATAAATGTTATGGATAAATTGTATTTTTTTCTTTTTTATAGTGTTTTAATTGAAAAATTATATATATAGTCATAACATTATATTTTGAAAATATGATGCAATTTTATATATTAAATGGAAATATATTTTTGATACTAAAATGTAAAAAATATATTTGTACAGTATTATATTCATTGGAAATACAATATGAATAAAACTATATATAATTTATTATATTTATCAATAGTATTGTATGAAATTCATATTATTTGGATTGTTATATAACTTTCATGTGATTAATCAAATAATATGATTTTAAAATTCATGTGACACTTCTGGGAAATATATTCATCATTAAAATATCAAATATTTATCCGGAAAAAATGCATGTGTGTTTAATGTTGTAAATGCCATATTGTTTCTCAATATATTATTAGGATTTGTTATGATGTTCATTTTGACATTAGAATTTAGTATAGAACATGATGTATCCCAACTAAATAATTTATGTGTATAATGGTTAGTTATATATATATTATTTTAAAAAAATATATAAGTCTAGGTTATAAATATATTTAAAATTTCCACAGACTGCTGGAAGAGGCCAGGCTTCCATTACATTAAATTTAAATTTCATATATCGAATGTTTCCTTTTCCACTCATAATTGTGGATCGATGACATGGAAAAGGAGGCACGTGTTTGGTTGCCTTTCTTCTAATGTAAATCAAATGGAGGCTTCTGATATGCCTCCTTTCATGCAAATAATGAAAAAATGCCACATGGGGTGCCACATTTCCCTAAAGTTCATAAAGAGAACCCCTATCCTCACTCCAAACCCTTTATTTCTCTATGTTCTAATTTCTGTCTCTATAATAAACATGATGGTTCTTCCTTCTTTGCAAGGTGGGATTAGTGTCTAAAAAGGAGTAATGATTTTTGTGAAGAATCATTTAGAGGTATCTTTTCATATTTATTTTTATGTTATTTATTTATTTAACATATCTTATATTTCTTTCAAAATATTTTATTTTTTAGCAGATTTTTTAGATATATATAGTATATAAATAATAGTTATTATTAGTATTGATTAAATATATATTAAATAATTAATAAATATGGATTAATTAAAGATTACACAATGATTATAAAATATTAATTAGCTAATGAAAATCATATTATTGAATAAGAATTAAGGAATATTTAATTACTCGTTATGTAATGATTAACTAATTATAATATAATGAATAATGAATAATTAACTAATGATTAAAGAATGATTAAAAAATGATTAACTAATGATTTAAGAATGAATACATAATGATTAAATAATTATTAGAATATTATTAACTTATGATTAATTTGTTCTTAAATAATGGTTAACTACTGACTAATGAATGATTTTTTAATCATTAAAATAATATTAAAAAATGATTAAATAATGAATAACTAATGATTATATAATGAATAAATAATTATTAACTAATGATTAAACAATTACTGGCTAATGATTATATCATAAATAAATAATGATAAACTAATTATTAGATATTGATTAATTGCTAATTAACTAATAAAAAAAATTATGAAATAATGTTCAACTAATGAATAATTAATTAATTACTAATGATTATATAATTATTAACGAACGATTAAAGAATAATTGAGTAATGATCAAATAATTATTACATCATGGTTAAATAATTATTTACTAATGATTAATGAATGATTGATTAATGAAGAACAACCAATTAAATAATTATTATGTAATGACTAACTAAGGACTAATGAATGTTTAAATATTTATTGAATAATGATTTACTAATGATTACCTACTAATTACAGATTATTTACTAATGATTAAAGAATGATTAACTAATGAAAAAATAATGATTAAAAAATGACTAAGTAATGATTAAATAATGACTAACTAATAATTAAATAATGATGCCAACGAGCTTGTACCCTAGTGGTACAAGCTCTTTCTTGGCATCCAAAAGACCCGGGATCAAATCGGGGCAGGGGTAAA
Organism: Viscum album; assembly: GCA_963277665.1. NCBI lineage: Eukaryota > Viridiplantae > Streptophyta > Magnoliopsida > Santalales > Viscaceae > Viscum > Viscum album. The sequence goes on along the minus strand of OY728160.1, from coordinate 1,590,746,613 downwards.
TTTCCGGGTTACTATAGGAGGGTACTGTAGCAGTAATGTAGTAGGGTACTGTAGCAGTACTGTAGAAGCCATTGGACTGTAGCAGTGGTGACACTGTAGTGGCGGAGGGACTGTAGCAGGCACTGTAGTGGCGGCGGTATTGTAGCAGTGCGGGTACTATAGCAGTATTGTTCACCGAGGGGTCCTTTGGGCCAAAAAATGGGCTTTCAAGCCTTGTTTCATGCCACTTGGGCATGGGACTTTGGGCTATGTAATGGGTCACCCTCTACCCAGTCTAAAGAGGTCTTTTCTTTAAATAATAAATTGAGGCTTCGGCCCCAACCTTTAAAAAAAATAATTAAATAATGAATAACAAATGATTGGCCATCAATTAATGACTGATTTAGTAATAAACAAATAATGTATAACAAAATCTTAATGAATGATTAAATAATGATTAATTTATGGTTAAATAATATGAACTAGTTATTATAAAATGATTATATAATAATTAAAAAATAATTTAGGATTGATTAACTAATGACTTACTAATGATTAAATAATGATTAAATAGCATTTAATTATTGAATAACTAGTGATTAATGAATGTCTAAATAATGGTTAAATAATGATTAACTAATGACTAAGTAATTATTTAATAATGATTAACTAATGATTAACTAATGATTAAGTAATGAATAAATAATGACTAAATAACGATTAAATACTGATTGACTATTTTTTAACTAATGATTAACTAATTATTAAATAATGATTAACTAATGTAAAAAACATGATTAAAGAATGATTAAATAATGATTAAGTAATTATTACATAATTATTGATCAATGATTAAGTAATTATTAACTTGTGATTAAATATCGATCAACCACTGATTAACTAATGACTAATGAATTTCTAACTAATGAATAACTACTGATTAACTAATAAATAAATTATAATTTATTAATGATTAATTAAAAAGTAACTTATGATTAATGAATGATTAAGTAATGATTAATTAAGGATTAACTGTTGATTAAATGTCGATTGTGAACAAATAAAAATTAGATGATAGATAAAAATAGGATAAAAATGATCCTTAACTTCATACATGATTTGTTACAACCATGATTCAGTTGATTAATACCTTATTTAATACATGGGTTTTATCTATAAATGGATATATTTTATAGGGACCACATTCTCCTTATAAACCACTTAACAAACCTTTAGGAAAAATAAATATTGTACTACCATGCATTAAGTTCATCATTTAGGATATATGAAAACCATATTAAATTTTGGCATCATAATGATAATGTGGTTATGTTAGAAATAAAAAACATCTATGGATACTAATTATGGGTGTGTATTTGGAATAGATTTTCCTAGGGTAAAACATGTAAACTCACATTTGGGTATACTCAACTGGAAAATAGTGAATAAAATGGGCCTTACTGCACATTTGGTCTCACACTCCTGGTGGATATTATTTATATTATTCATATTTTATTTATAAACTACCAAACATACATTTAGGAAGATTGAAAAGTGTACTATGAATTATTAGTTTCATCTTTTATCATATAAAAATATATTTTAAGATTTTAATACAATAATGATTGTATGGTCAACCCTGAGTACCAATAGTATTTACACCATCAGAATATAGATCAAAGAAATTTTATCATGTAGTGTATCAAGATTTCATGAGTTTATTGCTATGGGGAGGTTATTTGAAATGAGAAATTAAATTCATATAGTACACAACAAACAAAAATGGTTAAGACCACTAATTATTTAACCATAAATGAACTTCAAGAAAGATTTTTTGGTTTCTAAAATCAAGGACATAATCAAGATATTATATATTTTAGGTATAGAACTTTTCATGTCCTAGATACAGTATAGAATAAAGCATGGCCACAGGCCATTGAAGAGTACTGCATCAATGTAATAAATTTATTTTCCCAGTGGTTAAATTGTTCCGTGATGGATTTTTATGTGGAGGTTTCTAATGTACCCCAACAACATCCAATTATATAAAGACATAGACTTACAAGAGTTCTTAAGGAAATACCATCCCAATAAATAGTGGTCATTCCCAATGATGTGGAAGTGGAGAACCTATCCAATATCTTAGATATTCATATAAATATGACTTCGGATGTGGGATTTTCTAACGATGAAACATAAGGATACAAAAATTCCAACAAGGTGGGAGAAGAAAACGTTTGGGAGGGAGGTTCAAGAAATGAAATAGTTTTACAAAAGCCTCATAAGACAATATATCATCCACCACTCTTTGCATCTTGTTCAAATGTAATGGCATGACTTCCTGAATTTGAATGAAATGTTAACAAACCTGCAACTGAGTTCCCTAGATTTGTATTGGATATTTTTAGTGAGATAGAAAAAATATTTTATGTTGGAAGAGATTGTCCATGTAAATATTAATTGAAAAATGTACTAAAATGATTGAATATTGAGAGGAACTGAAGATATTTAGTTTTGGAATAAATACATACAAAAAAATATATATGGTATTATGTCTTACATTCTACTAGTTATAACATTCTACTGAGAAAAATCTTATATTTATATTTTATACAGGATTATAATTTAATTTTTTTATCTACAGATAGAGGACTCACCCAAGGAGATAGACTTGATCATATACCTACATTTATAGGTGACGGAATTTTAGATGATGGTGATTCTACTAATGGTGGGTACATTTATATGATATGGTTGGAGAGGCAACTTTCATAGCTAAACATTACGGTTAACGAGAAAACTATGACGCGTCATGGTCACGCATATATCCTAAATGTCATTGAAGTGACATTGTTGATTGAACACTCTTGTATGCATGTACACATGATGTATCTGGGTCTAGTGGGGGATTTTGATTAGGTTAAGGTATGGATATAGGGAACTTCATGATTGAGAAATTCACACATATATCCTTATGCACAACATGCTACTCAGATCACACTATTCCAAGGGAATGTTCCATCCTTCTTTAGATGTGGTCTTGAAAGCATATCCCAGCTCTCTCCACTACTATATATGGTTAGGCAATGCATATAGATGTGTTAAATGACACTACATGTAGAAGTTAATATTAATACTAATCACTACTGATTTTTGATTCATATTAGAGTTATTTAATTTTAATTCTTATTATTTATCAATTTCAATGTTGTATTTTATAGGTGTAGTCCACGACACTACATAATTATGGATCTAAGACACAATTTTTGTGCAAAATGTCTCATGTCGGACAATCTAATACCCACCAACATAATTATATAAAATCATTCATTGAGTAACCAATTTCATAATATCATCATTTTAGTATTTTAGTAATTTTTTTTACAAATCTCACATGTTATTTCAGATTACATGAATTACATACTGGGAATTAATAGACCATCTTCCCTCATACTACACTATTGGGATTCCCAACATGATGAATGTAGTGCCTACCATTCAGTATAACATTATTGAGTGGAAATACACTGAGATAGTCTTGATCCTATTTAGAAGTGTCCAAAATATTCCATTTCCACTGAGATAGTCAAAAACACATCATTATGTGAAGTTGATAGGGAGGAAGGATGTCGAATGGCACTGATGAAATGATAAGTGTCTTGAACTGTGGTATATATGAGTATCATTTCATATCAATGGTATTCATACTATGTGATTACATCTTAAATAGCAGCCTGAGTAAATGATATGGCATAGAATGATGTATATACTATATCTTACTTCACATGAAAAATGGATTCATGAGCTGGTAAGTTAATAAATTTTCATTATATTTTTAATTGTAAAATATTCAAATCCAGATTGAATATATTTATAATAAACTTGACTACAAAATGTTACCTACATGTCTAATCAAGACGAGGAGTTTGTTGGCTTGATAGCGATCCATTTTGCATCGTAGGGGATGATTCCATATTATCTTGTGGTTCATGATAACATCATTGTTCATACCCCCTAGCGAAATTATGTTCCTACTAGGGGAGTGTGGATTCCTTATTAGGATCCTCCTACATTAGGTACTGACATATAGGAGTCATGACAACGATGATATAGACTGCCTTGTGGTGGATGTGAGGCCGCACCTGTTCCACAGGTTGAGGTTAGCCCACTAACAATCTAGTTTCGATATATTGGGGATTGGAATTTGGTGGAAATATATCAATTTGTGTTTTCATGATACACCCACCATTGTTTCCGCATATAGATAACATAAGCTTCTATCATGGGTCATTTCCCATGCTTCCACCTTCTCTGGTCGATCCTCCCCATGCTATTTGTTTTCCCCAATCGATGATAACAAATCCTCTTACTCATATAGAGAGAGAATGATGAGGTTGGAAAGAAAACATCCATTTAACATCTCCTCTTTTTGAGAAATAGGTAGAGTAATAGACATAAGAATCTCTTGTGACCAAGGATCATCCCTCTCCATCACAACATACTACACACCAAAATAGATGTTAATGATTTTATATGAGCATTCCATTCACACACCAAATTTTGGGATGGTACCTCACCATAGTGAGTGACTACGCCCATTCATATATATGTTTTCTATTGACATATAGGACAAGGAACTATAATTTATTATATTAAATCATATTTTACTTTTATATTGTATTTTATTTATATTTATATTTTTTTAAGATTTCCAAGTCAACTACTTGAAACATAGGAAAACCAATTAAATTTTAAATAGGTAAAATTAATATATTATAAAATATATAATATATAATTAATATAAATAAAACTAAAAGTACAACATAAAAATCTAAAAACATAATTAAAATATAAAAAAATCATCAATATTTCAAAAAAATAATAATTTAAATGACCCACATATGATTGATTAAATACATATCATTTATGAATTAAAAAATATTTAAATCCAATTTAACTGGTGGTTTCCTACATTCTAATTGAATTTATAAACTTCCATGAAATGTAATTCTTGAAAATAATATTTTATATTTTCATTAAAATTAATTAAAAAAAATTCAAATAATTTATATTTTCAATTGTCTTTTATTTGATCATTAAGTATAGTAAATTTTAGTTTGATTGTATTTCAACATGATTATTTATACAAATTCAATGTCACATACATAAAAAATTATTAGGTTTCATATAGGTTACTTTCAAGGTGTATATATTATAAAATCTAAAAACAATATACATGATATTTTATAAATCTACTCAACATAATTGTGCTCTTGACTTAAAATATTTGAAACATAATATTTATTTTGTGGTGTATATTATTTTCTATCTATTAAAACAATGAAATTATTTTTAATATCAAGCATTTTTACTTGTATTTCAATTTTTTAAATTTTAATTCATATTTTGTTATAGTTTTTATTTTATAAGCATGAAAGGACGACTACTAGAATCATAGGTAAACATGCTAAATTTCATGTACGTAACTTTAAAAGTATATAAAATAAAAAAATAAAAAAAAATTAAATAAAACATAAAACATAACCTAAACATCTAAAAGTTCATTGAAAATATAAACAATTTCATAAATTAATGTTAAAATTAAATGGATAGGAATATAATTTAATATTATAAACAAAAATGTAATGGTTTAAAAACAATATATTGTTCCATAAAAATTACATTTCAGTAATTTTTTTCTAAAATGTTTTTTTGAATTATTTTTATATGTTCATTAAACATGTCTAAATTAATATAGATTGAAATTCTATTTTATTATTTATAGACTTTTAAATCCGTAAAATTTAAAAAAAATTATGTTTCATGTGGATCAATTTTAGAGAAAATAACATATAAAATATAAATGTCAATCAAAATATTTTTCATAAATTGATTCAGAATATAAAGCATTATTTAATGAAGTAATAAATCATAAATATTATAATTAAAATGTAATTTACACATCACAATTTTAATGATTAAAAAAAATTCACATTCAAATATTAATGTTCAAAATTCTAAACAAAAAAAAATAAACAATATATATATAATCATATATTTTTTAATATTCTAATATGTATATTTAAAATATTTTTCCTTGAAATGATGCTTGGTAAATGTTTCCATTCCCCCTTTTTTTAGAAAATTTATATCCACGGTTATTTATTATTTTTTTTACAAAAAAAGTAAAAAATACATTTAATTGTAGATAATTTTAGGACATAGATTTTTATTTATAAAAAATCGAGAAAACCATCAACACAACCACTAATGAGTCCCATTAATTGTTATAAAAATAAGGGTTTTCATTCTTGAGTGATTTCAGGCAAGGTTTAAGTGGTTTATCGTCGAAATAATGGAGGCATCACAACTACATATGGTTTCTTATACTATCAATTCAAGTAGGATTACACCGAGAGGTGTCCTCAATAGTTTATTCTAGGTATGAGGGAGGATGTGTACAACTTGGATCACAATGGGCATCATATATGTTTCCTGGTATAAGCTATAATCAATGAGGTTTCTGTTGTTGATGAAAATGCGGAAGATGACGTGTCAAGGGTATGACATAAATTTCCCACCAAATATCACATTTTCATTGGTTGTGCACCATCCTCACCTACCATATAATTCCAACCTATCTTTTAAACATTTTATATGTGTAGGTACTATTTTTTTGGCTCCCATTAGTGTTTTTAATGTTGTTGGCAGATTTTATTTTTTTAAGACCATAGTGGGTGGGGGATTGGTGGGAGTTGTGTCAAAATTTACATCTTACACTATGTCTATTTAAGGAGGGCCATGGGAGATTTCAGAAATTATTATATCAATTTCAAGAGTGCTCTCTATCTAGTGAGAGAGCCTTGACGACTCCATGTGGTGGAAATAGAGGTGTAGAGAGGTAGTTTTTGTAATCATTGTTCATTGTTAAATAAATGTAGGATTATTCCACAGTTATTTTCTATTTATGATTAGTGAATACCAAAAAGTTGTATTAGATATAGTTGCATCAAAACAATTGTGAGAAGGGAGTTTTTCTAGTGGATGAAAAATTTGAGTTAACCAAAATCATTTTAAAGGCATATTGTCAAATATCTTGTTGATCTGATTATAATGGTTCAAATGGAATCATAAAGAGAGATATATAATTCAACCTAGTCTTAGTAACTGTTTGGTAAATATTTGGGTGTTATAGTAACTTCTTTTAATAGAAGAGTGATCTATTATGACACCGATGATTTTTCGAGGAAGAATCCTATAGATGCTTTAGTGCACCGCCTCAGGACCCTGTTGTCACCCCCATCATCAGTCAATCAGGAACTCTGACACTGATTTTGTTATAAAATGATCAATGGGTGTCCACTATTGATGATCAAGGAGTTGATTCCACCTTTTTTGTCCATTATAGATGTAATAATACCCTATATATTTCGTGAATCCGGACTAATTGTAGAGAATTGATATTCAATAGTTGGACCATCCATGGTTCATGACCGAGGGTCCAAAATGGATTCCAAAAACAATGTAGAATATGTTACTTAGATTGAACATGACCATTATCAAAATGATATCATTATGTGATGGATATTAAAAATAAGAAGAATTGATGAAGGTTTCTACAAAAAAAGGGCCATAGTAGAGACCAAAAATGAAGAATTGTTGATGCCCATGTGACAGTCTCTAGAGATATCATGCTTTAATCCAAAGACAAATATGAAACATTCTTTCATACATTGGGCTCGTACATAGAATGGGTGGTTGATACTGCAACAGAATACCATGTCACTCTACATCATGAGTACTTATTGATATATCAGGATGGTGACTTTGGTGCATTCAATATTGGGAGAACCTGTACGGTTGAGATTTATTCCATGAGTGTTGTCCATGTCTAGATGAATGTTGGATACAAAATTAAAATGATGTATGTTCTCTATTTTAAATGTTTTCAGAGAAACATGTTATCAGGAATATCCTTCAAAAGAAAATGCCACGTCAAAATATTCTACAATGGATCATGGAAGTCTAAAAATGATCAATCATAATTTCCCAAAAGAAACATATATAGTATGTTTTTCAAATTATATGTTAAGATATGTGAAGAAAACGTCATCCTTTTGGAATAAGATATGTCATCCAATATGTGGAAATGGAGACTCAACCACATGAGTGAAATATGATTATCAACCCACAGAATGAAGAATATTGTTATTATTAACAAGGATTTCTCACATGATCCCTGTTAATACTGCATTTATAGGATGCAACATAGAGTCTCAATAAACACTACTCCATCAAGGATATCTGAGTTACTAGATCTGGTCCACTCTGATGTATACAGACCCATTGTGGTGGACATCCTAGGAGGTAACACAAAATTTCAATATTTTATTTGTTATACATCTATAATTTTTGGGCGTTCTTCATATAGTAAATTTACTATGTTTTGGACTACATTAGGATGTTTCATTCAACTATAGAGCATGAAACTAGAAGGAATCAGAATATTCTTCATTCTGACAATGAAAGAGGGTACACATCTAGAGATCATGATGCCTATTGAAGGATTCATCGAATCTAGAAGAATAGTACAGTCCCAAGAACCCCACAAGACAACATAGTTGAAGAAATGATTAAAATACCATCATGGAGAAGGTTAGAAGCATTATGAGTTTGGATATGCTTCATAATCCATTAATGAAAGAAGTTGTTCAGGTTTCATGCTACCTCATATACAAATCACCATCAGGGTTACTGGATTTTGATATTCCAAAGAACTAATGTATTATTAAACATCCCAATTAATCTCATTTATAATTATTTTGATGTATTTTCATTTTGACATGTATCCAAGGAGCTTAGGAAGAAGCTAAATGGTAGATCTAGTCTATACATATTCATAGGATACAAATGTAAAGAGTTCATATACAAGGTTTGGGACCATAAGGAGAAGAATTTGATCAAAATAAGGGAGGTCATATTCCATGAGAACAACATGATCAGCGAAATTAAAAATACTAGAATGTATTGAAGGTGAAGTTTCTAGTTATAAATTCATGATCCAACGCCTGTAACTTCACAACCTGTCAATGAATAGGAGGAGGTCCAAGTTGACTCATCGATAGTGGACTAGGTTAGTAGAGGAGGATATTGTGTTCATGGAGACATAATCATATCCACAAGATGTTTCAGAACAATAATAATTTCTAGGTGATGTTGTGCCTCACAAAAATAACATTTAATAGGTTTTGTAAACAAAATATTCCGAGTTAGAGTACCTATTGCTGACTGATGTGGGGGATCCAACAGGATACTAGAAAGAAATGCAGCATCCTGAAAAACTCAAACGGTTACCTGCAATGTAGCATGATATAGAGTCTTTGATGAAGAACCAAAAATATTATTTGTTAGAACTAACCGAAGGTAATATAGTACTTACAAAAAATTGGTTTTTAAGATTATGAATGATGGAATAAAAAAGGAAGTCAATAATAAATAATACTCCGAAGTCATGGGATTCCCTTAGATGAAAATACATGAATTGGAAAATATCTCTTCACCCTTGGTGATGATGGCATCAATCCGATTCATTTTCAGATTACTATCTTGCATGGACATGGAGTGTGAAAAAATGGATTTAAAGATATCTTTTTTTATCATAGTGACCTTTTTGAGGAGATATATATGTGAATAAGTGTGATGGTTTTGAAGTATCTAGTCATAAAAACCAAATCTACAAACTAAAGAAGAAAATTTATAGACAAAAACACTCCAACCCTTTGGTGTGAGAATCTTGACTCATTCACGGTGAGTCTTTCCTAGAACTGTATAGAGGCCGACCAGTTTTTTTACATCTAGAGATTTCAGGATGGTAACTTTGTTTTAATTATACATTATGTTGATGGCATGATATTTTTTGGGAAGGATTCATTGAAGAATATAAACTACACCAAGGTGTTATCTTTGTATTTTGATATGACATACTTTGGAGTAGCTCAACAGATTTAGGGTGTGTAGATCATTTACAACAGAAATTGGATGCTTTTATCAATATATCAGAAGATGTATGTTAAATTCATTCTAAAAAATTTCAAAAAAAAACAATGAAAAATCAATTAGAATTTATCTTCTTGGATATTTTATGTTGGGAATGATTTCGTGTCCATCATGGACAAAATAAAACAAGGCGATGTAGATGATACCATAATCCTCATCACTTAGAAGCATTATGAATGCTATAGTGAGTACAAGATTAAACATTGCCCATGCTGTGGTGACCAGAATCTGATTTCTATTCGATCTTAGGAATAAAAACAAATATTTTATCAAATGGATTATTAGGTATCATAACGGTACATAAAAGTTATGTTTGTTCTATGGTAGAGATGAACCATTCTTGTTGGGATATAAAAATACAGAAATGGAAAGATATGTTAATAGTAAGAAGTATATGTAAGGATATATCTAAAGGGGGAGGTATGTCAAGGAAGTAAAGGTTGTATAAGGGCATTTATTTGTCCATGATTAAATTATAGGACTCTTCCGTTTCAGAAGATGGAAAAGATATGTTATAGATAAATCGATATCTATAGGATCTCATATTCAATAAAAAAGAGTACATAGTTCATTATGATAGTCCATTGTATTGGGAAATGATCAAGAACACCGTTTACCATTCCTGGACAAAGAACATTGACATTTTCTATCATTGGATAAATGAAGTGACAGATCGAAAACTACTACGACTTTTAATGATTCACATAATGGATAACCCAGTGGATATGTAATCAATGGTTGTTCCTTGGAAGAAACTAGTCCATTGATGATGATCTAGAAGACTGCAACTACATGGGGGAAAATTTTTGGAGACATCCAATTGCCCAAAATCATTTCAAAGGTGGTGCACCAATATCACCTACCTTATACTAACATCCTTGCTGCTACACATTTTACATGGTAAAAAATAGTTATTTGGGAAGTAATTTGTGCTTTCAATGATCAAGGTGGTAGCTATTATTGGAAATTCATTGTTTGTGGGGGGGAGGGGGTGTGGATGAAGTTGTTTCAATCATGAAACCTCCAACTATGTCAATTTTTGGAGGTCCATGTGATCTTTATATAATCATCAAATCCAAGACACAAGAGCTTCTTATCTAGTGAGATAGAATTTAGATATTTATGTATGTTAAATAGAGGTGTATCGATGGAGTTTTTGAAATAATATTTTAAATAATGGTATGATTATTCCTCTATTATTTTCTATTAGTGATTAGAAAATAAAAATAGTGGTTGACCCACTATAGGTCTAGTTCAAGTGCATTGATACCACATGTGCTAATTCCAAAAGTAGTTTGCTACCATGGAGTCTAACTAATATGATGGAGTTTTAAATGCGAGTTCATTCAAGTATGAAAACTGGTTCTCAGTGATTTTTTATCACATAAAATTGAAGTATATTTAATTTCTAGAGATTAAAATCTTGAATAATTTCTCACCATTGAGATCGATTTAGTTGTATATTTTTTTAATACATTCTAAGTCAACACATTGTGATGGTTGGAAGTTGGTTTTTTTACTAGAACCAGAAAGTCACAAAATTATTATATAGCGTTTTTATTTTATTCATTCATCTATTTTTTATAAGTAAGATATGATTGGGGGGTTTGGGTTTGTACAAATATTCAAATAATCTAGTTTTTTATATTATTTATACATTGTTTATAGATAGGGGGGGTTCTACTGCAGCATCCATGATTCACATTTATAGAACAAATTAAAGACGTACGAATTGATATTTTTTAAATTTTAAGGAGAAATCAACGCCTTGTGACCAAAATTTTCATCCAACAAAAAATTTAGTCCACACCCAGTGCAACTTCTAAAAAACCAGCTACCTAATTTTCAAAAAAACCTACTCCCTAACCTAAATCATCCTCTAATATTTCCTTACAATTTCACCTTAATCATCAAAAAATAATATACAACCAATAATTCCATTTTCACGCCTACATAATAATCAAATAAAACCCTCTCAACAACTCCTCAAAACTAGCGAGCCCCTCCCAATTAAATTGCCTTGTTCTTTATGGTCCCACCATACCTAAAACAAATGTAAGACATTCCTATTATAGATAAAATGATTCCCACATCAAATACACACCTCTTCAATGACATAAACATATCTCAGTAATCGTTTAAAATATCCACATCATTAATTTGAGTTAGTGATTGGCAGTTGGCTACATTAAAGAGATAGGAATTGGGTGGTTTAGTTACAAATTGTATCCAGATCCAACAAAAATCTCTATGATAGCTACACATGGACCAAAACATAAGTGAATTTGATTCTCCATACCATTTAAATAATTAAAAACTCATTTTAAAATTATTCCCCCTCATATAGGTAGTCATATTTTTTCAATTATTCCCATCATTCTAGAGTAATGTTTGCTATTTTAATTTAATTTCAATACCATATTCATTATAGTTAGTGTTTTGATGTGTATATATTTCCCATTTCAGTATTAATAATGGAGTTATATTTTTTAGTTTTTTATTTCATTTCCCCCCTCAGAATTTTGGTTTTCTATGTTTGTGAATTTCCTTAATCATTTTTTCAGTGTGTTTCCCATTTCTTCATTCGTTATGAAAATTCTATTCTCCAATCACATGTTTTTATATATTATATCAAGTTATAGAGAACTTGAAATGTTTGAGGGTGAGAGATGTGTATGAAAAAATTCAATCATTTAATCTATTTGAGTAAATAAGTATAAGGACCTATGAGAAAACAAGAGGTTGAGAACTAAGACTCTAACCTTCAAAACCAAAACACAACAAACTTGTTGCATAGTAGATGATCAAGAAATACCAATAAAGTGATTAAAAAAACATCTATCATGATAAATGGGATAACAAAATTGAACAAAAAGAAAAACTCAAGAAATGTGAGATAAAGGGGTGATTAACATTGAACATCCTATAAAACATCACAAGTAATAAAAAAAGACACATGAAAAAAAATCAGAATACCGATGAAATAACAACATCATGAAATCACCCATTATAAACCATTATTTCATTGGATCCATATACATAGTCAGATTATTAAAAAATCACTGGTAATCCCCAAATCATTTAAGAACTAAAACCACTACTTTCAAATATTTCATATAAGGGATCTTCCCTAAATTGAATTCTTTGAAATACCAATGCCAATCATTATTAATTATATACAAGATTTTTTCTAGGAAATAAAATTCAAAGTTAACCACATTCCAATATCTAACTATAATGGAATACCTATCCTTCAATTCGATTAACAATTCATATGGAACTAATTAGATCAATAAGCTTGAAATAACAAAAATATAAATATCATTAGTATCAGCCAAGTCCCAAAAGGACTCACCCAAAAAATTATCATCAAGATTAATCTTATAAGAAGATTGAGTGAACATTGTTCTTTGAATAACATATTACATTATTTTTAGACACATCATTTTCATTGTGGAAGAAATAAAATTATACATAAAAAATAGAAGTATCCTATATAGTTTTGTATCAATGTATAGTTTAACCAAAAAATATAATCCTTTTCATTTCCTTTCACAATATTATAATCCACTTACTCGCTAATCGAATGTTTATTTTTTATCCGGGAAGGATGCATAAAATATGTTCCTTTAGGTTTTTAATTATTAATCAAATGATGATCACAGATCATAACTATTTCATTTGTATTTTCAATAGCAATTTAACCTCCCACTTATTGAGGTTTTGCACTATAATCAATTCTCACCAGCTTTTGGACATCTCGTTCGTCTATTATATCCCTAAGAGAAGGTAATTCAATCTCCTCCTAATGGACCGATGAGGAAGGGGGTGTTCTATTTTCTTCATTGCTATATTTTTCAAAATTAAATGGCATCTAAACAATGTGATCAAAATGGAGAAATGAAGTAAAATCCACCACATATTATTTAATAATTCTAAGATCATTTTCCTCTTATGGATTTATAGCTTCTCTGGGGAAGAGCTTTCAGCCTCACCTATTTTTAGATAGGGGGAGAAGGGAAATGTGTTGCACTGTAATGAAGTTAGTAACATCAAGAAATGATAAATAATTTATAATATGTTATAGGAATCAATGTATAATGCTATGATATATATAATGTTTAGGTTCACTATGGGATAACTACACTGAGGGGGGTGGGGGGTGGGGAGTGTGGGTGATATGATTTTTTAAAACATTAAAACTATTATCTCCATTTTATACCTCAATGTAAATAATTATGTGAATGGTTCTCTTATATTATTCACATTTTCTTAGAAATCACGGAATGAAAACACTAAAGCACCTGCACCACTAGGATTTTTAAAGAGGTTCACCTCAAATGTGGATGATTTTTCCCTCAATTTATGGTGGTTATTATGAAAATCCACACAACATACTTTTCATTATCAAACAAATAACATGAAATGGGAGAGACTTGGACCCGATTTCCTAGAAGCAACCAGGTTCTATTCATGATTTATCATAGAATAATAATATTATATGTTCTTTGCGTGTCCCTCATGAAGTGATCAGTAGTGTGAAACTTATATTATTTAATATAAAACAATATTTCCTTTCATAATACTCAAATGAAATCAATCAAATAGTGTGATTCAAATACAAAAAACCTAGGGTTTTCTCTAAAATAAACCAATCAAGAAGGCTGATTCTTGTTTTCCATCAGCCCAGATAATATAAATATATTGTAAACTAGATATCTCAAAATTCCTCTCTAAACTAATTAATAAAAAATATATATCAACTTATTCACTGATTGTTCCTCTATTTTTCATCCACAATAGACTATATGAGAAATCAAATTTCAGAGTGAAATTCTCAATGACACACAAAGTTAAGAACTAAATGGAATATCACTTTCAATTTTGTGAAACATATTCTTTCCACATGTCCCAGATTAATTTTAGTGTGAAATATATTTTCACACAAGATTTTTTCACCGATTCACATTTCCAGAAATCACGTGAATGAAATATTTAACCTCAATATATCTTCCCACAATCATTTTTATGTTTTATGAATGGTATCTCAATAATTTATAATGAAAGTACAAAGTGTAAATGGCATAGAATATATCAACATGAGAATGATTTATGGACACTATTTTGTAATTTATGAAAGTATTTACCTGGAATGCATGAGTTATTTTATTTATTTTATTATGTTCTTTTGGTTCCATCATTATGACCTCATATTTTTTTCTCCCCATAACACGTAACAAATCAATAGGAGTTCCAGTGACGTCATTCAAAATTGGAGGGATTTCCAAAACACTTCTATGGTATTGTAATCTTGAAACTATGTATATAAAAAGATACAGTATCTTCTCTTTTTTCATTAGCCCTTGAGTTTTCGTTAAACATGAAATATTATACAATAAATTTAAACTTCACATAACACATTGTGTTCATGGGATCTCTTTGATCTCTATTGTATCCAAGTAAGGCATGCAGGTTTCATTTCCCTTCGCGAGGATATTTGAATTGTACATATTTTATATTTTTTCATAAATGAGAATTAGAGCTCTAAAAAATCTCAGATTCATCAATAAGTTCTAGTTTTGGGTTATTTATAAGTGTGATCCACCACCACTACCCTATGCTTTAAACTAAATCGTGTATATATAATTTCATCAAAATATTCCTTGTCAATAAATATCACTTGAGTCTAAAAATAATGAAGTTCAGCCTCAACGCATTAATATCATCATTCCAGCAAACTCGACTAATGTTCATGATATTATAATTTCATGCTCGTTAGTTTTTAAAGCTTGATTTAATGAATACATTTAGATGCATGAATATTTCACTATAACATCATGTATTATATCAAAAAAAGATCAATATTCTAGATATTATCTTTCATGAATGATGGAAATTTTATGCAAGAGATCATACATTATTTATATTAATAAATAATCCATGTTCACTTTGGTTTCTCATAGTGGTACATATCTCGATCATTATTAAATTCTACCTGATAAAATCATGAGAAACCAACTTCAATTACTCTAGGAGGAATATCAGGGTGTGTTGGATCGCAGATCTTCATATCAGCACTAGTTGAACAACCATGATATATGTATATGTTTTTGAATGGATTAATAGTGAATGAATCTTCTATTACCCCACATAAATATATAATTACCTCTAAGGATACTTAATAATACTCCCAACATCTTTGGTTTCTCAATATATAACTAGGATTGGATCCTAGAAAAACTACAGAAACACCCAAAAATGGGTTTTCCACACCATTACTCGGTCCCCTATACACTCAAATGTGTGCCCTATGTGATTTATATGTGCTTCCCAATTCACTCCATATAGGGTCTATGCATGTCTGATACCTACAGCCCTAGCTCACCAACCTGGCTTGTTGTCACATATGTTTGAGTATTCTACCACATGAGTGGGATCAAGCTGAACTTTTAGGGACATAACCTTAGTTCTATTTTTTTATTTAAGTCCCAAAACATACTGAATTACAAAATATGAAATTTACCATCAATGAAAATTTGTTTTTCAAAAAGATTTATCATGAAAAAATTTAAAAAAAAATATTTTTTCTATGGAAATCAAAACTATTTCATAAAAATTGTGTATTTATTCATGAAAATAAATATTTTATGATATTTATAAAACTCCATATGAAATAATAGAATATTTCACGTTCTAGTTCACTGAAGTAAAAAATTTTCACATATTCAAATTTATTTTTCACAAGTCATTGAGCATTAAGTATAGTTAAAAAATCATCACAATTTAATTCACTACAAAAAAATATAACATATTAACATGGAACTTCTACTGGTTGGATCATGTCCAAAACATTATCTACATCAACCACATCCAATTATATTGATCAAACATTTATCTTCCTTAATGAATGAACAATAAAATAAATATAACTACCTAGGATCATCAATCTTCACACATTACTGATATTTAGAACTCGAAATTCAATATTCAAAGATACAATTTATCTTCTTCATTAATATATGTTTAAATGCTTCTACTCCAAATGGTTTATTGAAAAAATAATGAACAAACAAAAATTAAGATAATCAATCTACCCCTTTGTGTTTATTGTCAATACTATTGTATAAAATGATATTTCAGCATGTTAAATTCATTTCTTCTTTTCATATTTCATTTTTTATCTCCTCATACTAATAAAAACTACAAACAAGATGAGAGAGGATGTTATCATTACGTTATTTTTAAATGTACCATCTATTATTTAAATGTATGTTTTCATGATTTATGATCGGTGTATAAAACAAGAGTGTCTAATTTAGGAATCAATTCTATCCACATTAAATTCATAATATGATACCAAAATATATAGCTCAACTTATATCCTTCATTAGAGAGTATTCGACAATTTTTCAAGATAATAGTAATATACCAATTGAAATCGATATAATGAGAATATAACTTATCTCATACAACCTAAAAAAATTAATTATCAAGATACATTCATCATGATATTATTGAACTCATATCAATATAAAGATTAAATAAAATCAATTATAATAGATATGTAAGGTTCATGAACTCAGTCCTTGAACATCATAAATATAATTATTCTTTATTTCATTGATTTATTTGAGTTCTCCCATTTATATTTGAATTATTTTCATTTTATTTTAAATAAGGATATGAGAGTATTCTCACACACCTCTTTAATTAGTTCTTGAACATGTTCCTTCTAGAGATATCAATTTTTAATGTTGTATAATGATCCTAAAATTTCTATAGAGAACACCCACATGTGATGATATCTATTTTATCTTAATCCATATAAATCTGTTCATTAGTTGTTATTATGAATACCAATTAATTATAATATCAATAACTGTGATCTCATCCCTCACAGAGGCTTAAAATTTGTTGATCATCCACGGTTAGTTTATTATCTTAGTAAAGGTTGATCTTTATTCTTTTACAGAAAGTAATCTACAATATAACAAATAAATTAATCAAACCATTTTATTTTCATCCATTAGTCATGGAATGAATATTCTCAATTTTCAAAATATTAATATAATTTCTTCACATCAGTTCTCTCTATGAATATGTTCATCACCTTCAATTCCAAACAAGTAATGATCAAACACAATGTATAGGGAGTAAGGTGGATCTCCATTGAATTATTAGTAAGATAAAAATGATTGATAATTTATAATCAACCATAAATATAAATTATTTTATTTTCTATGATTGGTTAAACTCTTAATTTTTTCTCTGACTGAAATCTTGGTAGTATTTTTCATCATTAAATCTTTACTTTTTAGAAGTAATTTTCTGTAATTTTTTTTATTCAAAATTTCCATCATGGATTATTCTGAAGGTTCCAGGCACAGTGGAAGTGCCTAGTTGGAAGTTACCACGTGGAATTCTGTCATTATTGATGATCAATCTGGGATCAATACGATGATAAACTCCAGTCTCCACAGATAGAATCATTGAAATAGACAAAGAAAAAAGATGGTACCAGAACCAAAAACGAGGACCGTCACAGGTTGATAAAAATTAATTTAATTAATTGACAAGATGTACCTTTTTGGGTATTCTTTCTTCGATGATATTCCTAATCACGTTTCCATGTGATTCATTGTTGCCTCATAGAAACCAAGTGTAGACATCCTCTTGCGATGATTCACACGTGAATCATGTATCTATGGACGTAAAGGATTCTCTTGATGCTAGAATGGAGAATCCTTTGCTTTTGTTGTCCGCCTTAGATCTTCTTTATCCGATGGAGGAGGATCTTTGTCAGTCTTGAGAGCATTCTGGGATGAATGATTTCTCTCAGCCTTGAGCGAATTCTCCAGAATTATTGTGCACAATGATTGGGGAAAAGTGCTGGGGTTTTGAGGATATTTAAGATTGGGTTTGAGGTTATAGATTTTTGACAATAAATAAACATGTTACATGTTTTATTTATTTCATTAACTCTTATTAGAAACCCCATTTTGAATAATTAATTCATTGTCATGCACCCACACTGATTATAATAATATCATTTAATAAAACAATATTATATCCTCAAAATACCAACTAGAAAAACTACACGAAGAGTAATAATTAATACATGGAGTGTACTTGTTTTTCATAAAAAACAACACGATTTGTAATAATTAATTAAGAACATGTACTAGTTTTTGATTTCCTTTCCAAAATAAAAACTACAAGACGTGTAATAATTAATACAAGGCATGCATATCTTGTTTTCATTTTTTTCTTCCTCCATCATTAAAACAATTTAGGCTTCCTTGAATAATTATTAAACCACGTATGGGAATAATCATTATTCTACTTCAGATACTTGGATACACTTAGTGTGTGACCCTCTATGCCTCTTTCTCATTGGCATTTGGCAGGCTTGCCTAAAGTCCCAGATTAATGTCTAGCAATGAGTCAAGGCAACCAAGAGAATGATGTTGATTCCATATTGACATGTCATATCATATGAACACTTACCGTGTAATTTAATCACTTTTTCTAGATATCTCATCAAGTAGGTTTCCTGGGAGTGTCAATAAACCTTTATGCTTGATATTTCATTCTTTGACTCCAGAAATAAACTCGTCGTTACACCATGGACATGGAATTTGTGCGACAATTATATTTCAATAAAAGGGAACGAGATATATACTTCAATAAATATGGAAGGGAAAAATCCTTCCTAGACTTATCCATTAACAAAATTTCATTTGTGACGCACCCAATGTACCCTACTTCCCACCAACTATCTTCATGATGGTTTTCGTAAGTAAATCTAAGTGCGTGAGTCATGACATGAGTTAATGATAATATTCCAGTCTAAGGACCATTACACACGCTCATAGATATAAATGTCCGCTGACACCAAGACATGCATAATTACTATGGGGGGGGGTCTGTTCTCATAATCTCCTATCTTAGATATTACAAAGTGCAAAATCCATGAGATAGAGTCTCATCTTTTTATGAGTACTCACACATGACGGTCTATATACTATGCGTCCTTTCATTGTATGTCATCCAAACATAGAACTTTAGTTAAGAATAATTTTATTTCATTTTAATATTCTCATCCTAGCGAGGATCTTCCATGACCTTATTACCACAACAAATATTACAAGACATTATTATATTACAATCATGTAGAACAATGAATAATATATAATAAGTGTACATTCATGTAATAAAAGTACAAACAGTTGGTTCTTGGGACACCAACTCTAACAAACTCCAACATGGACTAGATCCAACTGCCTATGACTTTTAGTCTACTAGACCTCACATGATGATCATGTTTCTACTGAGTCAAAGATTTAGTCAAGGGGTCCGCCATGTAGTCTTCCATGGAAATACTACTCACTACAACTTCAACTCTATGAGAAAAATCCCTCAAGAGATGATACTTCCGAAGTATGTTCTTTTCCACTGATGTGGCCTTGGCTCTTTTGAAAGTCCTACCACTATAGTATTATCACAATAGAGTGTGATAGGGTCTTTACTGCTAGGTACAACATCTATATCTTGGACGAAGATTCGCATCCCTACTGCTTCTTTATCTACCTTAGAAGTTGCGATATATACGGACTCCACTATAGAATCTGCCACCACACTTTTCTTTGAGCTCTTCCATCTCACTGAACCTCCATTCAAACTAAAGATGTATCCAGTCTGATACTTCATGTCAACTTGATCAGTATGGAAACTAGTATCTACATTTCCTCTGATGACTAGTTTCTCATCTCCTCCATAAACCATTATCATATCCTTAGTATGCCTCAGATACTTAAGGACAGTCTTGACTACCATCCAATGCTGGTTTTCTAGATCACCTTGATATTTGTATCCCACACTTAATGCGTAATAAAAATCACGCCTCATACATAGAATATCATACATGACTGTCCCAATCACGGATGCATAAGGGATCCTTGAAATTTTCATTCTTTCCTCATGTGTCTGAGGACACATTTTCTTGGAAAGATGAATTCTATGTGACACTGGAAACAATTACTTCTTGGATTATTCCATACTGAATCTCTTTAGTATCTTGTCAATGTATGTACTTTGACTCAGGCCCAACATTATCTTAGATCTAACATGTTGGATATTGGTCCCAATAATATATCTCACCTCACCCATGTATTTCCTAAGGAATAATTCATCCAAATATGCCTTAATTGACTATAAGACATGTACTTCATTTCCAATTAGTAACATGTCATCAACATATACTATTAGGAAAATGATTTCACTTCCACTAATACTTTTGTGGACACAAGGCTCACATTTGTTCTTAACAAATCCAAATTCTGTTACGGCTTCATTAAAATAATTTTTCTACGACCTTGATGATTCCTTTAATCCATAAATGGTTTTCTGTAACTTGTATACCTTGTTGGAATCCTTTGGAGTCACAAACCCTTTAGGTTGTGTCATGTAGACATCTTCCTGGAGGTTCCCATTATGGAATGATGTTTTGAAATCAATTTTCCAAATTTCATAGTCATGGTAAGCAACAATGAAAAATAATATTTTGATGGATTTTAGCATCGCAACCTGTGAAAAGGTTTCATCATAGTCAATTATTTGATTCTCTATAAAACCTTTTGCAACAAGTCATCCTTTATAGGTGTTGACTTGTCCCACCATGTCCTGTTTCATCTTGAATACCCACTTATTACCAATAGGCTTTTCATCAACTGGAGGATCTACCAAAATCTAGACTTGGTTTTGGTACATGAAATCCATTTTAGAATTCATGGCTTCTTGCCACTTGGCAACGTCTCTGCCTTCAAATGCTTCCATGTAAGTAAGAGGATAATCATTTTCAACCAATAATGAGTAACCATACTCAGTGATAAGAAAACCATATCGTTCTGGTTATCTCACCTCTCTCATGCTCCTATATAGTTCTTTTGTCTTTGGAATATATTTTTCTTCCATGGGGCTTTGTGCAATCTGTTATTAAACCAACTCCTATGTATCTTGAGCCTCTACTTAATAGAAGTATATCTCGCTCCCACTTTCTCTTTTTGAGATGTCATCCCTCTCAAAGAATATGGCGTGTCATGCCACTGTAAACTTTTTATCTGAGAGGTATTATAGGTAATATCCCCTTATTTCCTAGTGATATCCTGAAACATTACACTTTGTGCCTCGGGATGAAAGTTTGTTACCTGAAGAGGCCTTAAAAAATGTTTCGCTACCCCACACATGAAAATTTGATAGCATGTCTTTGCGTCCACTCCATAACTCATATGGAATACCATTTATCGATTTAGTTGGTACTTGGTTTAGTTTGTGTGTTGTTGTTTGTAATTCATATTCTCAAAAAGATAATCAAAGACTTGCATGACTCATCATTGATCTCACCATATCCAACAGGGTGTGGTTCCTTCTTTCAAACCCACCATTCCACTATGGTGTGTAATGAGGAGTGAGATGAGATAAAATCACAAACTACCGTAACAAATCAATAAATTCCTAATTAAGATATTCTCCTCCTCTTTCTGAGCGGATTTTCTTGATCATCTTACTAAGCTGGTTCTCAAATTCAGTCTTGTATTCATTGAACCGATCAAAAGAATCTAACTTATTACTAATTAAGTAAATATATCCATATCTACTAAAATAATCAGAAAAGTTATGATTTACCAGAACCCACCCCTTACTTCAACTAGAAAAGGTCCACACACATCTATGTGAACAAATTCTAGAAGATCTTTATCCCTTTCACCTTTACCACTAAATGGGGCTTTGGTCATTTTTCCTTATAGACACGCATGACAAAAATCAAGTGGTTTTAGTTCAAAAGAATCTAAATAACCATCCTGATGTAATTTTGTCAAATGTTTCTCATTTATATGACCTAGCCAGTGATGCCAAATTTGGGTGTGTTATGAGTCATGTGAATGAACTTTGTCATCAATTTCCATTACTTGGTGTTTGTAGTCTAACACATAATGGTCGTTATATCAATGTTCCCTAACAAAAAAATGTTATCTTTATAAAAGTAGCAACATTTATTCCCAAAATTGAAGATGAATCCATCAGTATCTAATCTGGATATTAAAATAATATTTTTGGTTACATTGGGTACATAATAACATCCTTTCAATACTAAGACCATCTTAGTAGGAAATGTGAGGTGGTAGTCTCTGATAGCTAAAGTAGAAGATCTCGATCCGTTGGATGCTCGCAGATCCACCTCAACTCAGTCAATCTTTTTGAATCTTCTTGGTTCATGTATTTGTATACAGATGTAAGCACCAGAAGCTGTATCTAATACCCAATTAGTAGAAACAGATAGATTTCATTCGATAAAAAATGCACCAGAAGTTTCCCCTTTCATCCTTGGCTAGGTGTAGTTTTTTTAGCGGCCCTTCATGCCACATGAAAAACAAACAACCTAATATTCTCTTGCCTCCCCTTTGATCTTCCTTTTCTTGGAAGGCATTGAAGAAGCTTTGGGATTAAAGCTCTTCTCCTTCCCTTTCTATTTATTCACCATATGGATAGAAGGATTTTCACGCTTCATATCATTGTCCACTTGGAGAATGAGGATAATAAGATCAGATAGGGAAATATCAATGTTGTTCATGTTAAAATTTACAAAAAAGTTAGATAATCTCTGGGGGAGTGATGCAAGAACGAGATCTGTACCCAGTTCATCGAGGAGTTTAAACCCTAGAACCTCCAAGTGCTCTATGTAGCCAATGATCTTGACTACATGATCCCCTGATGGGGCACCCTCTCCATGCTTGCTTTGGAATAGAGCCTTATATATCTCAAACGTTTCCTTTCTTTCCCTCTCCTGGTATAGGCCACAGAGGTACTCGAGTATGATATAGGCATCCATGTCTTCACGAGACTTCATGAGCTCACTAGACATTGATGGTAGCATCAAACCTTGAACATTAAGTGCAGCATTCAAATGTTGATCATAGACCAGGAAATCTTCATCACTCGCCCCTTGGGTGGGCGAATCAGGATGTGAGGACTCCAACACGTGAAAATTTCATTCATGGCGTAGGATTAACCAAAGGTGCCTAAACCATTCCCGAAAGTTACTGCCATTGAGGATATTGTCTTTATCTATAATTGATCACTGATAAAATTTGGTTGAGGAGTTTTTCATATTGATTATAAAATTTAAAAGACAAGATTTATCAGTACCTTTTGATTACATTTTGTGAAAAATAATAAATGAATTTTTAAATTATCCCACTATTTTATCAAGTCCAAATGGACCTCACCGTTGAACTTGGAATTCATTGTTTCCATGAAATTCTAATGGAAAGGCTCTATATTCCCCTTCTTATAACCCTAACAAGAATTGGTTAAGCTATTTGAAGGTATTTAGGTAGGCCGGTCTTTGCCAACTGTGAGATTACAATTCCTTGATCTATTGAGTGGACTCCCCAATCCTGAAATCTTGACATGGATTTCCTCAACACATGCCCCCATTTTACAACAAGTCTAGAAAGGGATACTCCTATTTATGTAAAAAGTTTAAGTAAACCCGAAAATTTCATAAGATCTTCCTTTATAAAAGTAAGTGTCCCAACAAGGGTAGTCACACACATAGTTTTAATGAGTCTTTCCCTTAATCAAGTAACCGAAGGCTTGGTATGACTTTATTATGCTATTTGATGGATTTTATTCTTTATGTGTAGTTTTTCATTATCACATGCTTGTTAATATTAAGTGATGCTTACTTAAGCGATTAACTAAGTTCCGATAATATTTACGCATAGTATGGTTTTAATTTTATTCCATCTTTGAATGCTTGTTTATTTCATTAATTAGGTGATCTCAACAACACATATATAATAAATAAACCATTCAATTAGACAGAAATAAAATAAGATGTCATGATCATGAGATTCTATTGGTTAGATTATGTAGCGGTTTTGATAAGCTAACCCTGACCTAGGGAAAAACTACTTGAACCTGATGGTTCGAGTTTTGTAGCTACCACATGTCCACCTTTGTATCTTCTTGGGTTGGTTTTGCCTCATCTTTCGGTTTTGAACCTTATCCTATAACTTGTCAAATCCTTCATTACATGGGGTTTATAATAAAGAAACCATGGGCACGCATGCTCTACATATTATTGGAAGTAGGCTTGAAGGCCAATGAATTTAAATTAAATAAATTTTAGTGAATCCATACTCACAAAAAGGGTCATTGTCCTAGCTTATGATCATCCATTGCATGAAAAAAAAATTATGCATATTTAGAATTCAAATTCTTTTAGTCATTCTTTCATTTAAGATAACTCACGTTTGAATTCAATTAAAAATGATGTTATAATTATTCAATTCTTTATCTTAAATTCCTTTATGAATTTCCTTGGGATTCTTCTCATACTTATTCCTCATACAAGTCTTTTTAATTTGGAGGAAATCTGGTGAAATTCCATTTCTAGAGAGTACACAGCATCTAGGTAATTTTTACATGGTGTGTATTTGTTTTCACCCTTTATCCAAAGTATACACAGGGGGCTTTGGTGTGTTTTCTGTACTTTGGAAATTTTGGAGTACACAACATGTAGATTAATCTAACATGTCTTGTACTTCCTTGCTATGTAGTTACCGACCTGGAAATCACGTGTACGTGGTAAATGGATTCTCCTTGTACATGGTTTCACGTGGGCTGGATCGGACTACACAGCGTGTTGATTCAACATACACACAGTTTATTCTGGTTTCCAAGCGCTATTCAATTCTGGTCAACATGGTATAATAAATACTTAGGCATGCAAAATTCACACGGTGTGGTTTGGTGGTCCAGTACCAGTTCATTGAACCTAAGTACACGGTGTGTAGTTTTTACAACATTCTGTGTATTATTGTTTTTTATAGACAGAAAGAGAGGCTCCTCCACATTAGTTCCTTGTTTTTATTATAATCAAAATTTAAATTAAAAGGTCATTTATGTGATGTGAATCAAGAAATACAAGAGGAACAATTGATATTGTTCATTCATTTTTTATAGAATGATTTACCTTGAATTGAATCAAATATAATGCGTAAATTATCAACAAAAATT
Source organism: Viscum album (assembly GCA_963277665.1). Classification (NCBI taxonomy): domain Eukaryota; kingdom Viridiplantae; phylum Streptophyta; class Magnoliopsida; order Santalales; family Viscaceae; genus Viscum; species Viscum album. Next base: position 1,590,720,495 of record OY728160.1, on the reverse strand, counting down.
AAATAACTATAATCAATGTTGTAACCTCACTCTAATACCAAATGAAGGTTCCGGGTATCGCGGAATAACGTGGGTGGATGTGCCCACTTGGCTTTCCATCATTAGCAATGATCAATCTGGGATCAATACAATGAGAAAAGCAAGTCTCTGTTGATCGAATAATTGAAATAGACAAAGAAGAAGGATGTTCCCGGAACCAAAAACAAGGAACATCACATGTTTATTATAAATAATTCAATTAATTAACTAGATGTTCCTTTTTTGGGTTCTCTTTCTTCGTTGATATTCTTGACCACGTTCCGATGTGATTCATTGTTGCATCGCAAATGCCAAGTGTATACTTCCTCAAGTGGTGATCCACACATGAACCACGCATCTCTGGATGTCGCCAAAGGATTCTCTGGGTGATAGTATGTAGAAACCATTGCTTGCGTTTTCCGACTTAGATCGTCTTGATCCTATGGAGAAGGATCTCTCTCAGTCTTGAGAGCGTTCTTGGAGGAATGAGTTCTCTAGGCCTTGAGGTAATTCTATAGAATTGTTGTGCACAGTGATTGCAGAAAAGTGTTTGGGTTATTAGGATATTTATAATCGGGTTTGAGGTTATAGAGTTTTGACAATAAATAAATCTGTTGTGCATTTTATATATTTCATTAAATCTTATTGGAAACCCCATGTAGAATAATTAATTCCTTGAAAAGTGCCCACACTGATTATATTAAATATCATTTAATAAAACAATATTATATCCTCAAAATCCAAATAGGATAGACTACACGACATGTAATCATTAATACACGGCATGTACTTGTTTTTCATAAAAAACTACATGACGGGTAATCATTAATACATGGAATGTACTTGTTTTTAATTTCCTTTCCTAAATGAAAACTACACGGCGTGTAATCCTTAATACACATCGTGTAAATCCTATTTTAATTTTATTATTCCTCCATTATTAAAACTATTTATGATTCCATGAATAATTATTAAACCACATAGGGGAATAGTCTTTATTCTACCTGAGGTACTTGGAAACACTTAGTGTGTGACCCTCTAGGCCTCTTTCTCATTGGCATTAGGCGGGATTGCCTAAAGTACATGATTACTGTCTAGAAACGGGTCGAGGAACCCAAGATAAAGAAGTTGACACAGCATTGACATGTCACCTCATACGATTGCTTACCGTGTAATTTAATTCCTTTTTCTCAATATCTCATCAAGCAGGTTTCATGGCAGTGTCATAAACCTATATGCCTGATCCGTCATTCTTGGACTTCCAGAAATAAACTCGTCGTTACACCATGGCCATGGAATTTGGGATATAGTTCTATTTCAATCAAAGGGCTTGGGATTTCTACTTCCATAAATATTGAAGGGAAAAATCCTTCGTCGACTTATCTATTTAAAACTTGTCATTCTTGATGCACCCAACATACCCTATTTCCCGCTAATTGTCTTCGTGATGCTTTTTGTCAGTAAATCTAAGTTTGTGAGTCATGAAATGAGTTAATGATAATATTCCAGTATAAGAACCATTACACAGGCTCAAATATAGAAATGTCTGATGACACCAAGACATGCGAAATTACTAATGGTGGGTCTATTCTCATAATCTCCCATCTTAGAGATTACCACGTGCGAACTCTATGAGATAGAGTCTCATCTTCTAACAAGTACTCGCACATGACAGTATGTATACTACGTGTCCTATCATAGTATGTCATCCAACCGTAGAAATTTATTTAAGAATATTGTTATGGAATTTTATGGTTCGCATCATAGCGGGGATCGTCCATGACCTTACCAATGCAACAAATATTCTAGGACATTATTATATTACAGTCATGCAGAACCATGGACAATATATAATAAGTTTACATTCACGTAATCAAAGTACAAACAGTTGGTTCTTAGGACACAAAATCTTACACATTCATCATGTCTTTCTATCTAGATCTTTTTCCAAAACTCTTCTTAAGATAGAGTTACTTGAAAAAAATTATGAAAGATGTTTGTATTTTTCAAAAACCTTACACATATAACATATGTGATTTTCTGATCATTATTTTTTTTCAAACTCTTGTGAATTTTTATTTCATCATGTAGAACATTCTTCTTACCATTAGAATATGCCTTTATCCTCATTTCATACTTTTTATTTCCACCATCCAAATCAGAAAAAAAAACATTAATTATATATCGTTTGTAATAATTAAAATATTCTTGGTTGTTCCATATGGAATATTTAGAGTTATCTTTATTATTTTAGTCCATTTGTTTTCCCCCTGGATTAGTTTTTACCTCTGTAGATTAAGATTACCTCCCTTAATTTAGATGTCCATGTCCTACTTATAGTGATCTATGGTGTCACCTCTACTTATGAAAAATAAATACCTTATTATATTTAGTTTAACAGCCTTTTCATGGGTTTGTGATGAGCATCATTCTTCTTCTGATTTCCACCAATGGATTAATTATCTACATTATTTGTAAACATCAGGATAATATTCTATGAAAATATTTTATCCAAATTCCTTACCAATTTAGGAATATCTCCAGTCTTTATATTCTATGATATTTTCATTCGAATTGTTTTATTTGTATATTGTAATGATTTATACCTGAATACATTTTCACTATGACCACTACAATTACAAATACCACATAAGTTCTTCAAATCGTCAAATCTATTTGTAATAGGAAGATCATATCCATTATTCTATTGAATTTTCACAATCACTAACTTTTTCCAAATTGATATAGGAATTATATATAAATCATAGGTTTAAATATTAATCCATCAATTAAATTATCAAACCAAAATCCTTAAAAAATACAATAGTAGACAATAAATCCGGATTACTTCTTTTGGATAATAATTTGGTTAAATTGGTATTATAGCTGATTTTATTTCTATTTATTCTTATACTATGATTTTTTTGGTAACAACATATTCTATACTTATCATTATTCACCATAAATGATGTTGTAGTCTCTTCATTTCCATCCATCATCCACTTTTTCCCATTTTTTTTATTTTGAATAGTCATTTTACATAAGACACAAAATAAAACAAACAACCTTTTTTATGTGGAATTTGTTTTCTTATAGATTAACTGAGATTTGATATTGAATTAATTTAGATTTTTATTCCAAAAAAGTAGATATATTTTTTGATATTAAGATAATTTAGAAGTTTCTATGGTCGAAACTCTTGAATTAACATATCTTATTTCAGATTTTTCAAAAATATCTACCAAAAAATTTTCAGAAATATTTATTTTGAAACCATGTTCATGACATATAATATTTAAGATAATTTTATTATCTTCCAATAATTTGAATCTATCTTCACATTCTTATTTATCTTGTAATATTATTTATTATGAATTTGATATTTTTATTACTATAAGTTATATAACTCCTTGATCTTGTTTCCTTTGATCTCAAGTTTTAAATTCTTGACATCATTGATAGAATTCTTTTTTACCACTGTTTCATGTATCATTTCATCAAATTCCATAGTGAAATCACTTTCCTTATGAATTTCATTTATCGACTAATATTAAACACTCTGTATTATTTATTCAAGTTAACCATTTTCAATTCTTTGGCAGAAATTTTTTAGTGGTCTTGATATTGGATTGAAATATTTCTTTAAAATATTTTCCTATGTTCTCTAAATATTCTTCATGATACTGAACTCTAGAACTCTTGGATTTAAATATTTTAGTAGATCAACACATTTAATCACCCTTTATTCAAAATATCTCTCTCTTTTCTTATAATATTTTTATACCTGGGTTATATCATCCTTCATGTTATTCCTATAAACATCACAAATACCATTATTTGAAGAATTATCTTCACCACTTATGGTATTGTTATTTTCATAAATTCTCACATAACATATCTGATACATCTTCTCCAGCTTTTCATTTAAAACAATTGTTTATCTTAATGGAATTGTATTTAACTACAAGATCATTTTATTCAATTTGATACTTGTCTTTCCAAGAATTACAACATGTGGAATACATACTACTTCCTATTTAATAAAGAGGGATGAATTTTTCACCTTTCCCATTTATTTCATATATCAATTTTTTAATGTCTAGGAAGAGATAGAATTGTAAACATTAGTAGATACATAAAATCCATATTTTCACTACCATGTTAATTAAGAATAGAAATATTATATCTTAAATGTGCTTCAAATTATAAAATCCAATCAGATGTGTGACTCACTCTAATAATAATTGTTAGGGTCACCTTTGGATGACCACATGAGGGGTGGGGGGAATCAGTGTGTGATGACTTTTTAACACTTAAAAAAATATATACCCCATTTATACCATTATCACTTATCCAGTTAATGGTTCTATTTTCTTCTTTAGCTATGGTTAACGAGCATGCCCAAAAAATAATAGAGTTCAAATAATACAATGATTTTTATTGAGGTTCGAAACTAATTAGGAGAACTACATTCTTAGTGTTTAGTGATTATTTTCAAGAATGAAAACTAATTAACTTTTATTATAAAAGACTGCACAAAATTATCGATTTTGTTAGAACAATTTTCTTATCCCCAATCAAGTATAATGTAAAAATTATTATTAAATAAAATCATTATAAGAAATAGATATGTCCCTACAAATGTGATAAATAGTGAAATAATATTCTTCTTCAATCGATAACATTAATTATGTTCAGTTTCCTCACATGATATACACCAAATGGTCTCTATAAAATACTTAAATCAATAGGATATCAAATATATGGATCAATCAAGTAGGTGTATTCTTCTTTTGATTCATCTGGAATAACATTAATATGTTTTCGAGAAAATATCTTAGAATAAAACTTGGAAATAAATAATAATTACAAAATATCAAGTAGTTAATTTATTATTATTAAATTTTAGTCATTTTAAGATAATCTGAGATATTAAATTTCAGAGTCAGATTCTCAATGACTAAAAAAGTCCATCATAGAATGTGGTATCAATTTTAATTCAGGGAATCCTTTTTTGCACAAGTGAAAGATTAATTATAGTGTGTGGTATCCTTTTAACAAAACATATTTCATCAATTTCCATATTTGGATACATTGTGAATGAAATATTGAATCTCAATGTATCTTCTTAAAATCAAGTATTTCTATTATGCATAGTTTCTTAAAAAGATTTCACGCATGTACAATGTGTATAATTTCTGAAATATCTTAACCTAATCATTATTTATTCTCCCTATTATGGAATTTCATGAAATATGTACGTGATCTACAAGGGGTTTTTTATTTCACCCATGAGGTTATTTTTTTATTCAATAATTATATAAAATTTATTTAATCAATATTCTTCTCAAATAATGGATTTGGTGTCTTAGTGACATCTTGAAAACAAGAAGACCATGAACGAACATTGATATAATAACATCTTCATGTTATGGTGTATATACACTAAGAAAATATTTTTATTCTTTTCACACACATGTTTGTTTCTTTAAATAGAAAAGAGTATGTTGAAACATTAGCCTTTACATAATACAATGTGTATGTAGATTATCCTTTCCATATGCAATATCCAAGCAAGTCCTGGAGGATTCTTCTCCCTTTATGTAGCCAAGTAATTTTCTAAAGGTTGTAATATTTTGATAATGGAAAATGATTTCTCTCAAAAATAACTACAAACTATCTCAAATGGGGTACATGAGAATTTTTATAGGTGATCCACCACCTTTTCTCAATATTTTAAAGTAAGAAAAATATATTTAGTGTTAGGAAAAACATACCATGTAATTAAACTTCCCATTATGATAAGAATCACGAAATATAATCAATGGGAATTAGGATTATCCATCCATGACTCAAGAAACATGTATATTCACGTATAATATCATTATTCAAATTAAATTTTAAATAATGAAATATTATAGGATTTCAGATACATAAATATTTCCTCATAAATTTAGGTTTTATATTAATAGAAAATCCATTTTCTCACTAGTTTATTACATGAAAGATAAATATTAAATGAAATAAATATTATCATTTTTATCCTATGAATTCATCCGTGGTTGTCAGTGAAGTTCCCTATCAGGATCAATGTATCACTAAGAGGGGGAGGGGTGAATCAGTGATATATTTTTCATTTTATGTTTAATTCTATTTGAAACAACCATCAGCTCTTGTTAAAGAGTTTATTTCATACCGAACACACACAACCCTTGGAACAGAAGATTTACAAGGTTCACTACTCAACAAGAGTAGCTACACCCTCAGTATGGTACGAAAATAATATAGTACCACACAATCCACTAAAAACTAACCTTTTATGTGGAATACAATGAGTAAGATATACCCTTACACTTGTGTAGTACATGGAAAAAAATCTTCATATGTGTGTGCATCCTCTTAGCACAAATAAGAAATTACAGTATTTCAGTGCTTCTTTATAATTTAACAGGTGTATTCATTGAAGTAAAAATATTCACATTCCATCCCAGAAGCTGGTAAGAACTGTCTTACGCACAACTAAATAATTGAAAAGAACCCAAATCTTTCGTGCTCTCTTATAGGTGTCTTGCAGGAAACATTTATGCCACACGCGCAAGATTTGACTTTTGTCCTGAAAAACCTTTTGTGTGAAACTTCAATCTTACACACATCTCTCTTGTTGCACGCATCTCTATTTCTTTCGCACACTCACCTCTATATAAAAGTGTTTTTCACATCAGAGCATAGAATTTCTCTATATGAAAAGCATACCAATTGTGAGGGGGTCACCACTTATTTATAGTTCTCATCGAACCCTACACGCAAAAACCCAAATGTGTCATGCAATATCCTTATGGGTCATGAAAAAACATATTTGATGTTGCATTGGGTGCATAATTCTCCTCCATGATAACCTCATATTTCATGAACTTTTTGAATCTTTCGTGCACTTCATGCCTTTTACATTTTTCTATGTTTTTACCTCGATTCATGCCTTAGGTGTAACATTACAAAAACCCTTATATCTTGTGTGAAAAAACCAATCCTTCACACTAGCCTCTCCTTTGCCAGATTTTGACGTTCGAATTATGGAACTCCATTTTCAAACAACATGCCAGTCCATCTTAAAATTTGCATGTTATGCCCTTTTCCAAAATCACATTTCTCCATCTCCCAATTTTCATCCCCACAAATTTGTAAATCACTGGGAAATGACACCACCATAAATTCTATTTCAGCAAGAACACCAATGCTAATTCTTTATAATCTAGAATATTCAACAAACAAATGATTTCATCGCGAACCATATTTATCATGATATGCATTCTTTGATCGAGCACCTTTACAATTGTAGTATTTTCAACAAAATTTATTGTAACTTCCCTTGCTTCCAGTTGTATCATTCTTTCAAATCAAAACTAATTATGACTGGCATTATCTTTTCTCTCCCTTTACATCATAAGGATTTCATCATAAGTTCTCCGAACATATGGTATTTTTGAAATAAAAGTATACAAAGCATGGTATGATTTTTATGTTCTTTACAATGTGAATTGATTTATCTTCTATGACAACAAAAGACAACCGTCTATAACAAAAAACTCTACTTACTTCCTTCACCATCCAACATGGTCTCAAAAATACCCCCCTTAGGATTTAGTTGTCATCCAATATTCATAAATCACTGGACTTTGTAACCTCTATAAATGGTTAAATTATCAACAATTGGAATCCTACATGAACTAAATCATTGGTGGAAACAAGAATTAGTGACATCCAAAACCATGTTTCCCCAAAGGAGTGACTATGAAATTTCATGATCATATCTCCTCATCCTTCTTCAGAAAATCATTCAAGCTTATACTTTAGCATTCTCCACTTATTCAACTTTCCTGGAATAAAAAAATGTCTCCTAAAACCACTCCAACAAACAGTTATAATTTTTCACACACATATATGATGGATTCACAGCTTACCCACAACTCCCCCATTATGCACTCTTCCATACAGATAGATTTATGAAACAATTGTCCCCCTTGATGATAATATCCAAAGGTAAGATGAGATTTGGGCCGAAACACGTACCTCAACCTTGATGAAAAGGAGGTGGGACACCCATGTTCAACCTCAATTATTAAAATGGTTCATTCAGTAATGTTTTTGTGAATATATCATCAAATTATTCCAATGTAGGAACGTACTCCAGTTTCAATTCATTCTTCTCTACCTACTGTTTGATGAAGTGGTACATTATGTCAATGTGTTTTGAATGAGAATGTTGTACCAACTTTATTTTAAGATTTATTGTACTTTGATCATCACATCCAAAGAGCCATGGTAGCTTCACATAAACAAGTAGATATTCTAACTCAGTCTTTATCCACATAAGTTGAGTAGCTACTTGAGTGGAGGAAATATACTGAGCTACGACCATGATATGATCCAATAAATTCTGTTTTTTTTGTATACCAAGTAACATATCTTTTTCTAAGAAAGAAAACTACACTAGATGGGGAACCTTGATCATCAAAATATCCTTCCCAATCAGTATTATAATACCCAGATAGATCGATATTTCTTGAACCATCATACCAGAGTACAATGTTTTTTCTTTGATATATATATGAATTTTTTTTCTAGAAATCAAAGGTTATTCATTAGAAGTTCTATAAAATCATTCACAAAACATAACAACATAGACGATGTTTGGTCTTAAGGCATTCAAATATAACAGACTTCCAATCAGCTTTTGAAACTCTTTCTGATGAACTACCATGACTTCTCCATCATTATAAAACATGGTTCCCACTAAAATTGGTGTAGACACTTGTTAGAAATTCTCCATGCCAAACATATTCCGATGTTACTTAGCATACTTTTCTTAATACATAATATCTTGATTCTTCTTCTAGGAAATTTGTAGCCCAAGATAGTATTTCATTTCTCCCAGCATGAACATCTCAAATAACATCTTCTTATACTCAAAAAATCTTTAACATAATCATTCATTATTCCCAGTGATGATAATTTCAACAACATAAACAATTACAATCAGTGAAATCTCATGGCACTACTCGATGTAAAAATTGTTGTCAACTCTACCATTCTTAAAATTAGTCTTCCACAAGAAAGTATCTAAATTAGAATACCATTCCCTTGGAGCCTGTTTTAGCCCATGGAAATCCTTCTTAAACCTAATCCCATAACATTTATCCTTTCCAATATCATATCCACAAGGTTGATCAATTTAAACTTCCTCATCAAGGTAACCATTCAAGAATACAGATCTTACATCTATTTGATAGATTTTGTATGCATGTTTTGATGAAATAACTAGAATGATTCTGATTATTTCATATCATTTTAATAGACAAAAATTTTAATCAAAATCAATTCCGTCAATTTCTAAATACCCTTTACAAACCAATCTTGCTTTGTTTCTTATTACTTTACCTTCTTCATTTATCTTTTTCTGGAGAACCCACTTCGTACCAATAATTTTCTTGTTTTTTGGCTTGGTTACATGTTCCCATGTATCATTCTTCTTTATCTGATCAAGATCTTCATTCATAACATGAAATAATTCTGGATTCTCAAATGATTAATTCACATCATTCGACTCAACTTTCAAATAAAGAGAATTATGTGTCATATCATTCGTTGTTCTTCTTGTTTGAAGCCTATGTTGTTGTTCTCCAATAATGTTCTGAGCCTCCACCTGTTTCATTAGCCTATGATGTGTTGTTACAACATAATCCTCGCCACTCAATATTCGGAGTTAGATTACTCTTCTCGAGTAGGATTAACACAGTCCACAAAATTTTTAGAATCATTAACAAAATCTTCTATATCTTACTCAAATCCTACATCAACATATGAATTATTTTCTTTCTCAACATTTTCAAAAACTTTTACATCTGATGTATCAATCATTATTGTTTTTTCATTGTTGAGATATCTATATCCTCTTCATTTTAGAGCATAACCATGAAAAATTCCGTCATCTCCTCTTTGCTAAAAAAAGTTCCAAGGTTTCCACCATTCTTTTTTATAATACTTGGACTCCCAAAAACTCTTAAGTGTTTCAGACATGGACTTTTTCCTTAGAAAATATCATATGGAGTCATATCTGAGTTTAGGCTATTGGAACATATGTTCTGAATATACACATCAGTGCTCATGGCTTGCCTTAAATAATAATTAGAAAATCTATGTTTCAGTAACATAGTTTTCCTCATTTCCACCAGACATTTATTCTTTATTTCAGCACCCCCATTTTGTTGAGGTGTGTAAGTTGACCTGAACTCATGTCGAATTCCATGATTCTCATGATAAATTTAAAACTCTTCCTTCTTAAACTCACCTCCATTATCAGTTCTCAACTTCTTCCCTGAATACTCTCATTCCTTCTCTACTTTCCTCCTGAAACTCTTAAACATCGTCAGATCATCTGACTAATGTCTCATGTATATATCAGAAATAATTATTGTAAAGTATTCAATGAATGTAATGAATTACTTATCTCCATTTGTATATTTCTTTCTCATTGGTCCATAAATATTTGAATGGATGAGTTCCAAGGGACTTTTGAGAGAATTTCAACTCACTTATGTTTAGAGTTTGTAATATTCCCTTTCTAACAAATAGCGCAACAACAATCTCTTATTCTGAATAAACCTGTTGTATCTCAGAAACTATATCACTTTGATAACATGAAAAAAATTCTATGACACAAATTCCCTTGAATTTTATGCCAATACTGATCTTCATTCACCACACCCATGTATCAATAGTTCTGCACTTCACCAACATGGAACAATTTCTCTATTGTACGTTGGCCTATAGAAACTACAATTCCTTCATTTTCATTTTTCAGAAAAAAAATCCATCATCCATGAAGATAATTTTTATCCATCATCCAAAAGTTGTTACACACTCATCAGGTTATGTTTCAGCACATCAATAAATAGTGTTTTCCTGGATTTCATCTTTTCTTTTCCAATGATGGCTGATCCAACAACAATAATCCTCAAATATTAATCATTACCAAATGTCATTGTTTTTTCTTTGAAGTATTTCACATTCTTCAGTATCTTTACATCTCCTGTCATATGAGAGGAACACCCACTATCTATAATTCAAGGAAATTATCCTTTTGTATCTTTCAAAGGAGTTTTGACAACAAGAGTTTTTCATTCTTCCTTTTCTTCTAATTTAGGTTGTGCTTCATCCAATTTCTTAGCCATGTCAATGTGTTCTAGCCATAAAACCATGCACTCATTCTTTTTAGACTTAGGAGAACTATCCATTTTATCTTCTAAAAATTATGGCTTCTGAGGATTATTAAGAATCATTTCTTTCTTTGGTAACTCAATAAGGAAAACCTTAGCAAGATTTCCAGGTCGATCACATCTTTGAAAAATAGTTTCCAATGGTTGGAACATATTATCAACATTCACACCAACTTTTATTGATATCTTCTGAAATTTATTTAGAAATTTTATCTTTGAATGGATTGAATCCCCCTCCATATTTGTCCTTCAAAACATGTGGAATAGTTTTGATTTTATTGATTGAACAATACATATTTCACATGTGTCCAAATCCCCCACAATACCAGAAATAGCCATAGAATAATTATTTTCCTCAGAAACTTCCATACTGACTACTGTTGTCAACATGCTTCTAAACAATCTTCTTACAAGAATTCCATTTTCCATTGACCTTCATATTTACATTTGTAAATTAATTCTTGAACTCAGATTTCTGTTCAATATTAGTAGAAAAAGAAGCAGTAGACATCTTTTAAGACTCAATATTTTTCTATTCATCTAATTTTTCATCATTACTATCTTTGAACTCATAGGTAGCCTTTCCAACATTTCAATTATCAATACATGTTCATATTTATTTTTAACCCTTGAAGGAAACTTTTTTTGATCCTTATAAGGCTATTTTATACCTGATCATTCACAACCATATGTAATATAGTTTTTAAACCTTGTTTTTGTTCCCTCAACTTTAGAATGTTTATGTTAGACAAGATCCAACTCATCATATTTTGCCTTCAGCTTGACTTCCAGATGATCAATATTATTAGTTTATCTGTCAAGATAATTTATTAGATCATCAATCTCATTTTCAAACTTTACTTTCTTATCACAAATAAATTCTTAGTCATTTGATGAAGAGATTTCATTTGTCAATTCCATGTATTCCTTCTCAAGCCTTCTTATATTTCTCAAACATTCCTTCAGATATTCTTTTAGAGACTGTTCATGTTGACATTCTTCTCCTTCAGTACTACTTCTCTCATAATCATCATTATTCACTATTGAAAAAATTGTACTCTCTCTAGATTTCCCAGAGAAATATTTTTCATATTCAGTCTCTCTATATTCAGCTTCTTCATTTTTTTAATTTTTTTCAACTTTTTTATTTGAAGAAATTTTATCGTTACCACTTCAAAAATATTTATCTCTACCACCATGTTTCTTCCATGACCTACATAGTCTTCTTTCTTCGTCATCATTATCTTCATCTTTCCCTTTTTTAGGTCAATTAGCCACAATGTGTCCCACATATCCACATAAAAAACATTTCAAAGGGAGTATCCATTTGTATTTACCTGTTCCACTTTTAAAATTTAAATAAATCAAGGATAAAATTTAATCAAAAAATTTACTGACCTCATTTTTAGAGTCAGATTCATCATCTTCATCTTTAATAAAAAAATTATTTGACTTATCATTATTTGAATCCTTGAAAGACATTTCTATGTCATCCTTTTATTTTCTCTTCATATTACTCTCCCTTCTCATTTCATAAAATATGACAATGCTATGAAAATTATCCAATGACTATATTTCAGGGTATCTGTCTTCTAGTAATGAAACATTAATATAAATTATTCAGGATTAATTCTCAAGATATTCTTAGAAACTGTAGAATCTTATAACTTTTAAAAAATACATCTAATTGTAAAAATAATGTTGTTTATCCGGGTAAAGAAGTCCCCAAAAGATTCATGCTCACCCATATTTAAGTCTTCAAAACTCAGCCACCATATTTAATGTTTTTCCTTCTTCACTTATTTATTTCCTTAATATATAATTTTCAGTTTGACCCAGATTCCATTGGCTGTAGTGATACATTTCACTCTTAAAAATTCACTCTCATAAAGATATGAGAGTAATGAATTTTAATCCCTTTCATCATTCACATGATTCTTCTTATTGACTGTAGTAAGAGGAGCCTTGTCATCAAAAGCAAGAAAACCATTTGTTGTAGCTTCAAGAACATCATATCCAAGAGACGTATGATATGAAATCATTCTATCTTTCCATATATGATGATTCTCTAGATAAAATATTGGAATCCCCTTACTGTTTAAACAATTTAGATTCTCCATCTAAACATCTCTTCAAAACTCCAGTAAAGAAAAAATGAAGGTAACCTCCTTCTAATACCAATTGAAGTTCTGAGTTAAGATATAATTATCAATCAATGAAATAATTTTCTTTTTATGTTTCCTTCTTTTTGAAATAACCACCACCTCTTGTTTAAGATTTTCTTACCTAATGAACACACACAACCACATGAACACAAGATTTACATGGTTTACTACTCAACTTGAGTAGCTACGTCCATGGTATAGTACAAAAATAATCTAGTACCACACAAACCACTACAAAACAATCTTTTGAAGTATAATAAAACATGTAGGATATACCCTCACACTCGTGTAGCACATGGAAAACAATTTGAAAGAGTGTGTTTATCCCCTTAGCACAAATAAGGAATTACAGTATTTTTGTACTTCTTTGCAATTAAACATGTGTATTCTTTAAAGCAAAAATATTAACTTTCCTACCAAAAACATAGCAAGAAGTATCTTATGCACAAATGAATATGTGGGAAGAACCTAAATCTTTTTTTCACCCCTATATGTTTCTTGAACTCAAATTTTATTTCATGTACATAAGACTTGACTTTTATTGCGAATCAACGCTTGCGCGCAACTTTAATCTTGTGCACAAATATATTCTTGCGAACCACTCTATTTATTTTGTGAACTCCCCTTTACATAAAATTATTTTATGCCTTAGAACTCTGAACTTATCTATGTGTCAAGCATACCAAATTTAAGGGGGTCACCTTATATTTATAGACTTCGTCAACCCGAGGGTGCCAAAAAAACTGTTGTGTCGTGCAAGATCCTGAATTGTCATTCAAAACCCCATTTGACGTCGCATTGGGAGTGTAATTATCATTCACACAAACCTCAAATTTCGTGCATTTCTTGAATATTTCACAAACATCATGCACATCATTACTTTTCCATTTTTCTATGTCTGGACCTCGATTCATTCCTTGCACGTAACATTCCAAACACACTTCAATCTTTCATGCAAAAACCAATATTTCACACTATCCTCTCCTTTTCCAGATTTCAAGGTTCATATTTTGGAACTCCACTTGCGCGCAACATAATAGTCCATATTCAAACTTGCATACAACATCCTATTCCAAAACCACATTTTTCCATCTCCTGTTTTTCAGCCCACAAATTTGGTAAACAATGGGAAATGACACCACCATAAAATCTATTTCATCAAGAACATCAATGCTGATTCATTATAATCTAGAATATTCAATAAAAAACTGCTTTCATCATGAACCATATCTATCGTGATATATAGTATTTGATTGAACACCTTTAGGATCATCATATTTTCAATGAGAAGTACTGCAAGTTCCCTATATTCTAGTAGCATCATTATTTCCAATCAAAAATGAATATGACTGGAATCAGCTTTTCTCTCCCTTTACATCATAAGGAAAGCCTCACAAGTTCTCTTAACTTATGGTTTTTGCAATATAAAAATCTGAAAATAATTTTCTGACATTCATTTTCATTACAAAGTGAATTGATTTATCTTCTTTGACATCAAAAGACCACACTCTGTAAAAACAAACTCTTCTTACTTTCTTCACTATCCAACTTGGTCCCAATAGTTAGGGTTGCTTATGGTGATCTATAACTCAATCTATCATCATTAATACATATTGAAATCATGTGATGTAACCTCAATAATCTTAAGAGGTAGATAATTTCATAGATGCTGGAGGATCATTAGATAAATGATAAATGAATAACTGTGGAATATCCAATTTTTTTAAATGAATAAATACTTATTTCATCATAATTTTTCTAAAATCATTCATTCCATCAGTTTTCTTCTTCCTAATAATACTCCATGCTTCTTAAGTCTCTTAATATAATAGCATAGTCAACAACTCGATAGACTAAACAAATTCCCCTCACAGGTCAGAAAACAAAATTTCACAGCTCCCAAGTAACCCCTCGTGCACCCAATGTGAATACTACACATTTCCATGTGCACTCCCAGTGGGAAAAAAACATTACCACCACATGTCACCATAGATGGACAGATTGACTAGCTCTACAATGTTATTGATCCTGCTCCCACTTGAGTGGGATCACATTATCCTTTCAAATCCAACATCATTATCTTATTTTTTTCATTTAATGACCAAAATATACTTAACAACTAAATATGGAAATTCCATTCCAATAAAATTCCTTCTTAAAAAAAATCAACATTAAAAAATATAAATTTACTTTTTTTCATGGCCTTCAAAAACCATCTAAAACCATTATGCCTTTCATCTTGAAAAATAATATTTTAATAATGTTTATAAAACACATCAAGAAGTAATATAATATTTAGTGGTAACCATAAATGAATTAATTAGTGTCCATTTAATAAAATTTCATTTTCATGGTTATTTGAGCTTTAAGACTAGTTCTAATATAGAAACAATTTAATTTAATTTACCCAAAATATATTGTAAAACCATTGAACTTATCATTTATGGTTCTTCTCCAAAACATCAACTAATTCCAAGATTATTGATGAATCATTAAACCTTATAAATCATTCATAATATAATGCACATTTTTTTTATTAAAATATCAATCTTCTCACATTACTATGTCTTGAAACACCAAAATATATTTCCATGATTGTCTTATTCTTCAGTAAACATTTATATCAACTACCTCATATATTAATGAATTATTGACAACGTATAAAAAAAACTGGATCACCAAAAATCAATCAATAATTTTTAGAGTGGACATCAATAGATCTGAAGACTATATATGTTGAATAAAAATTTATGGATGTAGGCATTTTGAATTTTAAATTCACATTTTAAAATGATTAAAAATCTATTTTTCTGAAAGATATATAAGAATAGATATATTATATGACCATTAAAAAGAGATAGATCCAAATATGTGACAATGAAGTAGTGTTTTTAGACACACATTCATTGAAATAGATAATAAAAAATCCATAAGAAGAGTAAAAACTTGTTTCGTGATAGAAAATCACACATGTTATGTGTTGAGAAAGAAGGAAGAATTCAAGTAGTTTTCTAATAACCATATTCTTTTACATAGTGATGAAAAAAAACATTAAAAATATTCATTGATACACATCCATAATTATAATATCTTTCTCATTTAATGAAATAATTACACTCAAATAACCTTTTAGGTTTCATGTTATATATAGTTTGGAAACATATTTATTTATAAAAATCCATGTTAATTGTATCAAAGGTAAATTTTATCCCATTATATATGAAAAAAATCCATAATGATTATTAAAAATATCTCATAAATTTTACAGACATAATGAAATTAATGATAAAATTACATAATTATTCCATTAATAACATGTGGAAATAGATTTAGAGGATATGAGTGATAATATAAGCTCAGTAATGGTAGACAAAGGATATAACAATAAATTGTCGTAACTAGGCATAAGATGAGAATATGGGTTTAATAAATATACATATGAATATTCTAACCCAAAAAAGTATATATTATAAATCAAATCATAATTATTATCTTTAAAAAAATACATGAATGATTAGGGTGAGTCAACAAACACGAACCATGTGAGAAAAACATAGTGATGTGGATAAGCCTAATGATATAAAATATTTCAAATATGGATAAAAATTAATATATGGAAACATTACATTAATGAGTGACACATATTCAACCATACATGCTATATAACATAATATTATCCACTTATACACCACCTTGGTGAGTCACACACTTGTACCCACACTTTTAAAGAACTAAATTGTTCCAATGTATATGTGTCTAATGATTTTTAAAATTTTAACCAATGTATTATAGGTTAAAATAGGTCCCTAAATTTCATCACCAATACTTATGGGTGCCTCATTAAAAGCATTGAATTATTAATAATGAATAAACTAGGAATGTAAAATTTTTCTCATATAATATTAGAATGAAAACCAGTCATTTTTATAAAGAACCTGTATAAATAATAATGTGTTTTTTTAAAACATTAAAATTAATGTCATTCATGATTATAGAAACAATCATAACTTGATAAAATGATTCAATTTAAATAGTTATACAATGAAATCATGTATCATTTTAGGTAAAAACCAATCAATAATGATAATAAAGAATAAGGTATTTACACTTTATAGATAATAAGTATATAGTTTTGTAAATAATTTCCCCAAAAAAATATTTTTATGAAATCTCGGTGAAAAACATTCAATTAGTGTAATGAAATATAGAGTGTTCACAGTGGAAAATATTATAAGATAAAATATCGTTATACACTAAAAATGATTATTCAAGAGTAAAGAAGTGATGGTTAATCACTCAAAAAGGGAAGCATATAACATAGTCCACCCTTAAAATGAATATTTATTATAAAATTTAGAGATTATCCATGATAAAGAATAATTTATGTCAATGGATGTTGATTTAGATAAAAAACCAATTTTATGATCACTTTTTATAATCAGTTTTGAAATATGAAACATGAATGATTATTTTGAAAACATTTAATAAATCATGGACACGAATATTTTCTTTTAGAAAAACATTAATGATTAAAATAAAAGTATCATATAAAATTAAATAGATGTAAGAATGATAAGTTTACTTGGAAAATGTAAAACATAGATTTTTTTTACACTGAGGAAAAAGAACAATTTAAAAAAATAAATATATATATATATTTTTAAAAAAATGCTAAGTAGCAATAAACCAGATTAGTAAATTATTTTGGCATATAAAAGGATATTTTTAACAGTATCCAATGAATATGGGCTTGTAAAATGGGAGTTTATCAATCTCTAAGAAGAGTCAACATTTATTTCCCTTATAAGAAACCCTTCGGTTAAAATAAGAGTCAATTAGAAAAGAAATTTTTAAGAGTGTACAAAAAACCCATTAATAACCAAATATAAGGATACATGGTTACATAGAAAATTATAAAGATGTATTTTCATTCAAATAGAATATTTACTAGCTAAAAATACGAGCATTGAAACCCTTATTGTTTGATTAACATTTTATTCAAATAACACTTTCCACATTAAATTTTTTTGGATAAAATAAAATTTAATGGATAACATGATATGGCACATAAAAACCTCATGAAAATGAAAAATTAAATAAATTAGGTATCATTAACACTATTATAATGTAAACATGGTGTATAATAGGAAATATGAATCAAGGGGTAAGAAAATGAGACATGAAACCCTTACCATAATCCCACACATCCACTAATGTATTAAATATCATTTATAAAAAAATAAATTTCTCAACATTCTATTTTAGAACAATATTAATATCTGTATTATTTTATAAAAATGATTAATAACTATTCTATACATGTATATTATCCAATTATTATATATTTTAAATATTGGGTGTGAGTAATCTTGATCATTTTTAATTAGTTTCATAACAACAATATTGTTCTGTTTGGTTATCCAAAATTTTAATCTTCCCATATCACACAAGTTATGCAAATTTATTCTTTACAATTATTTATAATGCTATAATTTCATTTAATGTGTTTTTTAAATTGAACCTTAAAGATTAAATCGATATCAAGCATGTTTTAGTGATTTTATGGAAACAATCATTAGTATCTTAACTAACGAGGTTAATATTAATTTTACAATTATTAAATAAAAAAACAATTATATACTTATTTATAGAATATTTATAATTAAATTTCATTCCTCTATTCCTCCATGATATAAAAGTATAACATTTTTTATGTTGCTGGAAAGACCAATCAAAACATTAACAAACCATAATTAATGGATGATTATGAAGTGGATTGTTTAGAATATCTATATAAAATAAGCATAATAATCTTATATATATTTTATCTGTGTGATATATCATAATTGGAAAGAATTAAATAAATAAGACAACATATTTGATTATTTAACATAATATAAAGAAATCATTTGTCCCTCTTAGTACAGTCTTTTAAAATGGTTGAATTTATAATAGTTGTTAATTTCTCATATTGTTTATTTTTTGTCCAATTTTACATAACATAAATGTAATTATTTTAAAAAATTATATTTTTATCCTAAAAACCAATCCTAGAACCGGTAATTAAATGATTTAATGAATGAATAAATACACCATTCTTCGGTGGTTGTTGTCTGTACTAACCCATGGATTATGTTTTTTTCCACAAAATGGGGAAAAGATTTATATGGTTTCTTATTTTAGTATATAAAGTATTTAGGAATTACCATACTTATATATTAAACTATAATTTAATACAACCCTTTAATGGTGTTGAAGGGTAACAAAACCTGATGAGTCTAGAGGTCATAGTCTGCACATACACACAATTGTAGTTTTCTCTTTTCTTAATGGAAGTTGGAAATGGGAGATAATGTGTATACAATTAAAATAAAAAAATATAGGTAGTACTTTTTTATCATCTCATATGGGTTAAAATATGTTTAATTTAAAAATATATATGAGGAAAAATAATAGAGAATGGAAATTATTTTCATTGAGATTTTGAATATTCTCTTCATGTGCTTCTTAGTAATAGATTTAATTGGAGAATATCTTATTTTAATAATCTTAAATAAGTAAAATAGGATTATAGGTCAATTAATAATGATAGAATTTAAAATGGTTACTGAATTTATTGATTGGTTTTTAAGAGTTTTGAGGGACCCCTTTAATATGCCATGATATTGATATTTTTTTTAATCATAGCAACTTAATGTTGTAACCTCCAGACCCGGCTCACCTCTAAGACGGTGGTCGGAAGGGTAGGTAAAATAACCTCAAGCGCATCTCCCTGAACGCCAGAGGCTACCGACTAGTAGTGGTGACCTTTTTCATGTTTGTGGGGGAGATAATTCCCTTATAGGTAATATGTTTTATCACAGTGGAAGTAATAGAAATTAAATAATAAACAATGGAAGCATATACATTAATAAATTGTAGCAGAAGCAATATAAACAATCCAACTGAATAATACTCAAGTGAGGAATCTCACAAAACAATGTCATTCCAGGATGTATGTATAAACATAAAGTACATAAAATAGAACCCAAGAATGCAATCAACTAAAAAGAAATAAAACAAAATGTGACAACTACATCAGGAGAAAGGCTTGGTCCTATGCCCTAGTCTCTATCCTAAGAAACCACAATCAATCAAGAATCGGAAGTAGCACGCTCCCTTTTGTCAATACCTGAAATCATATAATCTACTCGGGTGTGAGATAAAATTCCAGTAGGCCCACATCCAAAGTGTCTAAACCTTACCATTTTGTGCAATGATAAAATGTAGTGTGCCATTATATAACAATATCAGTTAATTAATTAAGTACAATGGAACAAATAAGTTAGCCTGGTTTCCAAACATCACCTATGCCTAATCATCTACTTCAACCTAAGCTAGTAGACTGAAAGGGAACATATCAATAGAATGCACGTACACGTATATATATATAACCTAGAAGAAACACGGTAATAAATAAAGAGTTATACCACAAGATTGTTCTATAACTTGGGGACTATGTCTAGTGTCAACCAGGTGCACATCCACATATCATAAGAATATCTAAGTTCCCATGTGACTCAAATGGAAATAATATAAACCTTATGTGCATAATTTTTATGTTTCATGTTGAGAGTTAGAGTCTGAGCCCGTCCTGAAGGTATCACTAGAGAATATCTTTCAATTTATCCAATACCACTGAGCCCGTCCAAGGAAATCATTCGAAAGGCCATGTATCGCCAGAGGCATGGCATTACATTGAGTCTTTCCTGATCTTGCAAAAATGGGTCGAGTGTCATCCAAGGATGTCTTAGCCACATTGCCCACTGATCCATCCCAATGGACCCTTTTAGAACCGGTATCACACTTAAGTATTAGAAATCCCAGGGAAGTCTCAGTTGGGCAAAGCCAATGACATCGCCCCCGACACATAGAGGTAACTAGTCAGGAATGGACTGTCTATGTATGGCCCTTAATATGGGACCCACCTCCATTACCCACAATTAATTTAATTAATGTTTTCATAGTAGAAGATATGGCATAATCAACATATAAACTGACATCTTGAAAAATAACCAGATACACTTGTGCATCACAAGGTACAAATTAAATATTTTAGTATAAAAATATTAACAAGGAATTATATTATATCAACATAAGAAGATAAATTCATTTTTAATTAAATAAATAATTCATCACATCAAACTACCAAGAATCCGACAATTCATGGTTCATAATAAATCTATATTATTTATTCTAATTCAACACAACAAAAATAGGCTACACAACACATGCAGTTAATTAAATTAAATATCTGAGCATTCACATTTAAATAATTAAATAATTCATAACAAACAACTACCCAAGATCCAAAAATTCAAGATTAATAATTATTTTAATATAACTATTTAAATTATACACAACAAAAATAGGTTGCGCAATACATGCAGTTAAATGAATTAAATACCCAGGCTAAAAAAATTTATACCAACCACGTCGGCAAACCCAAAGGGGTATCTGACCACATTAACCAAAAATGGAAGAAGACATGTGATTATAAAAAACCCCAAAATAGGGTAAAATCCTTCTTTGGTGAACTACGCAAAGGATTTGAAATGAGATTGCACGATTCATGGTGTGTGGGATAATCCTTACTGAGAGGTTCACAGAGCACCTGATGGTGAAGAAAACTAATGAAGAACAGAGGTGCGAAGATAATCCGAAAGAAGGAGAAGGTGGTGCACACCAAATAGGGAGAGGGGGTGCCTCACGCACAGGAGAGGGATGAGAGGAAGATAAGAGAAAAAAATAAAAAGGATAGGAAATAAAAGAAAAAGGAAAAAGAAAAAGGATATAAATAAATAAAATAATAAAAATAAAATAGTGGATGAAATGAAATATATAATTAAAATGGTTTTACCCCATTTAAATTATTTTTAATTTTTCTCCAACCGTATCTATTTTATAAATTATTTTTATCCCTTTTTAAATTCCATTAATTTCCTTTAATAATTTTTAATTAGTTTTAACCTGAATGTTGCACTGTAGCATGACCCAATATTTTATGTAAAGCATGAAAAATCCTTTAATTAATTTGAATAACTACTCGGGACCCGTAATAGGGTGCTCAGGCTTGCACCCTGGGTCAATTTAAAGATTTGGATTCAAAAATTAAAATTCCACAACATGATTTAAATTGACTATTTAAAAGAATTTATTTAGGTAATTCATATTATTTTCTTCAACCCAAAAATAAATATTCACCAATATATATATACACGTTATATGTACACACACACACACACACACACACACATATGTATATTCATATATATACAACCACACATGTATATATATAACTATATATATATATCATCATGTTTTTGTTCTATTATAATAATATTAACAACAATTTAAATAATCATTATTTAATTCAACCCATCAATGACACCTTTAATAATTTAATGAAAACAACCATTAATAAAATGGATAACAGTTATTAAATAAATATTGATTACGCATTTTTATTTGACTAGATCAATTAATAATATCATATTTATTACATTACCCAGTTATTATTTATACCTTGACAAATTTATTAATTATGGAAGTGTATTTTCATTTGCTATCTTCAACGCAAAAAATAATATTAATAGAAAAATTATTATTAATATTTCTAATGGCAAAAAAAATAATTATAACCCAATTAAATTATGTTCGGGTGGGATATGACAAAACGTCTGACGCTCGCAAAGGTTATACCATACCTAGGGTAGACCCCACGTCCCCAGAACCATCGGGGAGGTCAGATTTCTTATTCGATGAACCATTTGTGAGAAAAATAATTATTTATTATATAAAAAATGGAATAAATAATTAATTAAAATTAAATATGGAATTATAATGTGCGAGGGTGACAATCACCCGATGCGAAACAAGGTTATACCGTATCTAGTGTAAACCCGACATTGTAGACCTAACGGTGGTCTCCAATTCCTCGTACGATGACCCATTTGAGAGTTATTTCAATTTTTGGAAATGAAACCAACACGAATATGAATAAAATAAATTAATTATTTTTATTCTTTCAAAACCGAGGGTCTATGGGTTTCTATACCCTGCACAGACTCATAGGTTAACTCTAAAAATATTTAATAGAATATTTCAATGTTCTAAGGAAGACTTTTACCCTTAATTTAAATTATTTCCATTTTAATTTTAATCTAATTAATTTAATATGATTTTTTTAAAATACACATTGATGTGTCAACTATCAGAAATTTTTTTTTTCTGACGCACGATATTAAAATCGACCTGTCCAATTAACAGGAAAAAATTTAAATTCCTTCACCTTTTCATCCAGTTCAAAAGACAGAGTCTTACAACCTTCCCACCTTATAAGTTATCGTCACCAAGAAGCCTTCAGGAACAACGTAACCTTTACCTGATCTGTTGGTTCATGTAGTCTCATACAAAAGGTTGTGTTGTGTCTCTAAACACACAACGAACATTCAATCATTGGTTAAGGAAATGACAAAAAAGCCATTAAGATCTGATCCAACGCTCAATATCCAACTGAAACACTAAGACAATATCTAACAAAACACATTCATTTAGTGACATGACCATATCGTTATCTCGTTAACTTGTGGCCCAAGGATACATCCCACCATATGTTTTAATGTTGGAAAGAGGAAAATTCTGAGTCACGACACCTTGCTCTGTCAGAATTTCGTACAAGACATGCCCTTAAGAGTTCTAGCGATGTTTTGTGAATGATTTTCGAAATGGATAAAATGTTCAATTCCCTATAATCCATAAATCCCAAGTAGAACCAATTTTTATGAAATTCCCTGGTCGAAACAAACTGCCCACATCTCACCCGACGACGTGACATAAAAATGTCATTCAATGACTACTTTATTGAACAAGAGAATGAATTCGTCAAGCTACTCCAACCAACCATTTAAGAAGATGATCATCTTAATTGGCTGGAGTTTTATAGAAAAAACTCTAATGTCTTCTTCAAAGGTATCTCGCATTTACCAAAAACCCATCCACCAAAGAACATACCTGACCTCCAGTGACATTCTTTGATTTAGGCATCATCGATCCCAATAACAAGTCTAGGGTAACATCAGATCCGCACGACATGAGTGGAAATAACTAATGAAAGGTAGTCCAAACTCCATGTTTACAAGTGATACGTTGGTACAAGTACAAGACATCCAATACAGGTTGTTGACATAGCCCAGAGCGACATCCACCTGGTGGTCACGTTAGAAGATACGATTAGTGAAAAAGAGTTTGTCCAAAGAATTCCTTCACGAAAATCCGAGGGTCACTCAAGACTAACCAAAGCCTTGATATGAATGATGCATCAAAGTGAAACACTGAGAAAACCACCATAAACATTCCCAAAAACAATTAATGCTTTAGCATGGAGTATGACCAATTCTCTGTTAGTGTATCAAGGGTGAAAGAATGATATGGCATTCTCATCACTTAAGGAAGAGTACACTAATAGGATTTGGAGATTACCGGAAGGAAAACTTTTAAACAATAAGAAATAAAGCCCATCCAAACTAGCTAGTATGTCAAAACAACTTTGTCTCTAAGAGTCATCCTGCGCATTGGGACGAACATTATTTCTTTTACACAAAAGTCATTTTAGTACGGAGATGACCAGAAATGTATTTAACAACGCAAAACTTGATGATTAAACTGAACTCAACCAGTTCGACACAACGTTAAGAACTTGACTACGCCATGTACGTAAATGCATAATAGCCCGAGGTAATATAGAATCAAGGTGAATTTTAACTTGGAAAATGATTCACCAAGTCATCCATCACTATGGAGAAGAGTGGGTTGAATGACCTATGAAGCAACTGACCATTTTTTTGGCATTCCCAACTTGATGGAAATGAGCATTACTTGATTCTGATGCCCAAAACAAAAGTGAAGGAAATCATGACCACCCATCTGATCTATGGTTTCATTTTCATGTAAGGGAGTATGACTACGGACAACGACATGAGAATGGTTCTGCTCCAAAGCAACTCATGGAGAAACTCAAACTAATCATATACAAGGGTCCTAAACAGAGGACATCCAGTTCTATATACAAGCCATTTATATTTAATCACATTTAATCATTAATCATCAAAAGATTTAATCAAAACATCAAGAAATATTTTTCAAAACAAAACACAAGGTACATTATCATAACCAATTCATCAAGGGAAAAATATGCATGTTTTATAAAACATTGTTTTAAAACATTTTAAATTAATTGACATATCATCCATAATTAGGAAATATACCACATAAAATCCATTCAAGAAGATATGGAAACCTACAAGGGTCCCACTAAGCCGACCAGGTTTCATTATAATGCAACCCAAAAAAATAGTTTAATTATTAAGATTCACAACACCCATATCGGGTTATCTCATAAGAAATATACACCAACTAGCCTACATGTTCCTACTTGTGCCTTTAGGTAATTAACCAATTAATTTGAAATTATATCATGCTCAAACACATATCAGCCTAGATACATGGGTGGATGTAAAAATAAAAAGGGTATACACTTTACTATTTTCGGCATTTGGCTCCTATTCCAAGGAAACTGATAAATTTTACCAAATAAACCTACAACATAACAAACAAGCTAGTAGGTAACTACAAGAAGTAAAAATTGTGACATGTTGTAATCACAGAAGCTAACATTTTAATCACAGAGACATGATAATAGGAATAGAATCTTGATACAAGGAAAACATGGTATTAAACAGGAATAACAACAATAGTCTAGCATGCTAAATATATCACTGAAACATGTTATCTAAAAAGGAATGATAAATAAATAAAATTCGTGGCATGCATTCAAGGAACACAATTTTAATCAACAGTAATCCTAAAATGCAACTACATGCAATAGAACTATGCATGTCATTTGAATTCCAATGTGCCTATCATGATGTATGCAATGCTTCATCCTTACCTTAATAGGACAAGGGTAAAATATCATAAATTCCATAAATTCATAAGCAACAAAAATTATACAAAATAACATGATGTGAAATCATATCAATTGTAACATCAAAAAGCATGAAAAAAAATCCCAACCCTAGCCACGTGGTTATATCCCATATGGGGGGGGGGTGATCAGTCTCAAACACGACTATTAACCAAGTGCCGACACATTCATTGTATCTTTTCTACCAAACCAAAACAGTAAGACAAAGGAAAAAAATACCACATCTGATACCACATTGTAACATCCCAACCCGGCTCACCTCAAAGACAATTACTGGACCAGTGGGTTACGTAACCTCAAGAGTATCTACTAGAATGCCAGAGGCTACCGACTAGCATCGAGGGCATTTTTTGTGTCCGATGGGAGAATATGACCTCATAGGTAATAGTATTATTACAGTTGAAGTAATAGAAATTAAATAATAAATAGAAGAAGAATATAAATGAATAAACTACACTAGAAGCTATATAAATAATCCAACTAAATAATACTCAAGTGTGGAAGCTCACAAAACGATGTCATGCTATGATGTATGTCTAAACTAAAAGTACATAAAATAGAACCCAAGAGTGGTATCAACTAAAAATAAAGAAAAAAAAGTGCGCCAACTGAATCACAAGCAAGTCTTAGTCCTCTGCCCCAGTCTCCAACCTAAGCAGCAATAATCAATCAAGAATCGGAAGTATCATGCTTCCCTTTGTCAATACCAGCAATCATATAATCTACTCAGGTGTCAACGATGACCGAGCAGGGTGTGAGATAAAATACCTCTAGGTCGGCACCCAAGGTTTCTAAACCTTTCCATTTCGTGTAATAATAAAATGAAGTGTGCCATTATATATCAATTTCAGTTAATTAATTAAGTGAAATGGAATAAATAAGTCATCTTGGGTTCAAAATGGCACTCATGCCTAATCACCTGAATCAACCTATGTCGGTAGTCTAAAAGGGTACCTATCAGCATAATGCACATACACGTATATATATAAATCTGAGATGAAATAAGGAAAAATAGAAAGAGGTATACCCCATGATTTTTCTTTAACTAGGGGTTTAAGTCAAGTGTCAACTTGGTGTACTTCCACATATCAGAATAATATCTCAATTCTAAAGTGACTCAAATAAAAATAATATAAACTGTAAGTGAATCATTATTAAGGTTAAAGATGAGAGTCGGAGTCTGAGCCCATCCCAAAGGTATCTCTATGGTACATCCGTCAAATTAACAAATACCAATGAGCCCATCCAAGGAAATATTTCAAAAGACAAAGTACTGGCCAAGGCATGGATTTACCCTGAGCCCGTCCTAATATCGCAAATAGGGGTCAAGTGTCATCTGAGGATGGATTAGCCACATTTCCAATGGATCCGTACTGATGGGCCCTTTGGAACTGGTATCACTCATAAGTATTTGAAAGACCGGGGAAGTCTCGCTCCAAAAAAGCCAATGACACCACCCCCTGGCACATAGCAGTAACCGGTCATGAATGGAGGGTCTAAGTGTGGCCCTTAATATGGGACCCACCTCCTTTCCCTGCCCAGAATTTAATTATAGTTTTCACAGCAGTAGACATAACATAATCAGCATATAAACACACAGCTTGAAAACTAACCAAATACACCTGTTCATCATAAGGTAGAAATAAAATATTGTAGAATAACAATATTAAAATGGAATGATATTGTGTCAAACATAAGTTGATAAATGATCATTTAAATAAATAAATAATTCAACACCACCAACTACCAAGAATCCAACAATTCACGGTTCATAATTAATCTAAATTATTTATTTAAATTCAAAAGAACAAAAATAGGTTACGCAACACATGCAGTGAATTAAATTAAATGTCTGGGCATGCACATTTAAATAACTAAATAATTTAGCATAAACAACTACCCAAGATCCAAAAATTCAAGATTCATAATTATTCTTATATAATTATTTAAATAATATACAACAAAAATAAGCTGCGCAATAGATGCAGTTAAATGAATTAAATACCCGGTCTAACAGAATTTATACTGACCACATCGGCACACCCAAAGGGGTTTCCGACCACATTAAAACAAATTAAATAATTTAATTCATGATCAAAAGGGCTGCAACAACTTAACGAAAAAAATTAAATAGTTTGGGTGAATTTGCACAACGCCGATAGGTACTGACTAACGGTACAACAGTACATTTTTATAAATCGCAATGAAAAAGATAAAAAAAATAGAAGCCCTACCTTATGGTTGTAGATGATCCTATGATCCATAGTAGGATTTGATTTGATCTAAAATTTTTGAAGATGGGTGATTTTAGAAAAACCCAAAAATAGGAAAAAATCCTTTTGAGACGAACTGCACAAATGATTTGGAATAAGATTTCATGATTCTTAGTGCGTGGGATAAGCCTCCCCGAGGGGTTCACAACGCACCTGACTACGAAGAAAATTGACGATGAATAGAGGTGCGCCAATTTTCAGAATGGAGGAGAAGGTGGTGCGCACCATATAGGGAGTGGGGGTGCACCACACACAGGAGAGGGAGGAGAAGAATAGAGGAGAAAAAAATTGTAATGAAAAAAAATAAAAGAAAAAGGAAAAAGGAAAAGGAGATAAATAAATAAAATAATAAAAATAAAATGGTGGAAGAAATGAAATAAATAATTTTAATGGCTTTACCTCATTATAATTATTTTTAATTTTTCTCCAACCGTAACTATTTTATTATTTATTTTTATCCTTCTTTAAATTCTATTAATTTCCTTTAATCCTTTTTAATTATTTTTAACATTAACGTTGCACTATGGCGTGACGTGATATTTTACATAAAGCTTGAATTATCATTTAATTAATTTTAATAGTTGTCTAGGACCCGCAACAGGGTGCGCAGGCATGCGCCCTGGGTCACTTTAAAGATTTGGTTTAAAAACGTAAAAGTCTATAACTTGATTTAAGTCTACATGTTAAAAGAATTTATGTAGGTAATTAATAATATTTTCATTAACCCAAAAATAAATATTCACCCATATATATATACCCATGTTATGTATATATATATACACACATCTGTATATTCATATATATACAACTGCACATGTATATATATAACGATATATATATATTCATTCCCATATATATATATACACATCATATACATATATCTCTAAGTTTTTGTTCTAATATAATAATATTTAAAAAAATTAAAATAATCATAATTTAATTCATCTCATCAATGACACCATTAATAATTAAATGAAATCAACCATTAATAAAGTGGATAATAGTTATTAGATAAATATTGATTATGCATTTGTATTTAATTGGATTAATGAATAATATCATATTTATTACATTACCCGGTTGTTATTTATACCACGAGAAATTTATTAATTATAGAAGTGTATTTTCATTTGTTTTCTTCAATGAAAATAATAATATTAATAATAAAATTATTATTTTTATTTCTAATGGCCAACAAAAATATTTATAACCCAATTAATTTATTTTAGGCTGCGATATGACCAAACTTCCAACGATCACAATGGTTATACACTACCTAGGCTAAACCCCACATCCTGGAACCATCCGTGATGCCAGATTTCTCATTCAACAATCCATTTGTGAGATAAATAATTATTTATCATACAAAAACCAAATAATTAATTAATTAAAATTAATGATGGAATTATCATGTGTGAGGGTTCCAAACACACGATGTGAAATAATGTTATACCCTACCTAGGGTAAACGTGGATTTTTGGACCTAATGGTGGTCTTTGATTTCTCATACGACGCACCGTTTGAGAGTTATTTCAATTTTTTCAAAAAGAAATCAACAGGCACATGAATAAAATAAATTCCATATTTTTATTCTATCAACACAGAGGGTCTATGTGTTTCTAATACCAGCGCTAACTCATTGTCTAACTCTGAAAATATTTAATAGAATATTTCAATATTCTGAGGAATACTTTTACCCCTCATTTAGTTTATTTACATTATAATTTTAATCTAATTAATTTAATAAAATTTAATTAAAAGAAACATTGCAATGTCAACTATTGGGAACAAAATGTTCTAACACTCGGTATTAAAATCGATCTTTCCAATTAATGGACAAAAATTAAATTCCTTTTCTTTTTCATCTGGTTCAAAACACATAAAGTTACAAATATAAAGGGATCAAATGTTAAAAATGTCATCTAGATCCCAAATTAAAATTAATTTAGTTAGAGATGAGATAATTTTGACCATATCCCAAAAAAAATATTTCAAACCGTTTTTTAAATTGTTTCTAGCCCTTCACACAAAGATTTATTAAATGAACTATTTGATATTTTACTATAGTGAGTATTTTATAACTTTGAAATATATCCTTTTTCTAAGAAATAATGTTATAATTATTACATAATATGGAAAATATATATTGAAAATTTAAACCCATTTAAATAGATTCAGCTTCTAAAAGTTATAAAAATTAATTTCCAAATAATAAAAGAATAGTGTACTAAAATAAATTATTAGAGAAATTGTAACATAAATTTTAAAATAAAAATATAGGTTTGTAGACTAAAAAAAATATATTTTTAAATTTATAATTTCAGGTATGAAATAAGTATTTGGTCTTGATATGGGTTTAATAAATCTCCCTGTCATACTTATATATTAATAACATTACAAAATTCATGGAATTTAGAAAATTGATATTTTTCACTATTCACCTTAAAATAAAATATCTAAAAAATATAAAAAATTACACCCTATGATAATATTGATATTAATTTTTTTTAAAATTATATATATTTTACATAATTCAAAATATAATTTTTTTATTTTTTCATTTATCTTAAAATATAAAACATAAAGAAACAAATGTATCTATTAAAAAAATATGATTTTAAACATTATTTTTCTTATAATTTTATAATATGAATTTATAATTTAAATTATGTAAATATATTATTTCATATAATATTTTAAATTTTATTAATTAAATTTATTATGTTAAAAAAACTATACGAAAAAATATCTTTTAATTTTTTTAAATTTTCTATAACATAGTCAAATATCTTTTAATGTCCAAAAAATAAATAATAGTAATCTACGGATATGAATATATTTTTATTTACTAGATGTTTCAGGATTCATATAATTATATGTATCTAAAATTTAGTGATTCATTTTAGGTATTCATTTTGTGTAAAACACGTTATCTGTCATAAATATTTATTTTAATAAAAATTATATAGTAAAATCATAGGTCATTATATTTTCCCCACATTAAATAAATCTTGTATTCAAAATTTTAAGTATAACATGAAAAATGAAATAACTAAGGTAATATAGATGATATTAATTTATCAAGGTATAATTTTATGAGATTAATCAACCTTTCAATCTTGGGAAACACATATTTTTCCTCAAAATAGGATTATCCCAATATTTACTTTTCCATCAATCATTTGAGCCACGAGTCTTTCTTTATCTCATATAATGTCCCAAATTATATCATTTTATTACCATGTGTGTTTATAATCATCCATTCATTTATATTCAGTAAGATATTTTTACGACACAAGAATTCGATATTATAAATTATATTTTTTTACTATAGTTTGAGATCCAATCTATGAAATCATGTTTTATAGATAAAACAACTTTGAGTTCCTTTTATAAAACATGCTTGATGATTCCTCCCCTCGACCTGATATATAAGAAATTGAATATTTTTTCCTTATTCATCTTCATCACACTTACTCTGTTGAGACACTATCATCCCATTTTTTGATATGATTGTAAACATAACCATGTCACTATGGATAATTTTTATTATTGATAACTATATTGGCTTAATTATAGTTATCCAAGATAGACGTACACATAAATTAGATAATTTTGCATGAATAATCAATCCATACCACAAATATTATTATAAAAATGAAATCCAATGGAATAGTGTATTTTTAAACAAGATTCATAAGATACACAAGTGAAACATTCTCCATCACCAAAACACACTAGAATCCCTTTTATACATCACATAAGTTTTTCTCATTTTCAAAATTGAAGGAAAGAAAATATAAGAAAGGGGTGAGCTCAAATTTTTATTAAGGTAAAAAATATCAACACGTCATTAGGGTAATGATCATAAGAATATACAAAAACAATATTGTGGGAGAAATAAATTAATAAAAGAGACTATAACATTATATAAGGCCCCGACCTTAAACCTTACTTAATATTTAATTAAATGAATAATTCACATTGAGGATCTTTTCAGGTTTAGTGTTTTAGAGAATTAGGACATAACTATTACATCTCAAAAGATTACAAAGTTGACACTTCTACTAAGTTTCCAAAAAATAAAAACCCTTTAAAAGAAACATGTCTAGTTACATGTTTTAGATAGAATGACATTCCCTTTATCCCATCCTTAACCTAATTCTACATTAAGTCCTGTGAACAACATTTCAATAAAACTTGGGGTGAGCATAAAAATCTCATTAAGGGATACACAAAGAATGAAAACTGTTAGTTTTTTAAAACAACAAGTAAACCATGTATACTTTATCAAAGTAATACCTTCACCTTTATGAAGTAGTAAAAACTCTTAAATGAATAAAATATCATTACTTACCCTTTTGTAACCAAAATATTACCATAAAACCCATATAGAGGACACATAACATATAAAGGTAACTTGGGACATAAACATACTCAACTGGAATAACCATACGGTCGACATCCACACATATCACTTAATGGAATAGCCATTTGGCCAACTTCCATACATACTTAATGGAATAGCCATACGGTCGACTTCCATACCCAATGCATTGGAGGTTATAACATAACCACCCGTCCTAGTATTCAAGGCACCACCCATCATATGGTTTATCATGTAACCCCCCGTCAAATGTCCAAGTACCATTATAAAATCATAAGACATAAAAAACATAATCGAAGGAAAACATTTCCACAATTTGATCACAATATATCACTTAAATATATTGACATAAAAAATACATTATAAAAACCATTTTCAATACCAAAATACATAAAATAGTATATGGTATTTATTTCATTTTAAAAACATTACAGATTTTTGAGGAAGCCAAAGACCAAATAATACTCACAGTGGAGGAAAAGGTTGTTGTCACCGCGTACATTAAAAGAAACATTCCTTTTTGTTGTTTAGTAAAACGCTTCGTAGAAAAAGATTCCTTTTGTTTAAAAGTAACAGTCAATGGGGTTTATACACCATATAAAATAAAGTTGTGTATAAACGAAATATGCCTCAATGAAACGAGATTGAGACGAAGTCCCTTATCTCGGGTCCGACTTGACTTGATCGTTATTTAACCTCCTGAATAATAAACTTGAGTTAATTTCTACTTTCTTAATAATCTTTTTCAAGTTCATTATTCCTTTTATATCACATATTATCTTGTCATGAACACTATGTAATTATTTAGGATAATAATGGTCGTTTTGTCAATATTTGGTACTTGAGTCAAAAGTGAACTTCATATATTTACATGTTGTTCACGTAGTCAAATATCCATTATCACAAGAATGATATTAATGATTTAGATGCCATATATATCATATATATCCAGTATATACATGCATTTATAATATTACATAATCATTTAGAGGTAAGAAACGAAATGGACCGTCCGTGGAGACGGTAATCCATACATACGCATGAACACTACTTCCATTTCTATTTCATATTTAATGGAATTAAAACATAATGATACATAATAGTATTATAATTTCAGTATGGTATCATATATAATATCATTAAATTTATCCTTTATACGTACCACATATGGTGTTAACGAATCCAATCACTTTGAGGGGGCGGTAGTCCGCACTTCCTAAAATAAAGATATCGCGTTTACCCATAAGGGATACCATAAAGGTATGCCATAAATGAAAAATGCAGAAGCTTAAGTAAAACATAAATATATTATATATAATATATAAATATAGTGACATCTTAATGTCCACCTTTGAAGGTGTTATATGAGTGTTGAACAATAATCGTTTCGTGATGCATAAATTCACCATCCACAGAAATAGTATGTTCTTTAACCAATAGATGAAGGTTTGTGTATGTGTAGCTCGAATACTTATTATAAAAACATCCTAGTATATTTAATATACTATATTTGTTACAAAATAAAGGAATAAAAAGAGTTTAGGGGGTTGGAGAAGCAAAATAAACCATAAGAACCCAAGAGAAGACACTACCTTTAAATCGGGTAACTCTTTTTCATTTGAGCTCAAAGGCTTCCTTGGGAAGAATTCTGCCCAAAGTGAGGATTCTAGGAGTAAGGGAGGGACTTGGAGAGACAATATGGGTAGGGTGTTTCCGAGCCAACGGCTTGAGAGGTGTGGGAATGGAGGTAGAGGTGGGGGCCTTTTATAAGAGGAGAGGAGGGGCGCTCTTGGAAAGTAAGGAAATGTTACTTTATTTTAGAATGATTTTCAGATTTTAATGGTCCCACATTGATTTGATTCGAGGATAAGGTGATAAGGGTTATAGATACACCCATCCAATAGGTTTTGGACATGTGTAGGTCATAGATTTTACATTATCTTTCCATTTTATTTAAATCGTTAAATAATGAGGTAATCGCTGCATCATCATGGTGTCATAAATAATTTAAATTATTTAATTTCTAAAAATTATAAAAAAAATATTACGATGAATGAAAGCTTTTTATCTTTCCAATGAATATTTATAGTCAAAAATATTACTTCTATAACCCCATGTAAAAATTGTTTTAGTAAAACAACTCATGTTTGTGACATTTTTATTTTAACATTAAATAAAAAGATATTAATGTCATTTTCCAACGAAAGTGGCTTCATGGGGTCCCCAAGTTGACCCATTTATTTTCTTGGTTTTCCATGAAACATTAAATGGGGTTAGAACTTGTGTATAGTTCATTTGATATTATTAAACATTATTTTTACCTTAAACTACACTAATTACCTCTAATCGCGATTAAAAACTTAAAAGTTACTATTCACGAAAAAATTAATTTAATACCATTGAACCACATTTTACTTCTTAATGAAAACCATGTATGTCAGATTTTTTAAATTCAAAACACAAAGGTGGTAAAATTTCATTTAAATGAAAAATCAGTTTTTTAAGTACCACTTAGTGGTTTCACTATTCATCAAAAATTGAAGTTTTTCAGAAAAATACCAAAAATTCACCCTAAGCTATATTTGATATTACGAATTCAAAAATGATGTCTATTTTAAAAAATTCAAAACATATATGTTGAATTAATTAATTTAATAATTAATTCCCGTTTTCAAAAAAATAGCGTGTTTTTATGAAACAAAAAGTATCAAAAGATTGACACTATTTCAAGTCCGATTTCATAGTGAAATTAATTCCAAAGACCACTATTGGAATAAATGGTAAAAATATATTCTAATTTCACTTTAAAACCACTTCAAAAAATAATCTAATCATATTAAAAAATTAGATTTAAAAGAGGTTTTGAATTAAAATACAACATTTTCACTATTCATTAAAAAATGATCTTTATCGGAAAAATACAGAAAATTTACACAAAGTAAATTTTGATGTCACAATTCTAAAGAAGAATTTTATTTGGTCCAATAGAATGTATAAGAGTGACCAAAACTATATTTAATGACGGTTCACCATCAAAAGTTGATTAGTGGACCTCTAGTGAAAATTAGAGTATATATGCCTAAAATTGAATTCTTTTCGTATTTTAAGCCTTTATCATTTATTGGATAAATGTAAAAACATTTAACAAACATATATAATAATATTTTAGTTATTTCTATTCATTCCCGCCAATATAACGGCTACATGTTAACTGTCATTTAAAATAATATTATTTCATTACTAGTGTGCAACGTAAGATTTCAAAGAAACTCTTTGTTGCGTATCGGGTACGCTATTGAACATAGCAATGCATTCAAAGTAAAATTAATTTTTAATTCACAAATATTAATAAATATGAAAATGTATTATTATTTATTTACCTTGGATGTTACATCCTTCCCCCCTTTTTGGAATTGTGTCCTCGCAATTTTATTCACTTATCAAAATAAGTGGTGGTATTTATCCCTCATAGCATTTTCAGATTCCCATGTGCCTCATCAACCATATGGTTTTTCCACAAATCCTTTACCTGGTGAATTACATTAT
Source organism: Viscum album (assembly GCA_963277665.1). Lineage (NCBI taxonomy): Eukaryota > Viridiplantae > Streptophyta > Magnoliopsida > Santalales > Viscaceae > Viscum > Viscum album. The sequence goes on along the minus strand of OY728160.1, from coordinate 1,590,683,809 downwards.
TTCTCAATACTTTCTCTCTTCGGTCAAGAATATGGACTGGTTGTTCTTCATAAGAGAGATTCTCTTCCAACCGAACTACCTCTGGGCTCAAAAATTGAGATGGAACTGGAATATATTTTCTCAACATCGAATCCTGAAAAACATTGTGTACCTGAGATAAACTCAGAGGTAGAGCCACTCGGTAAGCAACTGATCCAACTTTCTCCAGAACACTATATGGTCCAATGAACCTTGGACTCAGCTTTCCTTTCTTACCAAATCGCACAACACTCTTCCATGGTGAAACTTTGAGAAAAAAATGATCACCTACCTCGAATGATAGATCCTTCCTCCGGTTATCTACATAACTTTTCTATCTGCTCTGAGCTATTTTCATGTGTTTTGAAATAAATGGAACTTTCTCTGCAATATCTTCTACCAAATCTGGTCTCATCAGCTTCCTTTCACCCACTTCATCCCAAAAAGCTAGAGTTCGACACTATTTACCATATAATGCTTCAGATGGAGCCATATGTATACTGTAATGAGAACTGTTATTATATGAAAACTCAACCAAAGAAAGATGTTGGTCCCAACATCCCTGATAATCAAATGAGCAGGCACATTGCATATCCTCCAATGTTTGAATTGTTCGTTCTGACTACCCATCTGATTGAGGACGAAAAGCTGTACTAAAATTTAATTCAGTACCCACCGACTTCTGAAGGCATTTCCAAAAGTTAGAAGTGAACCTGGGATAATGGTCAGATACAATAGAGAGAGGAACTCCATGTAACCTGACTATCTCTTTAAGATAAAAATGAAAAAGTTGATCTAGAGAGAAATTATCTCGAATAAGAAGGAAATGAGAAGATTTAGTCAATCGATCAAAAATAACCCAGATTGCATTATTACCTCGAGACGAATTCTGTAATCCCAAAAAAAGTCCATGGATATATTCTCCCATTACTACTCTAGCACTGGTAAAGGCTGAAGCATCCCTTTTAGTAACTACCGCTCTGCTTTAACCTGCTAACAAGTCAAACACTTCACAGTAAAATCATCAATATCTCTTTCCATTCCATCCCACCAGTAATACTCCCGAAGATCTCTATACATCTTAGTACTGCCATGATGACATGAAATTGGAGAATTATGAGCTTCACATAACAACTATCTCTTCAATTGTGAATCACAAGGAACACACAATCTCTTCCCAAATCTCAAAACAAAAATAATTATCAATGTTGAATTCAGGCAACTTACCTTTCTGAACCATCTCTACCTTTTTCTACAACTCACTGTCTTGCTTCTGTGCTTGCTTGATTCTGTCTGATAGAGAAGATTTCACTTATAACTGAAACAAAATAGAAGTAAACCCTACACCAATTACTTCTATGCCAAATTTCATCAAATCCTTAACCAAGGGATCACGTTCCAAATGCAACATGGTTAATTAAGAATTACTTTTTCGACTCAAAGCATCGGCCACTTTATTTTCTTTTCCCGGATGGTAATGAATTGTAAAATCATAATCCTTGATTAATTCCAGCCATCTCTTCTATCTCTTGTTAAATTCTTTCTGAGTGAATATATACTTTAAAATTTTTTCATCAGTATATATTTTACACTTTACTCCATACAAATTATGCCTCCAAATTTTTAGAGAAAAAACAACAACATCTAATTCCAAATCATGTGTAGGGTAATTTTCCTCATGAGTTTTCAACTGACATGAAGCATATGCAATTACCTGATCATTCTGCATAAGGTCACAATCAAGTCCCTTTAACGAAGCATCACTGTATATAACAAACTCACCATTCCTGGAAAAAAGTTCCAATACTGGAGCATTCACCAATCTTCTTTTCAACTCCTGAAAACAATCATCACATTCTTTTGTCCAGATAATCTTATCACCCTTCCGAGTTAGATTAGTCATTGGACTAGATAACCGTGAAAAATTTTCAACAATCCTTTGGTCATAACCTGCCAAACCAAGGAAACTATGGATCTCGGTTACAGTTGTGGGTCTTGGCCATTCTTCATCAAATTTTGTTTTAGCAGGATCAATAGTTATTCCATTTGTTGAAACAATGTGACCAAGGAAGGAAATTTGTTGTAACCAAAACTCACACTTGCTAAATTTTCCATATAGTTTATTTTCTTTTAAGGTTTGCAAGATAAACCTTAAATTACTTTCATGCTCCTCTTTACTTTTAGAAAACACCAAAATATCATCATTGAAAACAACCAAAAACATATCCTAGAACTCATGGAAAATTCTATTCATAAAGTCCATGAATACATCAGGTGCATTGGTTAACCCAAAAGGCATAACTACAAATTCATAATGGCCATATCTAGTACGGAACGCAGTCTTCGGAACGTCTGATTATTTTACATTCAACTGATGGTACCCCGACCTCAAGTCAATCGTCAAAAAATACTGAGCTCCTTGGTGCTGATCAAACAAATCATCGATATGATGCAACAGATACTTGTTCTTAACAGTGATATTATTCAAGGCTCTATAATCAATTCAAAGTCTCATTGAACCATCTTTCTTTTTAACAAAAAAGACAGGAGCACCCCATAGTGATGTGCTAGGTCGAATGAAACCTCTATCTAATAACTTCTGTAATTCTTTTTTTAACTCTAAAATTTCAACTTGATCCATTCGATAAGGAGGTTTTGAAATTGGCTTAGAATCAGGAACTAAGTGAACAGTAAATTCAACTTCCCGATCATGAACAATACCAGGCAAATCATTAGGAAAAACATCAAGACACTCATTTACCACTGGAACATCATTAATTTGAACAGTTCCCTTGTTTTCAACGATATGAGCAAGATAACATTCCTTTCCATCTTTTACTAGTTTCTTGACTTCCTGATATGTTATCAAAATCAAGGGTTTATTCTTGTACACAAACTGAAAATATTTCTGAAAAGAAAGCATTTTAGCTCTGCATTGAAACGTAGAATGATAAACAGAAAGCCAATCCATGCCCAAAATAACATCAAACTCTACTAGTGGCAAAAAATAATGTTTGCAGGTAGATTCATTCTGCACACAAGGATAGGAAGGTTCTTATAATTTCTTTTTTTCTCAAAATTTCCTCCGTGTGTTTTTACAATAAGTTCTGGATTCATATCTTGAGATGGAATTTCCAATTTACTAGAAAACTTCTCAGAAATGAAAGAATGTGTAGACCCTAAATTAAAAAACATATTGGCATAATCTGAACAAACAAATAGTGTACCTGATACTACTTCATTCAACGACCCAAAATCTTCTAAAGTAGTTTCAAAGGATTTCACCACCAATACCTGCTTGTATTATGACTCCTTTCCCCCAGTTGAGTTCTTTGTTTGACACTCATTTTCATAATGAACCATTTAATTACACTTAAAACATCTTACCACTGGCTTTTCATTGCCTACCTGATCATCTTCCTTACAGTTACGAGCAATATGACCAGACTTACCACACCAAAAGGACATTCTAGACATGGATAAACATTCTCCAGGATGAATTTTACCACACTTCTAACAGGATGGATATTTTGTTTTCTTAACTCCTTGCTTCATTGATGAATTCTTCCCCTTTTCCTGCCAACCAGACCTCTTATTATGTCGTTTTTCAAAGAACACCTGATCATCGGCAAACTTCATTTCCACCTTTTCCGCACATCGTACAAGTATTTCATAACTTCTGAACTCACGAGAAGATAAATCCCTTCGATACTTTGGCTTTAATCATGAGTAAAAACTGTTGATTTTACTATCAAGATCTCGTATGAAGTTTGGAGCATACCTTGCCAGTCGAGTTAACTTTGCTTCATAAGCAGCAACTGAGTCATCCTCCTGCCTCAATTATAGAAATTGTTTTTCCATACTAAGACGAACCACCTTAGGAAAATATTTCTCAAGAAACATACCTTTGAATTCGTCCCAGTGAAGATCATCAATCTCATCACTATCCCTGATATTTTCCACCATCGACCACCACTGATCAGCTTCACCTTCGAAATGGTAAACAGCAAGACTAACATTTTGATGTTCTGAACACTCCATGACATCAATAATATTCTCTAGCACTTTAATCCACCCTTCAGTTAGCATAGGGTCAGATGATCCTATGAATGATGGGGGGTGTTGCCTCATGAAATGTTCCACCACTGACATGTTCCTCTGCGGTTGATCTGGCTGATCTCGTGCATGGATACGACCACCATTTATAGCCTGAGTCAACTGTGCCATTACGGCAACAAACTGTTTATTTCCGATTCTGACCATCTCAGGTTGCTTATTTGGAAGGTTCTCTTCCTCCTGATGTCGTCCCAACATAGCTGCTTTGTTTCCTCTGCGGAAAGCCATTCTGAACACAGAAATATCTTAGGCGAAGAAACATAGTAATATGTAAATGCTATATCATTTCAATCATAACATAAATTAATTTATAATTTAACACTTTTCTAACTCTTAAAGTTTTCTAAACTGACCTCTGATACCAATTATAAGGCCATTTCCTTAAACCTTACTTAATATTGAATTAAATGAATAATTTACATTGAGGATATTTTCAGGTTTAGAGTTTTAGAGAATTAGTACATAACTATTACATCTCAAAAGATTACAAAGTAGAAACTTCTACTAAGCTTCCATAAAATAAAAACTCTTAAAAAGAAACATGTCTAGTTCCATTTTTTAGATTGCAAGACTTTCCCTTGATCCCATCCTTGACCTAATTCCAAATTTGTCCTGTGAAAAACGTTTCAAAAAAACATGGGGTGAGCATAAAAAGTTCAGTAAGGGATACACAAAGAATGAAAACTGTTAGTTTTTTAAAATAATAAGTATACCATGTATAATTTATCAAAGTAATACCTTCAACTTTATGAAGTAGTAAAAACTCTTCACTGAATAAAATATCATTACTTACCCTTTTGTAACCAAAATATTACCATAAAACCCATATAGAGAACACATAATATATAAAGGTAACTTGGGACATAAACATACTTAAGTGGAATAACCATACAGTCAACTTCCACATGTATCACTTAATGGAATAGCCATTCAGCTAACTTCAATACATACTTAATGGAATAGACATACGACCGACTTCCATACCCAATGCATTGGAGGTTATAATGTAAACACCCGTCTTGGTATTCATGGCACCACCCGTCATATGGTTCATCACGTAACCACCCGTCAAATGTCTAAGTACCATTATAAAATCATAAAACATAAAACAAATATAATGGAAAGAAAACATTTCCACACTTTGATCACAATATATAACTTTAATATATTGACATAACAAATCAATTATAAAAACCATTTTCAATACCAAAATACATAAAAGAGTATATGGTATTTATTTCATTTTAAAAACAATACGGCTTGTTGAGGAAGCCAAAGACCAAATAATACTCGCGGCGGCAGATAATGTCGTTGTCATCGCGTACGTTAAAAGAAACATTCCTTTTTGTAATTTCATAAAATGATTTGTATAAAAAGATTCCTTTTGTATAATAATAAAATTCAAAGGGGTTTATACACCGTAAAAAATAATGTTGTGTATAAAACGAAATATGCCTCAATGAAAAGAGATTGAGACGAAGTCCCTTACCTCGGGTATGACTTGACTCGATCGTTCTTTAACCCCCTAAATAATAAACTTGAGTTAAATTATACATTCATACGAACCTTTTTCAAGTTCATTATTCCTTTTATATCCCCTATTATCTTGTCATGAACACTATGTAATTATTTAGGATAATAATGGTCGTTTTGTCGATATTTTGTACATGAGTCAAAAGTGAACTTCTTATATTTAAACGTTGTTCACGTAGTCAAATATACATTATCTAAAGAATGATATTCATGATTTAAATTCCATATATATCATATATATCCAGTATATACATGCATTTATAATATTACATAATCATTTAGAGGTAAGAAATGAAATGCACCGTTCATGGAGACGATAAGCCGTACGTACGCATGAACGCTACTTCAATTTCTATTACATATTTAATGGAATTCAAACATAATGATACATAATAGTATTATAATTTCAGTATGGTATCATATATAATATCATTAAATTTATTCTTTATATGTACCAAATATGGTGTTAACGAATCAAATCACTTTGAGGGGGCGATAGTCCGCACTTCCTAAAATGAAGATATCGCGTTTACCCATAATGGAAACAATAAAGGTATGCCATAAATGAAAAATACAGAAGCTTAAGTAAAACATAAATATATTATATATAATTTATAAATATAGTGACATCTTAATGGCCACCTTTGAAGGTTTTATATGAGTGTTGAACAATCATCGTTTGGTGGGGCAGAAATTAGCCATCCACAAAAACAGTATGTTCTTTAACCATTAGATGAAGGTGTGTGTATGTGTAGCTCGAATCCTTATTATAAAAAAAACCTAGTATATTTTAGATACTGTAGTTTTTAAAAAATAAAGGAATAAAAATAGTTTAGGGGGTTGGAGAAGCAAAATAAAACATAAGATCACAAGAGAAGACACTACCTTTAAATCGGGTAACTCTTTTTCATTTGAGCTCAAAGGCATCCTTGGGAAGAATTCTGCCCAAAGTGAGTCTTCTAGGAGTAATAGAGGGATGTGTAGAGACAAAATGGGTAGGGTTTGGCCGAGACAAAGGCTTGAGAGGTGTGGGTAAGGAGGTAGATGTGGGGGCCTTTTATAAGAGGAGAGGAGGGGCACTCTTGGAAAGTAAGGAAATGATACTTTATTTTAGAATGCGTTTCATATTTTAATGGTCCCAAATTGATGTTTTTCGAGGATAAGGTGATAAGGGTTCTAAATCCACCCATCAAATAGGTTTTTTACATGTTTAGGTCTAAGATTGTACATTATCTTTCCATTTTATTTAAATCGTTAAATAATGAGGTAATCGCTGCATCATCATGGTGTCATAAATAATTTAATTTATTTAATGTCTAAAAATTATAAAACAAATACTATAATATTGGAAATCTTTTTATATTTATAATTAATATTTATATTCAAAAATATGACTTTTATAACCCCATGTCAAAATTGTTTTAGTAAAACAACTCATGTTTGTGACATTTTTATTTTAACATTAAATAAAAAGATATTAATGTCATTTTCAAACCAAAGTAGCTTTATGGGGTCCCCATGTTGACCCATGGATTTTCCTGGTCGTCCATGAAATATAAAATGAGGTTAGAACATGTGTAAAGTTCATTTAATATTATTAAAACATTATTTTGACCTTAAACTACACTAATTACCTCTAATCGCGATTAAAAACTTAAAAGTTACTATTCAACAAAAAAAAAATTAATCCCGTTGAACCACATTTTAATTATTAATTACAACCATGTATGTCATATTTTTGAAATTAAAAACACAAATGTGGTAAAATTTCATTTAAATGAAAAATTAGTAATTTAAGTACCACTTAGTGGTATCATTATTCATCAAAAATTGAAGTTTTTTAGAAAAATACCAAAAATTCACCCTAAGCTATATTTGATATTCCTAAATCAAAAATGATGTCTATTTTACAAAATTCAAGACATATAAGTTTAATTAATTAATTTAATAATTAATTCCCGCTGTCAAAACAAATAACGTGTTTTTATGAAACAAAAAGTATCAAAAGATTGACACTAGTTCAAGTCCGATTTCAAAGTGAAATTAATTCCAACGACCACTATTGGATTAAATGGTAAAAATATATTATAATTTAAATTTAAAACATCTTCAAAAGATAATCTAATAATATTAAAAAAATAGATTAAAAAGTGGTTTTGTATTAAAATACAACATTTTTCACTATTCATTAAAAAATGATCTTTATTGGCAAAATACAGAAAAATTACACAAAGTAAATTTTGATGTCACAATTCTAAAAAAGAATTTTATTTGGTCCAATAGAATTTATAAGAGTGACCAAAACTATATTTAATGATGGTTCGCCATCAAAAGTTGATATGTGGACCTTTAGTGAAAATTAGAGTCTATATGCCTAAAATTGAATTATTTTCGTATTTTAAGCCTTTATCATTTATTGGATAAATGTAAAAACATTTAACAAACATATATAATCATATTTTACTTATTTCTATTCATTCCTGCCAATACAACAGCTACGTGTTAACTGACATTTAAAATAATATTATTTTATTACTAGGGTGCAATGTAAGATTTCAAAGAAACTATTTGTTGCGTATCAGGTAAGCTATAGAACATAGCAACCCATTAAAAGTAAAATTAATATTTAATTCAAAAATATTAATAAATATTAAAATTTATTATTTTTTATTTACCTGGGATGTTACACATTATGTTTTTTCAATTATCCTATATAAATGGGAATTTGATATCCAATGAAAAAAACACTCACCATGGAAAAAGTGTGTGTAATTATTAAAAATGAACATGTGTAAAGGAGTATAATAAATATAAAAACTATTATAATCATTTATTTTGGAATAATAAATAAAATTTTATAAAATTTTACTTAGTTATCCACCCAGATATTTTCACATACTTGGCTTGGTATAATCACCTATAAACCTTATTGGCTTTGTAATATTCTTATTTTTTACCCATTTTATTTGGAAAAACCTCATGTGTACCCCCATTAGATTTCGATAAATCATCCATTATACTCATGGTATTGGTTTATATCCTCTTGTGCAACTTTTTTATTGGGAAAACCCCTCTCATGTACCCATTTTCTTAGGGAAAATCATTATGTGTACACGTTCCATTGTTTTAAATCTTCCCATGTAGCCTTGGGTTTGGGTTGTATCCTCTCATTTACCATATTGTATTCATGATATTTAAACATTACCAAATCATTTGAGGTCTATAAACCATTCCAAAGAAAAAATGGTTTTCAATATTAAATATTTCTTATTTAATTAAATTTGAGACAAAAAACCCTTATCTTGAATTAAAGTTTATTTCATCACACTATAACTATAACATCACGACCAAAGTGACACTAAACCAAAACCCCGAGCTGGTTCACCACATGACCTGAAGAACACCTCTATATATACTGATGGCCATAGACTTGAAGTGATGTAATGAAAAGGAATGTTGGTAAACCTTACCCTCTTTACTATATTAATATAACCTCATAAATCAAGATAAACATTGACAAGAAATAATGAAAAATATGAAAACATCCCATACCACAATCCAAAAATGAGGAAGTACTAAATATAAAAAGTTGTAAACATGTCATGTCATGATACTATAACCTGATTAAAGGAAAAAAAAATAACACACTTAAGGAAATCCCGAAAATGGGTCTCAAAATCATTTATGTTCTCCTCATCAATATTCTATCCCATCTCTAATATCATCCATATTTCATAGATAAATATTACTTTTCCTGACCTGGAACCTTTAATTCTACTTAGGTACCCAATTCGTACTCAAGAATTGGGTGAACAAATTTTTAGGGAATCACCAATATTTTCTACAACAATATCAATTATCATAATAGTGTATTTATAAGAATAATAAATAATGATGATGGATAATTAAAATTGATTTATTATTAATAAAATTTTAAATTAACCTCAAATATTCTTAGTTCCAACTGATACCTACAACCATCAAATTTAAATTGGAATATATTTATCATTTTAACATCATGTAAAAGGAGAAAAATGAATACATAAAACTATCTTGAGTCCATGTAATAAAATGATATATAGTACTCCATGTATGACCATCTAATTAAAGAAATGAATTTCCCTATCCATACCATTGGAGTGAGGTGTATCAGTCCATCCTATGAAACATTCTATGAATAGGGGTGCTTGGAGCATCAGTATGGACCACCCAAAAGAAATGATCATTAGTACAAGAACATCCCACCAGACATTATTCAAATTCCCAAAAGGTAATCTTCAAGTATGTCTTATCATACAATAAGAAAATGGGTGAACCATTACTGTAACAGCCCAAGATTTTATAAAAAAAAAAATATTCTTTTTAATTTTATTAATGTCTTGTGTTGTACGCTACACCAAAAGAAGCTTGCACAACACACATCCTTGACTTGTCTTGCATTACACGCAATCGCGACCTTCCTCGATAGCGTGTGTAGTACACAATACCGAGTTTCACTAAACAACGATATGCTATAAAAATATTATTAAAACTAGCCGTTATGAATAGTAATAACCACTTTTTGAAATCCAGTAAATCTTATTTTTCAAAATGAACTTTATTTTTGGATTCGGAGTATCGAATTTAGCCTAAGGTGAAATTTTGGTACTTTTCGGATAACTTTCATATTCTGATGAATAGTGAAAATTACTAAATTATAATTAAAAACAACTTTTTTAATCGAAATAATTAATAGTGATAAATCATTAATTTGAGTGGTTTTAAAGTATATTTAGAATATATTTTTACAATTTAATACAATGTTGGTCATTGGACGTAATTTCACATTTAAACTAGACATAAACAAGTGTCAATCTTTTGATACATATTGTTTCTTAAAAACAAGCTATTTGTTTTAACAGCGGGATTTAATTATAAAATTAATTAATGCAACTTTTATGTTATGAATTTGGTAAAATAGACTTCATTTTTGAATTCGGAATATGAAATATAGCTTGGGATGAAATTTTGGCATTGTTCTGAAAAACATCAATTTTTGATGAATAGTGAAACCACTAAGTGGTAGGTTAAAAACTGAATTTTGCATAAAACTTAATTTTACCGCTTCTGTGAATGGAATTTCGAAAATCCGAGAGACACGGTTAATATCAAGGACTAAAATGTGGTTCAATGAGATAAAAATAATTTTTTGGTGAATAGTAACTTTTTACGATTTTTACCGCGGTTAATAGTAAATAGGGTAACTAAGGGTAAATATGATATTAATATTACCCTAACACATGTCCTAATTCTATTGGACAAGTGTAATTCGACCAAAAACAAACTTAGGAATAAAATATGACCATTTAGGCCCACTTGGATTAGATTAGGACATTTATTATTAAAAGAAGGGTTAAAATAGTTAAAATCAAAGTTTAATAAGTAAATCATTTTTAATTTGGGGTTATACATAAGATAAATTCGACTATAAATATTCATTAGAAAGCTAAAAAGATTTCCTACATGATGGTATTTTATTTGTAATTTTTAGACATCAAATAATATAATTTATTTATGACACAAAAATGATGCAGTAATTATCTTATTAATGAAATATTGACATAATTGATAATATAAATACCAAAATAAATGTAATTTAAGACTTTTTATGAATTCCACTAATTTTATAGGTTACTATGATATATTAATGTTGATTTAATTAACTTGGTTCGAACATTTAATTCTGTTATGACTCTCACAAAATTCATATATCAAATAGTGTCAAAATTGACACAAAATAGTTTTTAAATCAAATATTATATTATTAATTGTTATTTTATTCCTAAAAATCTAAGATTCGGCCAAATGACTTAGATAAGGATATATATATTAATAATAAACAATTTGGGGTTCGTTTGGCATGTTATAGTAAGTGTATTAACCATATTGTGAAAGAAAACAAAAAGACACGGTAAAAGTTAAATTATTTAACTTAGAGTTAAATCTAATTGATAAGGTTAAAATAAGAACCTAAACTTGTCTAAATCTTATTGGTTGATAGGATTTCGACCCATCCCCACTTTAGCTTCGAAATAAGACCCTTTGGAACCATTATAAACCGATTTTGACTTTAATATAAAATAATATTTTGAGATATTCCTAAGGTGCCCCTCTCCTCCCCTATAAAAGGACACCTCCTCCCCCTCCTCCTCACACCAATTTGAGCACTCAAGCTCGGCCAACCCCTGCCAATTTCTCCTCTCCACTTCCCTAGCAACATCCTAGAGGTTATGGTCTTCCTCAAAGACCAATTCTGGTGCCCTAAGAGGAGGTCTCAAAGAGGCACTTCAAAGAAGAGGAGGTTCGGACACTTACAAAGCAAGTCGGACCTAAGGTAAGGGAAATATCACAATCTCATTTTTATCCGAGATTGTTTATTCGTAAGTATTTACTGGGGTGTATTTTATCATCCACATCCATGTTCCCTCAATATGAAATATTGTTTCCATCCACTTGCAATAGTTTAAATCCAATTTTACCCTTAGGTGAGTTTTTAGTAAAGAATATGAAAGGAATCTTTTGTCGTTTTTCCGTACGAGGTACTTTTTGACTTTTCCGACAAAAGTACGAAGAATGTTTTTTTTAACTTAATACGGCACGAACGGATTTCTACTGTTTTACAAAGCCTTATTTTCATGAAGCTTCCTCTAAAATAATTCATGACTATTTTCAATAAAATCTCTTTCTTTTAAAATTGCATGATGTTTTGTGAAAAGAAATTGATTTTGAAGAAGAAAGGATATTTTCCTCAAGAATTCAATTCAAGTGTTTTATCAAAATTATTTTCCATATAAGATAATAAAGGGTTCTGTTTCTATCCATATTTTTACATTGATTTGACTATGTTGTGATGGAATTATGTTTATGAATTCCATTGTCTTATATGAATGGTTTTATGATGTCATGCTGTTTAAGAATCCCATTTTTATTACATGGGTTATGCGATGATGTATGATTTATGATTTTGTGGCACACATAAGAAAGGATTCATTAAGAGATGGGTGGGACCTATATCTCCCTCCAATGCATTGGGTAAATATTTCATATCTCATGAGATAGACATGGCTGGAATGGTAGGTTATACCGGTTCAGTGAAACAGGACTGAAACGAGGATTACTCGATTCAGAAATGGACTTTGTCCACTAAGATAGTCTTGGCAATGAGTCTTGACTAACAAGAAATGATTCTCTATGATTATGTGTGTATGCCACAATGAGTAATGTTTTAAGTTATGATTTCATTTCACTACTATGATTTATCCCATGTTATGGAATTATGCTCTCTTTTGCAGGTTAAGATTTCCAAAAATGTTATGTTCTTATGAAAATTATGTGATTGATATTTCCTTTGTTTACCCTTACTGAGCATTTGAGCTCACCCTTTTATGTTTTCTTTTCCCCAGGATATAAAGAAAGGTTTTAGGTAAAAAAAAAAGGAAGATCTTTATGAGAGATGTTGAAGATCTTTCCCCACGATTAGAAGATTATACTCCGAGTTTCCAAAGACACTAAACTATTACGGTCCTTGTGTGTGTGTTTTTGTTATGTACTAAGAATTCCGCAAAAGTAATGTAAAGTCTATGTACGTCAGGCTTCGGGTCTCTACAGTTGGTATCAGAGGAAAGGTTTAGTCAACCTTTGGAAACTAGGATGCGAGAACGTTAGTGAGATCCCTAGAGATATTTCTAAGGTATGTCTAGGGATGTCCCTAAGGATAAGTATACGTATAAGATACAGTCCTAGAACTACGTTAACGATCATAGAATTTAACCTAAGAAGTTAGATATTGAGGATACTTCCCCTTTACTATGTTGTTTTCTCTAGCATGATTTTTGCCTCTCACAAAATTATTTTTGTGTTTTAGTTAATGGAGGGAACCAAAAGGAATTCGGTTAACAGTAAATCCAATGGACAAATTGGTGACTATGAGAATCAAAATTGTGTAATGCCTAGAGAGAAAGATGTTGTGATTATGCCGAATCAGTCATCGCGATATATGATTAACAAGGTGAAATTTAGTGGTATGCCTAATTCATCAAAGAAGAGGAAGATAGACTATTATGCATGTTCGCATGTTGAGGAGTATAAAGAAAGGAAGATTGAGATTTCTAAAGAAGGGAAGAAGAACCTTGAGGAATACCTCAAATGGAGGGACCGATGTTATCTGTGTGGAGAAAAGGGTCATAGAGTGACAGATTGTTATGGAGTTCAATGTCTTATTTGTGAAGAACATGGGCATTACCCAACTCAATGCCCTGACCTAAAAAGTTACTTCTAAATCAAGGAAGGACTTATTCCAGGACAATCATTGAAGTGGATGGACTGAAGTGTTTATGTATTGGTATTCAAGAATAATGTTGTTGAGGTACTTTTATGGTGTATTGGAATATTTATGTATTGGTCTAATGTGGTATTCGAAGTGATTGAGGTATTTTTGGAAAAAGAATGATATGCGCATAATGAAGGTAAAATGAGAAAATGAAATATTTGACAGTATTCATGAGCTCATGATTAATATAAGGACTAAGTGATATCATGGTTTGAGTATATAGAATTTTGAGGATTTTGGTATGTGGAAAGTGTTAACATTTAACTGCATTCATGTTTTCACCAAGGTTCAATGGGTATTCAAGAGTATACATGATTAAGGCCTTTGAATGTTTGGAATGTATCTTATGATATATGGGGATCAACGATGGTATTAAATCTCTGGTAATCGTTTTCACTATATTATGAGAGTGGACTGCAGTATTATGTATAAGCCTAAAGATTAGACTGGATTATGTTGGACATAAGTTAGTATTGTTTAAGGATAGAAGATGGGATGTTATAGTAACGTAGTTTTATAAAAAGGGACAACCTGCAGGACGGGCGACAACCCATCGCTTCGGACAAGGCTGTAGGAATCGAACCCACAACCGAAGTGCGACTGGCCTTTATCGCCTACCACTAGCCTACAGGAAGTCCCTCTTTAGTAGAAACTAGTTTTATTATATTAAGCAGTATGATATATGAAGTATAAGTCCATATGTGATTAATCTCACTATAGATCGACTTATGTATATAATTTTGCTAACCTTTTGTTTGAAACAGATGGAATGACCCGTCATTCTGTCACATGATCTGCTAACACTTCACGAATAACAAATTCAACTTCATTTATTTAACAGATGAAGTGGAAATTGTTAAAGGCACGAACAACAGTGAGATTGTACCAAAATAAAGTAAATATTTATTCTAATTCAAATTCTTTAACTTTAGGGAAATGATCTTGAAAACCAAAAATGTTGTCCTAGTTCTCTTATACCTGATGAATCATATGGTACCTTAGATCGTCACAAATTTATGGATTTGTGATTACTGGATTTTCCATAGCCATGTTCTCTACCACTCTCCATCAGAACATGATGGTTAGATTTCTCTTCCATATCCATATTTTCACCTATGTGGAAACCCAGTGATTAGTTTATTTGGGTAATCGTTACATTTCATACTTTAGTTTTTTAAAGCCAAGTTTTGGTATTCCCTTTTATGATGTGGGTTTCTATTAAAGAAACATTCAAATAGTAAACCATTTATAACCCCGACGAATTTCGAGGGAGAAATTCATTTTAAGGGGGGTAGAATGTAACAGCCCAAGATTTTATAAAAAAAAAATATTCTTTTTAATTTTATTAATGTCTTGTGTTGTACGCTAAACCAAAAGGAGCTTGCACAACACACATCCTTGACTTGTCTTGCATTACACGCAATCACGACCTTCCTCGATAGCGTGTGTAGTACGCAATACCGAGTTTCACTAAACAACGATATGCTATAAAAATATTATTAAAACTAGCAGTTATGAATAGTAATAACCACTTTTTGAAATCCAGTAAATCTTATTTTTCAAAATGAACTTTATTTTTGGATTCGGAGTATCGAATTTAGCCTAAGGTGAAATTTTGGTACTTTTCGGATAACTTTCATATTCTGATGAATAGTGAAAATTACTAAATTATAATTAAAAACAACTTTTTTAATCGAAATAATTAATAGTGATAAATCATTAATTTGAGTGGTTTTAAAGTATATTTAGAATATATTTTTACAATTTAATACAATGTTGGTCATTGGACGTAATTTCACATTTAAACTAGACATAAACAAGTGTCAATCTTTTGATACATATTGTTTCTTAAAAACACGCTATTTGTTTTAACAGCGGGATTTAATTATAAAATTAATTAATGCAACTTTTATGTTATGAATTTGGTAAAATAGACTTCATTTTTGAATTCGGAATATGAAATATAGCTTGGGATGAAATTTTGGCATTGTTCTGAAAAACATCAATTTTTGATGAATAGTGAAACCACTAAGTGGTAGGTTAAAAACTGAATTTTGCATAAAACTTAATTTTACCGCTTCTGTGAATGGAATTTCGAAAATACGAGAGACACGGTTAATATCAAGGACTAAAATGTGGTTCAATGAGATAAAAATAATTTTTTGGTGAATAGTAACTTTTTACGATTTTTACCGCGGTTAATAGTAAATAGGGTAACTAAGGGTAAATATGATATTAATATTACCCTAACACATGTCCTAATTCTATTGGACAAGTGTAATTCGACCAAAAACAAACTTAGGAATAAAATATGACCATTTAGGCCCACTTGGATTAGATTAGGACATTTATTATTAAAAGAAGGGTTAAAATAGTTAAAATCAATGTTTAATAAGTAAATCATTTTTAATTTGGGGTTATACATAAGATAAATTCGACTATAAATATTCATTAGAAAGCTAAAAAGATTTCCTACATGATGGTATTTTATTTGTAATTTTTAGACATCAAATAATATAATTTATTTATGACACAAAAATGATGCAGTAATTATCTTATTAATGAAATATTGACATAATTGATAATATAAATACCAAAATAAATGTAATTTAAGACTTTTTATGAATTGCACTAATTTTATAGGTTACTATGATATATTAATGTTGATTTAATTAACTTGGTTCGAACATTTAATTCTGTTATGACTCTCACAAAATTCATATATCAAATAGTGTCAAAATTGACACAAAATAGTTTTTAAATCAAATATTATATTATTAATTGTTATTTTATTCCTAAAAATCTAAGGTTCGGCCAAATGACTTAGATAAGGATATATATATTAATAATAAACAATTTGGGGTTCGTTTGGCATGTTATAGTAAGTGTATTAACCATATAGTGAAAGAAAACAAAAAGACACGGTAAAAGTTAAATTATTTAACTTAGAGTTAAATCTAATTGATAAGGTTAAAATAAGAACCTAAACTTGTCTAAATCTTATTGGTTGATAGGATTTAGACCCATCCCCACTTTAGCTTCGAAATAAGACCCTTGGGAACCATTATAAACCGATTTTTACTTTAATATAAAATAATATTTTGAGATATTCTTAAGGTGCCCCTCTCCTCCCCTATAAAAGGACACCTCCTCCCCCTCCTCCTCACACCAATTTGAGCACTCATGCTCGGCCAACCCCTGCCAATTTCTCCTCTCCACTTCCCTAGCAACATCCTAGAGGTTCTGGTCTTCCTCAAAGACCAATTCTAGTGCCCTAAGAGGAGGTCTCAAAGAGGCACTTCAAAGAAGAGGAGGTTCGGACACTTACAAAGCAAGTCGGACCTAAGGTAAGGGAAATATCACAATCTCATTTTTATCCGAGATTTTTTATTCGTAAGTATTTACTGGGGTGTATTTTATCATCCACATCCATGTTCCCTCAATATGAAATATTGTTTCCATCCACTTGCAATAGTTTAAATCCAATTTTACCCTTAGGTGAGTTTTTAGTAAAGAATATGAAAGGAATCTTTCGTCGTTTTTCCGTACGAGGTACTTTTTGACTTTTCCGACAAAAGTATGAAGAATGTTTTTTTTAACTTAATACGGCACGAACGGATTTCTACTGTTTTACAAAGCCTTATTTTCATGAAGCTTCCTCTAAAATAATTCATGACTATTTTCAATAAAATCTCTTTCTTTTAAAATTGCATGATGTTTTGTGAAAAGAAATTGATTTTGAAGAAGAAAGGATATTTTCCTCAAGAATTCAATTCAAGTGTTTTATCAAAATTATTTTCCATATAAGATAATAAAGGGTTCTGTTTCTATCCATATTTTTACATTGATTTGACTATGTTGTGATGGAATTATGTTTATGAATTCCTTTATCTTATATGAATGGTTTTATGATGTCATGCTGTTTAAGAATCCCATTTTTATTACATGGGTTATGCGATGATGTATGATTTATGATTTTGTGGCACACGTAAGAAAGGATTCATTAAGAGATGGGTGGGACCTATATCTCCCTCCAATGCATTGGGTAAAGATTTCATATCTCATGAGATAGACATGGCTGGAATGGTAGGTTATACCGGTTCAGTGAAACAGGACTGAAACGAGGATTACTCGATTCAGAAATGGACTTTGTCCACTAAGATAGTCTTGGCAATGAGTCTTGACTAACAAGAAATGATTCTATATGATTATGTGTGTATGCCACAATGAGTAATGTTTTAAGTTATGATTTCATTTCACTACTATGATTTATCCCATGTTATGGAATTATGCTCTCTTTTGCAGGTTAAGATTTCCAAAAATGTTATGTTCTTATGAAAATTATGTGATTGATATTTCCTTTGTTTACCCTTACTGAGCATTTGAGCTCACCCTTTTATGTTTTCTTTTCCCCAGGATATAAAGAAAGGTTTTAGGTAAAAAAAAGGAAGATCTTTATGGGAGATGTTGAAGATCTTTCTCCACGATTAGAAGATTATACTCCGAGTTTCCAAAGACACTAAACTATTACGGTCCTTGTGTGTGTGTTTTTGTTATGTACTAAGTATTCCGCAAAATTAATGTAAAGTCTATGTACGTCAGGCTTCGGGTCTCTACAATTACATTTCACAATATTTCCATGGTTCATTTCATTGAACATGTTCTCAATTCCTAAAGGAAACTCATTTCATCATATGTGAAAATTACAACAATTGTCACCACTTTTCAAACCATTTTACCACATAAAAATTCCTATTTTACCATTTATTACATTTACCAATTTACAAACCATAACTCATTTAACTCATTAATGTTAAAAAAACCCTTATGAAATGTTATAATTCCAAACATAATTATCATTGGATAAATCTCATTTACCTTTGAATTCATCATTTAACCACTCATTTCATTTTAAAGAGAGTGAAACACCACATGACTGGCTTTAGGCCAAGCCTAATCATAATCAATGTATCTAAAAAGGATCATGATATAGACTACATATTATTTAAATTCCAAATTCAACACTTATTATCATGGAAAGAAATATGATTTATAAGGAATAAAAAACGAATGATTACATATCCATAGCTTGGGATATAACTTATAAACCACCTTCCATAATATCATTGACATGTATGCGCTAAAATAGAAAAATTTTATCCTGCTCAAACAACCCCCAATCCGAAATCCCATAATCAACATAAAAAATATGGGTTCAGGGATTTTGAAGGAGAGAAAACATTGATCCATGGTTATTATATAAAATAGAAGAAAGAGGATTGGTACACTCTCCCTAGATCATTTATTTCAGACTAAAGATTCTTCAAACAACTAAAAATCAACGGAGAATGACCAATGTGAAGCATAAGAGGAAACATTTTTCAACCTATGGTAATAGAAGTGGAAATTGGAATGAAACTGATAATAAATATTGAAGCTTGGGGCTGAACATGGAAATTTTCACTCTTTTAATGTGGTATATGGTTTTACTGAGCATACTAAACCCTATTTCCATGATGGGTCATGGGTTGCATGGTTTTCTAGGGAGAGAACATTGCTTGGAAAAACATGTAGAGGAGGTGTGGTTGGCTCTATCCAAGGCCAAATCATTCATAGGGTACCCCTTTCATGGTTTTTCAACCATGAACTCCTCCTAAATGTTATATGGCTATGATGCACAATTTTTAGCAACCATGCAGCAAACAAAATTTGACATCTTTTCAACATCATTCAAGCCCTGAACCATGTAGACATACCCAAATATCCTTATACACCATGGATGTAGTTCATTAACAATTTAAAAGTGAAATCCACCAAAATTTAAATGTGACATAACTCGTATGATGTTCAGGATCTTACGACCTCCCCACCTTATAGAAGTCCATCTTTATGATGCTCTACCATGTATTATAAATCATCCATGTTTAAAATATCGGTCAAACATGACCACATACTACTTGCCTCTACCATTTATTTCTGGTAATTATTCATGATTCACAACCCTCAGACCAAGTGCACATTAAAATCATAAAAAAAATCTCACTTCAATCCACAATTCAAACTAGATGCTCCTAAACGTTTCGGCCAACCACAGTCTCAACATCATCATCATCAATCACATGGGATGGTTTGGGGGATACTAAAAATGTTTTGATGCATGAAAATAATTGTGCAGAGTAATATTTCAATATGGAAGATCCAAGGGGTATGACACTAGTCCAATCCTCTAAACAATATCAAAAGACCCCACAAACCTAGGCACCAACATTGATTATTTTGGAAATTGATGATGACAAAACTTAGGGACACATAATGGAACACACTATCAACTAATATAAACTCAAGGGGTCTAAAACATCAATCAATATATGAATTTTTTCTGCAATGTTCCATACACATATGCTTTCCAATTAACTAAACATGACCCAACATCTCTTATATGATTTTATTCTCCAGAAATTATAATTCCCCTTCTTCCATCCAATATATGGGAGACCAACATGGCCTACTATAGATTTCATTTTATTTTATTGTATGGATAGTTTCTTGATAACTATTTGTATTGGTGAAATTGTTGAGCGCTATGTGTTTCTCCCAGTATCCAACAAATTGTTGGTCACATTCCCTAAATAATTCCTCTAGAACATGAATAGTATATTAAAACTTCCCATCCATATGCATGTGAAACGATATACTCCAAATTACATTTTCACCAAGATCCTTCTTTAACTCTTGATATAAGAATGAACTAAAACAAGGATCATGATATAAAACAATAATCTATGTTACCTCTTTCAAATGTAGTACCTCCCAAATATACATTCCACCTAGCTTATCAACCATTAAAGTACCCACAATAATAAAAAATTGTGTTATTTTTTCCACCTATCCAAAATCATCCATATTCCATCATTATTCCAAGGGGTCCTCAGGAGACATAAAAAAAGGAAAAATCAAGCCACATCCTTTCAAGAACAGGTAATAGATATAAGTGGCCAATAGTTTGTCGATTCTAATCCTTCACGTTTTGAAAGGTGTTGTATCATGCCAGAAACCATACAATCTCCTAATTCATTCATAACCACCAAAACTATCTCATAATATCTTCATACATCTTATTCAAACCATAGTTGACTTCCCACTTCAACGACTGGAAAACATGCATCAACACCTACCACATACATTTAGGAACTAAAAAATAGAAAAAAACATGAATAATATCATCCTTATTAATATTAAAATCATATGGTGTCTCCCCACACTCATAAAAATATGTCAAGGCATAAAATTATGATTCGTTATACTACCACCTCATAATTTGTTTTAGAAGATATAGTTATTTTGACTAACACATTAGTGTCACAAATACATGTTCCACTGGAACACCTATATGTATCTCTCTAACACAGAAAATATCTTCATCTCAGAGCTCTAATCATAAATTTTCTTGAGCCTATGCCTTCCTACTCAATACATCTGCAACACTATTTCCCTTTCCTGATGTATAATCTAGCTCAAAAAAAGGAAATAATATACAAAACCCATCTTCACTTCATAAAATTTAAATAACACAATTAAAACAAGCATGAAATGTTATAATGAACGTTATAAATGATAAACATATCACTAGGAAGATAATGCCACTATAATTTCAAACCATACCCTACTGAAAAGCACCAGAGAATTTATATTTCCATTCATTTGGTCTCACGTAATGTGATATATATAAAATTAATTTGTCCCTCGAAAATAAAATTTCCCCAAGTCTAATCCTTAACCATCACAAAATTGACTGTAAACCTTACCTGGGTCAGGTAAAATCAAAATAGGTGATTTGGTCAAACACATTTTCATCCCTTGGAAAACATTATCACATGATTCAAACTATTAAAACCTTATACCGTTATTGTTCAAGAATGAGGGTGGTGCTTTTATAAGAGAAAAGCCTTTGATTAATTATCCATGATATCTTTCTATGTATAAGGATTTTTGGATATAAAAAACATTTCTTGGATTCCCCAAAAAAAACTACATAAAATTTATCTACTGCCACTGAGACACCTTCCCTTAAGATAATGTGACCTAAAAAAGTACTCTGTCAATCCAAAATTGAAATTTATATAGATTTACATATATCATATTATATCTCTGTATACTCAAGGTAATTTCAAGGTGTTTTTCATGATCACCGTGAGTATTGGAGCAAACTAACATTTTATCCACAAAAATTTTTTTATCTAGGTATGGGTTAAAAATTTAGTTCATAAAATCCATAAACAAAGTTGGTGTGTTTACCCACCAAATGGGATCTTGATGAACTCATATAAACCATGAATGTTTATGAATGAAATCTGTGATATATCAAAAGGTTTCACCAAAAAATGATGATACCCTAAAAACAAATTATTTTTGGAGTACATACAATCACCCTCCATCTTATCAAAAAGAACAATAATATGTAGAAGAGCTTAACAATTCTTAGTCATCATCCTATTCAACTTCTAGTAATACCTACATTAATACAACATTAAATCTAAATTATTATCAAATAAAAATGTTGAACCCCAAGGTTATCCACTATAAGAGGGAATACATCTTTCCCCACTCACCCATCATAAAGCGTAATACCTACCACATGGGCTATGACTTACCCATATTTCAAAATAATTTTCCATGAACTGATGGAATGAATATTTTATTCCCCACAATATATATATATGTTTCACTCTATATGAGATGAGTAAATCACTCCACTATATTAACCATAAATGTGAGTCTACTATATAACCAACCAGTCTATCCACAGTATCATATCAAAACCATTAATCTAAAAAAATACAATCCCTAAAGAAGTTGATACTCAACGTCCTCAAGGGTAAATTCTATAAATTGATGGATTCCATCCTTATTCTCTATTAATAGTGTTTCAATAGAAATTAACCCAATGAAATACTCTACCAACAAAAAAATTAGATTATAAATCATGGAAGGTATAAAAGAGAGTGATGATTTTGTATCAAATAAGGAACTAGAATCATAATTGATACAATGATCATACACTGATCCTTTGATGATATAACATCACTTCCATCATGAGAAATCTTAACAACGTGATGTTGAATTATTCCGTGAAATTGTTCTCATATCCATATCCCTTAAGTCACAATTTCCCACTGATATAGAATCTCTTGTCCCGAATAATATCATACACTATTTAAACTAGTATGAATGGTGGAACTCTATTTTCCCATGTGTTAAAGAGTTATATACCCCCATAGGTTGTCTAAATCATCATAGGCTCCACATCACTACCCATATATTGTGGTTTCTTACATAACAATTTCATTTGACCCATCGTCTCACAAGCATGATATTCCACAAACATTCTTATAGATTGAACTTGAACCTGACCCATTCTACCACACTAATTATATAGTAGATGATAACCTACCTATGTGACTAATCCTATCCTTGGGATACTATTTCTTCTATATCAATAGTTTGAGATTTCAAAACAATGCTTCCTACTATTGGTATTCATACTACTAGATCACCAAACTGAAATTGTGGGCCCACCACTAGAAGACACCTTGACATTTCCCTAAAAAAATGAGAGGCTAATATACTCTATTTGAAATCATATTCAAATGAGATATACTTACCTAGTAATTTATTTAACATCCATGTTTATCCTAAAAAAATATCCATAACCACCTCATCACATGTACACACAAAATAAAAAAACTACTAATTACTGAAGTAGCAATCATAATCCATCACTATCATACATCATAGTGTCAAACACATAAAATCATCATCTATACCATTCCTCAGGGTCTCGTGGTAAAATTTCTCCAAGAATTTCTCATGGATTACTATAAAAAACATTCATTCCAGTTTCTAAACCTAAGCCCAAAAATCCAACCGAAAAATTGAAGGTCCTCATAAAATATAAGCTACGAACTTTACTCTCATATTGAGATGAGTCTCTATGTGATCAAAAATCATCTCGATGGACACTATACATAACTCAACTACCTCATGTTCACCCTATTTATAAACGTTCAGAGGGTTTTGTAGTTAAAACTCTCTCATCATATCAAAAAATTTATGTATATCTCCCCCTAAGTGTCTCAGCATAAAACATGTTAATTTAACATATAATTTCTTATCCCTTATTACCTGATACCGATGGGGTTTATTTACCCACTACTATAGATGCATTCTCAGAAATTTCCCCTATCTCCCAAATTGAAAATTTCATCATGATGTAATCTCTCTAAAATTTCAAATGAACATATCAAAAACACATAACATATGGTTTTCATATTTTTACCTAATGAAGGATAACTACTAACACAAGTAACATCAAATCCAATGGTTTTGATATTTCTGAATAATCCACATTAGGGTTAGTGAGGCCATAAAAATTACCATTTTTGGATATCAAATGTCAATATTACGAAAAACAAAAAAAAATCAATTTTAATGTGAAATTATAATAAACATTTACTTAAAATTTCAATCAAAAAACATTCCACCACCTAAGTCCTTTAATCATGAGGTAGTTGGACCCCCAAACCTCAAACACAAATGTGCCCTATCACCATCATCATGAACAACAATAATTGAAAGAAAACCTCAAGAAGAAAAAAATCATCGCCATTGGATCCACTTATTCTATGAAACCATAAACATCATGGAAAATAAAAATGAAATCTAAGAAACACACACTAATTGAATATAAATTTACTCAATTAATTGATTGAATGATGAAATTCCACAATAGTTCTAGCTATGCCACCATCAAATAGAAATATTATCCTGAAAAAAATAAAGAAACCCATATCATTGAATAAAAGACCACCAAATCCATTAGGAACAAGTTGAAACATTCCAACTTGGGGAAACACCATTACAGATTTCCACCATGAATCCCAAGGTCCATGTGTAAGAGAAACACTCCAGAATACACGACAAAGATGAACTTTCACCACCATAAATACTGATACCAAAGGTGAAAAGTAAATAATGAAATACCCACATGAACAACATTGATGGGTCATCCTAAAATCCCAAAACTCTCTGGAAAAATCTTGGAAAAAGCCAAATGGGGTCTAGAATTACCCCTATAGAAGTAGGAGAATCTGTTGGACCAAACTCATGCATTGAGTGGGAACATGACCACAAAAACAAAAATGGTGAAGAAAAAACTACACCTTCAATTTAAACCCCTAAAAATATAGAATCAAACTATGATCAATAACACCATAAAAACTGGGTACATTCATATTGGGATAGGAAAATAATAGCATAGGGGAGATGGGAAGGGATCTCTCTTCAAATGAACCAAGCATCAGACCCTGAATAAAGAACAATGAATGCAAAAAGAACACCATGAAGGGAAGATGAAGTTGTACAAATATATCCCTTAATGGAACTAGTAAAAGGTATTTATAAGAAATATATAAGTTCAGATATTGTGAGAAATGTTAAAGGGTTGGATTTAATATTGCTCCTAAAAATCACTGATAAACTCCCCCTTTAACAGCGCTAAAAAATCACTGAATGTGGAGGATTTATCAGATCGTTTTTCGTGATGATAAAGGTGGGATTTATCTAATATCTTTATCATTATTAATTACCACTATAAACAAATATTTTTTAGCTCTGTTAAATACTCTGTTTATTTTCACTAAAAAAGTTTTGATAAAGTCCCCACCGATAACGGGGAAAAATTATTTTTTTGAACTCAACTAACCTTTTATCAACACTCTCTATCCACATTATTGGTGATATCCCCACTGACTCAGGAACTCCTCTCTCTATAGATATTTAGATAATTCTTCCCTCCCACATGCACCCCCAACTTCCAATGTGTATCAAACTTGAGGCCTCCAGCTCATCAGCCCAATCCTTCCCCCCTCCCCTATATTTCATTTTAGGATATATCTATATAATTATATATATAATTACAATTTTTAGACATATATATATGTATATATATGTATATATATATATATATATGTATATATATATAAATTAAATACATATATTAAATATGATCTTTTATGTGTGTGTATTCTTATAAATAAATAAATAAATACCCACACATACATATATGTACATCTATAAATACAATTATATATATTTTTATTTTTTAAAATTATATTATATATTAATATGTATTTACATATATTATAACATATAACATAAAGATAAATATATATATTTTCGTTAATACACACACAAATATATGTAACAGCCCGAGATATTCTTTTTTATTTCACTAATGTCTTGTGTTGTACGCTACACCAAAAGGAGCTTGCACAACACGCATCCTTGACTTGCCTTGCATTACACGCAATCGCGACCTTCCTCGATAGCGTGTGTAATACGCAATACCGAGTTTCACTAAACAACGATATGCTATTAAAATATTATTAAAACTACCCGTTATGAATAGTAATAACCACTTTTTAAAATTATATAAATCTTATTTTTCAAAATGAACTTCATTTTTGGATTCGGAATATCGAAATTAGCTTAGGTTGAAATTTTGGTGATTTTCGGATAACTTTCATATTTTGATGAATAGTGAAAATTACTAAATTATAATTAAAAACAACTTTTTTAATCGAAATAATTAATAGTGATAAATCATTAATTTGAGTGGTTTTAAAGTATATTTAGAATATATTTTTACAATTTAATACAATGTTGGTCATTGGATGTAATTTCACATTTAAACTAGACATAAACAAGTGTCAATCTTTTGATAGATATTGTTTCTTAAAAAACACGCTATTTGTTTTAACAACGGGATTTAATTATAAAATTAATTAATGAAACTTTTATGTTATGAATTTGGTAAAATAGACTTCATTTTTGAATTCGGAATATGAAATATAGCTTGGGATGAAATTTTGGCATTGTTCTAAAAAACATCAATTTTTGATGAATAGTGAAACTACTAAGTGGTAGGTTAAAAACTGAATTTTGCATAAAACTTAATTTTACCGCTTCTGTGAATGGAATTTCGAAAATCCGAGAGACACGGTTAATATCAAGGACTAAAATGTGGTTCAATGAGATGAAAATAATTTTTTGGTGAATAGTAACTTTTTACTTTTTTTACCACGGTTAATAGTAAATAGGGTAACTAAGGGTAAATATGATATTAATATTACCCTAACACATGTCCTAATTCTATTGGACAAGTGTAATTCGACCAAAAACAAACTTAGGAATAAAATATGACCATTTAGGCCCACTTGGATTAGATTAGGACATTTATTATTAATTTCTTTAAAGAAGGGTTAAAATAGTTAAAATCAAAGTTTAATAAGTAAATAATTTTTAATATGGGTTTATACATAAGATAAATTAGATTGTAAATATTCATTCGAAAGCTAAAAAGATTTCCTACATGATGGTATTTTATTTGTAATTTTTAGACATCAAATAATTTAATTTATTTATGACACAAAGATGATGCAGTAATTATCTTATTAATGAAATATTCACATAATTGATAATATAAATACCAAAATAAATGTAATTTAAGACTTTTTATGAATTCCACTAATTTTCTAGGTTACTATGATATATTAGTGTTGATTTAATCAACTTGGTTCGAACATATAATTCTGATATGACTTTCACAAAAATCATATATCAAATAGTGTCAAAATTGACACAAAATAGTTTTTAAATCAAATATTATATTATTAATTGTTATATTATTCCTAAAAATCTAAGGTTCGGCCAAATGACTTAGATAAGGATATATATATTAATAATAAACAATTTGGGGTTCGTTTGGCATGTTATAGTAAGTGTATTAACCATATAGTGAAAGAAAAACAAAAAGACACGGTAAAAGTTAAATTAATTAACTTAGAGTTAAATCTAATTGATAAGGTTAAAATAATACCCCAAACTTGTCTAAATCCTATTGGTTGATAGGATTTCGACCCATCCCCACTTTAGCTTCGAAATAAGACCCTTTGGAACCATTATAAACCGATTTTAACTTTAATATAAAATAATATTTTGAGGTATTCCTAAGGTGCCCCTCTCCTCCCTTATAAAAGGACACCTCCTCCCCCTCCTCCTCACACCAATTTGAGCACTCAAGCTCGGCCAACCCCTGCCAAAATCTCTTCTCCACTTCCCTAGAAACATCCTAGAGGTTCTGGTCTTCCTCAAAAACCAATTCTAGTTCCCTAAGAGGAGGTCTCAAAGAGGCACTTCAAAGAAGAGGTAATTACCGTTACCAATTCTTTCATCTTTATTTCTTCTTCCACTTCTTCTTAGGTTGTTTCATTATGAAGTAATAACATCAGTATCACTCATATACTGATATGTTATTATAAGTATGAAACAACCCTATTTCACCATCTATCCATCCTACGGAAAAATAAATCACCGCGCGTGCGTACGTACGGAATACCGTCTCCACGCCGTGGTGTAATCTATTTTCCACCACCACCTTACATGGATGGGTATAATGGTGTAAAGAATAACTATACATAGTTATTACAACATCATATTGATTCTGATATATTTTATAATTCACTCCAATTCAATTCAATACTTATAGAAATGATATCATTGCTCGTGCGTACGTACGGACTACCGTCTCCACGACGCGATGAGATTCATTCTCCATATTAACCATTTAAGAATGATTATAAAGTATATATAAGAAATAATAATGAAATATATGACATTATAAAGCTACTGGATTTATGTATATATATACATATGTATGTCATCTACTTACTTCCATTTCAAGACAATAAGGAAAGGAAAACAACGTTCATGCGTACGTACGGACTACCGTCTCCATGAACGGTGTTTTTCATTTTATTTATCTACCTATTATATATATATATATACTGAATATATATGATATATAAATCATATTTTATATTCTGGAAGTAATTAAATCATGATATAAGTAATAATGATGTCAAGAACAACAAGTCAAAACACCTACGATAAATGAAATGATTTTACCCAAAACGCTTCTTTAACATGGAATTTACAAAAGAACGGGTAATATAATGTCATAAGTGAACCATATATGATATCATAACAATGCATATGATTCTGTAATAAGTCAATGACATTATTTAAATCATTATACAGGAGGTTCGGACACATACGAAGCAAATCGGACCTAAGGTAAGGGAAATATCACAATCTCATTTTTATCCGAGATTGTTTATACTTTGGTATTTACTGGGGTGTATTTTATCATCCAAATCCAAGTTTCTTAAATATGTAATTTTATTTCCACCCACCTACAATTGTTTAAATCCAATTTTACCCTTCGGTGAGTTTTTAGTAAAAGATATGAAAGGAATCTTTTGTCGTTTTTTTATACGAGGTACTTTTTGACTTTTCCGACAAAAGTACGAGAAGAATGTTTTTTTTAACTTATACGGCACGAACGGATTTTTACGGTTTTATAAAGCCTTATTTTCATGAACCTTCCTCCAAAATATTTCATGACTATTTTTAATAAAATCTCTTTCTTTTAAAATTGTATGATGTTTTGTGAAAAGAAATTGATTTTGAAGAAGAAAGGATATTTTCCTCAAGAATTCATTTCAAGTGTTTTATCAAAATTATTTTCCATCTAAGATAATAAAGGGTTCTGTTTCTATCCATATTTTTACATTGATTTGACTATGTTGTGATGGAATTATGTTTATGAATTCCTTTATCTTATATGAATGGTTTTATGATGTCATGTTGTTTAAGAATCCCATTTTTATTACATGGGTTATGCAATGATGTATGATTTATGATTTTGTGGCACACATAAGAATGGTTTCATTATGAGATGGGTGGGACCTATATCTCCCTCCAATGCATTGGGTAATGATTTTATATCTCATGAGATAGACATGGCTGGAATGGTAGGTTATACCGGTTCAGTGAAACAGGACTGAAACGAGGATTACTCGATTCAGAAAGGGACTTTGTCCACTAAGATAGTCTTGGCAATGAGTCCTGACTAACAAGAAATGATTCTCTATGATTATGTGTGTATGCCACAATGAGTAATGTTTTAAGTTATGATTTCATTTCACTACTATGATTTATCCCATGTTATGAAATTATGCTCTCTTTTGCAGGTTAAGATTTCCAAAAAAGTTATGTTCTTATGAAAATTATGTGATTGATATTTCTTTTGTTTACCCTTACTGAGCATTTGAGCTCACCCTTTTATGTTTTCTTTTCCCCAGGATATAAAGAAAGGTTTTAGGTAAAAAAAAAGGGATGACCTTTATGGGAGATATTGAAGAACTTTCACCACGATTAGAAGATTACGTTCCGAGTTTCCAAAGACACTAAACTATTACGATCCTTTAGTGTGTGTTTTTGTTATGTACTAAGTATTCCGCAAATGTAATGTAATGTCCATGTACGATAAGCTTCGGGTCTCTACAGTTGGTATCAGAGGAAAGGTTTAGTCAACCTATGGAAACTAGGATGCGAAAACTTTAGTGAGATCCCTAGAGATATTTCTAAGGTATGTCTAGGGATGCCCCTAAGGATAAGTATACGTATAGGATATAGTTCTAGAACTATGGTAACGATATTAGATTAAACCAAAGATGATAGATATTTAAGTTACTCCTCCTTTATTATGATTTTTGCATCTAACACTATTCTGTTTGGGTTTTAGAAAATGGCTGGAAACAAGATGATTCACAATAATGGAGGATATGATGGACAATGGAATGATATTCTTCATGAGCAACCAAATGAAATGGGATTTGGAAGTCCAAACATCATTATTATGCCGAATCAGCAATCTCATAATATGATCAATAAAGTAAAATTTGGTAAGTTTCCTGACTCGACTAATAAGAGAAAGATGGAGTTCCATGATGATCATAGAGGAAAGAAAGTTCAATTTCCCCTATGTAAATCATGTGGGAAGAGGCATCAAGGAGAATGTTTCAAGGGAACTGGAAGATGCTTTGGGTGTGGAAAAGAAGGACACAAAGCAAGTAAGTGCAAAGGAAAAGGGTCGGTTAACACCATGGATGAGGATAATGGTAATGCTACGACATCAAAAATGGTTAAGTGTTTTAAATGTGGAATGTATGGGCATTATGAAAACAAATGCCCTAAGGGAAAGACTCATGAAGAGAATCAGTATGGTCATATGGGTAGTATTTATGTGGATGATGATGAAGAGACTACAAATGATATGTGAGATGAAATAATTTTTGAAGCTCGGTCAATGGTTTGAGAATGTAGTGGAATGATTACATGTTTATCATGTGTAATTTTGGAAAAAAGAGACATCTATGGATTGTTACACTGTTGTCTTTCCTTGTGTTTTGAAAGTGTATGATTAATGTTACCAGTATCCATGAAAGGTTATTCAGATATTTTTGGAATGTAGATGATATGCGCATAATGAAGGGATAAGGAGAAAATTAAATGTTTGATAGTATTCATGAGCTCATGATTGATATAAGGACTAAGTGATATCATGGTTTGAGTATATAGAATTTTGAGGATTTCGGTATGTGAAAAGTGTTAACTTTTAACTGCATTCAAGTTTTCACTAAGGTTCAATGGGTATTCAAGAGAGTACGAGATTAAGGCCTTTGAATGTTTGGAATGTGACCAACAAGATATATCTTATGATATATGGGGATCAACGATGGTATTAAATCTCTGGTAATCGTTTTCACTATGTTATGAGAATGGACTGCAGTATTATGGATAAGCCTAAAGATTGGAATGGATTATGTTGGACATAAGTTAGTATTGTTTAAGGATAGAAGTTTTTTCGATATTATTGATGGGATGTTATAGTAATATAGTTTTATAAAAAGGACAACCTGCAGGACGGGCGACAGCCCATCGCTTCGGACAAGGCTGTAGGAATCGAACCCACAACCGAAGTGCGACTGGCCTTTATCGCCTACCACTGACCTACAGGAAGTCCCTGTTTAGTAGAAACTAGTTTTATTATATTAAGCAGTATGATATATGAAGTATAAGTCCATTTTAGGAACCATATATGATTAATCTCACTATAGATCGACTTATGCATATAATTTTTGCTAATCTTTTGTTTGAGACAGATGGAATGACCCGTCATTCTATCACATGATCTGCTAACACTTCATGAATGACAAATTCAACTTCATTTATTTAAGAGATGAAGTGGAAATTGTTCAAGGCACGAACAACAGTGAGATTGTACCAAAATAAAGTAAGTATTTATTCTAATTCAAATTTTCAACTTTAGGGAAATGATCTTGAAAACCAAAAATGTCGTCCTAGTGATCTTATACCTGATGAATAAGATGGTACCTTATATCATCACAAATCTATGGATTTGTGATTACTGCCTTTTCCATAGCCATGTTCTCTACCACTCTCCATCAGAACATGATGGTTAGATTTCTCTTCCATATCCATATTTTCACCTATGTGGAAACCCAGTGATTAGTTTATTTGGGTAATTGTTACATTTCATACTTTAGTTTTTAAAGCCAAGTTTTGGTATTCCCTTTTACGATGTGGGTTTCTATTAAAGAAACTTTCGAATAGTAACCCATTTATAACCCCGACGAATTTCGAGGGCGAAATTCATTTTAAGGGGGGTAGAATGTAACAGCCCGAGATATTCTTTTTTATTTCACTAATGTCTTGTGTTGTACGCTACACCAAAAGGAGCTTGCACAACACGCATCCTTGACTTGCCTTGCATTACACGCAATCACGACCTTCCTTGATAGCGTGTGTAATACGCAATACCGAGTTTCACTAAACAACGATATGCTATTAAAATATTATTAAAACTACCCGTTATGAATAGTAATAACCACTTTTTAAAATTATATAAATCTTATTTTTCAAAATGAACTTCATTTTTGGATTCGGAATATCGAAATTAGCTTAGGTTGAAATTTTGGTGATTTTCGGATAACTTTCATATTTTGATGAATAGTGAAAATTACTAAATTATAATTAAAAACAACTTTTTTAATCGAAATAATTAATAGTGATAAATCATTAATTTGAGTGGTTTTAAAGTATATTTAGAATATATTTTTACAATTTAATACAATGTTGGTCATTGGATGTAATTTCACATTTAAACTAGACATAAACAAGTGTCAATCTTTTGATAGATATTGTTTCTTAAAAAACACGCTATTTGTTTTAACAGCGGGATTTAATTATAAAATTAATTAATGAAACTTTTATGTTATGAATTTGGTAAAATAGACTTCATTTTTGAATTCGGAATATGAAATATAGCTTGGGATGAAATTTTGGCATTGTTCTAAAAAACATCAATTTTTGATGAATAGTGAAACTACTAAGTGGTAGGTTAAAAACTGAATTTTGCATAAAACTTAATTTTACCGCTTCTGTGAATGGAATTTCGAAAATCTGAGAGACACGGTTAATATCAAGGACTAAAATGTGGTTCAATGAGATGAAAATAATTTTTTGGTGAATAGTAACTTTTTACTTTTTTTACCACGGTTAATAGTAAATAGGGTAACTAAGGGTAAATATGATATTAATATTACCCTAACACATGTCCTAATTCTATTGGACAAGTGTAATTCGACCAAAAACAAACTTAGGAATAAAATATGACCATTTAGGCCCACTTGGATTAGATTAGGACATTTATTATTAATTTATTTAAAGAAGGGTTAAAATAGTTAAAATCAAAGTTTAATAAGTAAATAATTTTTAATATGGGGTTATACATAAGATAAATTAGATTTTAAATATTCATTAGAAAGCTAAAAAGATTTCCTACATGATGGTATTTTATTTGTAATTTTTAGACATCAAATAATTTAATTTATTTATGACACAAAGATGATGCAGTAATTATCTTATTAATGAAATATTCACATAATTGATAATATAAATACCAAAATAAATGTAATTTAAGACTTTTTATGAATTCCACTAATTTTATAGGTTACTATGATATATTATTGTTGATTTAATCAACTTGGTTCGAACATATAATTCTGATATGACTTTCACAAAAATCATATATCAAATAGTGTCAAAATTGACACAAAATAGTTTTTAAATCAAATATTATATTATTAATTGTTATTTTATTCCTAAAAATCTAAGGTTCGGCCAAATGACTTAGATAAGGATATATATATATTAATAATAAACAATTTGGGGTTCGTTTGGCATGTTATAGTAAGTGTATTAACCATATAGTGAAAGAAAAACAAAAAGACACGGTAAAAGTTAAATTAATTAACTTAGAGTTAAATCTAATTGATAAGGTTAAAATAATACCCCAAACTTGTCTAAATCCTATTGGTTGATAGGATTTCTACCCATCCCCACTTTAGCTTCGAAATAAGACCCTTTGGAACCATTATAAACCGATTTTAACTGTAATATAAAATAATATTTTGAGGTATTCCTAAGGTGCCCCTCTCCTCCCTTATAAAAGGACACCTCCTCCCCCTCCTCCTCACACCAATTTGAGCACTCAAGCTCGGCCAACCCCTGCCAAAATCTCTTCTCCACTTCCCTAGAAACATCCTAGAGGTTCTGGTCTTCCTCAAAAACCAATTCTAGTTCCCTAAGAGGAGGTCTCAAAGAGGCACTTCAAAGAAGAGGTAATTACCGTTACCAATTCTTTCATCTTTATTTCTTCTTCCACTTCTTCTTATTAGGTTGTTTCATTATGAAGTAATAACATCAGTATCACTCATATACTGATATGTTATTATAAGTATGAAACAACCCTATTTCACCATCTATCCATCCTACGGAAAAAGAAATCACCGCGCGTGCGTACGTACGGAATACCGTCTCCACGCCGTGGTGTAATCTATTTTCCACCACCACCTTACATGGATGGGTATAATGGTGTAAAGAATAACTATACATAGTTATTACAACATCATATTGATTCTGATATATTTTATAATTCACTCCAATTCAATTCAATACTTATAGAAATGATATCATCGCTCGTGCGTACGTACGGACTACCGTCTCCACGACGCGATGAGATTCATTCTCCATATTAACCATTTAAGAATGATTATAAAGTATATATAAGAAATAATAATGAAATATATGACATTATAAAGCTACTGGATTTATGTATATATATACATATGTATGTCATCTACTTACTTCCATTTCAAGACAATAAGGAAAGGAAAACAACGTTCATGCGTACGTACGGACTACCGTCTCCATGAACGGTGTTTTTCATTTTATTTATCTACCTATTATATATATATATATACTGAATATATATGATATATAAATCATATTTTATATTCTGGAAGTAAGTAAATCATGATATAAGTAATAATGATGTCAAGAACAACAAGTCAAAACACCTACGATAAATGAAATGATTTTACCCAAAACGCTTCTTTAACATGGAATTTACAAAAGAACGGGTAATATAATGTCATAAGTGAACCATATATGATATCATAACAATGAATATGATTCTGTAATAAGTCAATGACATTATTTAAATCATTATACAGGAGGTTCGGACACATACGAAGCAAATCGGACCTAAGGTAAGGGAAATATCACAATCTCATTTTTATCCGAGATTGTTTATACTTTGGTATTTACTGGGGTGTATTTTATCATCCAAATCCAAGTTTCTTAAATATGTAATTTTATTTCCACCCACCTACAATTGTTTAAATCCAATTTTACCCTTCGGTGAGTTTTTAGTAAAAGATATGAAAGGAATCTTTTGTCGTTTTTTTATACGAGGTACTTTTTGACTTTTCCGACAAAAGTACGAGAAGAATGTTTTTTTTAACTTATACGGCACGAACGGATTTTTACGGTTTTATAAAGCCTTATTTTCATGAACCTTCCTCCAAAATATTTCATGACTATTTTTAATAAAATCTCTTTCTTTTAAAATTGTATGATGTTTTGTGAAAAGAAATTGATTTTGAAGAAGAAAGGATATTTTCCTCAAGAATTCATTTCAAGTGTTTTATCAAAATTATTTTCCATCTAAGATAATAAAGGGTTCTGTTTCTATCCATATTTTTACATTGATTTGACTATGTTGTGATGGAATTATGTTTATGAATTCCTTTATCTTATATGAATGGTTTTATGATGTCATGTTGTTTAAGAATCCCATTTTTATTACATGGGTTATGCAATGATGTATGATTTATGATTTTGTGGCACACATAAGAATGGTTTCATTATGAGATGGGTGGGACCTATATCTCCCTCCAATGCATTGGGTAATGATTTTATATCTCATGAGATAGACATGGCTGGAATGGTAGGTTATACCGGTTCAGTGAAACAGGACTGAAACGAGGATTACTCGATTCAGAAAGGGACTTTGTCCACTAAGATAGTCTTGGCAATGAGTCTTGACTAACAAGAAATGATTCTCTATGATTATGTGTGTATGCCACAATGAGTAATGTTTTAAGTTATGATTTCATTTCACTACTATGATTTATCCCATGTTATGAAATTATGCTCTCTTTTGCAGGTTAAGATTTCCAAAAAAGTTATGTTCTTATGAAAATTATGTGATTGATATTTCTTTTGTTTACCCTTACTGAGCATTTGAGCTCACCCTTTTATGTTTTCTTTTCCCCAGGATATAAAGAAAGGTTTTAGGTAAAAAAAAAAGGATGACCTTTATGGGAGATATTGAAGAACTTTCACCACGATTAGAAGATTACGTTCCGAGTTTCCAAAGACACTAAACTATTATGATCCTTTAGTGTGTGTTTTTGTTATGTACTAAGTATTCCGCAAATGTAATGTAATGTCCATGTACGATAAGCTTCGGGTCTCTACAATATATATATACCAACATTATATATATATATATATATATTATATAGGTAGATAAATATTCATTAATTTTTATTTTATATAAAATGGATATTAGTTTTTATTTTGATAAAGATTATGTATTGAGAAATATATTTTATATGAAAATATATTTATATATTTTTTTATAAAATTAATAAATTTTCTTTGAATTTATAAACAACATTTATATTTTTCATATATATTTGATTATAAATTAATCAATTTTATTAAAAATGTTAAAACATAAAAACCAAAATATGAATATGAGTGTAATTATTTGGAATAAATTTATTGTACACTAAAATGAGACAATATTACCCCTTTAACTAGGATTAATTCATTGCAATATTAAAAAAATAGGGTTCCCCCACTAAAAATGTAGTTTTAAAGGACTTATGGGCCTATTTTGGGAAAAAAGATGTGAATCAGGTTCCCATTGATCAACAAGGAATATAGAACATCTGAATCATCAATTTAATATGTGGTAGATACCAAACAGACACCAAGATCCAATGTAATGGTTGTTTGATGTTTTATTTATATTGTCAACTTAATTTAGATATTTTGTTAATATTTTTTTATTTTTTTATCATTAAATATTGTGAATTTAATATTACCTTCCAAATAAATGGAAAATTATTACTTAATTTTTTTTTAATTATTTTATAAGACATTTTCACTTAAAATATTATATATTCAGGGTAAATTCATATTTATCTATATCTAAAACATATTTTTAAAATATATATTATATTTATATATATATAAATATATTTATAAACTAATATTTTATATTTAATTAAATAAAATATTTTTGAAATATACCCTTTTCAGTTCTAGTAAAAAATCACTGATATGGGTCCATTATCATCTCTCCTAAAAAATTAATGATAAAGTGCCCATATATAATAGCACTTTTAAAAGTGCTGATAATGTCCCCCCTTTATCAGTAATTTTTTAATTACATTGATATAAGGGTGGTATTATCCGAAATTTTTAAGCACTAATAAAGGGCCCCCTTTAAGAGTTATTTTTCAAGCACTGACACATGGGGTCTTTAACAGCACCTTTATCATTCTCTATTAAATCCCTAGCATAGAATAAATCAAATTTTTTAGTAGTTATGGAGAAACAATAAAAGAAATAGGGGTGGAAAACATGAACCTAAGAGGGGGGCGTCGGGAGAGGACATAAGGCCCCAGAAATATGTGTCCCGTATACTAGCCACAAACAACCCACTCAACATAAACTATCCCAACATATATAATCATATCCCCCTCACTACAATAAAATATCCTTATCAAGGTACATGGATGAACACATGGTAAACCACTTTAAAAATTTCATCCATGCTATATACACCATTTTAAGAGCCCCATTTAATATCATTCTACTCTTTATAAAATTATAAAATCATTTTGAGGAACCATTTTAAACATTTAAAATTATAACATTTTCATTTAAGAAATTTTATACTTCCTTATTATGAAATATTTTTCTTAAAACCACAAGATTACTAGAAAATATTTTTCAATTTTTGTGACCCCAATAACATTATTTTCCATGAGTTCCAAATATAATCCATTCCAAATAAATCCTTCAATGACTACAATTATGCATGCACATACAAACCTCATTCTAGGTCGGGAAATGATATAAACCTCACAAATCTATAACATGACAGTACAAGTTATTCACTCATGGTTAAATAACATCCAAAAATAAAAAAAATCAAGAACAATAATCCACCCTTATGAACATGGGTTTTCCCCTACACATGGGTTTTCTACTCCCATGTCTGAGATAATTTCCATGTATAAACACATATTAAAATCCTATATACCATTCCCAAATAGTCTAGTAAAATCAATAAAAATTCTCTAATATAACATTTTAACATCCCAAACCAAGGTCCACTAAACTGGTTCCCTGATCCAATGCACCACATGACCTTATGAGTGCCTCCCCAAATAGAGTAGGATATCACACAATAGTAAGGGTATAAAGAGGTACATGTTGAGACTATACCAAAATAATCTTAATAAACCAACATCAAAACTCAAGATAAGCATGGATAAGAAATAATAATTAATACTAAAACATTATATACAACATTGAAAAACAGAGGAAGTACCAACCAACTAACAATGTAACCATGTTATGTGATGATTGTCAAAAGTTCCAAAAGGAAAGAAAAACAACATAATAAGTACAATCCACTGAATAGATCCTATCATCATTTCTAATCCCCTCATCCATTCTCCTTACTAACCCCCATATAATCAATCTGACATAGTGACTCATCCCTTGTGTTTAGCGGCAGCCATGATGTTTGGTCAGGTTCCCAATGGTTTCCCAAGTAAGGTTTGATGAAAACATAGTAGGCCACAAAAATATTTGTCTATAATAGTATCTATTCTAAAAACATTGTATGAATAAGAACAATAAATAGTGGACATGAAAGAAAATTGAACAAGTTCCATTATTAATAGTTATTTTATATAACCACAATTATTCTCAATTCTATGTGATACCCAAACCCAAAAAACCTACTTCCACTCATGTTGGTTGTCTGAACAAGATTATGAAGAGTTAATATGAGGACTTTAATGGAGCATCATTCCATGTATCCAACTAGTATTTAGAATAATCTGTTCAAACACCCCTACCATGATATAGTTTTAAATTCCTATACCCTTGGAGTTAAGGGAATCAATCCATACTATAAAACATACATGCATAGGGGTTCTTGTAGCATCTGTCAGGCCACCCATTGGAGTAGATTGTTAGTAAAACATCTCACAAAACATTACTCACATTACTATAGGTCAACATCAGTGACCTCTTATCGCATAATTACAAAATTTCTGATCATTTTTCATTTAATCAAACTTCCATGTTTCATTACATTCAACAAGTTATCAATTCCGATAAAAATCCCCTTTCACTATTCATGTACATTACAACTATTTTTCTCCCATTTTGAAGCTACATAACCACATAAACAATAATCATTAATTATTTATCACATTTACCTTCCATTAGTCATTTAAATCTCTCTATTAAACCTGTGAACCATTTTAGGACACTCTATCATTAAAAACACAATAATAAATTTTTTTAAATATCTCAATCATTTCAAGTCATCATTTTATAATTTAATTCCCATTTTTAATTTTCTGAAAATCCCCGTGGATGAACATAGTCATGATTTAATCATCCTAAATAAAACCAAAACGGACCCTGATGAATCCAACCTATATACTAAATTCCTAATTCATCATTTTTTGTCAAATAATGATATGCATTGCATAATGAAATATAATCATATCTATATACAGATGAATAAATATCGAAAATATAAGATATGAATAATAGACCACCTACCTTAACATCACATAAAATTACTCAAATAGACACAATCATGGATTCAATATTAGAAAACCTATAATGACTAATCTGTCTTTTGAAAAAAATAAGGGCTTATAGATTTAAAAGTAGAGAAAAAAAATCCTAACTTGGTTCATAAAAAATGAAGAATGTGCAGTGGAAGACTAATCTGGATCTTTGACTCAAATAATGGAACATTGAACAAATATGAATCGATGGTGAATAACACTTGGGATTCATCAGATGAATGACTTTCCACCATATTCTACTTGATGAGTAAGTGGTAAATAATTCATGTAAAAATACTTAATTTCCATGTGGGTAAATTGGGGTTTCCCCACTATTAATGATTTGCATGGTTTAACAACACAGTTGTCCAAACTGTGAACTAACCATGAAACCCCATATATCCAAAATCGATAATTAGATTCAAGGATTTATATGTATCCCAACTGATTATGAGAATCATATAGATCCCATGTTGTTCGTTTAATCCAAGACTGCTTGTTTTCCAGGATTCTCCGTGCATAGTTTGTCAAATGTGCACCCTCCCCTTACATGCCGCTTGGTTAAGGTTCTTGGTTAGTGTTAACTATGTTCCAAACATTTTACCAACATACTATAAATTCCTTTCTTACAATTTCAGGTCATAATCCCTCAGGGCACAATGAAATGTGCTTATAATCTCAGGAATTTGATAATTAATAGTTTAAATATGAACTCCAAAAATATTTAAACCTGACATACCTCATATGATGCTCACCATCAATAAAAAACATCATTTATAAAAAAATAGTTATATTAATAAATTGTTGTAGAAAACGTTTTATTTATTTATCCTTTACTAAATTATATTTACAATTAATCCATACTTTTATTTTAGTTAAATACTATTTATTAAAAAAGTACGAGTGATAAAACAAGATGTTTTTGAACTAGTTTCATAATAATTATACCATTATTCATTATTCTATAAAATTTTATCATTAATATATCAAAAAATGTCTTGGAATTTTTTTATAAATTACTATTAATGTAATTATTTCATTTATGTTATTTTTCGGTATCATCCTTAAATTTCAATATGGTAGTGGAAATGTTTCAATGATTATTAACGACAGAATGTTGTTCAATTAAATAATAAATTATTATTTTATATTATTATAAGATAAAAAAACTCATTATCTAATTATTTATATCATATAATATCATCAATTAAATTCCAATAGTATTCTATTATAAAAATGTATACTATTTCCAAACCTGGTTGTTAAAACAACTTGAACTAGTACATACTATAAATAAATAATGATTGAGAAGTTATTTATTTTAAATATCAATATAATAAAAGAATAATGATACTATTTTGTGTTTAATAGTGATACATTTTATAATTTTAAAGTAAAATAGGATATATATAACTTATTCATAGTTATTAAATAGAAAAACAATCATTTTAACTCTTAGAACTCTACTTTTGATAACTGAATTTAACACGGTGGTTTATTTCTCATATTGGTTATAGGATCTAAATTTATTCATTACATAACCTTAATAATTTAATAAGACTAGTATTTATCTATTAATTCATTTCTAATAACTATCCATTTATCTGTATAATGAAAATAAAAATAAAAATTGATAGTTCCATGGAAGAAGTAGTCCACATGTATGCATGGGTGGTGATTTAATTTTCTATAGAAAATGGAAAATGTGTAACAAAGTTCATCATTTAATAATATATAACATTTCATAAATATCATAATATTTATAATAAATTCACTTTTAATTCCATCCTTATAAAGTAGTGAGGGAAAATTTAACCTGTTTCATTGTGTAGGTGGGTGTCTGCACCCCAAAGGAATGACATTTCAGTTTATCATTATTAAAAAAGGAATACATGGTTAATGAATATATCATCAGAATAATAATCATAAATATTTTATAATTTTATGATATTGAAATGGAATTTTATAAAGTGTAAATGCACAAAAAAATATAATTGGCAACGGTGTGGTTGGAAATTTATACCTGACTTCTTGGATTATCCCTTTTCCTAGGTGGTCAATCTTTCGACAAATGTTCCATTGAGGTTATAAATTATTAAAGGTGTAAAGAAATGTTTAGGAGAGGTTTTTCTTGAATATTTTAGTATGAAATAATTTGGTTTTGGTGTGAGGGGATGGGAGGAGAGTGTTTCCCCTTTTAAAAGTGAAAATGGATGATATTTTCGTAATTACCCATAACATTTCAATGATGAGATGTATCTACTCCAAAGTGAAGTTCCAAAAATTATAAAATAATGGAGATTTGAAGAGAAAATTTCTATCAAATCCTTAAACAACCTTACCACACCTGATTCAAACATGATATTAGTTTTTATCTCTTAATTAAATCCTTTTTTCAACTTTTTATTTTTTCAAATATAACAAGCTATTACCAAAGTAATTTATCACTTATTCTTGGAAATAAAGATGTATTTATTTCATTATCTATAAATAGTAACTCCAAAACATAAATCCTTTTATTATATTAATTTTATATTATTTATAAAAATTAATTTTAATATTCCAAATGTATATTGTTTTATTTTTTGTTGAAAATTATTAAATAAGTTCTAAAATGTACCATATGGATTTATAAATTAAAACCAATTTTTTTTAAATTATATAGT
The DNA here is from genome assembly GCA_963277665.1 of Viscum album. Taxonomy (NCBI): domain Eukaryota; kingdom Viridiplantae; phylum Streptophyta; class Magnoliopsida; order Santalales; family Viscaceae; genus Viscum; species Viscum album. The sequence goes on along the minus strand of OY728160.1, from coordinate 1,590,640,823 downwards.
CACCTATAGAATAAAAATCCCTTCTTAGAAAAATGATTCATTAATTTTTAAATTTTAATTATATACGGATAATATCTTAAATTTCATGTTATTTTTAACAAATATATTTTTCACTATTGACATAAATATAATAATTTTTAGAAAAATACCAAAAAAAATTTGAACTAATAATGATATGTGTAACTCAAAAATATAATTATCTTTAAAAAAATAATAATTATATTATATAAATTTGTATTTTTAATTGAAATGTAATGAAAATTTATATTAATTAAAAGATAACTTTTTTCTAGAAATTTCATGTTCTTATTACAATGTATTACCAACTCCTATGTTAAAGTTGATAATAATTCATTTAATCTTCTGAAATACGACATATTATTAAGAAAATATTAAATGGGGTTTGTTTTAATTTATCAACATATATAACATGTATTTGAGAATGAGAATTCATTTATATTTTAAATCATATTAATTATATATCCTTTAAATGTAACTATTTTCAATTATTAAATTCTTATTTATTTACTATAGGTTTTATTATTTTTAAATTTTATTAATAATAAATATGTCAAGAATTATATTAGTTTAGTTTTTCATGTGGGTTAATCTATTGAAAAAAAATTATTTAAGGAAACATATTTCAAAAGATAAGGATGTTGCATTCTTCCCCTTAAATAAATTACTTCCTCACAATTTTAATTATCACTTACTAATGAAACTAAGGGTATCTAAGAGATATATGTGAATGTAAATATATTTTCTATAGTTTTATCAAGAAACTTGTAATATATAACATCTTTCCTAAAAATAGGAAAATCCAAATACTTATTTTTCTCCAATAATTTTTGTAACATATTGATCATGATTAGGTATAATAAATACAATAATGTAATTGGTTCTCCATGAGAGGTTATGTTAAACATTAGAATGACATATGATCATAGGTTGGTCTAAAATATGAAATGTTATTAGCCAATTATTTTTATTATGATTTATTTTATGTGTACATGACCCAATAATTTTGTAAAATGACACTGAATTATTCCAAAGGAGGTATAATAATACTTTCACAAAGAATATTCCATAAACCTTAACGTTGGATACAATAATCAAAGAATATATTACAAATTTTATTTGGTATTTATTTTATTATCTTTGAAAGCATCATAGGCCTACTAAGGTGTATATAATATGATTCAAATTGGATATTAAAAAAATATTTAGTATAAGATGAGTATACCTTTCAAAGTTTTCCCCATGATATTATTTTAGCATTAGGGATCACACAAGGGTTCTGTTTTTACTCGATTTAAGAGGTTGCAGATGTTTATTATCCTCATTAGATGATGGGTTCAAGAATCATATTGAAAAATCCAAAAAAAACTTCACATTTTAGGCATTATAAATCCATTAAATCAATTTCATTGATTGGATTCTTAACACCATGTTGAAAATCATGAGTTAAATGAACAATAATTCCACAAATGAAGCATATTATTATTCATTTATGATATTACCATGTGTTAATTTTACGAAATTGTTTTCATGTAAGAAGTTGAATATTATTTCCTTCATCATATTCATCACCATATATTCTATGAAAATTCATCATTCTATTCATTGGTGTGTTAAAATTCTTACAACGAATCATGTTGTTAATCACAACTTGGGATATTTTTGTGAGCATAAGAACAATAATTTCAACACAACCATTCATACAATTTTTTTTCTCATTAGGAAAATAAATGAATTTTCCATAGTAGGAATTATTAATTTGTTTACTCATAGATATAGATATTTTTAGAACAAAAAATAATTAATCAAGAGTGATGAATAATTTATATTATAAGATAATTTTATTATATTAATTAAGTTAATAACATTGAGCCTTCAATATCTTACTCTTCAAAATTAATACATTATATTTCAATTGAACCTAAATACCAATTTGTTTAATATATGTTTCCTTATATTGGGTTTCTTCATATTCATTAACCTAATTCTATAATATAACAAATACATTAAATTTTCATATAACTAAAATTTTGTAAAATAAATAATATCCACCAAGAGTTGTTATCTTGGTGAAAATTCCTAGGATCACTCATTGTGTGCTGGAGTGAAGATAAATTCAATGCTCAATCATCATTTTTATAGGTGATTACTCCAAGGTGTATCTAAAAAACCACTTCAACTCTCTACTATCCATAAAAGGATGTAATTTCAATGATAATAACATAATTTCTAATTTACTAAAACATTGGGATTTCATACTATATATAGACTTATCACTACAATTTTCATTAATTTTATTTTTCATATTATATAAAATAAATAAACTAATAAAATAAAATAAATAAACCATTGTATGATAAGAAATATAGTGACACATTCTAAACAATCACATCTAATTCATTATTTTACTTGAATAATCATTATATATCAGAAATAGTTTCACAAACCAAAGAGAATAATGTGTAGTTTATTTAAGGACTAGAAACATAAGAAACACATATGATCTTTTATCCATAACTAAACCACACCTAACCCCCATCTAGACATTTCATAATTTTTACACATCTTCATGACTTGGGGAAAGGAACCCCTTAGATTGCGGTGAGATCCAATTCCAATTAAGGGAAACCATATTAAAAAATCATCAAGGGTTATATCATAATTGTATGATGAAACATGATCATGATATAAATATATTATTAAAACACTATGAAACCAAAAAATTTATCCATAAGTCATCATAGAAGGAAATGTGATAAAAATTAACAAACACCTAACATAGAAAAATATCTTGAAATAAACAGACATTAATCTTATGTTAAGGAGAATATTCCTAGCGGAATAATATAATATTGGATTTTGGAATATATATAATCATATAAATAATATGTCAAGGTAGTCTATATTGACATTTATACCATTGTAGGATTAGTGTAATCACCTGTGTACCCTCTTATGACTGGGATAATCCTATAATTTAACCATCATTTTGGTATAAAACCACATATATACCCCTATTAAATTTGGATAAATGCAACCATATACCATTGGGAATCTAATAAGTCCTCTTACATACCCTCTAGCTTTGGTTATGTCCTCATGTGTACCCTTTGGATTGGAATAAATTTCCCTATGTACCCAATGGATTTGGATAAATCCTCCTATGTACCCTTAGGTTTGTGATGAATCCTCATATATAACCTTGTGAGTTCATGTGACAAAAAAATATCAATTCATTTGGGGACAATAAAAAAATATGAAAAAGGCATATTTGTGATGACCCCGTAACCTATTGTAAAGAGTCCATATGGTGGAACTATTTACAACAGGATGGAATTATAATTAAAAATAATTTTATATAAATAATTTTTGACAATGGGAGAAATTTCACCCTTCAAATACCTTCGTCACATGTGCACTACAAATCACATGAACAGTTATTTGTGATGGGCAAGAACACTCGTCAAAAATAATGTTCCCCAAAAATGTTATTTTCGACAGGAATTCCATACTCATAACAAATACTATGTCTATAGAAGATTATTTATGATGACACCCATTATAGATAAATTTATAATATTATAATTAATGTGGTGTTTTATTAATGATAAGTATCTTCAAAATATTATAATTTTAGATATTAATCCCATTACAAATAACCTCATCACGTCTAATCTACCATTTTTATACCCCCACATGAATTTCCTCATTCATATTCTTACATACCCTCTTCTCTAAATTCTTATCCTTTTATTATTAATTGATTTATAATTATAAAGGAATAATATTTTACAATTTCTATTAGATAAAATCTTCTGTTTTGAGGTATTTATTTAATGTTTTTAATTTGTAATTAGAGTATTTTGTTATACGATTGTAATAATTTATATTATTTATATGTAATTAATTTTAATTTTAATTTCTTGGGCCACTGGGATATTCCTTAGTGGGAGAAGCCCTATGGGGTTTTGGGGAGGTCTTTAGTGCATGTCTCCCTATCTTACTACAAGAATATGTAGGATATTTTTTTTGTTGCATTGTAATTCCCCCAAACTGATTGTTTCATTATAATTTCATAGATTTATTGCGAATTAATTAAGTTTACGAAGAAGTAATTATTTTTAATTAAATGTATTTATTTTTAATTGTTATCAAATATCTTTAATTAAAATAAATTAGATTTAATTATAAGCAATTAGTTATATTTATTTGTAATTTAGATTAATTATCACTAATTAGTTGTAAATATTATATTTTTTGGTAATTATTAGAAATTAATGGTAATTGTTATAAATTAGTGGTTGTAATTATAAAATATCTGTAATTATAATTATTTTTTAACTTATAAACATAGTTATAATTGGTTTAAAAATTTCTGTAGTTGGTTAAAATTAACATAAGTGAGTTGGAAATAGTAAAAAATAACTTCAATGGGTGGGAATTAACAAAATATATTAATAATTTATAGATATTAGTAACTAAATAAATATATATTATAGTAGTTGTTTTTAATTAGTAGTAGTTAGAATCTATTAATTTTTATTAATTTATTCTCATTTTTATTAATTATCATTAAATATTAATAATTTTTAAAAAATTAGAAAACATTTGAGGCAACGAGTAAAAATTACTGATAACGAGTAAAAGTAAATTATGACTATTAGAAATTAGTTGTAATTATCAAAAAATGGTTTATATTTATATAAAATTGTAATTATTAATTGAAAATATTTATAATTATTATAATTATTGATAATTTGTGCAAAAATATAGGTAATAAGTAATAGTTATTGGAAATGAGCTTGAATTTGTAAAAATTATATGAAATGAGAATTAATTAGTAAATGTTACTCAAATTGAGAAAAAATTAATTAGTAAAAATTTATAGATAAAATTAATAAATAATAATTTTTTAATTTTTTTATTATTTAATGATAAATAGAAAATAAAAATTAATAGTAATTAATATTATTTTTATGTATTTAATAGTAGATATTAATAACTTCTAAAAAATTAGTAAAAATTAGCGGTAATGAGTAAAAAATAACGATAACAAATGAAATCAATGGTACAAAGTACAAATCAATGTTTATTATTATAAATTAGTGACAATTAATATAAATTGGTATCATTTATTAAAATTATTAGTAATTATTAGTAATTAATGATAATTATTTAAAAATTCATGTAATTAGAAAAAATAGTGGAACGAGTGATAATTTCAAAAAATTATAATTAATGAGATATAATTCAATAAAATTAGCGGAAACCATTGGGAATTAACAAAATTGGAAAATATTTTATAAATCATAGAAATTAATAAAAATATTTTACATTAATTTGTATTAATTAAAAGTATTTCATAATTAATAATTTTTAGTAATTTCCCCTCAAATTCATTAATAAAATGTAAATATTAATAATTATAATTCAATTATAAAACATTTTGGGTAGTTAGAAAAAATTAGTGGTAATAAATAAAAAAGTAGTAATTATTTTAAATTAGCGGTAATTATTTGAAATTAGTGATAAATATTAAAATATGCAACAATTTAAAAAAAATTATGGTAAGTAGGTGAAATTAGAAGAAAAAGTGGGAATTCGTTAAAACTAGAAGGAAAAAAGAAAGAACAAGTAAATATTAGCAGAAACAAGCATGAATTAACAAATTTTAGTAATAATTTATAGTTATTTTTTACAAATAATAATATTTTACAATAATTTAATTTATTTTATTGTAATTATTAATTATTAATTAGTTGTAGTTAATAATGATTTATTGTATTTAAGGGTAAATATTAATAATTTTTAAATAATAAGTAAAAAATTAATGTTAATCCGTAAAAATAATAACTAATCATTAAAGATTAGTGGTAATTATTACAAATTAGTTATCAATATTATATATTAGTAGTAATTATTTGAAAATATCACTAATTATTATAAAGGTACATATACCTATTAAATACTACCAGAAACGAGATGAAATTTGTGAAAAATAGTGGTAACGATTGGGAATTAGTAAAAAATAGTTGGAATGAGTGTAAATTTGTAAAATTTAACTAGAAAAAGATAAAATTAGAATAATGAGACAAAATGAGATGTAAAAAATATAATTAACACAAATGAAGCCAATTAAAAAATAATTATAACAGAAGGACATCCAAGGGGAATGATTGAAGCATAGATTGGTGGGGATGAATGTAACACCCCGAGATTTTATGAAAAATATTCTTTTTAATTTCATTAATGTCTTGTGTTGTACGATACACCAAAAGGATCTTGCACAACATGCATCCTTGACTTGCCTTTCATTACACGCAATCACGACCTTTCTCGATAGCGTGTGTAGTACGCAATACTGAGTTTCACTAAACAACGATATGCTATTAAAATATTATTAAAACTAGTAGTTATGAATAGTAATAACCATTTTTTGAAATTTTGTAAATTTTATTTTTAAAAATGGACTTCATTTTTGGATTCGGAATATCGATATTAGCTTAGGGTGAAATTTTGGTACTTTTCGGATAACTTTTATTTTCTGATGAATAGTGAAAATTACTAAATTTTAATTGAAAACAACCTTTTTAATAGAAATAATTAATAGTGATAAATTATTAATTTTATTGGTTTTAAATTATATCTAGAATATATTTTTACAATTTAATACAATGTTGGTTATTGGATGTAATTTCACATTTAAACCAGACTAAACAACTGTCAATCTTTTGATAGTTATTATCTCTTAAAAACACACTATTTGTTTTGACGACGAGAATTAATTTTTAAATTAAATAATGCAACTGAAATGTTTTGAATTTGGTAAAATAGACATCATTTTTGAATTCATAATATCAAATATAGCTTAGGCCTAATTTTTGGTATTTTTCTGGAAACTTTCATTTTTTGATGAATAGTGAAACCACTAAATGGTAGTTAAAAAAATGAATTTTTCATAAAACTTAATTTTACCGCTTCTGTGAGTGGAATTTCAAAAATCTGAGAGACACGGTTGATGTCAGTAAGTAAAATGTGGTTCAATGAGATGAAAATATTTTTTGGTGAATAGTAATTTTTTACTTTTTTACCATAGTTAAAAGTAAATAGGGTAATTATGGGTACAAATGATTTTACTATTACCCTAAAACATGTCCTAATTCTATTTTAAAAGTGTAATTCGACCAAAAACAACCTTAGGAATAAAATATGGCCATTTAGGCCCACTTGGATTAGATTAGGACATTTATTATTAATTTATTTAAAGAAGGGTTAAAATAGTTAAAATCAAAGTTTAATAAGTAAATCATTTTTAATATCGGGCTATACATAATATAAATTCGACTATAAATATTAATTATAGAGATAAAAATATTTCTTACATAATGGTATTTTATTTGTAATTTTTAGACATTAAATAATTTAATTTATTTATGACACAACGATGATGTAGTAATTATCTTATTAATGAAATATTGACATAATTGATGTTATAAATACCCAAATAAATGTAATTTGAGACTTTTTATGAATTAAACTAATTTTCTAGGTTAATATGACATGTTATTATTGATTTAATTAATTTGGTTGGAGCTAATCATTCTGTTATGATTTTCACAAAAATCAATTACTAAATAGTGTCAAAATTGACATAAAATAGTTATTAAAACAAATATTATATTATTAATTGTTATTTTATTCCTAAAAATCTATGGTTCGGCCAAATGACTTAGATAAGGTTATATATAGTAATAATAAACAACTTTGGGTTCGTTTTCCTTGATATAGCGAGTTTATTAACCTTATAGTGTAAGAAAACAGGAAGACACGGTGAAAGTTAAATTATCTAACTTAAAGTTAAATCTAAATGATAAGGTTAAAATTGAGACCTAAATTTTTATAAATTCTATTTTATGAGAGGATTTCGACCCCTACCCACCTTATCTTATAGATATATCAATTTGGAGCAATTAAAAATCGAATTTGACTTTATAATGAAATAATATTCTTAGTTTTTCCAAAGGTGCCCCTCTCCTCCCTTATAAAAGGGAACCTCCTCCCCCTCTTCCTCACACCACATTGATCCTTCATGCTCGGCCAACCCCTGCCAATTTCTCCTCTCCACTTCCCTAGAAACATCCTAGAGGTTCTGGTCTTCTTTAAAGACCTATTTTAGTGCCCTAAAAGGAGGTCTCAAAGAAGCACTTCAAAGAAGAGGTAATGTCCGTTACCGATTCTTTCATCATTATTTCTTCTTCCACTTCTTCTTATTTAGTTGTCTCATTATGAAGTAATAACATAAGTATAACTCATATACTGATATGTTATTATAATTATGAAACAATCCTATTTCACCATCTATCCATCCTATGGAAAATGAAATCACCGCGCGTGCGTACGTACGGAATACCGTCTCCACGCTGTGGTGTAATCTATTTTCCACCACCACCTTACTTGGATGGGTATAATGGTGTACATAATAACTATATATGATTATTTTAATGTGATATTTACTCTTAAATAGTATAAATACACTCTTATACAATTCCACGATCATGATAATGATATCATCGCTCATGCGTACGTACGGACTACCGTCTCCACGACGCGATGAGATTCATTCTCCACGTTAACCATTCATGAATAATTATAAAGTATATATAATAAGTAATCATGAAATATATGAAATAATAATGATACTTTATTTATGTGTATATATATTTATTTTATCTACTTTATTCCATTTAACTCAAAAAGGAAACGAAAACAGCGTTCATGCGTACGTACGACCTACCGTCTCCATGAACGGTGTATTTCATTCCATATACTGATCTATAATATATATGTATATTCTGAATATATATTATATATAAATCATGTTTTATATTCTAGAATTAAGTAATCATGATCTATGTAATCATATGAATAATTACAAGTCAAAACACGGATGAAAAATGAAACGATTTTACCCAAAACACTCTTTAACATGGAATTTACAAACGAACGGGTAATATAAATTCATAAGTGAACCATATATGATATCATAATAATTAGTATGATTCTAGAATAAGTCAATGACATTATTTAAATGATTATACAGGAGGTTCGGACACTTACGAAGCAAATCAGACCTAAGGTAAGGGAAATATCACAATCTCATTTTTATCCGAGATTGTTTATACTTTGGAATTTACTGGGGTGTATTTTATCATCCAAATCCATGTTTCCTCAATATTTAATATTTATATCCTTATACAATAGTTTATATCCAATTTTACCCTTCGGTGAGTTTTTAGTAAAAGATATGAAAGGAATCTTTTGTCATTTTTCGTACGAGGTACTTTTTGACTTTCCGACAAAAGTACAAAGAATGTTTTTTATCTTATACGGCATGAATGGATTTTTAAAACATTATTTCCAGGAATCATCCTTTACAAGTTTTCAAGTATATTTTTAATAAACTTCTTTTAGTTTATAATTTTACAACATTTTAAGAAAGGAAAAGTGTTTTTGAAGCAGAAATGATATTTTCCTCAAGAATGGAGTTCAATTGTTTTATCAAAATTATTTTCCATATAAGATAATATAGGGTTATGTTTCTATATCTATTATTACATGAATTTTATTTTGTTGTGATGGTAATATTTTTATGAATTCCTTTATCTTATATGAATTGTTTTATGATGTCATGTTGTTTAAGAATCCCATTTTTTTTATTACATGGGTTATGCAATGATGTATGATTTATGATTTTGTGGCACACATAAGAATGGTATCATTATGAGATGGGTGGGACCTATATCTCCCTCCAATGCATTGGGTAAAGATTTTATATCTCATGAGATTGACATGGCTTGAATAGTAGGTTATACATGTTCAGTGAAACAGGACTGAAATGAGGAGTGAACTCGGTTCAGAAAGGGACTTTGTCCACTAAGATAGTTTTGGAAATGAGTCTTGACTAATAAGAAATGATTCTATATGATTATGTGTGTATGCCACAAAGTTTAATGTTTTATGTTATGATTATTGGGATTACATTTCACTACTATGATTTATCCCAAGTTATGAAATTATGATCTCTTTTGCAGGTTAAGATTTCCAGAAGATATGTTCTTATTAATATGACGTGATTGATATTTATTTTGTTGACCCTTACTGAGTATTTGAGCTCACCCTTTTATGTTTTCTTTTCCCCAGGAAATAAAGAAATAATTTAGGTTTATAAAAAAAGAATATCTTTATTGGAGATGTTGAAGATCTTTCACCATGATTAGAAGATTATATTCCGAGTTTACAAAGACACTAAACTATTATGGTCCTTGTGTGTGTGTTTTTGTTATATAATAAGTATTCCGCAAAAGTAATGTAATGTCCATGTACGTCACGATTCGGGTGTCTACAGTTGGTATCAGAAGAAAAGTTTAGTCAACCTTTGAAAACTAGGATGCGAAAACGTTAGTGAGATCCCTAGAGACATTTCTAAGGTATGTCTAGGGATGTCCCTAAAGATAAGTATACGTATAGGATATAGTCCTAAAACTATGGTAACGATATTATATTAAACCAAATATTTTAGATATTGAAGTTACTCCCCCTTTATTATAATTTTTTCCTCGCATACTATTCTTTTTGGGTTTTAGAAAATGGCTGGAAACAAGATGATTCATGATAATAGAGGATATGATGGACAATGGAATGATATTCATCATGAGAAACCAAATTAAATGGGATTTGGAAGTCCAAACATAATTATTATGCCGAATCAGAAATCTCATAATATGATCAATAATGTAAAATTTGGTAAGTTTCCTGACTCAGCTAATAAGAGAAAGATGGAGTTTCATGATGATCATAGAGGAAAGAATGTTCAATTTCCCCTATGTAAATTATGTGGTAAGAGGCATCAAGGAGAATGATTCAAAGGAACTGGAAGATGCTTTGGGTGTGGAAAAGAAGGACACAAAGCCAGTAAGTGCAAAGGAAAAGGTTCAGTTAACACCAGGAATGAGGATAATGGTATTGCTACGACATCAACAATGGTTAAATGTTTTATATGTAGAATGTACGGGAATTATGCAAACCAATAACCCAAGGGAAAGTCTCATGAAGAGAATTAGTATGGTCGTATGGGTAGTATTTATGTGGATGATGATGAAGAGACTACAAATGATATGTGAGATGAAAGAATTGTTGAAGTTCGGTCAATGGTTTAAGAATGTAGTGGAATGATTACATGTTTATCATGTGTAATGTTGTATAAGTAATATCATGCTACTTTGGAGTAAAGAGACATCTAAGGATTGTTACACTGTTGACTTTCCTTGAGTTTTGAAATTTTATGATTAATGTTACCAGGATCCATGAAAGATTGTTCAAATATTTTTGGATTTTAGATGATATGCTCATAATTAAGGGATAAGGAGAAAATTAAATGTTTGATAGTATTCATGAGCTCATGACTGATATAAGGAGAAGTTTATATCATGGTTTGAGTATATAGAACTTTTGGATTTTGGTATGTGTAAAGAGTTAACTTTTGACATCATTCATGTTTTCACTAAGGTTTAATGGGTATTCATTTTTTAAGAGAATACATCATTACGGTATTCAAATGATTGGAATGTGACCAACAAGATATATGGGGGATAAATGATGGTATTCACATGCTTGGTTGACGACATTTCAAGTAATCGTTTTATTTATACTATGCGCTTGGAACGAAGTATTTTAGATAATCCTAAAGATTGGAATGGATTATGTTAACCATAAGTTAGTATTGTTTAAGGATAGAACTTTTTTTGATATTATTTATGTGATGTTATAGTAATGTAGTTTTAGAAAAAGGACAACCTGCAGGACGAGCGACGACCCATCGCGTCGGACAAGGCTGTGGGAATCAAACCCACAACTGAATTGAGACTGGCCTTTATCACCTACCACTGGCCTACATGAAGTCCATGTTTAGTATAAACTAGTTTTATAATATTAAGCAGTATGATATGTGAAGTATAAGTCCATTTTAGGAACTATATATGATTAATCTCACTATAGATGGACTTATGTATTTTTTGATAACTTTTCTAACCTTTTGTTCGAGACAGATGGAATGACACATCATTCTATCACATGATCTACTAACACATCACAAATGACAAATTCAACTTCATTTCTTTAAGCGATGAAGTGGAAATTTTCCAAATAACGACAAATGGTGAGACTGTACCAAAATCATGAAAGTATTTCTTCTAATTCCAATTTCATCATCTTTAGGGAAATGATCTTGAAAACCAAAAATGTTGTCCTAGTGCTCTTATATCTGATGAATCAGACGGTACCATAGATCGTCACAAATTTATGGCTTTGTGATTGCTGGCTTTTCCAGAGCCATGTTCTCTACCACTCTCCATCAGAACATGATGGTCAGATTTCTCTTCCGTATCCACATTTTCACCTATGTGGAAACATAGTGATTAGTTTATTTGGGTAACCGTTATGTTTCATACTTTTGTTTTTAAAGATTGGTTTTGGTATTCCTTTTTATGATGTGGGTTTCTATTAAAGAAACTTTCTAATAGTAAAAAATTTATAACCACGACGAATTTCGAGGGCGAAATTCATTTTAAGGGGGGTAGAATGTAACACCCTGAGATTTAATGAAAAATATTTTTTTTAATTTCATTAATATCTTGTGTTGTATGCTACACCAAAAGGAGCTTTCACAACACGCATCCTTGACTTGCCTTGCATTACACGCAATCACAACCTTCCTTGATAGCGTGTGTAGTACGCAATACCGAGTTTCACTTAACAACGATATGCTATTAAAATATTTTTAAAACTAGACGTTATGAATAGTAATAACCATTTTTTGAAATTTTGTAAATTTTATTTTTCAAAATGGACTTCATTTCTGGATTCGGAATATTGAAATTAGCTTAGGGTGAAATTTTGGTACTTTTCGGATAACTTACATTTTCTGATGAATAGTGAAAATTACTAAATTTTAATTAAAAACAACCTTTTTAATAGAAATAATTAGTAGTGATAAATTATTAATTTGATTTGTTTTAAAGTATATTTAGAACATATTTTTACAATTTAATACAATGTTGATTATTGGATGTCATTTCACATTTAAACCAGACATAAACAACTGTCAATCTTTTGATAGTTATTATCTCATAAGAACACGCTATTTGTTTTGACGACGGGAATTAATTTTTAAATTAATTAATGAAACTGATATTTTACGAATTTGGTAAAATAGACATCATTTTTGAATTTATAATATCAAATATATCTTAGGCCTAATTTTTGGTATTTTTCTGGAAACTTTCATTTTTTGATGAATAGTGAAACCACTAAGTGGTAGTTAAAAAAATGAATTTTTCATAAAACACAATTTTACCGCTTCTGTGAGTGGAATTTCAAAAATCCGAGAGACACGGTTGATGTTAGTAAGTAAAATTTGGTTCAATGAGATGAAAATAATTTTTGGTGAATTGTAACTTTTTACTTTTTTTTTACCACGGTTAAAAGTAAATAGGGTAATTAAGGTTAAAAATGATATTACTATTACCCTAACACATGTCCTAATTCTATTGGAAAAGTGTAATTCGACCAAAAACAACCTTAGGAATAATGTATGACCATTTAGGCCCACTTGGATTTGATTAAGACATTTATTATTAATTTATTTAAAGAAGGGTTAAAATAGTTAAAATCAATGTTCAATAAGTAAATCATTTTTAATATTGGGTTATACATAATATAAATTCTACTATAAATATTCATTAGAGAGATAAAAATATTTCCTACATAATTGTATTTTATTTGTAATTTTTAGACACTAAATAATTTAATTTATTTATGACACAACGATGATGAAGTAATTATCTTATTAATGAAATATTGACATAATTGATGTTATAAATACAAAAATAAATTTAATTTGAGACTTTTTATGAATTAAAATAATTTTCTAGGTTAATATGACATGTTAGTATTGATTTAATTAACCTGTTTTGAGATAATCATTCTGTTATAATTTTCACAAAAATAAATTACTAAATAGTGTCAAAATTGACATAAAATAGTTTTTAAAACAAATATTATATTATTAATTGTTATTTTATAAATAAATATCTATTGTTCGGCCAAATCACTTATATAAGGTTATATATATTAATAATAAACAACTTGGTGTTTTTTTGGCTTGATATAGTATGTTTATTAACCTCATGGTGTAAGAAAACAAGAAGACACGGTTAATGTTAAATTATCTATCTTAAAGTTAATCTAAATTATAAGGATAAAATTGATACCTAAACTTGTCTAAATTATATTGGATGCGAGGATATCGACCCCTACCCACCTTATATTCGAGATATATCAATTTGGAGCTATTAAAAACCGAATTTGACTTTATAATAAAATAATATTTTTTGTTATTCCAAAGGTGCCCCTCTCCTCCCTTATAAAAGGGAACATCCCCCCCTCTTCCTCACACCACATTGGGCCTTCATGCTCGGAAAAACCCTGCCAATCTATCCTCTCCACTTCCCTAGAAACATCCTAGAGGTTTTGGTCTTCTTCAAAGACCTATTTTAGTGCCCTAAAAGGAGGTCTCAAAGAAGCACTTGAAAGAAGAGGTAATGTCTGTTACCGATTCCTTCATCTTTATTTCTTCTTCCACTTATTATTATTTAGTTGTTTCATTATGAAGTTATAACATCAGTATCACTCATATAATTATATGTCATTATAAGTATGAAACAACCCTATTTCACCATCTATCCATCCGACGGAAAATGAAATCACCGCGCGTGCGCACGTACGGAAGGCCGTCTCCACGTCGTGGTGTAATCTATTTTCCACCACCACCTTACATGGATGTGTATAATGGTGTAAATAATAACTATATATGATTATTGTAAAGTTATATTGATTCTGAAATAGTATACATACACTCCTATACAATTCCACGATCATGAGATCGATATCATCGCTCGTGTGTACGTACGGACTACCGTCTCCACGACGCGATGAGATTCATTCTCCATGTCAACCATTAATGAATGATTATAAAGTATATATAATAAGTTATCATGAAATATATGACATAATAATGATACTGGATTTATTTGTATATATATGTATGTCATCTACTTAATTCCATTCAACTCAATAAGGAAACGGAAACAACGTTCATGCGTACGTACGGCCTACCGTCTCCATGAACGGTGTATTTATTTCCATTTATTAATCTATTATATATATATGTATATTCTGAATATATATTATATATAAATCATGTTTTATATTATGGAATTAAGTAATCACGATCTAAGTAATCATATGAATAATTACAAGTCAAAACATGGACGAAAAATGAAACGATTTTACCCAAAACACTCTTTACCATGGAATTTACAAAAGAACATGTAATATAAATTCACAAGTGAACCATATATGATATCATAATAATGAGTATGATTCTGGAATAAGTCAATGACATTATTTAAATCATTATACAGGAGGTTCGGACACTTACGATGCAAATCGATCCTAAGGTAAGGGAAATATCAAAATCTCATTTTTATCCAAGATTGTTTATACTTTGGAAATTACTGGGGTGTATTTTATCATCCACATCCATGTTTCCTCAATATTTAATATGTATATCCTTATACAATATTTTATATCCAATTTTACCCTTCGGAGAGTTTTTAGTAAAAGATATGAAAGGAATCTTTTGTCGTTTTTCGTACGAGGTACTTTTTGACTTTTTCGACAAAAGTATGAAGAATGTTTTTTTTAACTTATACGGAATGAATGGATTTTTAAAAAATTATTTCCAATAATAGCCCTTTACAAGTTTTGATGTGTATTTTTAATCAACTTCTTTTAGTTTATAATTGTACGACATGTTAAGAAAGGAAAAGTGTTTTTTAAGCAGAAAGGATATTTTCCTCAAGAATGGATTTCAAGTGTTTTATCAAAATTATTTTCCATCTAAGATAATATAGGGTTCTATTTCTATTCCTATTATTACATGGATTTGATTATGTTGTGATGGAAATATTATTATGAATTCCTTTATCTTATATGAATTGTTTTATGATGTCATGTTGTTTAAGAATCCCATTTTATTATTACATGGGTTATGCAATGATGTATGATTTATGATTTTGTGGCACACATAAGAATGGTATCATTATGAGATGGGTGGGACCTATATCTACCTCCAATGCATTGGGTAAATATTTTATATCTCATGAGATAGACATGGCTGGAACGGTAGGTTATACCAGTTCAGTGAAACAGGACTGAAATGAGGAGTGAACTCGGTTCAGAAAGGGACTTTGTCCACTAAGATAGTCTTGGCAATGAGTCTTGACTAATAAGAAATGATTCTATGTGATTATGTGTGTATGCCACAAAGTTTCATGTTTTAAGTTATGATTATTGGGATTACATTTCACTATTATGATTTATCCCATGTTATGAAATTATGATCTCTTTTGCAGGTTAAGATTTCCAAAAGATATGTTCTTATGAATATGATGTGATTGATATTTCTTTTGTTTACCCTTACTGATCATTTGAGATCACCCTATTATGTTTTATTTTCCCCAGGACATAAAGAAAGGATTTAGGTTTAGAAAAAAAAGAAGATCTTTATCGGAGATGTTGAAGATCTTTCACCACAATTAAAAGATTATATTATGAATTTCCAAAGACACTAAACTATTATGGTTCTTGTGTGTGTGTTTTTGTTATGTAATAAGTATTCAGTAAAAGTAATGTAATGTCCATGTACATAACGCTTAGGGTCTCTACAGTTGGTATCAGAGGAAAATTTTAGTGAACCTTTGGAAACTAGGATGCGAAAACGTTAGTGAGATCCCTAGAGACATTTCTAAGGTATGTCTAGGGATGTCCCTAAGGATAAGTATACGTATAGGATATAGTCTTAAAACTATGGTAACGATATTAGATTAAACCAAAGATTTTAGATATTGAAGTTACTCCCCCTTTATTATGATTTTTTCCCCTCATATTATTCTTTTTGGGTTTTAGAAAATTGCTGGAAACAAGATGATTCACTATAATGGAGGATATGATGGACAATGGAATGATATTCTTCATGAGCAACCAAATGAAATGGGATTTGGAAGTCCAATCATAATTATTATGCCGAATCAGAAATCTCATAATATGATCAATAATGTAAAATTTGGTAAGTTTCCTGACTCGGCTAATAAGAGAAAGATGGAGTTTCATGATGATCATAGAGGAAAGAAAGTTCAATTTTCCCTACGTAAATCATGTGGGAAGAGGCATCAAGGAGAATGTTTCAAAGGAACTGGAAGATGATTTGGGTGTGGAAATGAAGGACACAATGCCAGTAAGTGCAAAGGAAAAGGTTTAGTTAACACCAGGGATGAGGATAATAGTACTGCTATGACATCAAAAATGGTTAAATGTTTTAAATGTAGAATGTACAGGCATTATGCAAACCAATAACCTAAGGGAGAGTCTCATGAAGAGAATCAGTATGGTCGTATGGGTAGTATTTATGTGGATGATGATGAAGAGACTACAAATGATATATGAGATGAAAGAATTGTTGAAGCTCGGTCAATGGTTTAAGAATGTAGTGGAATGATTACATGTTTATCATGTGTAATGTTGTATAAGTAATCTCATGCTACTATGGAATAAAGAGACATCTAAGGATTGTTAAAATGTTGTCTTTCCTTGAGTTTTGAAGGTGTATGATTAATGTTACCAGTATCCATGAAATGTTATTCAGATATTTTTGGAATTTAGATGATATGCGCATAATGAAGGGATAAGGAGAAAATTAAATGTTTGATAGTATTCATGAGCTCATGACTGATATAAGGATATGGCTATATCATGGTTTGAGTATATAGAATTTTTGGATTTCGGTATGTGGAAAGAATTAACTTTTGACAGCATTCATGTTTTCACTAAGGTTTAATGGATATTCATTTTTCAAGAGAATACATCATTAAGGTATTCACATGATTGGAATGTGACCAAAAAGATATATGGGGTATAAATGATGGTATTCACATGCTTGGTTGATGACATTTCGAGTACTCGTTTTCTTTATAATATGAGCTTGGACCGAAGTATTTTAGATAAACCTAATGATTGGAATGGATTATGTTAACCATAAGTTAGTATTGTTTATGGATAGAACTTTTTTGATATTATTTATGTGATGTTATAGTAATGTAGTTTTAGAAAAAGGACAACCTGCAGGATGGGCGACATCCCATCGCGTCGGACAAGGCTGTGGGAATCGAACCCACAACTGAAGTGCGACTGGCCTTTATCACCTTCCACTATCCTACAGGAAGTCCCTGTTTAGTATAAGCTAGTTTTATTATATTAAGCAGTATGCTATATGATTTATAAGTCCATTTTAAGAACTATATATGATTAATCTCACTATATATGGACTTATGTATTTTTTGATAACTTTTTTAACCTTTTGTTCAAGACAGATTGAATGAACCATCATTATATCACATGATCTTCTAACACATAACGAATGAAAAATTCAACTTCATTTCTTTAAGAGATGAAGTGGAAATTTTCCAAAGAACGACAAACGGTGAGACTATACCAAAATAACGAAAGTATTTCTTCTAATTCCAATTTCATTATCTTTAGGGAAATAATCTTGAAAACCAAAAATGTTGTCCTAGTGCTCTTATATCTGATGAATTAGATGGTACCTTAGATCGTCACAAATTTATGGCTTTGTGATTACTGGCTTTTCCATAGCCATGTTCTGTACCACTCTCCATCAGAACATGATGGTTATATTTCTCTTCCATATCCATATTTTCACCTATGTGGAAACATAGTGATTAGTTTATTTGGGTAACCATTATGTTTCATACTTTTGTTTTTAAAGAATGATTTTGGTATTCCTTTTTATGATGTGGGTTTCTATTAAAGAAACTTTCGAATAGTAAAAAATTTATAACCCCGACGAATTTTGAGGGCGAAATTCATTTTAATGGGGGTAGAATGTAACACCCCGAGATTTTATGAAAAATATTCTTTTTAATTTCATTAATCTCTTGTGTTGAACGCTACACCAAAAGGAGCTTTCACAACATGCATCCTTGACTTGCCTTGCATTACATGCAATCACGACCTTCCTCGATAGCGTGTGTAGTACGCAATACCGAGTTTCACCAAACAACGATATGCTATTAAAATATTATTAAAACTAGCTGTTATGAATAGTAATAACCATTTTTTGAAATTTTGTTAATTTTATTTTTCAAAATGCACTTCATTTCGGGATTCGGAATATCGAAATTAGCTTAGGGTGAAATTTTGGTACTTTTTGGATAACTTACATTTTCTGATGAATAGTGAAAATTACTAAATTTTAATTAAAAGCAACCTTTTTAATAGAAATAATTAATAGTGATAAATTATTAATTTGATTGGTTTTAAAGTATATTTAGAATATATTTTTACAATTTAATACAATTTTGATTATTGGATGTAATTTCACATTTAAACCAGACATAAACAACTGTCAATCTTTTGATAGTTTTTATCTCATAAGAACACGCTATTTGTTTTGACGACGGGAATTAATTTGTAAATTAATTAATGAAACTAATATTTTATGAATTTGGTAAAATAGACATCATTTTTGAATTCATAATATCAAATATATCTTAGGCCTAATTTTTGGTATTTTTCTGGAAACTTTCATTTTTTGATGAATAGTGAAACCACTAAGTGGTAGTTAAAAAAATGAATTTTTCATAAAACACAATTTTAGCGATTCTGTGAGTGGAATTTCAAAAATCCGAGAGACACGGTTGATGTCAGTAAGTAAAATGTGGTTCAATGAGATGAAAATAATTTTTGGTGAATTGTAACTTTTTACTTTTTTTACCACGGTTAAAAGTAAATAGGGTAATTAAGGGTAAAAATGATATTACAATTACCCTAAAACATGTCATAATTCTATTGTAAAAGTTTAATTTGACCAAACAAAGCCTTAGTAATAAAATATGACCATTTAGGCCGACTTGGATTAGATTAGGACATTTATTATTAATTTATTTAAAGAAGGGTTAAAATAGTTAAAATCAAAGTATAATATGTAAATCATTTTAAATATGGGGTTATAAATAATATAAATTAGACTATAAATATTCATTATAGACCTAAAACTATTTCCTACATAATGGTATTTTATTTGTAATTTTTAGACATTATATAATTTAATTTATTTATGACACAACGATGATGCAGTAATTATCTTATTAATGAAATATTGACATAATTGATGTTATAAATACCCAAATAAATTTAATTTGAGAGTTTTTATGAATTAAACTAATTATATAGGTTAACATGACATGTTAAGTTTTATTTAATTAACCTGGTTAGAGCTAATCATTCTTTTATGATTTTCACAAAAATCAATTACTAAATAGTGTCAAAATAGACATAAAACCATTTTTAAAACAAATATTATATTATTAATTGTTTTTTTATTTCTAAATATCTAAGGTTCGGCAAAATGACTTATATAAAGTTATATATATTAATAATAAACAACTTGGGGTTTGTTTGACTTGATATAGTAATTTTATTAACCTTATAGTGTAAGAAAACAAGATGACACAGTGAATGTTAAATTATCTAACTTAAAGTTAAATCTAAATGATAAGGTTAAAATTGATACCTAAACTTGTCTAAATTTTATTGGATGAAATGATTTCGACCCCTACCCACCTTATCTTCGAGATATATCAATTTTGAGCTATTAAAAACCGAATTTGACTTTATAATAAAATAATATTTTTAGTTATTCCAAAGGTGCCCCTCTCCTCCCTTATAGAAGGACACATCCTCCCCCTCTTCCTCACACCACATTGAGCTTTCAAGCTCGGCCAACCCCTGACAATTTCCCCTCTACACTTACCTAGAAACATCCTAGAGGTTCTGGTCTTCTTCAAAGACCTATTTCAGTGCCCTAAAAGGAGGTCTCAAAGAAGCACTTCAAAGAAGAGGTAATGTCCGTTACCGATTCTTTCATCTTTATTTTTCTTCCACTTCTTCTTATTTAGTTGTTTCATTATGAAGTAATAACATCAGTATCACTAATATACTGATATTTTATTATAAGTATGAAACAACCCTATTTCACTATCTATCCATCCTACGGAAAATGAAATCACCGTGCGTGCGTACGTACGGAATACCGTCTCCACGCCGTGGTATAATCTATTTTCCACCACCACCTTACTTGGATGGGTATAATGGTGTAAATAATAACTTTATATGATTATTGTAAAGTGATATTAATTCTGAAATATTATAAATACACTCCTATACAATTCCACGATCATGAGAACGATATCATCGCTCGTGCGTACGTACGGACTACCGTCTCCACGACGTGATGAGATTCATTCTCCACGTTATCCATTCATGAATAATTATAAAGTATATATAATAAGTAATCATGAAATATATGACATAATAATGATACTTTATTTATGTGTATATATATGTATGTCATCTACTTAATTCCATTCAACTCAATAAGGAAACGAAAACAGCGTTCATGCGTACGTACGGCCTACCGTCTCCATGAACGGTGTATTTATTTCCATTTACTGATCTATTATATATATGTATATTATGAATATGTATTATATATAAATCATGTTTTATATTCTGGAATTATTTAATCACGATCTATGTAATCATATGAATAATTACAAGTCAAAACACGGACGAAAAATGAAACGATTTTTCCCAAAACACTCTTTAACATGGAATTTACAAAAGAACGGGTAATATAAAGTTATAAGTGAACCATATATGATATCATAATAATGAGTATGATTATGTAATATGTAAATGACATTATTTAAATCATTATACAGGAGGTTAGGACACTTATGAAGCAAATCGAACCTAAGGTAAGGGAAATATAACAATCTCATTTTTATCCGAGATTGTTTATACATTGGAATTTACTGAGGTGTATTTTATCATCCACATCCATGTTTCCTCAATATTTAATATTTATATCCTTATACAATAGTTTATATCCAATTTTTCCCTTTAGTGAGTTTTTAGTAAATGATATGAAAGGAATCTTTTTTCGTTTTTCGTACGAGGTACTTTTTGACTTTTCCGACAAAAGTACGAAGAATGTTTTTTTAACTTATACGGCATGAATGGATTTTTAAAACATTATTTACAAGAAGCTTCCTTTACATGTTTTCAAGTATATTTTTAATAAACTTTTTTTAGTTTATAATTGAACGACATGTTAATAAAGGAGAAGTGTTTTTGAAGCAGAAATGATATTTTCCTCAAGAATGGAGTTCAAGTGTTATATCAAAATTATTTTCCATATAAGATAATATAGGGTTATGTTTCTATCCCTATTATTACATGGATTTTATTACGTTGAGATGGAAATATTTTTATGAATTCCTTTATCTTATATGAATTGTTTTTGATGTCATGTTGTTTAAGAATCCCATTTTTTTATTACATGGGTTATGCAAAGATGTATGATTTATGATTTTGTAGCACACATAAGAATGGTATCATTATGAGATGGGTGGGACCTATATCTCCCTCTAATGCATTGGGTAAAGATTTTATATCTCATGAGATAGATATGGCTGGACCGGTAGGTTTTACCGGTTCAGTGAAACGGGACTGAAACGAGGAGTCAACTCGGTTCAGAAAGGGACTTTGTCCACTATGATAGTCTTGGAAATGTGTCTTGACTAATAAGAAATGATTCTCTATAGTTATGTGTGTATGCCACAAAGTTTAATGTTTTATGTTATGATTATTGGGATTACATTTCACTACTATGATTTATCCCATGTTATGAAATTATGATCTCTTTTGCAGGTTAAGATTTCCAAAAGATATGTTCGTATGAATATGACGTGATTGATATTTCTTTTGTTTACCCTTACTGAGCATTTGAGCTCACCCTTTTATGTTTTCTTTTCCCCAGGACATAAAGAAAATAATTAATGTTTATAAAAAAATAAGATCATTATGGGATATGTTGAAGATCTTTCACCACGATTTGAAGATTATATTCCGAGTTTCCAAAGACACTAAACTATTACGGTCCTTATGTGTGTGTTTTTGTTATGTACTAAGTATTTCGAAAAAGTAATGTAATGTCCATTTACGTCAAGCTTCTGGTATCTACAATTAAGTTAATGAAATAGTGAAAGAGTTTCAGTTCCCTTGAACAATGGGATGATGAAAATATTTCTCTTTATGATTGCCTCTATCCCCTCCAATACCTACTTTCCATGATGGAAGCATAGAAGGGAGAGTATGATAAGGATGATGGAGGGAAAGAATTATATTTACAATTTCATTTAGATATTTTATAGGAGATGTATCCATGTATATTCTTTTGAGATTACCCAGGACTAACTCTCATATAGATAGTCTAATCGCAAGGGTCACTAGAATTATTTCCCTATATCACCCTCATCATCCCCTTCTCTTCATTCATCTATCACACACCTAGGACTATATTATATTTACCATAATTTTAATTAATGGTAGTTAGAGAATATTATAAAACGTGAATTAGTATAAAATAATGATAATTTGTAATAATTGATAATATTTATAATAAATTTATAATTTTTTAATTTCCCAAATATTTTTTGAATCATCTTTTTCATGTATTAGATTAATAATAAAAAATATTTTTATTTTCTATTTTATGGAAAATATGGAATGAGGGCACAAACAATAGTCGTTTTTTACATATCATGATTTCATAAATCACCAATAAAATCCAAACCATTATAGAATAAATGATGTATAAATTTAGAGTTTTGAAACTATTTTATCATTTTCATCATCAAATCTAGAATTTATTTTTGAAGGGGAAATTATGTTTCCATTCATGAAATGTGATATAATGAGATTTCAATCTATTTACAGTGTTGGGGTTTATCAAATGAAATTTAGTTTTCAGGAAGATTATTTTTTGGGTATCATCATGGTGTATATAATTCCAAATAACATTATTATAATTAGGTTCCATATAAATCATGGTTTCAAACTTTAGTTTATTATGTTTTTATTCAATATTTTTAATGAATAGAAACTCATTATGTTATTTATATAAATTTATTTTATGATTTGATGGTGTCTTTTAAAAATTATTCATATCCTAGTTGAATGATGATAGAATTTGAAGTAGTTATAAAATTTATAGATATTAAATTAGATAATGGAATATAAAATAGCCATTTTGAACAGAAAAATTCGTTGGATAAATCACTTCTACCTAATGTAAATGTGTTTCCATTCAATTTATATGAGTATAAAAGGTTGTTACTTAATTTAGATCTTGGTTACCAGAATATATAGTCATGATCAGTTAATATAATATTATATTATTGAGAAAATGAGGCATTAGTTGTTCTACATTTTTAAAATCTATGAAAAAAGAGTCTTAAAAAAGAATTATAAATTGTTTCCCATCAAGAAATTGAGGTATTCCTTAAAGACACCCAAATTATTGTGTCTATGTATGTCATAGAACATAAGACCCTTGACTTCAGGCTGTTAATTAAATATTACAACTAGTAAAAACATAATCATCATTCTGATGGTGATTCATGGAAATATTTAGATTATGTGCACCTTTATTTTACTTCAGAAGCTCAAAATGTGTGATTCATACATCATACGTATAATTTTGGTCCCTTTTGTTCATATGGTAGTCAATATTTTGGTTTTTCCCTAATTATAAGTATGTACAACATACCTATTTAGATTTTGATGAATGAGACAAATAACTTTTTATCATTAATAATTACCTGAAATAAAAAAATTTATATTGATGTTTTTTTGAATCTATTGATTAATTATTTAAATTTATTGGTGAGTGTGACTACCCATCATATAGAATTTTATATGGATGGAGTAAACATGCTCCAAAATTACTTCTATACTGAATGAGTGATATTAAAATTATTTATGATTATAAATGGGGGAAACAATTGTTTTTTCCATTATAATAAAAGATTTATTCAAATTTATATACATTTCCAAAGGATGAGAAGTCATTTTAGAAAAGGTACAATTGATAAAGATGAACATCCACCAATGATCTCATGAATTGATTTCAAATATATTTTATCTTAATTACATCATGTTTCCTTTTGACCAAGTATAATCTATTGAGATATACGAGACATTCAAAATGATCCAAATTAGATTAAATAAAGTATAATTTTAGGATATCAAATATTGGTGTAATTTTATGGTATGAAAAATATTTAATGTCATTTATATTGAGATGATCCATTTGGATAATATATTTTATAGAGACTTGGAAAATCCTTTTAATTCGAAAGATAATATAATGGAATGATTAGATCATTCTAAAATGTTTGGAGAAAAAATCTTGAGATGTGTGAAAATTATATATCACAAAAGTAATTTAAAATAATTGAAAAATATATTCTAATTAGATGTAGTGGTTGTTTGAATTCTTTGATTTAGAATGCGATAAGAAAATATTCTTTTTCTGAGGAATTCTTGAAAATTCAAAAGAATATGATGCATATATTAGACATAAAAAATATGTTGTTTTAATTTTTTTGAAAAATAAACTTTTTTTATTTGATTGAAAGGAAAATCTTATTATAAATTTTCTATATATAGTAAAATGTGAGGGTCCGGCCAATTATAGACATTTATTTTCAAGTGAAAATTAGTTTTTATACACCCATTGTATCAAACCTAAATATCCATTAAACCATAACTGAATAGTCCGTAATGATGGAATTCAGGATGATGCAATAAAAAATCAATTATAAGTTTTTAATCTGTCTAAACATGGATTTGGTTAAATTTTTGGATGATGGATATCATATAATGATCATCACAGAACTTATACATATGTTCTTCTCAACTTTTAGTAAATGAAATGTTTTTTATATTGAGTTTTAATGCAACATATTATTTATTTTTTAACAAAAATTTAATTAATATTCTTTAATTTTTATATTATATGAAGATCATATGAAAAAAATTATTCCACGAATTAGTGCAGTTGATCTTGAAGAACGTCAACAACATAATATTTCATATTTGATTCAAATAATGATAATGTAAATTTTTTACTATTTAAAATATGAAATAAAATTATTATTTTTTATATTGTTTATTTTTTTTTAATTTTTAACGTATTACAAAATTACCATTGAATTGATAATTGAGGGATTTTATTGAGTAACCCACCATCCAAAATGGTAAAATCATATAATGTATAGGCAATTAACAGTTTTGGATTTCATACACATGCATAATATGAATAAAAATATGAATATTTGAGTTTTCATTATAGGGTCTCATCATAAAAAATGGAAGTGTATTGTTATGGAATGAAATAAAAAATAACTTGGTTGTGTTATTGGATAATGAATTATGTAATGATTTACAAATGTCACCAGTTTGATATTGATATTGGAATGTTCGTTCATCCACACCATAGAATCATTGAAATTAAATATAAAATCATTAAAATAGTATTTGAATATTTTTTTTGGATAATAATGTAAACCAAATATATAATGAAAATTATTATTCTTCTTTAAGAGAGTTAATTTACGATTAGAGTAATAAAAAATTTATATATATTGAAAATAAATTTATGCAATGTGAATGTGGTTCTAATAAATTACAAGGAATTTAAATTTCACAAGATAGAACTCCAAATGGATCTATTTAATGGTGATAAATGAATATTGATGATGGTACTCTATAATTATGCGTCGATGGTGATGATGATGTAACAAAAGAATTTAAAATAACATGAGGTAATGAAGATGATATAATGAAAATTAATGATTCCAAGGAATAAGATGAATAGATTGACATCGTCTTATGTGAAGATGAGGATGAGGATGAAGAATTAAAAAATGACATGATGATTAATGTCATAATTAATATATATTTATAACACACATTTTTTATCATTTGTTGAAAACATTTTTTTCACATTTCAGATGGATAAGGAAAGTTTGGATAATATGGTCTATAGTAATAATGTGTCATACTTACTATTGATGGGGATAATGGTTTATCATATGACCCTTCGGTTTCTATCAATTCATCATTAATTCAAATGGGTTGTGGTATTGGGAGATTGATGATTCCTAACCCTATCCCGAGTGATGTCTGAATCTTTAATTAGGTATACGCATGTTGAGGTATGTTCAGCATTATATTTTAGTTAGTTTTAATTAATTTTCAATAATTTATTTAACAAATAATATTTTGATAATATTGTACATTTTTTATTTATTTTCATATATATCTATTGGATATGGGTGTTCTATTTTTTGGAAGTATATTTCTATATCATGTGGGACATGGGATCAAAATACCAATGATTTTCCATAATTTATGTTTTTTCATTTGATAGTACACATATATATAATAATTATTTTGAAATTTAATTAATTAATAACATGATAATATAAATTATTTATAAGATTTATGATATCCGTTAATGATAGAATGTAGACATCTATCTGAGTTGCCTTAGAGGTTTATATCTTTGAGTGTTGTCATCTGTTTTTACAAAATTTGACAAAGTGAGTCCAGAAGAAACTGGATGTCAGGGTTTTTTATTAGTCATGTATCACACATCAACCCAATTGTAAATACTACAGTTCTAGGATAGATCATAATCATACTAGATGAGACATATTTGTTTTTTTGAGGATATCATCATTTGTTCAGCAGAACTGGGAGTGGTAGGAGGTGACACATAGATTTTCTAGTCATAAATTCAATACTCATCTATGTTATATCGTATGTACATTATTTCAAAATTTATATAACTTTGAATTTAATATATTTATCTTATTCTCCTATATGAAGTTGAAAATCATTATATTATGGAGTGTGATGTTTATAATTTTATGTACAAGGACCCTTTCACTAGAGATATTAATGGTAGTTGATTACATCATATTGTGGTCAGTATAATTTTTTTTTATCATTTTTATAATTAACTAAAAATAATGTTTTAACTATGTTAATTTCAAATTTCATTTGAAGGAGTCATATGATGCTATGAATTCTGAAAATTAGAATGATGGTTAGGCTAAGGCTGAGGGTCATTCCACTAGTGTGGATGTATTTAATGATGTAGAGTGGATATATGCGACTCCTTATAGTTTCCATAATGGATGAGTGGTAGGTATATATTCTCAATTGACACCTGTAGATTTATATGGTACTAATTCATGTTTGATTTCCATATAAAGGGAAGATTGTGAAGATTGTTCATCATTGGTTTTTGAATATGAGAAGACGATGTCCACACAAGATTCAATTATAGAGGCATGATGTAAAGCGAAGAAAGATTTATGTCAAAAGCATTAATAATATTTGGAGAAGATTCACTAAGTTCATGAGCAACTATAAGAGATGATTATGGAGTATATGTGACACTAGGTGTAGGTTATTGGGATGAAGTTACCTCTACCACTTTCACCAAATAACCAGCCATCCTATGGAATTTTTGTATTCTATAAAGAAATTTATTTCGATAATAATTTGTATAATGGTATTTTTTTTAATATTTTTTAAATTTATATGTTTATATTTTTATATATTGTGTTGTTGTATTATTATGAAGGTTTATATTTCGATTATTTTTTTGGATGGTACATGACACCCATCCAAAATGATTCAATATATATACCAACGAACCCTTTTTGATATGGGTGGATTCCCCATCATAAAGAATAATTATTTACATCAACCAGTCAAACATAAATCCCTTTTGGGATGACTGGTTGAAAATAATCGTTTTTGTGTCACACCTTTCATCTATGTTTGATTTTATCTAGCACTCTAGCACAAATGACTTTGTGTGATGTTATTCCATCACAAATATTTCATAGCACAATTTTGATAGGATCCCACAAATTAATAATCCATACTTATATTTGAACCTGACATAGTGTCAAGAAACCCAAAATAAAGATCCCTTGGAATGAAAAATAGTATTCATTTAATTTCAAGAGTGTATTATCTATATTAAATAAAATAATTTAAAGGGTTGATATAAAAAATTCAATCCCCCAAAAATATTATTTCATAAGATAATTTAGAGGGGTTTACATAAAAAATATCTTCCATGGAAATGAGGCTATTATTGATAAATTAAATAATTTTAGTGAAATCATAAAAGACTTTTTCTAAACAAATTTAACAATAGAATATGTTATGAAGTTATTGGTCACTTCTAAAATTCATTTTTAGAAATGCCTCTTTTGTAAAATTAAAAATGGTGGAATTTTAAAATCAATATTTAGAAATAAATCTCTATAATTTGGCCATAAAAATATATCATTGTTTGAATAAGGTGAAGTGAATCCATTTAAAAAAAATTTACATTTAAAATGAATATTAAATAACATAACATTCAAAAGGACATAAATAAAACAAATGGCGAATTAAATGTTTTTGAAAATGCATACTTTTGAATAATAGAATGTTTTAATAGATCATCAAAATTATATATTAGTTATAAACAAATGTGGTGTGGATGATAAAAAAAATTTATTTATAAAAGGACAGAAAACCATATTTTTTTAATTCATTTCTTGAGAACCCATAGTGTAAAAGAGATAGTAAGTATTCCCTTTTATAATTTTTATTGTAATAATGACGTTCATGAAGATAATTAATTTTGTTTTTAAAAGTAATATTCATCAAAATAGGTAGAGAAATTATAATAAAATGGAATCTTTGGGTGGAATAAATAAACATTATAACAAATACTTCAAATAATAATTGTTTTATCTCAGTAAAGGGAGTTTAGTTAAACAGGATTCTCATAATGTTATAATCTTTTGGATTGATCAAAATTTATGGAAATAATAATATATTGAACATGAAACCCCATTAATTTCCTAAAAAATGTAAAATAAATTCATTAGGTTGTAATCATAGCAAAAAAAATAAATCATTTTGAAAAATATCTAACATGTCTCATTGATTTTAAAATGACACGGTGGATGAATTACGACAATAAGAACTATTTTATTAAACCCCTTGAATGATTTGTATTAAAATTAAACAATAAATTCCATGAATTACAAGACTTTCTGGATAAAAATACTAAAGTGAGAAATATATAGATAATTTCTTGTAAAAATACATGTATAATATGAAATTTATCACAATAAATTAAATTTGAGATGTCAAACCATAAATTTGAAGGCCATTTTAATTTATCACACTCAAACCTACGGTATATAAACATAACCATTATAATAACATATTTCATAAAATTATTTATATCTATAACCATTTATAAACATCATTAACTATATGTACCTAACTCATCCATTTACAGAACAAGTTCATTTAATTAAATTTTTTTATACATTTTCTCAAAAAAATTATAGTGGTGTTCTTTGTAATAAGTTTCCCTCATTGGGAGAGTGGGAGAAAATTTGAATAAAAATTAATTAATTTAGTCTGATTTTCATTAAACATGCAAATAGAATGATATATGGTAGTTGAAGATATAGATATATGAATTCTATATGACTATAGATGTTCATTTATGTTCATAGGTGTATAAAAATTAAATCAATGCATAAAGTATTCATACATGTTTATGTTATTTCAAAAAATATATGAACACTATATTCATAATACTATATGGAGTTTTTTATGTAGAAGTGGTATAAAAGAAATAATAATCATCATGTTAAATTAATTAATATTATAATTTCATGAAATATAATATATATATATATATATATTGTTAAAAAAGTGGTGAATATAAGATAGAAATGATATAAATAATAATTTAAATGTAATTATAGATAAATATGAAATTTTTATAAAATTGATTATTAATAATAAAAAATATCTAATAATTAAAAAGGATTCTAATGGACATTCCATGGTGGTACTAACCTTACACGAGATCACCACATAAACAATTATGTAATTGTGATAACTGAAAAAAAATGGGAACTCGTGCAGCTACATCTCCATTTTGGTATCATGACCATGAGTTCATCCTTTCAACCAACTAAAATTAATAACCAAATCTACATGGTTGATAAATTATTCTAGGAAAACTAAATATGAAGCTCGCAAAGGGGTTGATGATGAATCAATGGAAACTAATTAAAGTCACGCCACTTCAACCCTGGGAATAACTGACCTGATTCACGGATGAATAAAAATTCATCAAAAAACTAGATCCCTCACTACACTAAAAAACCCAAGACCAATATCACCATTTTTTAATCCTTTCACCAATATTACATTCAACGTCAAGTGATAGAGATTATAGGAGAAATTTTCAAGAATATATCAGTGAAATAGAGAAATAGAGAAATAGAGAAAAACATCATCTAGAAAAAATATTACCACATAATAGAATAATTCATCACAAACTTGGAATTTTTTTTCCATACATAACCTCGATTTCATCATAACTAACTTACGTCATGATTTTTTTTCATAGGTGATGTAAATTATGTAGAAATATTTTATATTAGACACCATGTTTCTTCCTATGCGAATAAAAAAATTAGTATAATGTCCTAGTGTTCTATTATTTAGATTGTTATTCTCCAAAATAAAATAACTATTTGCATATATACACTAACAATAAGGTAATATTTGAATAATGTTTATGAAATAAAATAGTTTCAACAAAATATTTACTAAACATTAGAAAGGGAATTTAATTTATAAGATTGAAGACAGTCTATGAAACCATTTGTGGTCAATTTTGATAATGTAAATAAAGATGAAATTTTTAAACTATTAAAAATGAAACATATTAGAGATTAATTATCATAATTATATATTCGGTTAATAAAATTTAACAGACAATATAAAGTAATTGTACATCTAATACAAGAAAAAATGTTATAGTATGTATAAAAATCTGAAAAAAATTATTATTTTTTCGAATACTATTTTGATATAAATAATTTGTTAAGTTAAAACATGAAATATTGTTAAGAATTTCATAATTTTAAGTGGTTTTTGTATAATAATGTTTTTGAAACCTACTTGTAAAATAGTATAATTGTATGAAATTATATTAAATAAATGATTGAATTCAACAATTTCAGTAAACTATAGAAATTATATTGAACAGAATACAAAGTCATGAAATGTAGTTACTATTAATTATAATAATTTAAATTGATATTCACTCTACATGTTATTATTTGGGAAATATTTAGGATTTCTGTGACAATCATTTCCTATTTGGTTTATAAAAAAATTAACTACATGATCTAGATGAACCTCTTATATGAGAGTAAATTTATAGAATTATATTATTAAATAAAAAATATAATCTTGCATTTATATCATAATGAACTTATTAAAATTATAATTGAGATAATGAATTACCTACAACAATGTTTACTTTTCCATAATTAAAATCCTACATGTCCATTCTTTCTAGAATGAGGCATTTTGAATTGTAAATATTTTTTACGACTTTCAAATATCATGATATGAAAAGTTTAATGAGATATAAATCATAGATGTAACATATTATCAAAATAAAAGAATAAATAAAGAAATATTTAATCAATTTCAGTATTTTTAATTGAAAATAAAATTAATCGTAGACTGTGATGTGTAATATTTTTATAAAAGTAGGATATATTCTAAATATATTTTTCCCATTCCATAAAGCGCATTTCATTATTATGAAAAAGAATAATTAATTGAAAACACCCATATATTATGTGAATGAAACTGAAATTGAAACATGGTAAATGGTTTATCAAAAATATATATAATAAAAAATATTTATGTACTGTAAGAGGATAATATTATAAAAGGTTTATACTATACAAGAAACGTTTTATAATTTTTCTATTATTGAATTAATGGTTTTCATGCTATTAGCAGAACAACCTGTATGCATATAGATTAACTTATGAAAATAGATTCCTTTAATATTAATTGCACTATATTTTGGATAAATCATAATATATTTTCATTAATATTTATAGGAATCAACATTCGATGAAAAAATAAATAATTCTTACTTGGAGGCTAAGTAAGAGTCCTCGTTGAGAAATTGGGAACAATGAAATCCTTCGTAATAGTGAGTATTAAAGAAGCTGTGAATATAATGTTTTTTTGGGAATAAAAGGTGTAATGGTGTGAAGGCTTCTATGATAAGGAACATCACAAATCGTTAAAGGTGAATGATTATAGAAATTTTAAATGAAGATAATTTTTTTTTTGAACTATTAGTGGAGAAGATCAATAGGTATTCGAAGAACCTAAGATGTGCATTGAGTTACATCAACAAAAAATAAATTATGTTAACATAGAAAATCAATAGTTTCTGATAGAGCATAATGTAGAAGGAATGTACATAGAAAAAACCCAAATTTGCAAGATAATCTAAAATTCTATGCTAAAAAGTAATAAAAACAACATATTTATAACAATACCATTCATAAACAAATTACAGAATCACTGACCATCGATGACATGATACCTCATATTTTCATAAATCTCAAGAAAATATCATACATGCAAAAAGAAAATGAAATTATACAAGTTATATTATAAATAAAAAAATTAAATAAATATCAAAATTACCTCGCATTAAATACATCATGCATACTATGAAAGTTACATCCTCAATAATATTTATGATAATCATATAGATCATTCATTCTTAAAATGATTAAAGGAGTTTTATTTTATGGTATTATGAAAAAAATTAATGGAAAACTTAATGATATAGATTTTCCATCTATTAGAGTTTGACAACCAATCTAAATGATGTTTGACCAAAGAGAATGTGGTCCAACAAGGCTATAAAATTTATATTGATGAATTCATGTGTGAATAATATATTTCTATCTATGTAGTTTTAAAAGATTGTTTCATTAATATACATAAAAGGAAAATATAAAAATGGTACCTTTTAGAATGTCTTAGCATATATTGTTGTGGTAGCCCTGGAATTTGAAAATGGAAAAACTGTCATAGTGTCTTCTTTGAAAGAATAAGGTCAACATTTTTCAAAATAATATTAGATTAGAAATCAAATGCAGGGGAAAACATGGAATAAAATATTGGAAAAAAATAGAAAAAAATTATGAAAAAATATAATTATATGTTTTTGAAAATGAATAATTATATGAATAAAAAATATATATAATATATATAGGGAAATGAACAAAAAAATAATTATATTCACTAGGAAAATGAATTAAAACACTAATAAATGCATTTAAAAAATACATACAAAGAAAAAATATAAGTAAATTTTTAAACAATAATCATCAACCCAACACCAAGAGACTCCATATTATAAAAATAACATTCCATGAACTAATACATAAGTGAAATTTTATTCAATAGAAATTGAAAGGTTTTATTTTAAAAGAAGAATACAACACAAAGAGATTAAATAACTAAAAAAGCTAAAACAAAATGGAAATTATACAAATTTATAAACACTAAACATTATGTTTAAAAAAATACATTGAGAATTAAAATAAACTGTCACCATTATTATAACGAGTGTTTCATGTATGATTTTTTCTAAAAACATGGTCATTGTATTATGAAATTGTTTAAAAAATATGCAGTATATTAAAAAATATAAGGGAAAATACGTATAAAAATATGTAATGATAGATTATGAAATCAAAAAATATACACATGATATATGGAGTTTGACACAATAATGCATCATGCTTGCCAATGTTATTCCTATGCTGAAGTTAACCTACTAAAATCATAAATTATGGCCTTGGTTTTATGATTATACTAATTAGATGAGTGATTATATGTGGTTTGAAATATATGATTTTAATTTGAAGTGAAAATGTAAATAAAAAGTGACAAATTAATTCAAATGAATGGAAAATGAGAAACAAACAAACTTGTTTACATCCAATAAGTACTGATTGTGCTCATATAGATCGATGAATTAACATAAGGTAAGAATATATAGTGATACCAAATTATTTAATAAGTAACTATATGAATGATGAATATGTACCTATTTGATCAAAAGGAACATAAATTACAAAACAATTCAAGAGTACATATTATTTTTATTTGGAATGTATTGAAATTGCAGGTATATATCAAACATTAAGTACTCATATAATCTATTTTGTATAGATATAAATTAAAGTTAATAAAATAATTTGAACTAACTATATTATACATTTAATTTAAAATTAATTAACTATACCGTATATAGAGAAATTACATTTTATCAACTATATGTAGAAATTCTAATTGTTTTCTGTTGTATAAACTTAAATTATATTTGATAAACTCTAAAAAAAAAATATAGTTTCTTAAGAATATATTTAAATAAAATGTACTATAATTCATTCAACGTACATGTAAAAAATGTGGATGATAAAATAATACCCTTTAAGAAAAATTACAATTATTCATCAATAACAAAACACAACAGTGAATGTGTATTTTGATCACACCACATTTTGTAAAAAGAATGAATAGATATTCCTTCACTAATTAGTATCAAATACATAACTGAATTTATAAAAATATCAATCTAGATATAATAATGCATGAATGATAGTGTGGAGAAAAGTTATCTTTGACAAAATATGGAATGGAATATTTTTTTAACAATTTTGGATAAAAGTGGAATAAAAAATATTGATCATATATAGTTTATCTTTTAATGTAAACAAATACAATTGAAATAAGTAAATTTTTTAGTTAATATGATTATAAATTTCAATGATTAACATAATTGGAAATTAAAATTTCCACCATAATCAAAACAAATACAAAACATAATGTATCTTAGATGTAAATTATTATTGAAAACATTAAAAAATATATTCCCCTGTATACCACACTCAATGAAAAATTGGGATTTTATTGAATCAAATGAGAAAATTTACATCTAAAATTTATTTCCACCCACACTCCATAAATATGAATACCTTTATATAAAAAAGTTATAAATTTTTTACATTTTTGTCACAAAAATCAGCAACCAATGTTTTGAAACTAATGAGAAATTAATTTTGGTTAACATTAAGAATGAATTTTGTTTAGTTCAATAATTTTTTATATTTATTACCTATAAAATTTGGTTCAGATATAAGAAGGGATGACTTAGCTCTAGTATAAGGGGATTGATACTTTTTCAAGAAGGGGAATGATCTTATTCTTCCTCAGCTGACGGTAATTATTGTCCACAACACCATCAGTTGACAATATACATCAACATCAATAGGAAGACAATCTGATGAAGAGATGATAGATTCCATTAACTTGGTATGTAAAATGTTGAACATTGGCCTAACTGATTTTGGTATTTTTGGGAGTGTTATGATGTTTAAATAGAAATCGGTTCAAATGAAAACTCGGAAATTGAAATCTATAAATAAATGAATGAAATAAAAAACTGATATTTTTGGTGTATTATGTGTAAAATCTAATCTATATTGGACATGGGATGACTCAGTTCTAATATAAGTTGATGGAAATTTTTTGGGGAAGTGGATCGATCTGATTCATTATTATCCAATTGTTTTTCTTATTTTTATAAAAATAAATCGATGATCAACATCACCATGTAAAATAGT
The DNA here is from genome assembly GCA_963277665.1 of Viscum album. Lineage (NCBI taxonomy): Eukaryota > Viridiplantae > Streptophyta > Magnoliopsida > Santalales > Viscaceae > Viscum > Viscum album. The sequence continues at coordinate 1,590,604,071 of OY728160.1, read as the reverse complement.
ATAAAATCTTATTCGACTATGATATAGAGAATATATAAAGGCAGTAGAACATGGATGATGATTTATGATGGTTCATTGATAACAACATTTTGTGTAAAGAGATAAAAAATATGATGAGAGGATTCAAGGGTCTAGCGTGGGAGGTGATTCACAATGTAGGGTTGGAATGAAAAAATTAATATAAATATACAAAATAAAATGGATAGTTTTGGAGGAGATGAAACATAACTCGAGGAATTTTGTAGATGAGACATATTTCTATGTATGGAATTAAATATAATATATATTATGAATTTATAACATGAACATGAAAAATATTGTATTATGGAAGTAGAATGGATTCTTTCATATATAGAATATAGAGTAAGTTATCGATAATTTATATTACTAATAAACTATAACCATAAAAACAATCACATAACAATTAAAAATGTGTCATGTTAACTATACAACAAAAACAAATAATTTTTTTCCTATATAATAGATTTAATAAAGAAATCATTTTCAAAATGTTTTCTCACAACCATATGATTTCATGTACTTTTGTAATAATAATATTCAATGGATTCATACCACCATTAGATAAAAAAATTATAAAATAATATAAACACACCAATGAATATATAATTACTATAAATTATTTCTACAATACTAGTAAGGAAAAATAATGAGGGAACATTATTATTTTGGAACTTATTTGGTCATGTTCAATGACTCCATACTAACCAATGAAAATACAATGAATAAATATTGAATAAAATGAAGGAAAAAAGAATAAATATATTGGAAATACGGATAAATTTGAAGAAAATGGTTGTCATATTAAAACCACTTTTTTTAACAGAATCATGCCTTTGTATCCCTCTAACTGGGTAACCTAGTAATCAAGGGTAATTGAATCTTTTTATGGGGTGAGGATGTGAATGTGAACATGATAGGTGGGATATTACAAAGACATATGTGAATGTTGTTATGGGGAAGAAAAGGACCAATTCCACATTCTCTTTCTCTTATAAATATCTTACAAAATCGAACCTTATGATCCTATTACCTCGACACATCACCAATACTAATTTATTCCCCTAAAAAATGTAAATTAAAATTTGACTTTTAAACTACAAATTATAAATAATTTTCGAATAATTCATGATCAATGATCATATAAAAATATATCAATTAAAGGCATGTTGAAATTGTGACCATAGAGGGTAGAACATGAATCATAAATAGAAATATTTCTTATAAAAGGATATATTATGATAAAAGGATAGAAATGGAAAATAATTTATTAAAAATTAATATTAACTATATGCCAGCCAAGAAATTATACCTTGAGTATATTTGGAAGTAAAAATAATCATTTTAAAGTAAGAGGAATCAAAAGAACAAACTTTGTTTCGAATGCATGATATAAATCATTTTTAATTTATATAGAATCAAAATTTAAATATTTGATGAATGAACCACCCACTCATATTTCCTTCCAAAACTAGCCTTACTATTGGATAACCTTGTAATTACATCAATGCATTTGGATGACCTTGAAAATGAACCAACTAAATGAATTCTATCCAAAAATAAAAACTAAAGAGAATTTAACAGGCATTTAAATTCAATGATCAAATGATACAATAAGAAAAATGTGTATTTCAATCACTATATGCTCATTTCAAAGTGAAAATTTGAAAACAAATAATACATGGAAAAGATAAACAGAATAAATCATAACATTTAGTTTGGAGTTCAACTAAGTAAGAGAATCAAACTTTTGAGTTATTAACCAAAATAGATAAATCAATATAATAATCCAAGTTCAGTGAGCATGTGATAATAAATAAATAATTCAAAATAATAAAAAAAATCAATGATTCAAATTATGTTGAGCATTTATAGCTGATGAACATAATTAAGAAAATAATGAAGAAAAAAAACAAGATCTACATGTAAATTAAAATTCATTCAGTAGATAAAAACATAAACGGTGATTAGAACAGCAAATAATATAACTTAATAATGATGTCAATAGATACTAAAAAAGAATAAAATCAAACTCATGCGTTCTCAAAGAAAATTCAAGAATAAGGTCAATAATAAAAACATAGTAAAGTGGTGATAATTATTTCTTATGGATTCATGTTAATAAAGAATCATAATCAAATTTTATTGAGTAGTCATAATTGATGATCTAAATGTTGGATTGGAAAATGAGATTTTAAGATCAAAAATACGAATCTGAAATTACATGGTATACAAAAACATAAAAAATGTTTAGGAATATGACGAATACGATGTAATAAATATGGAAATACAAATTCAATAAAAACAATATATTTTTTCAGAATGTTAATAATTTCAAGAAATTGGTGTTTGGAGACTTGGATATATTTGTCTTTTAGAATAGAACATTATACATATATAGAAGATGAAAAAAATGATAGTTTGGGGTTATGAAATATTAGCAAGTAAAATGATGTAAAAATAATAATAGGGATAGAATACGAATGGTTATATAAACAAAGAGGCCTAAAAATTGGTTTTCATAAATCCTTAATGCAATTTTATAAATTACATGAACCCTCTGAAATATCATCATTGGAACACGATTACACAAATAAAATAATGACTCATTTCACCAAAATTCTAAAAAATTGAGGAAAATCAATGATCTAAGATGATCGAATAATGGAAGATAGTAATTATATGATATGAAGAACTAATAGAAGGGAATAACAAGTAAAATAGTAGAAATAAAATGTATATTTGTTGTTTCAAATAATTAAACATTGATATAGATAAAGTTAGGGGTTTTTACATTGAACTAAAATGTGTATGAAATATGTCAAACCTTTTAATCCAATGAGGATACATTATATAGAGATGAATCCCATTTATCATCAGGAATTTTGATAACTAAAAGAAGATAATAGTAAAAAAGAAAAAATAATTATATGGGAGATTGAAGTATAGGGTCATTCAAAGAGGTATAAAATTGAAGGTGTTTGGTTAACAAACTCAATGTATGTTTCTGCTAATCAATCATGTAAATGTTATGGATTTTATTATATATGAATAATCCCATTGAATAAAAGGAATGATTTTAAAAATATGGATACAAAATTGAAATAAATAGCACATATATTAGAGAATACAATACACATAGAAATTATACAAGATAACTAAGTCATTAGAATAACAATATTATAATGGGAATAATGTAAATAATTAATTCAAATAGATTAAATTAAATAAAAATATTCAAAAAATTTGGAAACAAATCTAGTGAATGGTGGGGAAGGATATAAATAAGCAAACATGATATTGTATAAAATAAATTAAGAATATGTAATGAAATAGGAACTATTGACTACACATAAAGATGTTTGAGAATGGAAAAATATATATTAGAGAGTAGTATATATATGAAAATTTGTAATGAAAGAATATAATGTATTTTTTATTTCAAATTTTGATATTAAATTTCAATAATCTAGCTATAATTTATGAAATAAAGAACCTACACGAAAACTAGAGGTAGAATTAATCAATATAATCAAAGAAGGAATAAATTGGTGAAAAAATGTTTTCAATATTTGTAAACATAGGACGGATAATAATATTTTTTTGATATGAAGAATATGTAGAATAGTAAACCTATCGAGAATCTAATAGAAGGAAGCCCTATGTACCAATGTATGAGTGAGGGTGAAGGAAATCCCTATAATAAAATAGAAGAAGAAAAGAAAAATATGAAATGTATAATTTTGGATGTTGAAGTAATTTAACAAAGTAAAGGAAGGAAAGAATAATGTTGGGTAGGAAGATGTATTAATTGAGGAGGGATTGTTAATTGGAAAAATTACCATTAAAAACTATTGACATGCATTGAGGAGTTGTGATGTTGAATAAGATTATGATATTTCCACAACATGTACATAAAAAATGACAACAGTTATCATGATCGCAACATTTGAAATAAACAAGAATATTGACAATTTTGGAATTGAGCTTGGGAGGTGGGAATGAATCCTATTATGAATAAGATGATGATGTTGTTAGTGAATTAGATCATGATTCGATGGGGATATTCCACTGGTATTATAAAGAGGATGTAGATGGAGTGGAAAGAGTGTTAGATATTGGAGTGAAAACACTTGAGTATGATATTGAATGAGGTGGGGGGGGTATGGGAAAGAAGGGTGACGAGAAAGGAGGCGGTGGGATGTGGGGAGTTGGATATGGGAATGAAGGGATGTTGGGATGCATTGGGGATGATTAACACTTGATTGGGAGGCAATGATAGAATTAAGGAGGGGTTGTAAGAGAAGATAGAGGCCAATGATGATGTGTAGACCAAGGCGGTTGTGGGATAAGGAAGAGGTGGAGGTGGATATATATGTGTCAATGAGGATGGGATATGGGGATTGGGGCGAGAGGGATGGGGAGGAGGCTAAGGTGGGGAGATGATGGAATTGGGGGAGGAGTGTCGGGGATGGTTTGATGAATCATGGTGAGGGTATAGATGGGAGGGATAGTAGAAATAATAGTGAGGTAGACATGCATGTGAAAATTTATTTGTAAGAGCCATGTGTAGATAGGGTCACATTCTGTAGTATATATAATTTTTTATTCCCTACATGTGTATTAGTAAATTATTATCTATTTACAATATCAAGTGTGAGTAATACTGATCATTTTTAAATAGTTTTATAAAATAATCTTTTTTATTAATCATTACATAATAATAAATTTTACTGGAATTTATCACTTATAATTCGTTATAATGTTATAATTCCATTCAATTTGATATTTGGTTTCAATAAAAAAAAAATTAATTTTATTATGGGCATGTTTCAATCATTATTAGTGATCAAAAGATGTTTTCTTAATAATTAAATAACTATTAATATTAATACTCCATAAAACTAATATTGACTTGTTCATATCAAATATTACCCGAAATTCAATCCCTATAGTCATCCTTTAATGAAATTTATTTCATTCTTCTTGGAAGTGGTAAAAAAACCAAAATAAGAAAATATCCTAACTACTAGATGAATATGGTGTTATATGGTTATTATGTAATTATTCAATAAGAATAATTATTTTATTTTCTAGCTATTAGTTTTTTATATTTTAATTTTAAATGTGTATTTGAAGAATAATACAAGCAATAATAATTTATGAAAAGATACGATGAAATCAGTTTGTGGTCTTGAAACACTCTCTAAGATTGTTTAATTTTTTAGGAGTGTTTATAACTCATATTTTTATTGAAATTATAATTATTATTCATAATACCATAAAAATTTAATAACAATCATTCTTATCCATTAAAACTATTCTTATGGACATCCATTTAATGATGTTATGAAAGGAAAAACTGTATGTTGACCATTCAATGGATCCGACAGTCCACATGTATACATGAATTATGAGATCATTTTCCGGGAACGTGAAAAAGTTATAATATGGTTTATCATTTTAGAATATAAAATATGTAATAAATATCACAATTATATATTAAATTACAAAATAATAATATAATTTTAGAGATTTTATGGAAATATAAACATTTTTTTTCTTGGAGGCGTTCATCCGCACAACTCACGAAGGACAATTTCATTTTTTTTAATTAAAAATGAAAAATTGCTGAAGGGTTTTAACAAAATTATCATAATTAAATTTTTTTATGATTTGAATATTTTTTAATGAAATATTATAATGAAGAAATTCACATAAATAAATAAATTGAAAAGGATCCATTAGAACTGTATACCTTACTTCTTGGAATGTCTCCTTTGTAATGGGGAATAAACCTTTAAGGGGTGGTATTTTGAGATGAACATATCCTATTTATGGTTAATGATAATATTTAAGAGAGTATATCATTGAGTTTATTCCAATGTAACATCATTTTAATGTGAGGTTACGTGAGTATAGGAGTTCCTCTTTTATATGTGGAAATAGATGACTTTATTGTAAATACTGGAAACATTTTAATAATGGGAAGTAACCCTAAGAGAAAGTAGCTAATTTTTTATATATAATAGATTTCAAATGGTATAAGTTCAATAATGGCCTAAAACATCCATTAAAAACATTATTTTGTAATATATTGATCTTTCCCTGTAGGTTAAACCCTTTTTACATATTTTTATTTTTTCAGAGCTAACTTGTTTTTGATGAGGTAATTTATCATTTATGACTTAAAATAAATTTTTCGTTATTAAATTATTTTAACATAATTATTTGACATTTTAAAACTATTTTATTATATTCATTTTCCATCAAGGATAAAAATTATTTTTAGAAAACTCAATTTATAATGAATTAAAAAACATTTATTACTAAAAAATATTACATTCTTTCTAAAATATATAATATTAGTTTGTAATAATAAAAAATTAAGATTTTAAATACAGCTATAAAATAAACAATTGGTCTTAGAAAAGTGTTTCATAAATTTCCAATTCACACATATATAATAATAATTTCATAAAATTCATGTTCACTGTAATAACGATAACATACAATATTCTCCTAAAATACAATATTTTAAAAAAAATCATAAAATTTATTCATAAAAAAATTTGGTTAATAATAATTAAAGATAGGGTTTTTAAAAAAAAATTTAAATTCTATAATTTATAAATTCTATTTTTAATGAAAAAATATATATAATTTCATTTATTGAAAAATTACCTTTTTAAACATTAAGCATTGTTAGTACTATCCCAAAACAATCCATAAAGTAATGATGTTATTAGGTTAGTTGATAAATTAAAATATTATTTATTTACTAATTTTTTTAAACAATTGATCAATTTCAATTTACAAATATTTTAAATAGTTATATGTGGAGGAATGATGATTTTATATATTAAATCATACTAATTATATATCCTTTAAATCTAATTATTATATATTTGTTAGAGTATTTTTTACTTACTAGAGGATTTATTATTCTTATATTTTCCAAATAATAAATATGTAATGGATCATTTTAGTTCAATGTTGTGTGTTGAGATATATATTGATAAATTTATTTATTTATATAAATATAATTCAATAACTCAGGGATTTACAACAATCACACAATTTTTCACTCTTACTCTTATCCCTTTAAGTAACGGGTTTGGAAATCAGTCCATTTTCCCTTGAATTCAATCTTAAATAGGATACTTTGGGAATTAGAAATAACCAATATAAATAGGATTTAATCATGATTGGTGAGATATTAACAGTATTAGATAACTATTTTCATATATTAAAATTTCAACCACAAAATTCCTTACTCATAGAAATTATTACATCAGATTTTAGTTAAATTTAAATAACTCTTTAATCAATTATATGATTCTTTAGGTTGGGTTGCCTAACTGCACACATGGTTTGACACTCCCAGGTGATATGATTTTTGCAGTCACATTATATTTAAAATTCAGTATAAAATATTTATCATGAACATTGTAGAGATTAAATTAATCATGTATACAACTCTTTCTGGGTTACTACCCCTATGTACATTTTTGCTAAATCCTCCATCCAATTATAAAATACGTTATCCAATGTTATATCTCGGAAAGCCACAATATTTTAGCATTAGTGAAACATCAATATGTTTTCCATTTCATATAATTATCCCTTATATATAACCCTATTTTTTACACTAATGTACTCTGATCAAAATACCCAAAGAAAATAAAATATTAAATATAACCAACCTCAAGATTAATTTATACCCATGAATATGTTATATATCCTGATTTATCTATCTAAATGACTTTTAAATATCCTAATTTACCATCAAATGAAAAATCCTAATATAAAATTTCATCTAAAACCACCTATCATATCAATTATAGCGCCCAAGACCCACACTCCTAGATCTTCTATTGAAAACATACAATATACACACTAATAGTGACCCAAATCCATAATTAAAAGATCATTCTCACATAATGTAACTATTACATTCCATGTACATTTTTTAGTAAATAATTCTAGAGAGTTATAAAAAATAAGTAACAAGTAATACACATGTTCTTTGTATCTAAAGTACATGTTTCACATTATACATAGAACAACATAATCTATTACAATTCTTCATTATCTAACCTAAATAATCCATATATAATTGATCATCTAGTTAAATTAAAAATTATAATTCCAATTATAACATCGGAAAATGGAGTCATAATATAGATGTTGTAATGAACCGCCCTTGGACGACATAACACGTCACTCAATATGGATTTCTACATGGCCTCCACGGAACCTCCTTGAAATCTAGATGAAACTAACCATCAATTTGGGTCTACGAGGTGTTTTGGATAGACTATATCCACTTTTTAGATTGAAATAACAATGGAAAATAACCATTCTCAAACATAGAGATAAAAATCCGAGTACACATAATAATTAAAATAAATAGTTTCATGTTGTCACAAATGGGATGCGTCATATTGTCATACAAATTCTGAGAATACAAATCATAAAAAAGCCAGTCTTCCACTACGATGAAACATAAAAAACATAAACAAATGAAAATAAATAAAACATTATCTTCAGGAAAATCAAGAAAAACCACATAATTATCCACCATCAAACTCGAGATGCTCCATTTCGAACCATAGACTTAATGCAAGTGGCTCTACTCGATCAAGATACACTAGGCCTCAAACCTTCCATCGAACAACAAGTGGTTCAACCTGAAAGAAGGTATTAGGTCTACAAATAAACCAAGGTGAATGTACATGGGTGTGAAAAAAATTAATAGTAGGTCACCCCAAAAGTGAGGCTCTAAATTTTATATAATAAAAAGTTCATGCACACGTAACATGCCAATCCAATATATAAACTAAAAACATGGTTTATAATGAAAAAAATATCATATAAAAGAGGAAAAATAACATGGAAAATAGAATATAGTGGGTTTCATCTAGAAACCCGAGGTAAATCTACCCCCACATTGGGCCACATAAAAGGATTTATAACACATGGCTCACCTAGATAAAAAATTCAGCACATAGGATACATATAAATAAGATATAAAGTATGACCACATTCATACAATATGAACACTAAAACCTAGTTCCTAACCATTGGCATCCTTGACTTCAAATTGCATCTACCGGGATCTAGGAATATAATATAATAATATGAACTAGCGATAAGAGCATTTAGGTCAATGTAACTAAAGAAAAAGTAAGACCCAAAGCTATAAAAGAATAAATGAAGATATATATTCAAAACCAATTAGGAGGGAACCATAAAAAAATTGGTATGACATAAAATTCCCAAACTTTTGATATTAAAAGTGTCCATGACACAAAAAATCCACTCTATCAGTTACTCAGCACCTCACGAGCTCGATGTCACAGTAGTTATGGCTAACACTCAATGAGATTTGGGTTTCACTCATCTAGATCATCCATTTTCTCATATATCCCATCTAAAAACACATAGAAATTAGAGTGGAGAACAAGATCACACTCATGGAAAATTCCCAATTAATGATATAATAAGGGTCTCCTACTCACACCATAGTCATGAGAAGAAATTGGCTCGAATGACATGGAATATTATTAATAGAAAATGGGATAATCCAACCATGAAACCCACATCCTAATAGCTTCATGATCATTTCTGATCAACTATGTATCAACCAAGCATGAGGACTCTATCGTCACCCTAGATCCCAATATCCAACAAGCACCAACCACGGGCTCCCAATGATCAACCTTAGGGTCGAACCTAAAATCTTGGCTCCCAAAGATCCCAATGATATATCATAATGTCATTTTCTCCATGGGAAACCATTGTTGAACCAAATATCATTGTCAATATTGTAATCAAAGGGCATCTAAAATCCATTCCCACCAATACAATAATTCAAAATGGTTCTTCTGAAAACATCGAAAATAGAATACACTCCACCAAGTCTCCTTATTACAAGTGAAAGCTTTTGGAAAAACCAACTCATGAGAAACCTCAATATTCCTTCCTAGAAAAAACTCATCCCCACCTACCAATTTTTTGATAGGATAAACTAGAGAAACACCATTCTATTTTATTATCCATAATAGCTTACAAAAAAAACCATTGAAAAAATGATCAACAAACTTTACACTTAGTAATCTTAAGGTGTATCTTATAATAATATCAACAACACAATAGAACATGTACATAAACATCCTATAGGGGAATCACCCCGTTCCAAAGGTTCTAACATATTTTATCCTCAAACCCGTGATATAAACCATTGAAACAATACCCTACAAGAATCCGCCCCAACAGACATGGATTAATCAATTTCTCCTCAGAGATACAACATAGTCTTACCATCAAGGATCCATCTAAAATAACAAAAAAACTAGCTGATATAAAAAATCCATTATAATTAAAGAGCTCACACCCTCACAGAGGCCGTGCATCTCACTACTCAACCGACTAGAGTATTTAGATTCTAAAAAAATATATATTCTCGTAAAAATCATTATCATTATAAATAACAATCCAAATGAAATCTAAATTTATAAATTATTACACCATAATGATCTATGTTTAACAAAAATTAGAATGGACAACTCACATTCCTAATTTTGACATCATGATGAAAAATAGGAAAAAATCGAGAGGAAATATACATTGTTTATACATGGGGTACAATGGTGTAACCCCACATATAATTCCGGTCTACGTCCCTCAAGATAGTAGACATATAAATTGAATATTATATGGAATGTGACTCCCAGTATATATTGTGTATCCCATATGTGTTCCTTTCCATTTTCTGCAACTCCCACTTAGTGTGTAAAACACATAAGTAGATGGAGTGTACTACCCCATTAATGAATTGTATCCCTATATTGGATCCATTCCCATGTACATTTTCTTTTACTCCACCTAGTTATTCACACCTTCATGGAATGTACCCCACATGAGGACTAGCCATGTACTCCTACAATTCCACATACCCCCACATGAGATGTTTTACTGACTACTCGAATATAGCATAGAATCCCACTAAATAGTATGTAGTCCCAAAAAGTTCTGATTCCAAAAAAAAATAAGAATAAAAATGTGATTTATTTGAACCATATGTTGTGTACATGGGTTTCCATTAATATAAATCCCTAAAATGCCATAAAACCCATGATTTATCTACAAAAAACCTCAAAACAACCAACATGGGGTACCCAACAACCCATAAATGGTATTAAAACAAAAAAACAAAACTATGTAATTTTCTCGCATAATAATTATTACGAGCCTACATCCTATATGAAATACCAAAGGCATTGATCCGATCCATGATCTTCAGATGTGGCACCATGATTCAGTGTGACACAAGCATCAAGGAAATGCCTTATGATCTCATCCCCATCCATTATTTCCCTCTCACCCTCTTCTATGATGAACCCGAAGGGGGATCCCCCATAGGTTTATTTATAAATCCCAGATATAAAAGGTGAAATAATGGATAAACGAAAAATGTAGAAATGAAAATAGTAATGGATGATGAATATACATAGTGACAAAACAATGTTATACCTCACCTAGGAAAAAACCCCATTCAAGAATCAATGATATATAAAATATCTCAACTCAAAAATCGTATCATAGTGAAAAATCAAGATGGAAGGACTAATAGATTGGTCAAATAAATTATACTATATAATCTAAAAAGAGAAATTTCAATTTTAACCAAAAAAGTTATAAGAACAAAAGGTTAAAATTCCTTTTTATTTTCATTATCTTTGATGACACAGGTCTTCAAAAACACTCACAAAAACACTTCAATATCCTGATAATCCTTAGAGGGAAACTAGAAACCATGCACTCTCTTAAGAACTAGCACGAAAGACGCTATATTTAACATCCAATAACTGGTCTTATAACATCCTCAAAACTCTCCCGACATGAGAGCTATCAAATATTGATCAATTTTATTCTCCCCATACATGATTAACCTCTTCCACATCCCTTATGGAAAACCGCATATCCCATGCTATGTCAATCACTAAATGCAATTTATTATCTTGTCCAAATTTCCCTTACCTAAGCACCTTTACAAAACCCAAAACTGTAGTTCTCATTAAACCACTTAATATGAGAATCATGACCACCAACAGTCTCTGGGTAACTCCCCACTATCAAGACTTCCATAAAACATGCATAACAGAATCACATGACTCACGTTGACATAGTCCAAGACCCAATGAAACTAGAATAATGCACCTAAAACCACTGACCATGATCCTCATTTAGGTCTATTCAAACAAACCAGAGCACCCTTTTCATTACTCTTCAACATTGAGTCATTTTCCCCATTCATTGAATCTACCACATGACCATCCTCCACTCAGGTGTCGATCTAAATCCTTAGGTATCCAAAAAAACACTTTCTATTCTACCCAATGTGAATCTAAAACGATTATTAACATGGGTCTAACCAAACCCACCCTCTTGATTCATCCATGAGATTGGGAGAACTCCCAACAATCCACTATAAAAATATCAATAGTCCTCATGCCTAACCATATCCTAATGACAGTGTACATCAAGGGCCACACCCAGAAACAACAAAAATGGCCACCCAATCCATCGGTGATAGTATGAAACTGGGCCCTACCACATGACCAGATAAAAAATACAAGGAATGAAAAAATCTCCCACAAGAATAATGAAGCTTGGACATTAGGGGAACCACTAGAATAGTGATACATGAGCCCAATAAAAATACCCATTTCGCATCCTTAACCTCATCGAGCCACCCATTGGTTTCTTAGAGCCATCTTTGAAATAACAAGGGTTTCACGCATCCCTGAATGAAAGGACTGCATCTCCATCACTTAAAAAACAATCTACACAAGATCAATATTACTAATAATCAAAAGAAAATATAAACTAAATGGGCATATAAAGACATATTTCAGGTGAATATTAAATTAATAGGATGATGCACGAACACTAGACACTTTCACATGGGCAAAGATCCACAAAAGAGAATAAGACATAAATCTAAAAACCCATGTTCATCATAGATTGTGAAATCTTGCAGCCCAAAAATGTAATCCATGAACAATAATCTCATGAAATATGAAATTTTACATTCTATATGAATATTTTTTCATGACAAACCATTCAAATATCCATCACAAGTTCCAACACGTTCCTCTATTACCTATCTACCAACTTCCCAAATAACAAAACTAGTTTCTCTAATACCATTATTAATGAACATGTCCAAATATAACAAATAAATCACCCAATAATGCACACCACAAGGACATAAGAATGCCTCCTCAAAACTCATAGGCTTATGAGTAATAGTGATAGTCTATAAGGTGATATGGGGAAAATATACCCTCATGTTAGAGATCAATAAAAATGAAAAAAAATTATATATAGGGATAGAAATAAGAGTATGAATAATATGTAAAAATAACAACACATTCTATAATGAATGGAATTATAGATACAACTATACAGACCCTGAGTGTACAAATGATAAAAAATATGTTTTCCCATTGGGCTAACCATATAAACTAAATAAGATACTAAAAATATAAACATCAAAAATAATACAAAACAAATCCAAAAAACATTCTCATTATCCATGATTCTAGCCTGATCATGAGACACTACAAATGTGGCTCTACTCGATCAAGAAACGCCAGGACTTAGTCCTATTTTTTGTGCAACCTGTGGTCCAACATGAAAGCTAACATCAAGACTATAAAAAACCATGGTACATATAGAAGGGGTGAGAAATAAATATCAGAAGACTTCCCCTAATATTGAAGCTATAAATCTACTATAATATCTTGTGCATGCAAAAATGATAAGAACATCATAGATAAATACTATTAGATGTTTTAATTAGATAAAATTACTTAAAAGATAGAAAAAAAGTAGGAAAATATCCAATTATAGGTTCTAACATGACACCTAAGGTAAATCTACCCCCACTCAGGTCCACATCAAAATATTTATAACATGTGGCTCACCCAACCATAGAAAACCTAAACATCCACCATATATACATAAGAGATCCATGATGACTAAACACATCAAGCATGATTTCATGACCCCATGGAATAAAAATGGCTATCCATGATAGTAAAGTGAATCAACTATGCTCTCGGACTCCTATAACATGATCTAAATGTGTGATAGTATGTTGACACTAACATAGAACATATCATCCTTGATGGTCCTTAAAAATAAATTGGGGACCAGCTATAGACCCAAAAATGGAGGACTCTACGAAGGATAGTGAGAAAAAACATCCATGAACCCATGAGTGAATCAAAATTAAAATCATATAGAACCACTCAATGTGTGCTTTAATACCTCACAAACATGAAGTCACACTAGTTAGGGATAACACTAAACAATTTACTGGATGGTATTATACATGTCATCCCTTATCTCCCAAATCCTTTCTAAAAATAGCCACCCAATAGAGGAGAGAACCAGATCACACTCAGTGAAAATGCCTGATCCATGATATCCTAATTTTATAATCTTTAGACCATTTTATTGAAAATTATAGTCCTTAATAATCATTGAAATAAGACAATATAAAATTTGTTGATCAAACCGCAAATCCACATTCAATGCCGCTAAAATTGAAGTTTCAATCAACTCTGACCAAATAAATATTGGGGCCACTATCAATAACCTAGATCCTAGAAGCCAAAAAATAGAAACCATAAGCTCTCAATGAACCACATTAAGGGAAAAAACCAACGGCTCCCATGGTACCTAGGGCCACAACATAAAGATACATCTTCTAGGATACTCCCCCGCTGCACCCATGATTCCAGTCAGTACTACACCCAAAGGGTATAAAAAAGAACAATCCTACTAAATGGGGCATTCACAATGGTCCCTATGAACTCCTAAAATGTAGAAGACCCTCCACCATGATTCCATGGAAAAATCCAAACCATAGGAAAATCACACGTAATAGAAACGTTAGTTGGCCTTCCTAGAAAAACTCATCCCTAACACAACATTTCCCAAAGGGGAATATAACGAAGTGACACTCCACTCATGCACCCTCAAATACCGACTGAGGAAGCCACTAGTAATATTATTAGAAAACATCCCACTAGGAGATCATATGGTGTCATTCAAACTCATATCAGCAGCATAAAGGCACTAGGTTATAACCACCAACAAAATGCGTCATCCCTTTCAAAAGGATCCAACAAATTTTGTCTAAAAACCAAAGAGATAAACCTCAACAGCTCTAGTATAGAGAAACTAACCCAGACATATAGGGAAAAAATATTTCCTTACAGGTAATAATTAATACTTCTTTCCAAGATCCATACAGATGAACCTCAAACAACACTATCCAGTACCAACAATCCTAGAAAACTAACAATCTCACACCCTCAACTAAGATTTTTAGCTCATATACCAACCTATTGGAGGATTCCAAATAAAAAAAATAAAGATATACATCGGTTGAACTCTCTTAGTACTAAACACCATCCAAAAAATCATTAAACAAAGGAATTATTGAACTATCTTTATCTAAATAGGGAAATGCATAGAATGGAAAACTCAAAAATACAATTCCAAGACCATGGTGAAACGAGGAAATTGAGCCAAGGAAGGAAAAGTACATGATTTGTACTTTTGGTACACTATGGGAAACCACAATTGTCCTCTTTGGTCATGTTCCTTAGGCGATTCAGTGTGTACTTTCAAAAGTACATAGAATGTACCTCTGTGTTCATTGTGTGTCATTCAAATTGGTAGTTTCCCATGTACTACAACCCCCACTCGGTGTGTAAAACACCGATTTAAATGTTATGTACTACAAAGTACAAAGCATGTATCCCCTCATGGGGTACCTTCACAAGTTCCTAGACATGTATTCCGCTGGAGAATGCATGCCAACATAGCATTCATACCATATGGGGAATAGAATTGTACTCCTATATGACCACATACCCATGAAAGAGGTGTCTGTTCCACAACCCAGAAGACCACTACATCAAATGTAGTCCTAAAAAATTCAACTTCCCCAAATAGTAAGAACCCACATTATGTGTTCTCTAAACCACATACCACGTAGATGATTTTCATTAAATTATAAGACAATGAATTATGATGAAAAAACCAATTTCATCACAAATTCTATAGATGTTTTCACTAGGGGTAGCATGAAAACTTGTAAATGAGATTAAAAAATAAAAACACTAAACTATTGGGATTTAATGTATAAAATGTAAAACTGACCATCCTCTAGGTGGAAATTGTTGACGCATTGGTCTGATATAGGATTAGTAACTATAGCACAATGATCTAGCATGTCTAGTTCTCCATGGTTGTACAACTTCCACTCCATATACCCCAATATCTCTCTAATCCCCTTTTGGTTGGAAACCTGTAAGGGGTATCCCCCATGGATTAAAAATGATAAAAAATGAAAGAAGGTTTAATGTGAATGGAAAAAATGAAAGGAGAGACGAAAAGAAAATGGAAGAAGGATTATCCCCAATGTCTGAAAAGTAATATACCTCATTTGGGGAAAACATACATTCTAGATTCTATAGAGATGTCATAATCTCAATACAATACTCCTTTTAAATGATATGAATGAATATATGAACCAATAAACTGATATTTAATTAATTACATATTAAATATTTTCCTCAAATTCGATTGGATCGAATATTAAACAATCTCTTGTCGTATGGAAAACACCATATTCAAGGACCAAAGGACCTGTCCGCAAAATTATCCAAGATAAAATTATATGAAAAATTTTCATTTTCCACAGGAAACTCATCTAAGAAAAAAGGTTTATATTCTTACTGATTTTCACAACCGGTGATGCACATATTCATCACAAACTCCCCTCCCCCAAAAAATGATTCTCACCCCCATGAAGCCTCAATGGACATCCAAAAACCATGAACTCACCCATGAACTGGAGAAAATGATGCTATCTTGACCATCCAACAACTGGTCTTATAGAATCCCCAACTCTCTATCAACATGAGAGTAATTCATCCATAAATAATATAATATTCCCCACCATACGAGTATGCTTATCATAACTTCACTACCCAAAAGAGAAATAACATGGTCCATATAATTGACAGTATTGAACTAAATTGATAATCAAGAACAAAGCACACGCAAATGAGAACTGATAGAAATCCTGCAACCTCCATACTAAAAAAAACACCTAAAACCACCCTCACGATACCCGAATGTATATAGTTCACTCCCTACCATATAAAATTCATTAAAATAATCTATATGGATAAATAAGACTCGTGATCACATAGTTTTTGTCCTAATGAAAAAAGTATAATGTGCCTAAAACCACTATCCATGGTCCTCATTCAGGCCAAATCCAACAAACTTAAGCCTCCTCAACACTCCTTTCCAAACATAAGGCATCTCCCTCATTCAACAATCAACCAAACGACCACCCACCTTGTAGGCATGGATCCAACGTCTAAAGAATCCAACCACGCTATTATTTTTATACCAAAAGCACAACTAAGACAATGAGTTTTATGATTCTAACCCAACATTCCCTCTCAATCCATCTTAGATAATTGGATAACTCTCAGCTCTCTACTTCCCAAAAACTATGAATCTCCATACCTAACAACAAACTGATTATAGAAGACTTCAATTACCCTCTAGGGAATAAAAACCATGCCCACCCAAGCTATAAATCCTTGGTGGAACCAAGTATCCCTATAATGACACAATAGACAACAAGTTGTAATAATGGTTCCCTTCTAAAAAACATAAACTAGTGAACTCAAGGGAGCCAAAAAAATATAGGAAAATCTTTCCCAATCCAAATGTCTATTAGACATCCTTTTCCTCATCAAGACAATAATATCATACTTAAATCCCAATTTAAACCCACTAAGTGTTTCATGCATCCCATGATGAAGGGACTTAATCACCAACAACAACGAACCTCTAACCACAAGTTCTAGATGAACAATCATCCTAAAGAAACATAAAATAAAATCCCTCATACAGAATGATTTAATTGGAACCACACATGCCTAGAATGATGCATAGACACTTGCCTCTTTCTCATGGATGAAGGGAAAAATACCAGAATAAACCAAAATCCTCTACCCCATGTGAATCATTCTTGGGGAAATCACACAACCATAATAATGGAATTTATGAATAAAAATACCGTCACATGAAAAAATGTAATTCCAATCGAAAATGTTTTTCTAAATAGACCAATTCGATAGCAAACACATTCCTAAACCACCTATCTACCAACTCCCCAAATCACAAAAATAGATGCTATAATACCATTTTGTAGTGGACCAACATGATCGACCTGGAACGCAACTCAATATGGCTCACCAAAAGTCCTCAATTGAACCTCCCCAAATGACAGTTATTGCTAACTAGTGGTAAGGGTATATAAGCTGTTTTAAGTATAAAATTTCCTTTTTTCTACTTGAAATAACAATGGAATATAACCAAACTCATTCATTGAGATGAACACCAGTGTAATAATATTATGTAATTGAAATAGATTTTTTCTATTATAAATTGAATACAGCAAAAATCCTACAAACCCTACAAAAACATATAGTTTTCATTCTTTAATTGGGATGACAAAATAAAAAAAATAAACAAATGAAATTAAATATAGTAGGATCTTCTATGACATCATTCCAAAATACATACCCAATCTAAGTGATGATAAAGAGGTAATATGTAACACCCCAGGTAAATAAAGAATATGACATTTTCATGTTTATCAATATTTGTGAATAAAATATTAATATGACAAAAAATGAAAGTAGCGTTCATGCGTACGTACAGCCTACCCTCTCCATGAACGGTGCTTTTAATTTTTTATCTCCAAATGATATGGAATAGTATATAATTAATATTTACTGGATATATATGATATTTTACTCATTAATACTATTATATAAATTATTTACTTATAACTAATGGGCAATCGTTTTTCAAACAAGGTCATTTTTGACTCGTGTACCAAACATAGGCAAAAACGTCTGATATGAACTAAAATTATTAAAAAATTATTATAACATTATAATATGTGATATGAACTGAATAATAATCCCTAAAGGAGTTACATAGGCAATTATTAATTGATCAAAGTTTATTATTCAGGAATATAAAGAAACGAACAAGACAAGTTGGACTTGAGGTAAGGGATCCTACTCCTCTCTTTCTTTTTAAGTAGACTCTTTTATATAATTCCTTATAAGCTCATCTTTTTTGTTATTGGGATGTTATTTTATATTACTCTTACTGTAATTTTTATGTTCATATTATGAGAGACCCTATTCTCTTTCATCAATCCATTTTGGAAGTTTTGAGTGGCGCCGTTAGGCTACCGAATTTTCGTAAGAGATCTAACCTCTCTCTTTCTCTTTAAATACTCTCCTTTATGTCACTTATTTTAATCTCCTCTTTGTTATGATGGAGGATGTTATTTTATATTCCACTTTCTGTACATTTTATTGTAATGTGATGAGATACCCATTTTGATATCATCAATCCATTTTTGGAAGTTTTAAGTGGCACCGTTAGGCTGCCGAATTTTCGTAAGGGTTTTTTCATCTCACTTTTATTCCCGCGAGATTTATGCTACATTTTCCACAATTTCCTTTGAGTGGTGTATGTAATGACCATTATTTTACTCATTGTGTAATATTCTTTCATTTATGAGTATTTACATCAATGTTGTATTATCCTTCTTTCACGGGGAGTATGTTTCGAAAGATACCCATGTCGGTAAGGGAACCTTTCACCCTCTGCTTTTTAAAAGACTTCTTTTTTTTATGTCTTTTAATTCACATACTATTATATTGTGATATGATCTTATATATCCTTATTGATGTAAATTTTATGACCAAGTGATGATATACCCTTTTTATCTCTCATCAACTCTTTTCTGAATTTTGATGTGACGTCGTTAGGCTGTCGAATTTTTGCAAGGGAACTTCTTAAACAAATTTTGATTCTTTTGGATAAACTTGTACTCCTTGAATATATCGTTCTATGATATTTGTGAATGTCCTCTGATTTTATTACACTTAATAACCACTTATATTTCGTGTATTCGTTTGTCACACATAATTATGTAATTGATTTATCCTTAATCCAAGGATACCGTCTTTGAATGGGACTTCATCTCAATCTCCATTCATTGAGGCATATTTTTTTTATACACAACCAACTTTTATACGGTGTATAAACCCCTTTGACTTTCACGTTTATCCAAAAATGAATCGTTTTTATATGAAGCATTTACTAAACGACAAAATGGAATGTTTTTGTCATACGTATGCGGCGACAATGAATTCTCCGCCGCCATGGCCATTATTTGAGTTTCAGAATCCCCTACAAGCCATACCTTCTTTCTAAAAGAAAAATAAATACCATGTTTTACATTTCTTTTATTTTGGTATTGAAAATGGTTTTCATAATGTTTTTATATCAATTTGTTGTATTGATATCTTGTTTTTGAAAGGTGTAAATGTTAGGTTTCCTTTATGCATGTTTTATGTGATAAGATTATGTAATGGTTCTTGGGCATTGTTATGAAGAAGGGTGGTTCCGTGATAAAATAAGGGCGGGTGAGCCCGATATAGCTCTCCAATGCATTGGGTAATGTGAAGGAGCGAAAAATTAAGGTTTCTCCGAAGAGATTTAGGGAATATACTATGGTGGGTATTCCAAACGTAACCAAGAGGGTTACTCCCAACTTAAGAATGTTATGAATGCCTCAAGTTACCTTTTATGTATTATGATTTCTATGATTTATTCATGAATTGATGAGGTATGTTAAAGTTCCTATGTTTTATGGGTAATGTATGATTTCATTCTTATGTATATATGAACTCATGTTTCCTTTCCATATTTTTATAACCATTACTGATCTTTTTATGCTCATCCCAAGTTTTTGAAATGTTTTTCAAAGGTCAAGGGAAACGCACATGATGTGATGATAGTGTCAAGGATGTGTCAAGAAAGAATCCATGTTTTATTTTAAATATGTTTCCGTTGATGGGAAGAATGAATACTGTCTTTTATGTAACTACTTTGTTTAAATGTAGAATGTAATGAAAGTTTCATGATCTAATTTTCTAAAACTCTTAACCTAAAAAGATCCTTAATGTGTAATCTTGTAATAACTCAAGATTAAGTAAGGTTTACGGCTGGGGCCTTATAGTTTGTATCAAAGGTCGGTTTAGATAACTTTATAGGTTAGGGTATTCCTTAAGCATAAGTGGCATTACCATAATGGTTAGGATTTTAGAAAGAGTCCTAGTTTTAGATAAAGTGAATGAGTAAGTATATCTTAGTGTTTATCTTCCTCATTAGTACATGATGGTTTTTTTGATATACTCACACTGACCTTTTTGGTTTTAGTAAATGGTTGGATCTAGAAGGAACCAAAGTAACAGTGGATGTGCATGAAATTGTGACATTTTTTTAGAAGCATCTGAATGATATGGGAGCTACAATGAGAACAATTGTGATTATCCTCAACCAACTATCTAGAGTCATTATTGACCACCTAAACCTTGGTGATTTCTCTAAGGCATCATATATGTGAGAAACAAATCCCTACGGAAGTACAGGTAATAATCATAAACGTAAGTGTGTTCAAAAACTTATGTGTCAATGATGTGGAAAGAAACACCTAGGAAAATGTTTCAAAGGGATAGAAATATGCTATAGATGTGGAAATGAAGGTCATAAAGTAAGAACCTGCCATGGAAAAAGGAAGCATCTAGTTTACATGAGGAAAGGCGAAGAAGTTCTTTCTGAGGGATCAATTTAATGTTTTAAATGTGGTGTGCATGGTCATTATGCAAACACATGTACTATGAAGAAGTTTCGTGAATGGGATCACCAAGAGCGTACAAATGTTTGTTTACCAATACCTAATGCCATTCCTATTGAGGATGAAGAAATTGAAAATGACAAATCAAAGGTATGGATAATTTCATGACTATTTTTTTCCTATTTTTGAATCTTAGGATATGATTAATGATATTGTTTGTAGGAAAGAGGTATTTTGGAATGAGTTGGAAAGGAATGGTTAATGGATCATGAAGAATGTTGAATGAGTAAGATGTCAACATATAAGGGCTTCAAGAGTTATGGTGAAATTATTAAGAGTATTAAGTCTCTTTTGATGATGGGGTTACATTAGAAGACTTTTTATATTATGTGTAACCCTGATGTTTAATATATGAAAATTTTATTCAAGGAATAGTTATCTTTTCTTTTGTGGACATAGTTATAAAGAACCATTTGGGTTTATATGATCCTTACTTTTGAGGTAACTATGGGTTACTATATGTTATGATTGAAGTGAAAGTCATGAGATAAAATTGAGGTTAAATTATGTTATGGTTATTTTTGATGATTTTATCCCTTTTTGGGGAATGATTTTAGAATTATATAGTTTTGGAAAAAGGACAACATGCAGACCGTGTGACTACCCATCACGTCGGACAAAGCTGCGGGAATCGAACCCACAACCAAAGTGCGACAGATATTTATCGCCTACCACTAGACTACGTAAAGTCCCTGGTTAGTTTGACTTATTCTTTTTAGTTATATGATTTTATGAATTAATAGTATGTTGATTTAGGGTTATTTATGAAAATGATTAACCTATCATGGAGGATATGTGATTAGGTTAATTACTTTTAAATATGAGACTTTAGGAGCAACTGATGTTGATTGGAGATAAATGTTATGATATAACTTGAAAGACTATGTGACTAAATCCTTAAAATATTTGGGTTTCAATCTTAGATTGGTTTACTTTGAATAATTTTATAGACAAATTGTTTATCGGATGGTCCTCGTTGAACTTTGGGTTTTGTTAGACAAATTTTGGAGATTAAATATAGATTTTCTTTTTAAAGTGTTATCCTTTTCTAGATTATATGACCTTGTGATAACCTATTTGGTTTTGGTTTTGGTTAAAGCCTAAACACATGAGAAGTATATAGTTCTCTTTGGTGGATTAGGTGATTCTCTAGATGTTGATTATAGTACTCTTAATGCGAACAAGTCTCCCTAAATATTCGTCTTTTGGAAAAAAATATGAGTTTGATTAAGGAATCTTGTAAAATTTGAAAGTCAACATGATATTTGATTATGTTTCCTTATGAATAAATTCCTCAATAAAAAGTAACTTAAAACAAAAATGTTGTCTATTAACTTTTCCTACTGGGGAATTGAATACCGTTTAACCCATCACAAGATTGTGATTTTCTTATGCTTAACTTTCTCCTAGAAATGTTTACTATCACTCTCCCTCAAGAACATGAACCTTTGATTTTTCTTCCATTTCAATGTTTTTCTAAATGGAATCCTAGTATGGGTTAACTCGGGTGACCTCTGTACTTATCTACATTTATTTTAAAGTGATTGTTTTACTGACTCTTGTTCCGATGTGGGACATTCAAGGATGTTTCCAAGCTCAATTTTAAAAATTGCAAGGATGCAATTCCCAAAAGGGGGGAAGGATGTAACACCCCAGGTCAATAAAGAATATGAAATTTTCATATTTATCCATATTTGTAAATTAAATATTAATATGACAAAAAAATTAAAGTAGCGTTCATGTGTACGTACGGCCTACCATCTCCATGAACGGTGCTTTACGTTTTTTATCTCCAAATGATATGGAATAGTATAAAATGAATATTTACTGGATATATATGATATTTTAATCATTAATACTATTCTGGAAATTATTTACATATAACTACATGGGCAATATTTTTTCAAACAAGTTCATTTTTGACTCATGTACCAAACATCGACAAAAACGTCTGATATGAAATAACATTATGAAACAATTATTATAACATTATAATTTGTGATATTAACTGAATAATAATCTATAAAGGAGGTACTTAGGCAATTATTAATTGACCAATGTTTGTTATTCATGAATATAAAGAAATGAACAAGACAAGTTGGACTTGAGCTAAGGGATCCTACTCCTGTCTTTCTTTTTAAGTACACTCTTTTATGTAATTCCTTATAAGATCATATTTCTTGTTATTGGGATGTTCTTTTATATTACTCTTACTGTAATTTTTATGTTCATATGATGAGAGACCCTATTCTCTCTCATTAATCCATTTTGGAAGTTTTGAGTGGCGCCGTTAGGCTGCCGAATTTTCGTAAGAGATCTAACCTCTCTCTTTCTCTTTAAATACTCTCCTTTATGTCACTTCTTTTAAGCTCCTCTTTGTTATTATGGGGGATGTCCTTTTATATTCCTATTTCTGTACATTTTATTGTAATGTGATGAGATACCCTATTTGATCTCATCAATCCATTTTTTGAAGTTTTTAGTGGCGCCGTTAGGCTTCCGAGTTTTCGTAAGGGATTTTTCATCTCCCTTTTATTCCTGTGAGATTTATGCTACATTTGCCACAATTTCCTTTGTGTGGTGTATGTACTGACCATTATTTTACTCATTGTGTAATATTATTTCCTTTATGAGTATTTACATCAATGTTGTATTGTCCTTCTTTCACAGGGAGTATGTTTCGAAAGATACCCATGTCGGTAAGGGAACCTTTCACCCTCCTCTTTTTAAAAGACTTCTTTTGTTATGACTTTTAATTCACATACTATTATATTGGGATATGTTCTTATATATCCTTATTGATGTAAATTTTATGACCAAGTGATGAGATACCCTTTTTATCTCTCATCAACTCTTTTTCTGAATTTTGAAGTGACGCCATTAGGCTGTCGAATTTTTGTAAGGGAACTTCTTAACCGAATTCTGATTATTTGGGATAAACTTGTACTCCTTGAATATGTCGTTCTATGATTATGTGTGAATGTCCTCTGATTGTATTACACTTAATACCCACATATATTTCATGTATTTTTTTGTCAAACATAATTATGTAATTAATTTATCCTTAATCCAAGGATACCGTCTTTGAATTGGACTTCGTCTCAATCTCCATTCATTGAGGAATATTTTGTTTTATACAAAACCATATTTTATACAGTGTATAAACCCCATTGACTTTTAAGTTTATCAAAAAAGAAATATTTTTTATACTAATCATTTACTAAACGACAAAATGGAATGTTTTTGTCATACGTATGTGGAGACAATGACTTCTCCGCTGCCGTGACCATTATTTGAGTTTCGGATTACCCTACAAGCCATACCTTCTTTTTAAAACAAAAATAAATACCATGTTTTACATTTATTTTATATTGGTATTAAAAATGGTTTTCATAATGTTTTTATATCAATGTGTTTTATTGATATCTTGTTATTGAATGGTGGAAATGTTAGGTTTCCTTTATGCATGTTTTATGTGATAAGATTATGTTATGGTTCTTGGGCATTGTTATGAAGATGGGTGGTTCCGTGATAAACTAAGGGCAGGTGAGCCCGATATAGCTCTACAATGCATTGGGTAACGCGAAGGAGCGAAATGGTATGGTTTCTCCGAAGAGATTTAGGGAATATACTGTGGTGGGTATTCCAAACGTAACCAAGAGGGTTACTCCCTACTTAAGAATGTTATGAATGCCTCAAGTTACCTTTTAAGTCTTATGATTTCTATGATTTATTCATGATTTGATGAGGTATGTAAATGTGCCTATGTTTTATGGGTAAAGTATGATTTCATTCTTATGTATATATGAACTCATGTTTCCTTTCCATTTTTTTATACCCCTTACTGAGATTTTTATGCTCATCACAAGTTTTTGAAATGTTTTTCACAGGTCAAGGGAAAGGTACATGATGTGATGATAGTGTCAAGGATGTGTCAAGAAGGAATCCATGTTTTATTTTAAATATGTTTCCATTGATGGGAAGAATGAGTACTATCTTTTATGTAACCACTTTGTTTAAATGTGGAAAGTAATGCAAGTTTCATGATCTAATTCTCTAAAACTCTAAACCTGAAAAGATCCTCAATGTGTAATCTTGTAATAACTCAAGATTAAGTGTGGTTTAATGCTGGGGCCTTATATAATATCCATGTATTGTGGCTCCACATGAGTAAATTTTCGTGATCAATAAACACTAGGCCTCTGCACCATCAATTGGGAAGCATATGCTCTATAATAAAATCATAAATTAGTCTATAATACACATAGAGATTCACTTATAAATGGTGGGAAATAAATCTCAGTAGGCCACCCAAACAAAGAATTTATAATTTTGCTATCAGAAAATTTATTGCACATGTGATATTCCAATCCCTTCCTAAAAAATAGTAGCATTCTTAAAGAGAAAAAATAAATAATAATTAGTAAAAAACACCATGAAAATAGTTAACTTTTTGTTCAAGCCTAACTGTTGTAGATAATATACCCCCAATCTAGACCGTGCTATAGAATTTATAAAATTTGGCTCACTCTACCGGATATAATAGTCACGTCTTCCGGATCTATAAATGGAATCCAATAAAAATTAAAAAAATGGGAAAATGTCATACCCGTGGGTATTACCATAGGTATACCTATCCACAATGTGCATATATTGGGAACTAGGACTCCAATATCAAGATCTGAATAGGTGAAAAAACATATATGTCTAAAAAACTAGAGAATATATCGGTCTTAAAGTCCCTTTTGAAAAAATTGGTCTTTAGATATGAACCCAAAAAATGAGGAATACATAAAAGAACATA
The DNA here is from genome assembly GCA_963277665.1 of Viscum album. Lineage (NCBI taxonomy): Eukaryota > Viridiplantae > Streptophyta > Magnoliopsida > Santalales > Viscaceae > Viscum > Viscum album. Next base: position 1,590,577,348 of record OY728160.1, on the reverse strand, counting down.
GAGAACACATAATCCATGGAATTGAGAAAATAAAAAAATCTATGACATGAATAAAACACTTAGTGTGTTCCTAATCACATTTGGAGCTAGAAGCCACAATAGTCATGTATAAATCACAACTCGATGAATTTTGTGCCCACCCAAATGATCCATTATATCCCTAATCCAACAAAACAATAGATAGAAAAAGGAGGAGATAACCAGATCACACTTTGGGATAACACACAAACTTTGATATCTAAAGGGTATCATCCTCACCTCATAGTCTTTAATTGAAACTAACCAAACATCATGTACAAAAACCAACTGAATGTGGGATGATCCATCCTTTAACCCACTATCATAATAAATGAATCAACTTCACCAATTAACTCTAAAAAACAATGCATAGGGCCTCTCTTAGTATCATGGATCATAGTATAAAAAAAATATCTACCATATGATGTCAGTGACCCACCATAGGTACAAAACAAAAAAATGGGCTCCCACGATCCCCTGGGTCACAACATAATTTGACATCCTTCATAGGGATCCCCTGCTGCATCCAAAACTATCTGTAAATATTGTTCCCAAAGGGGATAACATAGAACAAGTCAGTTTACAAGGTTATTCACAATTGTCCTCGTGACCAAAAAAAAGTATGAGACCCTCTAACATGGATTCTTGTTAAATGACAAAACTCTTTGAAATTACTATATAAGAGAATATTCATCCATCCATCCAATTAAAACCCTTCCATAGGTATCAAATCACCCATATGGGAATCGAAATAAACACAATACCACTTATCCATCGTCAACAACCAACTATTGATTCTAATGATCACTTAGTCAGTAGTTATCTGACAAGGGAATCCAAATGAGTCCCTTGGACACATCTGAACAACAATGTGACACTTGGTTGTAACCACCATTCAAATGTGTCAACCCATCCCAATGGTGCATGTATCTCTAGTCCCCAAATACAAGAGATAAACCTGAATAGCTCTATCATTGAGCAAGAAATCCTTACACATAGGTTCAATCAAATTACTCATCAAGGGTACAACTAAATCCCTCATTCTAGGATCCATCTGAGTGAACCTCATACAACACTATCCGGTATCCAAAATCAATGTTAAATAATGATATCACACCCTCACTTGATGCATTTTACACACAAAATAACCCACAAGGTATTTCTAAAAGAAAAACTCAATTAAGTCCTCCTACAAAACTCTCTCATTCTAAAATACCATCCAGAAGGCCTATAAATGACAATCAAATTTTATATCCTGATATATATGAAAATAATATTAGAATGTGCTACTCACAAGTATAATTCTAACATCAAGGAAAATAATGAAAAAAGAGACAAGTGTAGGAAATGTACATGGTGTGTACTTGGGGTAAATGACTTGTAACCCAAATTTCCTCCTTGTATGTTTGACTCAGGACACTTATCATATAGCTTCCAATTTATATGTTATGTTCCTCTTATTAATAGGTTTGTAACCTAAATGTGTACCTACCTTTGTAACATATCCCCCACTCGACATGTAAAAACATGAGTAAAAAAGAATGTAACACATCATATATATATTGTGTATCCCATCATGGGGCACCTCTTCAAGTGTGTATCCATGTACTCTACCTAGGTGTATATTCCTACACATCTTTAACCCCACAAGGGGATTATATTTATACTCTTATATAGCTAGGTACCAACATAAGGGTGTCTAGCTAATTACTCAACCACACCCTAGAAGCCTAATATATGGAATGTTACCCCCAAAAAATAATATTTCCCAAATTAGAAGTATAAAAAATGTGTGTTCTCAAAACCAACAATTTTTTAAATGAGTTTCCATTAATGGGAATCCACCAAAACAGCATGAAACTCCTAATTTCCCTCTAAAACCCACAGAATGACCCATTATGGGTCCTCAAAAAAAGATAAACGACATTAAAAAATTAAAACAATTAAACTATGGGTATTTTCACAAAAAAAATTATTACAACGAATTGGTGGATTTATTAAATTCAATGGTCTGATCCATGGTCTTAAGTTTCCGCATGACGATCTAGTGGAACTTGAGATCTGTTGAGGTGCTTTATACTCTCTATCCCTCTAACCTCTATCTCTCTCTCTCTCTCATCCAAAAACCCCAATGTGCTATCCCCTAAGGTTGTATATATGTATATAATGGAGAAAATGTTAAAATAATAAGTAAAAAAGAAAAAGGTGAAAATTAAACAAATAGAGGTATGTGTATGGCCCCGGTGCCTAAAATAATGTTATGACTCATGTTGTAAAACCCCCCATTCTGGACTCAACACAAAATATTAAAACTTGATTTGATTCTTGGTTTATATGGTATGATGTATTGGACACACATAAATAAATTAATATTTTATTAATTAAATATTAAATATTAATTAAGTATTTATACAAGTCATATTTCCAAAATATTCTTATCATAGGGTAAAAACCCCATTTTCGGAAAATAATACTAGTATAACAAATTATCGAATATCAAATGACAAGAAAAATTACAATTTTCCTAAAAAATGATTCCACGAAGAAATGGATCGAGTTCTTCTAGATTTTCCCAACCTATGATGATAGAGATCATCATAGAAAAGATATCATCTGTGTAGTGAGGGTTAAAATATGTGACAATTATAAAATATCATAAATTAAAATAAGAAGATAAAATGGGTATGTTTAAGATAAATAAGAATATTTATACCCAACAAAGCATAAAGCATAAATCATGGAATAAAATAAGTCATGAATAAAATGTGTGAGTTATAAATTATGATCCTTGATCTCATTTAATGGTCATGAGAATATGTATAAAATATTTAAGGCATTTAAATATAGAAAAAATTAGTATTGGAAAAAATTGCATCCACAAGTAATTCAAATTCACCCTTAATCATGAGATATCATAATTGTACATATGTTTACATAAACATTATGAGCCACACATTTGATCCCATTCTCTTAAAAAACTAAATATTGACTAAAAATAAATATCTAAACATATTTGAAGTTTTATCTATTGAATTGGAGGGAAATATTGGACTACACCCATCATCATCTATACTTATAAGTGGAACATGAAAATATTTCAATTATCACATCATAAATATCCCATAGAAATAAAATGGGTTTCAAAATATCATTAAATTTTAATCATCCAAATATTAATAAAGTCCCCAAGGAAATAATATTGGTTTCCATAAAAATTTAAATGTAAAATCATTCATAATTCCACTAATAATCATAATATGATAAACATATGGAAAATAAATTGGAATCCAATTACATCATGTAAAATTCCAGGTCAAATCATTCAATCATGATAATAATGAAAATGATTTTTACACCATATAGATAATGAGTAGAAATATTAAAAAAATCCACAAATAAATAAATGTATATCATTGAGGTTTTCATCGTTCCACAAGGGAAGGAAATATATTTTATCCATAGAGGAAACAATTGAAGAAAAATTACAGTTATTCAACAATGTTGATTAGACAAGACAAAGGTAGTGAAAGATCATTCATCTAATATAGAAGTAGAAAACATAATCCATCCATAAAAATAATCTCTATGGTAAAATTTTGATAGTATACTATATCAAGAATATAATATTTCATAGGATTCATATTCATATGAAAATGATTTTTATTTGAAAATGGAATGTAAACGTTGGAAATAAAAAACTTCTATAACCATTTTTAAAAAATTATTTATATAGGAATAAATTAAAAATCAAGGAGTTTAATATGTGATTTTAGAAAACCATTCAATATAATAATTTATGTTTTATAGAAAATTATTAACATGGAAGAAATATTTTCTTTCTTAGAAAACACAAAAAAGAGAATATTTTTACACTTTGATGAAAATGACCCATACGAAAAATCATTAAACATATTTTAATACTATTTAAATAAATTATTGTAGTATAAAATACATTAATAATATATATATAAGTAATTTTAAAAATAATCCAATTAATAAAAACATGGACTAAGGACTTTCCTTATTTATAATATGTGACAACATCAATTTCACTTATAAGAAACACTTCAGGTAAAATATGAGATAAAGGGAAATGAAATCCTTGAGGGGTCATTTTAAAACCAATGAAACACCTAATAAAATTATTAGGGGATTATTAAATAATTAAAATTTCATATATCTATTATCATTAAAAATCAATATTTACTTGAAAATTATATTGACAACAAAACGCGTACAGTTCGAGTAACTTTTTAATCAAAAAACCCTTTTAAACAAGGAAATATTTTTTATTAAAATAATTTTAAAATTAACCAAATATGGAAATTTAAAACCAAAACAATATGTTAAAATAAAAAAATATTATATGTTTGGTACAAAATTCTAAAAAAAACATTATGTATAATACTGACATTGTCTTTAGGTGTGAAAATTTGTGATAAGAAATCCTTACCTTTTTCATCACAAACACTAAAGTGTAAAATTCATTTAAAAACAATAATTTTAGTCATCTATTTTAGATCCTTATTCTTATATATAATTATTTATAAACTTTATTTGTGATTATCATCTTTTTTTATATTATTTAGTTATATATTTTATATAACAGGTGTGAGTAATGTTGAATTTTTGGAACAAGTTTGGTAAAAGTGATTTTGTTCATTGATCTAATCAAAATAATAATAATTATAGTATCATATAAGTTTATGAAATGGTTTGTTTAATATTATTTATAGTTTTATAATTTCATTATATGGTATTTTTCTAATAATCCGTAAAGATGATGTCAATGATGAGCAAGTTTCAATGATTTATAATGAACAGATATTGGAATCTTATTTGATAATATTATTACTAATATCACCATTAATTAAGCAAAATCAAACCATTATTTACATATTTAAATAACATATTACAATAAATTACAATCCCATAGTCATCCACTATATAAATCTATGGCAATGTTCAAGTTAGTGGTTAAACCATCCCAAATAAGAACTTATCATAATTAATAGATTATTATAAGCTAGTATTATTGTAGTTACAATATAATACATGATTACTAATCATATTTAGTGTCCATTATTTTCATATATCATTAATAATATTAATAATAAGAAGATATAATATATGATAATTTTATATAATATGAAGGAATAATTTTTTCTTCTTAAAAATCTATTTGGGGACTTTTAAATTTAAAATGATTATTTATAACTCATATTTTTATTTGGTTTTAAAATTTTACTTAATATAATATTAATACATTTAATGAAAAAAATTTATCATCTAAAACCAATATTATATCCAACCACACATTGTGGCAATGAAATATGAAATTCATCATTCAATGGGAGAGGATGTATGTACACACACATGGATGATATGTTCATTTTTCTAAAAACGGGTATAAAGAGAATTATTATTTATCGTTTAATACTGTAAAACATTTAATAAATATAATAATTATATATTATATACCCCATTATTACCATCATTGTAACATGGTGAAGGAAAACATAACTGGACATATAATGGAGGTGATAGTCCGCACATATGCATGATTGAGCTTTTCTCTTTTCTTATAGGAAGAGTGAAAGGGTAAATAATGTATATCTCATATATATACATAAAATTATATATATATGATAATTATTTTATAATTTTAAAATGAGTGACATAATTTTAAAGGGAAAATATATAGTGGGAAAAATTTAAAACCTAATTTATTAGAATCAATTTATTAAAATGATAAAAATTAATTTTATTATAAGAAATTTAATGTGTATTAAAACAACATTTAGAGGAAATGTTAAAAAATATATTAAAATATCCAATATATGTTTGTAATATAAATAATTTATTTATAATTTACTGTATTACCTATTAATATCATATTTTTTCTATATAATGGATTCATAAATCTGAAATTCAGACTTATATATTAATAATTCCATAAAATTCATGGTATTTCAAAAGTCGGTATTTTTCATTATTCACCTAAAAATCAAACAATTAAAAAAATCACAAAATTTCACCCAAATATAATATTGAAATTATAAATTAAAAAATAATTTTCATTTTATATAATTAAAAATATAATATTAATAAATCTATATTTTATATTAAAATTAAAAATTTAATGAAAAATTGTTTTTATTTAAAAATGAGATATATATATTTTAATAGGTGGGAGGGAAGCCACTCCTTTTTATTAAACCATAAAGCACATGTTTTTTAAAAATAGTTATAGGGAACCCATTACATAAGACCCATATAAGTAGTGTAAATTAAATCTTGTTACATCATGACTTAATTCCTAATGATATTACATTACCCAATGTCCAATTCACTAACCCATATATGTCATTGTTCTGTCACTTGTGTCCAATTGTCCCATCAACATCACCCATAATGGAAACTAACATAAGCTTTCCTACAACCCAAAACACCAATTGATGTTGATTTTCCCTTTCCCAACCACCCACCTTCTAACACCATCATCCCAATGATCGCACCACACTATGTCAGCTGCTCTGATAAATATGGCAGTCCAAGAGAGCCCCACCCCCTACATAACTAAAACAACTTTCTAAAAAATATTTATTTTTTATTGAATAATAAATTCAATGTATAATATTAAAAATTAATTTTAGAAATCCATTGATATTAATAAATATTTATTTACTATCGGTTTTATTATTCTTATAATTATATTAATCTAATATGTCAGGGATCAATTTTGTTCGATGTTACATTTTAAAAAATTATAAAAAAAATGTATATTTTTTTAGAAATTATATATAAAATCATAGGCAGTTATATTCCACAGTCGTTCAATTTGTAAATAATTATAGGATCATGAAACATTTTTATTAGAAATTAAAATCAACAGAAGAAGGATAGTCTCTACCTCATCAGAATACAATGAAACAATGTGACTTATCAAGAGACATATTAAGATACAAAATTATTGAAAATATTTTATTATAATCCAAATATAAATGATTCCCTTTGATTAATAAATGGTGATTCAATTATATTATACGATCTTAGGTGTTTCCATGTCATTCCAAGAAGTATCTGCACATTTTGAATATTGAACCATTTACACCATATATTTATTTTTTGTTTACATTCTTTAGTGTGTGAGAGTACAAAAATTATAGATTTCAGAATTACATGTTAAGGAGGTTGATTTCATGAGAAATCATAAAATGGTATAAGGAATTTTTTTCACTAATTGAACAATAAATTTACCATGTCAACAAATAATATTTATGAGGCCATAATAAGTGGTATCAGAGCAGTTCATATTTCCTATAAATATAAAAATTTTGGATGCTTATTAAAGTTAATGATATTAATCTTTATTTGAATTTGAGATCTTCTCTCTTTTTAAAAATCGAGGTAGTTTCAATGACTCATTTATGAATAATACTTAGCAGCGTTTGTGTTATAAATATAACATTTATATCTATCATGGATTGTATTTATTATGTAAATAAAAAAGAGTTCCAAAATTTAGTGTGAAATTTTACAATGTTTTAATGGAAATAATTCCACCTTTGTTACTTTAATTAGGTATGGAAGTTTCAAAACATCATGATTTGGATTCCACTGAATTAGTTCCCAATCCCATTTTTGTATAGGTACTCATGTTCACTTCCACATATGCTGTAGGATACTATAAAATAGGGTGAGTATCAGGTGGTAGTATGAGGAGTATATACTAATATATAAGAGTAGAGAATTAGTCAATATTATTATAGTAAGATAAAACATCTAGGTAAAAAAGTGAATTAAATTCCTAGAAATTACCTTTAAAATATTAAAATAATCCATTCTATATCAAATGAGATTATCCAATACAGTAAACATAAGAATACCATCAAAATACCATATACAATACCTAAAAATAATATAAAGTAAAGGATGAAAACTCCCCCTAAATCAAATAGAGTTCTAGAAATCTCCCCGACATCAATTATTTATCCTAAAAGCATAAAAAATCACTATTTACATGGGATATTCCCTAGTAAAGTCTTGTTACCAAGTAACATCAGCTTTGTTGAACAAGTGCCAGGAAAAACCGTGGTCGATGTTAGTACTACCTAGTAATAACCACTAATGATATCCCAAAATATTTAGTCTAATAACAATCTACAAGTCGAATATTATAAAGAGTGAATTTGATACAAAAAAAATAAAAAACTAATCCTTTGGATATGTGATGAACCATAGGTTTGTTAATTCTTTCTTTAGCCTATTTTAGATGTATCTGACCATGTGGTGGGATCATGCTAAGCATACAAAAATTCATAGTAGGACCAAGTCATTCCCCTGATCCAGTACATAGATGACCACCTTCATCATCTAGTACTAAGTTTCTTCTGATTAGGTTGTGATGATGGTGCCAACCATATTAAACAAAAGAAATCCAAGCACTCATCCTTATATTCCAATAAATTTTTATCACTCATTTTTTCATATACGATCATCATGTCTCACATATAGTTTTGAATAATGTATTGGAATTCCCATGGAATCAAACCAATCATCCCAACATTCCCAATAATCCAGTATCACATGAAATCCAGGAACTCAACCATGAACTCCGATAGAATATGAGAACACATCCAAAGATTCCCAAGCATCATGAATTGTAAATAAATTTATTTTCTCAACATGAGAATCATAAAAAATTTAATACTATATGGGTTATATGTTCTTTAAATTCATTTCAATAATATTTCCAAAAGTCCATTTCTAATCTATATTTCTTTACACATATCAAAATCTGTTGTTTACAAATTATCATTATTAATGGAATTTTATAATTTCCATACAGCTCTGAGGGATTTTACAATACTAATAATGGGAATGTAACATTCTTAGAATTAAATTTATGATAATCTACATCAATTCACCATTTCAAAAAGAATAAATGATTTCATTATTTACTGTTTTCCCAACTGATCACATTTCACACTTTAACATTAACCATTTCTCATTATAATTTTAATTAAATTATAATGACATAAATCCATATCATAACATTTATTTCCCATGTCTTATACCATGGTTTACTCGTTTAATATATTTAGAAGATCTCAGAATCACACTTTTCCTTACATGAAATCCAATATCATTCACCATATAAATTGAATAAAATTAGTTTATACTTATAATATCTGGAATTCCATTGGAATTATCATTCAAATAGGTTATTTATAAAAATAAATGATTCATTGAAGTGAACAAGTAATAAATTTATTAAATTACAAGGGATGAGTATGTTTCAAACCAATATAATAATTTATTATTTAAAAATTTATTTCAATTCCAATTCCATGATATCTTTATCCATTTATATATTACTCATTTCCATTTTATCTCAATCATTCGAATTTTTCCAGTATTATATATGACACCCCAAAAAATATTTCTCTGGTAATAATATTATTAGGGTTTTATTTTATTTAATTATCATGTTATCTGAACAAAATATACAAATTAAACTTAATGGCATTTGAATTAATTGAACACTAAGGTTTTTAGATTATAGAAAGATGAATGGAACATAAGTCTACCCAATAATACCTATTAAAATACATATAATAATTACAGGGAAACCACCCAAACCAACAAAAAACCAAAAAAGATAATATGGGTCTTTCATATCCGTTACAAAGAACATTAGTATGGCAAGAGCCACTCTAACCGCCCTGAGAATCAGTGGATTTATGTGCACCATATTCATCAATTGTATTCAATTTGGGACACACTAATGCATGGTTTAATAGGGAATCATATGGACCATTTCCGCTTTGGTGACCATTAAGTTTTAACGGCTATAATTATAGATGTTGGTCTTTTTAGTGGAATAATTTAAAATATCCAAGTATAATTTATTTTTTCAAAATATTTATGTTATTAAATGAAATTATAATATATCCTCTTATTATGAAATTTAAAATTAAAATGTTTTTAATATTTTGAACTACAGTACTGTGATTTTAAAATGATCATAGAATTTCAAATCTCTTTCAAATATTTCAAATGTCTTGTAAATGTTTTCATTTTAATGTTTAAACAGAGGTTTTAATTAAAAATATGTCTTTGATTAATATAATATTAATATAATATTTTCATAATGAAGTATTAAACATTAATTTATTACATTTTTTTAAAAAGATTAGCATTTATACAAATAAGGAAAAATTTTAGGTTATAATAGGGAAATCATACTATGAGAATACCTATATACACATATATGTTAAACCTAATTTTATAACACAAAATAAATGATAAATTTGTTAAAATTTAGGGGAGTACCCACCTAGCCAAGGGCCAACTTGTGGAAGGCCCTCAATGGCTTGATGGGCTTCTCACCCTCTAACCCCTAGGAATAGGCTAGGGGAAGTGAACACAAATGGAGCATGCTTGGTCTAGCAAGCAAGGGTCATAGAGACCCATAAGGGCTTGTAGAAGCACTCCCAAGGGGATTATAGCACGCCATTGTGTGGGGAATCATGATGTTGTGGGTGGGTGTAGGATGTCACCCGCATAACCGATTACGGGGCTGTACTGGGAGGGGTGAAGGAGTAATCTTAGCTGTTTCTCAGAGCTCTATGCTTATAAGCGAGGCAAGTAACTCCTTCCGTTTCTAAGTGGGACAAGGAAAATCTACCCAGATCGAATCCAGGCTGTTGGATCACATCGTGAGAAATCTGATCCATTGGATGTGATCACCTTCAAACTCCTGCAGCAGCATATATCCTCCGAGTTTTTTATGTCATTTGATTCGTCCCAGATCTAATTGTGACTGTTCCTTCTTTTTTAAATCTCCACGTCATCCTAAGCCATCCAATTGCACATAATATAATCTGATCCATTAATCCATTATTAAAACACCTCATCACACCATATCCATTCGATCACATTCGTGACCAAATCCCAACCATTCTTCATTTTCAAAACCACATAATCATCCCTGACCTCCCGATCAAGGACAAATCTAATCTTGGTTGTCCTTTTGTCTTCTAGTTTTTCCCTTCCAGTGACATATTCTTCATCTCTGTGTGCACTGCACCAGGGACCTATTCTACTCCCACTTGCACTGTTTATCCACATTTGTGACCAGTAGGTCCTCCTTTCTCGCATCTTCCACATGCCTAGGTCCTCCTCAATCTTTTTTAAGACAAGTTGGATTCATTTTTTCATGCAATTGGATGTATAATGTTTAATATAATTTTTATTATATAGTTTATATGTATACCTCTCATTTTACCCCCTAAACTCTCGGTCCTTCTTCTGAGGCTTCCTTAGAGCCATTCCCGAGCGTCACCTCCTTCTCAAACCAGGTAAGGGATTTATGTTGCCTTGATTTTTGTGTTGAAAGTTTATATATATATATATATATATATATATGTCTACACTTATATTAATATACAACTATTAGTTTGGATAAACACCCTCTTATACCTGATTCCACGACTTATGGATTCTGTGTTTATATGTTATTATGAACCTAGAGGATCGATTTTCTCCTAAAAAACTAGTTACATACCTTGTATATTTGGTTATATATATATAAAAACATACAACCATACAGTTTTATATAAACATATTATGTCGGGTTTTAAGACTTCAAACCATGAGATTCAATGTTAAAGTAGAATTTTAAAATTCAAGGAATTATATTTTGTATAAAACATTTATATAAATAGTATACAGAGTCATATATAATTATATATTTTATATAAATCACACTCTAGAATGGTTTTATGTCTATTAACAATGAACTTCAATGATTAATTAATGTTTTTGAAAAAAACGTATGTGACAATTAACTTTGGTGTAAGACCCATAAGTATCCGCAATTATACAAGTGATATATATGTTTACATAAGAATTTATATATATATATATTTGTTTGTTTAATAAATAATCCTTTTTATCTTCATAGTATAAAATTAAAAATTTAGGGACTCTTGTTAAATGTTATATCCAATATATTTAAGTCATATGGGTGTCATTAAATTTTTGGTACAAACCCTTTAATACATAATGCCTTTTTGGGCTTAAGAATATATTTGTACACATATAAAAATTGATCCTCAATTTTATTTACAATTTTCCAAGGATTACTATGAATGAATAAAACATGTTGTTCTAGAAGTATTAGTGGGGTTTTATATACAACTCTTTATATAAAACCTTTTGTATAAATATATTTACACAACACTAAACCCCAATTTGGGAAACTCCGAATATTATAGTTTGGATACATTTATTATCTATGTAAAATTCATGATTATAATATTTGGTGTATGCTACTCTTACATACATATATATGAATCACTTATTTTCATATATATTAAATTTTATTAGTTATGGTGGGGTTTCATGCTTATCATTTTTAACATTATATGTACTCATGTGATGTGTTATACCAAAGAATATTAGTAATAATTTGTTGATAATATGTGATTTTAATTCCCCACATGAAATATTTTCTTTATGTTTTATTTAATTATGCATCTAGGTGAAATTATATTATGTATTGATTAATAATGATTTATAATTTAATGTTATCATTGTTTGTGACAAAACATGCATTCCTTTTAACATTAGTTTTCATCACATATGCCACAATCTGCTTATCATACATACCATTCAATGAAATTATCATGTAGTTGATTGTATTTTTATTAACACTTATATGCATGATTCACTTTGTATATGAAAAAACTAAAGAATGCAATCAAACTTAAATGGTCTTTTATGGAATAAAGAATAAAATTATTAAATGTGGTATGGGACACTTTGATCAATATGAAATAAGAAATTAAATTATTCAAAGTGGTATGGGGCACGTTGAATAATATAAAATTAGAAACCACGTAATATGTGACACTTGGAATGATAAGTGATTAAATAAATCAAGTGTCTGAGACACATTGATTTATAGATATGTGGAATGCATTGGACATAGTATGGAATTTGTGGGGCCCTCTATAGCCCCTTGATGCATCGATAGGTCTCAAAATCCAACTAGACGTGGAATTGGTCGAGGCCTTTCCCGATCAGGATTTATAAATTTTGGCCGAGGCTTTAATTATTTGAGTTTTGTCTGAGGCCTTGACACAGTCCGTCATATGCACATTCCTCATTATGAATATGTAATTTAATTAACATGAATAATATTTGACTAGTTGAATATTATTTTTTAAAGATCTTATTTTCATGAGAATTAGATAATATAAAAACATATGGATTATTTTTTATTTCAGGACTCATAGAATTATCATCCAGTATAAGTTTAACAGAAAAGAATGGATGAAATTAAATTCATTATTTTATGTGCAACTCTATTTATGTATTACTCTTTGTTATTAATTTTGTACTTTCATATTCATATTTCATACATATTTAGAATATCTTTTACTTTTTATTATGAATTCACATGCTTATAAATGAATCATTCTTCCTTATTACTCTGTTCAAATGTCATGAAATATCCCATTATGACTCATAGACTAAATTCTATGTGATTCAACATTCCTTAAGAAAATATTTTATGGGAAATTTTAAAATAATTTTTTCAATAGTTATAGTTCGTACTTTATGATATTTTAAAACCCCTTATTGGGCATTCGTTTTCTCACCCTACATTTTTATATGTATTTTTTTAGGTATCTGTTTTTAGCGGAAGAAGCATGCCAGAAGTAGCTGGTTTCCCAAAACCTAAACCATAATGATCCTCTATATAGGTTATGATGTGTAAAATACAAATGAGTGTTTTTTTTCAAAAGAACTCATCATATTTTAAGGATCTAGCTCCAGGTATTCTGGCATAGGGATGTGATAGGAGGTATTAGAGGATTCGGTTTAGGGAACTTTGGAAAACAAGAACTGAATAATGAAATATTAACTTAAGCATTACAAAGTATGTTGTTTTCTTAATTTTGAGATGGAAAACAAAAATACTAGTCTTTTTTATCTTCCTATTGAGGATCTAGAAACCATAGTTAACATAACCTGCAAAAACAACTTTGTAAACGATGCACATATTTGTATGACATGAAAACACCTATAAGACATGTCAAACTCTCCCCATGTACATCATCTCCACCGAGGAGCGGCTTTGGACAAGCACTTTATAATGAAATCCCAATTTCCATTCTACACACATTGGGGAAATTACGTTGGGGGACTTCTTATATACTACACCATAACAGAAGGCATCTAGACCCTCATGGATTTCCAAGATGTTGCAGCAGAAGTTGACCTCTGTGCAGCATATATGTGGAAAATCTTGTCTTATGGAAATTATGGTCATGTAATAGACTTTGAAAAACATGAAATTGAAGCCTTTCATTTTGTGTATATATATCAAGTCTATAATGATGTATCTTGGATTTACACCCCTCATGTCTCACTCTGGAGACACCATAAGTGTACCCATGCGATTGAACCAAACTACTTATGTAGCATTAGGTTCAGGGATATTGAGAGTTTTGAATTTGTTTTGGGGATTCATGTAACCGAGATCTTGGGAAACCATTAGTCCAAGGGGTTTTGTACCTGTTTTTTATGAAAAAAATTGTTGTATCTTATTTATTATACCTTTTCAGTGTTTGTGTTTCACTAATTCTACTTTAAGGAATAATTTCATTTTCATATGGAAGGACAAATCCATATCTCATCTCTTCCTATGGAGGTACTAGAGGCCATTATGTTCAGAACCTATGTGGTTTTATACCTTCCCTTTGCAATCCTGCAAAGAACATTCAATCATATTTAGGAATTATCAAACAATTCAGAAATTCTCCGGTCCTCCCAATGGAATGCCTATATCTACCACAACGTTTCCACGACCCAACACGCATAGTATAGACAAAAGGGAAAGTACCACGAAGGTTTTTTCCAATGCTTCACTCTATCCCAAAACTTCACAGCCAGGGTTAGGATTCAAGAGGTTGCCTTGGAGGGGATCCTTCGCATAGCCTATATGCACCAAACCATGAGAATAAGTTTGTATGACCATGTCTAACACAATGATATTCTAATACAAGAGACAGTTCGATGAGTTCATAGAGTGTTTGTTCATTCATACATCTCTTATCTTTCTATCATTTTTTCCTTCCTCTAGATGCTTGAGTGTGAAATACCTGAGTTTAACACTTACTGTCCAAGGTATGTTTGGGCTGGGGAAGTGGAAGAATTGAACATCAATTTGGGTATTCATCTGGCCACACCTGAGGATCCTCCATGATGGAGGATGTGGTGATGAACATCAGAGAGTCTATTTTTAGCATGGTTGTATGAAATGAATTGCGAGGATGCAATTATTTTTAGGGGGGAATAATGTGAAACCCAAAATATATTTCTAATGTAATAATAATATTAGGGTTTTATTTTATTGAATTATCATGTTATCCAAACAAAAAATACAAATTAAACACAAAGGAATTTATTTTATTAAATACCGAAGTGATTACATTATAATAAGGTCAACGGAACACCAGTCAACCCTACCATTACATTAAATGACCTATTAGAATTATAGGGTGACCACCAAAAACCAAAATACCCCCATGAAGATAATATGGGTCTTTTATATCTATCAGAACGAACATTTGTATGGATAGAGCCACTACAACATCACTGACCACTAGTGGAATGATGTGCACCATCTCCATCAATTGTCTTGAATTTGGGACACTCTAATTTATTTTTTTATAAGGAATAAACCCAACTATTTCCCTTTCAGTGATCATTGAGATCAAATGGAAATAATTATAGTCTTTGATCTTTTTAGTGAATTAATTAAAAATATCTATGTATATTTTTTTCCAATATATTTATTCTATGGGTTTAAATTATAATATAACCTCTTATTATGAACTTTAAAAAGATAATGGTTTAATATTTTGAATGAAACATAATGTGATTTTAAAATGATGTGAGGATTTTAAACATATTTCAAATATTTCAAATGTCTTGAAAATGTTTTCCTTATTAATGTATAAACAAAGGTTTTAATTAAAACTATTTCTTTTATGTTTTTAATACTAATATAATATTTTCCTAATGATATAATAAAAATTAATTTTTTTACTCAGTGTTTTTAAAAAATAAGAATTTATAAAACTATGGACACAATATAGGTTATAATAAGGAAACAATATATTAATTATAATAATATACATATGTATGTAATACTTATTTTTATTACAAAAAATAAAGTTTTTACTTTGTTAAAATTTATTGGAGTACCCACCTAGCTGAGGGCCACCTTATGGAAGGCCCTTGATGCCTTGATAGGATACTCACCCTGTACCCCCTAGGAATAGCCCAAGGGAAGTGCGTACACATGGTGAGTGCTAGTTATAGAAAGCATGGAGCATAGAAAACCCTAAGGGTGCGCAGGACCACATCAAAGGGGATACGAGAACGCCACCATGTGGGGCGGAACATCGGCGTGGGTGGGCGTAGGAGAGCGCCTGCAGAATCTAGTACGGGGGGATACTTGGAGGGGGAAGGAGTAATCTGAGACATTTCTCAGAGCACCTTAATTATAAGTGAGGAGAAAAACTCCCTCCATTTCGATGTGGGATAAGGAAAATCAGACAGGATCGAATCTCGATCATTGGATGACGTCACGTGCGATCGGATCTGTTGGATTAGATCAACATTCGAACTACCACAACCATGGATATCCTCTATGTTTTTGTACACCATATGATCAGTCACAGATCTAATTGAGACTGTTCTTTCTTTATTAAATCTCCACAGCATCTTGATATGTCAGATCATTCATGATCTAATCTGATCCATTCATCCATTTTTAATACTCCACATTGCAACATAGCCATTCGATCATGTTTGTGATCTAATCCTAGTCGTTCTTCATTTTCACAACTGTATACTAATCATCAAACGCTGTATAAAGTCTAGATATAATCCTATTCTTTCTTCATTTTCACAACTGTGGACTAATCCCCGACCGTCGTATCAAGTCCAGATCTAATCCTAGTTGTCCTTTTTTTTCTGGTTTTTCCTTCACCTGACATCATATTCTTATCCACATGAGCTACGCTAGTGACCTATTCTACTCCCACTTGCACCATTTATCCACATCTGTGACTGGTTGGTCCTCTTTGCTCGTATCTTCAACATGGTCGGGTCATCTTTAATCGTTTTTATGCCAAGTAGGCTTAATCATTCCATGAAATTGGCTGTATATTGATTTATATTATTTGAATTATATATTTTATAAGTATACTGCCCATTTTTACTCTAACCTTTAGGTCCATCCTCTTCTCAAGATTCCATCGAGCCATTCCCAAGCCTCCCCTCCTCCTCAAACTAGGTATGGGATTTATGTTGCCTTGCTTGTTGTGTTGAATGTTTATATATATATATATATACTCTTATATTTATATGCTACCTTGAAGTTTGATAAAAACCCTCTAATACCTGATTCTAGGAAAACTAGATTTTGGGTTTATATAGAATTTTTAAACATAAAGGATATATTTTTCACATGAAGAACTTGATACATACCTTGAATATGTCGTTATATATATACATACAACCATAAAGTTTTAAATAAACCTCTAATATCTAGTTCTATGATTTCCAAAAAATGAGTTTCAAAAATAAAGTATAATTTTAAAATGAAAAGAATATATTTCATATAAAACATTTATATAAATAGTATACATGGTCATATATAATTATATAGTTTATATAACTTACTCTTTGGACAAGTTTTAACTCATTTAAATATGAACTTCAATTATTATTTTATGTTTTTGATAAACAAGTAAGTGTCAATTAACATTGGTGTAAGACACAAATGTATACTCCATTATACATTTGAGTTATATATCTTTACGATAGTATATATATATATATATGATTGTTTAATAGAAAAACCATTCAAATTTCACATTATGATTTTCAAATTTCAGGGACACTTATTAATTGATTTATCCAATATATTTAAGTCATATGGGTGTCATTTGATTTTCAGTTTAAACCCTTTAATACAAAATGAATTTTCGTTCTTATGAATATATGTGTATACATATAATCTTTGATCCTCAATTAAATATTGAATTTTCAAAGGATAAAAAATAAAGAATACAACATGTTGTTTTTGAAGTATGATGGGGTTTTTATATACAACTCTTTATATAATCCTTTTTGTATAAACTGATTTACACAACACTAAAACCTAATTTTGACTACTACAAATATTATACTTCAGATATGTTTAGTGTCTATTGAGAACTCATCAGTATAATATATGGGGTTTTCTACTCTTACAAACATATGTATGAATCACTTGTTTTCATATATATTAAATTGTATCTGTTATGGTTGATATTCATGCTTCCCATTATTAACAATATGTATACCCTTGTGATGTGTTATACTAAAGCATAT
The DNA here is from genome assembly GCA_963277665.1 of Viscum album. NCBI lineage: Eukaryota > Viridiplantae > Streptophyta > Magnoliopsida > Santalales > Viscaceae > Viscum > Viscum album. The sequence goes on along the minus strand of OY728160.1, from coordinate 1,590,558,865 downwards.
CAATAATAATTTTTTAATCATCAGTGAGCTAGAAACCCCACATGAAATATTATCTTTATATTTTAAATAAATATATGTCCTGGTGAAATTCCGATTTGTATTGATTAGTAAAGTTTTATAATTTAAGGATATCATTGTATGCAAGAAAACATGTGTTTATTTAAACATTAGTTGTCATCGCAAATGACATAATTTCCTTATCATACATACCATTCAATGAAATAGTAATACAATTGATAGTATTTTTATTAACACTTATAAGCATGATTCACTTTGTATATGGAAATACTAAAGAATGTAATCAAACTCAAACAATCTTTTATGGAATAAATAATTAAATTATTTTAAGTGTTTTGGGACACTTCAAACAATATGAAATAGGAAATTAAATTATTCAATGTGGTATGGGACTCTTTGAATAATATTAAATGAGAAACCAAGTATTATGTGACACTTGGAATGATAAGTGATTTAATAAATCATGTGTTTTAGACACATTTATTTATAGAAATGAGAGATGCATTCGACATTGTATGTGACAGGTGGGGCCATCTATAACCCCTTGATGCATAGGTAAGTCTCCTAAGACAACTAGACATGGAATTGGCCGAGGCCTTTCCCAATTATGATTTATAGATTTTGTCAAGGGCCTTAATCAATAGACATCTTGGCCGAGGCTTTGAAACATTCAGGCATATGAACTTTCCACATTATGACTATGTAATTTAATTAAATAGAACAATATTCGACTAGTAAAATATTCTTGGTTAAGGAGATTATGTTCACGAGAATCAGATAATGTAAAAGATTACGGATTATTATTTATTTCATCACTCATAGTATTATCAATAAGTATATTTTTCATATTAATGAATGGATGAAATTGAAGTCATTATTTTATGCACAACTCTGTTTATGTAGTACTTTAGTTATTAATATTGTACTTGCGTATTCATATGTCATAATTATTCAGATTTTTTTTTACTTATTGTTATAAATTCACATGATTATAATTGAGTCATGATTCCTTATAACTCTGTCATAATTTCATGAAATGATCCCTTATGACTCTTGGACTAAATGCTACGATTTGTAGCATTCCTTAAGAAAATGTTTTATAGGAAATTTTAAAATATTTTTTTCAAAAGTTATAGTTGGTATATTATGTTATTTTAAAACCCCTTACTAGGAATTCATATGCTCACCCTATGATATTTATTAAATATTTTTAGGTATGCATTTTTAGCTTAAGATGAATTTACGAAGTAGCTGATTTCCCAGAACCAGAACCGTAATGATCCACTATATGGGACATTATGTGTAAAATAACACTGCATGTTTTTGTAAAAATTACACATCATGTTTTAAGGCACCAGATCTGGGTATTCAGGAGTCGAGCTGTGAAATTATATAATCATCCCATTGTGTTCAATTTTCTAGTGAGGAATCTCATTGGGTTATCCTTCAAGGAAACAAATTCACATTAGGTCTAAGGCATAACAATACAGAATCCCCATACATAAATATTGTATTTTAGATTTTGGTTAAATGCTTGACACAACTACATAACTCATAAATGTTTAATAATTAAATATTAATAAGGGAATACATATAGGCCACCTAATATAACCATAGTGTTGGAGCATCGTGAAATTATAATGGAATATCATTTTATTCGATGGCATGTAAGACATAGAAAAACAAGAGTAAAAGGGAATATAGTACCATGATAATATAAAATATATTTACTATAAATTAAATTTATGTTATAAACTGAAATGAAAAAAATACTGAGTTATCTTTCATCAAACATAACAATGACTTTCTTCTATATCTTGTGTTACATGGAAACTACGTTTTACCAAATACTATTAATATTTTCATTTCAAATCAAGATTATCTCCTATAAATTTAATTTGAGGTTATGAATACTATTATCTAACTAATAAATATAAATTTTTTATTCATTGGTTACTAATTAATTATAAATTAATATAAAAAATAATTAAAAATAAGGGAAATGTTTTAAAAAAAATCAGTTCCTATGTGACCAAAGGCATTTTTATCAAAATAAATAAAATAAAATAATAATAGTTAATGAATATAAATGAAATTTATATATTATATATTAAATAATACTTTATATTATACAAATATCTTTTATAGTAATAAGATAGTAATAAATCTATCTTTATGCGTAAAATATGTATTTTTTGAAAGGCTATTTCCCCCTTTTAGTGGATAAATTGTTTTAAAACTAAATTTGGAAACTATTATAAATTTTAATTTAAAATGTAAATTTAATATTTGAAATATTAAATGAATATTATATTAAGGTGATTTTTTTTATTTTTTGATAAATTTTCTTATTTAATTAATAGTTATAAATACTGAATTTCAATTAAAAATTGAATCATCATCTAAATAATGAATAAGGTTATATTTTATTTTTAATTTCTTTTAAATTAAAATTTGATAAATTATTATTATATTAATATGATTTAGGATATTTTAATAATTTTAATATCAAATTTCGATATAAATACAATGTATACTATTGAATATTTTCACATTAAAAACACACATTCTCGTTATTTCTTTAAGATTAAATTTAAAATAATTTCTGCCGCATCTATGATTTGAATTTTGAAAAAAGGATTCCTTGTTTGGGATTAGAACAATTTAACGTGTCTAGTAATGCCTAATTAGATCCTGACCATAAATATTATTCAATGAAATCAAAATTAATTAAATTGATTAATCTGAAAATGTGTTTACCTAGTGGTTAAACACAAATCTTATAAGGAAAAATGACTAACAAACAAGTCAAAAACCCATTGGACGGAAATATATCGACCGTATCCCATATTTTATTGAAAATTATTCATTATTGGAGACACATTATGTTAGGTAGACCTCCCAATAGTGTTTACCTTATAGTATTTAACATAATGCCACTCATTCTCCACAAAAAATGTTAACTCACCCCTCAATATTTCACACATGTAAAAACAATTGGATATAATAAAACATGAAAAAAATGTAACAAGTTCAAAAAAAAACATCCTAGAAGCCAATATTTTCGATAAAACAACCAATTAATACATTCAATGAAACTAAAATATAATTACCAAAAGAAGATGTAACATTCTTCAATGAATACTTTGGTTTTCATTCTTTATCAACCTATTTCAGAATATTCTATGTACATGCTGTGTACTCTTCAGTACATGTTGTGTACTCAGTTTCCGTGTGTAGTTATGTACATTCTATATAACAGCTAAGTACATGGCATTGTGGGCCACCTAATGTCGGGGCCGGTTGAGGCATGAACACATCATTTACATTAAATGAATATTCTGTTTAATTTTCTTTTTTATTTGATTAATCAGACTGGGGTCTTGTCCCATCTCTAAAACACATCTCTTCTTCTTGTGTTTCATATAGGAGAGTGATGAGACTACCAAGAAATTCAATCCCACACCATTCCCTCATCTTATCACTGATTGAGACGCCACCGGGTGCGTTGCATTCCCACCGGTGAGTTCTATCATTCCCTAAAGCCTCTCTTCTTGATTTCTATTCACTCTTGAGTCATAAATGTTTGAATGCTTTTGTCCTTTTGGTAGATCTATGATTTTGAAGGATGATTCAATGGATGACATTCAAGAGTTTTCATCATACAATGTCGAGGTAGGTGGGTTGTTCTTTTCTTTGGTAGTATTTGGATTATATATGCTAAATGTGTTTAATACCCTTCTTTAGGGTATTGTGTGTTTTCGAATGTAACCCTGTTTAATGCCTGCAATGGTATGTTGGATTTAGAAAGGGTTATTGATTATGAATAATGATTATTACCTTGATTAGGGAGGTGTAACCCATGTTTGATTTGGTTATGGGTTTTGGGTCAAGAAGTCATGTCAGGTTTCTTTGTTCTCATTCATATTGTTATTTGGATGGAGTTTCTATTTATTGAGATGAAGGTGTTTCGTATTATGAATTTATGAAAATGGGTAATTGACTATGAGAGATTCTATAAGTAGGGTCTTTTGATTATGAATAGTTGTTATGATGGACCAGAGGTATTGACTATGAGTGTTTTCCTAGGTCATTGACAAGAGAGGTTAGGCTGTGAGAGATTCCAATAGGGTCGTTATTAAAAAATTGTTTGACTATAGGACATTGACTGTGACAGCTGCGAGTGGATCATTATATTTCATAATAAAGTGTTATTAATTATGAGAGCTACCTAAGTGGTTGTTTATAATTGAGTGTTTCTATGTGGGGCCAGAGGTGATTAGACTATGAGGACTTCTCCAAAGGGTTTCTTGTGAATTTTTGTATGATTTTGACGAGTCTTCCATGAAAAATCACAATCTTGGACCCAGTATTACTTGATTGTTAGATGGACATTAGAGACATATATTTGTTATTGTTATCCAGTGGGATACATAGATTAGGCTATATCCCAAGGTTACATTATTAAATGGATTGAATAATAATTAAATGTAAATGACTCTATTTGGAAACTGTAGGATTGTATAAATTTGAGTACTTCCATGTCTATTTATTATGTTTTCCTGTTGCCTGCTATATATATATATATTCAGCAATAGTTAGGGTCATATCTTTTGGGGGTTTCCTTTTGGGATTCATCTCTAACCCAATTTAGGAAATGTTTTGGACCCTAACCGATTTTATAGTTGCAGGTATAGATATGGTCAAGTGCCCTACTTCATCTGCTAATTGGTTGGTGTAGAGATAGAGAGCATGGGACTATGTTGTGGCTTGCGATGCTGTTGGAATGTACTATTTTATTTATGTTGGTTTTAGTATTGTATATACAATATTGTTACTTGATTGGATTATTTCTTAGAGTGATGTGGCATTCATCATTTATATAAATATATTTGTTTTAATGTTTATACTATATGTTAATGGCGGTTTAATTCTATTGTATGGAATTATCGTTTCCAATAATTTTGGTTATTTGTTTCCACTGTGATACTTTTCCAATGAGGTCATAGTTTCCCCACAGTCAAACCCAAGGCCCTCACGACAATTCAGCTGCCTCTGGTGTTCAGGTAAATGTTCTTGAGGCCATGTGACCAACCAGGTATGCGGTGCCTTTTGGCAGCACACAAATCTGAGATGTTAAAAAGTAGTATTAAAGGGAGGTTATTTTCATATTTTGTTACAGTTTCTATCCTACAGACATGGATAGTAATGAATATGCAGTTTGTAAGAAGTTGTCTGTGGAAGTAGCTATCCTTTGTACCAGGAAAAGCCAATTTACCTCAAATATTCCAATTTTTTCTGGATTTTCAATTGTAAAGATTGATTTGATTTTACTATTGGGTGATTAAATTGTACTGTGTTTAGATCATTGTTATTATTGAGGATATATTTCTTTTGATACCCAATGATATTTGGGTATCCATCTCATTCATCATATTTGAACTTGATATGTATCACATGTCATGAAATCTTGTCATGCCATTTTATTTGCGTTACTAATTACATTTTTGTGTGATAAATTTTATGCTAGATATTCATGTTATTGTGATAGATACTGTGATAGAATACTGACTATTTTTATAGGGTATTGGAATGTGTATAGTTTCATTTGAATAGATGGGAAACTTTGGTCCCTAAGGTGTTATGGGCCCTCTTGGGTCACAATTTTGTTGATCAGGTTTGAACATTAATTGAATTTTGTCATGTTATTAAATGAATATGGATGAAAAAAATTCAATAACAGGGTCATGGGATCTCACGGGTCAGAATTTGTCATTCCATAGACAAGAGTTTTTGTTTTTTTTGGTTATGGAGAAGTTTTAGATGCTTTCTATCAAAAAACCTAGACAACATAGCATTTGATGTTATAAATAGAAACATATGTTCTTTTGTTATGGAAGATAAAAAGTTTCTTAAGTACATGCCATGTAATTCATGTAAAGTCTATGTTGTCTTTAACTGTGTGACTGAATGTGTGAGTAGGGGCATGAAGTTGGGAAACATGGGTAGAAAATTCCGTGTACTGGGTGTACACAACATGCGGAAGAGGCCATGTATCCATCTATGTGACTAATGACACAAGTGGATAAAACATAGGTTATTCACATTTTTTCCCATTCTTAGATGCATGTAGATTAAACCGTGTCTCCGATCGTGTGACTGAAGACACGGGTGGCTTGAACAAAAGTCCTACATGATGATTCCCTTGCGAACACACCATGTAGTGTTATGCCTACAGAACCCATGTGGTTTATCCGTGTAAAAGAACATGGGAAGGAGTGAAAATTCAAGTACACTCCACGTCTCTAGAGGAAGACACTGTGTGTAGGGGTGTTACATGACCTTGTTTGGCAGAGGTACCCACCCATGTTAAAAGATAATGTGAACACACTGTGTAGTAGTTATACATGTCGTGTAACCATGTTTTGATAATATTGAATGTTTAATTATCCAAATAATTATTTAACTTCTATTTTTCAATCCATGATTATATTAAACTATGGTGTGAGCTTGACCATGAAGATTCATGCCACCAAAATATCCTTTCGTTGTATTCCAGGTGTAGGGTGATGACCAGACACCAGAAATGATATATCAGGGAATGCGACAAGATCCTCCCTTCATGCCGATTTTGGCACCAACTATTATACCAAACATTGGTACTGATGCATGGTTATGGGAGTTATTTTTGAGGATGTTATAGTCTTTTAGGGAGCACCAAATCATACCGTGTTTATGGAAGTGTTGATGTGGGTGTTCCAGCAGTAACATCCTCCCAATGTTTCATGGGATGGAGGACCACATGAAGTAGATTCATGATTGGAGGCCATTATTGCAGTCTTTGAGAATCTAGAGATGCCTCTAGATAGGACGATGAATCTAGAGACATACATGCTATGTGATTCTTCCATGATAAGGTGGAATGTTATCTCACAGGCAAGACATTTTGGGGATATGGTTTGGGATGAGTTTCAGAGGATCTTATATTATTACTTATCCCCCAAAATGTTGAGGGTTGATTGAGCCTAATAGTTCATTGATTTAGTGCATGGAACTCTATTAGGGATGGATTAATCATCCCATTTTACAGATCTTCAATGATCCACACCTGTTAATGGAGGTGGCAAGTTATCTTTGGCTAGGTGATTTGAGGGAGGTCTCAGGTAAGACATCTGATCATAGGTGAATGTATTTAGGATGACTTCATTGATGGAAATTCTGAACCTGGAACTGATTACTGAGCGTAATTTAACAGAGTTGGGATCTATGAGGTAGGGACGTTTGGAATCCAGTGTTGGTACTCCTTTGAAAGATAGCATGAATCATCGTAGGGAGCATTCATGTGATGTTTCTTTAGGTAGCCAGGTTATATGCTGCCAGTGCAGGATGAGTGGGCATTTGAGAACACAGTGGCCGAGAGACCTAGTTGAGTGCTAGTGTAGTGGAATTATGGGTCATCTACATCATTTCTGTGGGGTTTTATCACAAGCAGCGAGTGATATGGGATCTGTTATGACTCCCCATTCATGAGTAGGACCACCGGTGAATTGGAGTTTGTCCGGCAATTCAGGATAAGGATGTTGTCATGATCGTGGTAGAGAGTTGGAAGGATTTCTGCGACAACTGGGTGGATCAGATCTGTGTAGTCATGTAGGGTTGCAAGGCCATGGTATAGGTCATAATTTAGGTTAGGATTAGACCCAGCAGGAGCAGGATCCTAGACCTTCTATGTTTTGAGGTACGATTCTAGTTTCCTTAGTTTTAGATTTTTCTCATTTTGATACATGGATGTTCCATAGTTTTATATTTTCTCTAATCGTGGAGAGCCTTGGGATCTATATCATTAATTCTTTGGATGTTATGATACTAAACACACTATTGGGGATTAGGAAAACTGGTGTATATCAGTTCTAGGAGTCCCCTCTTGAGGTTGGTGGGTGTCACATCTTATGGGACCTCTATGTCTTAGAGATGAAAAGTTTTCATTTTATTCTCAGAATGGACTTAATGGTATATTTCAAGGAATTAATAGACTTCTATCAACGTAGGTTGAGTCTCACATCACTAGAGGGTGGGTCCTTTATAGACAAGGGTGAACTTGATGTCCATGCAAGCAGAATGGGACCTGATCATCATGGGTTGGGTGGAATTACTGCCCATGTTTTTAGATTATATCTAGATGACCAAGGGACATCACAGACGAGATTTTATCCAGTGGTGGATCATTTTAGAGATGTCTTTCTAGATGAAAATTCAGGTTTACCTCCAGAGTGGGAGGGTAGATTTCTCTATTAAGCTTGTTCTATGAAGGGAACCAGTGTCCATTCCTCTTTATAGGATGGCTACACTAGAGTTACAGTATCTAAATAAGAAGTTAGAGGAGTTTAATGAAAAGGGTTTCATCCAACCCAATGCCTATCATTGGGTTTTTTATTATTTTGGAAATTAAAGTAGATGGTACCCTCAGACATTGTGTGGATTATCTGAAGCTGAACCAGTTGATAAACAATAACGGATACCCCCTGATGGGTATTGGTGTTATCTTTGATCAATTTCGAGGATCATGGGTGTTCACAATGATTGAATTGAGATCCATTTTTCATCAGTTGCATGTTAGACCATCCAATATACCTCTTATAGCCTTTTGAAATAGGAATGGTCTAAACGAGTATGTAGTAATGTTGTTCGGTCTCACGAATGTTCCATCAGTTTTCGTGGCACTGATGAACTGAGTGTTCTTTCCATACTTGGATTCTTTTGTGGTAGTCTTCATGGATGATATTCTGGTGTACTCCCACACTGAACATGACTGTGCCATCCATCATGAGAGAGTTTAATATATAAAAAGAGAGCATCAGTTTTATACTGAGCTCAGAAAATGACACTTTTGGATGGATCTGATTCACTTCTTAGGTCATGTTATTTATGAGAAAAGAGTATCAGTATACCCAATGAATGTGAGAGCAGTAGATTCTTTGGAGAATATGAAGAACTTCTACGAGGTACAAAGTTTTTTTGGGTTGGCTGGTTACTATAGGTGCTTTATAAAAGAAATTCCAGGCTTATCAGTTCCACTGATAGGCCTGACTAAGAAGTGTCGGATGTACTTGTGGAAGGAATCCTACAATTCATCCTTTTAGGAGATGAAAGGGAGATAGAATTCAGCACTAATCTTTATTTTTCTAGAGTAGGCAATGACTTACACTATTTCCTGTGATGCATCTGGTTTGGGGTGGGGAGCAAGGATTAAGTAAGGGGAAGGAGTCATTTCATACGGGTCTTTACTATTGAGATCACATGAAAATAATTACCCGATGAACAATATTGAGTAAGCTGCAGTAGAACATGATATACGTTGTTGGAGACATTATCATTTGGTAGATAATTTTTTTTTGTTTTCAACTCTCCAATAAAGTCTCAGATATATCATTAAACAATGTGATCTGAATTTGAGATTGTGAAGGTGGGGTGATTTTCATCAGTCCTATGACATGGAGCAGGCCTACATGCTTGGGAAAGGAAACGAAGTGGCTGATGCATTGAGCAGGAGGACTCAGATTCAGCTAGTTCTGGATTCTAGTAGTGAGTGGTATCTTATGGCCATGTTTTTTGAGATGCATATGGAGGTGCACAACAAACAAGGGGACTCTTTTCATTCTTCTATAGTTGTTACATCAACTCAACTATATTATGTGCGAATGAGGTAGCTATCAGATTCGAAAGGCCTAGTCAAATGGGAGAGTGTGTCAGTAGAAGACCCTACTCCTGGATAGACTATAGGAAAATATGAGATCTTATATTTCCATGGGCATATGTGGGTGTCAACAGACAAACGCGAGGATCAGTTGTGATATGTTCATTACTCTATTTGGTAGTTTATCCTGGTGTCACCTAGATGTTTCGAGATCCAGACCATTAGTATTTTTGTTCAGGTATGAGGAGTGATGATGCTAGTTTTTTTATTTGATGTTCCTCCTATCAGCAGATGAAGTTCAAGAATCAGTGATTTGGCGTAATTTATTAGTAGTTACGTATTCCTTATTGGAAGTGTAATGATGTACCGATGGATTTCATGAAGGGTTTAATAAGGTATCTTAGAAGAGAATGATGCATTTTGGGTTGTTGTTTACATACCCATGAAGGTTTCACATTAATGATGATAAAGGAAACCATCAACGTTGATGAGATGGTAAGGTTGTACATATGAGTGATTGTACGTTTGAATGGGGTTCCTCACTCTATCATTTCAGGCAGGGACTCCCATTTTTCTTCTCATGTGTAGTAGGGACTAGAGAGGGATTTTGGTATACATGTAAATCTGAGTAATGCTTATTATCCCCCAACAAATGGCCAGTCTGAGTCCATGATTCATGTTCTCGAGGACAATCAGTGAGAATTCATCCTAGATTTCGGGGGGTCTTGGGAGAGACACTTACACCTAGTAGATTTCGACTACAATAATAGTATACTATCGATGATTCAGATGGAACCTTATGAGACATTGTTCAGTTGGCCTAGCTGATCACCCCAATGTTTGCTGGAGGTAAGAGAGGTAGCTATGTTGGGACCTCATCTTGTCCAAAAGAACCCTGAACACGTTGAGTTGATTCTAAACTTGATTTCTACTACATTGTCTTGATAGAAATCACATGTTGATCGATATCGATATCCTCTGGTGTTCAAGTTTTGGGATTGGGTTTTCTTGTATGTCACACCGAGGATGGGACACATGCAGATTATGGGACATGGGAATCGTTCACCTAGATATGTTGTACCATTTCAGGTTATGGAGAGAGTCTAGACAGTTTCCTATCAATTGCAGTTTCCTCATAGGTACCGGGCTATGAAGGACATCTATCATGTTTCTCAACTTCGTCATTACTTTTAGGACTCATCTCAATTATTTCAACCTGAGGAGGTTGATTTGGAGGTGGATTCACCCATCGAGAAATACCGTATATGGATTGTGGATCATTGTATAATGGTTATCTATGGCCGGTCTCTTCCATGGGTATGGGTGCAATGGGAACATGAGAAAGTAGATTATGAGACTTTGGAGAGGAGGGCTAACGAATGGTCATAGTGTCCTGAGTTGTTTAATGTTTCTTCTTTGCCACCCTTGGAAGGGAAATTTACAGACAAATTGCTTTAAGAGGGAATTTTGTAAGAACCCGAATCTTCATTTTAGTTATGGATCATGATTTTGGGTGTTTTAGAGGGAAAGAGTATTTTGAAATTTTCTATGTAAACATTTTATACTATTGAGTACATTTTGTGTACCCAGTTGCTATGTGTAGCTGGGTACCGGCCATGTAACGACAGTGTAAATGGCCTTGTGGGCCTCCTAAAGTGGGGGCCAGTTGAGGTGTGTACACAATGTGTACATTAAATGAACACAATGAACACATTATATTTTATTAAATTAATTGGACTAGGGTCATGTATGATCTCTAGAACACATATCTTCTTCTCATGTTTCATACATGAGAGTGACGAGATGACCGAGAAGTTCAAACCCCTATAGTTCTTCTGTCCATGATCTGATTGAGATGCCACTAGGTGCGTTGGATTCACACCAGTGAGTTGTCTCTTTCCATAGAGCATCTCTTCTTGATTTCTCATCTCTCTTGAGTTATTCATGGTTGAAATAAAATGACCATTTTGTAGATCTGGACGTTCTATACCAATTCTAGGGACAATGTTCCAGAGTGTTTATTGTACAACGTCGAGGTAGGTTTTTTTTTCATTTCTTCAGTTTTCATTGGATTATTTATGCTAAATGTTTCGAATACCCATTTTTTTTAATTTCATGTTTTTGAATATAACTGTATTTAATGGCTATTATTGTTTGTTTGATTTAGAAAGGGATATTGATTATGAATAAGGTTTATTATCTTTATTTTGGAGGTGTTACCCATGTTTGATTTAGTTGTGGATGTTGGGTCTTGAAAGCATGTTAGGATACTTTGCTTCTATGTATAGTGTTGTTATTATGGAGTCGATATTTATATGAGATGTAAGAGCTTCACATTATGAAATTACGACCAAGGGGAATTGACTGTTAGAGCTTCCCCAAGTACGATATTTTGATTATGAATTGTTATTATGATTGAGAAGTGGTATTGACTGTGAGATCTTCTGTAGGCCATTGCCTAGAGGGGTTAGACTGTGGGAGCTGCCAAGAGGGTAATTATTAAATACATGTTGGAATACAGGGAATTGGCTACGATCGTAGGCATGGGGATGTTATAATGTAGACCATGGGTGTATTGACTGTTAGAGCTACCCAGGTGGTCGTATTTAATTGATTGTTATTATGTGGGACTAGAGGGGTTAGACTGTGAGAGCATTCCCAGAGGGTCATTATAATTTTATTCAATTGATTATATGTGAAACTATAAAGGATTAGACTATGTCTAAACTAACAAATGGTTTCTAGTGATTGTTTGAATGATTTGGATGAGTCTGTCAAGCCAAAGAAAATGCTTGTACTTGCCCTTACATGATAGTTAGATTGTCTTTAGAGAAATCTGTTTATTTTTGTTATATATGGGGATACAAAGCATTTGAGAAATCAGGAGGATGCATTATTCAATGGATTGAATATTTAATAAATTTAAATTAAGTTATTTGGAAACTATAGTAGTGCTTACTTTTTAGTACTTCCTATCTTATTGCTTCATTTTTCTTATTTCCTATTATATATATTCACTGATTTTTAGTCACAGATCTTTTGGTGGTTGCCTACTGATATTCATCTCACACCCAGTTTGGGTTATGATTTTGGACCCATGTAGATCATTTGGTTGTCGGTATAGATAAAGGGAAATCACCCTTCTTCATCAGGTACATGATTTATATGGAGATGGAAAGCATTGGACCAAGCTAAGGCTAGCGATGCTCTTGGAGTTTGGTGTTTTCAGTACTGTGGTTTTAGAATTTTATTTATAGCATGGGGACTTGTTTGGACGATTACCTTGATTCATGTGACATGCATCATTTATTTATATATATGTTGGGGTTATTTATACTATCAATCATTTTCTATTTACTTTAGTTGTATTTTATTATCATTTCTTCTTCTTTTTACTACTGGTTTCCACTGTGTGGCTCTGCCAATGCGGGAATAGTTTCCCCAATATCACACAAAACACCCTTGATGATAGTCAGAAGCCTCTGGCATTTGGTAAAATGCGCTTGGGGCCATGTGACCAACAGGGTATGGGGCATCTTTCGGCAGCACCTGGATCAGGGACTTTACAAAATAAATTCTTACTATATCTTGATTATATAAGAAAACTTATATGCTAAATTTAATTACATGTTTTATGATAATTTTATCACATATAACAACATACACTTCCATATGATTGGATAAGAAGTCATCGTTCTTGTGTATGACAGACTACTGCATTGCAAGCTTATTTCATTCATTCATACATTAAAACATTTAATGGCCTGGTATAATGATGTATTTTTTGTTTATATATGATATATATTATATTTAGAATTTATTTATTAATTTTAGTTATTATATAACACATAAATTCATTCATTCTATTTCCTGGGACTATAATAATAGCGTTCATGTGTTCGGCAGTCTACCACCTCTCGAAGCAGTGAGATTTGTTCTCACGTTACATTAAATTTATTAAGGATGGTTTCAACCAAAATAGGTTATATAATATAAAAATTATTCTTTAATTATTATATATTTATATAAATAGATTAAATTTATTTCATTCAATACAATAAGAAATGGTAAGCATCATTAATGCGTTTGTATGACCTACCGTCTCAATGAATAATGTTTTCCATTTCATAGTACTAAATATTATGGATTACTATAAATACATATATAATTAATAAAAATAATATTTAAATCATGGTTCACATTACTCATATTGTGAAATCATGATACATGTAAAGGAAATGGAGATAAAAATTCATTATATACATGAAAAAAGGTAATTTAAACCCAAAATGATGAAAATAATGAAATATTATCAATGAATGGGTTATAATATGCTATAAATGTTTAATATATAACATGATAAATATTATTCTTTTTGAATAAGTTAATAACATCCTTAAACCCATTATAAAATTTATTACAGATCACTCATCTAAAAGGGTACATAATGTATGTGATTTTGTCTCAATTTCTTTTCATTGAATAATATTGTACTATTATGACCCAAGATTCTATTATATGGCCTATATACTACCACGTTAGAATTTAATATAATGAAAAAATAATTATTCAGGGAAAATTATTTCCCAATTTGAATTATTTAATCTATGTTGGTTTGAATTAAAAGTTACCACATGATAATGAATTTCATATCTCAATTCTTTTTCGTTGGGTTATGTTGCCTCTTCATTGTTGTTAATATATTATTATTATGTTTATAATGGACATTGACTATAAATTATTTTTTTATATTTTTTTGTTTATTTAATTTCGATAAACATAATATATTCATTTATTAATCATCACTTCAACAATATGATTATTTTAAGGGTTTATAACACAATCTCATTGAAATTGAGATTTTTTTTCAAATATCAGATGATGATAAATACATGATAATTACCAAATAAACAAAAAATGTTTCTCTCCTATAGTTATTAATGATATTTTTTAAGTTATAATATTGTTTTTTCATCTATGTACCTTGAAATTTTTTGAAAATGTTTTCATAAAATCTGAATCATTTCTCTCTTCGATCAAAATCAGTATTATTAGCAAAAATATGTTTTCAAAAAATGTTTTCAAATTTTTTGGTTTACACTATTTCAAAATTATATTGTATATTTCATTTTTACCCATTATTAATTTTAATAAATGGATTTAAAAGGAAATATTCGTTTTTTCCCAAAAAGGAACTTTCATGTCATTCATACAATGAAAATTGAATGTTCTTTTTTAACTCGTACATAATTTCCTTACATCATTTCATTGAATATTCCATTGAAAATTTTATAAATATATTCTTACATATTTTTAAAAAATTTAATTTTAATAATATTATTTAAAATGATAAGGATATTTTCCTCAAGAATGTTTTTAAGGATCATTTTTAGTTCATCAAGGACAACAACCCTCATTCTTACTCAAATCAGAATACATCTTATTATAACCACCCTTATTATACCTCTGGATGGCTTATCATTATTTTGACCATGGATAGTATTGACATTATCTTCCTTGAATCATATTGAATTAATTGACTTCCCCATGAAATATTATATTTCCTATGATCTTTGGACATTAAATTTCCCCGAATTATCCATTTCATTTATCATGGATATGAGTATTTGCAAATATAAATAGAATTTTATATATATGTTGTTTACATTGAAATATATTTGATTATATGAATAAATATTGATAAATTTTAATCCTTTTCTCAATATGGATATTTTAAAAGGAACATTGTTTATAAAATAATTCGATTATTCAATATACAGATAATTCTATTGACATGTACGACATGGGTTATGGACCATTTAATGTAAGCAACTTGATGCATAGAAAGCCTCATTAGATTAAATAAATTGGTGAAAAACACATCATTTATGTTTCCAAGTAGTTTTAAACTGAATGTAGGATATATATATTTGTAGTAGTATACTCTGAAATATCTTGACATGAATCAGATGGGCTTATAACCAAATACATAAAATTTAACGAGGATAGATCCGGAGAAATGTGATCTCGATGAAAAATCTTGATAGTTTATATGTCCAACATTTTTCATTCTGTAAGTTTATTTACATCATCAGAAAATTTTATTAATTATATTATCAATTTTTATGTTTAAATATCATATAATTACTTATATGAAAGTATTCTATAATATTTTATTCCATCCATATTGATTATTCTCTATCAAGTTATTTAATGGAAGGTGTTCTCAATTATTTACTTTTATCAGTTAAAAATTATCACTGATTCAATATTCCTTCGATTGTATGTAACTGTTACAATGAAATTGAGATCATCCTTATTTTTGTTTCATTAACTAGGACTCCACAAATTTTAGTGATAAATATATATAAGGATAACCTAGATATAATAAATGTATTCTTTAATAAAAAATTATGTTGTAATTTTCTTGTTCATTTGTAAGACAAGAATGAAATATGTATCTAGTTTCTAATGATGGATATACTATTCATTCCTTTGTTATTAGATTTCATAGAATATTAATCCAATTTAATGGTAGTGCGAAATGAGTATGATCTAACTAGGGTCGAGTTCATAATTTCGGTATCAGAAAAATTTCACTTGCAACTTTGGGAAGTAGATTTATGAAAACATAGGTTAGGGAACATAACCCTGTGATATTGTAACGCATCAGGAATTTTTTGAATAATATTTAATTTTTTAAATTACTTGATTTATTATGTTTTATTATATACCAAGATAAGTTATCACTACACGAAACACCGAATTAGATTTTGGTATACACAACACTATTAATTTATTTTGTTAAACATTAATCTATGTTCTTTTGATAGAATTCACTTCACGAAAGACTGAGATTATGTGAACAAGTAAATATTTTTATGCTAACTTATAACCTATTATTTATAATTATAAGTATGGAAAATTGAATTTTGAAAATATTATATACGGATGTATATATAAATAATTCTTAGGATTATAATTAATTATAAATGAATATAAAACCCTTTTTAAATAAAAAGGAATTGTTTTTTTGATAAAATATTTAAATGAAAATAAGTGAGTTTATAATATAATAAAATTGGTGAGGAAATTTTTTATTAGTGAAATATATGTAATATTTTCAATATAATTTTCTAAATTCATCTTATATATTTTCTAGACATTATATAAGAAAAAATAACAATTTTCATATAAAAGATGTCTTTTGTAAATAATACAATTTTAGAACATTGTGATTGTGTATCCATTTAAATCTGATATTTGACACTTTTATAAATTATATATAACAAAATAATCCTTTTCTATTGTAGAGGGACAAATAAATATATATCGATTGAATTTTTGATATTTTTCTGATAAGTTTCTTGTTTTTATGAATTACAAAAAGGTAATATATTATAATTGAAAACCAATTTTTTTTAGAATTAATTTAAATGGTTAAATTATATTATTTAATTTTTTTAAAGTATAAATAGTCTATTTTTTTGTTATATAATATAATTTTTTAAATTGGAATTAATTTTAACATGAATTGAGATGCTAAAACATTTCATTCATTTATAGATGTTTTAATTTTTAAGACACATTTTTCAATCTGATAATTGGATTATTTCAAATAAATTACTATAAATTTTGGGATTTTAATTCTTAAATATGGATTCCATATTTGGGATAATTGGTTCGAAATTATTTAAATATCATTCTTTCATTTTTGGGCACTATTAATAGAAACATTATGGGTTTTTATTAATATGGTAAATTGGTAAATTATGTAATTATGGTTAAAAATAATATTATAAATTTACTATAACACTTGTCCTAATATAATTGGATGAATTAGATTCGACATATATCGTAAAAGGTTCAAAATGTTATACTTTGTAAGCCACATGGATGAGACTATAACATTGAATATAATTTATTTAGAGAAATATTTATTTTTTAACCGAATTTTAATAACTCTATTATTTATGAATTAAGGTTCAAAAGAAGAATAAGTTGACTATTAATACTAATAGAAATCTATTTTTTTTCTTTATCATGGTAATTTATTTTTAATTTTTTGGAAATAAATAATAACATTTATGGCTTATACATTGGTGATGCCCAAATTATTTAATTTTTAAAAAATCAATAAAATAATTTTTCTTAAAATGATAATCACCATTAAAAGACAAAATCACGTGAAAAAATATTATTTTTTGAGTATATATCGATCATATTCATCCATGGTTCGATTTATTTTCTAGTTTGAGCCATATGGAATATATTTTGACCTTTATAATATATTATTTAATGTGATGTTAAGGTTTCCACATTCATGTTTTAGTAAGTATAACATTTTTTGTGTTGATTTTACATCAGATACAGTCAACTATAAGTATTATTAGGAAGTATAGAGGGTTTATATTTTTCATAGTAATTTTGTTAATTTTTACACAAAAATATATTTATATTAAATAATTGCACAAAACTGATGTAGTAATTATTTTATTAGTAGACATATTGAATTCATAATATTAAAAATATTAAAATAAAAAATATTTTGGATTATTCATATATCTAACATGTTTTATAGATTAATTTTTCCCCTCAGTGATTAATTAAAATATATTTTTTAGGTTAACATATTATCTTCATATTTTTATAAATACGTGAAATAAATAGGGTCAAAATTGACAATATTGATATTTTTCAAATTAATTAATTATTAAAATATTTAATTATGATAGTTTTTAAAAAAAAATAGGGAATAAATTTTATTTGGTGTAAAAGTTTCTAAATTATTCATTTTTGGTCTATGATACATTAAATAAGTGAATATTTCGTCATTTTAATATTTAAAATATGGTTTTTACCTTACTTTAATTGTAAATAGAATAATATTGTGTTAATTAAATGGAAAAGGTTTAAATTTATAGAAAATATATCTAAAATATATTTGATGGAGATATCACATCTTTAAATCATCTCATATTCAAAATAATAACATTTTGGTGATTTTTTGGATGATTTGGATTTTATTATAAATTAATATTTTTGGAGAGAGAGGAGGGCTGTCGCCGGTCCTGCTTCTCCCTCCCGATCAATGGCCTAGGCCTAATACCACAAAATCCTACTCCCCCCTCTTGATCGGAGGGGGGAGACATGCTATTTCATCAGTAGGGGATGAATATGTTAGATCTTGGCTCAATTCTTTCCCTTCTCGAGAATCCCTATTTCACTGAAGGTTCCCGTTATCTTCCTAGAGGCTCCGCAACATTCATTTCCTCCAATGGAGATTAATGATTCCTTTAATCTTTTCAAGCTCACCTTAGTGTCCCATTTCCATCTTCAGTGGCTCTCGATTGAATCTTTTGATCACTTCGTCTCTGAGTCTTGGAAGCTACAGGAGCGCACAGTCGTCGATTTTCTTGACCGAATACATTTCATGATTCACTTCGGATTGGAGGAGGATTTAATCTACGCATAGTCCAAGGCCCCTTGAAGATGAAACGAGGTGTGTTTCTACCTGTTTCACTGGATCTTCGACTTTCACATGCGGTGTGACCCTTCGACATTCACGACCCGGGTAAGTCTTCCATGGCTACCTCTCTTGTTTCAGAATCATTCTATATTGTGTGAAATTAGGGACATGATTGGGCGATACCTTTTCTCTAAATGGCGTAATGAGTTTGTTTTTCATTCTATCTACTCGAGAATATGCGTGGAAGATGATGACGCAAGGTCACTTGTTCGATGGATTTGTATTATAGATGAGTAAAAGTTTCAATGGAAGAAGGTGGTGGTTTTTGAGTTGTGGATGCATTATTGTGTGTCTTGCTACCGGTGTGGTCACCTGGCGTTGAACTATCATAGCGGGAGGGTGAGTGGTTACTCACAAGTGAGGGAGACGAGTCACAGAGGAGGGAGAACTACTATATGTATGTATAATGACATGAGAATGGGTCACTTGGGTGATGGTTTGACATCAAGAAGGGGTGAGGCGGGATATAAGTTGGCCTTCGAGGAGGTTGTTGGGTGTGTCGGTTGTGAACATGTTGCTGAGAAGGATACTTGGATGGGAGAACCTATAAATGACCGGGCATAAGTGGAGGAGCCAGTGGCACCAGCTCTCATGAAGGGGGTTTTCTGAGAGCCTTTGTCAGGAAAAGATGTGGTAGATGAGCCAATACCAATAGTGCTGATGTAGGGGATGACTCAGAATGGTGCAGATGTGGTTACTATTTTTTCTTCTAATGAGATGTTGGGCATCCAGGTGGGAGCCTTTTTTACAGCTGTGGCTGAGGATGATGATCATTCTGGTCTTGAGAACACAATGTAAGGTAATTCTATAAAGAAGGTGGAGTGTGGTCCACGGGACCAGATGGTTAATCAGGTCATTGATCACGTAAAGTGTGACCTTGGCATTGTAAATGCATATATATTGGATAGGCAGGATTTCGATGTTGTAGGAAGGGTGATCATGGTTTCTACTGGGAATATATTCCTTGAACTGAAAAATGTGGAATAATTGCATGAAGAGGAGGATGATTCAAGGAAGGAAGGTGGCCTCCTACAGCTTGTTGTTTCCCTATTATTTGCTGCAACCAGGGAAGTTGTGTAGAACATAGTGGATCAGCCACAATTTCGTGCTTTAGAGGATGATAACAGTCAGTTCTAGCAGGTTTTTGGATTTTAGGAGGGTTATCAAGAGGTGAATATCATGGGAAAGTGGGGTGATATCTCGAATAGTGACAAGGAAAAGGATAGTCACGTGGTCCATTTCACCTATTGTGATGTTGTTCAAGGAAATAGTATAAAGGTACAAAGGGAAGAAGATATTAATACTGGCCTACCATGATGAAGACCGAGAAAATATTATTCTTATCTTCCAAGACCGATGTCTACCAGATCTTCTTTTGGGAAGGAATGTTGGGATATGCAATCCTCAAAGGAATTCCTAGCCTTGGAGAAGCTGAATCTTAGAAGGAAATATGCCAAGGTTCTTAAGCATTATGAAAGCTCATAGTGGGAAACAGACATTGCAGAGGACATAATTTCTAATGGGGGTGGTGACGGGTATGATTTCTGTGATTTGTAGTTTTTTTTTCTGACTAGTTGTACCTGTTGAATGAATTTTTATTTATTGATAAAGGGTTAGAGGATTTCCTCTGACTGGGCGTTTCTGGTAATATTTTTTGAGATACCAAAGATGTCCCTCACCGAAATTATAATTTTGCACCAACTCCCACATTTTTTCACATCACATTGAGAAATAATACTATAATATCCCCGATATATTTCCACTACTAACTTACCTAGTCATATTCTAGAGGTTTTAGTGTTCTTAAAATACCAACTATTGTTCTTTAATAGGAAATCTATAGGTATCTCATCAAAGAAGGGATAATCTCTTTTACTGAATCTATCAAATTCATTTCTTCTTCTACTTCAAATTCCTTTTTTGATTCCATTATAAAGTAATAAATCCATTACAAAGAATATATATTTGTCACTATGGTTTTTTAAAAACCATATTACACATTCTAGCCATCCTACAAAAAATGAAATCACCATGTGTGCGTACGTACGACATACCATCTCCACGCCATGGTGTAATATGTTTTTCACCACCACCATACTTGGATGTGTATAATGACATAAATAATAAATATATATTATTATTATAACATGGTTTAGATTTTGAAAAAATATATACTATCCACTTCTATACAATTTCACAATTAAGGGAGTGATATGATCTCTCATGCCTATATATATCTTACCATCTCCACAACGTGTTGCGATTCGTTATCCATGATATCATTTATTACATGACTGTATAAATATATAAATTAATAAATATGATATATATTTCATTAAAATAGTTCTATAAATGATATAAATGAAACCCATGATGTATATCTAGAATATATACCACAAAACATGCAACATATAACAACCGAAAGAAGTGTAATAATGAAATATTATTAAACTAACGGTAATATGATCACATATGATAACAAGAATATAAATATGGTTATTGATAAATTTTATAAGACTATGTAATCCATTATATAAGAGGTTAGGATATTAACCAAGGAATCATATATAATGTAAGGGACTAATGTCTGACGTTTAATTTTTTGGGAAGCATGCCTTATACACCACTTGTTTCTTATCATGGTTTACATTCTTCCCATTAATGAATTAATTGAATTATATTACATTAAATTATGGGTATGTACATATTCATTTTATTATATCTATTTCATGGAATTTTATATTTCAAAAGTTAACAAATGAGTAATTTAGTTTTTTCCCAATATTCTTCTTTGAGAAACATGTTATTTAAGTGCTTTTATTCATTTAAAAGGTGTATACACTGCCACTTCACATGTCATATCACAAATATACTTATTTTAATTTTATTTTAATAATATTTAAATGTTATTATTTCATGGGGATTCTGATTTAATTTTTTTAAATTAGTATGGGAATGGTTGAAATTTTTAGATATTATTTTCCCAAATAAATGTTTTTTAAAGATCTATTATGGTCATTTTCAAGAAAAAATGATTTAAAATTGTTTTATGTTTCAAAAATATTTTTTGAACATATAAAGGGTATTATCCTAAAATGTATTTTCATGTTCTCTCTCTCAAGATAATTTTCCATATAATAAAATGTTTTTTGATGTTACTTATGTTTTACTAGGTATATTATTTAATTTTATCACTCTTATTCTTTTCAAAAATGATTTATGTTTTTGATGGAATGAAATTTATGAAATTAATCTCATTTTAGGGGTTATATTATGATTTAATGTATTTAATTTCATGAGTTTTGATAAGATGCATGACTTTATGTTATTTTGGAACACACATGTATGGTTTTCATCATCTAATGCATGGACCCTATGTCTCCCTCTAATTAATTAGGTAAATATTAACAACTCCTGAGGTGTATCTGTTATCTGTGAACCTGATTTTAATTTCTCAATGCTTTGAGTGGACCTAGTTTCCATTTCCATATGTTTATTTATGGTCCTTATTTCAATTTCTTAATTTAATTAGTGAACCTTTTACTATTTAAAAATTCCCACAATGTTCCATGTTTATGTGTATTCCACAATTTCAGGTATTATGTTAATGTTATGATCTCATAGATTTTTTATTTGATTCCAATATAATTTATAACTTATGAACATAAAAAATTTATTCGATTATTTTTGATATGTATGGTGTTATATTTTATTTTCATTATCATGTTATCATAACAATATTTTCAAGATATACCTAGAAAATTATTTTTTTATATCCTAATTGAGAATCTTATCTCACCCCTTTATATGTTTTCGATTCCTTACGTTATAAGGAAATGTATTAGGTAGAGATACTAAATGGAAAGATCATTGTAGGAGATAATTAAGATCCTTAACCAAATTACATGAATGTGTTTTATGTTTCCAAATTCGATAAAGTTGTATGGCCACAGGGCATGTGTTTGTTTATTGGTTTAATTCTTCCTGAAATTTGATGTAATGTCCAGGTATTTCATTTTTTGGAATTTATTTTTGGAATCAAGGAAAATTTTTAGATAACCTTAGGAAAGAAGGATAAAAAATTCATGAGATCCCTACATATTTTTATAAGGATATGTATAGGGATGTCCTAAGGATAACTATAAGTTTAGGATAATATCTTAAAATTTATCTAACTATAATGGATAACCTATGTTTAAACCATTGATGTCATAGATTGAAATTACATTCCCAGGCTAATGTGATTTTATTATATGAGAGGTATTTATCACCCCATGATCTTTGGTGTTATTTAATAGAGGAAAATATAGTATATTGGGAAAGCACTGAGTCTGATGGAAAATCAGGTGATTATTAGAAATGAAATTATATAATGACTAGAGAGAATGGTATTGTTATTTTGTCAAATATTCTATCATTATATATGATTAAAAATGTGAACATTGGTGACATACCCAAAATATAATATAAGGGGACAATGAGATTTCACAAAATTTTAAATTATAAATAGTATATTGGAAAGAAGTTTTGGCTTCCCACATGTCAATAAGATGTGAATAAGAACCTTGAAGAAGGAATCAAATGGATGGGAAGATGTTTTCTCTATAGGAAGAAAGGGTTAAAGAGTTATGAAATGTAATGGAGATTAATGTATAATCTAGGGAAAACATGAAAATTAAATTACTCAATGCTCAGACATAAGAATATTCTTATAAAGTTAGGAAGGACATATTCCATTCCCAACAATAATTTTGGAGTATTGAAGTATTTTGGTACTTGGATCCATTAATTATGAATGGTTAATTGTATAATTATTATTTAGTTTAAATATTTATCTTTGGATTTTCAATAATATTTTTAATAGATTTAACAGAGAAGAAAATTAATTTAATTAAATGGTTATATTTATAAGAAAAACACTATCCAAGGAAGGATAAAACTCAATATATCCCCTATGTTTATGATGTTTGGATAACGATATATTTTATTTCACTATGTAAATTGGATGATACTTGTTTTTGGTTACTAATTATGGATTTTTTACAAGAGGGTTATGCTATCATTGATGATGATTACATAGATTTGATAATTATGGAGTATATCCAATAAGATTTGGAATAAGAAAACATGAATGTTTTCAATAATGATATATTGCAATTAAGGTTATTTTCATGACTCAAGAGAATACATGATGTTTTTTTTTCAGATGTTTGGATTCCTTCCAACCTAAGATACATGCAGATATATTGGGGTAAATGTTAAGCTGAGTTAGTTAACAAATTTTCGATGTTTTGGATTTTCTACATTCAGATAGATTGTAACATTGTCAATTTAGGATAATGTTTTTTCTCATATTTGAATGATGGTTCATAGAATAATGTATTATCTCACCATTAGTGGACTAATGATTATTTAATAACTTTTTATAACACTTTTGTTGAGATAAAGATATATTGAATAAAAATAATTCTATTTATTGATCAAATGATACACAAATGCTTCTATATTGTCAAATTAAACTTCATTTCATTGAATATGAGATGAAGTGGACATTTTTCAAGGAATGAACATCTATCAAATTGTACCGAAGTAAAGTACATATATCTTCTAATGAAAATTCTTCAACATTTGGAAAAGGGACCGTGATGTAAAAGGGTGTCTTATTATCATCTTTTTTATTGTATCAATGAACTCTTCCATGATTCTTTATTTAATGGTATTGTCATTTTTAACATTCTATCGTTCATCCAGTTTTGTGATCAATGATATTTATCAATCTCTATAATTATTTTTGCGTTTTCTACATTCCCAAATCACCAATTATGTTCTCCAATGTAGAAACTGAATAATGATTTACATTGGGTAATTTTTTTTAGATCTATTACATTTCAAATCATCCTCTAATTAATTATATTTAGGATGTGGTTTTCTTTGAATTAAACTATCATGAATTAATTATTTTATAACCCACACAAATTTCAAGTGTGAAATTCATTTTACGGGTGGTAGAATGTAACACACATATATATTTTTAAGATAGATTTTCATTTGAATTTTTTGAAATTCATTATTTGTATGCTACACCAAGAATAGTTTTTGCTAAAACTAAACTGGATTTTCTATCTATGAAATCAACAATATTATCGGGTTGTGTTATGCACCATTTCTTGTTTTTTGATAGAATTCATTCCACGCAAGACTGAGATTAATTGAACTGCTAAATACTATTATGCTACCTTATGAACTAGTCATTATAATAGTGAGTATGATCACCTAAATTATGAAAATTTTTATTAAACTTGTATATATAAATAATTCTTTGGTTATCAATGATTTATAAATGAAAATAAAAACCTTTTAATAAAAGGAAATGATTTTCTGAAAAACAATTTAAATGCAAAGATGCGAGTTTATGAAATAATAAAATTAGTCATGATTGGTTTTATTAAGAACATACAAATGTATAAAATTCAATATAATGTTTAAAATTCATATTATATCATAATAAACATTATATAAGAACAAATTCAATTTTTTGTATAAAATAATTATTTTCAAATAATATAGATTTACCACCATTTGATGGAGAACCCATTTAAAATTTAGATTCTGAATATTTTATTATTATATTTTACAATATATAATTCTTATATGGAATCCTGATATATAAATTTACTTTGGTTTAATTTTTGATATATTCTGATAAGAATTAAGCTTTTATGAATAGTAAAAAGATAATTATTTAATTTGTTCTCATCCAAATAATACAATGAGTTAAGTTATATTCATGAATAATTTTGTAGTATTAATATAACATATGTTTATCAATTTATAATATTTTGGTTCATGTTATTAATTTTACATTGAATTTATATGTAAAAACAATTCATTTTTTTGAAAATGTTTTAACTTAGAAAACATTTTTTTCTTTCCAACAACGAGATATATTTAAATTAATTACTACTACATTTATCGCTCGGGCGTACATACAGATTACCGTCTCCATGAACTCGATGAGATTCATTCCCTGTCGTATCCATTCAAGACTAATTTTCATTTGATGATTAAAAATAATGTTTAATGACTTGATATAATTCTAGGTATTAATAATATACATCCCATCCATAATAAATATGACTCACATAACAAATAATATAAAGTAAAACGAATTCGTTAATACCCAAAATGATGATAATACTATGATATTATTAATAAAGCAATGTTAAAAGATCATATATGATATGATATTAATGTGTATGATTTTTTTATAATTTAATAACAATTTTTTCACCATTATATAGGAGGTTAACCTACCATCTACCAAGGAAATGTACAAGGTAAGGGTTAATTCTACAATCTCTTCATTATTCGAGATTTTTTATACGTAATTATCTATTGGGACCTCTTTATCATCCGCATTCATGTTTCTTAAAAATGTATTTCCAAAAATTCTTAATTTTTTATAGACTATGAATTAAATACATTTATACCCTTGTTTTACTTTTATAATATGTTTATAAAGGAATCTTTCCGTTGTTTTCCAAACAAGGTACTTTTTGATCATATCGACAAATTTAAGGTAAGAATGTTTTTTTATCTTATACGGTGGGTGTAGATATTTTCTGATGTTATATCATTATAAAAGCTTCCCTTAAAAGATTATAATAATATTTTCAAATATAAATTTTTTCTTTTATAATTACGTGACCTTTAAATGATTTCAAAATAGAAAGAGATATTTCTCTAAAATGGTTTGGATTTCATCTATGTCAACATCCTTTGATGGATTTTATGTTTGTTTTAAGTGGATTTACTATGATACCGAACTTCCAAATTGTATTGAACGTTTTGTGATAGGTTTGACTATGGATGTGTCATTTCATACCATTAATGGTTTGTGGATAAATTGTTGACATTTCGTATGCCATTTTTAATACGAATGTTTATGTTATGTTTAAACCTTTTGATTTGAGGAATGCTTTTGACCTAGTAAGTTATGGATAGAGGCCGCTATAGCTCCTCGATGCATCGGTAGGTCTCATGAGACAAACTAGTGTCTTGTCACAAGGCCTTGACAAAATCTTATTTGTAGTCTTGGAACTAGTCCTTGACAACGTGGTTATGAAAGTCTAGAATTATGCATTACATCAATATGAAAGTGACTATTGATATTACAAGTGATTATTAGACTAATAGAATATCCATGTGAGTATGTAAATGAAATTATTTTGTTTTATATTTACCATATTATTCTGAAGTTTATGTTTAAAAGGCTTTTATTTTAGTTTTAATCATTTCCATAAATGTTTAGGATTATTTTTGAAAGCTTCTCCTATATTGTTATCCTTACTGAGCATCTGAGCTCACCCCTTTCTGTATTTTATTTTTCCCAGGATGCAAAGAAGTATATAATTACTGACCTGTAGGGATAGTCTATGGGATCTTAGTGTTGTATATGGAAACAATGTTGTTGTATTTTTTCATTGTATCATGTAATGTAATCCTTATGAATGTATCTAGTACTTCTAAGGATACTAAAATAATCAGTCTTTTGAGACTTGATCTTTTGTGATCATGCCAATGATACCTAATAATGCACTGACTCTGGGATTCTGGGATCGCGGTGTTACAGTTGGTATCAAATGATGTTTAGTACAAACCATGGAAACTATATTTAAATAAACTCTGATTAGAGCACTTATCCATAAGATAGACTTTGAGGATTAGTATATAATATCTTCCTAGAATTTTGGTATTCTAGAGATTTTGTGAGTTTTCTATGAAATACATGCTTGTCTGGATACAAGAAGGTTTATGTAGCTCTGGAAAAGATATACCTAGGGGTAAAACTCGAAAACACCACTTTGACCTAGACTTGAACGACAACTCATGCATGACAACGGGCCTTGCTGCACTCTTGGTTATGACACTCCTAGGGGATATGATCAGGATAATTCTAATTTTCATTACAAACCATCATGAAGGGTTTATGAGTTTATACTTCCTCAATGATTTTTTTATGATTATGGATTATATCCAAAATCTATTTAATTTTTTTTAATCTTTTTACAAATTTGGAATTTTATATTTGGATTCATAAACTATTCTAGTTTATGCCATTTTTTAAAATGGCACCTAGTTGAAGGAATGGAAATCGTATCAATGAACGTAATCCATGTATTTATTTCCCTCCTACTCAAGATAATTATAGTAGAGCTGGTGATGCAACTGGTGCTGATAAACTAATAACCATACTGGGACAACTCACTTAGGTTATGAATAATAACCTTACTCGTATGGAGCACCCTAATCCACAGCGTGGAGGATCAATGTTAGATCACATCATGAAGAAACAACAACCAACATTAAATGGTAGTACAAATCCTTTTTTTAGCTGAGCAATGGATAAATTCATTAGAGAAAATATTACATGCCATGGAGAGTAGTAAAAGGGAAAACGTTATCATGGAATTTTGCCACCTCACAGGAGATGTTGATCAATGGTGGTTATTGATTCAAAACACAAAGGAAGATGATGATTTATCAAATATGGAATGGAGGGGGTTTAATGAGATTTTCATAGAAAAATACTTTCCTCGTGACCATCAAGCGGATATAGAAAGGGAATTTCTGAGTCTGACCTAAAATGAGGATAAGAATGTCGCAAAGTATAAAGATTACTTTACAAGGATAGCGATGCATGCTACAGATTATATACGTAACCCAAGAAGTAAGATTGATCAGTTCATTGATGGGTTAACACCATTTCTCCATCGATCATTTTTCTCAAAATCCTTCTTATCGTACAAATATATTGTCTCATGTGCTATCAATACAGAATAATAATTCTCTATGTCTTAAGACATATAACCAAAGAAAGAGAAGAAGACATCTTCTAAACACTCTAGAAATGAAAATAATAGGAAGAAGAGAAAAGTTGAATATCCATCCTGCAGTAAATGTGGGAAGAAACACCCCATTGCTTGCTTGAAGGGAATAAGAGTGTGTTACAAGTGTGGTAAAAAAGGCCACCAAGCTAATGATTACAAGGGTAATGAAGAGGTTATCACTATGGAATGCTACAATTTTAGAGAACAGGGGCATTATGAAAATGAATGTCCTATGTGCCATAGGAGCTTACCTCAGAAAATGACAAAGGATTATGGACAAGATTATGTTATCACTACTGTTGATGTTGAAGCTCCAAAAGACATAGTGGAAGGTAATTTAATGGTTTCCTCAAGTTTAGAAAATGATTTATTTTATTCGCGATCATCGCATTGTTTCATATCTTCCTAGTTTTCTAAGAAAATTAGATATTTCCAATTTGATTTAACAAGGGAGTTGTTAGTCAAAACTCCTTAGGGACGTATCATTGAAAAAACGTTTTGTGAATCAGTCCCCATTAGGGAATATAAATTTTATTTATCAGCTGATATCATCATCATACCCATGATTGAATTTGATATAATCCTTGTTATGGATTTACATTTAGACCATGATGCAAAAAATAATTTTATGAAGAAGGAGGTTACTATTTTTGATGACGATGATAAAGAACACCTTATCTTTCAAGAAGAATTTTCACCACCAAATTCATATCTAGATTCACCCCTAGTATGTCAACTAAATACAATTATTGGGGAGGAGGAGAATAAAATAATTTTGGGTGAGAAAAATAATTTTCAAATAGAGGATGTACATATTGTGAAAGAATATGTTGATGTGTTTATAGAATATTTCACTGGATATCCTCTCGAATGAGAAATTGAGTTTTCCAATGAATTAATTCCTAGATCAAGGCCCATATCGAAGGCCCCTTATAGAATGGCCACAATGGAATTAGTGGAACTAAGGAAAAAACATGAAGAATTGAGTAATAAGGGATTTATTCTTTGTAGTGTTTCTCCATGGGGAGCCCCGGTCCTTTTTGTTAAGAATAAAGTTGTATCTATGAGGTTGTGCATTGAATACATGGAGATCAATGCTATAAAAATGAAGAACATTATCTCCTACCTCATATTGGTGATTTATTTGAACAACTTCATGGAGGTCAATACTTTTCAAAAATTGAACATCGATCTGTATATCATCTGTTGTGTGTGAAGAAGGGAGTCATTCCGAAATCAGCATTTCGAACCAGGCTCAGACATTATAAGTTTATAGTAATGCCTTTTGGATTGACTAATGAACCCTCTGTCTTCATGGATCTAATGAATAGATTTTTCAAAAAATATCTTGATGAATTTTTAGTAGTATTTATTGATGATATCTTGGTATACTCCAAAAGCTTCGAAGATCATGAAAATCACCTGCGCACTATCCTGAAGATTCCGAGAAGACATGATTATATGGGAAGATTATCAAGTATGAAGTCTGGCTTTAGGAGATTTATTTTCTTGGCCATATTTTCTCCAAGGATGGAATCTTTGTTGATCATTCTAAGACCAATAAAATCCATGAATGGCCAGTGTTGATTAGTATAACTGAGGTATGCATTTTTATTGGTTAAGCTGGTTATTATCGGCATTTCGTCCAGAATTTTGTTCGATAGCCAAACCCATTAACCAAGATCACATGTAAAGGGGTTAAATTTGTTTGAAAAAATCAGTGTGAAAAATGTTTTGAAGAATTTAAGAGAATATTATTCAATGCTCTTATCTTGAAACTACCGTCGGGGAATGATGGGTTTGTTATTTATATTGATGCTTCAAAGAAAGGACTTGGTTGTGTCCATATATAGAATGATAGAGTTATAGCCTATGAATCACGACAACAAAAAATTCATGACAAAAACTATCCTACTCATGATCTTTTGTTAGCATCTGTAATCTTTGCTCTGAAAATATGGATACATTATCTCTATGGTGAATAATGTGAGCTATATACCGATCACAAGAGATTGAAGTATATTTTTTTTCTCATGGAAAGAACTCAACATGAAGCATTTTTGATGTCTTAAACTACTCAAGGATTATGGTTTCACTATAAACAACCACCCGGTGAAGGAAAATAAGGTGGAAGATGATTTGAGCAGAAAGGATCATGGAGTTTTAAATAAGATGAGAGTTGAAAGAGATCCTATTTTCAAGGATATAGTAATGTTGGACATTGGGATAACCATGGAAGGTGAAACATCAATACTTTTTAAAATGGTTTCCAAATCATCTTTACTAGAAATGATAAAGTGTTCTCAGACCGATGATGAAGAGCTTCAAAAGACTATTAAAGCTGTGAATGATTGGAGTTTGAGTGAGTTTGTGTATGAAGATGGAATTTTGAAATTTGGGATGAGACTTTGTGTTCCCGATATACCTGATCAAAAAAGGGAATTCTTGGATGATGCTCATAGTTCCAATTTCTCTGTACACCTTGGTAGCACTAAAATTTATCTAGATTTTAAGGGACATTTTAGGTGGTACAACATGAAGAGGGAGATTGCTAATTTTGTGTCAAGATGTCTGTATTTTTAAAAAGTGAAAGATGGAAGGCAAGAGCCTAAAGGAGTCTTGCAACCTCTTCCCATACCTGAGTGGAAATGGGATAATATTACGATGGACTATGTCATGGGTAACCAAAGAATTCTAGAAGAAATGATACTTTATGCGTCATTGTTGATCGTCTTACCAAGTCAGCACATTTTCTTTCTATAAGAGAAGATTTACCACTTGAACAGTTAGGAAGACTATATATTAATGAAGATGTAAGACTTCAAGGAGTACCACTATCGATTTTTTCTGATCTTTATCCCCATTTCGCATCAATATTCTGGAAAAGTCTTCAGAAAGACCTGGATACTGGACATTGTTTGATCACTGCCTACCACCCCCAAATTGATTTACAATCAGAATGGACTATTCAAACCTTAGAGGACACGTTGAGATCATGCTCACTTGACTTTCAAGTTATATGGTATCAATATTTACTTATGGTAGAATTTTCCTATAATAATAACTTCCATTTAAGTATTCAGATGGAACCATATGAAGCGTTATACAGAAAGAGATGATGCACACCAACCTATTGGGATGATGTTGGTGAAAAAAACATGAAGACCCAAAACTGGTGGAGGAAACAATGGAAATGATGAAGGTAATCCAAAACCGCCTCAAAGAAGCTCAAAGTATGGAGAAGAGCTATGCTAATAACTGAAGGAATGATTTGGAATTTCATGTAGGAGATCATGTTTTCTTGAAGGTATCTCCATGGAAGGGTGGTATGGGTATCGTTAAGAAGGAAAAATTGAGTCCCAGGTACATCGGACCTTTCTAAATTCTATAACGAATTGGGGAAGTAAATTACCATTTGGAAATGCCTCCATGTCTCTCCAAAGTTCCCGATGTATTCCACGTATCACTATTGAGAAAAAATATGCCTGAACTAAAGAATTTACTCACCTATGAGGAATTTGAAATGGAACCCGATCTATCTTATTGCAAAGAGCCTACTAAGTTTCTTGATACAAGAAAACAAGTTCTGAGAAACCAAACGACTCGTCTGGTAAAAGTTCCATGGAGAAACCATACGATTGAAGACACAACATGGGAACTCGAGAAACTTATGATGAAGAACCACCTGAGTCTTTTTATGTATTAATATTTTAGAAATTTCAAGGATGAAAGTATTTGAATAAGGAGAGAATGTAACACCCCAATCTACCACGGTAAGCTTCATTTTGAATAATACAATAGCATGTGTTATACGAAACATCGATTTCTAACACACCACAACCAATCAAACTAGTCGTTTTGAATAGTAATACCCACTTTTTAAAATTTTATAAATTTTATCATTCAAACTGGACTTCATTTTTGGATTAAGAATATCAAAATTAGATTAGGTTGAATTTTTGGTATTTTTTCACTACTGGAATTCTGGGTATTTGCGATGAGTTATTTACAACAGGATCCCATTGAAAAATGGCCAGTTGCAGAAAACGTCATCATAAATATGATTATTTACGATGATCCAGTCGCAAAGAATCGTATTTGTGACGAGAAACATCATCTTCATAAGTATGTCTCCGATTATATGTATTATATATACAAAAATGTTTTCGCGACTAGCCCGTCGCAAATAGTGTTTGCGATGGGCCGTTGTCCCATCACAGTATATACATATATATATATATATATAACGTTCTGTGATGGGCCTGTCGCTAAAAAGTATTTGTGAAAGGCATGTAGTCACATAGCAAATATGTTTTTAAAAATATTTAGTTATACTGTATTGGGACGGGACCCCGTCGCAAAAGATCTCGTCGCAAATAATAAATTAATTTTAAAAAATAAAATTTAATAAAATTATGATTGATGAAAAAATAATATTACTATTATTAAAATAATAAAAAAATAAAAACTATTAAAATTCTCAATTTTCACAAAAAAATAAAAAAATAAAAAAATATTAAAAATTAAATTATTTGATATTTGAACCGATATAAAAGAAAGAAAATGTAAATAATTCATATTATAATGTTAAATTCAAATGTTTGTAACATTAAAAAAACACTAGGGAGTCATCTTTTGGAGGAGGTGGAGGAGCTGAAGGAGCTAGTGGAGGAAACTCCATCCCTAAACTACGAGTCAGACGACGCATGTACTCCATCAGCTCATAAGGCTCTTTCTGCCATCGATGCGTCTCCTCCTCATGTTGATGCTGCTGCTACCATCAACACATCTACTCCTCGTAATACTTCTCCTGCTCCTACTACCACTGACAAATCTCTTCTTGCTGCTTCTGTAAAGTCTCTATAAGCTCGGCCTGAGCTCGCAATTCCTCTTGATAATGAGCCATAAGATGATGCCTCTCCACGAGCTCCTCTAAAGCTGGACGCCGACATCATAGCAGTACTATAATAAGCACCAGGAGTCAAATTAGAGTCGATACCAAGTACTTTTTCCTTATCAAAGCCATACTGAGTCACCTGCATCTATGCCGCCTCATCGAAATGGTGAGCACTAGTCTGCTCAGTCGTCACGTCCTGACCCTCTGCCTGTGTCTGAGAGGTTGCAGCCTCATATGACACCTTCAATTCAAATTTAAATTTAAAATTGTGAAAATATTATATGTAGTTAATTGTCAAACTGAAAAGATAATACTAACCACATTCTGACACTGGCGATCACCTCTAATCTCTCTAGTGGCTGGATCACTGTACATCCTTCAATAAACGTCGAACTCTGTAATATCGGGATGCTTGACTGCCTATATAAATATAAAATAAACTATTTATATTTAAAGCTATATAAAATATTTAAAAAATATAACAACCATATTCTCTCTATGCGAACTGAATATACGGCTACCAGCTCGATGCATCACCTCCTATATCCCCCTATTCTGTCATCCCACTAAAGATCTCCTCTGAAATCTACCACCCAACAAGTGTAAACATAATCCATCTCAAACATGATATAAATGTACTCTGGTCGGTGGGCTATACATGACTCATCAAATTCTGTCACCCCTACTTTCTTAATGGTTTTCCTTCTCAAATTGTGCAATAACTGACGGAAACGGTCACACATAGAAACCTACCATGCCGCATGGATAGCACCGCGCATGATATCATCGATAGGATAGCATAAAAACTAAAAATAATTTATAATATCAATGTGTAAATTAAAGAAATTTCAAAATAAATATTATTAATTTACGTACCATCAAATGATGGAACATGTCACGCCACACATCAATAGGAGTCTGTTCCCATGTGATCCATGGCTGGGAAAAATAATTGCACAAGATCGCGCTCCCCAGTCTAATAGCTATATGTGAAAAACTATTAAAAAGGAATAAATCATCAAACAATAAGTATATATATAAATAAATTAATGAAATCTATCTAAAATAAACAGGTTACCATACCTCTATGTTCATGCATCAAAACCATGATGTGGACGTTGCTCGGGGATAGTGTTAGGAATAATCAGTCATGCAAGACTGCTCACCCTCGACGTACCCCATGAACCGCCAGTAGACTGAGGGTCAGATGATCCAAAATCCCCCTCATCCAACGGTAGGTCTGCCTAATGCAACTTGAGATATATCTCAGGGTCCATCTGAAACACAAAATGATTGTTTTTAGAAGATAGTTGAAAATAGCTATTATATATAGATATATATTATTTATGATTATAACCAGCATTTAACTATGTCAATGTTCATCTTCATCCTCTTTTCCATAGCTGCCAATGTCAATGTCTTCATCTACCTCCTCAGTATCATCAATCTCCATATGAGTTTCAGTTTCAGCATCTCTTATCATTTCAAATTCATTTGTGACATCATTAACATCTTCATCACCATTGATTTTTAATTGTGGGGTGTCATCATCGATATTCAGGTCTCTTGGTGAATCAAATGGATTTTGAGCAGTCTGTTGAAAAATTTCAATTTTTTACACTTCAGCAGAACGACATTCATTTTGTGTAAACAGATTTTCCCGAGATTTCATTTTTATTATGCTCCACCAATCGCTCAAGTCTCATGAAGTAGCACAGTACTTTGCATTATAAATTTGATGTGCCTTTTGAGCCCGTAAAAATGGTTCATTTACTGCAAGAAGACTTTTATATTTAATATCGACGATTGGATGAGTTAGATGAACAGACAATCCTCTCTCAGTATCCAACCACCGATATTTAAACATTGTAATGAAATTTGATCCTAGATAACACAACTCAATAATTTCATCCAAAATGACATAAAAGTCAACTTCAGTTTCTCTGTGATGTGAAACGCTTAAAAAATCCACTTTTCACTGTTTTTTTGATTCACCATATGCATGTGTATGAGATTGAAAACCATTCCTCACATATACATTATAAGATTTAACCATTTTGGATGGTGGGTTAGTCAATATACATAGTCACTGATCAATTTTATCATCATATTGAGACACCTAAAAATTAGTAAAATTATTATCAATATAATAAATAATAAAGGGAATTGATATTAAACCATCAATAATTTATGTTACCAGTTTTTGATACCATTGAGAAATTTTTTTTGTCTGCGTTCTTCAAGAGCAGCTGCTGTAATTTGTGGAAGTTGTTTCTTGATATGATTATCATATAAACAACAAATAAAATAAGTTTCAATATTGTAACATAAATTATAGAATAAGTGATAGACGCACTCAGATGAAAAATGATGTCTTTTCTTCACAGTTGAGCAGAACGTATGTATGAGCTCTGTGATGTTTATCATCTGAAAGCCATCATTCATATACTCCACTGAATCCAAGATTTGGATGATTAAAAACTGTTAATTGATTTTCCATTTTTTTATTAACATTCCCCTCGTTTCAACCCATGTGATTATGTTTTGAGGGATATTGAGATTCAAAATAATGAAATCCAAAAAAATCAATTTCCTCTTGGAAATAAGCATTAGTAATTGAGCCTTCAACTGGTGCTTTGTTACATATTTATATCTTCAATTTTTGCATGCATCTCTCGAATGGGTACATCCATCAAAACTGTACTGGACCTACAAATTTATGTTTAGGTGAAAAATGTAATATCAGATGTTCCATTGAGTCAAAGAAATCCGGCAAAAACATTTCTTCCAGTTTACATATAATTACAGCAACATCTTCTTCTAGTTTGCTTTGCTCATCGTAGTCTGTTGTCACTGCACAAATTTCTCAAAAAAATTGATATGTCTGTTATCTAATCTCAAATCATAGAGTTCCACAAACCTCTAAATCGAATCGGCATAAGTCAATCCATTATAACATGACAATCATGAATTCTTAATCTAGTAATATAACCATTCTTAAAACATTTACCCAAATTGGAAGCATAGACATCTGGAAGTCTCAAATCTGAAATCCACTAACAAAATTATAAGAGACTCTCTTTGGACTGTGTATAAGATTCTTTTTCCTTCATTAACCTCTGTGATCAGACATTTGCAAATAGTTCAAGTTCTGGATGCATGAAAATTTGGGCAAGATCTAATCGTTCCTTTATAGTATCTTTGGTCTTACCTGGTATATCCAAAACTGTTTGAAATAAATTATCAAAACAGTTCTTCACAATATGCGTAACATCAAACACGTGGCGGACCAACAAATTAGACTAATACAGAAGATCCCAAAAAATGCTCCGTTTTATCCAATTATGTTATTTTCCAAAGCCATGAATTTTCTGTTGGATTACTGTTGGTCGAAATGTGATGGGGGTAATGAAAATACAACTGATTCTTACTCTATACCTGAGATCATCTTTAGAGGTTCATCCCTTTTAATTGTACTTTTTCTGAAATGAGATTTGTTCCTACGAAAAAGATGATCAGTTGGAAGAAATCTACGGTGACAATAAAAATAACAATGTTTTTTTTCCATTGATGAGAATAAAGGCATTGTTTTCTTTCATACAGTAAGGACATTATTTCGGACCATGTGTACTCCAACCAGAAACATGTCATATGCCGTAAAGTCACTAATTGTCCACATCAATGTAGCTTTTAATATGAAATTTGGTTTCGCAGCAACATCATATGTATTAACCCCATCACTCCACAATGCATTTAACTCATCAATTAATGGTTTCAAATAAACATCAATATTCTTTTTCGGATGTCCTAGGATTAATAGAGTAAAAGGTATATAAAGCTACTTCATCAACATCCATGGAGGAAAATTGTACAGAGTTATAAAGACAAGCCAACATGAATACTGACTACCATAAGAACCAAACGGACAAAAACTATCAGAAGAAAGACCCAATCGCACGTTTCAGGCTTCTATAGAAAAATAAAAATGCAGATGGTTGAAATGATCCATGAATCACAATCAGATGGATGATTCAAGATTTTATCAGTTGAAATCTTGGTTTGGTGCCATGACATCATTGACGCTGTGTTCCGAGACATAAATAAACACTACAACTTTGGTGTAAGGGGGAAATATCTTAACTGTTTTACTGGAATCGTTCTAGAATTCCCTGGATGAGCTTCTTTACACCTCTATTGTCCACATGTGGGCCAACTATCCAATGAATCATTTTCTCCAGAATATAGGATGCAATCATTTGGACATTCATGAATATTCCCATAACTAAGGCCCAGATTACGAATTATCCTCTTGCACTCATAATAATTTGTAGGAAACACATTTCATTAAGTTAATAGTGTTTGAAGAAAATAAAATATCTGATTAAAATAGTTGTTTGGCATTGTATTATCTGATTTAATAGCCATATATTTTTCAACCGCTTCTAATTTTCATATCTTGCAACCCGGAAATAATGCATCCTCAGCAGACCTCAACAACTCATAAAATTCATATGGTGACTACTTGGAAGTTAAATCAATATCATCGTGAGTGTCAGTTTGTTGCACAGATGGACCTGCAACATCATGTACTAAATTTTGAAACCATGATGGATTCGGAATAAAGTTATTAGGATCTTCTTTGGAACAACGTTCACAGTGTTCATACCAAAAAACATAATCTGGGGGAAAATGAAACTGCAAGAGATGTCCCCCAACCTTGTCAAATGTGTCAAACATTCATAGAGCATATTTTTTTACCAGGACACTTAATTATGTCTTCAGAAGCATATTCTGGTTTTGATGATGAAACTTTTAAGAAATCTTCAACACCCTCAATATATACAAGATTTAAACCAGAACCATTTGGATTTCTACACTGATTTATCCATGCTTGATCATCTAATAATGACTGATGTCGACTTCCTTATTCTATATTTTTCTACATAAAAAATAATATCATCACAGTTTTTGAATAATTTGAAATTATAAAAACACTATCTGAAAAAAGAAGATAAATAATTAAAAAAACATAATAATTACTATTAATTAAAGTTGACACAATATCCAGTGGATTTACGGCTACTCTTTTGTCTGACAGCTCATTTAATTTCATCTTTCTCACACTAATTATTGCTAATTATTTCAAAATATTCCTAATTATTGATAATTATAACAAATTATTACAAATTATTACAAATTATTTCTAATTGTTACTAATTATTACTAATTATTAACATTTATTTCAAATTATTACAATTTATAACTAATTATTAATAATTATTACTATTTATTACAAATTTAGGAATACTTAGCAATACTACGAAAAATGAAAACTACTTGAATAATGAAATTAAAATTTTGTAATCTTCATTATGGAGATGATTACACATTTCCCCATTATTATCCAAGCAGATTTTGTTTACTAATTATTACTAATAAAAAAATTATATTATCAATATTTAAGAAAAAACAATATTAACATAATTAAAATAATAAAAATTTTATAAAATACTAAAATTATCAATATTTGCAACAGACTTTTCTCTAATCTTAACATGTTAAAATCTCAAAGGGTCTCCTATTATCAGGTCATGCACAATAAAAAGTTTGTGTCAGCCATGTCCAATGTAAACTCTATAATTGTACTTGCATGGTTGATCACCTCACAAGTAGTGTTGCAATAGGATGACCAAATTAACGAATTTTTTATCTCTAAGAATCATCTCACATGACCCTTTATGTAGATAATTCTTCCTTATAATTTTTGAGGGGATATCAGTATCTTTCCCTTAAATTTTTGCTGGATGAATGGTCTTTGTAAAGGGTCATGTGAGATAATTCTTATTGATGATAAGGGAATGACTTGGATTGTCCTATTACAATACTACTTGAGAGGTGATCAACCATTCAAGGACTACTATAGAGTTTACATTGGACTTGGCTCACACAAAATTTTTATTGCGAATGACCTGACAATTCGTGACTGTAACACCCCGAGATTTTATGAAAAATATTGTTTTTAATTTCATTAATGTCTTGTGTTGTACGCTACACCATAAGGAGCTTGCACAACATGCATCCTTTAATTTCCTTGCATTACACGCAATCGCGACCACCCTCGATAGTGTGAGTAGTATGCAATACCGAGTTTCGCTAAACAATGACATGCTATTAAAATATTATTAAAACTAGCCGTTATCAATAGTAATAACCACTTTTTGAAATTTTGTAAATTTTATTTTTCAAAATGGACTTAATTTCTGGATTCGGAATATTGAAATTAGCTTAGGGTGAAATTTTGGTACTTTTCGGATAACTTTCATTTTCTGATGAATAGTGAAAATTACTATATTTTAATTAAAAACAACCTTTTTAATAGAAATATTTAATAGTGATAAATTATTAATTTAATTGGTTTTAAAGTATATTTAGAATATATTTTTACAATTTAATACAATGTTGGTTATTGGATGTAATTCCACATTTAAACCAGACATAAACAACTGTCAATCTTTTGATAGTTATTATCTCTTAAGAACACGCTATTTGTTTTGACGACGAGAATTAATTTTTAAATTAATAAATGCAACTGATATGTTTTGAATTTGGTAAAATAGACATAATTTCTGAATTCATAATATCAAATATAGCTTAGGCCTAATTTTTGGTATTTTTCTGGAAACTTTCATTTTTTGTTGAATAGTGAAACCACTATGTGGTAGTTAAAAAAATGATTTTTTCATAAAACATAATTTTACCACTTTTGTGAGTGGAATTTCAAAAATCTGAGAGGCATGGTTCATGTCAGTAAATAAAATGTGGTTCAATGAGAAGAAAATAATTTTTGGTGAATAGTAACTTTTTACTTTTTTTACCACGGTTAAAAGTAAATAGGGTAATTAAGGGTAAAAATGATATTAATATTACCCTAACA
This sequence comes from Viscum album, assembly GCA_963277665.1. Taxonomy (NCBI): domain Eukaryota; kingdom Viridiplantae; phylum Streptophyta; class Magnoliopsida; order Santalales; family Viscaceae; genus Viscum; species Viscum album. The sequence continues at coordinate 1,590,517,903 of OY728160.1, read as the reverse complement.
CATGTCATAATTCTATTGGACAAGTTTAATTCGTCCAAAAACAACCTTAGGAATAAAATATGACCATTTAGGCCCATTTGGATTAGATTAGGACATTTATTATTAATTTATTTAAAGAAGGGTTAAAATAGTTAAAATCAAAGTTTAATAAGTAAATAATTTTTAATATGGGGTTATACATAAGATAAATTCAAATATAAATATTCATTAGAAATATAATAATATTTCCTACACAATTTCATTTTATTTGTAATTTTTAGACATTATATAATATAATTTATTTATGACACAACGATGATGTAGCAATTATCTTATTAATGAAATATTGACATAATTGATGTTATAAAAACCCAACTAAATGTAATTTGAGACTTTTTATGAATTAAACTAATTTTATAGGTTAATATGACATGTTAATATTGATTTAATTAACTTGCTTCGAGCTAATAATTCTGTTATGATTTTCACAAAAATCAATTACTAAATAGTGTCAAAATTGACATAAAATAGTTTTTAAAACAAATATTATATTATAAATTGTTATTTTATTCCTAAAAATCTAAGGTTCAGCCAAATGACTTAGATAAGGATATATATACTAATAATAAACAACTTGGGGTTCGTTTGGCTTGATATAGTAAGTTTATTAACCTAATAGTGTAAGAAAACAAGAAGACGTGGTGAATGTTAAATTATCTAACTTAAAGTTAAATCTAAATGATAAGGTTAAAATTGATACCTAAACTTGTCTAAATTATATTGGATGAGAGTATTTAAACCCCTAACCACCTTATCTTCAAGATATATTAATTTGGAGCTATCAAAAACCGAATTTTACTTTATAATAATATAATATTTTTAATTATTCCAAAGGTGCCCCTCTCCTCCCTTATAAAAGGGAACCTCCTCCCCCTCTTCCTCACACCACATTGATCCTTCAATCTCGTCCACCCCCTAAAAATTTCTCCTCTCCACTTCCCTAGAAACATCCTAGAGGTTCTGGTATTCTTAAAATACCTATTTTAGTACCCTAAAATGAGGTCTCAAAGAAGCACTTCAAAGAAGAGGTAATGTCTGTTACCGATTCTTTCATCTTTATTTCTTCTTACACTTCTTCTTATTTAGTTGTTTCATTATGAAGTAATAACATCAGTATCACTAATATACTGATATGTTATTATAAGTATGAAAAACCCCTATTTCACCATCTATCCATCCTACGGAAAACGAAATCACCGCACGTGCGTACGTACGGAATACCGTCTCCACGCCGTGGTGTAATCTATTTTCCACCACCACCCTACTTGGATGGGTATAATGGTGTACATAATTACTATATATGATTACTGTAAAGTGATATTGATTCTGAAATAGTATACATACACTCCAATACAATTCCACGATCATGAAAATGATATCATCGCTCGTGCGTACGTAAGGACTACTGTCTCCACGACGCGATGAGATTCATTCCCCATGTTAACCATTCATGAATGATTATAAAGTATATATAATAAGTAAAAATGAAAAATATGACATAATAATGATACCATATTTATTTTTATATATATTTATGTCATCTACTTAATTCCATTCAACTCAATAAGGAAACTAAAACAGAGTTCATGCGTACGTACGGCCTACTGTCTCCATGAATGGTGTATTTCTTTCCATTTACTGATATATTATATATATGTATATTCTCAATATATTACATATAAATCATGTTTTATATTCTGGAATAAATATTCATTATCTAAGTAATCATATGAATAATTACAAGTTAAAACATGAACGACAAATGAGACGATTTTACCCAAAACGCTCTTTAACATGGAATTTACAAAAGAACGGGTAATATAAAGTCATAAGTGAACCATATATGATATCATAACAATGAGTATGATTCTTTAATAAGTAAATGACATTATTTAAATCATTATACAAGAGGTTTGGACACTTATGATGAAAATCGGACCTAAGGTAAGCGATAAATTTTCAATCTCATTTTTATCTGAGATTGCTTATACATAAGTATTTACTGGGGTTACGTTTATCATCCCTGACCATGTTTTCTAAAAATGCTTTCATAAAATGTTTACCATTTTTCCATGGGTATTTAAAGTCATATTTACCCTTTATTGACTTTTTACCACATTGTATGAATGTAATATTTCCTTTGGTTACCATATAAGGTACTTTTTGACTTTTCTGAAAAAAGTACGAGGAGAATGTTATTTTTAACTTATACAGCGTGAACGGATTTTTATGGTTTCATAATGCCTCATTTTCAAGAAGATTCCTCTACAAGATTTCAAGATTATTTTCAAAAAAACCACTATATTTTAAAATTGCATGGAATTTTGTGAAAGGAAAATGATTTTAAATAAGAAAGGATATTTTCCTCAAGAATTCATTTCAAGTGTTTTGTCAAAACTATTTTCCATCTAAGATGACATTTTTTCATATGTGTATGTTTCAAGTAAAATGTCTCTATGATTTAATTGGCTTAAATTTTCTTATGATGAAATGTTATCAATTGTTTATGGATTATGTTATGATGGCATGATGTTTAAGAATCCCATTTTATTTCATGTGTTATGCTATGATGTATGATTTATGATTTTGTGGCACACGAAAGAATGATTTCATTATGAGATGGGTGGGACCTATATCTCCCTCCAATTCATTAGGTAAAGATTTTATATCTCATGAGATAGACATGGCTGGAATGAAAGGTTATACCGGTTCAGTGATACAGGACTGAAACGAGGGTGACTCGGTTCAGAAATGGACTTTGTCCACTAAGATAGTCTTGGCAATGAGTCTTGACTAATAAGATATGATTCTCTATTATTATGTGTGTATTCCACAATGTTTCATGTTTTATGTTATGATTATTGGGAATTAATTTCACTACTATGATTTATCCCATGTTATGAAATTATGCTCTCCTTTGCAGGTTAAGATTTCCAAAATTTTTTGTTCTTATGAATATGAAGTGATTGATATTTCTTTTGTTTACCCTTACTGAGCATCTGAGCTCACCATTTTATGTTTTCCTTTCCCCAGGATATAAAGAATGTTTTTAGGTAAAAAAAGGGAATATCTTTATGGGATATGTTGAAGATCTTTCACCACGATTAGAAGATTATATTCCAAGTTTCCAAAGACACTAAACTATTACGATCCTTGTGTGTGTGTTTTTGTTATGTACTAAGTATTCCGCAAAAGTAATTTAATGTCCATGTACATCAAGCTTCGAGTCTCTACAGTTGGTATCAGAGGAAAGGTTTAGTCAGCCTTTGGAAACTAGGATGTGAGAACTTTAGTGAGATACCTAGAGGTATTTCTATGGTATGTCTAGGGATTTCCCTAAAGTTAAGTTTAAGCATAGGTTATAGTACTAGAATTACAGTAACCCAAGATGTTAGATATTGAAGGTACTACCCCTTTATTATATTGTTTTCTATAGCATGATTTTTCCTCTGACAGAATTCTTTTTGTGTTTTAGTTAATGGAGGGAACCAGAAGGAATTCGTTTAACATTGAATCCAATGGTCAAATTGGTGAATATGAGCAACAAAATTGTGTAATTCCTAGAGAGAATGATATTGTGATTATGCCGAATCAGTCATTGCGATATATGATTAACAAGGTGAAATTTAGTGGTATGCCTAATTCATAAAATAAGAGGAAGACAGACTATTATGCATGTTTGCATGTTGAGGAGCATAAAGAAAGGAAGATTGAGATTTATAAAGAATAGAAGAAGAACCTTGAGGAATACCTCAAATGGAGGGACCGATGTTATCTGTGTGGAGAAAAGGGTCATAGAGTGACAGACTATTATGGAGTTCAATGTATTATTTGCGGAGAACATGAGCATTACCCAACTCAATGCCATGACCTAAAAAGTTACTTCTAAATCAAGGAAGGACTTATTCTAGGACAATCATTGAAGAGGATGGATTGAAGTGTTTATGTATTAGTATTCAAGGATAATGTTGTTGAGGTAATTATATTGTGTATTGGAATATTTTTATTATTATGCTATTGTGGTTTTCAATAATTTTAAGGTACCGGTAACCATGAAAAGTGATTCAAATATTTTGGAAAGCAGATGATATGTGCATAAAGAAGGAATAAGGAGAAAATGAAATGTTTGACAGTATTCATGATCTCATGATTGATATAAGGACTAAGTGATATCATGGTTTGAGTATATAGAATATTGAGGATTTTGGTATCTGGAAAGTGTTAACTTTTAACATCATTCATGTTTTCACTATGTTTCAATGGGTATTCATTTTTTAAGAGAATACATGATTAAGGTATTCACATGATTGTAATGTGACCAACAAGATATATGGGGGATAAATTATGGTATTCACATGTTTGGTTGATGACATTTCAAGTAATCGTTTTCTTTATACTATGATCTTGGACCGAAGTATTTTAGATAAGCCTAAATATTGGAAGGGATTATGTTGGACAGAAGTTAGTATTGTTTAAGGATAGAACTTTTTTCCATATTATTGATGGGATGTTATAGTAATATAGCTTTAGAAAAAGGACAACCTGCAGGACGGGCGACATCCCATCGCGTCGGACAAGGCTGTGGGAATCGAACCCACAACCGAAGTGAGACTGGCCATTATCACATACCACTGGCCTACAGGAAGTCCCTATTTAGTAGAAACTAGTTTTATTATATTAATCAGTATGATATATGAAGTATAAGTACATTTTAGGAACTATATATGATTAATCTCACTATAGATGGACTTCTGTATTTTTTTGATAACTTTTCAAACCTTTTGTTTGAGACTGATGGAATGAACCATCATTCTATCACATGATCTTCTAACACATCACAAATGACAAATTCAACTTCACTTCTTTAAGAGATGAAGTGCAAATGGTACAAAGAACAACAAACGGTGAGACTATACCAAAATCACGAAAGTATATCTTCTAATTCCAATTTCATCACCTTTAGGGAAATGATCTTGAAAACCAAAAATGTTATCCTATTGATCTTATATCTGATGAATCAGACGGTACCATAGATCGTCACAAATTTCTGGATTTGTGATTGTTGGCTTTTCTATAGCCATGTTCTCTACCACTCTCCATTAGAACATGATGGTTAGATTTATCTTCCATATCCATATTTTCACCTATGTGGAAACATAGTGATTAGTTTATTTGGGTAACCATTACGTTTCATACTTTCGTTTTTAAAGATTGGCTTTGGTATTCCTTTTTAAGATGTGGGTTTCTATTAAATAAGCTTTCGAATTGTAAACCATTAATAACCCCGACGAATTTCGAGGGAAAAATTCATTTCAAGGGGGGTAGAATGTAACACCCCGAGATTTTATGAAAAATAATCTTTTTAATTTCATTAATGTCTTGTTTTGTACGCTACACCAAAAGGATCTTTCACAACACACATCCCTGACTTGCCTTGCATTACACGCAATCACGACCTTCCTCGATAGCGTGTGTAGTACGCAATACCGAGTTTTACTAAACAACGATATGCTATTAAAATATTATTAAAACTAGCCGTTATGAATAGTAATAACCACTTTTTGAAATTTTGTAAATTTTATTTTTCAAAATTGATTTCATTTCTGGATTCATAATATTGAAATTAGCTTAGGGTGAAATTTTGGTACTTTTCGGATAACTTTCATTTTCTGATGAATAGTGAAAATTACTAAATTGTAATTAAAAAGAACCATTTTAATAGAAATAATTAATAGTGATAAATTATTAATTTGATTGGTTTTTAATTATATTTAGAATATATATTTACAATTTAATGCAATGTTGGTTATTGGATGTAATTTCCCATTTAAAACAGACATAAACAACTGTCAATCTTTTGATAGTTATTATCTCATAAGAACACGCTATTTGTTTTGACGACGGAAATTAATTTTTAAATTAATTAATGAAACTTTTATGTTTTGAATTTTGTAAAATAGACATCATTTTTGAATTCATAATATCAAATATAGCTTAGGCCTAATTTTTGGTATTTTTCAGGAAACTTTCATTTGTTTATGAATAGTGAAACCACTAAGTGGTAGTTAAAAAAATGAATTTTTCATAAAACATATTTTTACTACTTCTGTGAGTGTAATTTCAAAAATACGAGAGACACGGTTGATGTCAGTAAATAAAATGTGGTTCAATGTGATGAAAATAATTTTTGGTGAATAGTAACTTTTTACTTTTTTAACCACGGTTAAAAGTAAATAGGGTAATTAAGGGTAAAAATGATATTAATATTACCCTAATACAAGTCATAATTCTATTGTACAAGTTTAATTCGACCAAAAAAACCTTAGGAATAATAGATGACCATTTAGGCCCACTTGGATTAGATTAGGACATTTATTATTAATTTATTTAAAGAAGGGTTAAAATAGTTAAAATCAATGTTTAATAAGTAAATAATTTTTAATATGGGGTTGTACATAAGATAAATTCGACTATAAATATTCATTAGAAAGATAAATATATTTCCTACATAATGGTATTTTATTTGTAATTTTTAGACATTAAATAATTTAAATTATTTATGACACAACAATGATGTAGTAATTATCTTATTAATCAAATGTTGACATAATTGATGTAATAAATACCCAAATAAATGAAATTTGAGACTTTTTATGAATTAAACTAATTTTATAGGTTATCATGACATGGTAATATTGATTTAATTAACTTGGTTCGAGATAATCATTATGTTATGATTTTCACAAAAATCAATTACTAAATAGTGTCAAAATTGACATAAAATAGTTTTTAAAACAAATATTATATTTTTAATTGTTATTTTATTCCTAAAAATCTAAGGTTCGGAAAAATGACTTATATAAGGTTATATATATTAATAATACAAAACTTGGGGTTCGTTTGGCTTGATATAGTAAGTTTATAAACCTTATAGTGTAAGAAAACAAGAAGACATGGTGAAAGATAAATTATCTAACTTAAAGTTAAATATAAATGATAAGGTTAATATTGATACCTAAACTTGTCTAAATTCTATTGGATTTGAGTATTTCTAACCCTACACACCTTATCTTCGAGATATATCAATTTGGAGCTATTAAAAACCGAATTTGACTTTATAATAAAATAATAGTTTTATTTATTCCAAAGGTGCCCCTCTCCTCCCTTATAAAAGGGAAACGCCTCCCCCTCTTCCTCACACCACTTTGAGACTTAAAGCTCGGCCAACCCCTACCAATTTCGCCTCCCCACTTCCCTAGAAACATCTTAGAGGTTCTTTTCTTCTTCAAAGACCTATTTTAGTGCCCTAAAAGGAGGTCTCAACGAAGCACTTCAAAGAAGAGGTAATGTCAGTTACTGATTCGTTCATCTTTATTTCTTCTTCCACTTCTTCTTATTTATTTGTTTAATTATTAAGTATAACATAAGTATCAATCATATACTGATATGTTATTATAATTATGAAACAACCCTATTTCACCATCTATCCATCCTACGGAAAACGAAATCACCGCATGTGCGTATGTACGAAATACCGTCTCCACGCCGTGGTGTAATCTATTTTCCACCACCACCTTAATTGGATGGGTATAATGGTGTACATAATAACTATATATGATTATTGTAAAGTAATATTGATTCTGAAATTGTATACATACACTAAAATACAATTCCACGATCATGAGAACGATATCATCGCTCGTGCGTACGTACGGACTACCGTCTCCACGACGCGATGAGATTCATTCCCCACGTTAACCATTCATGAATGATTATAAAGTATATATAATAAGTAATCATGAAATATATGACATAATAATTATACTGGATTTATGTGTATATATATGTATGTCATCTACTTAATTCCATTCAACTCAATAAGGAAACGAAAACATCGTTCATGCGTACGTACGGCCTACCGTCTCCATAAACGGTGTATTTCTTTCCATTTACTGATCTATTATATATATGTATATTCTGAATATATTATATATAAATCATTTTTTATATTATGAAATTATGTAGTCATGATCAAATTAATCATATGAATAATTACAAGTTAAAACACGAACGACAAATGAGACGATTTTACCAAAAACGCTCTTTAACATTGAATTTACAAAAGAACGGGTAATATAAAGTTATAAGTGAACCATATATGATATCATAACAATGAGTATGATTCTGGAATAAGTAAATGACATTATTTAAATCATTATACAGGAGGCTCGGACACTTACGAAGAAAATCGGACCTAAGGTAAGGGATAAATTTTTAATCTCATTTTTATCTGAGATTGCTTATACGTAAGTATTTACTGGGGTTACGTTTATCATCCATGACCATGTTTTCTAAAAATTCATTCATAAAATGTTTACCATTCTTCCATGGATGTTTAAAGTCATTTTTACCGTTTATTTACTTTTTACCACATTGTATGAATGGAATCATTCCATTGGTTACCATATAAGGTACTTTTTGACTTTTCCGACAAAAGTACATGGAGAATGTTATTTTTAACTTATACGGAATGAACGGATTTTTACGGTTTCATAATTCCTAATTTTCAAGAAGATTCCTCTACAAGATTTGCATGATTAATTTCAACAAAACCCTTTTCTTTTAAAATCTCATGGAATTTCTTGAAAGGAAAATGATTTTAAAGAAGAAAGGATATTTTTCTCAAGAATTAATTTCAAGTGTTTTGTCAAAACTATTTTACATCTAAGATGACATTATTTCATATGAGTATGATTCAATTAAAATTTATCTATGATTTTAATGGTTTCAATTTTCTTATGATGAAATGATATCAATTGTTTATGGATTATGTTATGATGGCATGATGTTTAAGAATCCCATTTTATTTCAAGGGTTATGCTATGATGTGTGATTTATGATTTTGTGGCCCATGAAAGAATGATTTCATTATGAGATGGGTGAGACCTATATCTCCCTCCAATGAATTGGGTAAAGATTTTATATCTCATGAGATAGACATGGATGGAACGGTATGTTATACCGGTTCAGTGAAACAGGTCTGAAACGAGGGTGATTTGGTTCAGAAATGGACTTTGTCCACTAAGATAGTTTTGAAAATGAGTCTTGACTAATAAGATATGATTCTCTATGATTATGTGTGTATGCCACAAAGTTTCATGTTTTAAGTTATGATTAATGGGAATTTATTTCACTACTATGATTTATCCCATGTTATGAAATTATGCTCTCTTTTGCAGGTTAAGATTTCCAAAATGTTATGTTCTTATGAATATGATGTGATTGATATTTCTTTTGTTTACCCTTACTGAGCATTTGAGCTCACCCTTTTATGTTTTCTTTTCCACAGGATATAAATAAAGGTTTTAGGTAAAAAAAGGAAGATCTTTATGGGATATGTTGAAGATATTTCACCACGATTAGAAGAATATATTCCGAGTTTCCAAAGACAATAAACTATTACGATCCTTGTGTGTGTGTTTTTGTTATGTACTAAGTATTCCGCAAAAGTAATGTAATGTCCATGTACGTCAAGCTTCGGGTCCTTACAGTGACCATTTGAGATTTGAACATGTTAGGAATAGAGCAAAGCCTGTTGCGAATATTGATAATTTTTATATTTTATAAATTTTTTATTATTTTAATAATATTAATATTGTTTTTTCGTAAATATTGATAATATAATTTTATTTATTTATAATTATTACTAATTATTACAAGTTATTTTTAATTATTGTTAATTATTGCTAATTATTCATAATTATTGTTAATTATTACTAATTATATCTTTCTGTTAGTAATTATTTCTAATTATTACTAATTATTACAATTTATTACAATTTATTACTATTTTGTATTATTTATTACTATTTACTACTATTTATTACTAATTATTAATAAATATTTCTAATAATTTCTAATTAACTCTAATTATTACAAATTATTACAAATTATTACTAATTATTACTAATTATTACTAATTATTACTAATTATTACTAGTTATTACTAATTATTACTAATTATTACTAATTATTACTAATTATTACTAATTATTACTAATTATTACTAATTATTACTAATTATTACTAATTATTAATAATTATTATTAATTATATCTAGTTATTACTAATTATATATAATTATATCTATTTATGTCTAATTATTACTAATTATTACTAACTATTTCTAATTATTACTAATTATTACTAATTATAACTAATTATTACTAATTATTTCTAATTATTACTAATTATATATAATTATTACAAATTATATCTAATTATTACTAATTATAGCTAATTATTACTAGTTATTACTAATTATTACTAATTATTACTAATTATTACTAATTATTACTAATTATTACTAATTATTACTAATTATTAATAATTATTACTAATTATTACTAATTATTACTAATTATTACTAATTATATCTAATTATTACTAATTATTTCTAATTATTACTAATTATATCTACTTATTACAAATTATATCTAATTATAACTAATTATATCTAATTATTACCAATTATTATTAATTATTACTAATTATTACTAATTATTACTAATGTTTTCTAATTATTAGTAATTATTAGTAATTATTACTTATTATTACTAATTATTACTAATTATTACTAATTATTACTAATTATTACTAATTATTACTAATTATCTCTATTTATTACTAATTATCTCCACTTATTACTAATTATATCTATTTATTACAAATTATAACTATTTATTACTAATTATATCTATTTATTACTAATTATTACTAATTATTACTAATTATTACTAATTATTACTAATTATTACTAATTATTACTAATTATTACTAATTATTACTAATTATTACTAATTATTACTAATTATTACTAATTATTACTAATTATTACTAATTATATCTAATTATATCTAATTATTAATTATTATTACTAATTATTACTGTTAATTACTAAGTATATATATCTATTACTAATTATATCTGTTTATTACTAATTATATATATTTATTATTAATTATATCTATTTATTACTAATTATATCTATTTATTACCTATTATATCTATTTATTACTAATTATTACTAATTTTATCTATTTATTACTAATTAATACTAATTATTACTAATTGTTAATAATTATTACTAATTATTACTAATTCTTACTAATTCTTACAAATTATTACTAACTATTACTAATTATTACTAATTATTACTAATTATATCTATTTATTACAAATTATATCTAATTATTACTATTTATTACAAATTATAACTAATTATTACTATTTATTAGAAATTATATCTATTTGTTAAAAACTATATCTATTTATTACAAATTATAAATATTTATTACAAAATCTCCCTATTTATTACAAATTATATCTATTTATTACAAATTATATCTATTTATTAGAAATTATTTCAAATTATTACTAATTATATTTAATTATTACTAATTATATCTAATTATTACTAATTATATCTAATTATTACTAATTATATCTAATTATTAGTAATTATATCTAATTATTGCTAATTATATCTAAATATATGTATTTATTACTAATTATATCTACTTATTACTAATTATATCTATTAATTGCTAATTATATCTATTTATTGCTAATTATATCTATTTATTGCTAATTATATCTATTTATTGCTAATTATTTCTACTTATTCCTAATTATATCTATTTATTCCTAATTATATCTAATTATATCTAATTAATATTAATCATGAATAATTATTTATAATTATCACTAACAATATCAATTTCAGAGTAAAAATAAATATAAATAAATATCAATTGTAATCTAATTTAATTACAACTAATAAACAACAATTAAAATTTACATAAAAAATAAAATAAATATAAAAAATAAAATATAAATACCTTAAACATTTATATTCTGAAGGTATTGGTGCCTTCCAATTACTCTCAATTAAAAAATTTCAATTAAAGCAAATTTTTCCATGAAACTGAAAAATAGAGTGGGAGAGAAAGATCTAAGTGATTGGGGAAAAATCATGTTGGGGTATATATATTGGCTATATTAGTTGCGACAGGGGTATTTGCGGCGGGCCCCGTCGCAAATACCCTCACCCGCATTAATTTCTGTCGGTGATTAAAAGGGTATTTGCGACGGGCCTCGTCGCAAATAGTTACTGCCGACACTTTTTTGTTTGCGACGGGACCACATCCCGTCGCAAAAAGCTATTAACCGCCACCGGGTTTTTGTGACATGTATCGTCGCAAATACTCCTGCGCGGTTTGGCGCGTAGGCCGCGTCAAAATATTTGCGACGGGAGAAGAAATCCCATCGCAAATAATTGGTTATTTGCGACGGGGGAATTTGCCCGTCGCAAATAACCTCCTAGATAGGTTATTCATGATGGGGTTTATTCCTGTCGTAATGAACCCGTCACAAATATTGATTTTTCTTGCAGTGTCCTGAAAACTTTCAATTTTTGATGAATACTGAAAAACACTGAGATATAATTTAAAAATGAATTTTTAATTAAATAATTATTAAATTTTTTAATTTTATTTGAGGTCAACATATATACATAATACCTATATAATTTCAATGTAATTCATTGGAGACAGTTTATAATAATTTTAGATATATAAAAATTTTATTGAACTTTTTACCGTCTTTTAACCACGTCCTAGGAGCATTTGCAAATTTACATAAAACATAATTTTACCGCTTCTATGAGTTGAAATTCAAAAATCTGAGAGACACTATCGATATCAGAATGAAAAATGTGGTTCAATAAGATGAATATAATTTTTGGTGAATAGTAACTTTTTACTTTTATTTACCACGGTTAAAAGTAAACAGGGTAATTAATGGTAAAAATGATATTATTATTAGCCTAACACATGTCCTAAATCTATTTTATAATTATAATTCGACCAAAAACAAACATAGGAATAAAATATGAACCTCTTTGGTCCACTAGGATTAGATTAGGACATTTATTATTATTTAATTCAAAGAAGAGTTAAAAGAGAGAATCAAAGTTTAATAACTAAAAAATTATTAATGTAGTGTTACACATAAGAAAAATTCGATTATAAATATTTATTATAAATATAAAAATATTTCCTACATAATGGTATTTTATTTATTTTTTTAGGCATTATATAATTTAATTTAGTTATGACACAATAATGATGCAGTAATTACCTAATTAATGAAATATTAAAATAATTGATACTAGAAATATTCAAATAAATGTAATTTGAGACTTTTAATGAATTAAAATAATTTTATAGGTTAATATGACATATTAGGGTAGGTTATATGAATTTTGTTCGAAGTAATAATTTTGTTATGAATTTAGCAAAAACCTATTACCAAATAGCCTCAAAATTGACATCAAAGTGTTTTAAAAACCAATATTATATTATTAATTGATATTCTATTCCTAAAAATCTATGTTTCAGCCCAAAGTCTTATATAATGATAGGTGTACCATTATTGAACCTCATGGGGTTCACTATGAAGCATATAGTAAGTTTATTAACCATATAATATAAAAATACAAAGAAACATGGTAAATGAAAAACTATTTAACTAAGAGTTAAATCTAAAAGATAAAGTTAATATAGTGACCCGAAACTATCTAAATCCTATTGTTTGAGTGGTTTTTGACCCATACCCATTTTATACTTTATATAATCTATTTTTTAGCCATTAGAAACCGAAAATGATTTTATTATAAAATAAAATTTCTAGCTTTTCCTAAGGTGCCCCTCACCCCTCTTATAAAAGGGAACTCCCCTTTCTCTCTAATTCACACCTTTGAATCCATTTGTCTCCCCCAAGCCCTACCCAAATACCCTCTCAACTGTCCTCCCTTCATCCTAGAGGCATTCCTTTAGTCAGAAAGCCAACCTATGGAGACCTTTTGATCAAATCAAAAAGAAGATCCTGAAGAAGAGGTAAATATTTAATCACCTCTTTCAAGTTATTTTCTTCTTCCACTTCCTCTTTCTTTGTTGTCTCCATTATAAAATAATAAATCTATTATCTTCTACATAATTTTATGTTATTATAAATATGGTACAACCATATTAATTATTCTATACATCCATTGAATGACATTTCACCATAAGTGCGTACGTACGGTTTACCGTCTCTACGTCGTGGTGTAATTGCTATTCAATTAATTATTTTTTGGATGGTTATAATAATGATGTGTAATTGATGAATGTATCATGATAATGATTCTGTATATATGATATACCATACAATTATATATTATTTAAATATCAAAGAAATGATATTGTGGCTCGTGCGTACGTACGGATTACTGTCTCCACGAACGCGATGAGATTCATTCCCCATCGTATCCATTCAAGAATAATTTTCATTTGATGATTAAAAATAATGTTTATAGACATGATATAATTCTGGATATGAATAAGAAACATCCCATCCATAAAAAATATGACACACATAACAATGAATTTAATGGAAGATGAATCCGTTAACGACCAAAACGATTATAATACAAAGATATTATTAACAAAGCAATATTAAAAGATCATATGTGATATCATATTAATCTATATGATTCTTGTATAATTTAATAACAATTATTTCCCAATTATACACAAGGTTAACCTACCGTCAACCAAGAAAAAGTATATGGTAAGGGTTAATTCTACAATCTCTTCATTATCTGAGGTTGTTTATACATAATTATCTACTGGGACCTCTTTATCATCCACATCCATTTTTCTTAAAAATGTATTTCAAAACATTCTTACTATTTTATAGACTATAGGATAAAGTCATTTATACAATTGTTTGACTTTTATAATATTTTATAAAGGAATCTTTCTGTAATTTTCAAAACAAGGTACTTTTTAACCTTTTCGACAACTTTAAGGTAAGAATGTTTTTTAACTTATAAGGCGGGTGAGGCTATTTTCGACCGTTATAACATCAAAGAAGAATCGCATACAAGCTTATACGAATATTTTCAAATATAAATGTTTTCTTTTATAATTACGTGTCCTTTAATGGATTTCAAAATAGAAATAGATATTTCTCTAAAATGGTTTTGATTTCATCTATGTCAACATCATTTGATGGATTTTTAGTTGGTTTGAAGTTGATTTATTATGATTCAAAACATGCATATAATATTGATGGTTTTTTGATTTTATGGACTTTGGATGTGTTATTTCATACCATTAATGGTTTATGGATAAATTATTGACATTTTGTATTCCTGTTTTAATATGAATGATTATGTGACATTTAAATCTTTTCATATGAGGAATGCATTGGACATAGTAAGTGACGGGTGTAGCCGGTTATAGCTTCTCGATGCATATGTAGGTCTCATGAGACAAACTAGGGTCTTGGAACAAGGCCTTGACAAAATATTATTTGTAGTCTTAGCACAAGGATTTGACTATGTGGTTATGAAAATCTGCCATTATGCATTCCATCATCATGCAAGTGGCTATTGATATTGCATGTGATTATTCAACTTGTAGAATATCAATGTGAGTAATTAAATGGAATTATATTGATTTATATTTTCTATATTATGATGATGTTTATGTTGAAAAGGCTTTTGTTTTAGTTTTATACATTTCCTTAAATGTTTATGCTTATTTATGAATGGTTCTGCTATATTTTTATACTTACTGAGCATCTGAGATCACCCCTTTCTATGTTTTATTTTTTTCTAGGATGTGAAGAAGTATATTTTGACTGACCTGTAGTGATAGTCTATTGGATCTCAGTATTGTCTATGGAAATAATTTTTTTGTAGTTTTCCATTTTATGATGAAATATAAATCTTATGAATGTATCTAGTACTTCCAAGGCTACTAGACTAATCGGTCTTTTGAGACTTTATCTTTTTTGATCATGCAAATGATACATAATAATGCACTTACTCTGGGTTTCAAGGGTCTGAGTGTTACATACTATACATTTAATTTATAAATGAGGATATCCCACAATCACTCTCATTAATCTTCCCATGATCTGTATTTTACACCCCTTACCATGCCAAAATATAATTATTATTCATTAAATTATTCATATTTATTATCAAATTTATGCAATATTTTTACCATTTATAATACTGGGATATGTTTTTTCCATGTAACTATTACTAACCATTTTATTTCTATTTGATTAGGGCCCCATTTCTATCTCATCAACCCATTTTTGGTAATTTTATGTGCTTCCATTTGGCCATGGAAATATCACAACGATTTCCCATGCTGAACCAACTGTTTAATGAATACTATACCCATTTCATATAAAGGGTATTAAACTTAATGGACATATATTTTTTATAAGGAACATTAATTTTTGTATTATACCCTTTTTGATCATTTAATAAAATATGATTATAAATTAATCCATGATTTTATAATCTATGTGGCACACTGATGCCTGAGAATGAATTGATTTTCACATGTGTTCCCAGAATATTATATCACTCCAATGAATTGGTGAATGTTTAGTATCCTGATAAATCTTGTTTGGATAGGTAGTGAACTTGATTACTTCCTGAGACTTTTTCCACCGTGATTTCATGACAGTTTATCCTTGAACAATGTTTATGATTAAGTGTTTTAAATAGTATTCAAATTTATCACATTATGATTATCATGATGTTTCATGCATTATTATTCATATTCCTTTAATTCCCCAATGATAATTCTATTTTATAAAATATATTATCTTTTTATTGTTATTAACTTTTTATTACCTCATTGTAATTTATAGCTCACCCCTTATTAGTATTATCCCATGGTTTTCCCATAGAGTTAAATGTTGGATTGAATATTATATTCATGTAAAGGTGTTTTCAATTATGTATTTTTACCCCATGTTATATGTTTTTATGTAATGTACCTTATTCTAAAATACACTAGACATATAAATATTTTGGGTTTTATTATGTTTACTCTTATGTAAAAAATCATATATTAATGTTAAATAATGAGAGGGTTCTTATAACTTCTCAAGGTCCACCAAAACACCTTCACCTACGATAATGTGACCCAATAAATGTACAAAATAGATCCATAACTGGCATATAGATATACTAACCTATAGTAGATTCTCTCATAGAGTACTCAGGATGATGTCAAGATGTTGGGAATTTTCATCATTAGTTTTAGAGAACAGTAATATGTTATCCAAATACACTACCACAAAATGATCTAGGTATGGGTTGAATATTCTATTCATCAAGACCATAAACACTTCCAGAGTGTTCATTTTCCCAAATGAAAACATGAATAACTCATATAGGCTATATCTAGATCTAAAATATTTTTTTTATATCATAATATTATACTCTCAAATGACGAATTTAAAATCTCAATTCTATATTAGAGTACACACTAGCTCCTCTAAATTGGTCAATGAGATATTCATTACGTGAAAGTGGATATTATATCATCATTATCATATGGTTCAATTTTGAGAAGAGATTCCCATAGAGAGACATTCTAGTAGATAAAAATCTTTTCAATCTAAAATTCTTGTTTATTATTTAATTATTTAATCTATGTTGATTATTTTTAATAAGGTGTAAGAGAAACTGGATTACCCCCAACATGAGCTTAATTTTAAATTCCACTGCTCTCTTAGGTGGAATCCCTGAGAATTTTTCAATTTACAAAACCAAGATTGTATCCATTATGGGTGGAAATACATCTTTTTTTACACCCACATCATCTAACATAAGAATTTCAACCTGGGAGATGACCTCTCCCTGTTGATGATGAATTTCCCCCACACTAAACATCATTATTTTAAACTATCCATACCCAAGAACTACTCAATGTCTGACTTGTCATGTATATAAATATCCCATAGTAATCAATACCCCCAACACTGAGAGAACAACATTTTCATAAACAAATTCCCCTTATCCATACTCCTACTGTTGTATTTATCAACATATACTTACTCATAAACAAAATTTAAACACTAAAACCATTCTCAAGTTGTGTAGATAAAAATTAATGAGGTAAAAAAGTATAAAATAAGGCATTAGTAAAAATATAATCTATAGGAATAATACCACTAACTGTCAATGGTCTATCGTTACTCTCCACAATTATAGGATGAATTGCATGAAACTATCCAACCTTTCTTCCCTATGAGGCAGTGTGAGTTCCTTGAGAAAAAACACTCTTCTTATACTGGTGATATTTCCCATATATATCTTGTACACTGACTCAACCACCATAACTAGTGGAAGTCCAAATATTAGACTGGTATGAGGTAGAAGATCCCCATACATCACTCTGATCCTACCCATATCATCTACCAAAACCCTCAGGTTTAGGTTTTTTCAAATTCTTCTAAATTTTACCCATCCTTATGCATGGTCTACACTCCACTAGTGGTGTGGGACACATGCAATGAAAATTTCTCAAACAACCAATATGGTGGTAGTTTATAGGGTTTCTAAAACACACAACAGATCCTTCTTCTAGGAAACTCTATATTATTTCCCCCTAATTAAAATTTTTAATTTAATGATTCCTACTCTAGAAATACATACCTCCAGGTTATCTGATTGAAACCAACTATATTTCGGTGGAATCCTCATTCATTCCCCCCTCAGATATAAGAGCCAAATTCACCACATCATATATCTCCATCCACCTAATGATGTTAACATCATACATAATATCACATAAATTATCATCATAAAACCATGATGCTTCTATTTTATCATCCCATGTCAACACTGGTAAAATGTTCTTTAAAATAGTAAAGCTTCTTGTATAATCATTAATGGATATTCTCCCCTGGGTCAAACTCATGATCTCGGCTACATATCCTTCCAGAGTGTCTAAGCATAGAAGTTCTCAATTAATTTCTCATCAAATATCATCAAATCCATATTTCCCACCTTTATATTCAATGTCTTGATGTCTCATAGACTCTTCACATGACCATGTAACATATAATATTCCAATTTTACTCTCTTTATAGAAGTATTCCCCATGTTGTCAAGCATTATCTGTTCATACTCATTCCATTACTCAGTTACCATATGTCCATGATTTTTGGTGAATTCTTGAAGGAGTTATAATTGGAAATCCATTTTCAAGATAGATATACTCTTAAAAACCTTCCCTATGTGTCTTTCCATACAATTCATAATCTAAGAGAAGTTCTCATGGAACTAAAATACAACTTCCTCACCCAGAACAATTAGTGCATCATGTTCCACTATTGTAGGATCATTCCTAACCCTATCCTTCTACCTTCCAATAAACTTGTGTCATCACTGTGGAATATATCTACAATTCAAAAAATGAATATTATGAAAAAAACACACCATTAAAATTTTTTAACAAGAGGGGTTCCAATAAATCCATAGCAACTCATCCCCTATTTCCTACCACATAATAAAAACTAAAGAGATATAACCATCTTGCATCTAGGACATCAACAAAAGGGTAAAAAATTATCATTATTAATGATTATCTTTAAACACATGGTTTTCATTTAAATTTACATCAATTTACATCATTTTAAATATTCAAATTCATATTAGGAACTTTTTTTAAATTAATTTCACCAAAAAATAAAAAAATTCATTTTTGGAAACATTCCCATAAAATTATTTTCCCTGTGTGTGTAAAAATGATACATGTTACAATACTTAACAAGTTCATAGAATGATGTGTTCAATGTAATCTATATTTTCATACTAGTTCACAAGTAAATAAAATAGAAAATCTCATCAAAATATGAACATCACACAACAAGTGCATAAATTTATGTGAAGAAACACCCAACTATAATGACAGACATCAATAACAACATACTACCCATGGGTACTTGGATTTTACCGCCAAACATGGGTTATTTACTCCCAAACACAAGATCTTAAAAAATTACTAACTCATAATATCCTTATGTCTACCATTCCCAAAAATTATGGAAAAATTAAAATAATTGAAAACTACCCCTGATATATCATTGTGACATCCCATCTTGGGTGAAAAACATCAATGTCCTTATCTGAATGATCACAGACATCAATAAAAATACCCCATATGATAGAGGATACCGACTATCATTAAGGGAATAAAATATAACATGGGGGAGATAACTAACTCTTTATCAAATAATAACAATAGTAATAAAACTAATAAATATCCAAATGACCATAACTAATTAGAGACATAATACAAAAATTAATATAAACCAATATCACAAAATATACCAAAATCGGAAAACCATATCCAAACTAATGAATTATATATTTCATTATAATATATATCAGGTTTCAAATGAAAAACCCAAAATAAGAAAGATGATAAAAATTCCTAGGTGGATCCTAACACCATATTCGACTCCCTCATCCATGCTCCACCATAACTTATCTATCTATCATAGGACACTTTCCCTTCTTATGTCCAAAAAAATAGAAAGTCTACCTCAGTACTAATTAGGAATCCTGAGTTGAGTGTGATTAAAAATACACATGCCACCAAAAATGATTTCTAAAAAACAATCCTTATATAATTTTGTATGTAGTGTATCAAGAATAATGTACAAGTGATAATGTAATCTTATTACCTATTCAATTATTTTTTACATAACCACATAAATTATCCTGGTTCATGATGACACACAAACTATTAATACCTGATATGGACCATACTGTATTACGAACCATAAAAAACATGATAAAAAATTTCATTCCATTATGAAGATAAAATTTATAATTCCATTAAAATATTTCATATTAACAATGGAATCCTAATGTAGTAGTATGGGAACCTTTGGGGATTTGGAACAGCAGTCCCTATCCCATAACTCATTAATCACTATGAATACATAAATTTATTAGGGGAATAAATAAGGATTTTGGAACTCTATAGTTATTTGGTGCTACGTTTCCTATACCTCAACTCATTTTAATAATATCAACACAACCCATTGGTGGTTAGAACATTAACATCTTCCATTTATCAAAAAACACACAATTCATAAATCAATACTGTCTATATATTGGCACACCCCATCGGTGTGTACCCCTTACCCAATTTCCATTAAGAAATTATTTCACAATTCCCATTATTATAATTTTCATATCCCTATTATTCATCAGTTCTATAAGAATACTTACACCAATGGTCATTATCAAAACATTTTATAATTCCAATTTCAATTACACAAATTTCAATCCAATTATGTTCACATGGGAAATAAATTATTAGATTAAATTAAGAAATAAATTTCCCAACATGTATATTGTAATTTAAAAATTACGTAAACAAAATTTAAATCAATAAATGTGTAATTTATAATTCGCTCACATACATAATGATCGATGATAAATGTTCTCCAAACCAGAAAACACCAAATTCAAGAGGAAAGACCAATGTCACAATGATAGAAGAGATTTATAACTAGAAAATTGTCCAAATATCAAAAAGATTAATATCACTAAAATCATAAATCAAAACCTGTGTCAGTGGAGGAAAAAAGATTCCTCCACATTCAAAAATAGTGACGAGAGAGTGAAAAATCAAAATAGGGGGTTGTCACATACCAGGAGAGATGAAGATCCATTAATAGAATCATTTATTCTTCTAGAATGGAAACCAGAAAAGAAAAGTATCATAATCAAGAACAAATAAAATTATATAAAAGCAATGAGGATGATTAGGGGTGAATGAACGTTAAAAACATAGTTTTGTTGATTTTTAATTGATTTTTTAGTGAAAATAAACACTCTCTCACTTTGTCTTTTGATGGGGAGGATAATTCAAAAATTTGTGACCCCTAATTGGGCAGCTCATAAAAGGATAAAACTATTAAAACCAAGAGGAATATGGGATAAGAAACCCTTGAAACAATCATTAAATCCCAATAAATCTTCTGTTTCACAAGTTTCTGGTGTTGGGCACACAATTTTGGAAAACTGTGCTATAATCACGCAATACTGAAAACCCATCAAAAAAACATCCAAATTTCACCTATATCTCCAAAAATATCCCCAATAAAAAATAAATGCATTTATGATCATAAAAGGGTAAAATAATACCTTAAAATGAGAATTATTCTTCTCAATAATGGTCAAGATGTTACATCTGGTGAGGCAATGGGGTTTAAACACATGACTGATGGTTGATTAAGGTTTTAAACATACCACTGGCCTATGTGACGCCCAGGTGTATATGAAATTAATTTTTTGTCAAACAAATTGATGAAAATTAATAATTATGATCAAATTGTATTACTTTATTTTTGGTTTAGATAATAAGTTGTTAACCATATTGGTTATGGAAAATATTTATAGGTTGATATAATGTATTTTTCAATGGATCATATGTTTTGTTAAATGTGAATTATAGTAATTCAGGCATTAAAAAATAATTAATAATTTTTATTCATGATATTAATTTGATGATATAACTGATGAACTGGAAATTGGTATAATTATAATTTAAGGATGAAATTGTGTTTATAGAAACATTTGATGTAATAATATTTCCATATATTATTAGGAAGTAAAAAATTTCTCAAAATTAAGAAAATGATACTAGAATAAAATAAAATTGTAATAAATTATTTTTGGTAGAATACATTTCCTTTTAATTCACCATAGATTTTTATTGGTGAGACACTAAACATTCCATTGATCAATCACTTCTTTATGATGAATGGCCTCAATCACTCTTCATAAATATTTCCACATTCCCTCAATTTCTATATCTTCACTTACCAACAATGTTATTATACTTTGAAAACAAGTAATCTATTGTTGCATATGACATAATTACAAACCATTATAATATTATATTATATCTGTATACTTTACAATATATTTACAATAATTTTATTTTATGATATATATTGAAATTCACACAATAACGAGTAAGTTTACATTAAGTGCAACAAAGACTTTCTCTTACATCTTATGTTACATGTAAGACCATTTTTTAGAAAATAATAATATTTTTATTATTTTATAATATAATTATCTACAAGAAGTTTAATTTATAATTTGGAATATTTTTAATAAACATATAACTGAATTTAGGAAAAAACATTTATGCACCTAAAGGAATTATATCATATAAAAAATATTAAAAAATATTAATGAATGAATATGATTGAAATTTATATATTATATATTAAAAAAATTAAATTTATCAAATATGAAATATAGTTATAATATAAAAACAAATCAAATATAACTCATAAAAACCAGGATTTATCTAAAGACCGTTTTACCTCCTTTTAATGGTGAAATTAAAAAAAAATTGAATTATTGTAAATTTGACATGAAAAAATTAAATTAATAATTTAAAATAGGAGTGTCAAAATTATCTTAGGGTGAAATTTTAATTTTTTTAATGATTAATTTTTCTATGAGTATTAAAAAATTTTAAATTTTAATTGAATGCATAATTTTTAACTAAACAATTTATAAGATTAAATTAAATATATAATTATACTTAAATTAAAATTATATCACTTATATATATATTAATACAATTTAGTTAATTGGAATGAGATTTATATTTAATTTAGACATAACAAATTAGAAATCTTTTAAACATTATCACAATAAAACCTAGCTTTCTGATCATATCTACATGATTAAATTTAAATTAATTCATGTCACTCATATGATTTATATTTATAAAAATGGATGAAATATTTTGAAAAATTATAAGTCATAGATTCTATTATGTTCCAAATAAATTTTTACCAAATATATTACTGAAGGAAACTAAACTAATTACAAATTTTAAGGTGTAAATGATATTACTAAATGGATAAACATTAATGTTATGCAGTCAAATGACCATGAAACTTATCCTACACCATTTTTTTTAAATAATATATATAATTTTATTATAAATTTTCAATTATTTTAGGTTCATTATGTATGTTAGACTAACCAATAGTTTTTACATTTTGGTTTTTATAAGAATGTGACTCCTCACCCCTATAATGGGAACTCATCCCCCCTAACGTTTTCATACATATCAAGATATTATGATCAAACAAAAACATCCAAAATCACATATAAAATTCCATCCAGTCACCCTAAAATCATCTCTTGTTTCATAAATCAGAACAAGGAATTCCATTGGTGCTAATAAAAATATGTCTCCCGAAGAAGTTGCAACATAGTTCAATTGGGATTTTTTTTATTTCATTCTCCAAACCATAAATTATTCTGATTTATTGATTAAATAATATCCAAATTATCAGAAAAATAATTATATGTAATTATATTATGGTAATTACCTACAACTAAACACACTTCCATCAAATTGGAAACACAATCATCATTCGTGTGTACGACAGACATCCTCCTCGCGAACCTATGTCATTCATTCTTCCACGTCAATCATTAAATATTGGGTATAATGATGTAATTATAGTTTATATATGATATATAAATATATTATATTTATAATTACATCATTATTTTGGAATTATTATATAACACGTACATTCATGCTTTCCATTTTTTGGGAATACGACAACATTGTTCGTGTGTAAGGAAGACTACCACATTGCTAAGTGATTTGATTTTTTATCACATTAAATGTGATGTATTAAAGAAAATATTAATGATACTATTATATATATATATATTAAATAATAATAATTATTTAATGATAATATATATATTTCAATAAATTTTCAATCAATCTATACAACAATAAAATGGAAGAATCATTCATCCGTAGGTACGACCTACCGTCACCATCAATTGTGAATCCATTTATTATCAATAAATTTCAGGAATTATGATAAATAAATATTTAATTAATATATATTGTATTATAATTATGCTTTACATTCATTAGATGATAAAATATTGATCTAAGTTAAAGGATCAATAAATAATAAGTTAAAACATACCCGAGAAACAAGGAAATCTTCAAACGAAATGATGAAAATAATGATGATTATTAATTAATGATATATAATATGTCATCAAGGAAAATATATGATATCATAAATATCAATATGGTTATCTTAGGTGTAAATAAAATTATTTTAACCATTATACATGAGTGTAAATATCATTCAACCAAAAGGGATCTTATGGTAAGGAATTTCATCTCAATTTCCATTCAGTATGGTATATTGTAATGTTATGGTCCTAGTTTATTTTATATGGTTTATATATATCCCTATTGAATTTTTAGATAATGAATAAAAAATTATTACTTATATTTTATGTTTTATTTGAAGTATTTCATCAATGGGGGTTTGAATTAATAGTTAATATGGGGTAATGAATTTGACAAATCAATTCCTTTTATTGGGTTATATGAGTTACTCAATTTTGGTAATGTTGTATGATTAAGTGTCAATTTTTTTTTGCATAAATATTTTTTTATTTTCAATTATTTAATGAGGATTTATATTTTATAGACCTAATTGATTCATTTATTAATTATCACTTCATCATTAAGTTTATTTTAATGGTTTATTTCATAATTTAATTCTAATTATGATTGCTTATTATTGAATATATGTTGAGGAAAATTACATAAATATTTCCTAATAAACCATTCCATTTTTATACCCTCTAGTTAGTAATGATACTTTTCATGTGATAGTTCCATTTTTATACTCTTTGGTACATATATGCTTCATGAAAATGTAATAATAATATACAACTTTATTTCTCTCTTCAGTCAAAAATCTATTATCTTAAAAAAACATGTTTTCTAAAAATATGTTCAAAATATTACATTTATCCTTTTAAAAATAGTGTATTATATTATATTTTCACCCATTTTTTCATTTTTATAAAATAATACAGAGTAATATTTTCGAAGATTTATAAACTTGTCACCATCCTATTGTTTTTATAATACAAAAGAAATATCATTTCTACATCATATATAATTACCATCCACCATTTATTTTAAGAATCTTTTAAAATTTTACAATTACAAATTTAAAGATAATGTTTGTAAATGTTAATATAAAATAAATTTAGTTTGAAGATGTTTTCCAAAGTGAAAATGACATTTTCCCCATGATTTCGTTAAATATCATTTATTTTATCAATAATGATAGTAACCATCATTCTTACTCAAATGGGAATAAATCATATTGATAATGTCACGACCCGTCCTTAGAGCCCATCCTGTGACTACCCCATGCTCGCCTTCTATAGGCCAAGGGCAGGCGACTAGCACCAACGCGTAAATCCCGGTAAAAAGGGAGGGCATTGCCTTTGAAAAGTAAAGAAACACCATAGAGTAAACAAGTAGTAGAAGTAAACACTAAGTAAAAGCTGATACAAGAGTATGTGCAGAAAAAGTAAATGGGCCAGTGTACAAGCCCAAACTGAATGTAATGTGCAACATGAAAGGGAAAACAACAACTGTAAAGTAAAGTCACAACGCCGAGCTGTCCACTGGAAATCCCACTTAAAGGGTGGGTATAGATTGCTCCACTGCTCCTCGGGTCCCGCCGTCCGCTCCGAGTATGTCCCGCCCAGTGGTCCACCTCCAGGTACCGTCCTGCACTGTAAGCCTCATCCATGATCAATGATGTCCGTCGTCTGCAACCAACACAACGTAGTGCGGGCATAGCCCATGCAGGGGTTTGTATAAGCCACTCAGAAGGGAACCCGAGACCCCCGAAGGTCTCCCAAAATTCACAAAGGATAAACCACAAAGGAAAGATACAATCACGAAGTAACAACCGACACTGCTTAGGTATATGCCCATACATATACCTAAGTTATCAATTTCAATACGCTCCATCATCCGAGCCCATGTACAACCCAGTCCACACAGGAAAGTATATGTATTCCACATAGGAAATCAAAACGTAATCCACACAGGATAGCACAACACAATCCACACAGGAAAGCAAACAGGATTCAACTCACACAGGTATACTTCTTTGAAGACGATAGAGATGATCACTGATCCATCTAAGTCATTGGACCCACAAAGGATCGATAGGTACTAACCCCCGCAATACCCACACACGATCGGTAGGAAACTAACCCCCGCAAAGACCCACACAGGATCTGGCCCACACAGGATCTATAGGCGCTGGCTCACACAAAACCGCTGAGCGCTGACCCACAAAGGATCGGACCCACACAAGATCGGTAGCACTGATCCACATAGGATCGCGGAGTGCTGTATTCGTTGCCGTCGAATCCACTGAGGATCTCTATACAGTCGTCGTCATCACTGTAACAGTCGCAGTCAGCTCTAGGGTTCCCGCAGATAGAAAGCTCGTTCAGGAGGGTCCACTCCATGAGCCGAGAGGATGATACATCAACTGACATATAGTCCAGATTTGATGTATCCAAAAGTTTCGTATCGTCAATAGGAACTCAACATCACAGACGGCGCGTCAATCGGATGCCCGGTCTGAGAGTTTTTGGCTTTTTCGTCCCAGGGGCCCTCTTGGTTTTTAAGGAAAAACCAACCCGACCATACTCCACCTGCATCCAAACCTCGGTCGGAGTATGCCAAAAGTTCCTTCTCACTAAGAGGAATCCAACAAAGTTGGCGGCACATCAATCGGACATCCGTAGCTCAAGATATGAGCATTTTCGCTCCGAGGGCCCGGTTGGTTTTGTGTACGAACCAACCCGACCATACCCAAAGTATTCCAAAATCATGAGTGCGATATACTGAAACAACCACATCTATCCAAGGATCGCTTCGCCGCTGACGACACATCGTTTGGAGTCCCGTAGATCAAGTAATTAGGCAATGACCGAAAAGGTCCGGAAATGGGGGTTTCGGGCCCAGGCTGACCCGGCCAGAGACCCCCCGGTCAGCCCGAACCGGGTCGACCCGCACCCGGGTCCGGGTTGGCCTGGCCTGGCGCGGCCCGGCTCGGCGGCCCGGTCCGGCGACTTGCGTGCTGGTTGGCTACTCGGCCAAAACGGCCGAGCCGTTTTGGCTCGCGCGGGGGGGGGGGGGGGTGAGGATGGCTACCCCCCCAGTTTTCTGTAACCGCAGTCCCTTAATTGGGTCCGCATTTATGTCCGGACGGGGGAATTAATTCCCTCGGCTCCTCCCCATCCGGTCGGCCTGACCTGGCTGGCAGGTTCATTCTCAACGAAACCGGCGATGGCCGGTCCTCTTCCAGCTCCAACGCCGGCGGCCCGGTCCAGCCGCCGGTCACCTTGCTCCACCGCGACCTGGAACCGTCCGCGGCCCTTGTCATCCGGCGCGGCGCGACGGCGCTGCGCCCCTCCGCCGCAACCCCAGTACCGGTCGAGGTATTTTCGGGTGTCTCCGACGCGGCGCGATGGAGTCGCGTCCTTGTATTAATTCGCGGCGCGGCGCGACGGTGTCACGTCCTTGATCTTCTTTCCATAGCGCGGCGCGCCGACTCCACGCATTTCCTTTCGCATGATTCCGTGTGGTGCGACGGCACCACACCTTCCCATACCAAACCAAAAAGGAACCAACATGAAATAAGGAGGGTCAGCCGTGTTTGTGCGGTCCGGTCCCCTCGCGTTATTCAATAACTATTGGTTTTAATCCACGAAGATCGCCAAGTTGGTATTCACGAACAAAATAAATAAATAAAACCCCTACATCAGTTTCAAGAACGGTGCACGTCAACGTGCCGTGGAAGACGAGCGTCGCGGAGGTCGGCCGTCACAGAAAACGAACATCCATTCCGTTGTCCTCGAGGTACGTCTGAAGATAAAACGCCGTTGGAGAAGTTCTTCGCGTTCTTCGGCGGAAATGTTCTTCATTGAAGAACGGTGTTCTTCGTCGGAGTCCGAGGTGTTCTTCATGTTCTTCATCGAAGATGTTCTTCGTTGGAGATGAAGAAGATCTTCACGCTTCCCAAAACCTCTCAATGACAAAACCCTAACAACAAATAAAATAAGCTCCTTTCTTATTTTATTAACACAATAAGCCTTATGAAAATTCAAGGGTTTGAATTTCAAAAACTTACATTTAACTCACCACATTAATTCCATAAGTTAAGTAAACTTAAGTTATCAACATTTAATGGGAGGTGAGAGGGGTTAGAGGATATGAAGCGGTGGGGTTTGTGTGGGCCCCACCACCCTCATAACCTCCCAAGGGCGGTTGGGTGGTTACCCAATTCCATCAAGAACTAAACACTTAGAATAAAAAAATTGTAGAATAATAATAAATTAACTTCCACAATTTTTATCATCCACACCCGTGATAATGCAACTTCGGAACAGGATTTCCTAAGCAATTACCAGCGTTGCGGTTCCATCGGTGCCCTCAGAATTCGATTACGGGCACCAGTTCAAAAGTTATAAATTCCCGCTCGTTCGTTCACTGAACGTACCCGAGATAAACTTCAGATAGAAATTCCGAGCACTCCGGGCCTCGGAATCAAGTGCCGTCTGAAACTTCGTTCTTGTAAAATTCCAAAGAAAATTAAAAAAAAAATCCCTTGAATTTTATGGGTCTTTACATTACTCCCACCTCCGGGCATTACGTACCCGTAAAGATACATCGAAAACTAGGGAAACAAATGAGGGTACTGAGCACGCATCTGAGCCTCCCACTCCCAAGTGATCTGCTGGAGGTTCCCATGCTGCCATCTGATGCGCACTAGAGGAATCCACCGTCCATGTAGGACCTGCTCATATCGATCCTCGATCTCCACCAGGACCTCCGCAAAAGTCTCCCCATCATCAACGTCTAGCTCCCCATGGTCAATGATGTGCGTTGGGTCATGCACGTATCTCCTCAGCTGAGACACGTGGAAGACGTCGTACACCCGGTGCAACTGAGGTTGTAGAGCCAGAGATAAGCCACCTCGCCAATCCTACCGAGGACCTGGAATGGTCCGATGAATCATGGAGACAACATGCCACCTCGGCCAAATCTCTATAATCCACGTCGAGGTGAGACACGCAAAAAGACGTGGTCGCCATCCTCGAACTCTAGTGTCCTCTGCCTCCTTTCAGCATAAGACTTCTGCAGGTTCTGAGCTATCCTCATCCATTCCTGGATGACCTGGACCTTCTCTATCGTGGCCTGGACCATCTCCAGTCCCACAAGTGCTGACTCCCCAGGGTCTGTCCAGCACAAAGGAGATCTACAAGGTCGGTCGTACAACGCCTCGTATGGTGCCATCCTAATGGTGGAGTGGTAGCTGTTGTTGTACGCGAACTCCACCTAGGGTAGGTGGTCCTCCCAGCTGTGACCAAAGTCGAAGACGCATGCGTGGAGCATGTCCTCGAGAGTCTGAATGGTCCTCTCCATCTGACCATCCGTCTGAGGGTGAAAGACTGTGCTCAGATGTAGCTGCATCCCGAACGCCTCCTCCACCCCTTCCATAGTCGGGTAGTAAAATGAGCATCCCGATCAGAGACTATAGATGATGGCACACTGTGAAGCCAAACAATCTCCTGAACTTAAAGTTGTCCCACGCTCTCCACTGAGCCCTGCTCTCTGATGGGTAAGAAGTGTTCCGACTTGGTGAGTCATTCAACAATCACCAAAATGGAGTCGTGACCTCTGGAAGTGTGTGGAAGTCTAGTCACGAAGTATATAGATATTTCATCCCACTTCCACTCCGAAACCTCCAAGGGTTGTACCAAGCCTGCTGGTACCTGATGCTCTGCCTTAACCTGCTGGCTGGTGAGACATCGAGAAACGAACTCTGCCACATCCTTCTTCATGCCTGGCCACCGGTGCTGTCTTTTGAGATCCTGGTACATCTTCGCCACTCCAGGATTTACCGCCAAATTAGAAGTGTGAAACACTCTCAGCACCTCCTCCTGTAAAGAAACTGGTACCAAGGTACGTCCTTTTAAAAGGACGTCATGCTCTGCTCCAAAGGAAAACCATCAGGTGCCTGTCCTGAGGATATATTTTCACACCACATCTCCCAGTCGGTGTCCCCTCACTGTGCCTCTCTGACCCGCTGCAGCAGTGGAGGAGTGACTGTGAGAGACTGAAGGAAGCCTGCTCCATCTCTATCCACAAAGGATATCTGCAAAGCGGATACCTTCTCTGTCACCTCCTCAAATAGCTGAATGCCCATCCTCCTGCTGAGAGAATCGGCTACCACGTTCCCCTTCCCAAGAGTATAGACTATCTCAAAGTCATATTCCTGGAGGATCTCGAGCCATCGCCTCTATCTCAGGTTTAGGTCCTTCTAAGAGAAGATGTACCTGAGACTCTAGTGGTCAGAAAAGACTGTAAAGTGCTTGGCCATCTGATAGTGTCACCACGTCTTCAGGGCGAAGACCACTGCTGCTAACTCTAGGTCATGGGTAGCGTAATTATGCTCATTATTCCTCAACTGACATGATCCATAGGCAATCGCTGCCCGCTCTTGCATCAGTACACAACCGAGTCCGGTCCCTAATGCATCGTAGTTGACTACGTACCTTAATCCCTCCTCAGGCAACCTCAAGATAGGTGCGCTGGTCAATATCTGTCTCAGCTCTTGGAAGATCTGCTGACATCTATCTGAACACAAGAAGGGTTTACCCTTCTTCGTCAAAACTGAGAGTTGTGCCGCAACTCTGGAGAAGTCTGGCACAAATCTTCGGTAGTATCCAGTTAGACCCAAGAAACTCCGCACCTCTGTCACGCTCCTGGGTGGCTCCCAAGCTAACACTGCCTCGATCTTTGCAAGATCCACTGCAACTCTTGCCTCATAAATGATGTGTCCCAAGAATTGGACCTCACGTATCCAGAACTGACACTTCGTGAGCTTGCCATAAAGCTGGTGCTCTCAGAGTGTGTCTAGTACAACCCGTAAGTGGTAGGCATGCTCCTCCTTAGTCGTCGAGTAATCAAAATGTCGTCGATGAAGACCAAACAAATCGATCGAGGTATGGCTGAAAGATCATGTTCATGAGGGCCATGAACACTGATGGAGCATTGGTTACACCGAATGGCATAACCAAGAACTCATAGTGGCCATACCGACATCTGAAGGCCGTATTCTTCACGTCTTCGTCTCAAACTCTGAGCTGATGATAGCCTGGCCTGAAGTCTATCTTTGAGAACAACCATGCTACCTTGAGCTGATCGAAGAGGTCATCAATCCACGGTAGTGGATACTTTTTCCTCACTGTCACCTGGTTCAGGTGACGATTGTCGACACAAAGTCGCAAGCATCCGTCTTCCTTCTTGGCGAACAAAATCAGGGAAGCCCAGGGTGAAACACTAGGTCGGATGAACCCCTTTCCCTGTAAGTCCTCCAACTGTACCCGTAGCTCTCGAAGCTCAGTGGGGGCCATCGGATATGCTGGAGTCGATATCGGGGCTGTTCCGGGGTACATGTCAATATAAAAGTCTACCTCTCTGCGAGGAGGTAGCCTTGGAACGTCATCGGGGAAAACGTCCGAAAACTGATCCACCACTTCAGGAAAACCAGGACTCTACACGTCAACTACTCCTAGGATGAGGCTAGCCAACTGATGAGTGATGGGCTGTCCTCTCCTCTGTGAGAGTCCATCCTGTGCTGCAAAGGCTCCCTTCTCACTAGTGAAGGTGAACCTGCTCCCGTCGGTGAGTACACATCGCACCTTGCGCCTAAAACAGTCAATCTGTGCATGGACCGTAGACAACCAATCCATGCCGAAGATGACGTCGTAAGGCCTCAACACCGCTACAAGAAGATCCCAGCCGACGCTCTCACCTCCTAGAGTAAGCTCACACTGTCGGCACCAGTGCGTAATCATCGAGTCTTCTCCTGTAGGAGTCTCTAGCCGTAAGGATCGAGCCAACAGCTCTGTCGGAATCTCCGAGCTCCGAACAGGGGAAGCGGCTATGAAAGAGTGACTCGCTCTTGTGTATATAAGTACTAGAGCAAGGGTGGAATAGACACAGATAGTACCTCGAATCATCTCGGGTGCACCGTGCTCATAGGCCTCTGCTGCCTGGAGCTGTGCCTGTCTCTGCCCGCCAGCTCCCTGTGGTCGGGGTGGAACTCCTGCTGGTGTTGGTGGTAGAGCCTCAATGCGTCCCCCACCACCTGCTGCTCGGCCAGCTCCTCTGCCTCACTTGACTCCTCCCTACGGACCGCCACGGTCGACCCTCTTCCTCTGCCTCAGTGGTCCCTCAACCATCTGCTGCTCCTCGGCACGGCGGGCCGGGAAATCACGAGCCATATGGCCCTACCCGCAGCACGAGTAGCATTGTCTACCTCTCGAAAGACTGGCTCTGCACTATGTGCCCCGCACTGCTGAGCCAGTGTCCTGAGGTCGTCTTCCTGAGGGTCTGGTCTGCCTGGACCCAAGAGTCATTGGTCGACTGCCTACTGTAGAAGACTCTGCTACGTGCCGTCCTGCAGTGGGTCTCGGCGCTGGTGTAGACTCAGCAAGAAAGCTCTCAATCAAAAGGGCCCGCTCCAGTACTCTTGTCTGAGTCTGAATGTTGAGGGAGATCAGCAATTCCCTGATCTCGTGTCTCAATCCCTGCTCAAAGGTCCGGGCCTAGAAGAATGGATCCCGTACCATGTCTGTAGAGTAGCGCAAGAGATCGGTAAATATTGCCGAGTACTGGGCGACCGTCATGCTGCCCTGCCGCAGCTGAAGAAGCTCCTGGATGTGCACCGCACGGAGGGTGGCTGGGACGAACTCCGAGCAGAAGAGGCTCTCAAAATCCATCTAGAGAAGAGATTCCTCATCGTGCACCTGGAGCGTCAAGCTCCACAATCTGCCTGCTGCTGCGTGCAGTAGGCTCGCTGCGGGGATCACCATGAGGTCTTCTGGTGTCCTCACTAACCTGAAAACTCTCACCACTACCTCCAGCCAGTCCTCGGCTGCCTGGGGGTCCGTCTCCCCGCGGAACCTGGTCAGTCGCTGGCGCTGGAACTCATGCAGTGCACTAAGGTGATGTGCATCATCAGCGGCTAGTGCTGGAAGCTTCGATGGCTCGGCGGGTAAAGCTACCGTCGGTGCCACTGCTGACCAAGAGCCCTGTACCGAGGCCTCATCGCTCGGTGGGCTGTTGTCACGCTCGACTCTCGGAACCCTAGATGACTGCCGTCGTGGGGCTATCCTGAAAAGAAAATAGGTGTGCCACGGTCAGAACAGTATACCTGGTGAGCTAATACAAAGTAATCACATTGAAAACTTGAAACACACACGCAATCAATGTTTTTGTGCATTATGTCGGAAATCAGAAGTCAGGGTCCTAGTGTACGGATACGTCGGCTGCCGCACCAACACTGGACTCCCTAGACTGATAACCACACTCAATATTCTAAACACTATTGCTTTACACAGGATCGGTAGGAAACTAATTCCCGTAAAGACCCACACAGGATCGGTAGGAAACTAACCCCCGCAAAGACCCACACAGGATCGGACCCACACAGGATCTGTAGGCGCTGGCTCACACAGAACCGCTGAGCGCTGACCCACACAGGATCAGACCCAGACGGGATTGGTAGCACTGATCCACATAGGATCGCTTAGTGCTATAGTCGTCACCATCGAATCCACTGAGGATCTCTGTACAGTCGTCGTCGTCACAGTAGCAGTCGCAGCCAGCTCTAGGGTTCCCGCACACAGCAAGCTCGTTCGGGAGGGTCCGCTCCATGAGCTGAGAGGCTGATACATCAACTGACACATAGTCCAGAGTTGATGTATCCAAAAGTTCTGTATCATCAACAGGAACTCAACGTCGCAGACGGCGCGTCAATCGGACGCCCGGTCTGAGAGTTATTGGCTTTTTCGTCCCAGGGGCCCGGTTGGGTTTTAAGAGAAAACCAACCCGACCGTACTCCACCTATGTCCAAACCTCGGGAAAGTATGCCAAAATATCCGTCTCACTAAGAGGAATCCAAAAAAGTTGACGGCACGTCAGTCGGACGTCCGTAGCTCAAGATATGAGTGTTTCCGCTCCGAGGGCCCGGTTGGTTTCGTGTACGAACCAACCCGGCCGTACCCAAAGTATTCTGAAACCTTGATTTTGATATACCAAAACGACCGTCTCGATCCGAGGATTGCATTCCGCTGAAGGCGTGTCGTTTGGAGGCCCGTATCTCATGTTATGAGCAAATGACCGAAAAGGACTGGAAACGGGGGTTTCGGGCCCTAACTGACCCGGCCCGAGACCCCCCAGTCGGCATGAACCGGGTCGACCCGCCCCGGGTCCGGGTTGGCACGGCCTGGCGCAGCCTGGCCCGGTCCGGCGACCCACGCGCTGGTCGGCTGCTCGGCCAAAACGGTCGAGCGATTTTGGCTCACGGGGGGGGGGGCACTGCCCCCCCGGATTTCTATAACCGTAGCCCATTAATTGGGGCTGAATTTATGTCCGGCTGGGGGAATTAATTCCCCTGGCTCATCCCCGTCCGGCCGGCCCGACCTGGCCGGCCAGTTCCTGCTCAACGGGATAGGCGATGGCTGGTCCCATTCCAGCTCCGACGTCGGCAGCCTAGTCCGGCCGCCGGTCACCTTGCTCCACCGCGGCCCGGAACTCGCCGCGACCCTTGTCGTCCATCGCCGTGCAACGGCGCCGTGCCCCTCCGCCGCGGCCCTGATACCGACCGCAGTATTTTCGGGTTTCTCCTACGCGGCACGATGGCATCGCGTCCTTATATTAATTAGCAGCGCGGCGCGATGGTGTCGCGTCCTTGAACTTCTTTCCATGGCGCAGCGCGATGGCGCCAAACATTTCCTTTCGCATGATTCCGCGTGGTGCGACGACACCACGCCTTCCCGTATCAAACCACAAAGGAACCAACATGAAATAAGGAGGAGGGTCAGCCGTGTTTGTGCGGTCCGGCCCCCTCGCATTATTCTATAACTATTGGTTTTAATCCATGAAGATCGTCAAGTTGGTATTCACGAACAAAATAAATAAATAAAACCCGTACATCGGTTTCAAGAACGGTGCACGTCAACGTGCCGCGGAAGACGAGCGTCGCGGAGGTCAGGTGTCGCGGAAAACGAATGTTGATTCCGTTGTCGTCGAGGTGCGTCCAAAGAGAAAACGTCGTTGGAGAAGTTCTCCACGTTCTTCGGCGGAGATGTTCTTCGTTGAAGAACGGTGTTCTTCGTCAGAGTCCGAGGTGTTCTTCATGTTCTTCGTCAAAGATATTCTTCGTTGGAGATGAAGATGATCTTCACACTTCCCAAAACCTTTCAACGACAAAACTCTTACAACAAATAAAATAATCTCCTTTCTTATTTTATTATCACACCTAGCCTTATGAAAATTCAAGGGTTTGAATTTCAAAAATTTACATTTTACTCACCACATTAATTCCATAAGGCAAGTAAACTTAATTTATCAACATTTAATGGGAGTTGAGATGGGTTAGAGGATATGAAGGTGTGGGGTTCGTGTGGGCCCCCGCACCCTCATAACCTCCAAAGGGAGGTTGGGTGGTTTCCCAACTTCCATCAAGAACTAAATACATAGTATAAAAAAATTGTAGAATAATAATAAATTAACTTCCACAATTTTTATCATCCACACCCATGAAAACGGAACTCCGAAATAGGAATTCCTAAGCAATTACCGGCGTTGCGGTTCCATCAGTTCCCTCGGAATTCGATTCCAGGAAACGGTTCAAAAGTTAGAAATTCCCACTCGTTCGTTCACTGAAGGTACCCGAGCTAAACTTTGGATTGAAATTCTAAGCACTCCAGGCCTCGGAATCAAGTGTCGTCTAAAACTGAGTTCTTGTAAAATTCCAAAGAAAATTAAGAAAAAGTATTCCCTTGAATTTTACAGGTCTTTACAGATAACCTCTTTATTTTTCCTTAGGACTGATTATTATTTTTGTGGCCAAGGATTTTATTAGCATTCACTTACATCAATCATTTTTGTAATCATTTACTTCCCCATGAAATATTCATTTTCCTATGATCATTGGACATTAAATTCATCTATTTAACCAGATCATTTATCAGAAATATTATTATTTCCACATCAATAAACTATTTATACATATAATGTTTTTATTTAATTTCATTTTATTATCAATGGAAATATTGATAATTTTTTTCCTTTACTCAATACAGATATTCAATAAGGCACATTTATTCGGATTTTATTGACTACTCAATAAATAAGGAATGACTTGTACATTATAACATTGGTTAGGGACCATTTCAATTATGACGCTAGATAAATCAATAGTATCCTTAGATGAAATCATTTAGAAAAAAACACTTCACATTTTTTACATGATTTTTTAAACATTTTTTAGGTCAGATCTTGAGAGTATCTATATTGTGGTTAGATCGTGAGAGTATCTATATTGAGGATTGATATTTATAGTTTATATGTACATCATTATGAAATGAATCATTATTTTTATTCCATATGATTATTTTATTATTTATAATATTTATAGTCATGTTTGAAGCTCATGTGATTATTTTTATAGAATTAGTTGATCATATTTTATTCTTTCCATTTTTATGCTCTATCTAGTTATTTAGTGGCATGTGTGCTATGCTATTAATCATACCATGTTTATTATACTCATTTATTCATTATTTATTCCATTTTACATTACCCTTAATGATCATTTGAGCTTATACATATTTTATTTAATTTCCCTAGGATTCCATGATGTGTACTAATAAAAATATGTAAGGTTTCTCTTTATAGAATAAAGTTATTCTAAAAAAATATTTATGTTTTAATTTGTGTGTTCATTTGAAATATGAGAATCTTGCATCATTAAAATTTATAATGACTACAAAACTATTCAGTTATTTAGATGATATTTCGTTTTATATTATGATAAATTATTGGTAGAATGAAACTTCTCTACAATCATTGTGGTTTTAGTTTCTATATGAGTAGATTACATGTCCGATACTGGCCTTTAGGTTGGCATAATGTAAGAGACAATGAACAAGTAGAATAAATTCCTAAAAATTAGGAGTATTAGACTTATACAATTAGAGTTCACCTGAAATTGAAATAAATAATGATTGGAAGGAAACAAGGAAATTTAATCTCCAAAATCTTTCAGAATCAATGCAAACAAATTTGATTCAGGAAATAGATGATGTAGATCCATCAAAATCACAATATATTAGAGGTTTGTCAAGAGCTCTTACTAATGAATAAGGGAGGAAAAAATTCATATGTGTGAGTATAAGGGTGTTTATTTTGTGAAATTACATAGCATCAACAATTTTAAAATGGTTCTGGATCCCATCATCTAGTCAATGGGCTCCTAACAGCTATTTGGTGGCTCCAACAGCCATATTAGGCCATTGTCTATTCCATCAACTAGTCGGTGGACCCATACTAGCTGTTCAGTCACATTGTAGTTTCATAGATACTAGATTACACTAACAACTAATAAATTTATGTATCCTATAGACCATAGAACACCCATAAATCCTCCTCTATACCATGAAACATGACCTACTATAGTTTGGTCATAGAAATTATCAAATCCCATAACTTTATAAAATGAAAACTTTTTAAAATCTCCCCACATTATATAACTCATCCATAAGTGGTATCTCTATGTTTCATCAATCCCCACCACAAATTCCCCTCAAACTTTCCAATATCCCCCCATTGGGTGTAAAAATTCTGTCTTATGAACATGATGATGACCCACCATGGTGACTCTCCCAATTACACATAGTGACCCCCATCAAAATCAAATGTCATAAGACATAAATATGAATATGACCTCTTCCTACCGTAGGTATTTATCAAGAGTTACTAAGACCAATAGATAATTCACATAGGTCTCCTAAATGGTTCTAGACAAATACATCACTAATCCACCAACCAAAAATTTTTTATTATCAGGCCAACCCACTTTAAACCATCTACACCATTGAAAAACATACCAACCCGTGGATCATTACATCAATTATTTCAACATATTCCACATAGATGTCCAGATTTTGTTGTGTTCACAAATTCCATTGACCTCCAATTTCACATCTCAATTGTTGTTGCAATTGGAAAATACGATCTTGGTGTCACATGACCATTTTTTAGAACCCACATTTACACTCATGTGAAAATTTATAAGATATATAATTAACTCTAAATCTATTTTGATATGTTACCCCTCAGATCTAAAAATTCATAGACTGCATCACTCTACCTATATGTATCATAATGATCACCCCTTATCATATACATTAATCATCACCATACATCTAAAACTGACCAAAATACAACCACACAAGTTTTACACAAAATATAATTAGATGACACTCATATGTGGGATCCTTCTTCCTTATTATATTTAACTCGGCCGCTTATACCTAAAAGGCATCATGAAAGTAAATCCAACACCAGGTTGATTCCACAATCAAGTTATCACATACCTCTGCAGACACTATACAGAATGAGTTCCAAATGATGCAACCATCGATGGTGGTCTCCCAACCATAGGAGATTTCTCATTCCTCACAAGGGAGAATGATATTACATTTTATGCACAATCATACAAACATCATCTTTCAATATCCCTATTCAATTTATCTAAATAATCCATCAACATGATTTCATCTCAAATGTACAATAAAATCCTAATGTTTCATGACATTTCATCCCAATACTATTGATAAACCATCACATCAGACTTTGTTATAAAGGGCATACTATAAGGTGAAAAAACATTCCCACCACCACAAGAAAATCATGTTCATCCAGATATGGGCCCTACCTAGACTGGGTAAAATCTCCACATATACATCAATGACCATATCATAGTAGTTGAGGCACTATATTTCTTTTAAAGCCACCATACCATGAGAATCAAAATTCCACAAGTCTTATGGTTACCACACCACAAGACATAATTTTCACAAGAGATCACAAGTCACACCCATTTTAGATGAAAGTCACTACCACATTGAGGGATTCTCGATCCCATAACTAGGCCACCATTTCATATAGAGACATAATATCATGAACAATAGATAACATGATGTGTTACCTTCCAAGGAATATACACTTGGTCATACCATAGAGCAACTTTTACTTTATCTACAATACACCGAAACCTCAAGTATGTACTCCCTCATTCCCATATCTAATCAAAGAAGGAATCTCACACCTATACACTCTCATACCATGGAAAACATTTCAATGATATTATTGGTAATCCACAAACTCAATTCACATAGGATAAGAATGATAAAGAGTTTTAGACAACCACCAAAGAATTCATGGATTTCATAAGATCCCAACATAATGAGTCTTTAGGGACCAAACACATATGGTCTATAATAGATTATTTTTGTACCTAGAATGAAAACGAAACCACAATAACCATTAATCCATCATCATTACCTCACATTAGGGGTCACACAACATCTCATCTCATTTCTGTCACCTCATTTATTTCCCAAAATAACTCGTCGACATTTTTCACATGGAATACATAGCCATCTGATTTTTTTAACATCAATATTACAAATACAACGCTAAAATTATGTAGTAACTATCGACCTATGATGTAGATTAGACCAAAACTGCGCTTATGAGATGGTAAAGTAAATACCCATTAAATCATTCATTGTAATGGTCAATATTTCACAATGATAACTAGATAGCCAAACATGCATACATCCCAGCATCACTGTGGTGCATAATATTAGTTGACCAATTAGATCCATAAAACACTTTCCCTAGTCCAAACACCCAATAACCCACATGACCACAAAAACCATTAGTAAAATAATATATCCTAAATCATCTCATTCAAGGATTTAATATTTGTAAGTAGCCTAAGTAACCTAACACCTTCCTATGACACAACATAATCAACCTCCAATGTAGGAATTTCAATAAAACTTGAGATGTTTTCACATTCCCTGCCCACATTAGTTATAACCATATAGGTTCACCATCAAAATATGTACATAAATTCAAATTATCCTTCCCTTCAAAAACAAAAATTAATTGTAACATTATTAATGGGTGTTTTCACGACAACACACAATACATCTTCTAGCCTATTCTAATCATTTTTAGAAGATACAATGAGTAGACCATCAGATAAAGATCTTCTCAATATTGTTTTATATTATGTGTCAACAATACTAGTATAACCCCTCTTTTAGGATACTGTAAAATATCTTATCTATCTCCAAAAGTTGTAATGAAACACCATAGATGTCAGAGATTGTTCTCAGATCACTAATATTTAGATCCACCACTCAACATCACTAGGAAACTCTTAAACAAGAAAATTGATCCTATGGATTAAAATGAGATCATAACTGGACTGCCTTATCCACTCTCAGGAAAAAAAGACACATTAGGTCCAAAAATACCCATAATAGTTAATGATTCATTCCATCCCAGATGTCTCACATCAAATTAATGTCACATTTTGTGCTGTCACAAAATCCCAAATTATACATTCTTAGGATTGGGTCCCATTCAATTCGGTTCCCTATCAGATCATATTTCTTCTCTAATTTATCACTATATATCATTTAAGGTGATATCATGTACAAGTCCCCACAATTTATTTAATCTCACATCATTGGAAACATAATACTCGGCACTCTTAAGAACATAAAATACTATACACAATGTCAATATCACATGCACATATAGTCCACATCACATATGTTGGATTCAGAATTTTTATTTATATTTTTTAATACATTCCATTTTTATTTCCAAAATTACGCTAAAATGAGGCTTCGTTAAATTAAATGTTGAGTACATGTTATTGAAAAAACATAATACAAGTAGTACATGGAATTTTAATGAAAAAATACACATAATAATAAAGATAAAGACCTCACAACATTCATTAATCCACATTAAGGGATGAAAAAATAAAATAACTACACACACATATACGTAAATAACATATAAATTGAATTGGAATCACTATATAGCTGACCCATGTCATAGTCTAGGTAAATATTAATAGGAAATATTCAAAATTATAAGTGAATCCTACGTGCCTTATATTATTCATGAAAACCCACTCTCTTTCAATACTTACCATGAGCTAAAATCCCATAAAAATATCCTCATAATCATGTGTATCACTTAAGAAGAAATAATATCATCAATAAAAGAAAATAACAAAAACATCAATCCCATCCCTTGAAAAACTAATTACCTCATTTTTAGGTTCCCTATTCCCAGAAAAATAGTTATATACCATGTTACAATAATATCCCATCTCCTATATACATTTCCCAAATAGTTATAATTTTTTTTTTCTAATAACAGTTTTTAAAATTTGAATGTAGTGGCTGCTTGACAAGATCCATGACCTGGTTCTCCATATGCCCTTAAAGATGCATCCCAATATGCCAGAGGTTTCCGACTAGTAGTGTGGGTGAAAGATGAAACCATGAGGATACTATACCAATATATTAAGGGATATTA
The DNA here is from genome assembly GCA_963277665.1 of Viscum album. NCBI lineage: Eukaryota > Viridiplantae > Streptophyta > Magnoliopsida > Santalales > Viscaceae > Viscum > Viscum album. The sequence goes on along the minus strand of OY728160.1, from coordinate 1,590,475,529 downwards.
GAAAAATAAATACTAGTAATTAGATAAAATATATATTTAAATTTATAAATAGGCATATATATATATGTTACAAATAATGTACCAACATATTCAATGATATATCAATGAGATACTCCAATACATTCCATGAAAGAATAAAATAATAGAAAATATACTATATGTTAAATAACAAAAGATAAAAGACTAAACAATAAAAAAATGGACGTGAGTCCTAGCCTAGTCCAAAACCCCCATGAATTTTCTTATAAGCACAAAAAATTACCTATCATCAGGTCTCTACCCTGGTCTAGTCCTATGAACATGTAACAACTACATGAGTTCCAAGCACCATATAGGCCCAAGCATAGTGTGAGTAAAACCCAATAGGACACCACTAATGACATCGCTAATTATATAGTCTGAAATCCATGTACATGTGAGGTTCCATAAATAAAGAATGTGATAAAAAAAATAATTATGGTAGATTATCTGGATTTGTGATAACAATTAGGGTTGGTCAATCCTACTTCATAAAGTGTTAGATATATCTGATCTTGATGTAGTATCATGATAACTACAGGAAACCAACAACGGGTACTAATTACTAAATTAGAACCGATCCCAAATTGCATACCTACTTTATCCTGTGTCGATTTATCGTTGAATATGTCATAGTAACAATACCAACCACAGTAAGAACAATGAATATAAAGCGCTCACCCTATAATTCCCTCATTCATGAAGTATCACACTGTATATGTGCACTCATCCTAGAGTTGTGTTGTATTTTAATTGTCCATTCCACCATTCCCCAACACCAGGGTGCAAAAGGAATCTAAGGGAACATCCTAGAAATCCCCAAGAGTTTTATCACTCATACAGACATTACAAACCCACATGAATGTCATGGAATCCATGAATTCATCACATAATTTCCATATAATATGATAAATCATTCTATAATTCCTTAGAATCAAGACTAAAAAAAATATAGGTGTTGATCTGATAATTTACAACATTTTAAAATCATAATTTGTACAGACCCAAATTTCCCATGTAGTTTTTTAAATAGATGGAATTATTACAAGTCGGTGAAAATTGACGGCGACTGATTCTAAGGACAAATGTGCCCGAAATGAATTTCTGAACTTTTTTTCTGGTCCATTAAGTAAACATCTGAGCATTGTTTCATAACTTTTGGAACATTTCTCGGATTAAAATTCTGATGGCACCGTTAAATCCACAACAACCAGATTTGTATAAAGGAGGATTTACATTAACCGTAGTATGTCTGGGAAAAAAGATATGTTTTGGACATTATAGAAGAAATAATATAAAATGAATTTATTCTTTTATTTGGTTTCTAACTTATCCTCCAAATGACAAGTGGAGGTGGGACCAGTGATGTCTCAATCCATTGAATGCATGACCCGCAATTCAATGTAACAGTGATGTTGAGAAAATTCAGAATCATCCAAATTAATGTTCCCCATTAACTCCCCTATTTCGTTACATTCCCTCCCCCTATCCTATATATGTGGAGTTTTGGGAGGGGTATCGACACAACTTTACCATGAAACGATGTGCTGAAGTAGTGCTGAAACACCGAACCCTTAGAGGATGGAGCCGATCCCAACAGGAGGTGATGGTTGACTCCAAACCACCATCCAACGGATGACGTTCAAGTGGCGTCATTGGTAACCGGTTGTGTGAATAAAGAACATGACCCACCATCATGTGCGGACGTCCTCCGACATTTTCTATTATAGGGGGTTAATTCTTTTATGCATTTTAAATATTTTCCTCTTCTCCGTTATTGAATAATATGAAGAACACGGGCCAACTGACTAATGTGTCGGTCTATGATTCATTATTTTTTGTGGGAGGTTTTTGTGGGGTATCTTTTTAGGCTTTTGATTGTGGTTTAATTCAATTGATTATTAAACCCTTAATCCCCCTCATGTTAATGAGCTAACACGGAGGGCGTAGGACTAATGAACCTAACCAGAATATTATTCTATCATGCTATCCTTGCACCTCCATGGAAGACCACCAGTGCAGCGACACCAACTGGCTACATTGGGGATAGTGCGTCAATGCATGCCGCAATAGGAGGCCACAACACAAAGCCACAACTGTCATCGGAGGGGCCGGCACTGACCGACCATGGAGGAGGCATAGGACTGCCACTATGAAGAACACCGAAAGGCCATAGGCCATTTACAAAAACTAGGGGTCTCTCCCCCATTGGAAGCTAGGCTGGAATCCCCTTGCGGGATGCACCACATGCGGGTCGGGCCACCCCCTTTCGGGCTGCGCCTTACGTGGGCTGGGCCGACCCTTTGGGGAGCTGTACCCTATGCAGTTAGAGTGCCACCTTGCAGGCTAGGACGAGCCTACAGCGGCCCAGCCTAGACCAGGTCGGGCCTGGTTTGTCTGACTGGGTCACACCGGACCCATTCCAATCGGGCCCAAAACACTTAAAGTTCCATATCTTTAGAACCAGATGTCCGTTTCACAAACCATTTATGGAATAGGGATTTTTTGATCGAGATGGTATGTAGAGACACGAATCTTGACATACATGGACATAAATTACTTTTTCGGAATACTTAATACATTAGAAAAACAGACACACAAGGACCGTAATAGTTTCGTGTCTTTGGAATCTCGGAATAAAATATTCTAATCGTGGTGAAAGATCTTCAACATCTCCCAATAAAGATCTTCCATTTTTTTCTTACCTAAAACCTTTATTTATATCCTGGGGAAAAGAAAACATCAAAGGGGTGAGCTCAAATGCCCAGTAAGGGTAAACATAGAGAACATAAAACAATCCATAAACATTTGAATGCAAAAACTTGAACATAAAATATAAACATCAAAATCTTGAGCAAAGACATGAATCTTGGAAGTATGTAAGGAATATATCATAAAGGAACATCAATCATGATAAAATATCATGGGAATAAAAAATGTAATTGTGGCATCCATTAAGTACATGTAATGATCCCCATAGTAGCCAAGGCATTGCTGCCAAGACCATCTTAGTGGACAATGTCCCTTTCTGAATCGAGTTCACTCCTCGTTCCAGTCCTGTAATACTGAACTGGATTTACTTACCATTCTATCCATGTATATCTCATGAGATATAAATCTTTACCCAAAGAATTGGAGGGAGATATTGGTCCCACCCATCTCATAATGAAATCATTCTTACATGTGCCACAACATAAACTTAAAACATTCATGATAACCCAAAGAATAAAATGGGTTTCATAAACATCATATCATCATCACATAATCCATATAAAATAAATGGATATTTCATCATAAGAAAATTTAAAGCATGTAAATCATAGAAACATTATACTTGAAACATACACATATGAAATAATTTCATCAAATAAGGAAAATGGTTTTGATAAAACACTTGAAATGAATTCTTGTGGAAAATATCCTTTCTTCTTCAAAATCATTTTCTTTTCAAAAAATGGAAAGTACTTTTAAAAGAAAAGGGTTTTGATGAAAATAATCTTGAAAACTTGTAGAGGAATATTTATGAAAATGAGGCGTTATGAAACCGTAAAAATCCATTCATTCCGTATAAGTTAAAAATAACATTTTTCTCGTACTTTTGTCGGAAATGTCAAAAAGTACCTCGTATGGTAAACAAAAGAAAGATTCATTCCAAACCTTGTGGTAAAAGTCATAAAAGGGTAAAAATGACTTTAAACATACATGTAAGAATACTAAAAATTTTATGAAAACAATTTTAGAAAACATGGACATGGATGATAAACATAACCCCAGTAAATACTTACGCATAAGCAATCTTGGATAAAATGAGATTTGAAAAATTATCCCTTACCTTAGGTTTGATTTGCTTCGTAAGTGTCCGAACCTCCTGTATAATGATTCAAATAATGTTATTGACTTATTACAGAATCATATTCATTGTTATGATATCATATATGTTTCACTTATGACATTATATTACCTCTTCTTTTGTAAATTTCATGTTAAAGAACGTTTTGGGTAAAATCGTTCCATTTGTCGTCCGTGTTTTGACTTGTAATTATTCATAAGTTTACATAGATCATGATTAATCAATTCCAGAATATAAAACATGATTTATATATAATATATATTCAGAATGTACATATATATAATAGATCGATAAATGGAAAGAAATTCACCGATCATGGAGACGGTAGGCCGTACGTACGCATGAACGCTGTTTTCGTTTCCTTATTGAATTGAATGGAATTAAGTAGATGAAATAAATATATATATACATAAATCTAGTAGCATTATTATGTCATATATTTCATTATTAATTATTATATATACTTTATAATCATTCTTTAATGGTTATCATGGAGAGTGAATCTCATCGCGTCATGGAGACGGTATTCCGTACGTACGTATGAGCGATGATATCATTCCCATGACAGTGGAATTATATTAAAGTGTATTTATAATATTAAAGAATCAATATCACATTACAATAATCATATATATTCATTAATTTTACTGTAACACCCCAGATTTTATGAAAAATATTATTTTTAATTTCATTAATGTCTTATGTTGTACGCTACACCAAAAGGAGCTTAAAAAACACGCATCCTTGACTTGCCTTGCATTACACACAATCGCGGCCTTCCTCGATAGCGTGTGTAGTACGCAATACCGAGTTTCACTAAACGACGATATGCTATTAAAATATTATTAAAACTAGCTGTTATGAATAGTAATAACCAATTTTTGAAATTTTGTAAATTTTATTTTTCAAAATGGACTTCATTTCTTCGATTCGGAATATCGAAATTAGCTTAGGGTGAAATTTTGGTACTTTTCGGATAATTTTCATATTCTGATGAATAGTGAAAATTACTAAATTTTAATTAAAAACAACTTTTTTAATAGAAATAATTAATAGTGATAAATTATTAATTTGAGTTTTTTTAAAGTATATTAAGAATATATTTTTACAATTTAATACAATGTAGGTCATTGGATGTAATTTCACATTTAAACTAGTTATAAACCAGTGTCAATCTTTTGATAGTTATTATCTCTTAAAAACACGCTATTTGTTTGGACGACGAGAATTAATTTTTAAATTAGTTAATTTAGCTAATATGTTTTCAATTTGATAAAATAGACATCATTTTTTAATTCATAATATCAAATATAGCTTAGGCCTAATTTTAGTTATTTTTCTGGAAACATTCATTTTTTGATGAATAGTGAAACCACTAAGTGGTAGTTAAAAAAACTGAATTTTTCATAAAACTAAATTTTACCACTTCTATGAGTGTAATTTCAAGAATCTGAGAGACACGGTTGATGTCAGTAAGTAAAATGTTGTTCAATGAGATGAAAATAATTTTTGGTGAATAGTAACTTTTTACTTTTTTTACCACGGTTAAAAGTAAATAGGGTAATTAAGGGTAAAAAAGATATTATTATTACCATAAAACATGTCCTAATTCTATTGGATAAGATTAATTCGACCAATAAAAACCTTAGGAATAAAATATGACCATTCAGGCCCACTTGGATTAGATTAGGACATTTATAATTAATTTATTCAATGAAGGGTTAAAATAGTTAAAATCAATGTTTAATAAGTAACTCATTTTTAATATAGGGTTATACATAAGATAAATTAGACTATAAATATTCATTAGAAAGATACAATGTTTTCCTACATAATTATATTTAATTTTTAATTTTTAGACATTATATAATGTAATTTATTTATGACACAATGATGATGCAATAATTATTTTATTAATGAAATATTGACATAATTGATGTTATAAATACCCAAATAAATGTAATTTGAGACTTTTTATGCATTACACTAATTTTATAGGTTAATATGACATGTTAGTATTGATTTAATTAACTTTTTTAGAACTAATCATTTTTTTATAATTTTCACAAAAATCAATTTCTAAATAGATTCCAAATTGACATAAAATATATTTTAAAACAAATATTATATTATTAATTGTTATTTTATTCCTAAAAATCTAAGGATCGGGCAAATGACTTAGATACAGTTATATATATTAATAATAAACAAATTGGTGTTCGTTTTTCTTGTTATAGTAAGTTTATTAACCTTATAGTGTAAGAACACAACAAGACACGGTAAAAGTAAAATTATCTAACTTAAAGTTAAATATAAATGAAAAGGTCAAAATAGGAACACAAACTTGTCTAAATTCTATTGGAAGAGAGGATTTAGACCCATACCCACCTTAGGTTGTAAATAAATCAATTTGTAGCTATTTAAAACCGAATATGACTTTATAATAAAATAATATTTTTAGTTATTTCAAAGGTGCCCCTCTCCTCCCTTATAAAAGGGATCCTCCTCCCTCTCTTCCTCACACCAGTTTGAGCTTTCAAGCTTGGCCAAACCCTGAAAAATTTTCTTCTCCACTTCCCTAGAAACATCCTAGAGGTCCTGGTCTTCTTCAAATACCAATTTTAGTGCCCTAAGAGGAGGACACAAAGAGGCGCTTCAAAGAAGTGGTAATGTCCGTTACCGATTATTTCAACTTTATTTCTTCTTCCACTTCTTCTTCTTAGGTTATGTCATTATGAAGTAATAGCATAAGTATCACTCATATACTGATATGTTATTATATGTATGAAACAACCCTATTTAACCATCTATCCATCCTACGTAAAATGAAATCACTGCGCGTGCGTACGTACGGAATACCGTCTCCACGTCATGGTGTAATCTATTTTCCACCACCACCTTACATTGATGGGTATAATGTTGTAAATAATAACTATATATGATTAATTTAAATTTATATTTATTATGAAATAGTATACATACACTCCAATACAATTCAATGATCATGAGAACGATATCATCGCTCATGCATACGTACGGAATACCGTCTCCATGATGCGATGAGATTCATTCTCCGCATTAACCATTCATGAATGATTATAAAGTATATATAATAAGTAATCATGAAATATATGAAATAATAATGATACTGGATTTATGTTTATATATATGTATTTCATCTACTTAATTCCATTCAACTCAATAAGCAAACGAAAAAAGCGTTCATGCGTACGTACGGCCTACCGTCTCCATGAACAATGTATTTCTTTCCATCTATTGATCTATTATATATTGTATATTATGAATATATATTATATATAAATCATGTTTTATATTCTGGAATTATGTAATCATTATCTAAGTAATCATATGAATAATTACAAGTCAAAACACAGATGACAAATGAAACGATTTTACCCAAAATGCTCTTTAACATGGAATTTACAAAAGAACGGGTAATATAAAGTCATAAGTGAACCATATATGATATCATAACAATGAGTATGATTCTGGGATAATTCATTGACATTATTTAAATCATTATACAGGAGGTTCGGACACATACGAAGCAAATCATACATAAGGTAAGGCATAAATTTTCAATATCATTTTTATACGAGATTGCTTATACGTAAGTATTTACTGGGGTTACATGTATCATCCATGACCATGTTTTCTAAAAATGCTTTCATAAAATTTTTACCATTCTTCATGGATTTTTAAAGTCATTTTTACCCTTTATTGACTTTTTACCACATTATATGAATGGAATCTTTCCTTTGGTTACCATATACGATACTTTTTGACTTTTCCGACAAAAGTACGAGGAGAATGTTATTTTTAACTTATATGGCTTGAATGGATTTTTACGGTTTCATAACACCACATTTTCAAGAAGCTTACTCTACAATATTGCATGATTATTTTCAAAAAAACCCCGATCTTTTAAAATTGCATGGAATTTTGTGAAAAAAAAATGATTTTAAAGAAGAAAGGATATTTTCCTCATGAATTCATTTCAAGTGTTTTGTCAAAACTATTTTCCATCTAAGATGACATTATTTCATATGTGTACGTTTCAAGTAAAATGTATATATGATTTAAATGGTTTCAATTTTCTTATGATGAAATGATATCAATTGTTCATGGATTATGTTATGATGGCATGATGTTTAAGAATCCCATTTTATTTCATGGGTTATGCTATGATATATGATTTATGATTTTGTGGCACACGAAAGAATGAATTAATTATGAGATGGGTGGGACCTATATCTCCCTCCAATTCATTGGGTAAAGATTTTATATCTCATGAGATAGACATAGCTGGAATGGTAAGTTAATGCGGTTCAGTGTTACAGGACTGAAACGGGGAGTGAACTTGATTCAGAATGGGACTTTGTCCACTAAGATGGTCTTGGCAGCAATGGCTTGGCTACTATGGAAATCATTACATGTGTTTAATGGATGCCACAATTACATGTCTTATTCCCATGCTATTTTATCATTCTTAATTTTTCTTTATGATCTATGCCTTACGTACTTCCATTTTTATGTCATTGCTCAAGCTTTTGATGTTTAAAGATTATGTTCATGTTTTTAAGTTCAAATGAATATAGTATGTTTTATTTTATCAATTCTTACCCATACTGAGCATTTGAGCTCACCCTTTTAATTTTCTCTTTTCCCAAGGATATAAAGAAAGGTTTTAGGTATGAAAAAAAGGGAAGATCTTTATGGGAGATGTTGAAGATCTTTCACATGATTAGAAGATTTAATTCCGAGTTTCCAAATACACTAAACTATTACAGTCCTTCTGTGTCTATTTTTGTTATTTCTTAAGTATTCTTCAAAATTAATGTAATTTCCATGTACGTCATGCTTCGGGTCTCTACATTTACAATTATACCCCTACATGTAAGGTGGTGGTGGAAAATAGATTTCACCACAGCATTGAGACAGTATTCCGTACGTACGCATGTGCAGTGATTTCATTTTCCATAGGATGGATATATGGTGAAATAGGGTTGTTTCATACAGATAATAACATATTAGTATATGAGTTATACTGATGTTATTACTTCATAATGAAACAACCTAAGAAGAAGATGTGGAATAAGAAATAAAGTTGAAAAAATCGGTAACGGACATTACCTCTTCTTCGAAGCGCCTCTTTGAGACCTCCTTTTAGGGCACTAAAATAGTTCTTTGAAGAAGAACAGAACCTCTAGGATGTTTCTAGGGAATTGGAGAGGATAAATTGGCAGGGTTTGGCCAACCTTGAAGGCTCAATGTGGTGTGAGGAAGAGGGGGAGGAGGTGCCCTTTTATAAGGGAGGAGAGGGGCACCTTTGGAAATCTTAAAAATATTAATTTATAATAAATCTAACCCCACTTAAAAACCTCCATAAATTAATCATATTAGAATATTAGATAATATATGGTTGTAATATCATCAACCAATATAATTTAGACATGTTAGGAATTTATTTTAAACATTATCAACTTTATTTATCCTTATTTAATCAATTTTAATTTACATGTGGTAATAAAATTCTAAATTTTAAATTATATCAAATAATTACTTATTTGTTGTGAATTGTCCATAATTGGATACTAAATAACAATTTAGACCATATAAATTTAAATTTATAATTTTTAAATATTTTTGTGATTTTTAAACAATTTTATAATATGTTATTTTTATAAAATAACAATATCATCAATTTTGACACTATTCATTTATTGGAATTTAAATAAAATAAATACAGAAGATATGTTCGAAATAAAATCTTTAATAGATTCATAAAATGTCATATGTATTTATAAAATTAGTGGAGAACATTAAATAGTTCATATATTATTTATTTTATTATTTTTAAAACCATTTATTTGGTTTATCCCTTAATAAAATAAATACTACAACATTTTTTTATAATTATTTAATATACTTATTTGTTGCATAAAAATTAAAAATAAACTCTTATTATGAAGATAAATATATTACCGTTCACAATAATACTTTTACTCAAATTTATCATCTTAAAATCACAATATTTAAATTGCTATATTTATTAAATTATGAAGGTTACAACTTTGGCATCATTTAATATAAAATAATATACGTGTCATAATCGCTTTTATAAGGCTCCAAATGGTGACATATTCAACCATTGGATGATTATTGTTTACATTTACATGACCAATATGTTTTGGTCAGGGTTTTGTGCATTTTATGGTCACTATTAGTTTAATAAAAACTATATTCTTGATTTTTCACTAGATAAACAATTTCTGCATCACAATTGTGTCATAATTAATGATAATTATTTAATCCATAAAAATTATAAATAAATTCATATGATGTAAATAATTTTATTATATTTCTGGATACTACTCATGTTTGAAGTTTCATTAAGTTTATCACTAAATTAAAATTATTATACTTATAAGATTTAAGAGAGTGAAATGTTGTCACTTTTTTAGTTTTAATAATAATTAAATTATTTTCATTGAGAAAAGTCCATTAAATGAATCTAATCAGAACCTTAGGTGATATTGGTCGACCTTTAGTCATCAAATAGAATTTTGGCATGTGTTAGGGAAATTTTATATTATTATATTTACCCTTAATTACCTGATTTACCTTTAACTATGGTAAATAAAATTTACCATAGTAACTATTCATAATTTCCAAAAATAAAAATTAGCCTATTAACATAATTTGGACCCACTTATTCCAAATATGGAATCCATTTTTCAAAATTCAATACAAAAAAGTTGCAGAAATTAAATTAAAATTATTCCCGTTGTCGAAAGTAAACGGGTTTTTGATTAAAACATTGCAAAATATTGAATTGATTTAACCTATGAATTCAAGGTAAAATCAATGATAATGACATAAATTATATTAAATGGTAAAAATATATTCTATTTATACATTAAAACCATTCAATATTATAATTTAACCATATAAAGTATTACGATGAAAAAAGTTGTTTTTAATTAAAATATAGTGTGTTTTTACTATTCATTAAAATATGAAAGTTATCAAAAATATAAAAACATTATCCAATGTAAATTTTTATATAATGATTTAAAATATTAAGTTTATTTTGTATAATTTAACTTATAAACTTCTCAAAAATTATATTTAAAATGGGTGTGCCATCAAAAGGCGGCAAAACTGCAATTTTTTTAAAAATACTTATTTTACCTGAAAAAATTTATTTTGTTCGCATACCATGTTCTAGAAAATGTGTAAGATGAACAATAATGTTATAAAATTCAAAATTTAGTTAATACTATTCATAACATCTAGTTCAAAATAATATTATAATAATATATCGTTGTTTAGTAAAACACGGTATTGCGTATAACACACGCTATCGAGGAAGGTCGTGATTGCGTGTAATGCAAGCCAATTTAGGGTTGCGTTTTGTGAAAGACTCTTTAGTTGTTTCATATAACATAATCCAACAATATTTCATTTATATAGTGAATATGTATATATATACACACTCAATGTTTCATAGAATAACTACTATCAAAATTGTGTGTAACATGATCCAAGAATAGTGTTGCGTATACTGTAAGCTAATACAGCGTTGCGTATAGTACAAGTTAATCATTGTGTAGCATATAAGAGATGATATGAATGATATTAAAAATAATATATCTTATAAAATTTATGGTTGTTACATTCTACCGCCCTTAAAAGGAATTTCTCCCTCGAAATTCGTGGGGGTTATAAATCATTTACTATTCATAGAAACCCACATCGTAAAAAGGAATAATAAATCATAATTTTAAAAACTAAAGTATGAAATTTAAAAATTACCCAATGAAACTCATCACTGGGTTTCTATATAGGATAACATAGGATAATATATGGATATAAAAGATAAATCTAACCATCGAGTTCTGATGGAGAGTGGTAGAGAACATGGCTATGAAAAATCCATCAATAACAAAGCCATAGATTTTTGACGATCTAAGGTACCATCAGATTCATCGAATATAAGGGCACTGGGACAACATTTTTGGTTTTCAAGATCATTTCCCTAAAGATGATGAAATTGGAATTAGAAGAAATACTTTCGTGATTTTGGTACAGTCTCACCAATAGTCGTTATTTGGACAATTTCCACTTCATCTCTTAAATAAATGAAATTGAATTTGTCATTCGTGAAGTGTTATAAGATCATGTGATAGAATGATGGGTCATTCCATCTATATTAAACAAAAGGTTATAAAATTTATCAAAAATACATAAGTCCATCTATATTGAGATTAATCATATATGGTTCCTAATATGGTCTTATACTTCATATATCATACTGCTTAATATAATAAAACTAGTTTCTACTAAACAGGGACTTCTTGTAGGCTAGTGGTAGGCAATAAAGGCCAGTCGAACTTCGGTTGGGGGTTCTATTCCCACAGCCTTGTCTGACGCGATGAGTTGTCGCCCATCCTGCAGGTTGTCCTTTTTCTAAAACTATATTACTATAACATCCCATCAATAATATTGAAAAGAACTTCTATCCTTAAACAATAATAACTTATGTTGAACATAATCCATTCCAATATTTAGGCTTATCCATAATATTGCAGTCCACTTTCATATTAAAGTGAAAACGATTACCAGAGATTTCATATAACAAGAATGTTAATACCATTGTTGATCCCCATATATCATAAGATATGTCTTGTTGGTCACATTCCAAACATTCGAAGGCATTAATCATGTATTCTCTTGAAAAATGAATACCCATTAAATCTTAGTGAAAATATGAGTGCTGTCAAAAGTTAACTCTTTCCACATACCAAAACCCCAAAATTCTTTATACTCAAACCATGATATAATTATTTTCTTATATCAGTCATGAGCTCATGAATACTGTCAAACATTTCATTTTCTCCTTATCACTTCATTATGCACATATAATCTTCTTTCCAAAAATATCTCAATCACATTCCATGGTTACTGGTACCATAAAATTATTGAAAACCACAACAGATCAATACATAAATATTCCAATATTCCATGATACTATATACAACATTATTTTGGAATCCCATTACATAAACACTTAATCATTACACCACATCATTGTCATATTCAACATCTCCAATAGTGACCACATTTGACTTCCCTTTTCCTTTTCTTTAAGTGGTTCCTCATGTCGATAATCACTAACCCTTGGATTAGGGAATTTATTAGTATAATTCCCCATTTCCTTGCACTTGAAGCATTGAGGTGTTGGTGGTGAGTTCTCTACAGTCTTTTCTTTATTAACATCATTAGAAACCCTTTTTACATTACGTCGACACTCAGTTACTCAATGACCTTCTTTTCCACACTTAAAACATTTTCTAGTCCCTTTAAGACAATCTACACCATGCTTCTTTCCACACTTGGAGCATATGGAAACATTCATCTTCATTTCACAATTATTATGAGATTTCTCCTTGAACTCCATTTTTCGTTTCTTGTCAAAACTATGAGATTGATAAGTAACACCAACTTCCATTTCTACCTTGATAGCACAATGCACAATTTCCTCATAGCTACCGAAGTCTCTTATAGCTAATGCCATTCAATGATTTGGTTTTAAGCCACTGAAGAATTGATCAACTTTACTTTCAGGTTGCATGATAAACCCAGATGCATACCATGAAAGCCTTGTAAAATTTGATTCGTATACACCAAAATATTAATCATCCTTTTGATTTAGTTCAAGAAACTATTTCTCCATATTTTCTTGAAGAATATGAGGGAAATAATTATTGAAAAATAATTTATTGATCTCGTCCCATTCCATGGACTCAATTTCATCTCTTGGCATCATATTCTTGATAAGATTCTACCATTGATCTGCTTCACCTTCCAAACGATATACTGCTAAGACGAATTTATCATGTTTAGAACATTGAAGTACTGAAAATATCTTTTCAGTGGTACTGGTTGATTTTTCAGCAACAAGTGAATCAGAAGACCCACTGAAAGAAGGTGTACGTTGCCTCATAATGTACTCAATAGATTATTTTTCCCTTCTCTGCTCATTTGGAAGTTCAGAATGATTAATAGCTTGTGTAAGTATAGCAATAAGATTTTTTACCCCATCTCCCATAACATTTGTTTGTTTAGGAGGAAAATCATTTCATTGTCCATTACATTGATCAACACGGTTCCTTTGGGTTCCAACAATCGTCTAAAACCCAAAAAGAATAGTGTGAGAGGCAAAAATCTTGCTAGGAAAAACAACATAATAAAGGGTGAGTACCATCAATATCTAATATATTAGGTTTAATTCTAATATCGTTACCGTAATTCTAGGACTATAACCTATACTTATACTTAACCTTGGGGACATCCCTAGACATACCTTAGAAATATCTCTAGGGATCTCACTAAAGTTCTCGCATCCTAGTTTCCAAAGGTTGACTAAACCTTTCCTCTGATACCAACTGTAGAGACCCAAAGCATGAAGTACATGGACATTACATTAATTTTGCGGAATACTTAATACATAAGAAAAACAGACACACAAGGACCGTAATTGTTTAGTGTCTTTGGAAACTCGGAATAAAATCTTTTAATCGTGGTGAAAGATATTCAACATCTCCCAATAATGATCTTCCCATTTTTTTACCTAAAACTTTAGTTTATATCCTGGGGAAAAGACAACATAAAAGGGGTGGGCTCAAATGCCCAGTAAGGGTAAACATAGACAACATAAAATAATCCATAAACATTTGATTGCAAAAACTTGAACATAAAATCTAAACATCAAAATCATGAGAAAAGACATGAATCTTGGAAGTACGTAAGTCATATATTATAAGGGAACATCAATCATGATAAAATATCATGGGAATAAAAAATGTAATTGTGGAATCCATTAAGCACATGTAATTATTTCTATAGTAGCCAAGACATTGCTGCCAAGACCATCTTAGTGGACAAAGTCCCTTTCTGAATCGAGTTCACTCCTCGTTCCAGTCCTGTAATACTAAACCAGATTAACTTACCTTTCCAGTCATGTCTATCTCATGAGATATAAATCTTTACCCAATGTGTTGGAAGGAGATATAGGTCTCACCGATCTCATAATGAAATCATTCTTACTTGTGCCACAACATAAACTTAAAACATTCATCATAACCCCAAGAATAAAATGGTTTTCATAAACATCATATCATCATCACATAATCCATATAAAATAAATGGATATTTCATCATAAGAAAATTGAAAGCATGTAAATCATAGAGAAATTATACTTGAAACATACACATATGAAATAATTTCATCTTAGATGGAAAATGGTTTTGATAAAACACTTTAAATGAATTCTTGGGGAAAATATACTTTATTCTTCAAAATCATTTTCTTTTCAAAAAATGGAATGTATTTTTAAAAGAAAAGGGTTTTGTTGAAAATAATCATGAAACATTGTAGAGGAAGATTTATGAAAATGAGGCGTTATGAAACCGTAAAAATCCATTCACGTCGTATAAGTTAAAAATAACATGTTTCTCGTACTTTTGTCGTAAAAGTCAAAAAGTACCTCGTATGGTAATCAAAAGAAAGATTCCTTCCAAACCTTGTGGTAAAAGTCATAAAAGTGTAAAAATGAATTTAAACATACATGTAAGAATTCTACACATTTTATAAAAATAGTTTTAGAAAACATGGACATGGATGATAAACATAACCCCAGTAAATACTTACGTATAAGCAATCTCGAATAAAATGAGATTTGAAAAATTATCCCTTACCTTAGGTCCGATTTGCTTCATAAGTGTACGAACCTCCTGTATAATGATTTAAATAATGTTATTGACTTATTATAGAATCATATTCATTGTCATGATATCATATATGGTTCACTTATGACTTTATATTACCCATTCTTTTGTAAATTCCATGTTAAAGAGCGTTTTGGGTAAAATCGTTTCATTTGTCGTCCGTATTTTGACTTGTAATTATTCATATGATTACATAGATCATGATTGCTTAATTACAGAATATATAACATGATTTATATATAATATTTATTCAGAATATACATATATATAATAGATAGATAAATGGAAAGAAACTCACCGTTCATGGAGACGGTAGGCCGTACGTACGCATGAACGCTGTTTTCGTTTCCTTATTTAATTGAATGGAATTAAGTAGATGAAAAAAAAATATATATACATAAATCTAGTATCATTATTATGTCATATATTTCATGATTACTTATTATATATAATTTATAATCATTCTTGAATTGTTATCATGGAGAGTGAATCTCATCGCGTCGTGGAGTCGGTATTTCGTACGTACGCACGAGCAATGATATCATTCCCATGATCGTGGAATTGTATTAAAGTCTTTGTATAATATTACCAAATCAATATTACTTTAAAATAATAATATATATTCATTACTTTTACCATTATACCAATACATGTAAGGTGGTGGTGGAAAATAGATTACACCACGGCGTGGAGATGGTATTCCGTATGTACGCACGCGTGGTGATTTTGGATTCCATAGGATGGATAGATGGTGAAATAGGGTTGTTTCATAGTTATAATAACATATAAGTATTTTATTGATACTTATGTTATTACTTAATAATGAAAGAACCTAATAAGAATAAGTGGATGAAGAAATAAAGTTGAAATAATCGTTAACGGACATTACCTCTTATTTGAAGCGCCTCTTTGAGACCTCCTCCTAGGGACCCAAAATTGGTCTTTGAAGAAGACCAGGACCTCTAGTATGTTTATAGGGAAGTGTAGAAGAGAATATTTTAGGGTTTGGCAGAGCTTGAAGCCTCAAATTTGTGTGAGGAGGAGAGGGAGGAGGTTCCCTTTTATAAGGGAGGAGAGGGGACCTTTGGAAATCTTAAAAATATTAATTTATAATAAATCTAACCCCACTTAAAAACCTCAAAAAATGACTCATATTCGAATATTAGATAAGATAATGTTTTAATATCATCCACCAATAGAATTTATACATGTTAGGAATTTATTTTAAACATTATCAACTTGATTTATCCTTATTTAATCAATTTAATTTTATTTGTGGTAATAACATTCAAAATTTTAAATTATAACAAAAAATTACTTATTTGTTGTGAATTGTCCATAATTGGATACTTAATAACATTTTAGACCATATAAATTTAAATTTATAATTTTTAAATATTTTTGTAATTTAAAAAACAATTTTATAATATGTTATTTTTATAAAATAACAATATTGTCAGTTTTGACACTATTGATTTATTTGAATTTAAATAAAATAAATACAGAAGATATGTTCGAAATAAAATCATTAATAGACTCATAAAATTTCATATGTATCTAGAAAATTAGTGGATCACATTAAATAGTTCATATAATATTTGTTTTATTATTATTAAAACCATTTATTTGGTTTATCTCTTAATAAAATAAATACTATAACATTTTTGTATAATTATTTAATATACTTATTTTTTGCTTAAAAATTAAAAAAAAATCCTATGATGAAGATAAGTCTATTACCGTTCACAATAATACTTCTACTCGAATTTAACATCTTAAAATCACAATATTTAAATCGTTATATTTATTAAATTATGAAGGTGACAACTTTGGCATCATTTAAAATAAAATAATATAAGTGTCATAATCGCTTATATAAGGCTCCAAATGGTCAAAAATTCTACAATTGGATGATTATGGTTTACATGTACATGACCAATAAGTTTTGGTCAGGGTTTTGTGCATATTATGGTCACTATTAGTTTAATAAAAACTATATTCTTGATTTTTCACTAGATAAACAATTTCTGCATCACTATTGTGTCATAATTAATGATAATTATTTAATCCCTAAAAATTATAAATAAAGTCATATGATGTAAATAATTTGATTATATTTCTGGATACTACTCATTTTTTAAGTTTCATTAAGTTTATCACTCAATTAAAATTATTATACTTATATGATTTAAGAGATTGACATGTTGTCACTTTCTTTGGTTTTAATAATAATTAAATTGTTTTCATGGAACAAAGTCCACTAAATGAATCTAATCTGACCCTTAGGTGATATGGGTCGACTTTTAGTCATCCAATATAATTTTAGCATGTGTTAGGGTAATTTAATAATATTATATTTACCCATAATTACCCGATTTACCTTTAACTATGGTAAATAAAATATACCGTAGTTACTATTCATAATTTCCAAAAATAAAATATATCCCATTAACATAATTTGGACCCACTGATTCCAAATAAACAAAACCATTTTTCGAAATTCAATACACAATAGTAGCATAAATTAAATTAAAATTAATCCCGTTGTCGAAAGCAAACATGTTTTTGATTAAAACATTGAAAAAGATTGAATTGATTTAACCTACGAATTCAAGGTAAAATCAATGCTAATGACATAAATTATATTAAATGGTAAAAATATATTCTATTTATACTTTAAAACCATTAAATATTATAATTTAACCATATAAATTATTACGATGAATAAAGTTGTTTTTAACTAAAATATAGCCTCTTTTTACTATTTATTAAAATATAAAAGTTATCAAAAATATCAAAACATTATCAAATGTAAATTTTTATATCATTATTCAAAAGAATAAGTTTATTTTGTAAAATTTACTTATAAACTTCTCAAATATTATATTTAAAATGGGTGCGCCATCAAAAGGGGGAAAACTGCATTTATTGAAAAATACTTATTTTACCTGAAAAAATATATTTTGTTCTCATACCATGTTCTAGAAAATGTGTAAGATTAACAATAATGTAATAAAATTCAAATTTTAGTTAATAATATTCATAACGTCTAGTTCATAATAATATTATAATTATATATCATTGTTTAGAAAAACCCGGTATTGTGTACAACACGCTATCGAGGAAGGTCGCGATTGCGTGTAATGCAAGCCAAGTTAGGGTTGTGTGTTGTGCAAGACTCTTTCATTGTTTCGTATAACTGAATCCAACCATATTTCATTTATACATTTAATATATATATATATACACTCAATGTTTCATAGAATAACTACTATCAAAATTGTGTGTAACATGATCCAAGAATAGTGGTGCGTATATTGCAAGCTAATACAGTGTTGTGTATAGTACAAGATAATAATTGTATAGCGTAAAACAGACGATATGAAATAAATTAAAAAGAATATATCTTACAAAATCTCGGGTTGTTACATGGTAATTTTGGTATACTCCTCTTGATTTTTGGAGATAGTTGGAGTACAACCGTGTTGGATCAAACCCGAATCCAACCGGCCCCCCAGAACTAATACGCTTATAACTCACAGACCGGGGGTCCGATTGACACACCGTCTATCGTGTTAGAACCCTTACAACATTTAATTTCAATGAGATACTCCTTTGAAGAGCATAGTGGTGGTCGAGGTATGACTGAAATCTTGAAGGTATATTCTACCAAACTCAACCACACTCGGTGCGAGGAATCCAGTGGCTGGCTGTGAGGTGGAGGTTGGAGACAAATCATACAATGTTCAGCAATCTGTGATCTTGTGTGGGTCATCGCATATGGATCATGTATGTGTCAGATCCTATGTTGGTTAGTGCTCATCTTTCCTCTTGTAGGCCAGAGCATACCGATGCTGTAAAGGTCAGATCTTCTGTGGGTCTGTGAGGGATAGTTACGTATCAAATCTGGGCGGGTCGGATCCTATGTGGATCATTGCGGGGATTAGTACCTATTGATCCTATGTGGGTCATACTCTGTATGGTTAGAAGTATTGCCTCTTGACATAATAAGATGATCTAGCTTCATGACGAATCATATATACATCTATAATTCACTAAAAACCTAGTTTCAGTTGAGAAAATTTTTGAGTTGTGTCTATTGCTTTGTGATTTGTGATTGAGATCATTCTTTGTGGTTTTCCT
Organism: Viscum album; assembly: GCA_963277665.1. Lineage (NCBI taxonomy): Eukaryota > Viridiplantae > Streptophyta > Magnoliopsida > Santalales > Viscaceae > Viscum > Viscum album. The sequence goes on along the minus strand of OY728160.1, from coordinate 1,590,455,704 downwards.
TTGTGGTGTTATGAGAGACCTTTGTGGGTCTAGGGGTGCCCACTAGGTATTGTTATACTCACCATTGCACAAGATTCACCTGGACCTTGTTGTGTCTTATTTAGAAGATAAGTAGTTGGGCTGAGGTCTGAGGGTGCCAGGACTAGGCAGTACGTAGAAGAGCTAGGTGGACATGGAGTTCTGAGGAGGTGATCTGTACCTACCCATCTGGTAGGATCTTTGGAGGATGACTCGAGGGCATTTTCACTTTTTTCTAGTTGTGATTTACTTTTCTGTTGTACTTGTACTATTCCAGTTGGGCTTGTATTCCGGCCCCATACATTCAAATCTCTTTTTACTAAAACAATTACATAGTTGTTACTTTTTGTTGAGTTCTTGTTTGTGTGCGTGTACATGTTTAAAGGAAATTCCATCCCATTATTGGGATACACCTTTCTGGTGCTAGTCTCCATCCCCTAGCCTTTGGAAGGCAGGCTTGGGGTAGTCATGGCCCAGGCCCCGGGGGACGGGTTGTGAAAATGTATTATTAAAGGGGTTGGTTCTACAGATGAACTAGGACCCTGATCTTTTCAAAGTAGAAATAGTGTTATGTGTTGTGAGTGTGGTTTTTAATTTAGGGAGTCCATTTCTGATTCGGAAGCTGATGTATCCATGCACAAGAACCATGAATTCTGATTTTTGAATCAGTGCACGAAAACAATGAGTTTTGCTTATTTTTGGAATGTTTTTTCTTTTCATATCTTTTTTATTCAGCTCACAAGGTATAACTTTTTAATAGTGGTGACCCAATTTTATTTCATTATACCTCATTGTAGATAGCCATCTAGGATTCTTGAGAGAGTACGTGATGATGGAACATCGAGCGATGAGGCCTTGCAGTAGGTCCCTCTTATGTTTTTAGCACCTTCAGGTGGTATACCCGCAACACCACTACCCATTGAGAAGCCATTGCCACCAGCCCCACCAGCATAGGGTGCATGCCGAATGAGCACATTTCATATGTTCTAGCAGTAGTGGCCTCCAAGGTTCTAAATGAAGAGGGACTCGTAGGATGCTGAGGATTGGTTGGAGGGTATAGTCAGAGTTTTCCTCCAGGTTGGGTCACAAACTGATATTATGGTGATCGTAGAAGCCATTATTTTTCAGGAAACAGCAGGGAGATGTTTGATTTTGATGCTCCAGATACATGAAGGGAGACCCTCATATGGGAAGGCTTCAAGGGCCATTTCAGGATAGAGTTTATCCTAGTGACCTTACACTCTGTGCATATATAGGAGCTGCTGCACTTACAACTTGGTAGCATGACATTGACCCAGTACTCGGTGAGATTCACTGATCTCTCTCGCTACTCCACCGATATGGTACAATATCCTTTATTTAGGGCTCAAACCTTTGTGCAGGGTCTTCAACCGGAGATCGGAGCATCGATGGTATCGCTATGAATACCGACACATGCTGGGTTACTAGAGTGAGTGCTTTTAATGGAGGGCTTCCTAGATGAGCATGCACAGTCTGCAAGACCCACCACCGGTCAACACGTAATAGAGTAATCTATAGTTAGTAGTAGGAAAATGACATAGAGGACCAAGAAGACCAGACCTTTTGGGGGACCGCCCCAGGACATAGTGTCAGAGGTGCGGAGCTCATGAAGCAGAGGATATCAGAAAAGGGATAGGAAGTTCAACACGTGCGGCATGTAGGGTTATTGGATCATGATAGCCCGATCCACCATGCAAACAACCAGAAAACGGTCGAGGGACTTCCAAGGATGAGGCAGATGTTCGATCGATGATGTTGGAAATTAGAAGGAGGATGTGGTAGAGGAGCTAGTTGTGCTTCAGGTGGTGGGCGGTGATACGATGTTCTACCACCACCACAACCCGGTGGTCCATCCAGACCACAAGAAGTAGGTGAATAGGGACGAGCTCAGCTCCCGATAGCTGAGGCCTACGACCATGACACACCGATGATGAAAAGAGATACAATCAATGTCTACTCCACCGTAGCTGCATTACATATAGATACAAGTTCTAGTCACTCATTTATTACCACAACACTCGTTCGGAGCTCAGAGATTCTGCTGGAGCCGTTGGCTTGGTCCTTACTTATAGAGACTCCTATGGGATAAGATTTGACGATTGCACACTAGTTCCAGAATTGTGAGCATACACTAGGTGGAGAGACCTTTGGTTGGGATCTCCTAGTAGCATCGCTGAGGCATTACAACATCATATTGCATATGGACTGGTTATCCACAGTCCATGCTTAGATTGACTTTATTAGGTGAAAAATGCAGTGTGGACAAATAGATGGGACTAGATTTTCATTCACTAGTGAGAAGGGAACCATTGTTGTATAGGATGGAATTACCCAGAGGAGGGTGTAGCTGATAACACATCAGTTGGCTGGCCTTACTTTTAGAGTAGTAGATGTTGAGAGTCTGAGATATCCTATATTGGTGGACCAGTATGCCGATGTGTTTCCTAATGATGTTCATGGACTACCACCACATAGATATGTAGACTTTCACATCATCCTACAACCCTAGGTGGCACTGATGTCTACACCAGAATATCAGATGGCTCTTTAGGAGCTTCGTGAGTTATAGGTATAGTTGGAGGACTTTCAAAGAAATGGGTTCATAAGGCCCAATATTTCTCCTTTGAAATCAATGATTTTGTTCTCCAAGAAGGAAGATGAGAGTTTGAGACTCACGGTGGACTATCAGGGAATTTCCCAGGTAATAGTGAAGAACAAGTATCCACTTACCACGATTGATGATCTTTTCAATCAGCATAAGAGAGCTCATTGGTTTTTGAAGATAGACATCAGTTCTGGAAATCATCAGCTCAGAGTATGAGATGAGGATGTGCAGAAGATGTCCTTCAGATGTTAGTATGAACACTATGAGTTCTTGTTTATGTCATTCGGCTTGACCAATTCCCCAGCAGTGTTAATGGGTGTCATGAATAGGATCTTCTAGCCGTACCACGATTTCTTTGTGGTGGTCATCATCGACGACAACTTAGTGTACTCAACAATGGAGGAGGAGCATGCCTATTATCGGTAGATAGTTCTAGATACACTCTTTGAGAACCAACATTATGGTAAGCTCTCGAAGTTCCTATTCTGGATATGAGAGTTCCACTTTCCTAGACATGATATATCATATGCTGGAGTTGCGGTGGATCTAGTGAGGATAGAGGATATGATTTCTTGTGTGCCACCCAGGAGTGTGACAGAGGTGTGGAGCTTCCTAGGGTTGGATGTATAGTCCCAGATATTAATTTCTAATTTTTCCACTGTTTTCGCACCATTTTCCACATTGACGAAGAAGGGAAAACCCATCACATGGATGAAGAGATTCTAGAAGAGTTTTTAGGAGATGAGGCAAAGAACAACGAGTGCCCCCATATTGAGGCTAACAGAAGAGGGTGTTGGGTATGTAGTCTACTGCGACTCATCGGGGACCGAACATGGGTGTGTAAAAGTGTAGGAGTGAGTATTGATCGCCTATTCCTCATGATAGCTAAGGCAACATGAGAAAAACCACGCTAACCATGAACTAGAGTTAGTAGCAGTGGTCTTAGCCTTGATGTTGTGGAAACATTACTTGATGGGAAATCATTTTACAGTCTACTCTGATCATAAGAGTCCTAGGTATATCTTATCTCTGAAAGACATGAAAATGAGACAATGGTGACGGCTAGATTTCTTGAAGGACTATGAATTTGAGATAGTCTATACTCAAGGGAATGGTAACATGGTAGAAGATGCACTCAATAGGTGGTCTAGTCTACGATTTCTGAGTGAGCCAATAGAGAAGCTATCTAAGTTGCATATATACTTCATGGATAGAGATGAAATAGCTTACCTCTAGTCTTTGACAGTCACTCCCTCACTTTTTTAGTGAATCAGGGAGGCACCACTTGGGTACATTGACTGTGAGGCTTGATGAGCTCATATATCCTTAGGACATGAACCATAGTTATTTTTAGAAGGAGGTGATCACATCATCCTCTTAAGACGACGTACCATTGTACCGATGGCACTACGGGGGGAGGTATTCAGGGAGTTCTATACATCCCCTCTGGCGGTACATCCTAGTGTAGCGAAGATGTACCAAAATATATGGCATCAGCACTGGTGGCCAGGGAAGAAGTAAGCTATAGAAGAGTTTGTTTCCCAATGCCTCACTTGTCTGCAAGTGAAGGTCATGCATCAGGTTTCAACAGGATTGCCACAATCACTAGAGGTGTTAGGGTGGAAGTGGGAAGGGATCTTCCAGGAAATTGTTGCAGGGCTTCCATGCACGTCCAAGGGACATGATTTCATCAGGGTGAACGTTTACCGAATCACCAAGTCAGCCAACTTCATACCCATTCGAGAGCATGGATCTGTAGAGTGCTTGGGAATCCGCTATGTACAAGAGATTTTATGACTTCATGGAATGCCATTGATGACCATCTTTGAACGTGACACACAATTTACATCCATGTTGTGGAAGGGATTACAGAAGCCATTCGGGACTCTGCTACATTTGAGAACCGCCTTTCATCCTTAGATGGAAGGTCATATGGAGTGGACCATTAAGAAACTAGAGGACATGCTTCGTGCATGCGTCCTATATTTTGTCCATAGTTGGGTGGATCACTTACCCTTGGTAGAGCTTCTATACAACAAATGTTATCAATCCAACATCGGTAAGGCACCATTTGAGGCTTTGTACGACCAACCATGCATATCATATCTATGATGGACAAAACCAGGGGAGTCATCACTTATGGGTCCTGAGATGGTACGTGATACCACTGAGAAGGAGCAGATCAACTAGGATCAGATGAAGACAGCGCAGAGCAGACATTTGTCTTATGCTGACAGGAGATAGATACCTTTGGAGATAAAGTAGGAGGACCATCTATTCTTGAGGTTCTCCACTCGAGGAGCACTATAATGATTAGGCTGAGGTAGCAATTTATCACTGAGTTTTATCAGACCATTTTTGATACTTTTGGGGATAAGCGAGGGGGCGTACCGCTTGGAAATTTCAACTTAGTTGGAGAGGGTGAACGATATCTTCTAGATATCCCAGTTGATAAGATTCATGAATTACCTATATCACATCATCAACAATGGAGATCTAGACTTTGATGATGTAGAAATGTTTACGAAGGTCCCAGTAGAGATTGAGGATCGAATGGAATGAGTCCTTCATTGGCGGTCGATACCTATGGTGCCTGTTCGGTGGAAGAACGGGAAGCTCTATGAGAGCACATGGGTGTGGGAGGCTCATATTCATACTTAGTACCACCATTTTTTTCTTTATCCTATGTTGTGGATTTTGGGAACGAAGAGCCCTAATGTGGGGAGAATGTAAAGACCCAGATTTTCCATGTACTTTTTTAAATTTTATTGCATTATTTTGAGTCTGGGAAAATTGGAGGTTCCAGATTCCAAGGCCGGGTGTGCTCAGAATGAATTTAAGAACTTTTTTTTAGGTGCGTTATGTTAACACGTGAGGGGGTTTTTCTAAATTTTGAGCCATTTCTCGGATTAAAAATATGAGAGCACCGTAGAATTCATAACACCATGATTTGCTTAAGGGAGGCTTTACATTGATCATAATAGTTCAAGGGAAAATGTTATGTTTTGAATGTTATAGAATAAAAAAATAACATAACTTTATAATTTTGTTTTGTTTCTAACTTATCCTCCAACAAACATGTGGAGGTGGGACAAATGATGTGTCATGCTATTGAATGGATTGAACCTCCAATATAAGTAACAATGAAATTGGGGAAATTATGAAACTTACCAATTAATGAGCCCCATTAACTCCTCTACATCGTTACTTACCATCTCCCTCTCTTAAATATATGGAGTGTGGGGTGGGGTATCGGCTTAGATTCACCTTGTATGAAGTACCGATGGAGTGCTAAGACACCGAACACTTTGGGGATGGAGCTTATCTCTATAGAATGTGACATGTGACACCGAACCATGAATCGAAGAATGGCGTATGAGTGGCGTCATCGGGAACTTGTTGTGGGAATGAAGAACATGATCCACCTTCAAGCGCATACGTCCTCTAACATTTTTTGACGTTGGGGGATTATTCATTCCCACATTTTAAATGTTTTCCTCATCCTCATTCTTGAATACTACAAAAATGCAGACCAACTGACAAATGAGATGATGCACAATTCCTTCATCTTTGCTGGAGGTTGTTGCAGGGTATCATTGTAGGGTATTGATTGCTGTTTAATTTAATTGAATATTAAAACCATAATCCCCCACATGTTTACAAGCTAAAGAATAGGGCGTGGGACTAACGAACCGAACCTTAACCCTCTACTATCTTGCTATCCTGACACCTCTATAGAAGACCACAAGCACGTCGACACCGACCGGCTACATTGAGGATAATAGGTCAACACACGCCACAAGAGGATGTAGCGGCACAAAGCAAAGGTGGTCGTTGGAGCGGTCCACACCAGGCATCCATGGAGGAGGCGAGGCAGGCCTTTGTGTGCCGCTAGGGGGCCAAGGGCATCGTGGAAAAACAGCCTCGATGACTAGAGGTAGGCGGCCGACACCCCGGCCAGCCATAGGTGGCAGAGCGATGTGCCATCGCACGCTGCTAGAGAAGTTTCCCAGCACATCGGTCAGATGTGGGCTGGTCCACCAACCCAATGGGCCGCGTCCTACACGGGCCGGGCCGCCCCCGTTCAGGCCACGCCCTACATAGGCCAGGCTGCCCCTTGTGGGACGCTTCGTAGGAGGGTCGGGCCGCCCCCTTGTAGGCTATGCCCTACTCGAACCTGGATGTACCATTTAGGCCGCGCCCTATGAGGGTCAGGCCGCCCCCTTCCAGGTCGTGTCCTATAAGGGCCGAGCAACCCCTTTGATGGCCGCACCCTACACGGGTCAGCTAACCCCTTTAGGGTCGCACTTTGTGGGCCAGGCCACCCCCTGTGGGCTGGGATACCCCATTGCAGGCTAGAACAGACCTCGGCCCAATGGGCCACGTCCGTCGTGGCCCAGACCAAACCAGGTTTGGCTGGGTCGATCCGACTAGGTTAGACCAGACCCATGCCAACCAAGTCAAGAAACACTTAATGGGCCATATCTTAAGAACCAGACATCCGTTTAATGAACCGTCTATAGCATTGGGATCCTTCGATCGAGTTGGTACTTTTGGAATACTACTATTTAGTTTGGGAGATATTTTGAGTACATGTGGGTTGGGTCAAACACGTATCCAACCTAGCTCACGGAACTAAAATGCTTACAACTCACAGACAGAGCGTCCGATTGACACACTATCTATAAGGATGGAACCCCTATGACATGGAAGATCTTTTTGTTACTCCTTTGTGGATTTTATTGGATGTTGAGGTACAACCGATATCTTAAGGGTAGATTCTACCGAGATTGAGCGCACTAGGAGAAAGGAATGCAGTGGCTAGCAAAGGGTGGAGGTTGGGGACATATCATACGGAGTTCAGTGCTGTGCGATCCTGTGTGTGTCGGTGAATACCGATCCTGTGTGGCTTAGTTCCAATTTGGTTCAATGCTCAGTGATTCTGTGTAGGTCAGTGCATAGTGATATATTGTTGGTAAGATCTTGTGTGGGTCAGCGCTCATCAATCCTATGTGGGTCAGCGCATACTGATCATGTGTGGGTTAGATCACATGTGGGTGAGAAGGGGTTAATTATATATCGACTATGGGGGGGGGTTGTATGTTGTGTGTATCATTGCAGGAGTTAGTACCTATCTACCCTATGTGTGTCATACTCTGTATGGTCAGAAGAAGTGCCTTTTGAACGAATAATATGATCTAGCTTCGTGACTAATCATCTGTACTTCTATACTACACTGAAAATATGGTTTGAGTTGAGGCACCTTTTGTGCTATTTTCATTTTTTAGTTCTTTGTGATTGGGATAATGCTTTGTGGGTTTCCTTTGTTGAATTCAGAGATACATTCGGGGGTCTCAGGCTCCTTACTAGGTATTGTTATAATCACCCCTGCACGGGCTTCGGCCGCACCATGTCGTGTCTTTTGAAGACGACTAGAAGCTGGGATAAGGTCTAAGTGTAGAGACCCTATGCTTGACGTACATGGACATTACATTACTTTTTCGGAATACTTAGTACATTACAAAAACACACACACAAGGACCATAATAGTTTAGTGTCTTTGGAAACTCGGAATATAATCTTCTAATCGTGGTTAAAGATCTTCAACATCTCCCATAAAGATCATCCCTTTTTTTCTTACCTAAAACCTTTCTTTATATCCTGGGGAAAAGAAAACATAAAAGGGTGAGCTCAAATGCTCATTAAGGGTAAACAAAAAAAATATCAATCACAACATATTCATAAGAACATAACATTTTGGAAATCATAACCTGCAAAACAGATCATAATATCATAACATGGGATAAATCATAGTAGTGAAATGTAATCCCAATAATCATAACTTAAAACATGAAACTTTGTGGAATACATACATAATCATAGAGAATCATTTTTTATTAGTCAAGACTCTTTGCCAAGACTATCTTAGTGGACAAAGTCCATTTCTGAACCGAGTTCACTCCTCGTTTCAGTCCTGTTTCACTGAACCGGTTTAACCTATCATTCCAACCATGTCTATCTCATGAGATATAAAATCATTACCTGATGAATTGGAGGGAGATATAGGTACCACCCATCTCAAAATGATACCATTCTTATGTGTGCCCCAAAATCATAAACCATACATCATATCATAACCCATGTAATAAAAATGGGAATCTTAAACATCGTGACATCATAAAACAATTCATATAAGATAAATGAATTCAAAAAAATAAATCCATCATAACATAATCAAATCAATGTAATAATAGGGATAGAAACATAACCCTATATTATCTTATATGGAAAATAATTTTGATAAAACACTTGAAATCCATTCTTGAGGAAAATATCCTTTCTACTTCAAAAACATTTTTTCCTTTCTTAACATGTCATAAAATTTTAAACTAAATGATTTTGATTAAAAATACACATGAAAACTTGTAAAGGAAGATTCTTGGAAATAATGTTTTAAAAATCCATTCATGCCGTATAAGTTAAAAAAACATTCTTCATACTTTTGTCGGAAAAGTCAAAAAGTACCTCGTACGAAAAACGACAAAATATTCCATTCATATCCTTTACTAAAAACTCACCGAAGGGTAAAATTGGATTTAAACAATTTTAGGTGGATGGAAATAATATTACATATTGAGGAAACATGGATGTGGATGATAAAATACACCCTAGTAAATGCCAAAGTATAAACAATCTCGGATAAAATTGAGATTGTGATATTTCCCTTACCTTAGGTCCAATTTGCCTCGTAAGGGTCCGAACCTCCTGTATAATTATTTAAATAATGCTATTGACTTATTCTAGAATCATAATTATTGTTATGATATCATATATGGTCATATTCTTAGCTTCTTATTAGTAATATTTCATTACAACTTGTTATTCGGGTGTTTATTACTTTTTGTTCTTATGCGGGTTTTGTTGAATAAATTCTTATTCTTCTCTTTAGGTTATAGATACCTCATTTCCAGATTTTTATTAGTGTAATATATATCATATTAATTCATTCAATTCATTTATATAATCATTATGCTATGAAGATCATGTAGAACGAGTTGCATCACATCGTGGAGACGGTATTCCGTACGTACGCACGATCGTTGATATTGTTCCCATGATCATGGAATTGTATTGGAGTGTATGTATACTATTTCAGAATCAATATCACATTACAATAATCATATATAGTCATTATTTACACCATTATACCCATCCAAGTATGGTGGTGGTGGAAAGTAGATTACACCACGGCGTGGAGACTGTATTCCGTATGTACGCATGCGCGGTGATTTCATTTTCTGTAGGATGGATAGATGGTGAAATAGGGTTGTTTCATACTTATAATAACATATCAGTATATGAGTGATACTGATGTTATTACTTCATAATGAAACAACTAAAGAAGAAGAAGTGGAAGAAGAAATAAAGATGAAAGAATCGGTAACGAATATTACCTCTTCTTTGATGTGCTTCTTTGAGACCACATTTTAGGGCCCTAAAATTGGTCTTTGAAGAAGACCAAGACCTCTAGGGTGTCTATAGGGAACTGGAGAGGAAAACGTGGCAGGGGTTGGAAGAGCTTGAAGGCTCAAAGTGGTGTGAGGAAGAGAGGGAGGAGGTGCCTTTTTATAAGGGAGGAGAGGGGCACCTTTGGAATAACTAAAAATATTATTTTATTATAAAGACAAAATAGGTTTTAAATATCTCAAAATTGATTTATTTTGAAGCTAAGGTGTGGATGGGTCGAAATCCTCTCATAAAATATAATTTTCAAATGTTTAGGTTCCTCTTTTGACCTTATCATATAGATTTAACATTAAGTTAAATAATTTTACTTTTACCGTGTCTTCTTGTGTTCTTACACTATAAGGTTAATAAACATACTATAACAATCCAAACGAACCCCAAGTTGTTTATTATTAATATATATAACCTTATATAACTCATTTAGCCGAACCTTAAATTTTTAGGAATAAAAAAAATTAATAATATAATATTTGTATTAAAAACTATTTTATGTTAATTTTGACACAATTTAGTAATTGATTTTTGTGAAACTCATAACAGAATGATTAATTCGAACAATGTTAATTAAATCAATAATAACATTTCATATTAACCTATAAAAGTAGTGGAATTCATAAAAAGTCTCAAATTACATTTATTTGGGTATTTATAACATCAATTATGTCAATATTTCATTAATAAGATAATTACTGCATCATCATTGTGTCATAAATACATTAAATTATTTAATGTCTAAAAATTACAAATAAAATACCATTATGTAGGAAATATTTTTATCTTTCTAATTAATATTTATAGTATAATTTATCGTATATATAAACTTATATTAAAAATTATTTACTTATTAAACTTTGATTTTAACTATTTTAACCATTCTTTAAATAAATTAATAATAATGTCCTAATCTAATTCAAGTGGGCCTAAATGGTCATATTTTATTCCTAATTTTGTTTTTAGTCGAATTAAACTTATGAAATAGAATTAGGACATGTGTTAGGGTAATAATAATATCATTTTAACCCTTAATTACCCTATTTACTTTTAGCCGTGGTAAATAAAAGTAAAAAGTTACGATTCATCAAAAATTATTTTCATCTTATTGAACCACATTTTACTTACTGACATCAACCGTGTCACTCGGATTTTTGAAATTCCACTCACAGAAGCGGTAAAATTATGTTTTATGAAAAATTTAGTTTTTTAACTACCACTTAGTGGTTTCACTATTCATCAAAAATTGAAAGTTTTCAGAAAAATACCAAAATTTTACCCTAGGATAATTTTGATATTCCGAATCCAAAAATGAAGTCCATTTTGAGAAATAAAATTTATAAAATTTTAAAAAGTGGTTATTACTATTCATAATGGCTAGTTTTAATAATATTTTATTAGCATATCATTGTTTAGTGAAACTCGGTATTGCGTACGACGCACGCTATCGAAGAAGGTAGTGATTTAGTGTAAAGAAATCCAAGAAAGTGTCGTGTGTAGAACAAGATTCCTTTGATGATTTATATAACATAAAAGTCTCTGGTGTTACATTCTACCCCCCTTAAAATGAATTTTTCCCTCGAAATTCATCACTTTGTAACAAATAGATGAGGATACCTCTCCCTCATCATATCCTTAAGCTCCCATATAGCTTCTTATAATTAGTGGTTCCTCCATAAAACATTCACCAATCGAGTGGTCTTGTTTCGTAAGACTTTTTCGCTATGATCCAGAATCTCTATCGGTTGTTCTTCATAAGAAAGATCCTGGTCCAGAGGTACAACTTCTGAGTTGAGTACATGTGAAGGGTCAGGTATGTACTTTCTCAGGAGAGATACATGGAACACATCGTGAACATGAGAGAGATTCGGTGGAAGCGCCAATCGGTAAGCTACCTTCCCAACACGATCCAGTATTTCGAAAGGAACGATATATCTAGGGCTCAACTTCCCCTTCTTTCCAAATATCATGACCCTCTTCCAGGGATATAATCGTAAAAAAACTTTATCAACCACTTCAAACACTAGGTCTTTTCTTCGGTTGTCGGCATAACTTTTCTATCGACTCTGAGATGCTCTTATGTGTCGTTGAATAGATCTGACCTTTTTTGCCATTTCATCAACGAGATCGGGTCCTAATAGGTTTCTTTCCCCAACTTCATCCCAGCAAGTTGGAGTCCTACATTTATTTCCATAGATAGCTTTATAAGGAGCCATCTAAATACTAGAGTGAAATCTATTATTATATGAAAATTTTACCAAAGGTAGGTGTTGATCCCAACCACCTTTGAAATCCATAGAGCAAGCTCTCAACATATCTTCTAGAGTTTGAATTGTTCTCTCAGACTGACCGTCTGTCTGATGATGATAAGAAGTGCTGAAACTCAACTCTGTATCCAGAGTATGCTGAAGACTTCACCAGAACATCGAGGTAAATCTCAGATCCCGATCATATATTATAGAAAGTGGTACTCCATGCAATCTTAACACTTCCTTTACATATATCCTGGCAAGCTGATCCAGAGAGAAATCCTCTCTAATATCAATGAAGTGTACATACTTCTTAAAACGATCCACTGCGACCCAAATAGCATTATTGCCTTTGGATGTTTTAGGAAGTCCTGTGACAAAGTCCGTAGTGATGTTTTCCCATTTCCATTCGGGTATGGGTAATGGTTGTAATATCCCCTTAGACTTCAGTCTCTCAGATTTAACATGTTGACAAACCAAGCATCGAGAGACATATTCAGCAACATATCTTTTCATGCCATCCCACCAGAAGTACTCTTTCAGGTCCCTATACATCTTCGTGCTTCCAGGATGAATAGAGAATGAAGAACTATGAGCCTCATCCAGCTGCTCCTTCTTTAATTCGGGGATGGGAGGAACACAAACCCTATTCCAGAACTTTATTATCCCATCACAATCAAGGTTGAATTCAGGAACATTTCTCACATTCTTTTGAAACTCGACATCTTCTTTCGGTGCCTCTTTAATCTTTACATGTATAGATGGTTGAACATTTATTTGAGAACGATACGATTTTTCCCCTTTCATTATAATTCCAAGATCCATCCTTTGTAAATCCATAAATATTGGATCTTTAGTGATCCTCATCATGGATAAACTGGCATGGTATTGTTGAATTAATGCATCTGCCACCTTGTTTTCTTTCCCAGGGTGGTAATGAATTGAGCAGTCATAATCCTTAATCAGCTCCAACCATATTATTTGAGCATATTCAGCTCCTTTTGTGTGAAAATATACTTTATACTTTTATGATCAGTATAAATATCACACCTCTCACCATAAAGGTAATGCCTCCAATTCTTTAATGCAAAGATTACCACAGCTACCTCAAAATCATGAGTTGGGTAATTTTTCTCATGTATTTTCAACTGTCGTGAGGCATAAGCTATCACCATAACATTTTACATAAGAACACACCCCAAACCCTTCTTGGATGCATCACTATAGATCACAAACCTTTCTCCACTACATGGAAATGTGAGCACCGGTGCATTGGATAACCTTATTTTCATCTCCTTGAAATTATCTTCACATTCCTCCATCCAACCAAACTTAACTCCATTCCAAGTCAACTTGCTGAGTGGATTAGATAATCGTGAAAAATCATTCATAAAACGTCGATAATATCCAACCAAACCAAGAAAACTTCGGATCTCAGTTATAGTTTTTGGTCTCGACCATCTTTCGATAACCACTGTTTTTGCTGGATCCACAGATATCCCCTCTTTTGAGATTATGTGACCCAAAAATGAAACTTTTTGAAGCCAAAATTCACACTTGGTAAATTTGTCATAAAGCTTCTCCTTTCTCAGGGTCTTCAATATAATTCTCAAGTGATATTCATGTTCTTCCTTTCTCTTTGAATAGACAATAATATCATCTATAACGACTAAAAAAAATTGATTAAGATAGTCTTTATAGACTCTATTCATTAGATCCATGAAGATAGAAGGGGAATTAGTAAGACCAAATGGCATCACTATAAATTCATAGTGTCCATAACTTTTATGGAAAGCCGTCTTTTGTATATCCTCCCTTTTGACCCTTAATTGATGATACCCTGAACGAAGATCAATATTGGAAAAGTATTGAGCTCCACGTAGTTGGTCAAAAAGGTCATCAATGCGCGGGAGAGGATATTTGTTCTTGATAGTGATCTTGTTAAGTTCTCGATAATCAATGCAATGTCTCATTGATCCATCTTTCTTCTTAACAAACAGAACATGTGCTCCCCAAGGTGACACACTAGGGCGTATGAAACCCTTATCAATATTCTCTTGGAGTTTCTTCTTCAATTACTGCAACTCAATCGGGGCCATTCTATAATGTGTATTTGAAATAGGCAAAGCATCCGGTACGAGTTCTATTGAAAACTCTACTTCACAATTCGGTGGAGGACCCGGTAATTCCTCTAGAAAGACATCATCAATCTCCTGTACAATGGTAATATTCATAATCGCGAGTTTCTCCCCAACCATTTGAGATAAATAACCTTCATTTAGTGGAATCAATACCCATAAAATGGATGAAATTTCCACTGGAAGGTTATGTTCATCCTTTCATCGATAGATGATCATAGATTGATCTGGAATATGAAATGTGACTTCCCTTCTTTGGCAATTGATATGTGCTCCATGTAGAGAAAGCCAATACATGCCAATAATCACATGAAATTCCACTCTAGGAAGGATGATCACAAGATTTGCAGGAAGCACTTTCCCACAAACTTCAATCGGAGAAGAATTATAAACATTTGATGTGATTGTTGTGCCATTAGGGGTTGTCACAGCCTACTCAAAATCTAACTGTTGAGGTAATATGGTGATATCCTTAGAAAAATCTTCAGAAATAAAGGAGTGAGTGGATCCAGAATCAAATAAAACATTTGCTACTTTAGAGTGGACTGTAAGTGTACCTTTCACCACATCGTTATCGTACTCTACATCACTGATAGAAATTGCATGTGACTTTCCTTTGTCTTTAGCCTTAAGAGTTTGTTGACGTCGACCATCATCATCAACCCTTGTACTTGGGCATTGATTTTCATAATGCCCCATCTCCTTGCACTTGAATCATTGAAGTGTAGTAGGGTCATTCTATGTATCCCTTCCTTTGTTTTCATCATTAGACATCTTTTTCCCATCATTGCGGCATTCAAATGCCCGATGACCTTCTTTTCCACATTTGAAACATTTTCTTGTCCCTTTAAGAAAACTCCCTCCAGGTTTCTATCCACACTTTGAGCATAAGGGAAAGCTAAACTTATTTTTAGTGTGCTCTTTAGATTTTCCTTTGAATTCCATTTTCCTCTTCTTATCAAACCCATATGACTGATGGGTTACACCAATCTCCATCTCGACTTTGAGAGCACATCGAACGAATTCCTCGTATCTATTAAAGTCCCTTATGGATAACGCCCTTAGAAGACTTAGTTTTAAGACACTAAAGAATCGATCGATCATACTCTCAGGTTGGATAATAATACCAGAAGTGTACCTTGCATGTCTTGTAAAATTTTCTTCATAAGTACCAACAGATTCATCATCCTTTTGCTTCAGTTCAAGAAACTCTTTCTCCATATTTGTTCAGAGAATACAAGGGAAGTACTTATTGAAAAATAAGTTCTTGAACTCGCCCCAATCCATGGACTCAATTTCATCCCTTTGCCTCGTATTCTTAATAAGATTCCACCATTTATCATCATCTTTTTCCAACCGATACACTACTGGGATGACTTTATCATGTTCAGAACATTGAAGAACTGAAAATATCTTTTCAGTAGTACTAATCCACTGTTCAGCAACTAATGGATCAGTAGACCCTCTGAAAGAAGGTGGACGTTTCCTCATGAAGGATTCAATATAATTTTGCTCCTTCTTTTGCTCGTTTGGAAGTCCTGCATGATTCATAGCTTGAGAAAGTTGTGTGAGCATGGCTACAAGATTTTTCATTCCGGCTCCCATAACATTTGGTTTCTCTGGGGGACAATCATTGCATTGCCCGTCGCATTCTGCATTAACACAATTCCTTCGAGTTCCATCCATTGACTAAAACCAAGAATAATAGTGTTAGAAACACTAATTATAATAGGAAAACCACATAATCAAGAATAAAATTTCACACTTAAGGTCTTATCCTAGGTTATTCATGGTCATTTCTAAAACACTTAGATTGTGTTATATGCTTAGAATTATCCTTAGGGTTCTTACTAAGGCTTTCACATTATAGTTTCCAATGGATGACTATACCTTTCCTTTGATACCAACTGTAGAGACCCTAAGCTTGTAGTACATGGACATTACATTACTTTTGCAGAATACTTGGTACATTAAAAAAACACACACACAAGGACCGTAATAGTTTAGTGTCTTTGGAAACTCGGAATATAATCTTCTAATCGTGGTGAAAGATCTTCAACAATTCCCATAAATATGTTCCCTTTTTTTACCTAAAACATTTCCTATATCCTGGGGAAAATAAAACATAAAAGGGTGATCTCAAATTCTCAGTAAGGGTAAACAAAAAAAATATCAATCACATCATATTCATAAGAACATAACATTTTGGAAATATTAACCTGCAAAACAGATCATAATATCATAACATGGGATAAATCATAGTAGTGAAATGTAATCACAATAATCATAACTTAAAACATGAAACTTTTTGGAATACAAAAATAATCATAGAGAGTCATTTCTTATTAGTCAAGACTCATTTCCAAGACTATCTTAGTGGAAAAAGTCCATTTCTGAACCGAGTTCACTCCTCGTTTCAGTCCTGTTTCACTGAACCGGTTTAACCTGCCGTTCCAGCCATTTCTATCTCATGAGATATAAAATCCTTACCTGATGCATTGGAGGGAGATATAGGACCCACCAATTTCATAATTATACCATTCTTATGTGTGACACAAAATCAGAAACCATACATCATAGCATAACCCATGTAATAAAAATGGGAATCATAAACATCGTGACATCATAAAACAATTCATATAAGATAACGGAATTCATAAAAATAATTCCATCATAACATTATCAAATCAATGTAAAAATAGGGATAGAAACAGAACCCTATATTATCTTAGATGGAAAATAATTTTGATAAAACCCTTGAACTCCATTCTTGAGGAAAATATCATTTCTACTTCAAAATCATTTTTCCATTCTTAACATGTCATACAATTTTAAACTAAAAGAAGTTGATTAAAAATAAACTTGAAAACTTATAAAGAATGTTTCTTGGAAATAATGTATTAAAAATCCATTCATGCCGTATAAGTTAAAAAAACATTCTTCGTACTTTTGTCGGAAAAGTCATAAAGTACCTCGTACGAAAAACGACAAAAGATTCCCTTCATGTCATTTACTAAAAACTCACCGAAGGGTAAAATTGAATTTAAAAAATTGTAGGTGGATGGAAATAATATTACTTATTGAGGAAACATGGATGTGGATGATAAAATACACCCCAGTAAATGCCAAAGTATAAACAATCTCGGATAAAAATGAGATTGTGATATTTCCCATACCTTAGGTCCGATTTGCCTCTTAAGTGTCCAAACCTCATGTATAATGATTTAAATAATGTTATTTACGTATTAAAGAATCATAATTAATGTTATGATATCATATATGGTCATATTCTTAGCTTCTTATTAGTAATATTTCATTACAACTTTTTATTCGGGTGTTTATTACTTTTTGTTCTTATGCGGGTTTTGTCGAATAAATTCTTATTCTTCTCTTTAGGTTATAGATACCTTATTTACAGAATGTTATTAGTGTAATATATATCATATTCATTAATTCAATTCATTTATATAATCATTATGCAATGATGATCATGTAGAATGAGTCGCATCTCATCATGGAGACGGTATTCCGTACGTACGCACGAGTGATGATATCATTCCCATGATCATGGAATTGCATTGGAGTGTATGTATACTATTTCAGAATCAATATCAATTTAAAATAATCATATATAGTCATTATTTACACCATTATACCCATACAAGTAAGGTGGTGGTGGAAAGTAGATTACACCACGGCGTGGAGACCGTATTCCGTACGTACGCACGCACAGTGATTTCATTTTCCGTAGGATGGATAGATGGTGAGATAGGGTTGTTTCATACATATAATAAATTATAAGTATATGAGTGATACCGATGTTATTACTTCATAATGAAACAACTAAAGATGAAGAAGTGGAAGAAGAAATAAAGATGAAAGAATTGGTAACGGACATTACCTCTTCTTTGAAGTGCTTCTTTGAGACCTCCTTTTAGGGCACTAAAATTGGTCTTTGAAGAAGACCAGGATCTCTAGGATGTCTCTAGAGAAGTGGCGAGGAGAATGTGGCAGGGGTTGGCTGAGCATGAAGGCTCAAAGTGGTGTGACGAAGAGAGAGAGTAGGTTCCCTTTTATATGGTAGGAGAGGGGCACATTTGGAATAACCAAAAATATTATTTTATTATAAAGCCAAATTCGGTTCTAAATAGCTCCAAATTGATTTATTTCGAAGATAAGGTGGGGATGGGTCGCAATCCTCTCATAAAATAGAATTTATACATGTTTAGGTTCCTATTTGGACCTTATCATTTAGATTTAACATTAAGTTAAATAATTTTACTTTTATCGTGTCTTCTTCTGTTCTTACACTATGAGGTTAATAAACTTACTATAACAATCCAAAAGAACCCCAAGTTGTTTATTATTAATATATATAACCTTATATAAGTCATTTGGCCGAACCATAGATTTTTAGGAATAAAATAACAATTAATAATATAATATTTGTTTTAAAAACTATTTTATGTCAATTTTGACACTATTTAGTAATTGATTTTTGTGAAAATCATAACAATATGATTAGTTCGAAAAAAGTTAATTAAATAAATAATAACATGTCATATTAACCTATAAAATTAGTGTAATTCATAAAAAGTCTAAAATTACATTTATTTGGGTATTTATAACATCAATTATGTCAATATTTCATTATTAAGATAATTACTGCATCATCTTTGTGTCATTAATAAATTAAATTATTTAATTTCTAAAAATTACAAATAAAATAAAAATATGTAAGAAATCTTTTTAGATTTCTAATGAATATATATAGTCGAATTTATCTAATATATAACCTTATATTAAAAATTATTTACTTATTAAACTTTGATTTTAACTATTTTAACCCTTCTTTAAATAAATTAATAATAAATGTCCTAATCTATTCCAAGTGGCCCTAAATGGTCATATTTTATTCCTAACATTTTTTTGGTCGAATTAGACTTATCCAATAGGATTAATACATGTGTTAGAGTGATAATAATATCATTTTTACCTTTAATTACCCTATTTACTTTTAACCGTGGTAAATAAATGTAAAAGGTACTATTAACCAAAAATTATTTTCATCTCATTGAACCACATTTTACTTACTAACATCAACCGTGTCTCTTGGAGTTTTGAAATTCCACTCACAGAAGCGGTAAAATTAAGTTTTATGAAAAATTCAGTTTTTTAACTACCACTTAGTGGTTTCACTATTCATCATAAATTGAAAGATTTCAGAAAAATATCAAAATTTCACACTAGAATAATCTTGATATTCCGAATCCAAAAATGAAGTCCATTTTGAAAAATAAAATTTATAAAATTTCAAAAAGTTGTTATTACTATTCATAATGGCTAGTTTAAATAATATTTTATTAGCATATCATTGTTTAGTGAAACTCGGTATTGCGTACGATGCAAGCTATCGAGGAATGATGCGATTTTGTGTAAAGCAATCCAAGAAAGTGTTGTGTGTAGAAAAAGATTCCGTTGATGATTTATATAACATAAAAGTATCAGGTGTTACACTAAGGGAGTAAGGATTGGGTGGTACACAGTGGAGACAAGTAGATGTAGAGTGGTGAGGAGGCGGTCTGTACCTACCCATCAGGTAAGATCCTTGAAGGATGACCATGGAGTGGTTTCCCTTTTTTCCATTTGTACTTTACTCTTTCGTTATACTTTTACTTTTCCAGTCGGTCTTGTATTACGGCCGCTTACTTTCAGCACACTTTTACTACAACAATTACTTAGTGCTTTCTTCTTGTTTCATAATAGTCTATGTTTTTGTATATTTTTAAAGGAAATTACTTCCCGTTATAGGGATACACCTTTCTGGTGCTAGTCACCAGCCCCTAGCCATTGGATGGAGGTATTGGGGTAGTCTGGGCACATCCCCCGGGGGACGGGTTGTGACATATGGAATCCAAGGCCATTACATTTCATAGAATTTCAATTACCCATTTCTAAACACATTTGATAATACATGGTTTACCAATTAACATTATTAGGTAAATTTCATAATATTAATTCCGCTCTAAGAGTTTCTACAAAACCACGCATGGGAATTTACCATTCCATGAAAGAGCACTATGATTTGATGCCCCATTTCACCATTTTAATATGTATTTTCCATTTCACTATATAACATTTAAAATATTGATCCAATTTATACCATTAATATTAGAGAATTATATTTAAGATTTCATTTTAATTCGTAATCTATAAATACATATGATAACATTTATTCACCATGTCCTAATCAATGGTTTACTCATTAACAAATTGATAACATTTCAAGATCTGTACTATCATTTTATGAAATGATAACTTAGTTTTCCATAAAATTTGTCCACCTCATAGATCAACTTATAATCTATATAACTACATTATAATAACCCTTCACATTGGTTATTTTGTACAAGAACTAAATAATATCATGAAACAATTCATATTTTTAGTAAATTAAAAGGAGATATTTAGTATCAAAACAGTTTCTCCATTAATCCTTCATAAATTCAATTTAATGAAAATTCCATGATCTTGTTTTCAATTTATAAATTACTCATTTAATTTTTTTCAAATCCTTATCAATTTATCTTATATTATATTCACATCATGTTGTTTCCAAGTCTCAAGAGAGGAATCCATTGGAAAATCCATCATGGTAACCAATTATCATTATGTCTAAGGATTAATAATATTAAAATATCATACTTTAGGCTTCATTTTTAGAATTTTGGAAAATATACGATACTTCCACATGAGTTTACAAATCATACACCTATAAAAATTAAGCATGACTATAAGAAAAACATAGGAACCACCAAATTTAAAATTATAGGTACTCACTTGTCCCATATATTCCTTTAGTTGGGCTAAAAACAAGGGAAACCAAAGAAACATATATAGGACATATGGACAGGGTGTATCATACATAATGAGCGAGGGTTTATAAGACAGTGAAAAAATGAATATGGGAAGGTAATAGTGTTTTATTTTTACCATAATCTTACTAATAACTTAAACATCATTCAATTTAGGAAACATGTGATGGAGGACATTCAAAACTATAATGGAAGGGGGAGAGGTTTGCTGCGAGATATAACTGGGAGATTAAGGAGATTAAATCCTAAGTGGGAGTATAAGGATGTGAACTTAGTGAAATTACATGGCTTCCCAAATTTTAAAAATGGGTATACATTTAATTAGAAACCCAATATACTCTCACCGTCTAGATAGTTTCCCTAAGAGCACTATGGGGTGACTGTCCATCCAATATGTTGGTAGGAGGCCCCCAACTAGCTAACTGCTGGAACTGTAGCATCTCATTTTCTCTAGTACCATTCAACATTCATATTTTAGGGGTTCCATAGACACTTGAACACCATTTAATCTTCCTATATGTCCTTAAAAATTACCATCATTGGGCCCTAAAATAGGTTCACCAAAACATTTAAATGACACATAATGTTACTATGGTTTGAGGTTTTACGTGCTCTAAAATGAATGAATGGTGTTTTTAGACACATTTCGTAATGACCATATTTAACTCTAGGTGATTGAGATAAATGGGATTTAAATGGGAATATAGAAAATTACATATTATCCTCCCTTTTAATAAAGGATCAATTAATTTTTATTGTGATCAGGTATGCAAATGAAATTTGTGATAATCTATAGAATATCGTTTAATAAAATGAAAAATTAAAAAAGCATAAATTAAAAATTTGGTGATTAATGTATGAAAATATGGGTATACATGAAGGATAAAATATTGATCAATTATTTATAAGGATTAATGTGGTGTTGGAAAGAATTATATAATTTTGTGAAAAAACGAAGGAATCGATGTTATTTTAGAAGATAATTCCTATATTATGAAATAGATTTTATGCAAAAGTTTAATCATTAAATGATAAAAATATGGATAAACCACAGTAAGACGAGTTTTATAATGTGATTGTTTTATAATATATTATAAGTGAATGAAATATAATGGAGAAAAATTTACTATGAAGTAAATATCATTCAATGAAATTAATAAATTAATAGACATCAACAAAAATTGAGAACTAAAGATAAAAATGACTTTAGTATATTAGATTTGGATATAGTTGTTGCTCTGAACATCAACAAACTCATGTCAGTCATGATAAGTTAAATTAAATATAAAATTAACTTTAAATTATTTCATATTTGGGGGCATTTGAAATTTATTAAAAAAAATTCTATAGTAGGAATAATATGAAAGTGACATTAATAAGGAGTCCTCTAAGGATAATTTTAGTAATAACTATATTATCCTCTGAATAGGGATACATTCATAAAGTAGTTTATAAAGAATTACTAATTTATTAAATAAAGGAGTTATTTATCCATAAATGTTGAAACTCTGAGTTATGGTATAAAGGGAGTTGTTTCCTCAAGTTTTATAGGTGGGAATACATTCAAGATAATGGTGGATTCCAATGACTCTATTAGTGAATGTAACTCAATGAAAGAAATATATGTCAAATAAAAATGTTATGGAGAGGTACATGGATATAAAATTGAGTTCATGTGAAATTATGTGTCAAATGAGAGAATCACTCAAAAGGTTATGTAAGAAAAACCAAATAATAAAAAAGATTATACATTTAATATGGTTGAATTAGATAAGGAGAATTGTTGTAAGATGTTAGCTGAGTTTCTATTCTATGTGGAGGAAGTAAGATAATTATAGAGAAGAAAACAAATTTACTTTGTGATCATGATTATTATTTAATAGGATAACTAACATGGATATGTCATAGTGGACATCGGTGAAAAAGAAATTACTTTTAAAAAATTTTAAAATGATATTTATTGATTGAATTATATAATGGATGATTTGTCAATGAAAAATAATAATGTAGAGGATTAATTGGAACTTGATAGTTATTTTAAAAATTGATGTCTCAAATATTAATTTATGAATATATTTGAATCAAACTATAAAAATATGAATCCTAATAGTACATGGGAAATGTGAATAAATACATACCGGAGAATACAATTTGGGATCTATTTTCATCATAAAAGTTTAAATTTGAATGAAAACAATATATTATGAGTGAATATACGAAATTTAAAACATAATATAATAAAGTGGAACATATTTAGAGTATTTGGAATTTTTTTCATTTAAAAGAGGTTAATAAGGACTTAAAAATTATGAATTTCATAAAATTATATCCTTTAGATAGACTAGTGGTTCTAGATGAATATTTCTATTTTATGTTCATTATTATTTTTGGGAGGCTACTAAGAAATGAGGATAGTTTTCTTAGTTTAGAGTAAGTACATTATATTATGTGAAGCATTATGTAAGTCACATGTATTGGAAAAAACAACCATTTAAAAAAATCTAATGAAGAATTTTATTTAATAATAATGTATGATGTTGAGGTACAATTTTTAAGATAGAATTGGAGTGTACTAGAGATTTGATCAACATGGTCATATAATGGAAGAGTGGATCATTATCCCACATTCTAAATACATTCAATTATATTATCTAAAATTATTTTATAAAATCTACGTGGTAAATATGTTGTAATTAAGAATATGCCTCACAATAAGAAGAAGGAATGTCATGGGAATCCATTTGGGATTATTGGCTCCAAAAAGGGTGAAAACATGTCTATTCCAAATGAATGATAACATTTTGATCTCATGTAGAGAGTATGACAAAAGTAATTAGGAATAAGTTACTACTATTTCATGATAATTATTTCCAAGTTAATATGTTAAAGAATAAGGAATCACAATCATTCCATTTTGCTATGGTAAATAAGAAGATATATTCTCAAAAACAATATTAGAGTTAAATAAGAATATTGATAATCAATGTAGTTTGTAGTTAATAAAGTATTTTAATACCTATCAATATATTATAAAGGATATATCTTAACCTTAACTAATTAAAGAATAATTTACGTTGATAACCATACCCTATCTCACTATCTCATTAGATATTTAACTTAAATGTGGGAGAACAAAAAAAATAAATCCTGTTATGGTCTTTAAAACTAAGGGCCATATTGGATGTGAATCTAATGATATGTGGTTAGAAAAATAGTAGATATATATATTATTTAATGGGATCATATATTTAGTGAGATCATTGAAAAGTGTAATGTGGTGATTTAAACCTACATGTGTTTGATTTTTCTGAGTTGTGAAATATTTTGACATGTTTTTTGAGAATGCATATAGAAACATGTTATAAATTGGTTAAAAAGGCATTTATAGTGATTTTTGTAAATAATTATTCTTTTAAAAAAATCTTCTTTGGATTAAAGTGTTGTGAATAATTGGACATAAGATTCTTTAATGGAAAACATGATATTATTATTCAGTTTTCTAATTTCCTACATTGAGTCCTCTCACATAGGATGAAAATTATTAAATTATCATTCAACGATATGTATATTGAGTTTTAAAAGTGACTTATGTTGAATTTTTTATAGTAAGTTGGAATGGGGGACATTGATGAGACAAGTAATGAAGAATTAGGTGATATAATGTGTTTTTGTGACCTTGGGGTGGTTTCTAAAACAAGTGGTAGTTTATTTAGGCTAGTAGAAGAATAAGAGTCAGATAATCTAAGAAATTGATATAGTTCCTTTGATTACATTTATTTTCAATGCATAAATCATGATAAAACTGATGTGTTTCATATTATTTCATTTTATGGTAAGTTCATTTCATGGTTTTTAGTGATATAGGGGACATTTATGTTGTTTTTCGGTGTTAGGTTGATGTTTGGAACAGTTCTTGTAATGAGTAGAAATGGATCTAAAAAAATTAAAATTCTTTAATAAAAAAGGTTATTAACATCAGTATCAATGTATTTTATCTTTAATATGTAGGGATTTCACTGAGTAGACTATGTTAGGAAATCAATAATATTGTACAAATGAATTGTTTTTTCCTTACTGTGATATTTAAGGTCTTCATATTTAGAAGTGTTGGAAATTGATAATGGTAGAAACATTAGTATGATACATATGGTTTTTGTATCAATTATGTATGAGTATATCTGGGATGAAAATTTAAAAATTTAAAAAAATATACAAGTTCATAGAAAATAAAGGTTACTCATTGGGTGATATATAATGATAAATATGAAATATATAGATATATATACTGGTTACATTGATGATATGCATGGAACAATCATGTGCTGTGAAGAGGGTTTGAAAATTGGTAATACCCGAAAATGTATGGATTGATTCATAGGATTTTATCAATGATAAATAAGATTTTCCACTGATACATTAGGGTTCATACTTATCTAAAAATTGAATTATGGATTATGGAATAATGGTTTCACTATGTTGATGATAAAAAAATAGAAATGTATTCCACATATAAAAATAGGCTTGGAACTAACTCTATGATTTGGTAAATAGTAATTCCATGTTGATAAGGCCAAGTAATTTTATGGAATGTACTGTGACCTATAAGATGGAGTCATGTCATGATGTAATGTTGGGTAAGCTAAGATATATGATGATTTTGAGAGGTTATATGGATTTTACCATTATTTATAGAATTATACTCTTATCATGATATCCTAAATAAATGAAGAAAATTATTACACCATGAATATGTTTTTCACACTATAGAGGGTGAAAAATATTAGAAGTAATTAGGAAAACTAGTATATATTGAGGAAATGTATACACATATGTGGTTATTTAGAATACATTTCTCTTAGATAAATTAAAATATTTAAATAAATATGAGGGTTGTCGAAGAGTAGTTTTAAGAAGATGTCAGTTTGTATTTGAATTTTAAATTCAATTTTAATCTTGATGAATAGTCCCTTTTGGGAATAGATATATTTCAATATGGATATTTCATGATTTTTTAAGAGAGAGAGTGTAAGAGGAGACTGTAAAGGATCATGTTCAAGGATTTTTAATATAATGTGAGAATTTTAAGAATAGTTCATGGAACTATGAATGTTTAAATCGAAAAAATAAATAAGGGTACATAATTAGTTTGTGTATTTGATCATTACACATGCATTGAGTGTTTTGAAGAAGTGCGGATGAAATATATATTTTTGGAATACAATAAAATAAGAAGAAGAAGGACAATCCCCACATCATTAAGGTAAATTAAAATTGTGAATCATTTCATGAGACATATCGGGAGACAACATTGATGAAATTATCTTATAACACAAAAAGAAAATACTCCTCTCACTGAATTTGTAATAATTATTATAGGGAACTATATATTATTAAATGGTTTTGTCTCATTCTAAGTAGAAGATACTCATTTTCTGTAGAGGACACTACTCATCATGTGTTCTTTCTTTATTTTAACTCCACTATTTGTGAGTGTTCAACTACAAGATTTTTTTAATCTAAATAGTCTCTATGTTTAACTTTATAATAAATTTTTATAGAGATTTTTTTCAATGAATCATCCCCCTCTTAGTGATCC
Source organism: Viscum album (assembly GCA_963277665.1). NCBI lineage: Eukaryota > Viridiplantae > Streptophyta > Magnoliopsida > Santalales > Viscaceae > Viscum > Viscum album. The sequence continues at coordinate 1,590,428,684 of OY728160.1, read as the reverse complement.
AATATTGTTCCTTATAGATTCATGCACACTATTCCTATGAAACCACACTCTGAAAAAAAGTCACCTGAAAAATCATCACCCCCTTTGATAAACCTTGAAATATCCTCAATTTTGAGAAACATATGTACTTTAGTGTATGTAGAGTTATTTTGGGAATAGATTTTTTTATAAGGAGGTTTATTAGTTTTTATTCATATGTTTCATGTTTTTTCCATTATAATAGGTTAATATATGATGATGATAGATTGCGTCCAGTGATTGGTGTCCTTAGTGTATCTGTGGGGAACATTCACAGTGATAACCATTAGATGTCAACATCAAGTGTCTCCATCATTAATGGTAGATAAATAATTGAATTGGGAGATAGTGTAACCTTAAATAAATATACATGAAAAATTGATATATATCTAACAAAGGTTATCAATACATATATGATGCATTAATGATGAAAACAAGATATTAAATAAAAATTTGTGTGTCAATTTTTTCCCATTTATGTTCATAGTATTATGATTGTTCTTGGGTGAATTATTAGTTTTGGAGTTATGATGAACAAAATAGGTTTTATGATATTTTTATTTTAAATTGAATCTCTTTTAGATATTTTTTTGTTAATTTTATTTTTATTGCTTTAACTATATTTGGCTTATATGTATTTACTAAAAAAATTAAAATATAGCATATAACTCACCCATATGATACCTAATGAGAAAACATGATAATGATATAAGTTATTGAGTTAGTATTATTTATGTTCACACCTACACATATGAGATCTAAAATATAATCATATGAGGGGGAAAAAGATATATATACATATATATATATTGACTTTGTGTGAAATAGGTCATAGTATTTCACTAACTAAATTAACTATAATGTGCCACAAAAATTATTCATCACACCATAGGACATAGTAATTTATAATTTCTCAAAGAAATATTCCTATTATTCAAAATCAGGTAATGAGGATTGATATTATTGTAATATAATTTGGAATCATTGATAATTAAATAAATAAATATTTAAATTTCAAAAAAAGTAACATCTTATGACATTGAATGGGATTTAAAAATATGAAACTATATCCTCAATTTATTCCACACACCTTTGTTATATATACATCTTTAGTTAACTAATTTCTATAAATATTAAATCCTTTAAAACATTATCAACCCATGAATTCAAAAAATATGATAATATTAGTTTCTACTCACATTCACCCTATGGAATCAGACCAAAAATAACTACTTTTTTTAGTAGTTTTATTAATATCTAAATTTCAAATTCCATGAAATATCATACCAAATTAGTTGTATTGTTTTTTCATAGAAATATTGGATCAAAAATTCCAATATCAAGATATAGTTAGGTAAAATTAAAATAATTAATAATAAATAAATATTTTCTAGGTTTTTTAATTATTGGAAAATTAAAGTCTCTTTTGAGGCCAGAATGAAATAGTCACCACCACATGCTTATAATCAACAATTAACCTACCCATCCATAATGTGGGGTATGAATTATGATTTTTAGGAACCACTGAAGTCTCTATGTAATTCATTGTTTTTATATTTATCACTAAAATAAATTCCCTAAATGAATAAAAAATGATATATTTATATTAAGATATTAGTTCTTACACTTCTTATGATTATTCTTAGTGATAAAATATTTATGTCAATGCAACAACTATTGAATCATAAAAAATATATACGATACATGTCCTTATAGACTAGTTTAAAAACAAAATTTCAACCTATTAAAACAATAATTAAAAATATATACCTTTAAAATTAAAGGATGATACAAAATATTACTAATGAATTTCAAACCCAACTCTTCAAAAATGATGAAAATGATACTAACCTTGATGATTGAGACAAATAATTATAAGATGAATTTGGTTTCTATAGTTAAAAATATTAAAACATAAATGATATAACTAATTAAATTAACCACCTCAATACCACTTGATTGTCTATGACAGAGAAATTTCTATGAGGAATGTGTTTTATATGTTTTACATAACCAACATTAATTCCCCTTGTTTATAGATGAATCTTTTCTAATTGATCCTTTATTCCTATCACTCAATGGTTGATTCCTCACCACTATAACATGATAGTTCTTTTAAAATAAGATTTCAATAACATGTCAATATTGTTTATTAATACTAAATTTTCAATTGCTTATGTATTTTCATGTCTACATATTATGGGTTTATCTATTGAAAATAGGGGTTAGATAATATTTTATGTTATTTAAGAATTTTTATTAATTCAAATAAAATATTAAACATTCATATTAGGGATACTGTTAATTAAAGATAATGATTTAAATATGATGGGTATAGATAATTTACAAAATTTTCATGATTATAATTAGGAATGATAGGTCTGTTATATTAAGGAAAGAAATCAAGATGATGAATTATAAATTTGTGAGAAACATAGAGGGTGACCACACATGGAAATATCCATGTCAATAAATCATAATGAAAACATTCATGTTCACTTTTTATGTCATTATTAGTTATTTTACATCATATATTAGATTATATATCTATAAAATCATAGTGAAGTGTTATGATGTCAGTTAATATTGTGTTATAACTTAACAATGGGAAAAAGAAAATGTCAACCTATATCCCAATATATTATAAAAATATTCCACCAATAATTCCCTGAATTATTTTCTCAATATTGTGTAATTTACAAGATTTTGTTTGAATTAAATTTCTAGGGTATAAATATATTCAAAATTATATGGAAAAATGAAAAAATTGTGATGGAAGACATTTTTTAATTAGAATAAATATGAGGAAAAGACATGATTTATTACACTAGATTATATGAGTTAAGTGACCAAATTTATGGAACTCAATATAATGTCTTCTATATCATCAGCATTAGAAAATGAAAATTTAATATCCTAATAGATGATGTGATACTCAATGTTTATATAATTTTAAAATTCAGGTCCCCAATTCAGTTATATAGAGCCAATGATGTAGAAAAAGAAGCAGTGTATGAAATAAAAATCTATTTTAATTTTTGTATTAATCCCACAATGATATTCTAACATATTGGTTTCATCTGAACTAGGTGTTAACATCATCCAATGTTTTCATGAACTATCCTTCTCAAAGTAGTGTAAAATTTCCAATTCCATGTTAATACTCAATTTAGATATTATTAGATCGAATTTAAACCAAAATATATATTCATATTATGATCCTTTTTGAAGAGTTATATGACTATGATGATTCAAATTAGTTACTAATTATAAAAAATAGTAGAAGAACCAATAATTCTTAATAATGAATTAATAAGGGATCATGATTGGTCTTCTAAATTCCATATGAAACACAATCCCAAACCACACTATATTTATTGAAATACACCTTCCCTAAAAAAATTTATAAATTCTCATACTGTTAGGAAAAATCATCAGTTGATGCTTGAGATATAACTACATGATCATACTTATTTATTATCCTATTGCACCCAATGATTACATTGAAGTTGAAAACAATAATTTTATTGGAATAATCTATATACTTATGTGTAAAATATGTTATTTTATACAAATATTCATATTTCTTAGTGACATTGGTCAACATCATTTCTTCTTACATAAAGTAGGTTCATTTTCTATCCTCTTGTAAACAGTACTAAAATACCATTCATTCTAGTTTTCAAGGAAATGTTGAAAAAGAGGTTTAGTTTAGAGGAGTGAGAATTTTCATAATCCAACTAGTTTATTATTTAACCTATCTATTTCAATTTTGATATATAATTCATTAGTAAGTGTTTGAAACCCCGTGTAGTGGTGCGTGTGTCGATGGATAAGAAATAATACCTACTTTTTATTAAGGTCAATGGTGTTGGATAGATTGTATGATAGATATGATACTGATTGAAGTATCTACACTATTGTGTAGATACTCAATATACAAGAGGGGGGGGGAATTTTTAACTTTAAAAATTCCTTAAGGAAATTTTTTATAAAAAAATTCACAACACCTCTATGTTCTACTAATTTTCTTGATTGCTGAAAAGTTATTCTGGAAATGAAACATAAAAAAGTTTATGACAACAAAGATTATACCTTAATGAATATAGAATCCTATTTAATTTGAGTACAAGTCGAAGGATGTATAAGATAGTTATACTTTCCTCAACAATCAAAATTACAGTGGAAAACACAATTGAGACAATACAAGTAACAAGTAGTAAATCTTTTATCCCAATGAGAAGGGTATCCAACAACCTTGGATAATGGTCCCTTGATTTATACATTCAAGAAAGTATGTCTTACCCAATCCCTGGTAAGCCCTCAATCCGAAGATCGACATCTGTCTTGCTATCCTCACATGTCATCAATTTGTATGGAAATTGGAACCTATGACTTCACAACCCGAAGTCTCTAATATTAAGGAAATCACACCCTAGATAAAGAAATTATGCATGATGAAAAGTTTGAACAAGCCGTTCAAACTTTCTGTATGAAGCTTGAGAGTTTATAAGATCCTATCTCTCCAGAAATCACTTCAACAACATGTATGTAAGTTCTGCCAAAAATTAATGTTGTGATCTCGTTCATATGATCTCCTATTTATAGGCACTACTTCAATGGTCAGATCCCTCCTCCAATGGTAATATTTTTCCTTGAATTTCAGAGGGACCTATAGACATGTCACATAAACAATGGTTAGTTAGTAACTGAAAGCACGACTTCTTTTTATAACAAAACCATGAGTAAATAATAATATGGGTACTTAAGTAAATTCATTTTTTGGAGTGTAAGAAAAAATTGAATGTTTGGAGTCTAACCAAAAACTATTTGGAGTCTACAATACATTTATATTCAGATTCCTTTTATTTGAAGAATTCGGAGTTATAATTCTATATAATTACAGAATCTGAATTTCAAGGAATTTTGGAGTCTTGAATTCAGTATAATTAGGAGTCAAAATTAATAAGAGTTCGGAGTATGAACATACAAAAGTTCGAAGTCTGAATTCATAAGAGTTCATAGTCTGAACATACAATGTTTTGAGTCTAAATTCATATGAGTTTTGAGTCTAAACATACAAAGTTCGTATCCTAAATCCAGAGATCTCTAAGTCAGAACTCAGAAAGATCAGAACCTGAATTCGGATCCTGAAAAAAAAATTCTTTATGTCTAAGTATTATATGATTCCAAGGTTTTGGATACAAAACTGAATATTATACATAGAGGAAAAATGGCCAATAAAAAAAAATTTAAGGATAAATTTTCAATGGGAAAGGAAATTTTCCTTATAAATGGAAAAGCAGAGTAAAATGAAATTTTCCTTAATACAAGGTGTTTGTGATTTTCAAAACATGAAGAAATGGTAAAGTCATAAGGAAACATTATTGGATCAAAAATCTCCCCAAACATGAAGGAATGGAAAATTCATAAGTAAACCATATTGAATCAATAATATCCCCCTTTTTGGAAAGCAAAATCATCCTTATGAAAAAGAATATAAGGACTTAGAAAATATTTTTCTAGAAATTGAAAATGAAACATATCTACCATATCACATGGGCAATGATGAATATGACTAACTCCCCCTTAGGATTTGGAACACAAAGGATCGTATTCTAGATTTCCAGAATGATATTTTTAATTATCATAAATATGGAAATCTTTGTAATGAAAACCCCCCCTTAGATGAATACTCCCCCTTACATAGAGAAACTTCTTCTTTACTTAGAATTATTTTTCCTTTCTCCCTCTTTGTGATTTTCAAAAAGAAATTTTAGGGAATGGAAAAGAAATTATGGTACATAATGTTTTAGTACTAGACCTCTAAAAGACAAGAAACAAAAAATTCATTATGATAAGAAAAATTTTTACAAGGAAAGGAATACAACAAAATATTGGATTTAAGCAAGATCATCCTTCATTTTCCTTGGGAATCAGCTGTTTCACAATTGGATTCAGCTTCTTTAGCTCCTTATGATCTTCCTTTTCTCTCTTAAGAATATGTTCCTGATACTCAACTTTCTTCTCTAAGCCTTTGATTCTATATTCTTGTGCCTTAAGAGCCTTTTCCTGAGCCTTCAAGAATTCTTCCTGCTTAAAAAGATTGTCTTCAATTTTATTCCAAAGATCTCTTCCTCTCTTTCTACTTTGAGCTATTGAATACAACTTTCCATTCAAATAGTTCACTTCTTGAATCCTAGAATTCATTCCCAGACTCAAAAATTCATCAAAACTGGTTGTGAGATCCTTGATCTTACCATCTTCAATGTAAAAAGCCTCATTGACACCATCTTGGAACTATTCATGTTCTCCCATGTATATAACTCTCTTCTTTGAACAGCTAGCCATTTTCTTACAAGACCTTTTATGGGAATCATAGTTAATGAACAAATTCTTGAAATCAACCTCATGATTTACACACTTATCCATCACCGTGTATAAAAAAATCCTATTTTTGATTTAGTGTGTGTTAAAGAATCTCACATCTAGAGTATATTCTTGGAAAATTTGGAATGGTGCCAATAGGATTCATCAATGACTGAACAATTAAATCATGTCCAGGAGATGATGATTCTGAATCTGAAACTTTTCTAGGTGAGGGATTCTTCTCAAGCTCATCAAGTTTCCTATTTGAAGATCAATCAGCATCCTTCTACTTTACAACATCATGAGTAGGTGTATCAACAACCACCTGTTTTCCCTTATCTGTTTTCAGAATGGCTTCCTCATCTGGATATTTACGTTCACTTTCAGACAGTTGAATGATATTATCTTCATTTATTTCTTATTTATAAGCATTCTACTTAGTATCTTATGGGTGTATGAAATCATGATTAGAAATTTCTTCCTCAGAGAGCTTATTCACTTCTTCTTTAGCCTTATCATATTCTCCCTTTTCCTCATTCCCGGGTGTTTCCAGCTTTGTGGATTCTGATTCAGAAGTTCATATTGAGAGTTTCTCGGATGGACTCTCCTTCTCATGAAACACCTCCAATTTCTTAATCAAATCTGTAGTGTCACCACTTCTTTATATATCTTCTTCAAATCCTTTGATTGCCTCTTTTTCTTCAATAATCTTTTCATGGACGTTTTCTGGAGTGACAAACTTCTAACCCAGAGTCTCAGGTAATGATTCTACCAAGAAATATTTTGGTACTGGAATATTCTAAGATGCTTTTTTAGTATCCCTTGGAAGGTAGTGCACTATCTCGGCTTCAATCATATTCTTCTTTAACTTCTTTTCTTTATCATTATTTTCAAACTAATCAACTATGTTCTCTTTTAAGGGTTCTTCTTCAGTAGGATCCAAACCAAAACATTGCTCTCCTTCTTTCTTATTTTTCTTATCTTCACCCCACATTTCTACAACCTCATCAGGATATTATTTTTGCTTATTACGTTTTGTAGGGGAGGATTTAGCTTATTTATCTTTTGGGGTTTTCCTTCCTCTTCTCCTTCATTCAACTTCATCTTCTTTCTAACATTTTTTGACGGTTCAACCACTTCTTATTTTTTCGGAACAACTTCAGCTTCTTCCTCTGGTAAGTCATAAAATTATCTTGTGTCCATATAAATACCTATGTTAATCCTCTTCAAAGTATCATCACTGACTAGAATGACATTGCAATTCCTTGTCTTTGAGCTGCAAGGAATTTTAAAAGTTTCTAAGCACCGAACAATTAATATGGATAGAATGGTCGGATACAAGATTATCTGAGCCTTTATGTTTCCATACAAAATATTCCCAATCATAATGAGAATATTCTAAACTAAATTGATCTTCCATTGATTTAACAAGAAATCTAGGATACACATGTCCCTTTTCTTCAATGTATCTTCTTCAGCTTTTCTCGGAATTATGAATCCCTGAACCCATAATTCCAAAATCCAGAAATGTTCAGTTAGATAAGAAATCTTCAGAGTCTTGAAATCTGTAAGACTAAGGTACTACATAGAATTCACCCTAACAAAACTTCATTTGACATCAGGAAAATTATGAGAACATAACTCAGCTAACCATTAGTATGGAATACCACTAAACTGGCTTCCGTATTAAAATAAAAATAATAATTCTTTACATATCTCTTGAATGAAAACTTCTCTTTTCCTTTTTCCTTGAAGAAACTAACTGATTCATAAAATTCAATTAGCAGATCCAAATACTCCAAATCATGATACCATGTCATTGATATGAAAACACTCTCCCATTCATTCAACTTAATGTTCTTCAAGATTATGGAATCATACTTGTTGAAGAAGTTCAGATTCACCAACCTTTCTTTATATACCTGCCACTCCAAGACTGTCTTGACAGTAGACATATCATTCTGAGAGGATTCTTCTATAAACATTCAAAATCGAGAAACCCATGAAAATACCAAATGAGCTTATATAGAAGGTCAATACTTTAGCATGCAAGAGCTTGAGAATCGATGTGGGAGAAACATTGGGGGGTCCTTTATATTGGCGTTTGATGTGACTGTTCATTTTCCAAACTCAATATAATGGTTGAAAATCCATCTGATCAGATCTGACGATTTATATGATATATGCAAGGAAAACTTGGTAGAATCTGATCTTTTGAGGTTTTTAAGGAAAAAATATGGATTTAAGGGAAAGAGAATCCGAAAAATTTAAAAACAAAACAAACTACCACAAAATAAAGGATGATTAAGAAAACATAGGATAGGGAAAATACCTTTTGGATTTCCAAGAATACTTTTCGTATTGGGGAAAAAATTCCATGAAAAACATTAGATTTTGACAAATTTAATTAGAAAAAAATTTGGAAATGAAAATATCCATTATAAAAATTTGGAGTAAGAAAATATTCATTATGAAAATTTTGAGTACGAAAATATTCATTACAAAAACATTGAGTACAAAAATTGTCATTACGAAAATTTTATGTACAAAAAACATCATTAAAAAAATTTTCTGTACAATAATCTACATTAAAAAAAATTTGAGTACGAAAATCATCATTAAGAAATTTTTTTGTACAAAAATATTCATTAAGAAAATTTTAAGACTACGAAAAAATTTTAGACTATGAAAAATTTCATTACAAATGATTTGGAAGATCTGACTAAAAAAATTTCCATTATGAATGATTTTGAAAAATATGACTACAAAATGTTTTAGAAAATCTTCATTATGAAAAATTTGTGAAATATTCATTATGAAAACATAAAAAATCTTCATTATGAAAACTTTTAATCTATTTAAAAAGAAAATATACTCCCCCTATGAAAATGAGTTTTTACTGTAAGGTGATTGGTTTCAACAGATAGTTAAAAAGCAAGATTACATTATGGTTATCATTCCTAAATTCTGTTTAATGTATTCAAACTTATCATATGGTAATGATTTAGTGAAAATATAAGCAATTTGATCTTGTGTTTAGATAAATTGAAGAATGATATCCAATTTTTGTCTGTGATCCCTAAGAAAGTGATGCCTAATATCTATGTGTTTTTTCATGAGAGTGATGTGCAAAGTTTTTACTTATGGAAATTGGAAAAGTATTATCACACAAAATTTTTGATTTGGTAAAACTCATACCATAGTCTGTGAGTGTGTGTTGCATCCACAACACTTGAACACAACAACTTCCAGATGCTATATATTCAGATTCAACAGTGGAAAGTGCTACTCAGTGTTGCTTCATGACCGACCAAGAAACTAATTAATCTCCTAAGAAATGACAACTTCCGGATGTACTTTTTCTATCCATTCTACATCCACCAATGTTAGCATCTGAAAAACTCTTTAAAATAAAATCATTTCCAAATGTATAAATGAGTCCTAAATCCATGGTTCCTTTTAAGTAGTGAAAAATTCTTTTCACTACCTTTAAATGATATTCCATAGGATTGGATTGATATCTTGCACATAAGCATACTAAAAACATTAATTCTTGATTACTAGCATTCAGGTAAAGTAAACTTCGTATCATACTTATAAAATATGTTTGATCTACTGGTTTCCCAGCTTCATCAAGATTATGTGTGTTTGAGGTACCAATGGGAGTATTAATACTAATAATGTTGTCAAATAAAATCTTTTTGAGAAGATCATTAATATACTTATGTTGGGATATATAGATTCCTTCTGGTTTTTTAGAAATTTGAAAACCAAGGAAAAATGTTAACTCACCCATCATACTCATTTAAAACTCATATTTCATTAGTTACACAAGGGAGTCAATTAAATATTTCTAAGTTGAACCAAAAACAATCTCCTAAACATAAATTTGAACAATAAATATGTTTTTCGATCTTTCTTTATAAAAAGGGTTGGATCTGCATTTCCTTTAACATAATTATTTTGAATCAAAAATCTTGTAAGACTATAATACCAAGCTCGAGGGGCTTGCATAAGTCCATACAATTCTTTGGTATGTTTATAATCATTTTCATGATGTTTTGTATCTTCAAAACTAGGGGGTTTTCAACACAAACATTCTGTTCAACATAACCATTAAGGAAAACACATTTCACATCAATTTGAAAAAGTTTAAAATTTCAGAATTCTGCCGAGGTAGGTAAAATATGAATAGAGGCATATGTTTCTTGATAGTCTATACCTTGTTATTGATTATAGCCTTTAGAAAATAGACTAGATTTATTTCCTATTATGATTCCATTTTCATCACACTTATATCTAAAGACCCATTTTACTCCAATAACTGAATTTTCCTTAGGTCTTTCAACCAAGTTCCATACTTTATTCATTTCAAATTCATTCACCAAATCTTGCAAAGCTTTTAAACAATCATCATCACATAATTATTTATCAATGCTTTTTGGTTCTAATCGGGAAAGGAATGCTAGATGTTATACTTTATTCCATAAGGATCTTCTAGTCCTTATGGGTTGATTTACTTCACCAATGATACTATAACAAGGATGATTCTTAAGAAACAACTAATTTGGGTTTTTATAAACCTGTTCATCCACATAGGGTAGTAAATCTTCTGTGGTAAATGCCTTTGAAACTTCTTCTTTGACATTTTCCGTATCAGAAGGATCTTCTAACAATGTTTGATAATCAGTTTTTGAAAACACATCCGAAGATGTAGGTTGGGGTTATTTAAAAACAAAGGGATCAATTTAATCAAATTTGACATGTACTCTTTCTTCAATAGTACATGTGTTTTTAATAAAAACTCTATAAGCCTTAGATGTTGTGGAGTAGTCTAAGAAATTTCCTTCATCATATTTTGGTGTGAATTTATGTAAGTTATCTTTAGTATTCAAAATGAATACCTCACAACCAAAAACCTTTAAGTAGGAAAGTCTTGGTCTTCTACCATTCCATAACCCAGAAGTGGTTTTATTAAGAAAATGTATAATCAAAACATGATTTATAATATAACAATAAGTACATACAGCTTCATCCCAAAAATGTTTTAATATAGAATATTCAATCAACATTGTTCTTGTTATCTCTTGAAAAAATCTATTTCTTCTTTCAACAAAACCATTTTGTTGAGGTGTTCTACGTGCTGAGAAGTTATGAGTAATGCCTTTTCTACTACAAAAAGTTTCAAAATCAGAATTTTGAAATTATATTCCATGATCACTATGAATAGATATCAAGGGATGATTTTTATCATTTTTAACATGGCTCAAAAATTTTTGAAATAAAAAATAACTTTATATTTCTTTGCAAGAAAATAGACCCATGTAAATCTACTATAATCATCACCTAAGACATATACATAATATTTGCCTCAAATGATTCCAGTTTTTGTTGGAACAAAAAGATCCATATGCACTCACTTTACTACATTAGTGGTTGAGACTTCAATGACTGATTTAAAACTTGATTTATGTTTCTTGCCATATTGACAAGGATAAAAAACTTTTGAAGAATCTAAGTTAAGCTCCGGTAGATCCTTAACTAATTTTTAGAGAGTTTTTATAGGTTCCTATGTTTACAGTGTTTTAACCTTCTATTCCACAACCATGTATGATCTTCCATTGCACTAATGCAAGGTAGGTCTTGGCTCCTAAGGTCTTCTATGTTTAGTGTGTAAAAATTCTCTTGCCTATTTGCTGAATGAATAAACTCTTCATTGGAATTGTGTACTAAGAACTTCTCATTACTAAAATTAAAAAGGTAACTTTCATCACATAATTATATTATGCTAATGAGGTTGTGCTTAAGACCCTTAACAAATAAAACATTTTAAATCAATGTTTTTTCCAAAATAATGATGTTACCTATACCAATAATTTCTCCCTTAGCATTATCTCGGAAAGATACTTTTCTTCCATTCATTATGAAAATCTTTTCAAAGAAGTTTTTTGTTACCATACATATTCCAGGAACATCCACTATCCTTGTACAATGTATTTTTTTTGTACTTTCTTTATCCTTCTTAAAATAAGAATGATAGGCTTTCGGAATCTAAACATTCTTGGATATAGAATTCTTAGACAATAAAATTTAGGGAATCCAAATTTGATTAGAAAAATAAGCTTTATAAAACCCAAGATGTTGAACATTATTAAAAGAAAAATTTTTCTTCCAATTCCCACCACATTGACATTTAGTACAAAAAGGGGCTCTGGATGGAATAAAATATTTGTTTTTGAAAACAGGTTTTCTGTGAGTATAACCTACTCTAGTAGTATTTCCTTGATGTTTGATTTGAGAATACATCTTGTCAAAATTTTCATTACCAAAAGTAAATTTATCAAGATGATTCATAAGATAATATATTTTAGATTTTAGCCTTAAAACTAAAATCATATCCCCCGGAATTATTTCCTTAGAGTTAGATTTTTCCTCAAAAATATTTATATTTAAAAAAGAAATTTTATAATCTTTAGAATGTTTTTCTTTTTCAGAATTTACTTCCTTAAGCTCTTTCAAATGTTTTTCTAGAATCTCATCCTTATTTTTATCATATATAGAGAGGTCATAAATCTCTTTTGTATGAACTTATTCCCTAGTATTTTACTTGTCTAGTTTCTTAGAAGTATTACAATTTCTTGCTTCTAACAACTTAGAAAATCTAGATACTTCTTCATATGAAGGTATTTCATCATTATCTGAAGATTAAGTATCTTTATATGAAGTAATATCTTCAAAATAGTAATTATTATCAAGTGATAAATTTTTAAAAGACTCAGCAAATTGTACCTTGGCCATAAGACATGTATTCGGTAAAATAGTAGCGATGAATCCAATATTTTTCTTTACATATAATTCGTATTCAGAATATTCACTTCCTGAAGAGTCTCCACAGCTAGCATTCCAAGTTTCGTTTACATTTAGACTTTTCTTGTTCTTAAAATGTTAGAACGTCTTCTTGTTTCTCTCTGAATTTATTTCATTCTTTTCCTTCTTTTTCAATAGAGTAAAATCAGGTCTGATATGACCTGTTCTTATACATTCAAAACATGTAACTTCCCCGTCATTCATATCATTGTATTCTCTCTTCTTGATCTTATTTTGTTAGTTTTTCTGAGCTACTATCTTGTTCTTTCTCCTAGAATATTAGCCAATTCATTCTCATTCTTTTCTGTATCACTTGATTCTAACTGAATAGTGACTTTCATTGACATCGATCTAGTTTCTCTTTCTGGAGTCTTGGATTTCATATGATTTGAAGTAGTTTTAAAAGAAACTAATCCATTAACATTCTTCTTTTTTACATTACCATCATCTCTCATCATTCTAGTCTCATGCAGATGAAGAGTTACAAACAGCTCATCTAAGGAAATTGGGGTGACTTTTGTGTTCTCATCAATTGTTGTCCTTTCGGACTCCCACTCATTTGGAATGATGTCTATGATTTTATCTACAAGGGCCTCATAATCCAAACCTTTTTCTCCCATAGACTATAAGCTTCTCATAATATTCATGAACCTTTTCTAAACATTTATTATAGGTTCTATATAAGGAAAGTTTAATCCCTGGTATTCAGCTCTAAACAAATCTCTTATTGTCTCTATAACTTTAGAAGCACCAAAATGCATAACTTCATGTTTCTTCCAGATACTGTTTGCAGCCTCACATCAAGATATTTGACTATAGATTTTCCTAGTCATAGAACATAACAATGTATTTCTGACACTAAAATTCTCCTGATATTATGATTTCTTCTGATTATTAAATGTTCTCAATTCCTTATTAGGAATCTTATATTCTCCTATCAGCATCAGTTAGTTATCAACTCCAGTGTCGATAACGAAAGACTTCATCCTATCTCGATGGTACTCATAATCATTTCCATAAAAAATTCTAGGTCTTGTAGGATTTAGATTGTTGATAGAACCAACATTTAAACCTGCCATCTTAAGGAATATCATTCCACCCAAACTTGTTAGTAATAAAAGCTTATAAACAAAAGAAAATATCCTAATCAAGGAAAATATAACTAGAGTATCTCAAAGAAAAATATGAATCCATAAATTATTAGTACGAAAATATGATTCAAAAAAATGAAGAAGAAGGTTTCTATTCTAAATATAATCGTGAGATTAATTCATATTTAACCAAAACTCTCAAGAAAATTGTTGAATTGGTTTAGGGTACAAGGTCACCTCCTCGGATACCAATTGCTGAACCGATTGTAAGATATATATGATACTAATTGTAGTATCAAACTATGGTGTAGATACTAAATATACAAGAGGGGGTGAATTGTATACTTTAAAAATTACTTATTTAAATTTTTTATAAACAAACTTCATAACAACTCTACGTTCTAATAATTTTCTTCATTCTAGAAAAGTGATTCCAGAAATGAAATTTAACAAATGTTTATAACAAAAAAGATTCTACCTTAAAGAATATTGATTATTATTTAATCAGTGTAAAAGTCTAACGAAGTATAAGATAGTTATACTTTCCTCAAAAATCAAAATTACTGCAGAAAACACAATTGAGACACTACAAGTGACAAGTAGTAAATCTTTTAAACCAAAGAGAAGGGTATCCAACAACCTTGGATAACGGTCCATTGATTTATACTTTCAAGAACGTATATATCTTACCCAATCCTTGGTGAGACCTCAATTGGGAGATCAGTATCTGTCTTTCTATCCTCGCAATCCCTCAATTTGTAAGGAAATTATCAACTCTGACTTCACAACCTGAAGTCTCCGATTTTAAGGAAATCGAACCTATACACAAAACAATTCTAAAGGAAGAAAAGTTTGAACAAGCCGTTCAAACTTTCGGAATGAACCTCGAGAGTTTATAAGAGCATCTCTTTCTAGAAATCACTTCAACAACATGTAAGTAAGTTCTGCCAAAAATTAATTCTCTGAGTTCGTTCAAATGAGCTCTTATTTATAGGCATGGCTTCAACGGTCAGATGCCTCTTCCAAAAGTCATATTCTTCCTTGAATTTCATAGGTACCTATATACGTGTAACATAAAGAATGGTTAGATATTAAATGAATGCATGACATTGTTTTTTAACCAAAAAAGAAGTAAAAAAATGTAGTTACCAAAGAAAATTCATTTTTTCGGAGTGTTAGAAAAAAATGAAAGTTCAGAGTCTAACCAAAAACTATTCAGAGTCTATAATACATGTAAATTAAGATTCTGTTTATCAGAAAAATTCAGCGTTAGAATTATATAGAATTCTGGTGTCTGAATTTCAATGAAATTTGGAGTCTTGAATTCAGTAGAATTTGGAGTCTTCATTCATAATAGGTCGGAGTCTGAACTTTCCAAAGATTGGAGTCTGAATTCATAAGAGGTCATAGTCTGAGAATACAAAATTCGAAGTATGAATTCATTAGATTTCAAAGTCTGAATATACAATGTTTGGAATCTGAATTTATAATAGTTAGGAGTCTGAACATATTATGGTTGGAGTATAAATTCAGAGATCTCAGAGTTAGAACTCAGAATGTTCGGAACTCGAATTCAGAGAAATCGGAGTCAGAACTGAAAAATTTTTGAACATGAATTTGGATCGTAAAAATAGAATTCTTTATATCTAATTATATTTATGATTTTTAGGTTTTGGATACGAAACCAAATTTTATACTTAGAGAAAAAAAGATCAATGAAAAACATGGTGTGGATAAATTCCCATGGGGATGTAAATTTTCCATATGAAAGGAAAGCATAGAGTAAAATGAAATTTTCTTTAAGACAAGGTGTTTGTTATTTTCACAAAATTAATATATGGTAAAGTCATAGGGAAACCTTATTGACTCAACAATCTACCCAAACATGAAGGAATGGAAAAGTCATAAGGAGACCTTATTGAATCAATAATTGGTGATCCATTACCATACTATATAGAAGTAGTAATGTTGGGATGAATTACTAGGATTAAAAATTTTATTGAAATGTTTTATCTCCCATGGAGATGTTGTATAAGGATAACATTGATGGAAATGCTGATCACATTATTTAAGTAAATATGAATGGACTATTAATGCATAATAAATCTGCAATACTGATTCCTGATAGTTCAATTTTTACTGATAATTCTAGGGTGACATGGTGTTATACTATCTCAAGGAGATCAAGGGATAAATATGTTACTCGAGAGATATAACAATGAAATCAATTTGAGAAACTAAATAAATACCAAGACAACATTAATGAGGAATGACATATGGTGGAGTATTAGATATAAAAAAGGAGACATGTCATTTAAAATTGTGGTAATATACTCTTTATGTGAACTTCTATTAGACCATTTGGGTATACATTCATTAATTATTTATTTTTTACTATTTAAGATGGTTCAAGTGAAGATACGCCCTCTATATTCTCAACTGATAAAGGGTTTTGAAATAAAGAAGAAGTGATTTTCTGTCATTAAATATTAATGATAATCTGGAATTATATATCACTGATATCTAAATGATGAGAGGAAAAAAAATTAAAATATACGAGAATTAATTTCCTTACCCAAGAAAATCGAGACATGGTTTTTTATCAAAATATTTGTCTTAAATGGATCAATTAAAACTATATACATAGTTTTTGCAGTAAAAAATGTGATCTAAAATTTGAACATGGATTATAATTTATAAGAATACAAAAAATATTCTTTTATACCTATTTCAAAAAAGGATATGTGTAGATTATGATATATTTTTAATTCCTTTTTTTATCAATGTATAGTTGTATTATTCTAACAGGTAGATATTACAAAAGAGGATATAGACAATGTTACTAATACTAGAGAACCCATTATCCTGAATAAAAAACATTTATAATGGATTAATAATAAACTAAATGTAAATTTTCTCTATACCATACTACATTAATGAATTCCAATGGGTCTAATATTTTTGGTATATTTCTTTGATGATAAATGATAGTGTCATATTAATCTAGAAAATAAAAAAACTAGCATATAAATAATAGGATCCTTTTAGATTGTAATTTGAGTGTGTGGTTTTTGGGTTGTCATTTGTTATATATTTTTTCTATATAGTTCCCATTCGACCTAAAAATGTTGTTATCATAAAAATAAAAAATGATTTAGGAGGAATATATGATAAAATCCTACAAATCAATTTATTGTTTTTGTAGGACATATTGATGAAATAAATGGCTATAGGGGATCGATATAATTCCAATACATACCAACCTAAAAAAATGCAATAAAAATATGTATAGGTTACATATAATTATGTGGATAGAGATACAGGGAATAAAATAGAATATATTGGATCTTTAGGGGGTAATTTGAAGTATATTTACACATTTTATTATCCTAACCTTCATTTTATATGTGGATCTATCACATATATTGAAGTCACTGTTAAAAAGTAAAAAAACCATGAAAAAATAAATTCGGGTTAGAAGTGAAAGTGTTGGGAAATTTATCCATTATTAGAGGATAGAATAAAACCACACCCAAATATAAAGATACTAGAGAATAATAAAGCAAACATATCAATCCTATTATAATCTTTATTATTCAATTATGATCATGAATGTCTATTTTTGTATTGGGGTTTATGTAAGTGGATCTGTCTCATAACATTCCATGCTAGGAAGGATTGATTACTTGTCATCATTATCTTGTTATATAAATGTATCACTACATAGATAACCTAGTGTGTTATCTTCATAGAGTTTGATTGGTAATTAATCTTGAAATCCACTGCCTATTAGAGAGTGGGTACTTTTCTCTCAAAAGAAAGAATATATTTTAAGAGACCATGGTATATTTTTATTATAGACTAGAAAAATCACTCACATAGTGTATCTGTAAAATTAAAAATAATAAGGAAATATTATTATACTATATAGCTAGTTTGTGTATTGATGATAAATTTGAAGGAATAGGTGGTTATTCTTGAAAAAAATTAATTTTACAAGTTGATGCATTGGGATAAACTGAATCAGATCAGAAAAATTCAATTTTGGCCACACTGATACTATAAAACATTTCATTGAAAATAATATTATTATAACTATATACAATTTTACATTTATTCTAGGACATATATAGAAAAAACCATACCAAACAACACACATTAAAACAATTCTTTATAAAATTTATCCTTAAGGGAACTATAATTTTAGATTAATCAAAAGGTTTTCTCCAAGAAAAGGTCATATGGAACTGCTGGTTATTGAGATACAAGTTCCCCATTCATTTAACAGATGATGGTTTGTAACCACTACATTGTAAAACATCTATTAAAAGTTGATATTATTCCCAATACATCATATTAATTTCGTATTACTATTTTTATTTATAAAATACCAAAAACAATGTATCTACTTAATATAAACATCATTGATTCGTTATATTTTTCAAATTTTCATTACATTTACCTGGATTATAGTTGCATGGTAAAAAATGATACCTATAGTGAATAGGTTCAGGTAGGAACCATTTGGAGTGAATCAATTTAATACATAAAAATTTAAACCACCTTAATTCAACATCTTTTACTAGTTAATGTCATGATATAGTCAATCATGAATTACAAAACTTCACCCAAATATGGTAAGAAATAAGAACATATAAACACTAGTATTCACATGGATCGACATTTAATGCCTAATTATTATCATTATTTCTTAGTACCCATAATAATAGATTCACCACTATAGCCCAAGTATCTTCACTACCGATTATCCTAATCCCATTAGCACAGTGTCCCTCTAAACTCTTATTTCGAGGGTTCCACTAAAAATGTATCTTCCCACAAACCAATTCCAAAAACGAGTTAAAACTAATGAGAGTGACCATAAATATTCTTATTTCTATGACATCTCTATAAAACCTTGAGATTTTTAAAAGAAATATTTTTTCAAATACTTTAAATCTAAAGATATTTCTTATTTCACACAACACATAATATCTATTTTTTATATGAAAAGAATATGTTTGGATTACATTATAACAAAAAACAGGATAATATTGTGCTTCAAACAACATTTAGATTATATTTTTGTACACATAACAATATTTTTTGCCTCTGTTACACCGAATGTGGAGTTCCTCTAATAGATTTCCCTACAAACAATATTGAGTTTAACTAAACTATAATATACTATTAATATTATTTTTAAAATATTATTATAATTACCACCTAACCATTGTAATGGGGGTTTTGAATATTATTAAATAAATTATTAAAATATTTTTTCAACATGGATATGAAATAAATACTTTGGTAATCAATTAATTTTAAATGAATTTAAGAACTATTTAATAATAATTAAATTCATTATCTAAGAACCCCATTTTTTATATACAAACACCATTTTATCTCTATAAACAATGAAGATACTTTTGATAATTATTTGAATAAAATTAAATAATTTTGTTACACTTATCCAATAGGGTTGATATGTATATGATAATAATAAATTGAATTTTATGAATAAATATATATATTGTTTAAAATAAATCTTTAAATACTTTTGTTGAAGAACCCATTTTAAATAAAAGTATTGAAATTTTTATAATTTGTATGTGAAAAATATTCATTTTTTAAAAAGTAATATCAAAATTTACATGGGATGAATTTCAAAAAAAATTTACAACAGTTTAATTGTTTGCTAAATAGTGAAAAATACTGATTTTTATTCAAAATTTTTTATTTCATCTTCTTTAATTATATAGTTAAATTATGTTTTAATATTTTTGAAATGAATAAATATATCAATTATAATTAAATCAATAAAATTTAGGTCATTGGAATAAATTTCATATTGAAATTGGATTTAAAACATTTCAGTCTTTAAGAATTTTTCACATTAAAAAACCTTCATCTAATCTCAACCACACGATTAATTTTAAATTGCATTATGATAAATTCATTGATTAGAATTTGTAAAAACTATTTTAATAATTTTAATCAGTATAATTTGATATTTATAATAATTTCACCTTTTTTAAACAAAAGTATTCATGAATGTAATTAAGATTATTTATAATTATTAATGTAATAATAAGTTTAATTAAGTACTAAACATAGAATTTAATGCCTGAAAAGGACCATATAAATGTTTAAATATTAATTTATAGCCATATTTTAAAAACTCCACCTATAAGGATCTATAATGGTTAATTTTTAACAATTCATGGATAAGAAAAACATGGAGAGCACTAAAATCCTTTAAAGAATACCCAATTTGTAATTTTACCTGCTTATAAAAAGCCTTCTCCCCTCCTCATATAATCAAACATTTTAGAAGCTTCATAATCATCCAATACCTAACAAAATAATCTCAAAAAATACCTAACAAAATCATAGATTCTATATCATTGTAATAAATCAAACCAATTGAGTCCTTTTATAAAAAAATATATGGAATTACCTAGAGAAGATGTAAAATCCTATAATGAACACTTATATTTTATTTCATTTTTGATAGTATAAATACTTATTTTTATATGATTATATAACAAAATATGCATCTTTGATATAATGAATAATTTTATGCTTTTTATATGAAGTAAAATCACTACCACTTCTGTAAAATATGATATACAAGAATAGTTTATGTGTATGGTGAATTACTGCCTCACAAACAAACATCATTTATTTTTCTAATTGCACCAATGAAGGATAGAAATAATTTTAGAAATTAGTTTTTTTGTTTAAAAAATTTTGATATTTAGGATTTTTTATGCTTCTTTAATTATTTTATAACACATATCTTCATTTTTTCCATTTTTGTACACATGATAACATCATTTGTGGATGTGTGGACTACTACAACCTCAAATAGATGTTTTTCAGTCACCCATTAAATGGAATGTTTTAAGAATGATTTTATAATATTTATACGATATATATGAAATAATAATACTAATTTATTTTTAATATATATATATATATCACTTAATTTATTCCATTCAATATGACAGGAATACGGAAACAGTGTTTACGCGTATGTATGACCTACTATATCCATGAACGGTGAATTCAATTTAACATTTCTATATTTTTATTATAATTTTTAATAAATTTATACTAAATTTTTATGATATTTATATTATTATTATTATTATTATATATGTGATAAGATCCTGATATAATTAATAATAAAACAATATTAAAAATCAAAACACATGATAAAAAGAAATCGGTAATTACCTAAAACACAACATTAACAATGAATTTTTAATAAAAAGATAATATATTGTAAAACTATAATAAAATATGGTATTATATGTTATAATATGTTTTTTATTCATATTTATAATAAAATTATGTTTATTATATGTGAGTTTTTATATATACGATGATAGTCAAGGCAAAATGCAAGGGTTTTCGTATCTCAAATTTATTCGCATGGGATATATATTATATTTACCACTTTTTATTGTTGTGTGGTGTATATAATAATAGAATATATATTATATCATTAATTAACTTTATTTTATAACATTAAAAGTTTCAATTGATGTAATTTTTGCATGGGTATCATTAATCAAAAGTCACTCATGTAGTAATGGGATTTGTATGTCAATTTAATTTCCACGAGGAATTTTCCATATTCACCTATAATTTTTTATATGTGGTGTATATAATTCTAATGAATATATTAATTTATTATTTCCATAAAATTTTTGGGGATTTATGTATCCATTTTATGGTCTACCATTCATGGGGTTTACTGTTCAAAAGTTACCAAATCAGTAATGTAATTTTTTCAAAATTTTCATTATTTTGGAAATATGTTTTGATAGGAAATAATACTTTTTTACAAGGTGTATATACTACCATTTCATATTTAGTATAATTAATAAAATATTTTTTAAAAAATATGATCCCTCATTTAATTATATTCTTTCATGTAGATCATGATTCTAATTTACCAATGTGGAAACAGTTTATTGTTACAATATCGTTGTTTATCAGGGTTGTTTATCATTTTGATTCTTTGAGGAAATATTATGATACATATCTCTAAAAATCTAATGATTTTTTATATTATATTGTAATTCAATTTATATCTAGGTAATAGAACCAATTTCACACACTTTATTATGTAATGTAATTATGAAAAATATTTTCTGAAAATATGATTTAATTTTACTTATCTGTCAGAAATATGTGTTCTTCCAAAACAATTCCAAACTAAAATGTAATAAAATTCTCTTTAATTAAGATTATAATATTATTTTCAATGAAAATTTCTCAAAAATGTTTTCAATAAATTTTTATTTGTTTTCAATTTATTTTATTAGAAAAAGGTTTTCCTAATATTTTTAATTTTATATATATTTTTTCAATGTAGTTTTCAAATAGAATGGTTTCCAAAATGATTTATTTTTTAAAATTTGTTTTTAATTAGTAAAATTAATGTTCCTCGATAAATGTTCTATGTTATTTTTTAAACATAATTTTAATTTTTTTAATTTGATTTTAAAAAAATAATTTTTAAAAGGTTTTATGTTATAAAAAATGATTTTCAAATAATGGTTATTTCTCTTATGAAATGTTCCATGTGATCTTTCGAAACCATTATACATATAAGATGAGTTCTATTGAAATAGATTATGACAGACTTGGAATATGATCCTAGAAATACATTTTTATTTTTTTTAATTATTTATCTTGAATATGACCTGTTATTTTTGAAACATGTTTCTCATCCAGAGCATATAAAATGATAAAATGCCAAAGAAACTTGCTTCTATTCATGTGTTATTCTATGAGTAAATTATTATAAATACTTTATATTTCCATAGGTTATGATATAATGAGATACTTTTTACACCCATTTCATTTCATGGGTTATGATAATATGTTCATGAAACCCATATCTTTTTAGAGGACTTGATATGATGAATTTATATTATCGAGTGACACACATATGTATAATTTTTTATATGAAACATGGTATGTATATCTACAAAAAATGAATTGGATAATGATTTATTTCTGATTAGATAATGATGGAAAACATGTCTATGGGATTGATTCACTATGGGGGTAATGAAAGACCCCATCCATTATTGGAAGAGGGGTGTCCCAATCCCTTATATAGAAAGAACAGTGACTAGGGACAATGGTGTGTCCTGCCCAGAATGGTATTCCCTATGAAATACCTTGAAGTATTTTATACATGCACAAAAACATGTAGGGAATGATATTACATGTTTATTTGTATCCAAAAATTCCATTTCTTACTCCTATATTATGAATTCATGGATAATTTTCCATATTTTCACAAAATTAATGTATTATGAACATCAAATATTTATTCCTTGATTCATGTATATGATATTGTACATGCAGTTTATGATCTCATATTGTTACTATTATGTACTCATAAAGTGATATTCATGATTTTTTTTTAAATCTCCATCAATTAACCTTAGTAAGAATTTAATATCACCCCTTCATATGTATCCATTCCCTAGGATATGCATAATAGGAATAGTTAGCATTACTAAATGGGAAGATATTTTGGAAAAAAATGAAGATCAATTACCAATATTATATTATTTTGATCCATATTTCCAATGAAAATGAACTATTATGGTCCACAGGCATGAAATTTTGAAATTTTCATAATATTAATCTATAATGGTGTAATATCAATGTTTGTCAATATTGGTTCACAACATTGTGTGTCAAAGGATTGATTTAGTCATCCATTGGAAACTAGTATTTAAAAACATTAGAGTGAAACCTATGGATATTTATAAGGATCCATTTTTGGTTGTCTAAAAGGATAATTATATGGATAAGTCATTATAGTGAACAATTTCCTAGAATTTGTTAAAGGAAATAGAGTGTGGTTACCATGAAATACATCCATGTCTGGACACTAAACGTTCATGTGGCTATAAAACATTTTTAAATAGGGATAATAACCCTAAAAACACTATATTTAGGTAGCCTAGATAGGGAATTAGTGCATGATAATGGGCCATGCGGCCCACCTATTTTTACAGTCTCTGGGGATAATCTTTGGAAATTCAAAAAATCTAAACAAAGAATCATGATGGATATAAATGGAATATAAATATGAATAACATAGGATCGTACAAATATTTATTATATTAATGATATTAGAGTCACAATTTAGACATATTATAAGTAATTTTAATGATTATTTGATTTCCCATTATGATAAGTGTTTCTCGAACCATGATTTCTAGTTATAATAAGTGGTGGGATCTAGATGGAGATGGGTTCACACGTAATTTGAAGGAAAATTTTTTGATGAAAAAATCTAGGGTATGAAGACTATAGTAATTTTTTTGTGATCATGAATAATCCATTTTCGTGGAAAATAATTAACAACATGTATATTAATCATCTCTTATAGTCAACAATGAAGAGATGAAAAGTGGATACAATGAAATTTGGTAATGGAAACCACATTTGATAGAAGAATTAGTATCCGTTGTGTTGATAATGTGGGATGAAACACCCATGTGAATAACTAAAAGGAACATGATGTTATTTTATTGTGGAAAAGGAAACAATAAATTAATCTAGAAATGAAAAATGAAAAGTCCAGTTACTTAAATAGATGGAAATATTGGCCATTATAATGTATTATAAACAATTGTGTTATTTGTGTGCGGAATGTAGATGAATTATTTTTTTCAAATCCTTGATGGGTGAACCTATTATGTTACTCAACACAGTTTTATGATGAATGGATTGGTTTTTGATGATGAATATACCGCTAATAACATATGAATAGAATGTTATGTTCAAATAGTATTATCTAAAAGAAATATTACATTGGTTTTAATGAATATAAATACATTATTGGTCTTATATTTATTCAGAATTTGGTATTAAGGATTAATATGAAGAATAATTTATAATTTATAATTAATGAAGTGGAATAGTTGGTGTTTTTATGTATTTATATTCATGAATAATGTTATATGAATTGTGAAATAAATAAGGATTGTTCAAATTATGTTTTTTTGTTATTTATTTAAATGAATATATTGAATGGTGTTGATGGAATAGAGTATTTTTTTATGGGAAAGGATATATTCAGAGGAAACACGAGATTATGGAAAGTAAACCATTAATATATTCATGATGTTGAGATAATGATATTTTTATAAAGATATGTTTGATATGAATATGAAAATAGATGGTACTAATTACCTCAGAACATATAATGGATTTTCTATAAAATTTATTAGAGACACCATGGATGAAGATTATGAAATTTTCTATTTATGAAACATATCAAATGTTCTTTTGAATAAGAAAAAACATGTGTTTTAAATAATGATTTTTTTAAATTCTCGTTATTATCAATATTAATGAGAATATGTGATGATGTTATTTTTGTAATGTGACAACCAATAGATAGTTTTGATATATGAGGTATCATTGATAAGCTATTTTTTGAAAGTTGGTGTCCTTATTTATATTGTGTTGGATTCTCATCATAAGGAAGGTTTACATGGCTAATAAAATATGTAATGTTTTCAATTATACATCAGGTGAGGTTTTAGAGATTAAATTATTATCTCAGTATATAAGGAACTATGAATATTGTTTAAAATGTGGTAACCATTTTTCAATGATGAAAACTAATGAATGATAAAATTACATTTCATCTTTTATGGATCTTTCGAGTCATTGGTGCTTTGAGAATTACAAATTGAATATCCTTTTTAGAGTAATAGATGAATTGGTAATTTGTCATGGAACATTCAAAGGGAGAGATTATGCTGAAATCAAGAAATTATATCTTATTATAAGTGTTATTCAACATTAGGAAATGTATCATGAAACCAAAAAAATTAACCTGGTACATTTTTTTCAATGAATCAAATGGTCTCTTAGATCATTCAAAATTTATTTATTTCTGATTTTTAACTTTCTCTCGACCTTGTTCTCTATAAATTTTGATCATAACATGATATTTATATTTATTTTCTATGACCTAGTTTTCACATTTCATTTATGTTGTTCTCATAGGCGGAACCCAACTTATGAGTTAATTTGGAATCAATAATGGTTCCAACATTATTTTTTTAAAAGAATATATTATATTCATTTTTACGTTGTGAGTTTCTATAAAGGGAAATTTAAATTTATCGAAATTTTTAACCAAAATTAATTTCATAGGGGAAATTAATTTTTAGTAGGGTAAAATGTAACTCCCTAATATTTTCATAAATATTTGTTTCAAATTAATTTAATATTTTTGATAATTTCTTTTTCAAATAAAACTTAATATCACTTCTATTATTTATATAAACTATGTTTTTCTTTCATTATTCAAAACACAATGATATTAATATGATAAATTAATCATTTAGATTAAATATAAATGCAAACAACCCTATTTTTACATTTTCTTACATTAAATATTGAGTTCCTTTGATTGCTTGTATTACATGTTAGACCGAGTTTTACAGAAATGTAATATATGAATAATAATATTATTAAAATAATATTATAGTTATCACCAAACTCTAGGAATGGAAGATATGAATAAGTATAAATAAATTACACAAATATTATTTAAAAATTTATATGAAATAAATACTCTGTTATATAAATTAGTTATAAATTAAAGGATGAACTATTTAAAAATTAATAAATTTCTTTTCTTAGAAAAGTGTTTTTCTATTTTAAAATGCCATTTTAACAATATAAATTATTTTAACCACTATTGAAAGATTTAATTAAATAATTATATATTATATATTCAAAATATTTTTTGGGAAATGATCTAATTGGTTTGATATAGATTATATTACAATAAATCCAAATTTATAAATATAAAGATGTATTTTTAGAAAAGTTAATTTTACTTCCTTTTAATGGTGAAAAATTTTAAAATATATGTTATGAAGAACATATATTATATATGTTAAATAATAAAATTAGTTTTTTTATTGTGAATATTAAACATTAAATTATATTAATTTTTTTTATTTTTTCTTGAAGATTAATTTTTTGTTGAATAGTAGAAAACATAAATTTAATTAGAAACTAATTTTTAATATAATATATTTATATAGTTCAGTTATATATTAATTTATTTTAAAAGAATAAATATATCAATTATACATCATTTAATATAATTTAAGACATTTTAAATAATTTTACTTTGAATTTTTATTTAGAAACATTTCTATATTTTAGAATTTTTCTCATTTGAAACCCCTTGTCAATTACTATCAGTGGGATTAATTTTAAATTTATATCGTGAAATTTTGTTATTATAATTTAAAAAATATAATTTTCATACTTGTAATGATGATAATGTATAATATCTAATATTTTCAACTTATTTTAGGACCAAAAATATTGGCGAATGTATTAAAAATTAATTACTGTGATTAAGAATAAACCCAACTTAATTAAAGATTATTAATCAATAATTATAGAGTTTATGGTTTTAAAATGAACCTAAAATGGTATAAAAATTATTTTATAGCCATATTTTGACCATTACACCTATAATTATCTATAAAGGATAATTTTTATGCCTTATGGGACCAGTAAAACCTGTTGAGCACTAAAATATTTTCATAAATACCCAATGCTTCTTTTTCAGCACTTTTAAAATGCCTCCCCCATCCTCTCATCACACCTCTCATGTCCATTTTTATGGTCTAAAACAATCCAAAATAAAGTCCCAATATCCCTAACCTAATCTTAGAGGCTAAACTTTTTGTATAAAGTCATCCATGTAATCCCTATGGTGAAAACCAAAAGCGGTCACCCAATGAAGAGGTAACATCCTTCTACAAACACATTGTTTTTTATTTTTTTATCCACCATACCTCAATATTTATTATTGCATGATTATATAATATAATAAACATAATAAATATTCTAGGACGTTTTCATTCTATTGGTGTGACATAAACCTACATACTCATCCAACTAATGGGATACATAATCATCATTTATGTTTACGATGGACTTCCAACTTACAAACTGATGTGGTTTTTTCATCCATTTCTACATTTCATGGTTGGTAATAGTTATTGTAATTATAAATTTATATGTTACATATGAAATTTATTATTTATTTATATATTCATAATTATAATATCGCACATGTCTTCACGATTTCCATTTTTTATAAATATGAAAACGTAATTTGTGCACGTGTAGACTAACAAATCATGAATGTGACATCATCCATTAATAGTTTATAAGGGATGTATTAAGGAGGAGTTTAAAATTTTTATACGACATATATGAAATAATAATTAAATTTTAATGTTAATATATATATATACACAAATATACATATGAAATTTACATTATTTTTTTCAACATAATACAAAAATTAAAACAACAACCATGTGTATGTACTACCAACTATCATTATTAATAGCACATTCATTTCTTATTTTTATCTTTTATATTTTATTATAAATACACATATACAAAAAATATTCAATATTTATATAAATTTTATCATTTTATAGGTGATTAAATAATGGTATAAGTAGGAAGACCAAACATATAATAATTCAAAACAGAAGAAAAAAAATCAGTTATTACATGAAATGTAACATTAACATAAATTTGTAAATAAATAGTCATAAAAATAATAATTAAATTATATATGGTATTATGTATAAAAATATTGTTATGGGGTGTATATATTATAAAATAATATTTATTATAGTGAAGGTATAAATGTGTACCATGAATGTCAAGACTTAACGTAAGAGTTTTCTCGTCTCACATTTATTTATTTGATATGTATTCTATATTCACCACTCATTATGATTGTGTGTTTTATATAATGACCTAAAAAATATTTTATCGTGAATTAAATTTATTTCAAGATATTATATATTTAAATTTATGTTATTCATTCATGGGTATATCGATTTAAATTTTACCAAGTATTAATGGTATTTCTAATCTCACTTTTATTTTTCCAGGACTGATTCCATATTCACCACTTATTTATTTTGTGTGGCGAACAAAAAAATCATGAATATATTTTATGAAAATTATAATTATTTTTATTTTTATTTACATATAAATTTTATTTTCTCTCATTCATGTGTTTTTCAATTCAAAATATTATAAACTACTAATGTAATTTTAACTGAATTTTACTCATTTAAGACACATGTTATGTTATTCATATTTATTATTTTAGTAGTTGTATATACATCCATTTTGAATTTTTTTAGCATGAATATAATTATTTTAATGATAATTTAAAATTAATTAATGGTTATTATTTCCTTCATATCATGAGTCAATGTTACCACAGTGGTAAAAACATTTTTCGACAATTTCATTATTTATTTTGACTGATTATGATTTGGCGATATTGATGAAATATTTTGATCCATATCTCAAAAAATATTCATATTGTTCTTTTTGTCATGTTATAATTTTTTTATCTACTAAATGTTACCATTGTTGCACACTATGATACATGACATAATAAATTTAATGATTTTACAAAAATATGACATTACTTATATTTTCCATCAGAAAACGGTGTTAAAAAATAATTTAAAAAAATGTTTTGAAACAATATTCTTAAATCATATTTTAAGATTATTTTCAATGAATATTATTTTAAGAAAAATCAACTTTTGTTTTTATCATTTCAATGTATTTTTAAAGGAAAATTGTTTCAAACTATTTTCATGTTTCCATTTTATGTTTTAAAATATAAATGTTAAGAAAAATTTTTCAAAAAAGGATTTATATTTTAAAAGATGTTTTCCAAAGTTGAAAATATATTTCCCTATAGATAATTTTAAAATTATTTTTAATTCATACTTCATATGATTACAAAGTGGGTTTCAAATAAAATGATTTTGAAAATGTTTTATATTAAAATTGGGATTCTCAAAGAAAGGTTATTTCCCTTATCAAATGTTTAGAGTTTTATTTCAAAATATTTTTTTATATAAGACTAAATACATTGAAATGGTATATTCATTAATAAGGATATGATCTAGGGAGACCACTATTGTTATTTCATTGAATGTTTTATCTTTAATTTGACATGTTTTTTTGAATCCTATTTCTCTTTTTAGGGTTATACCAAGATAAAATGTTTTTGAATCCCACTTCCTCTCATGGGTTATTATATAATGAAATGATTATTAATCCTAGATATTACTCTTATATTATGATATGATTAAATTAATATGTTATTATTTCATTTCAAAGTATATAATATGATGTTCATGACTGCCATGACTTTTTTTGACTGATGATATAAAAAATGTTTATGATCATGTGTTGCACATATGTACGAATTTATTATGTGATGTGTTAGACCAAAATCTCCCTCCACCTAATTTGGAAATTATTTATATATCTTAAGATAATTTTGGGAAATAAGTGAATGGGATTAATATACTATGTGGAGAAGGGGGTACTCATTCCAGTCTGGTAAAAGGGGAAACATTTTCCACTATATGAAGAAGGGAAAAAATGATCCCTTATAAGGAAAGGACCAAAAATAGGGATGGTGGTGTACTCACCTAGTAGGGGATGTCCATTTATAGTTCCCTAATAAATATTTCTCAATGGTCCTATAATTATATGTTAATAAATGACTTGGTTAATGTGTATTATGAAATTTCATGCCCTACCATTATGTTTTGATATCATTTATTATGCTCATGATTCATAAAAGATTCAGGTCTTTTGAACATCCAATATTTTTGTAATAATCTTTTATATGATATTTGATATGTAGCATATGATGTTTTAAAATTATACTTTTGTAATCATACCTTTATGTCCATGATTATTATTAAGTAACTCATTTATTTATCCTTACTTTGTATCTGAGCTCACCCATTCTTATGTTGTACTTCCCTAATTTATGATGAATGGGTTTATATAGGAGTACTAAATGGTAAGAAAATTTTGGAAAAAATTGAACATAACTCTAGAAGGTAAGAATAATATTTTCCATGAATACTGTGACAATAAAATTTTATCGTCCTCAGACATGTACTTTTTTTATTTTCTGAATATTCATAGAAAATGATGTAATATCCATGTATGTTAATTGTAGGTATCTATAAACACAAGGTAAGATTGATCTTTTTCATTAATACACTTTGATATGTAGTTCAACATGTTATCCTCTCTTTAAAAATATCATAAAATGATGGTCATCATCTGGTCTGTAGGCTATACAAATCTCTTTTAGATGTTCAATGATCAGAATTATCATAGTATTCTTGAATGATCATCAATTTATAGTATACTCTTCCATGAATGACTCAAGGATTTATTTCTTCTTTATCTATGATCGAAGTAAATGATTATAGTTTTTTTATCCTCTTATTTCATGTACATCCTGGTAATTAATTTTATGTACATATATATTCAAGGTGTAATTAGGAATATTATACCCATAATGATTTATGGAATTTTACATAATTTTTAGTACTGAAGTATTAATCAATTTAATATTAGTCAATGTAATTCTTAATTAATATACTTATTCAAAATCATTCCAATATCGACTATTATTCATATTTAAGTCTCATATGACTCAAGAAATTTTCTTAAGAAACTCTTTAAAAAATAATCATATTTAAATTAAATTTTAATTTAATCCATGAGTGTATGGTAGGATTAATCATTTACATATGGGTATCCTCTTCGGGTGCAAGTCACTCATTCATCCTTCAGCATGAACCATAAAATCATTAGTGATTTTTGATCGATAAGTAATATATTTAAATTATTTTTAATGAATTATTCATTAATATTTAGAATTTATTATTAGACTCTCAATAATTTTAATGATATGAAATTCTAAAAAACAAAAAATTATTTCCTCTTTAAAACTCCCACTTTACCCATTTGACATATTATTTTTTTCTAATTAACAATGAAATATTATAAAGCCCATGGATACACTTCCAAACTCACTATTTACCATTATAATGACTAATAGTAATTATTATGATGGTATTAATAGCTCTTATGAAGTGCATGAATTTTCTATTTTTTTTATTCTACATTAAAATGGCTCTGGAAAATTAATACTATTAAACATTGTTGTCTCTCTCTCATGATGTCCACAATTACACTTCAAATGTTTGTGAATGACTATTTTGATTTCATGATGTCTGCAACATTAGATTCAACATAAAATTTCATACTACATGAAATTAGAATTATATTCACCTCATCTAATCACATGGTTATCTCAATATCATTAAATCAGCCTCAAACATCATATATGTTTATTCTTCACCTCAAAAAAAATGTTTTTATGTAGTCCTTCAATCTCACCTTGTAGATATAAACTTAGAAACTACTTTAATGATGTTATTTACATCCCAAAATCATCAATACATTTAAGTAAATATATGAACAACACAAAAATCATCAAATTTAATGATTTTTATTTAACATTTCCATCTATAAGTTACAAGTAACACAAAATCAAGTTCTTATTTTCAATTTATGATTGTGGAATGTCACTCCCTATATAGTTAATTTTCAAAAAATGGATTGAAAACCAATTAAACATAGTCAATATATAACAACATGGGAACTTCGATCCCTTTTTTAATTTATTTTCGATACAAAAAGTATTTTAATTTATTACAAAATTAAATGTTATCTTATCACCTTATTGAAAATAAATAAAAATAAATTCATGGTTTTGGGTTTACTCATATCATATTCAATCTCCTTCAACATTTATAAAATATATTATACTTCTACAACTTTTATTCAAAGTTACAACTTGATCTACATGTTGATATATGGATGAATTAAATTAATTCCATAGTAATGTGTCTATTATTTCTCAACTATATCCCTACTAGTTCTATCATATTGTAGAAAATAATAGTGAATAGTACTGGTGACCAATATTTCCATAACATGATATCTATATGTTATAAAATAATCCAACTCATTTATGGGGATGTACTAAAATATTATTCAAAAAAATTATTCCTCCACTAAAATGAATGAATTTAATAAAAAAATTTATTTATAAGATATTTTAACCCCTTTTACATCTTAACATAAACCTCAAAAAAATGAATCCATTCAATATAGAGACTATAGACTACCAATATTACCATAACATCAACCATTATTTTGGGAAATCCATTATATTGATTCACATTAATAATGATCTTTTGAAATAATTTTTAATTTGTACTCCCCCTTAAGGGTTCCATTCAAAAATATCATTATCATTTCCTGGATAAAACTCAATGATGGTCTAATCATACATTATTGTATATAAATATATAAACAATCATCCATATCTTCCATTATTTAATTTTCTTCTAATTCTATATATGTTAGTAAAGATTTAAAAAATTAAGGACAAGGGGTGAAAATTTAGTTCTTAAATAAATATTTTTAGAGATTTCTCTTAACCAAGACCTCCGATTCATTACAATATCAACATATAAATATTTTTCCATGACACATTTGTTTTTTTAATATTATATGGATGCATAAATCTTCCCATCAATTGAATTTATTCCTTGTTAAGCTACATATTTTTCCCCACATCTATAAAATTATACACATTACCTGGTGTTGTTATCATTTTATCAATGAATTTTATTTGATATGGTTAAAATTTCATACAATCTTTCATCCTATGTCCCGCATTTCCATACATTTCACATATATTTTTTGTAATTTTTCAATTTTAATTCTTATAAAACACTCATTGTCATGTTATAATTCATGAAAAGATAATATATTTCTATATCACTAGAATATCATTTTCTATTATATTTTTAGGCACTTCAAATTTGGTTGGCTAAACATTCAAGCACTTATTTTTAACAAACTTGGATTTCTTGGAGGTTTAAGATGATTTATTAATATCCTTATAAAAAGTGATGTTTATCCTTTATTATTTCAATGATAACTTCCCTTTCACAACATAAGGATTTTTGTTCGTATGGTAGTTGTGTATTCCACATCCCTGTGAAAATATTTGTTTGATTTGACACACATATATTCTAAAGAAACCAGATGATTTAAAATTTATATACTTGCAGAATTTAAAACCATTGTTTTCATTATTGGATATTATTCCCAAATTTTTTATTATAAATCCCCCTTAGTTCATGAAAAAATAATTAATATATGTTTTTATTACCAAAAACCATATAACACCAAAAAATCAATGAAATATTTATCTTCTATATCAGTGATAAATCTGTCTAGAAATATTTTTCATGATGTCCTCATTTAAATAGAACCTAAATTTTTTTAAAGTGAAGTGTTATTCTATTTAAGTTCATCTCTTACCCTAATATTAATATTTTCTTCATAACATTAGTGATTATAATACTATCACCATACTAGAATGATCGATCATTACAAGTATCCTCCACTTGGAATGGATTTCATAATTAATATTCTTCTTCTCACCTAGATATAAAAACCTATCATGTTTCACAGTTTCTTAATAAATTCAGACACCAGTACATCATTTTACATTTATATTCCCAGTTTTATCAAGAATATTCATTCCATAATTATTTATGTAAACTACCATATATCTTGGACATGTATTATTTATCAATATTAAACAATTTAACGGAATTTATAATTTATCTCCTCTTATAATGTCATTTAAAACATATTAATAATATTCATTTAAATACCGTAAGACTCAAGATGTTTCCATATTCAAAACTCCACAAAAAATGTATTAAAAATCAATTTTAAGGAAATTACCATATACATGGTCAGATGAATTTTTTCCACATGGATATCTTCTTATTGTAAGAATAACTCATGACAACATTATAGTAATGCATAAATTGTTTTGGTGTTTGACGAATGGAGAATAATTGTATGCACCATATTATTTATAAGTCATTTTTTAAAATATTTATTTTATGTATATATTAATTTTCTTTGTCATAGAATTCAGAAAATTCATGACAGAATCTCTCTCTCTAAACTCCCCTATTAGTCATTCAAATTAATAGGAACCTTTATGAATTATCAATTAAACCTTTCAACATCTATGTATACACATCGAAGCGTTGTTTATACCTTTCCCACGACCATTAGTTACTCTTCAATTATTTATATTATTTATTACAATGTATATAAATTTGATTTTATTATTCCATTATCAGAAGATTCATAATATGTCAAATAATGACAAATACAGAGTGAAGGTTCACTATTTTAATTTTTTCAATTACACTTATGAATTTAGTGAATCACGCCTTTTAATTTATAAATTAGGAATGATTAGATTCATCTATATATTCCAAATTCATTTAGTATTCTTCAAAATATATTCAACTGATCCCATGTCATTCATATTCACATTAAATTAATGTGAAAAATCTTCTAAGGTTCTTATTCACATTGACTAGAATTTTTATTATTTGATATTTTCAACCAATCTCTCACACTATCTTGAAACAATCAATCTCTTTCTAAGGTATTATATAAAATACTCTCAACATTAGTAATTTTCTTAAGTACAATGCAATGAACAAACTATCATCACATTTTGGAATACTCGGTGGACCTATCTCTGTATATATATATATATATATATTCATAGTATCTACCAAACAACTTATCCTTTTAATTTTATTTTGGTGTCATATAACTCTTTATAAAATGAATTTTCATAAAAATAATTTAACAAAAAATACAAATTCGTCTATAAAATTCGTAAGGGAACTTCAATATCACTATGTGAAATCCTCTCGGAACTAATTATGGAAAATAATTGAATATTTATTAGATGTATAGAAAAAAAAATTATGTATAAAATTCCCAATCTTATTATAATTTGAAAAGGTATTTAAGTCTAATAGATTATGGATATGATATTATGAATTGATTAGAAACACCAAGGCTTAATTTCATATAAATTCCAAGAGTATTTATTAATTCATAATGTATTATAATTACTCTAAATAAAATAAATTATGAAATTAAGAACAATGATTTATATAACCTAAATTTTTTAAATTTAATGGAATCATAGGATTACATGTAATTTATTAAAAACATTTTCACTACTATCCAATATGTACCATTTAATGTTGTATTAGAAGTTAAATTAAGATATTGATATTTTCACTATGGTATAGAGAGGAATTATTGAATATGAATTTAAAAAACTATGAGAACTTATTTTGGACATGTGAATATATATATATAATTCTTTTATGAGAAGATTTTACCCAATAAAAATTTCTATGGATTTGAGGATAGAGATATTCAATTTTCAATAAAATGATCAATATTCATTTTATGGGGAAGGGGAATGATTTAGAATCTACTGAAAACATTATATCAACATAAATACCATAATTAATTATTAATGGGATTATTTTAAGAATTATTTAATATAATGGGGATACACATAGATATTTTGTTGTTGAATGAAATTATAGAGACATGATATTAGAATATATTAATCACATCTACAAAATGCATATAATGAAATAAAAAAATATATTTAGAATACTATTGTTAATGGACGGAAAAAATAATATGATGTGAATTCATATATTACAGAACTGCAAAAAAATTAGAAATTATTTTTTTAAAGACACTTTGATAAATTTTAGTGAAAATAATATGATATTGTTTTCACAGTTCCATTCATCATATGATTTCCATAACAAGCCAACATAAAACCTATCACAAGATCAGTTTAGAAAATTATCTATTTGGGTAACAATGGGAGTCATCCAATGAGAAATGACAATTTTTGTCAAATATTACGATCCTGCCTTTGGATATCCACACCAAAATTCCTTAGAGGGATAAGGGTAATTTAAAATATGATAATACTCATAAATTAAAGATAAAATTATTATACAAATGAAGTCTTGAAAATTTAATATTTGGGAATGTATATTTAAATTATATTTTATTTATTCTATGTACTATTATGATATGATAGAAGTTTGAATTTAATGTGGAATATCTAGTATGGTAGAACTATTTTTATCCTACTCACTCATTCCAAATTCCCTATATTGATAATTTATTTTAGAATATTTACATGGAATCCAAAAAACGTGTGTGTGAAATTTAAAGGAATATCATCATGTGAGATAAAGGGATGTTTACCAATGTCACATTGACAGACCCATGGGATTGGATCATCAAAATTATAACCTGTGATGTAAAAATAGACAAGGTAAAGGATGGAGTGTATAAGAAATAAGATAAATTTCAAGATAAATATAAATAATTAGTTAACTTCTATGAATGACGAAATAATAGTAATGAATAATGAGATAAAAACTATTAAAAAATTATGTTAATTTTTGAAAAAAATGTAAATATAAAACAATGATTTAATAGATAAATTTTAGTTTTTTTATGACTCATTAGACAAAATTCCCATTTATAGAAAGTGAAAAGAATAATAAATAACCCAGTGATAAATAATTTAATACCTTTAACTAAATATTCTCTATGACAATATTAGGAATTCCTTGTGAAGAATACATTACAGTATTACCCCATACACGATATTTTTGAATGAAATAATTTCAAAAATTGGAGTCTTGTAGTGTTTAAAATCATACCATAAAATATTGAAAAGTGAAATTATTAAAAAGGCCCCATAGAATTAAATTTATCAAAACATATTCATAATTTCATGTGAGTTTTAAGGGAAGTGATCTTTCATATTCTTAGTGCATTTGTGAGCTTAAATAAACTTAATTCCTTAATAAGTTACTAGGAATTGAAAATGAGAGAAATTAATCACCAAAAAGTTTAATTATAACATATATAATAGTCAACAATTAACCTCAAAAGATCGATTAAGGACATAATAGTGAAAATTATAAAGATTATTTGACCTAAAATTTTATTAGGCATAGATATTTAAATATAATAATATGTTCCTTTCATACATGGTATTCAATTTCTAGCCAATATTGTTTATATAGTAGATAATATAAAGGGAAATTAGACCGTACATGTGAGATAATATAATGTTATTCTAAACCTGTTTTAGGAATTGAATCATCCACTTTTCTCAGATGACTATTTTTTATATGATATTGGTCACCATGATGTTATGGGGGACATATAGAAGTATTTCTATATTTATTTGTATGAAAATGTAACCATTAAAAGCATGACATACCAAATTGATGGTATGGATTAAATTGGGAAATAATTTGAATATAATTACCATAGATATGAATTTTTACTATAAAAAGAGTATTGTGATATTGAAAGTCTTATTATAAAACTGTGTATACACAACGCACAACACCTATAATTGAAAACATTACCAGCAAATATATAGTAATAATATTTAAGTAATAAAGAGAAATTACTTGTGATTGTGTTTAATGAAATATAAGTGGATCAATAGATTTTATTTCTCTATGTATTGAAAAGGTACAAGACTGTTTTTGAATATATTATTTTCAATATAAAATTAATTTGTCCATCAATCTTTATAAACATGATACACACAATGGATGACACAATAACTTCTATTATATTCCAAATGAGTATTAATCTAAATATTAATGATTTCATGAAGGTTGAAGATATAATTATACTTGATGAAATTACAATATAACCAATTTTAAATAGTGTGTGGCTAAGTACAATCCATGTTGGGCCCCAAAATAAGTAATGATAGTTATTATAAATGATTTTATGTAGTAGATATCAAGTAGAACTATCACAGGATGAAGTGTATACATTGATTCTTGGTAGATCATTGATGTAAAAATAGTGGATCGTTTTCTATTTTATTTTCTAATCATATTATAGATAGTCTATGTTGATATTCACACATTTTCATTTATGATGGTTATTTGGGACTTAAAGAAAGTTCCCATTGATCCAATATATCAAAATAAAACAATATTCAAATGTTAATATGAGACATTTATTTTTGGGTAATAATGTTGGGATTATATGGAGATCCTACCGCATTCAAGAGTTTCACGATCTAAATTTTTATAGAAATAATATAAATTATTTTTGAACTATTAATGGTCGAAAATTTTGTGGTTGTTATGACATTTTACAAATTCCTAAAGAATAAATCCAAGGTTATGTGAGATTTCTTGAAAACAAGCTAACGTCGATTTGGAAAAAATTAAAATTTATAGTAAAATAAGTAACTATGTTTTGATATAGGATATTAAGTGATTGAACATAAGTTGATAAATTAATAAATGATGTTATTAATATAATTCCATACCAGATTTAGGGAAGATATTGAAAGAATTTTTAGTTTATCTCATATTATATAGAATACTCATTAAATATTTTTTTGGATTTCTAATCCATTGTGTTCACTATTTTTGAATGATGTTAAATTAAATTTTTAAGGAATTTATAGAAGCATGTGATATTTTGAATAGATATAATTTCATCAATGATCATTACTCTACCAAATTTGACTTTACATTTACATAATATGATTTATTACGATGATAAATTACATGATGGATCTCAGCTGAATTATTATATAAAGTATAAATTAATTATTTTAGTTGTTATTTAATAGATTAATTCAGTAATTTACTTATTTGATATAGGTTGTTGTTCTTCACATATCCCTTAACATTGATCTATTTTTATCAAATAGTTAACTAAAATCATGATTTACATGATGGTTATTTCTCTTAAAAGAGTTTGACATGGGAATAATATAAAATAGGGGAGATAAAATAATATTTGTAACTATTTATCTATATTATAATATTAATAGAAGTATCACACCAAAAATATCATGGGAGATTTGTGAGATAAATAATACTATCAAAATAACAATAATTCCATTTTATATTAACTGAAAAAATACATAGTCATAAGTTGAATTCTAAATGGCCATTCCGAGAAAAAAAATATATTCATGCCTAATTTTAGGTACTACAGAAATGATAATGTATTTATGTTAATATAGTGAGATTATTACATTATTATATGATATGTACCATTAAAATAGGTGAAATCCAATTTTAATAATTTTCAATCATTTCCATTTTGAGGACTCTATGTGTTTTTAATAAAAACATCCATGGTGTTGAAGTAGGGTTTCTATTGGAATTGAAATTTTAAATACAAATGAAGTATTGTTTATAATTGTGAATGTTTATTGAGTATGGGTATCATTAAATGAAGATAAGAAATTATAT
This sequence comes from Viscum album, assembly GCA_963277665.1. Lineage (NCBI taxonomy): Eukaryota > Viridiplantae > Streptophyta > Magnoliopsida > Santalales > Viscaceae > Viscum > Viscum album. Next base: position 1,590,388,117 of record OY728160.1, on the reverse strand, counting down.
AGTCTTTGAGATTATATGTTTAGATATATAAGGTCTAAATATTATACTCCATGAGTAAATTTATAATTTCACATGGGAATTAATATTTACTTGTTGAAATGGATCATGTATAAAAATGAGTAGAATCTAAGAAAATAGAAACAAATGTTAATCAGTTTCCATATATTTGAGAAAACCCATCATTTTAAAATATGGTGTATTTTAATCTATAGACTATGAAAATTTTGTTAATCATCAAACCCATTAGTTTAAATCATTAGGGGAGAATTATTGATGAAATCATAACACTAGAAAAACTAACCACCCAATTTTTTTTATAAAATATGATGATTCAAATAAGTAACTAAAAAGAATCACACTAAAGATAATGTATAACTATTGTAATGATTATAAAAATTGTCTTAGGGATCATTATTGAAAATAACATTCCTATTCAAATAAAGAATAATGAATTTTGGGAGTTGAAGGCAGTGAATATGGATTTCAAAAGGGAAGATGATAAATGTAATATTTATTTGAATGATATAGAGTATATTATAAGAGATTCATATGAAAATATAAGAATTGTGATGGGAAAAAATTGTTTGATAAAATATTTTTCCAAAAAAATTATTTCATTAATGGTTATGTTTTTCTTTTATCAAATTAAATATTTTTTCTATTTCCAAGGAAATTAAAGTCCATATGTCTTGGAATATTAAATTGTTCAATAATTTAAATACAATATAGTAGAGACTATTATAGAGGATAAAGGAGAAAATTTCATAATTAATAAGAATAATTATATTTCAAACATTAATGGGATTGAGGTGGATAAATCCACCATCATAAGACAAAAATATTTAAGTGATAAAAAAATAAGGTGAATATTTTCAAACAATCACTATTGGATGAAAACCAAAAGAATTGAATTTTTTTCGGTAATTTTGTAAATATGCATTAATTCACCAATTGACGTTTGATTCTTGATAACATTAGGAAGGTAGAAGAAGAATAAGAAAAATTAGAAATGAATATTCACACCCAATTCATAAATAGGGACATCATAGAATGGGGGTTTTTTACTATTCAATATCTTCTAATTTTATTAATTTGAATTCAAATAGGATATCATATATCGCATCTCCCTATATCTATTAACATTGATTATAAAGTAGAAAACCCATGTTTGCAGAAGATTTAGGTGTTGTATTGAATGTCATAAATAACACTTGATAGAATTTTTTCTAATAACATTAGGACAAAAATACCTTAAAATATAATTTATCCATTTTTTTTGAAATTTTTTTGATGATTAATTTATTTTTTTAATGAATCATATCATTAAATTTTAATAATGTATTTTTGGAAAAAAACATGGATAAATTGTTTTTTTATTCATTGTACTCTACGATTTTATCTTAAATGACATTTTTATAAATCTAATGAGTTGGATTAAAATGAGTAGTTGGGTACCAATCATAATGTTTCATGGGATAATTTTCTCACATGGCATGGGTGTGAAAAATTATGAAATAAAAAAAATCATTGAATAATCTATGATTCTGATGAATAACCACTCTTATATTTCCTAATTATAATAATAAATGTCCACTGGGTATGCCTAATTATTGGATAATATTAGATGAATATAAATTTTACTCATTAAATAAGTTCAATGAACAATAAATTGTTTAAGATAAAAAAAAGTTATTCCGAGTTGTTGATAGGAATGGACATAATAGGGAATAACTGTAACATCCTGATTTTGGGTGCCACACAACGGGTGCCCTGAACCCGATTTGTCACATGACCTCAAGTGCATTTCCACAAATTCCAGAGGCTGCCAAATAGCAGCGAGGGCCTAGGTATGATAGTGGGGAAACTATGCCGTCATTTGTCAAAGTGTAGCACAACGGAATAAAATATACAACATACATCAACAAAGGAAGCAATAAACTATCCATAACTAAAATAAACAACTAAATTAAAAGATAACTAAATGTTATATTGAAAATTATGCAAACATGACTCATGTTCTAGAAAAATAACCAGAACATGTTACACACCAATATAGTACAATATAACTCAAATACCAGGTACAATAAAACAAAACAAAATAGTCGGCAGTATCGTGAGCCTAAGATTAGTACCATGCTCTCCTACTCCTCAGAAAAAGTCAAGTACCTACATAGAGACCCTTTCCCTTATCCACACCAATGGAAACATAATTTGTTTGGGCCAAATACATGACCCAAACAGGGTTTGAGAAATAAATCCCATTAGGAACCCACCAAAGGACCGTGCCCAACTGTGTGAAAATATGAAACAACAGTGTGCAGTAATAAAATGAAATAAACTAAGCAGTACTCAAATGTAACTAACATTACTAGTTATATTTCCATTTTAATATTAATTTACCAATTTAGTTATAATGAAATCATCAAAGTGAATTTTCTATGTAACAATTAGTCAGTGTCCTCAGACACGCTAACCCTTACTCTCAGGTAATCAGAATCATAACATGTAGGTAATTTCCAACAGACATAACAGATATTTCCCTCAAGCGTACAAAGTGTCACAGAAAGTCACATAGTCTATCACCCATAGGAATAACGAATATTTCCCTCAGGCTAAAAGAATCACTTCCCTCAGGATTATTAAAACACTACCCACAGGATAAACAAGTAACCGGGCCATGACCAACATCTAAACAAGAAACAAAAATGAAATTCCTCTCAATGAAATTCTATAATAATTATTACAAAGGAATACCCTCAGGTATCTTGGCCAAACGGCTAAATAGAAGAACACACCCCCTGATGTGGTCCTGGATCCAAGCAGTGATCCCAAACAACCGTTTATTATCACAATTAATTACCAATACAATTCCATGTATTATAAATAGTGAAGGCCTCAGCCACACGACACCCCAACATGGGTGCTTGGAACAACGGTACACAAAAATGCACAACAGTTAAAAATTAAACACCATGTCAGCTACCTCAAATGCCCAAGATCGATATATGCGAATGACGATCCTCAAATCGTCCAGGAAAAAAAATTATATGAGGTAAAAGAAAATATTTTTCAAACTCAAATAACATACCTTAGAGAAGGAATTGGAAATAACTATGCTAGGAGGAGGAAGAACTCACCAGTTCGGTTCCAGGGAGATCGACGTTGCAGAAAACAGAGTCCCAGTACTCAAAGCGGGGATCTCCAAAGCTCTGGCCATCCATCCCAAGTTCTCAACCGATTCTAACCCTTCATTGTAAACTGGTGAGGCTACTGCCAATTTATGAAAAAAAAAACAAACTACACAGTGTGTACTATTTGGTTCATGGTGTGTTGTTTTCATTTTTTTACTGTTCCTTCGGAATCTTCTCGATAGAGTGGCACTGTTCATCCATCGACATGATTACACAACATGTGAAACCTGAGTGCACGGCGTGTACTACTGCTCAGCTGGACACTGCCTTACTGTTTGCCTGCCAACTGACTACACAGCGTGTAAATACCCACTACATGACATTTAGTCAGTTTTTACACCCCTTCCCGTGGAAATGGCGACACACCTTATGTGCTAATTCCACATGGACAAAGTACACGGCGTGAAGTCACAAAACTTATGATTTTTCCACTATTTCATTATTTTCCCAAAAAAAATTAAGGAAAAGAGAAAAGAAAAATCTCATACCTCAAATGTAATAACCAGGTTCTTACAAACATCCCCCCATAATGAAATTCTTCCGTGAATTTCCCATCCAAGGGTGTCGAAGATAAAGTTCAGAATAGCTATGGCCACTGAGCAGATACGTCAGTCTCCCGCTCCCTGGTTTTATCCTACACTCAGCCATGCTGCCATAGCACCCCTATGAGAGTAACTGATCAGCCTTGTGGAACATTCATACTCCTATTAATGATATGAATAACATACTCCTCAAAGTACGCATCGATCTAAAGCTCAAACACCTCAGGCTGAGAGACTTGAGACGTGTCTGAATGATAACGGCACAACTGAGATACATGGAAGAAATCGTGCATGGCCCGATACCTCTGTAGTAACTTCAACCGATAGGCAACCAGCCTGACTCTCTCCATAATGTCAAATGGCCCCACATACCTCGGTGAAAGTTTACCCTATCTCCTGATCCGTCTGTGTCCCAACCTCGGTTAAACACGTAGGAAGACCAGATCCCTGACCGCGAACTCGAAGGGTCATCTGCAGCGATCATCATAAGATTTTTGACGAGACTGTGTGGTATCCATCCACTGATAAATCAATTGGACCTCCTCAAAAGTCTCCTGCATGATATGTAATCCCAGTAAAGCTGCCTCACATGCCTCTAACCAGCACAGGTGTGATTGGCATGACCTACCATATTAACCCTCGTAAGGATCCATCACAATAGTTTCCTAAAAACTATTATTATTGGAAAACTCGAACAAGGGTATGTGCTTCTCCCAAGAGCCCCCAATTTCTAGGATGCATGCATGCATCATGTCCTTATGCACCTGTATCGTACGCTCTGAATGGCCATCAGTATGAGGGTGGTAAGTTGTGCTCAGAATCACCTATGTACCAAATTCCCTACGAAAACTCTACCAAAAACGAGATGTAAAAGAGGAATATTTATCTGAAACGATAGAAAAATGGACCCCATTAAGATGTATGACCTCTCGGATATACAAATTCCTGATCTCGTCAACACCGATGGTCTCCTTGATCAGAAAAAAGTGATCTACCTTCGTGAGAATTTCCACAACAACCCATATGACATCATTGCCTCAAGGTGACCTCGGTAACCCAGTCATGAAGTCCATCGCGACCTCATCCCATTTACAATCTGGGATGGGTAACTGCTGTAACAGTCTGGTAGAATCACCTGATAATAGGTTGAACACCTCATAACAAAACAAGCTATCTCTCACTTCATACCCAACCACCAGTACTGACGTCTCAAGTCACGGTACATCTTGGTATCCCCGAGATGGAATTCCCACGCTGAAGCCGGAAACTCCAACATCAGCTCCTCGCGTATATCCCCTGGAACCCACAATCACCCATGTAAATGCAGAATTTCATCATCGCCTACCGTTCATCCAAGATAGGGGTCCTTACTTGCAACCGACTCCCATAGAACTAGGCCTTCTGAATTAGATAGTTGTCTCATCCTCACTTTATTCAGGAGGGTAGAAGTCACAGCTAAAGATGAAAGATAGGTCTACCCCTAACTGTCATGCAACTCCAAATGCATCTCAGAGAAAAAATCCATGAGTTTCCACTCACCACTAGCCTCCGGCACTTCCTGTATTTGAGTCTTCCTGCTCAGTGCATCAGCTACTACATTAACTTTACCAGTTGTATAGGCAAGCTCAAAATCTAAGGACATAAGGTATTTTACCCACCTTCTCTATCTCAGATTCAATTCACACTGAGTAAAGATATAATTGAGACTTTTTAGGTCGGTAAAAACCACAAAACATTCTCCCAAGAGATAATGTCTCCAACAATGCAATGCATGAACAACTGCATCCAACTCAAGATCATGCATCAGGTAATTCCTCTCATGTGGCCTCAACTGCCAAGAACCATATGCAAAAACTCGATCACCCTGCATCAAAAATGATACCATTATAATACCTGATGCATCACATTAAACTGTATAGCTCTTCCCTTTCTCTAGAAGTATCATGACTGGTGTTGATGTCAACCTTCCTTTCAAGTCCGGATAGGCTATCTCGCAAGCTTCTGTCCAAACGAACTTCACCCCCTTCTTATTCAGACATGTAAACGGCGCAGCTAAGTGGGAGAAGTCTTGTATAATGTGTCTGTAATAACTGTCTAACCCTATGAAACTCTGTATCTCAAGAAAATTCTTAGGTTTCTCCAAGGAAACTACTTCTCTCACCATCTCTAGGTCTACAAAAAATCCTACCTCTGAGATGATATGACCCAGGAAGTGAATATGGTCCATCAAAAAGTGGCACTTTGAGATCTTAGCATATAGCTTATGCTCCCTCAGTGTACTCAATATGATCTCAAGATGGGTGGCATGGTAATGTCGAGTGTGAGATTACACCATGATATTGTCCATGAATACTACCACAAAAGAATCCAGAAAAGGATGGAACAAATGATTCATCAGAGCCATGAAAACTTCAGGACTGTTCGTGAGTCTGAATATCATAACTAGGTACTCGTACATACCATATCTGCACTGAAAAGCTGTAAGCGGTATACCTGATGGTCTCACATGAAAATGATGATATATGGATATCAAGTCAATCTTCAAGAACACTCATGCTCCAAGAAGTTGATCAAAAATATCATCAATCCTTGTCAAGGGATATCGGTTCATAACTGTCAGCCAGTTCATCTTTTGAAAATCCACACAGTGTGTGAGGGTACCGACTACCTTCTTAGAAAATAGGATAGGAAAACCCCAAGGAGAAGTACTGGTTCAGATAAAACCCTTTTTCTGTAACTCTTCTAACTGCCTCTTGAGCTCCTGCAACTCAGGCGTGGCCATCCTATAAGGAGGAATAGACACCTGTGCTGCTCCTGGAACAAGCTCAATAGTGAAATCCCCATCATGCTCCAAATATAGACCTAAAAAGTTGTCTAGGAGGACATACCTGAAATGATCAACCATTGGAGGGAAATCCTGCGGACAAGTCCCATGATCATCCAGAAATAAACTCACAATCTGGGCTGTGACTCCACCTTGCCCGTGATGCTCTTTTATAGCTCGACTCACCTGAACATCCCATTCACCATTGTATAGAAATTCTCCACCCTATGGTGACATGAATATCACCCAGTGACGATATAAATCTACAAAGTCTCGAAAGAGAACCAACCAGTCCATCCCGAAAATGAATTCATAAGATATCATCTCTAAGTCATAGAGGATCTATAGAATGTGACACCCTCTAACCTCAAAAGGGCACTCCTTCCACTAACGCACACCTACCATTCTAGTTCCCAACAAGGTATCTAGTGTCATATCAGCAAAAGAAGAAGAAACACAGATCCCAATGCTCTCTACAACAGGTAGAGATATGGAACTATGTGTAGAACTCATATCAAAAATTAAAGAAGATAAAACAGAAGCTTCTAGAATAGTACCTCTGACAGTAGAAGGTCCAGGATCCTGCACCTGTTGGGTCCATTGCACTGCATATGCCTACCTAGTGTCATGGCCCTACGACATAGCCTGGCTACCCTAAGCTATCCCACCCTCCTGCCTCTGAGATCCTAGTGTCTAGATTCCACGATCATGACCACTATCTCAGCCTGAACGCGCTGACGTATTCCAGTTTCCTGACTGGTAAGAAGCCACTGGACCTGCTCCCACACGCGGAGTCTGCACAAAACCCCTCTCACTAGACACTAGTACAAAGGCCCTGTAAAAGCGATGCAGATGACACATCTTACCGCAAGCTCAGCATTCCACTAGGTCACATGGACATTGTGGTCTTTTGGTCCCCCCTCTACCACACTAGAGAAAAATACCAGGCCACCAGAAGTAACTTCCTTTCTAGTACTGCTACCGTGAGAGAAACTCATCTGTCACATCCTCTTCCAGGTAGAAAAAGTACTAGAAACTGGTGATGAACTGCCCTGGCCTACACCACTAGCTTCTCGAAGGTTCCTATCTGTAATCAGAGCCTGGTTCACAATAGCATGTATTGAAGGCATCCTGAAAACATTCACCAGTGCTCAGATGTCATAACAAAGACCATCCTCAAAGTGTCTATACCACAACGTCAAATCACCATCTAGAATGGGTGAAAAACACTGAAGCTCGGTTAAGTGAGTAGAATAATCCATCACCGACATAGCGCCATATTTCAGATTCATGAACTCTCGAGCTCGATCTTCCATCAGCGTCTCTGGGAAGAAGAAGTCATAGAAGGCTATATGAAAATCTTCCCACACCATGTCTTTGTGATGCTCTGTCTGAGTGGTAACATCCCACCACATCTTGGAGGAATCATGCAGCATATAAGTCTTGATCTTGACCCTTCACCCTGGAGGCATCTCAAGATGCTCGAAAATAGTCTTCATAGACCCCAGCCAAGACTCTGCAGCCTATGGTCCACCATCCCTTGAAAATTTTGGTGGATGATGCTGCTAGAAGATAGGAGTCAACTCATCCATAGATGTGGTAGCCGGTGGTGCTCCTTGAAACATCTTCATGAACCGCATAATGCCTTCATGGAATTGTGCCTCCATGCCTGTGTTTGGAATAACGGATGGCACTGCATCTGGCTCTGCTGGAGGATCCACTGGTAGCCCATAGCCCACCATCTCTGGATTATAATCGTTTCCACTCTCCTGGAGAACAACACGTGGTCGTCTCGGTGGCATGACCGTATAAGGTCAAACACACACATTAGATCAAGATTATCACAGTCTGAAAAATGAGGGGACCAAAAAGGGAACAGGAGGAAGAAGGCATTCAATTTTTGAAAAACAAGACTACACGATGTGTATACTGACTACACGGCGTGTACCTGACTTCACTTCCCCTGCCTGGGTCCTTCTACACGGCTATGACACACGGCTCCCATTGAAAAAGACTACATGGCATGTATATAATCTACACGGCGTGTATGGTTTAATTTTTCAACTTCTAGTGTCGTTAATGACACGATTGACTACTCGACTAAACCTACATGGCATGTTGCACCCGCACACAGCGTGTACACCATGGCATTTTCCCCATCCACACATCTAAGTCCACACGGTATGACACCAATCAAGACTACATGGCGTGTCCCTCAGGCACACAGTGTGTACTGGACGAGCTCCGCCGACACATGTTGTTAGTTACATGGCCGGATACACAGCTCAAACTACACGGTTTGTTCCATATACACATGGCATGTACACGAAAGGATTACGCTGACCTGTGTTTTTAGTTACATGGCCGGATCCCATTTCAGACTACACGACGTGTTCCATAGGGGACACGTTGTGTATGTCTTAAGGTCTCCTCTGTCCATGTTTTTAGTTACAAGGTAAGACTCCGGGTCAACACTACATGGCGTGTACATACAGTACACAATGTTTTTTTCCCAAAGCATTTCCCTTTCCCGTGTCCCCTCCCACATGGTCTATGACACAGAAAGAGACTACACAGAGTGTACATCCGGTACACAGTGTGTACTAACAAATTTTTCTTTTCTTCGCAAACAGAAGAACACACGACATGTGTCTGAGGAACTACACGGCATATATCCTGGTTTTTCTGGACAGTAAGCCTCTGAAACTACTTTGGAATCCACGAAAATACTGAAAAAACACCTAAGTTCCAAATTCCGACCCGTGGGGGCCCATACCCCCCACGAATGAATGTTTTGCATCTTATATGTGTTATAATATAATAAACAGTCAATGGTCCACCAAATTCTGGTCAATGAGGGCCCATACTCCCCAAAAACCAAAGTTTGGAATCCATTATATCAACTGTCTCACAAAATAATTACCCTATCACATAGCATGCATTTAAGTAAAGTAGCTATCACAATAACAAGCTTTTTATTGCACAACAACTATCAAAAAAACATGCAATTTATAATGCACCTACATGGCATGAAACTATGCATGGAATTTTATTTCTAGCATGTTACTAAATGATTCTTGAGATGACATACCCTCATCTCATTGATTTGCAACTAAATAGAACCCATGGATAAAATATAAACAGCACAATCACAAGTGCATCACCCAACGGTGAAATCAAATCAACTGTAAAATTTTCCAAATCAGAAATATTCCGAAAATACGAGGTAGACTAGATTTTCCCTGTACACGGGTTTGCTACGCTTGAGAACAGCTTATTACAAACTATTGTTTCCGTCCAATCCCTGAATAAGGCTCCAAATAGTATGTCAAAGAAAATAACTCCTCTAATACCACTTTGTAACGTCCCAGATCCGGGTGCCACTCAACGGGTTCCCCAAACCCAGTTGGTCACATTACCTCAAGTGCATTTCAACAAACTCCAGAGGATGCCGACGACCAGCGAGGGCCCATGTCTGATAGTGGGGAAACTATGCCTTCATTTGTCAAAGTGTAGTGCAGTGGAATAAAATATACAACATACATCAACTATGGAAGAAATAAACCATACATATTTAAAATAAACAACTGTAGTAAAAGATAAACAACCGTTATATAGAATATGATGCAACATGTCTCATGTTATATGAAAATAGCCAGAACATGTTACACAACAATACAGTACAATACAGCTCAAATACCAGGTACAGTAAAAAAACGAAATAGAAGACAACATCGCGAGCCAAATCTCGGACCCATGTTCCCTTACACCTCAGCACAAGTCAAGTACCTGAATAGGGACACCGTCCCTTATCCACACCTATAGAAATGTAATCTGTTTGGGCCGAAGACATGACCGAAATAGGGTGTGAGAAATAAATCCCAGTAGGCACCCACCAAAGGCTCGTGCCCAACTGTGTGAAAATATGCAACAACAGTGTATAATAATAAAATGAAATAAACTAAGCATTACTCAAAAGTAACTTGCTTTACCAGTTATATTTCCATTTTATTATTAATTTAACAATTTAGTTATAAGGAAATAACCACAGTGAAGTTTCTATGTAAAAATCTATCTATGTCCTCAGACACTCTAACTCTTACCCTCAGGAAATCAGAATCATAACCTGCAGGTAATTTCCCACAAGCATAAAAGATATTTCCCTCAAGCATACAATGTGTCACCCTTAGGCAGAGGTATATCGCCCACAGGCATAACGAATATTTCCCTCAGCCTAAAAGAAGCACTACCCTCAGGCTAATTAAAACACTACCCTCCAGCTAAACAAGTAACTGGGCCATGACCAACATGTAAACAAGAAACACACATGAAATTCCTTTCAAGGACATTCAATAATTATTATTACAAAGGCATACCCTTAGGTATCCTGGCCAAATGGCTAAATAGAGGAACACACCCCCAGGTTGGTCCAGGATCTAAGAAGTGATCCCAAACAATGGTTTATTATCATAATTAATTACAATCACAATTCTAGGTATTCTAAATATCCAAGGCCTCATCTACATGATACCCTAACATGGGTTAGTGGCACAATGGTATACAAAAACACACAAAAGTTGGAAATTAAACACCATGCCACCTACCTCAAACACCTCTAATCGATATACGCGAACGATGATCCTCGAATCGTCCAAGAACAACAGAGATATGAGGTAAAAGAAAAACTCATTCAAACTCAAATAAATTCCTTTTGAGGAATAATTTTCATGAACTACTGCATGAGGAGGAAGAACTGACCCGTGTGGTTATAGGGAGATCGATGGTGCAGAAAACGGATTCCTGATTCTCGATCGGGGGATCTCCAAATCTCCGGTCATCCCTCTCAAGTTCTCCTCTGGCACTAACCCTTCCCTTTGAATTGGGGAGGCTACTGTCCATTTTAAGAGAAAAACAATAGACTACACGGTGTGTACTATTTGGTACACAACATGTAGTTTTAATGTTTTAACTGTTCCTTCAGCTGCTTCATGCCAGCATGGCACTGTTCATCCGTTGACATGAGTACACCGCGTGTGAAACCTGAGTGCACGACATGTACTACCGTTCAGCTGGCCACCACCTTAATGTTTGCCTACCGACTGACTACATAGTGTAAAAATACCCACTACACGACATGTAGTCAGTTTTGACACCCCTTCTCATTGACATGGATACACATCCTCTGTGCTCATCCCACACGGCCAAAGTAGACAATGTGTGAAAAAGTACACGGTGTGTAGTCACAAAACTAAGGATTTTTCCCCACATTCCTTATTTTCTCAAAAACACTTAAGGAAGAGAGAAAATAAAGAACTCATGCCTCAAAAGTAAGAACCAGGTTCTTATAATGACAAACTCAATTTAATAATTGGGTTATAATGGATTATGTTTTTAAATAACATAAATTAGGGAATGGTGAAGTTAAATATTGTATTAGGATCTTGAGAGATAGGTATTTGAAATTGTTTTTCATGTTAGGATCATTATTTAACTAAAATATCTACATTTAATATTAAAATCATACTTTAATTAAACATATGAGTATTTGTATCTTTTCGAAACCCGTTGAGAGTAATTTCTTGATGATATGTAATCTCTCAATTATAGGGGAATGTTTTCGACACCAAATTCTCATACTTCTGATATATTTTTTTAATTTTTTTTGTTTTTTCATTTAATATTATTAGATAGACGGTATTTTGTAGGATTTGGGATATTGTATAAATATTAACAAACTATTAACCATTCATGGATGTGATTTCCATTATTCAAATTATATTTTGAAATATGTTATTTATGGACAATTCAGTTAAATATCACTATGATAATTCAGATAGGGAATTGGAATACATAATATTAAAAAAATGAATTAAGTTATTGTATATGAAATAACTATGTAATTTAGAGGTAAACCATGCATGGATATTTTAGATATCAATTACTCATAACATGACCTAATATGTTCATTTTTTTTGCATTCATATTAATGATCCATCATTGGAAAACCAATGTTTTATGTAATATATATTAGTAATGATTCATAATATCAATATTTAAAATTAAGTACACAAATTTATTGATAAATAATAAATTTATTATGAACTATGGATATTTGGAAAATGATCTTCATCGCTACATGATATTAATTTCATTATTGGGTGTAATTTTTGTGATGATGTGCATCCACATGATGAAAATAATTCATCAATATTTTATGTGGAAAATACGTAAAACAAAATTGATCAAAATTAGAGTGAATCTAAAGAAATGAAATAAAATACATGACATATTTCACTCAATGCATGTAGCACTTCTCGTTAAATATGTGTACTCAATCTAGATTTGGATGAACCTCCAAAACTAGATTGAGAAAACTTTAGAACATAATAGGCATTATAATTCACTATTTTTTTATAATTTAAAATGTTAGGTACTCAAGTAAGAGACAAAAACCCAAAAATAAGGACGAAGACATTATGGAAAGTTTTTAACGAAGTCATTTTTAATATTATAATGTCAATCTTGCACATACATACTAGCACATGAGTTTTATCCATTTAGAGTGTGATTATCTTCCAAAAATTTATGAAACGTCTGTCTCAACATAGTATAATATTTATATTCACTTTTGTAGAAACATAATTTATTGTTTTTGAAAATATATATGAAAGAAGTAGGTATTGAAGAAATATTTTAATTTCATAAAACATACTCATATACTAACTTAAATTAGTTCCCAAATTTTTTAAAATAAACCACATGATTTTTTAATTGTTAATAAATAAATAACTATGGTTCCCATTCCAGAATTTTAATTAATGATATTTTAAGGAATTTTGGTGGAAATTTATGATCATATGGGAGAAATGGATCCTTGTAAAAACCTGTTTACCCATGTATGTTAATGTAATTACATAATGTCTTGGTGGAATCTGAACATAAGTGGAGACATAAAACCAATATGGTCATAGATTGGGGAGCTCAAGGGGAATAATGCCAGGTGTATTTACATATGGAATCACCCCAAAATCCACTTATTACATATATTGTTAAAATATATTTAAGTGTAAGAAAAAAGGATTTTATCATATATAAAGGAATAAAACCGGATAAGATCAAGAGATGGGTTATTCATTTATTATTAAACTTTAGATTTGAATCACAATGTGATGGGGGAGAAGACTCATATATAATAGAGAATCCTTATTTATCACCTTTTCATATTTACTATTTTAATATTTAATTAAATATATTTTTTAATAGTGGAGTTCTGGTATTCAAGAGTTGATTGATAACAAAGTATTCATGAATGAATTTATTAGTAGCAATATTTTTCATTTTTATTAAGGAATAAATAAGTTGATCCTATTATACTTATTATTTATGTGTTTGGTTATTCAATAATGACTACAATCCATCCTTTTCTATATATAAGAGGGCTTGTTTATCTGAATAACTATCTTCTCCTAAGATACTAAGAAAGCATTTGATCAAAGAATGTAAACTTCACCCGATTTATGTAGCTAGGACCCTTAGGTATAATTTATATTGTATTAATGATCTAGAAGGTGTGTCCACAGAACACATAAAAGAATGAGTGATCATTCTAGTGTAAAATAAATTATTATAATTAGAATCATTATGATAAAAAATATCACAATAACACCCCCACAATGTCTTCATCATTACCATAATTCATTTTCATTTCTTATGTCCCCATCTTCACAGAATACTATTTTAAATCGATTCTTGATCACCTTGAGCTATAATAAATTTTCATCTAATATATAATCAAATAATTATTAGAAATCATTTAATATAAGTGGAATTAAATAATTAGCCACAATAAAGTATAACCATTTATACATGTATTGGGGTTATTCTGGTTAATATGTAAAAATATATTAGTTCACTTATAGGAGGGTGTGTAGTTTACACTTCATAACTGATCACTGACCATGTATGGAACTATTTATTTTGAAAAATGTTTCATTTCATATTTTGGATTATATTTTTATTATGAAATTCCAAAAATTTAGTATATAGTTAATTAAAAATATTAACAGAATATTCATATTTGATAATTATTAATACATTTACATTGTTTTCAAGGGCATATAAACAAAGAGATCACAATAGACATTCCCCTTCAAATAATACCTAAACTTTAAGAGTAATTTAATGTAGTTTTAATAAATAAAATTTATTTTTTTGAGTATCAAAATATTTTGAAACATCTAACAAATATAGAACACCAATAATTTAAAGAAATGGAATTACAAAATAGTTATATTTTATCATGTATTAGAGACCTATATGTTCCTATAGTATTTATAAAAATATATTATGTATCATACTGACACAAAATTATGGATATTAAACTAATAAACATCATTAATAATACCAATAATTTTCAATGAAAATCAATCAAAGGATTCCAATGAATTTATCAAAAAATACTATCTATTTTCTAGTATGTACCATATATTTTAATACCAAAATTTGTGTCAATATTGACGTTTTTTCCTACTCCCTGAAGGTTTAATCATTAATTTTTATTAAAATAATTGTAATGATCATTTTGGACCTGGGATGACATATATAATACCTTTATTTGGAATGTAATACACCAAATAATTAAACATGTTTTTGAGAATCGTGTTTTTTAGTTTCTCATAAAAGGATCAAGATTTGTTTTATAAGGAGATTGAGTGATTTGGATATTACAAACAATAGTGTGCACACAATTAATTCCCTGGTTCATTCTTGATGAAAATCTATAAGAAGGATTTAATCCAATTATGAATAATGTTATAGATTCAGATACAAGAGGAATATTTTAAGAAAATATGGCAGAAAATCATAGACATATTTATAACGTTATTATAATAAATACACAAAATAATCCATAAAATGAATGATATCTATTATTAATGATGTAAAAATTGGAATAAATTTGGATAAAAATATTAAATTCCTACCAAAAAATGAATAATCAAATATATTTGTTTAAATGTTACATAGAGTAAAGATACAATTATGATGTTCTTCTTTGCAATCCCATTCATTATATAAATTATTATTTTTAACCATCATATCGATAAAAATATTTTGGAATTATGATGATATTATATATGATGTAAATGATTGAAGTTCATTAAGTCAATAATATCTTTTTTCAAAATAACTAATTTCATGTATCACTAAAAAAATTTAGTTTAAAATAATATTATTCCCGATAGCATTATTAATATGATACAACAAGCTTTTTTCAATTTTTTTTCTTATAAAAATATTATATTTTAATTTTGGCCATTATAATATAGATAAATTTGGAAGAATTAATAAGAATAAATCCATTAATGAATATTTTTTTTATAAATTCAAAATGTATTTATAAATTCATAATAAATATTTACTCAATTTTCAAAAGTCATTTTATCCTACAAAAATATATTAAATTCAAATTTTTTTTGTACACAATCAATATAAATAAATTTTAATATTTTTGAGAAACATTATATAAGTGAAATTATATAACTTTTGAATTCTGAATATCAATTATATATTGTTCTTAATTGATGATAATTTTTAGAAAAAAAAATTTATTTTTCTATAAATAGTGGAAAATACATATTTTTTTTAATATATAATTTAAATTAATTAAAAAAATTAATTTACCAGCCACATTATTTTAATTCGTATTTAATGTCATATAATAACTATTTTGTTAATCATAATCTAATTTAAGATATATTAATCAAAAGTGTATTGGATTTTGTAATACATTCTTTTGGATTATAAAAAAATATTTTTCTAAAAAATGTTCTTCATTGTGTATTGCATTCTTATATTAAAATTGATTTATGTCCAACATATAACTTTAATATTAAAATTTTTATTCCATTATTGGAACCCGGAGGTTCATATTTTGAAAATAGGTACCGTTTATGTTTGGTCATTATGAATAGTAACCATGGTAAATATTTTTCACCAAGCTGAAGGATAAATATGTTAATTAAGGTCAAAATACCATGATAAGGATTTAATAATCAATAAAAAAATTGAAATTAATTTATCTTATTAAATTTATTTGAATATATCCACACTAAAATCTATGTTTTGGAAATTTTTTCTATTTTCATTGGATAATTTATAATATATTATTTTAGAATATAAAAACTAAAAATGTCACTCAATGTTTTATTATATATAATTTAATTTCTATGGGAAAAAAATATTTCATGAAAGGTTATAAATGGTTATTTTTAATTTTACTACATTATTTGTAATTATTAGTTTATTTTCACTTTTTAGTGATGATATAATTACCTTAAACACCCATCGAATGCCAATATAATTCTTATGAATAAAGTAGACAAATTCAAGTAAATTACATTAAATATAATTAAATTAATATTTTTTTTATTAAATACGGCATTCAATCAATAATATGGGTAATTATATAATATAATTAATTTCAAATGTGTTTATATTATATTTCCATTTATATCCTGGTGTCGTTGTAGTCAACTTAAATGAATATTTCTAAAATGACATTAATTATTTATTTAAATGATTTAAAAATTTAAAAATATTGAAATAGGACTTGTGGAATGTGAAATTGTCTTAAATACAATCAATGTACTATTAATGAACAAATTTCCTTCATATTGTTAAATTTACAACCCTTAAATGATAGAATATATGTAACCACAGTTGAGGATAAAAAATGTAAACGAGGGGGTTTAATGAAAATATAATCGTTAATAGTAACCTATACAAGTATAAATTCTTTTATTTATGAATATATTCATTATGATGCACTAAATTAAATATTGTTTCAACTTGGTCCCACTTGATAAGATTGTGATATATATTATATTTAAATCAAATAAGTAATTCCATGTGTGTCATTTCCCTCACTTATTAAAGTGGACATCCTCTTATCATTTATTCACATATTTTTAGCACTCTGCCTCCAATAGTAACTACCATAAAACATTACATGATTATGTATCCATCACATAATAATTATGATCTTATAAAATTTACCACATATGAAGGTCTATGTCATAATCCAAATGAGGTCTCTCAAAGAAGAGTCATTCAGTTTACCTTACTACTTCAAATTTTATTTCATATTTTACTTAAACTAAATTCATTTTATTCATATTTAAATATATAATCAATAATCATCAATATATTTAGATTCTATTATTATTATGGATAACCATTATATACCTAATTTCCATCAAATGGGAAATGACACTATTTTTCATGCGTACTTGTTGACCATCACATCCACAGAGTGATATGATTCATTTTCCACAAACATATTTCATTATTTATTATTTTATGGCTTTAATGAATAAATATTTTATTAATGAAATAATTATAATAATAGGAATATATTATATTAAATCTTTTTTATCCTTATACTCATTAAACAAATGATAATTTCCCGTGTGTACATGTGGACCACCACCTCTTTGAGGTTATGTGATTCTATTTTTTTACTCCTTTCATGGATGAATCTAAAAGTAAATTTAAGGTATAAAATGATATTTATGTCTTTATTAAAATTATTCATATGATATAACCATAAACCCTATCACCATGGTCAACCTACCGATGATGATATGTTATTATGAATCAAAAATCCAAAAAACATCTACCATGAACTTAAATAATTTAATAAATTTATATGGCATGGTAATTAATGAAAAAAATTGATAATAATAAAGTAGATTAACATAAAAGGTTCTCATATAAGTATACAATTAATATAACATTATTATACGTGAGATAAATTTTGTAGGTGGTGAGTAAGACTTGAGGTCAGGGGTTTCTTAAATCAATTTATTTTCATTGGTTTATATTATTTATTAATTTCCTATATAATGCCAAGATTATGTCTATAATTAAATATATTAATTTTATGATTTATTTCAATTTTAATGTGAGTTTATTATTTTTACACAAAATAATTGCATTTATAAATTCTCACATTAGTGTTACAATATTTCTAATGTTTTATCAACTTAGTTTTTTTTTCTATAAGACTTATACAATATAGAGAACCGGGATTAACATAGATTGATAATATATGAATTTAGATTAATATTCAGAACATAAAAAATGTAAATTCATTAACATCATAACAGCTTAGTTTTTTTATAAATGTGGAACAAAATCATATAACTTGTTAAAAGTCCTTTATTGTTTCCCTCAAAATTCATCCTCTTTAGTACATCAATAAAAAACATTTATAAAAACATGGTGCAAGGAAACATAAAAAATGGGTGAATTCAAATTACCAGTAACGGTAAAAATAGGAGATATATAATAATAACATGATCATAAGGGTTTGAGAACATGAGAATAACATTTTCAGATCATACCATTCATTTAAAGGATCATATACATGAGTCATAGAATAAATTGCTGCAGTTCATATGGCCCGAATAATAATGTAATCGGGTGCATAAGCCACAAAATTTGGAAATTGGAATAATACATCGTATAATGGAGTATATATAAAATGATTTCTATATTATTCAAAGCTTACTTCCAAGAAAATCTTAGTGGAAAAATTCCATTAATGATCTGGGTTCACTCCCCACTCCAGCCTTGCATTACTTCTCCATATTTAATTCATGTTATATACCTAGGTAACTAAATTGGGTTCACATATTATTCAAGACAATTATTACTAAACCATGTTCAATATCTATTCCATCACTATACTAAAAAAATGAGTGCATTACGCATTTCATCCCTTTCATACGAAATCATGTTCCCTCTACATTCTATCCATATCATACTCAGGAGGAAAAAATCATCACCCAATTCATTGGAGGAAGATATAGGTCTCAAAAATCTCATTATTAAATCATTAATACATATTCCCCAACATAAACAGTCATATCATAACCCATTAAATGAAATTGGGTTCCTAAACATGTAATCATATCACCACATGTATAAAAAGTTATTAGTTTCACATTCATTTGATCAATGAATTACTCATGAAAAGAATCATGTTTTAGAAGAATATAACCCTTGAATGAAAATCAGGGTTTATAAAAGTATAACCCAAAAAAGTGAAACTAGTTTCATAAAAGTCATTTGATCAAGACATAAACAATTCAGAGAATGAATATGAATCGAACCATTGGATAATACCCATGAAAAGGTAGGATTAACACCAGTAGATGATATCATAGATGGAAATTAATTTTGGAATATCATTTTAAAACATATCATGAGGAAAACAACCTTTCTTATTTGAATATATTTTTTTAAAACATAAATCATTTTGAAAAAAAATCTATTTCAATATAATAATGAAAAAATATTAAGGATATTAAAATGAGTTTGAAAATATTTTTCATTGAAAAATTATAAATATAAAGTAGGAAGATGAAAGACATTCACTTGATTTCATATGGTGTACCAGAGCCCATCCTCAAAATTTCAAGCATGTGAAAGCTCATCACCGGCTTGAAGCGGTGCAAAGTGCTTTAAATTAGGGAAATGTGCTGAATGTTCTGTAACTGACATAGAATCCTACTCGAGATACAAGATATATCAAGCTCTATCAGCACTCAATGATAGAGAAAATAAATTATCATAGAAGGTAGTGTGTACATCAACCCATAACATGTCCTGATGACGTCCATCCTGGGTAACGACATACCACCAATGCTTGGCCAAATCCGATAACATGTATATAGCAAGATTGACTCTCCTCTCTAGAGGAGTTTCCAGATTCTCAATGATATAAAACATGGATTCTATCAATGACTCAGTAATGTCACATACACCAACCCTTAAAAAGTAGGAGGATACTACGGTTGGAACTCATGGGTCAGATCATCCATCATATGTTCCACCCATGGAGCACCAATCATAGACTGCATCATATGTAAAAAACAATCATGAACATGGCCATCATTTCCTAGATTAGGTACAATAGGTGGAGCCTCAAGTGGCACTCAGGGAAGTAATACTGGCCAGTCAGGGCCTACCATGTCTGGATCATGGTCATCACCACCCTCTTGGTGAACGACAAAAGGACATTGTTGAGGAATTGGTATACAAATTCCATGAACACTCATTATAAAAATCTTAGAAGCAAGGAGATATAATCACTAGTAGGAATAGATCATATGATAACTCACAACCCAAGGTATACTACCCAAATTAACTGCATATATGGCTAGGTATCGGTTAGTCATCAACTATAAGTTTTATGTCACATCATAGTTAATTCTTAGGTTCAATACATTACCATTCATTAACATTATATGGAGATATAAGGATGTAAATCAAATTTATTTTTCATTTTGGGATTCAATTTATAATGGATAGTAATTTCAAATGAATCAGTTCCCATACACCTATCATAATATAACAACACCCATTTACTTATTCCTTAATGGCTTGACACGGTAAATTACTCATTCCAACCCATGAGGGCCCATACTCCTTATGAATTGCTACATGGAAGTCACTCAATCGAATCCAAATTAATATAAGTAAAAGAAACAATCCCTCCATCAGTCAATAATCATAGGACTATTAAGAAATGAAAAGCAGTGAAATTTCCCTATATGTCATCGCAATATGCATGACATGTGAATTATAGGTTCCTACAATGATTCATGTAGAAATAATCATTTCCCTCATATCATCGGGATAAGGATGAAATAAATTCCCAATGAGTAATATTCAAAAACACCACACAACATGTGAGTCACCCAATTGTGAAATAATATCAACTGTAATAGAAAAAATAGTACAAAATTTTAATTATGGACTACTTGGCTTTTACCCCCAACATGGGTTTATGATAACCATACATGACTTATGACCGTGTCCCAATCATTCCTATTATCCAATCTATTGTCTCCCAATAGTCAATAAATAAAGGAAACCAACTTTGATACCACTTTGTGATGACCCGAACCCGGATACCAGTTAATGGGTGCCCCGAGTCCGGCGGGCCCCATAGACTCATGCACATCATCCCAAACTCCAGAGGCTTCCAACTAGTAGTGAGGAACTAGGGTGTTTCTGTGGGAAGACTATTCCCCCATTTTCAGAGTGTAGCACAGTAGAAGAGGAATAAATGAATAGTAAACGGTGGAAGTAATATAAATAAATAACAGAAGTGAACCGATGAAATAAAAAACTAGAATAAATATAACTGTGTCAATTGGAACATAGATGATTAAATGTCATGTCACTAGAAATCTGGAAATCATGTATTTGAGAAAATAAGCATAACATGCTCTACAATGTAAAAGAAAACCATGTATACTCCAAGAATCTTGAGATCCAACACAGGCATCTACTATCTAGCTCTATCATATCAGCACACAATCTAGAATTGGAGGCTGTATGATACCTTTTTCTCAATACACAAAGCCATGTAACCAACTCTATGTTCCAAATGGATCCTAGAGAGGGTGTGAGGTAAATCTAAATGGGCCACCACCAATGGTGTCTATAAAAATTGTTCTATGTAAAGGAATATATAAATGTGAAGGGATGTATATATAATATATAGAATGTAGTATAATATAACTATATAACCAAGTACCCGCTTCATCCCTCATCTTGTGTCTAAACATGTAACTAGTTAATTAGTTACTCATTTACCATTTAATTTTAATAGGTCACATGAGGCAAAGCCATCACTGACATCACCTCATGATAGTATAAGTAGTGAAGGTCCTAATATGTAACTAGGAAACCAAGCGATGATATCTAGTGAGGGAGTTCTAGGGTAAATACCAAGGTAACATAAACTCAAAAAAAGCTAACTCAGTAGCATTTGAGTCTATCTAATGAGTAATAGTGAAATCCAAGGAGCATAATCCAAGGAATTCCAAAATAAGGCTCCTACTGAGTCCAAGGTGATCAACCAAGGTTAAATGAGGCTATGAAAATACTGGGCCCTATGGGATTTCACCATGGAACCAACTAGTCAATGATGGATCCAAGGAGTGTATCCAAGGTATCCTATAATTATTAAAGGGACCCAATGGTTGTATACTGAGAATCCAATTAATAGAAAAGAACTAGAGTCTAGGTGGGTATCAACCTAAGAAACCTGCATCCTCGAATCGGAATGGGGTTCCTCAGACCCATGGTATTCTTCCCTCCAATTCCAAGGAATGACCATGTCAGACCATTCCAATTTGATAATCAAATCATGTATTAATTCTTTTTATTCCTGTCATCCTATCCATTAGTGTAGATATGTCTAGTAGAGTGGGAACCATTTGTCCAATCCTTGTCTTCCATTAGTGTGGATAGGTCAATTATCATTGTGATAATTTAATCAAGTGTTTGTTAGCCATTATGGCATATTAAATTATTCATGTTCACTACTATACCTTCCATCAACAAGGAAAGGGGTTATACATAAATGTAAACTATATTCAATTTCATTAAATAAGTCCAGGTTATATACTTAGTATGCTAACCATTGTACATTTCACATTTCAATTTAAATAACCATTTGAAAGTACATACATTAGTCGAGTCATGTGGTGAGCATACATGGTATATGAAACTATGTAATTATCATTAATAACAAGATGTTTATGATAAAAGACTCAACATTATAAGGGTCAGGATAAGGCACACCCGAATATTGTCTAAAACATGCCAAAAGACATAAAACCAAATTATGGACAAACGATGGACATGATGTGCATTAAGTTGTAGGTGAAAACACTAGAAACTAATCACATATATGGAAACTGCATTACCATATGATTCTAACAAGTCGAATCATGACATGTTAATTTAAGAAATAATTTCCAATGAAATAGGTGGTCCCTACCTGAACATTCCAACAATAATAAACTTTAAGGACGTGTTATAGTCCACCAACAATAGGGTATTACGATCCTTATCCCGTGGTATTATCCTTTTCTTTTCCTTTGATCATATTAGATCTATGGAAAGGTGAAAAACACTCACATGGAGACAGCTATGTCGAGAGAGAATAAGAAGAATAATGACTAAAGATGACTTGAGTACTTACTATTGCACATCCAATTTGATGAATAGAAGCTCCATAAAATGCCAGATGAAGAAGAAATCTTAATCCCTATCTTTGGCCATCAAAAAATCTATAAAGGGAATAAAAATGAGGAAAATCCCATTGGTCCTGGGATTTGGAGGGAAGGAGTGGATTAATAGATCATTAGGGGCGTTTTGATCATTTTAAATAGGTTTTTATCCTGTACACAGTTTTTCCACACGGTTTATCAAACCGTGCGTAAACGATGCGATATGGTTCTACATACCTAGTGAAAAGTGAAATTCACACAGTTTGGTTGCATGGACATGGGCTAGCTATGCATGGTTTCAATGTTCGATAAAACTCAAATCGCACAGTTAGGCAAACCAGTCCCAAATCGTGCACAAAACAAGTGACATGGCCTTTTTTCCAAAATACAAGTTTTTCATGCTCCAAAACAGACCTAGATACCCTCAGAAACTATGATAACTCCTTAGGCATCCAAATTAGGTCCAAATTATATATTTAGATAGAAAATTAAAGTATCCAAACCTGAGTGAAAAATCTGGTTCTTACAAAGATCAATTGAGGATCTTGAGATGAGTAGTTATGGTAGAGAATGGAAATCATATAGTCTATATAGGAATGATGACTGTGTGTAAAATCTATAAGGGAGCACAATCATGGAAGGTGAAACCACACAAGTGGACACAAAATGTGTTAAATACATGAGAGTGAATCAATTATCCCTATAAAAAACCGAATGAATAAGAAACATGATACAGATTTATGTCTGATTTGGTATATCTAAAACACATTATATTGTTCACTTTGTGATATTTTATGGATTTTAAATTTTCTGACATTGTAATCCATTGTCTTTATCCTTAGTCAGATATATAAAGGTTGTTTTATTTCTTCAGTGTTTCATTCCTTGATATTTCCTAACATTATCTTGAAACCATAATTTTTTTGTGATTTTCTATATGAGACATCATCACACCACATCAATGGAGTTTTCAACATGAGTATCATGAGGATTTTTAAAATATTGTTGTTTATGAAAAATTTAATAGAGAAGAATCTCAATATTTTACAATATTAGAGAATTATTCCTCATTTTTTACTATAGAGTTACAAATGAATGTAGATCACATGATCAATAAGAATCTCCATGATATGATACATCCAATTTATTATTGAGACATATGTCTGTAATACATAGAATAATTAATAATGTTTGAAATATTGTCAAAAAAATAGATCAAAAAACTACAAGAAATTCATGTATCTTTAGAAATAATTATTCTTATGTTTAATAGATGACTGATGGAAGGGATTGATTATAGAAGAAGAGGAATTTTCCCCATAAATAGAGGATTATATTCACTATAAAGTTATTCTGTTCTAAATATCTCCATACCAAAAGTGTTTGATGAAGAATATTTGGTGGATGTTCAATGCCACCCGAAAATGTTACATATCATATGCTTTGATAGAATCTATGAATATATGTAATATGTATATACATATTTTGAAAAGATGATTTATATTATAATAAAATTAATATTTCATGGGATTATAAACATCATGTCATCAGATTAATTGAAAAGTAATAATTAATGTCAATACGAAAGAATGGGGATATTGGATCTATAATGAAGTTATATTTCAAGAAATTTTAATAACTAAGAATCATGGGATTGTTATTTAATTGGTTTTGAAAATATTTAATTTGAGAATAAGAGTGTTGATGGAATATTTTGATAGGAAAACTAATAGATATTTGATGACACATTCACAATATATATATTCTTAATGATTAGGGAAATGGATGTAGAAAAACCAATAAAAGAGCCTATTGTAGATTTTTAGAAATAAATAAAGAGTGGGAACTAACCCATTAATCACGTTACACATACTAATTATTGAATAATATAATAAAGTTAATAATAAAATAAAATTTCACTTTTATATGCTAACGAAGAAGAAGATAATAAAATAATAACCATGTGATTGTTTTGTATTTTCTAGGAAAAAGGAGTTTGAGAACCCATCCAATGATATTTCAATATAATAGTGTCTGAAGATTATAAATAAACATATGAGTTTTTTGAGAAGATGATACCATCTTGACTGTTGTAGTTGAGGAAGAATATTATCCTTACACTATCCAAGAGGTAGACATGATTTTAATTATTGATAAACATTGTGTTATGAATATAAAATCATATATTTTGTAAATATATAGAGAGATACATGTTTTTTGTTCAAATATAACTAGATAGTGAGAGTGTTTATATGGGTTCATGGTCAAAACCTTTCTTGATATTCTTTTGTTTTCAAGAAGGATGTTGTATGCCTGGGATAATAAACACAACACACCGTTGATGTAGTCATCCTATATTGATTTAATCCCCATTAAAAACTATTGATGTGTTTTTTGTTCATTCCTAATACCATATATGCCTTTTAACCGATGATTTCATAAAGAGAGAAAGGGATAGATCCATTAATTCTACATTTCATGATTTAAAAGGGGGAATTCTTTAAATCCCAATAACTGTTTCAATGTTGATTCACCACCTCTCAATGCTGATCATATCCAATAGTGATCCTAACTACTACATCATATCATGAATATCACGAATCTAAAATAACTACTCCATAAAAATCATTTCATCCTCAATATCCATCTCACCCAAATCAATGAAAAGGGATTCGTTGTGAATGTATCGATGAAGCAATGATATATGGATGAAATCATGGATTTGGTCCAACTATGGTGGAAGGGATAACTAACACACCACCTCAAAAATAAGCTCCAATACATAAATGGTTCTAAAAAATAAAGGAGAAATATTACAACTTCAATCAAAAATACATTTCTGACAAAATATATAAAATAAAAAAATCACTTTAATCAATAGTGTTTTACTTTAATCTGCAAAAAATATTTGGAAATAATGTGTTGCCCCCATCCACTCATAAATAACCAACACCATCTCAGTGTCTCATTGAACCATATATATACCAAGGACCATTGACACTGAAATATATTTCCTACAAAATAAAGTTATGAAAGGATTCCCATAAAATTCCTCAAACAGTTCCATGTCAATGGAAGAGTGAAATATATTATTTCATGAAACCTCAACTATGAGATGGTTAATTTCTTACGAAACACCAATATCCATAAGGAATTATCCCAAAATGTCTCCCAATTACAAAATTTTATTATCTATCTTATCATCTATTTGAGGATGAAATGAAATTATAAAGGGTGTTATAGAGACAAACTCATATTAGATACCCATAAAGACTCACAAGGTAAAAACAATATCATTGTTAATGATAAAAATCCTCATAACTCTATGATTCTTCACTAGATCACACATGTACTACATTTTAATAAAATATATAACACCTAACTCCTTGACAATTTATAAATTTTCTGAATTTTTCATATAGAACATAATTACCCAAATGATATCACATACTCACTAAGCATGGGGGAAAAGCCGAAAAAATCACCCCAAATATCCCCCTTTTAATATAGTGATATCCAAAAAATGAAACAACCTTAAAAATGTATGATTAACCAACTTAACGTATATGATAACTAAAGACCATGAAATGAACCTTACTACTGACCACTTCAGGCACTATAATGGACTAATCAAGTAATTATATACCCAAGATATACCTGGAGGAGTATCTAAAGGGGAGCTAAGGAACTTATGAAGATGCACATGTCACATCACAGATGGAACAATTAACATTATTTAATAGAGCTACAGATTTTGGTAATCCTTTTACAACCCCTCATGAGCATCCACAATGATATTATAATCTTGAAACTATTTACCTAAGGGCCACCCCACTGATCCAATGAAACACTAAAAAATTATTATTTAATTTTCATATTGTACAAGAATAATCATATAATAGAATATTCTGTATCAATATTCATGATAGTAAGGTCATTTATTTATCTCTATGCATATATAAACTTCAAATCCATATCTCTCCATGATTTTCTACTAAACCAATAAAATAATTCCCATTCTTGAAGGTGTATGAGATCTCAAAGTCATAGTTATTTAAGAACATCATCTATAACAACTAATTCATATTGAAATACAACTAAGATAATAAATACACTCATATTTTATGATATTTTAACATTAAAACGAATTCAATGATGACATAATATTTACACAACTTTAGAGAAAAAAAACATTGTTTCCAACAGGAGGTCATGGGTGGAATAATACTTTTAATGACTACGACCCCAGTAGCCTGAAGTTGGAACCATACATTATAACATTAGTATAAGGATCAAAAAAATAAAATCTCAAAGTACTTAATAGTTTTTTAGTTTCTGAAAACAACACCCAATCATAAATTTTCAATTACAACTTAAAAGGAAATATTACATTGAAAATCTATTAGGAACTCCCAAAAACTAATATGTTAACCTTGTAATCCATCCTAATAAATATCTTTGTACACTAGGGAGGAATATAAAATATTAAAGGGATAAGATAATATTCTCATAAGGTTTTTAAATATATATAAATCCATCATAATTTATCATAAATAGTAAAGATAATAAATGACTAAAATCCCAAGCTAATTAAACTTAATCTTGAGAATAATGTAGAACGAATAATCGATGAATAAATAATTCTATATGAAGTTAGAATTAAACATAACCATGTATATTTTAATAGTTGAATAATAAAATTTATTATAAATAACTATAAATATAATGAGGTAATTCATAATGGTGGACATCAGAATCATTCCATTGAGGCCTCATCCAATATATCTGAAAAAAAGGTTAAGGCCATAGACAAGTCCATATATATATGATTTCATGAGATATACCAATGCATCAAAGGGATATAGTGGAACACACCCATAGATTAATATTTCATATTCATTCCTCCTATAAATGTGGTGAACTGTAGATAAAATATTAATACAAAATATAAATAATTATCCACAACTGTTTAACATAATTACTAAAAATTCTACGTAATATTATTAATTGTATGAAGATAGTAAATCCATAATAAAATTCACCATTAATAATTTAACTAAATGTGTTATATGATATAATTAATGAAAAAAATGAATTGGTATTATGATTACATAAATGGTGTTGAAATAGATTAAAATAGTCTAATAAAATCATTAAGGAATTCATGAGAGAAATACCATTTTACATTGGAATGAAGTGTTCTTTGGGAAACAATTTTTATTTCTCATGAAATTATACAATGAATTTTATATAATAAAAAATAAAATTTATGGAAATTAAAATTTAATTTTACGAAAAATTACATCCAATTGAATTCAGAATATATAAAATTAGTTTTTCTGTGACTTATTTATGAGCTTCTATAGTAATGTTTATGGGGAATTACTAATGAGTCATTAAAAATAAAAAAGGGATAATTTTTGTATAAAAATTGAAATGAGAAAAGATATTTTTTATTGAATATATGATTTATTTGAAAAGTTTATTGATTCTTAGAATATATCATGGTGTTCACTTGAAAAATGGTAAAAAACATGGAATTTACCTTAAATCAGGGTTTCTTATCGAGAAAAATTGAGAAGGGAACATTATATAATCATATATTTCCCAAAAAAAGGAGGAAAAATGATTTGGATACAATATTTTGGTACTTATAAATATAATTTATAATAATTATTTACAAATATATGAGAATTATATTGGGGTAAAGTTCTAGAGAGCGTACCTCTAATAAAAATTAATGTTTGCGAAGAATCCCATACCTTATGTCTGAAAGCGTTCTACACCTGTATATAATGTCCTAGATATTGAATTTTGATTCATTAATACATTAATTTAAAACATATTAAACAATTATTGAATTTGGTATAATATATATTACAAAACATTTAATTGTCTTATATATCATTTTATTTTAATATACAATGATGATTCATTAGATAAAGCACCAATGATAAATATTTTGGTTATTTTTTCATTTTTCGATCATCATGAACTAGTTTTTTTATTAATTAATGTAATTTCTATATACATGTTCTAGTATACTAAATAAAATATATTATGAATAATAAAATATGTCATAACCATAACTAAAGTTCATAACCCACTTTTAAGGCTGCAATAGAAAATGAAGTTGCATCATATATGATTGTGGTAAATCAGCACATTGTGAATGATGTTATAAATTTTAAAATACAAAAGGGTAGGAGATAGGGTTTTAAAATGTGTATTACATTAAAACAATATAATGACAGTATATATACGTTATTGGAGTTTTCATGAACATTTGGAAAGAAGAGGTAATAATATAGTATAAAGAAAATAAATATAAAAAATTTGAAAGAGAATGAAGAATGATCTGCCTCTTGAGTTATTCTCCATGAGAACCTCCTTAAGAAACATGAATTTTTTTTGGGGGACACTATAAATAAAATAACTAGGGAAAGAATTATAGGAGTGGGAATAGGTAAAATTTGGGAAAGATTCACATCATTTGAGGTGTGGGGATAAGAGGTCCTAGGGTGTATTTATAGGGAAGGATCAGTGTATTTTTTGATTATTTTATTCACATGTTTATTACAAAGGATCGTAAAATTAAATAGTTATTATTGTTACAAATATTCATAGTAATAATGAATGTGAGTTCGAACTAACGACCACATAAATCATCAACTTATCAAGGATTATTCAAAAATTCATTTATTTACTTCTAATGTTAAATACTGTAAATACCTAAAATTTATTATACACAAAAAATTAAACTATTTTTGGAAAAAAACTAAAACTTAAATACAATTAATTTTAAAATTTTATAATTAAAAATTGAACTCAAATTTATGAAAATAATTTTGAAAAGTTAATAATGTCGATTTTAAATAAAATAAATATTTTCTAGAAAAATACTAATTTTAATATTATAACTAAAATTAAGACACATTATACAACTGATTAAGGCCGAATGAATTTTATATTATAATAATAAAAACCAAAATATTAATTTGTGAACCTATTTTTTGAAAATATATATTCTCTGAAATTATTATATTAATTATAAAATTTTAAATAAAAAATTTATATTTTTACAAAAAATAACAACAAATTATTTATTATTTATAAAACATTTATTTATATATTCAATGATATAAATATATTATTTTTTAATTTATGAGATACATATATTTTATTTAGACTTTAAATGGAGATGTTACTATTCTATTAGTCGTATAACTATTGATAAGGGTGACATTACTATTTAAATAGTCATAATTATTTGTATAATAGGGTTTAAAACTCAATTTTTCATAAAGAACAAACCCTCAAAAATATTAAATATTAAAATATACGTACCATAAAAACATGTTGTGTTACATTCTCCCCTCTAACAAAATTTATCCATAAAATTTATATTATATCACATGAAAAAATATTTTGGAATCTCTTCATCTTATATTCCACTTGTTTCCAAGTCACCTCATCTATTTTATGATTTTTCAAAAATAAACTTTTTTAGATGAGTCATATGATTCATCAAAACTAGTTATTTAGTGTTTAGAATATGGATTGGATCATCATAATAAGATAAATTATGTTTAATTCAATTCCTTTTGGAGCGAGGACATGCATTTTAGATGATATGTGCTCCCTCAACAAGGAGATGTGGAACACATTCTATACAATAGAATGGATTGGTGGAATTCCCAAATGATAATCTGAAACACCAATTCTCTCTAGGATTTCAAAAGGTCCAATGTAAATAGGGATTACTTTCCAATTAATTATAAATCATATACGAAAAATCCCTAGAGATACTTTCACAAACTCATTATCTATGAGATGAAACTGTAAAACATTTAACTGGTTTTCATCATAACTATTTTTATTACATTTATCAACATTGATATGGGTTTAAATAGTCATTGCCTTTTTTAATCCACCATTTTGAGGCCAATAATCTTTCTTTCACAAAATTCTTCCAAACAAGTTCATGTATGAAATATCATTCTAGATAACTCCTCAAACAGTTCCATTTGAATACTTGAACATATGATATTGTAGTAATAGAACCCTACTTATGTTAAATACTGATCCATCCTACCACAAAAAGTCACGTGAACATGACCTAATCTTGTCATCTAAAATATTAATAGTATTTTTTTATTGTCCATAAGTTTGAGGCTAGTAGGAAGTGTTTAAATGATGATCCATACCTAAATATTTGTAAATACTTTTCTGGAATTTGGATTTAAAATCATAGATCATGATTAGACATAATTGAATGTAGTGCACCATAAATTTTTACAGCTTCATTATTAAAGACTCATGCATGGCTCCCAATTGAAAAATTCTCTTATATAGAGATGAAATGTGAATATTTGTTAAATAGATCAGTAATTAACCATATTTCTATATTGGTTCTTGGATTATTTTATATTCTTTTGAAAACATCCATAGTAATGTCATTCTATTTCTATGTAAGAATAGGAAGAGGTCGCAAGACTACTATATGATGTTTCCTTTCATCCCTCACCAGTTGATAGACTAATCATCTTGATAAAAAATAAACAATATCCAACTTCATATAATACCACCAAAACCTTTCCTTCAAATAACTATATATATTTATTCTACCATGAAATTTAGAGAAACTCATGCTCCAAGCATCATCCAGTAACTCCTTTTTTCATGGGTATAGAGGGACCAAAAAAAACTCTTCTAGAATTTCAAAATTATATATTCATATATGAAGTCTACCAATTTAACATCATTCAATGTTTTAATTTTATTTTAAATACCATCCTTATTATACATAGAACATTTCACCCTTTCCAGTAAAGACAGTTTGGAAGGCATTTGAAAATGTAGTGATGATTCAACTCCATTGATAATTTGTATATCAATACATATTATATCCATGCACAACAGATCCTGGTCAATCCCCAATTGGTTAAAAACACCATTATCTGTCATAGTAATTACATATAATAACATATATGCCTTTTGAGTTGGTAGGGTATCAAACCGTCATAGTCTTTGAGTAACTCAAGCCATCTCATTTTCTATAAGTTGAGTTATTTAAATAAGAATATATATTTCAAAATCTTATGATATAAATATGTCTTACATATTTGACCATATATTTGGTGTCTCAATATTTTTAAATCAATGATTATAGATACTTACTCAAGATCATTATTTTACTAGTTCGATTGATGAGTTTTTAACAACCAGGATATATAAGAAACAACTCTATCATCATGAACACAGAGACAACCACTTCCTTTCCTTGATACATAAAAATAATCATAAATCCACTATTTCTGGAAGGTAGATTCAGAATTGGAGAATTAAATATTATTTTGTTTAATTATTCAAAAACATTATTCAAGTTATTTTTTATATATGACCTTAACTAATTTTAGAATAATCATGGATAACATGTTATCTAAGGGGGAAATATTCCTCTCAAAACAACGATAGTCACCTACTAAATTGGAGGATCTTTGTACTTCAGTTATGATCTTAGGATTTAGCCATTATTGAACTACCTTTTTTTAGGGATAAATTCAGATTCCATCCTTATGGGAAATATATCAAAGAAAAAAAATGTTTGAATCCAAAAAGCACACTTGATAAACTTCTCATATAACTATTTTCTTCTAAGTGACTTCAGAACAATTTGAATGTTGTTCTCATGGTCCTCATATATTTTGTAATATAAAAATATATATAAATTAAAAAACCAAAAAAATCAAGATATTGTTTTAATATATTTTTGTCATTAGATCCATAAAAACAAATGGTGCCTTCATTTGTTCAAATGGAAATACATTAGAACACTAATTCCTAGTCCATTTTAAAAATGTAGTCATTGGAATATTATCCTTCTTCTCACAAAGACGATGAAATCATGATCAAAGAAAAATATTTAAAAGATATTGAGATCAACGTAGTTGATCATATAATTCATAAATTTAAGGGAGAATATACTTTTTATTTATTTAATTTCATTTATTCCTAAATTTTTTATGCATAGCCTAATAATCATTTTATTTAAAAATTATAATAGGGGATCACCATGGAGAAAAAATATGTTGAATCAATACCTTATTACTCAACTCATCTAGTTGTTTCTTTCTCTCCATTAATTCCATATTGGCCTTTCTATAAGGATTCATTGAAATTAGCCTTGCATCTATGATTTTTTCTATATAAAACTCAACCTCCATCTCAAGAGGATTTCATGGTAAATAATCTAGAAAAATATCAATTTACTCCTTTAGAACATGTACATCCTCAATTTAATGATTAACATCATCCATGTATATTTGATTCACTTACTACTCATGACTTTCCTTTAGTATAGATATTGGGGGTGCATTTAGATATGAATTAGATGATGAATTTTTTACTCTAAAGATAATAGACTCTGCATCTTTCTCATGAATCATAATTTACTTCTATATATAATATATGTTTGTATAATATTTTTAATGATATTCTATATCATTGATTATATAAAAATAAACAATTTTTATAATGAAATTATTCCTAAGAAACCATTATCCTATGTGATAAATTAGAATAAAATAAATTGTTTCCTTCCAATGATAATCCCCTTGATTTTTTATGAACAACTCATTTATTAAATCAATTTAAAAATAGCTAATTTTCAAATAAATATGTGTAGATATAAAAGATTGTGAGGATCAAGAATGAAATAACTAATTGGATATGTTTTAGGAAGATTTTACTGTACCTACCACAACTTTATTTAGAGATCTAACTGTAGTTATTGTGATTGAATAAGCTTGGATTTTCTACCATGGTGTTTTCTTAGGAAAATTTCTTTGATGCTTAGGAAAATAATTTGAATAGTGTCCCATATATTTGTATTTGTAGAACTAAAAATTTTCAGCTTTTTTCATTCCCTCACAATAGTGATCTTGATGGACTTTCTCATCATGATTGTAGAAAACTCATTTTCTTTTTTAGCAGGAAACATGGTCCATCCATCCAAAAGTATCATACATTTGAAAACACCCCTCTTTATTCATCCCATTATCAATTTCTTTTCATAACATCTTCCTCTTCTCTTATTTTCCCTTTATGTATTAAGACTTATAGAATTATTTCTCTATCTTGATAAGTAATGATAATATATATTCATATAATGAAATATTTATGAAGAGTAGATCCCATTAGAGACAATCAATGAATATATCAATAATGATCTTTTCATTATTTATGTATTCTATTTAACATCTTTATAAACATGTAAATTTGGTTTCATACTTGTAAATTCTTTCATTTAGATTTTTTCTGAGACTCAAAAATTTTATCTCCATTTCTGCTTATTGTTCAAGTGGAAAATACTTTTCTAAGAAAATTTCATTAAATAGTCACCATTACATATTTTTAATTTATTCACCATCCATTCTGATCCTAAATAACGAATACCATAGATCCAAATTGACTGAGATATGATAAAAATCCATGACCATTTTCCCCCTTTCGTTACATGCCAAAGTAATAAATAAATTCAATAAGGAAGTTATCCTTTTCTCAGATAAAAAGGTTTTGAAGTCCCTTTGAATGATGGAGGTTGTTACTCATTATGAGGTTAAAATTTCTCCATCAAATTCTGGATTCAGATTCACCATATAGTTAAGGTTATTGTGTTATAACACATGTTAGTAACCCCAATATAGTTATAACTTGTGGATCTCTAATTGATACACTAGCTCCAACATCATCATCATTCATGGGAATGAAATCACAACATAGAGTACATGTGTAGATATTATATCAATTACATCCACCAGGTTGCATTAATCCATAATATAATTCTCTAAATCAGGTTGTGAATAGAAATTCATAATTTTTTACTAGAAACTCTCTTATAATAAATTGAAAATTTATGGAGAACTAATCTCATAATCATAAAATGATTTCATTGGAGACATATTTAATTTTAAATCCATCATAATGATTTGTATTGAAAATGTGAAATATTATTAGAATATCTCTATAGAGATTCATACATGGTACATAATAAGGCCCGATGTCATGTACCTGGTTACTCCAAGTTAGGCTCGATGGACCTTTTTAGAGAAATTACCCCAAGATACATTTTTGCTAGAACCAATCCCACATGTAGAATCTATACATGGATGCAATAATAAAAGGTCCCACAAAATTTCTACTATAAAAAAATTGAAATATGTTATTTTATGCTACTCTTAATGGTCTATCAAGGGGTTATGTTCCATAATCAATCTTTTTTAAATCTAGTTTCTAATGATCATAATAAAAATTCTCCAATACCAACTGTTAAAACCTTGATAGAAGTATATTGGATCGTTTTCCTTACATTATAACATTGGTAATAGGTATAATAAATCATATTCAAAATAACTAAATTTTTTAATAGATTTTGAAAACCAGATAGAAACATATGTATAACATTATAACTAGAAATGAAAAATAACATATAAATTCTTTTGAGAACACCCATAAACACTTATGTTATCCCTACATGTCATTCATAATATACATCCTCATACCATTGTAAAAAACATTACATAATAAATGGGTAATCTTAGATAATCATAAGGGTTATGCAATATAATGGAAGCTATCATAAATTAACATAAATATAATGAAATATGAATAACTAAAAGTGATTTCCATTAAAAAACAATCTTAATGATAAT
The DNA here is from genome assembly GCA_963277665.1 of Viscum album. Lineage (NCBI taxonomy): Eukaryota > Viridiplantae > Streptophyta > Magnoliopsida > Santalales > Viscaceae > Viscum > Viscum album. The sequence goes on along the minus strand of OY728160.1, from coordinate 1,590,351,754 downwards.
ATGGACATAAAAAGATCTGAATAAATAATTCCATATCACATGAGAATGAAACAAAACATATATATTGTTCTTGTCAAATAATCATAATCATTACCAATTATTAACATCATAATTTTGGAATCCATATTGTAAGACACCTACAACATACACATGAGGCCTCGACCAAGGAATCTGAAAAAAAAATGGTTAAGTCCTTAACCAAATCCATATCTATTTTTTTCACATGATACATACCAATGCATCGAAAAGCTATAAAGAAACCCAATAGTCACATACTAAGTTGAATTCATTCCTGGTATGAATAGGGTTATGCGTACACCACATATACACATCATATGTAAATAACATTCCAAATCAATTAGTATAATCAATAATTATTCTATGTAATATGGTAAATGGTATCAAGATAGTACATCTAAAATCATATGAAATGTAAACCATTTAATAAAATATTTTTGATTATATAAATAACATTCAATCCTAATTTTGATAAATATTCAATATAGGGTGTTGAAATAGATTAAAATACTCTATTAAAAACAACTATGAATTCTTGAGAGAGATGCCCTTTTTTATTTTGAATGAAGTGTTATTTTAGAAAATCTATTTAATTAATCATTAAATCATATTGTATCATGAATATCACAGAAAATAAAAGTTTCTGACATTAAAATTACATTTTAGGAATAATTTATTTCAATCACATATAACAAAAATTAATATTGTATTTAAGACACATTAGAAATTTGATGCATTACTGTTGTTTAAGGTAAAATACTAAAGTGTCCATAAAACAAGATATTTTATAATATTTTATAAAATAAAAAATCAAAAAAGATAGTTTCTCAAGAGGAAATGTTCTATTTTATAAAATTAAGTTTTTCTAATAAGAGATTATGAAGTTCAATTTAAAATGGGTATGAAACTAGGAAGTTCCCTTAAATCAGGCTTTCTTATCAGGATGATTTGAGAAGAGAACTCTAGAAAATAATGTGTTTCACAAAAAATGAGGATAAATGATATTGGGAAATTATTTTCGATAATATAAACAGAATTTATAATAATTATACAAAAGTAATGAAGAATTAAATTGGGGTAAAGGTAGAGAAAGCCTAAGTCAAATTAAAAATGTTAGTTCAGGAAGAATCCCTTACCATATGTCTGAAAATGTTCTACAATTATAATTATTATCTGGGGTAATGAAATTAGATTCATAAATAATTTAATTCTGAACTAGATAAATAATTATTTGGTTTATTTTAATGTTATTATGTTCATTTATGGCCATTTTGATGAGTTATAATTTTCAATTTTGACTTTCAAGGGTGATCGTTTCTTTGGTTTTCATGATTGGTTCTCATGAATATGTGTATGAATGATTATGTAAAATGTAAATGGATATCCATAATTGAAGTTACATGTAATTTATGATATTACATATTATTTAAGGGTATTATATATCACTTTATTTCTAGATATGGGGATTATTCATTTGGTAAAGCATTAATGATAACCATTCAGATCATATTGGGATTTTTTTATCCTAAGTATTATTTTTATCTTATTATTTAATAAAATGTGTATATAAAAGTTACATAACACTAAATAACTTATACTATTAATGATAAAATATAGTGTAACAATAATTATGGTTTTATAACCTACCTTGAATGTGGTGATGTAAAATTAAGTCTCATTGTCCCTAATGGGGGTAAATCAGAAAATTTCAAACAATCTATTCATTTTAATAATAACTAGGGGAGGATATGGGGTTTGATTATGTATTATACAATATAAAAATAAAATTATAGTTCATATAATACACTATAGTTTTTATGATTTTTTTACAGAATAGGTAATTATAGAAAAATAAGAAATGAAATTAAAATAAATTGAAATGGAATGAAAAATGATTTCCCTCTTTAATTCATCTCTTGGAGATCCACATTTTAAAACATGAAATTGCCATTTGGGTGAGACTGGTAAGGCTAGATCGTGGAGGAGAAGTCTGTGGGTTGAAAGTGGATGAAATTATAAATTATTAAATGCTTTTGAGTTGTGGGGATATGAGGTGGTGAGAGGTGGTATTTATAGTGGAGGAGTGGGGTGTTTTTTATTATTTAATTCATTTTATTATTAATTTTGAACAAGAAATGAAATAATGTTTAGTATTATGAGAATTTTTAGTATGTGATCTTGTGAGTTCCCACTAATGTCCACTTACATCTTCCGTGACTTAAGAATTTTACAACACGTCATTTATTTACATATAATGTTAAATACTAAAAATACGTGTATTTCACTATTCCTCAAAATGCATCTATTTTACAAATAAGTCATAAAATTACCCCAAAATATTTTCAACATGTAGGATTCAAAAAATTAGTCCATTTCAGGGAAAAATTTTCAATATATGATAGATTTAATTTTTAAATTAAATCATTATTTACATGAATAATACAGATTTAAAATTTATATTTGATTGTAGGGCACTCTCAAAAATTGATTAAGGCCTCTTAAAATTTATCATATAATCATAATAAGAAAAATTAATTTATGAATATATATTTTGAAAATAACTATTATTTTAAATTATTATATTAATTATAAAATTTATTATAAACATTTTATATTTCAAAAAAACTGAAAAACTAAATTTATTTGTTTTAAAACATTTATTTACTTATTCTATGATATAATATATCATATTTTAATTTATATGATACATAAATTTTTTTATAATTTCAATATTAATGCTAATATTTTATTAGTCACATTACTATTCATAAGGGTAAAATTACTATTCACACTGTCATATTTAATAGTATATTATGATTTTAATCTTGGGATAACATGAATTATAATCTATTGAAGATGATAAATTTTAAAATAGACATTCCATAAAAATATGGGGTGTTACAATTTTACCCATTGGATTTTATCTACTATGTAATATATAAGATCACAACCATTTATTACATATGAAATACCAATATATGATTAGAAGTTTTATATGAAATTTTGAAAATGGAAACTTCCTCTAGAAAATGAAGAATATGATCACCGAGTAGTTCCTTCATTCAGTAGTTAAAAGTTTTAAATCAATGATCCTTATAAAAGAAAAATTCGTCGTTCTTAGTCAAGGCTATTAAAGGGTAAACAACCAATGACAAATTAGGTATATATCATTGATAATATCTATTAAGAAAAGGTATCATAAAAAATTCATTGAAATTTTAGAGAACCTCCCATGAAACAACTGCATAAATATTTTGAGGATCAATTTCAACTCCCTAATGAGATAGAAAATGGAATGTAAAATAAACCCATAATATCTAGAGTAAACACTTATGAACCATTGTCTTAAAAATATAGTTTCATATAACTTGTAATATATTCCACATATTCATATAATGATCCACATTCGACTTCAATTACACATGAATATCAATAATGAACATTACCATGAACTCATATAGGTTTTCATTGATCATTGGAATCATGAATCCAATAAAATTATATGGGGCATTGATGACACCGAAATAAAAACCAATGAACTTAAACTTCCCATGATGAAATTTATAGGATTTTTAGAATATCCTTACTCAATATAACATGAGAGTATCCAAATAAATAATGAATCATTTTAAAAAGTATAATACCATAAATTTATTATAATGGTCATTTATCCATAAATTAGTGTACGGTTTTTATCGTCATCTATTTAACAATGAATTTAAAAAGAAAAACCTCAAAATGCATTATTCTTTCATAGAAAATATCACCCGAGTACCTCAAGGTAATAGACTTATTGAGTGGCCTAGAGGCATTGAATTTTTAATTTTTTTTTCTGAATAATCTCCTTTATAACTGGATTGAGAGGGGACCCATACATAACCTGAATGCCTAGTTTCACAATGAAAATTACATGAACTAAAGGCCTTCCAGCATAATTCACATATCATGACCTGAAGGATTAATCGAACTACACCATAACCGCCCCTCCAAAGAATCTACATCATTGAAGGCTCATTTCTCCCAACTCAAATTTCTTATCGGATAGAATTTCCCCATTCGTAGGTGCATGGTTCCTTGTACCAATGTATACATTCATGCCCTCTTGTTCTTCCAATAATCATAGCTCTACTCTGGTGGATGAAACATACTCTGAATCCTTAAATAGGACCATCACTTTTGGTCTTCTTATGCTGATCCATTATATTTGGTGGCTCGAAGGCCCTGTGGACCAATGGCATTTTGTGTTCCAAAGATGATTTAGACCATTGGCCAAAACTGGTGGCACGAAGGCCCAACAAATGAATTGTTCAGGATACTATAGTATCACAAATTAACTTATACTATAATACTACAGAAACCCATAAATTTCCATCTAATATTATTAGATCCTGGGTGTCATGTAGGATTACAGGGTGTGTTTACCACTTGGCTACCACCCATACTAATTCATGGTGACAGACAGGGATAGATGAAAGACCTCTACATCAAATAATCAAATGAAATTATTAGATATCAAAACAAAAATGATTCTATCTTATATTGATGAATCAATGTAAAATAGTAAATTATTTTTACCTTTATAATGAATTTAATATCTCATTGAGGGGGTATCATTACTTGATATTTTGATAAAATATTTGGAAACTCCTTCATAAATCATGGGAACATCCAAACAAAGAATCAATGAAAGAAAACAAAACTCCACCATCCAAGATGATAGAGTATCGGAACACCTATACAATATATTCTTTTCCTATTCACCAATGAACATATAATGATAAACATTAATAGAATTGGAAAACCCTCTCCTCTGGAGTAAATCTATGACAAAAATGATATCTTATGGACTCAAAACCATAATAATGAATCCCCTATCAACTACTTCTACCCCATCATCATATTAAATCCATAGGTCACATAAAAAAATGACCCCTAACTAGAAAAATATACATCGAAGACTCCCAATGAGTGGAAAATGTAGGTTAAATTGAAGAATGTGAAGAATAAAAATTAGAAATATTATAAACCAAGGTGGTATAAAAGTATATAGTTCATCATATTACCTATTTATATCCTTTCCATAATATTTATATGAAATATAACATGCTCTGAATTTCACTTATTCATCATCATACTCACAGATAATCACCTCTATAGTCACGAGAAGCCCAAAATTCTTGAAGATGGGAAAATCTTGAGGATATCATTTTTTAATTTCATATCCCCTCTATAGAATAAATTCATAATGAACCTAATATTTGAAATGAATAGTAGGAATATATGTTTAAGGAAACATTGGAAGATGAATGCCAAACTTATACTGATCGCCATAAATATCTCTGTCACTAAACCAATGATGAGAATGAACACTATAATAAAATTCCCCAAAAATGTAGCTACAAGTAGATACACGAGAACATACAACTCTATAAAATGAAGAATTGGAATGGGAAAGAATCTATTCCAGTATAATTCCAATCCAACAAGATAGATGAGATCATCCGTCCATAGTTTTAGCATCAAAGAAGAATGTATGAATCCCCTTTAATCATAACAGAAACCATGCATTTAACCAATTTATAAAATGTTCCTTAACATGAACATCAAGACACATATATAATGAATATGGGGAAACAAAATATAGAATATAGTGAAAAAATTCCTCTTAAAAACATGATATATCCTCTTTATATAGTAAATGATCAAGAAAAAAATTGATAATTAGCGTTAATCGAATCCAAAGATCCCTCACATTCATTCTCCATTGTTGAAGAAAATTATCTCATTCTTCTTCACTACATACATTATTAAATAAAGAAAATATCTATATAATTACATCTATAAATCATCCCCTGATAAATTTGACTCCTTGCACACACAAGAAATAAAACCACTTAATTTATTATCTGCTTAACTATTTGTCATCTAATGGGATATAATTCTTCTTCCTCTCTTAGATCATACTAAAATCATTCTATAACTAATCGAGCAATTTTGATGTCTATTGGTCATTGTATGAACTCTAAAACCATTCCAAGCATAGATACATAAACTCATATAGTTCCTTCCCCCAATTCTAATCCTCCACATCTAATTAGACCCTCCTATGATCAAATGATCCATCCTATTTCAAACCACCATCCAAAACCTTACATGGAAGAAAATCACTAGATATCTCTACATAATAATGTTTCCTAACCAAACCAATACTTCCTAAAAGGTTCCTAACTATGATCTACAACCTAACACTCATTAAAAACTCTAGTACCACACTATCATTATTTACCACCTTGGAGAACCCATTTGAGACTGTAGTGAAGAAGGGAGTTAACCCCAAAGATCTCTTCGAATATGCCATGGGTTAGATACTATAATAGAGGGTATATTAACACATTAATGGAAGTAATTACCCTAATAATATTATAAACATATTAAAAAACCAATTACTATCATATAGTTTTATGTAAATATAATCTACAATACATAATAATGATAAATATAAAAAATGTTCCCAAAAATAAAATATCAAAAAAAGAAACCCCTAACAAAATGATGTAAACAATGATCACAACCTCTCTGAGTTGGTATGTTTAAATTCTATCAATGAATTCCACCTGGAAGATAATAAATAAGTCTAATAAATATATGGTTTAACATGTATGTTTATTTAGATGTTTTCTCCTCAAAACATATCTTGAAAATGATGTAGACAAATACTAATTCCTTAGTAAACAAATAATAGATCCAATATGCTTCTATGATAGATTAACTACCACATATCTTCACCAAGAAATTCACTCCCAATATGAAATATGAGTACAGAAATATCGTATTAAAAGGAAATATGTCATGAAGGGACCCCACTGAAACTTACTCACTAGTCAAGTCACATTAATGCTCCAATGACAAACAAAACATACATTAACGCTTTCAATATAACTTCCTCACTACATATCTACATATCACTACAACATACAAACTATTTAAACCACATCACAACCTCATGTCACATACCAATCACTCTAGGTTATCGTGATGATGAAGGACATCAATAATATTTTCTCATATTTCCATGCATGACACACACCATGTATAGAAAACACAACATCATAATTGTGCTGACACATATATATATACACTCAAACCTAAATCGATTACATCCTATATAAATATACATATCATGAACCACCATTACATAAAATATGTTTTTAGGGGGATTTTGGCTATTGATATAGTCAACCATATATTCCATTTAAAAAGTGGACATTAATGAAGACATGATAAACTAAATATCATATGGAAATCCCTAAGGATACCTAAATTAAATGGTGCTGCATAAAAAATAAAAATTATATATAATGCATAAGTAAAGAAACGCAATCCCCAACAATATATTATTTTCCAAACTAAACCTACCATCACTTATAGAAGTATTCATTTCATAAATACCACAAAATAAAAATTTTTCCCATTACTTTTCCATATCCAAGTCAATCACTTCTCATAACACATCTATAACATTCTTACACACATCTCATTTAATTCATCATTAAAATTTCCATTATTTCCATTATCAACCTATTAAATTCATTTATCCATCTTTAATATCAAAATTTTTATTAATTTATTTTCCCACGAATCCATTGATTATCTATTTTACATAGGTAATTTGGAATTAAAAATTTAAAAGATTTAATTATTCCATCCAATAATCATTGTTCATTCTGTATCCCATCATTTATCTATTCCATCACCTTACTTAAAACCGATTTCATTAATTCCTGTCACACCCCATGTAATCTAGAAATCAAAAAATAGGTATTATGAAGACCGTCACAACAATTATACTACTATACAACCCATGACAATGACCACCATATCCAATATGAAGGCATCAAATTCCTACACTACCAGCTAGGATACCACTACAATAGCCATTAAAAAACCATCCACCGCTACCACAAAATCTACTTCTCATCAACCTGAGTAACAATAATAACCTTATATTATAACTATAAAAACATCATAAAGAATTTCACATATATGAATAAGTATGTGAAAACATAGAAAAAACACATATAAATGAACATCTCCCTAACCATTCTTCTATATTAAACAGGAATTCCTCGTTTAAACATCAAAAAAAAATACTTGATTTCAACATACCCAATTTATTACCACCATTATTTTGCTGTCTAATAAGGAGAGGTTATCCTAATGTGTCAATTTATAAAATATTTTACATTATAAACATATTAAATATAATTAATAAATAAAAATATCATATGTAATTGTAATCACATATAAGACAAACATCTTTACTTTAAATTTCAATAGTTTAATTCATTATATTTTTTATGATAATAAATTCTACAACTGATTTAATTAATATACATGATATTCCAAAAATTTTATATAAATGATAAATCTTAATTCTTGAATCCACTATATCAACCAAATCATCAACATTTATATGAGAAAATGAGAAGAGATGAACACAACAGTATAGAACACCCTAGAATGATCCTCAATAGAATATAACACACCATTAACAAATAATATCATGACCAATTTTTGAAAAACTCTAAGCCCAATCACTAATATAACATCACATAGATGAATAAATTATATGGAATCAAGAGGGTACCATGAGATGTTAGAGAATTTCAACAAGAAGGAAGGAATTTATCTCTTGAAGACTTGAATTAGAACGTCACTATCGTTAATTCATGGTTCTGAAAATAATAACCAATGGTCACCAAGGATTCATTGAAATTTATTAAAATTGATAAAATTCAAGATGGGTCCCATACTTATAATAAATATTGAAAATCAAAGGATCAGAAATGGATAGGATAAATCTATGTAATAATATTTAATATTATAGAGCTACCAATGTGACAAAGCTACAATTAAAATATAAATAATCATAAAAAATTGATCTTGGAAATTTTATCTTCACCAATTTTCTCCAAAAAAGACTATTGCATAATGAAATGTACCATGATGTTACACATAACGTATAAAATGAAACAAAATAACTATCTTCCAAAGAATCCATACCGTAGTGGGTTGAGTTTCAGTGAAATAATATTTGAAAAAAAACTAACCCATGAGATCTCACAAAACAATAACCTCTTAACCCCATTATATATGAATAACCTAAGTATATCCATGAAAATTTATAAAACACTTCATGTGATAATTGACCATAAATTTGATAAACATATGAAATTTAATCCTATAACACAACATAGATATGATAAAAAAAACTACAACCCCTCCCTCGACCATAACCATTCAAGTCATTAATAGACACACCATGATTCAATTATAATTACAAGAGATATAGATTAAAATATTACATCTCATAACCAACACTGTAACTCACATCATTAGGCAGAAATATGATTCCTTATGGAACAAAACACTAGAAAACAACAACAAAAATCCTCTAAATAATTTATCAGGACACAACACATCTATCTATGATGAAATACATATTTTTTGCTAAAATATTCACTTCAATTCTATAATACTCGCAGTAAAATTCACCTAATAACTATGACACCTAAAAGAAGTATGTCAAGATGTATCCTGGGATCCCTGGTAACATGATAACCAAGCTAGTCCCACCATGGCTTGAATAGTGTTTCAAATCTCTACCAGTTGTAAAGTAGCACCTATCATCATATAAAATGAACGAGGGAATGATTTTTAATTAAAAATGCCACAATAATGATAATTAATTAAGTATGAATACAAAATAAACTCCCTAAAGAGAAGTGTACAATATTTAAAATAGGATTAACCATCCACATTTACTACAACAGAGTTGAAAGAAACAAAAAAACCCATGTTCCAATGGACGAAACTCAGCATGTACAAGGATCAATAGCAAGGACCACCTCTAAGTTGGAATTTACCCTTTCTCAAACCAAGAAAAACATAATCCAAAAACACCTGAATGTATAATTTCGGTGTCTGGTGAATGACCAAAAAAATCTCACCAAGTATTTCAAAATAGATGTCAATATTTTATTAACCAAGGAGAGATTTCAAATATAAATTAACATATTTTGAATTTCATAAGCATGTTTAATCATCAATGGATTTAAATTTCAAATGATGGAAGTATTTTAATACAAAGTAATAAATAAACATTTTATATAGAATAGTATATATAAACTCATAAGGCTTGAAAAATAGTTTTCAACAATAATTTCATATATTCAATAGAAATAATAAAATGCGGGAATCCAAGTAATATTACTAATAGGTAAACTAGTTCTAGGATACCAGAATTTATACACTAAATGTGACTTGGAAATAAGAGTATACACCCATCCCTATTTTTGAACAAGGGAGACATCACAACCTTCCAGTTAGTTATTTGACGTGATTCATTTTTTTAGAGTGTTGGGATTCATATATTTTTGTCGAAATAATTCACTAACTACCTATGTGTCATTGTTATATAATAAAAATACAACACTGAGATATTTACTTAAACAAAGATGAAAATAAAATTCATCCCATTCTTCCTTTTAAATATTCCTATTTATATTTAAAAACCAACAAATGGGTTTTTAATAAAGAACATTCCTTTTATGATGATAAAACCCAATGGATTCTATCAAACCCATTTTAGTCCATTTTAATCAAAAACCAACTTGATATCAAATTTTCCTAATCAATTTCCCAATGTAAGTTCGACTATTAAATTCAAAAGGTAATTTTCCACCAAATTTAATCAATTTCACAATTCCACCCCCATTTATTGGAAATGCGTGTTTTTTTCCAATTACATGGAAAAATTACATTTCCAAAACCAAATAATAAAATTTAATGGAATTGGGTTATAATAACTTCAATTTCATAACAATAAAATAAATAATATTAAATTTAATTTTATATAATCCAATCAAGAAATTGAGGGATACCAAAATTGACCAAATCAAAAATGAATCAACTTCCTCGAGATTTCCAAATCTCAAAACCCCAATCCCCAATCAGGATTTGTAAATTAATAATAACAAAAACATTATTTTGGAATAAAACAAATGTTTAAGATCGAAAATTGAGGGGATTAGATTCTCCCACTAACATGGAGATATATAAAACCCTTGGAATAAAAGAGGAGATAGATGGATACTAATAACGTGAAGAGGTAACCGACCTGTAGAAGGTGAAAATATTCTTTCTTTTATTTTATTTACTTCAATAGTGGAGAAAGGGACCAAAAAATACTTAAAGGAGATCTAATGGAAGAAAAAATCACATATGTGTCGTATTGGACCTAAAATGTCTTAAAAATATTGCTTTATATTTTTTTTATAAAATATCAGATTGAAAAAAACTTTTATAGACTATTAGATGTGCAGGGACACATTGTTAGACCAAACCGTGCACACTAGTCATGCACCCATTTTAATGGGTTGCATAGTTTTACTTATGTGGGAGTACAGTATTTAAACAGTTCTCCAACCTATAAATACATCACTACCTATATTTATATGGTTTTCCTATGGAGGGTACAGGGTTTTGTAAAACTGTGTTCTAAACATTCACATCACATAATTTTTCAAAAGTTATACAGCTTCTATCGAAACAAACCTAATGAAATCCCAAACTAATAATAATTTTAAAGGAGTTTTTGAAAACATGAAAACAATAATAAATTGTTACAACCTCCCTACCATAAAAAAAATCTTCCCCATAAATCAAGCAAAGAAGTTTCCACGACAAAATGATGAGGTCACCAATATTCTATTATTACCTCACTCTCCCACATCACCTGAGAATAAAAACCATAATTCCATGACACATGATCCAAATGTATCATCCTTCCTCAAATTACAATTGATTCATAGTCAACTATCATGAGTTGTTATTCAGTAAATGATAAATCAATTTCCTCCTCTCAATTAATCTATATCAGAATATGTGATGGATTAGATAGTTATTTCCAAATTTGAGATACATGGAACACATTATGTATCATTTTCTGTTACAGTGGAAGTGAGAGATGGTGAGGAACTTTTACCGTCTTATTTAAACCTACACAATGTAGAAAAATGTGGATAATGTTTCTCTTGACTACCACTACTTCAATAACCCAAACTGGTTGAATCTTTTATGAACAAATTGTCACCAATAGAAAATTAAAATGGTCTCTAGCGACGATAAATATAATAATTCTACTAGAAATGTGGTATCAATTTTTTTTTTGAATAAACTGATTGTTCATTGTCATCAGCTAAACCAATATTGATACAATGATGGAACATTGATAAATCTTCATCCTAGAAAATAGGGAATTGCAACGGTGTCCATATAAGGCATCAAAATGATCCATTTTGACTTCAAGCTCATAACTATTATTATAAGAAAACTCAACCATCCCAAAATTTCAATCACAAGATCCACCAATGTTAATAACTCAAGCATATTGAATCTCTTTAAGAATCATTATAACTCTCTCTATCTTTCCATAATAATATGGGTCTTCTGTCCTAATCAAAATGACTTGAGATCGTAGTTCAACTTGAAACCACTCCAAAATTGAGAAGTTAACCGATTATTTCTATATGAAATTATAGCATATGGAAATTCGAGAAACCATATGATCTCATATTCATAGAGGATTCCCAACTATTTAACATTGGTTATATCAAATATTTATTTAAAGTGGACTGATTTATTTATTATTTAAATCAAAAACCAAATCACATTCTTCTTTATATGGGTATGTTGAAACCAAACTGCAAATCCCATAGAGATCTCATCCACTATCCGTGTAGGAATTGGATGTGGATGATGAAAACCTAAAGGTTTTTACTGGTCAAAAATAATATGTTGGAACATATAATAATAAGGGATAAATTTTAGAAATGACTTATATCATACCTATCCACCAGTAAAACCTCCACATGTCATAGAACATATTCATGGTTAATGGGTGCAGAGACAACTAGGATCAATGTAAAATCCCCATTACTATTTTTCTCACAGATAATGATAAAACAAAGAACATCTAAAATCATAGAATTAACTATTTGGAAAACAAAAACTCATCAGTGGTCTTACCACAATAAAGAGTCTCTAAAACCACATAAATCATCATCAATATGAATTTCTAGATTGATAAGAGTGGATGTAAACTTAACAGTTTCCATGGAATCCTTAGCCCCTGATTCCTATACTCCAATATGCAATTGTTAAAAAAGCAGCATCATGTTATAGTCTTCCAAATATTCTTTCAGAACATAGGTTAGAAGTTTCATTCTTAAAAAATAAACAAAAACATTCGCATTCTTCTTGGTATATGACATTTCAATCTCAAAAGACTATAAGTATTCCATCAAACGTATCTCTAGGAGATTTATATTTTTATAACAAATGATATAACTCATGGTATTTTTTTCTAAATACACATTAACCCTTTCCACATAATGGTAATGCTGCTAAATCTTATGTGCAAGCCTCCTAGATACTATTTCACGGTCATTGGTTGGATAATTTTCTCTTGATTCCAATGATGATCAGACATATAAGTAATGACTTGATCACCCTATATAACAATGCATCGAAAATCTAAACTAGATGCATCCCAAAAGGACCACATAGTCCTAATCGACCTCAAAACAAGTCATCAATAGCTCTGTAGTCAAAACGTGTTTGACCTCCACAAAATAACCCTTACATTTCTCATCCCACATAAACATAAATTCTTTTTGAGGCGGTGCAGTCATCAGAGAATCCAAATTCAAGAATTCCTTAATGAAACAATGATAATAATAAGCTAAACAATCTAAATATATAAAATATATCATGGGTTTTCCCATGTATAAGAAACATTCACCTTTACAGTATCAATAGAAATACCATGTGTTGACACTACATGTCGAAATAATTTCACATCCATAATGAATACATCAGATTTGGAAATATTGTGACAAATTAAGTGATTTTCTGTAAAACATAGAACAGTTCTCAGATGATGCACATGATCCTCCTCTTATATAGGTTAAACAAGGATGATTTCAACAAATACTACCAAAAATGTATCAATATACTCATGAAATATCCTATTCATCAAATCCGTAAATATGTCAAGATCAATAGATAGACTAAATGTCATGACAAGGTACTCATGATGGTTTTAAATTCTCTAAAGTTCTATTTTATGAATTTCAGAATAATTTGTCCTGAAATTATGGTAAACATAATGAAGATAAATTTTTGAGAACCAATTATCCTCTTTAAACTGGTCATATAGGCCAAAAATTAAAGGAAATTGAAAGTTCTTATTTTCCATGACTTGATTGAGTTTCTGGTAATTCACACGATAGTTGAGTGAACCATTACATTTCTTTGAAAAGAGAACTGGGAAAACACATGTTGACACACTCGATCATATGATGCATTTATCAAAAAGATCATTGAACTGGGACTTCATAGCCATTATTTTAGCTAGTTCCATTCTGTAGGATGAAATATACACTACTTGAGTCTATGTCATTATATCAATGGAAAACTCCACATCCAATTCTAGTGGAAAAAAATTAATGTCTGAAAGAAAAATATCAGGAAAATAATATTTAATAGGATAGATATCACAACTAGATTCTTCTATATCTAGATCAAACAGCAACATAAATATCACATTCCAAAACACTAGATAGGAAGGTATCGCTCTGCTCGACCCTAGGTCCCATTATCCTTGAATGATTCTTGTAAACCCAATAAAAATCATTACAAGAAACATGTTGAACATAATAATCAATCTTGGATTTTCTAGTGATGATCCAATTAATACCAAATATTATTTCATGTGGTTTCACATTGATAACCCAAAAAATCCAATCAAGTTTAATAGCTGGTAATGTTAAGACAAATGAAGGAAAATAAATACCATTCTTTCCAAAATGTCTTTATTATGTGGTGATTTTTATTATATATGTTAATATTATAATAGGAAGATTAATTTTATCAATAATAAAAGTATAAATAAAATATTTCAATTCACTAGAATTAAATAGAGCATCCACTAATCCTGAATCTATAGAAATGGTACCTCTCAATGTAGCTAGACCGGAAACAACTTCCTCTATAGACTATTCCATTACATGATGAATCATTGTTCAGGATGCATGTGGCTGGAATACTCATGTATTTGAAGCATAATATTTATCTATAGTTTTAGAAGGTGTATATGATCTCGTGTCTCTACACATTGTAGAGTGGACATGGAATAACTTTTGAAAGTGTCTCGAACATCCTTAGGAGCCAAAATTAATTTTTTTCATCAACAAAAATCTCTTTGAATACCCTTTCTTACCACAATAGAAACAAAAAATGACCACTTCCAAAAAAATTTGGATGTTTTGAATTACGTAGCTATCATGAAATGCAACAATGGTCAAAATGTTTCCTCTTATGTAGATGAAAAATCAGGCTTCCATTAGTAGAAAATGAAAAAATTGACAACCCTGACATGCTATCTAGGTCCATTTCAAACCTCATTGATCTTTCCATCATATACTCATAAGAAGGTAGTTTTAGTAAGAAAACCTAAGAATAAACATCTGGTTTAATTTCTATCTTGATCATTATCGCCTTAAACTTCTCATTTTATACCTTCTCATGTGAAAACATCACAAACTACAAAAAAAATATTTAATATTCAGTAACAGACTTTCAGCCCACTAAATTTTGAATAACACAATGGTCTGGGCCAATAGCATTGACTCTGGATATAATTGGCCTACAAAAATAACATTTATGTATTTCCACCCTAATATTAAATGTTTCATTTCCATTACTATCTTGTCCAACCATATCATTTTCCTTTATTCGTATATGAATGTTGCAAAAATAAAATTGATTAAATTGGGTGTTTTAAAGAACCCAGAAAATTTATCCAAACTTCTCAAATATTCCATAGAATATTTATGAAAAATTTATCCTTTGAATACTAGTGGATTATGGTGAAGGAACTATAAAGAACTAATCCCAAGAATTCCCCTCTGTGGTTCACCAATTGGAGCCAGAATTGAAAATGGGGTTGGTGCCTTTCTAGAGCATAGATAGTACCCATGATCACTTGATGAAAACTCAGGTACACAGAAGGATTATCTCACTAATTTTCATCATTAGCTTCATCATGGATATTACTTATACATATTCTCAGAGTCATCATTCATCACAAAATAAGTACATAAAATCAAATACATTAGATGAACACTCAAAGAGATAAAAAATGTAATGAATATAGATTGTAAAAAAATATTTGGATTACATCATATATATATATCAAAGGAAATGAAAATATTATAACTAGTCCTGAAGACACATTTCACTGACCACCTCAGGTGACATAAGGCTCCATGTGGCGAGTCATAGCTATGAACCCAATCGTAACTAACTCTTATGTCCCAATAGGATTACACAATTCCACACAAATCTTAGAGTGTGGAGACCACTTTTTAGTAAACATCCTAGGTACACCAGTATCCCAAAAGCCGAGATGGTCCAGACATGGCTTGAAGGACATTCTTGATCACCAAGGTTTGGTGACTAGCACTATACATCATATAGAAATGAATGTGGGAATGATTATTTCATAAAACTTGTGAAAGAAATATAAATAATTTAATATGTATATAAAAGAAACATCACAAGGAAAATAGTACTAGAACTCAAATAGGTATAAAATCATAATGTATGTTAGTAGAGTTCTAGAAAACTGGAAAATTTCCAAAGCCCCAATGTGTGAAATTCACCAGGTAAAAGGAATAATAGTTATAAATACCTCCTACTAAAATATTACCTTTTATCTCACCTGTAATAAGATAATATATAATAGATTGAAGGAATGTGTTGGTTGTGGGGTAAAATAAAAGTATGATCTCACCAAAGATTCTATAAAAAATTCCAAAATTTAATTAACCAAAGAGATATTTCAATTCTATATAACCATGTTTCTCATTTACAAATCATGTTAAAAAAATAATGCATTACATTTCAAATTATGCACATAATTTAAGTAATTGTCTTAAATAAACATTTTATATAAAAACCATAGGCATTTGATATAGTTTTTAGAAATAAAAGAATATATTCATTTCCAATACAGACAGGTGAGTAACTTGGTCATATTCCTATCTGGTATTATACTTCAAGGCTATAGGACACCACACAATGTTGGGGACACAGAAATATGTGCACACACACACACACCCCTTTGGTATGGCCAATTGGGACTTCCTCTCCAATCCTTTGGGGATGTAACATGCTATATTTTTATTTTAAAACGATATAAATTATAGGGTGGTGTCAAAATAACCCAAAAACAACCTATGGATTTCATATTATCGAATAAAAAATCCACAATGGAAAAAATTAATTTAATAATGATAAAAGAATCAACCCACTCTTGATTTCAAATTATCCAATTCCCATTTGAAAACCAAAACATGGGTTTTTAGTCAAAAACATGTTTTTCCATAGATAAAACCCACTGGTTTATATCCAAATCATTTTAATCCATTTTCCTGAAATACAAATTTGAAATAAATTTTTATAAATTAAATATCACAATTAATGTTCCAAAATTAAATTAATATTTTTAATTTTCCGACAAATTCCATCAATTTCAAAATTCTACCCCAATTCTATCGAATAGTGGTATTTTCTTAATTTCATGACAAAATCAATTTTACAAATCCAAATCCACCAATATAATGGAGTTTTGTTTTTTTAACAAATTTAATATCATAAGAATCAAATCCCACGTATTCAATTGAAAATAAATTCAATCAATTATAAAAATTTAGGTCAATTATATTGGAAAAATCCAAAACAAACCATGATACTTAGGATCACTATCTCTCAAAACTCCAATAAAAATAGGGATTTGGAAATGGGGAATGACGAAAATAGGATACAAGAATAAAATATTTGTTTCAGACACGAAATTTATGGGATTAGAATTTCTCACGAACACGATGTTCTATGAAACCCTTGGGATGAAATAGGGGAGAGGGGATATATATAATTATATGAGGAATCCTAGCCAGAGATGATCAAATGTCATTATCCTAGATTTTATTCTCTTTTGGAGGGGTGGTAAGGGAAAATCATCTAATGGGGGCTCATAGGAGAACTTAAATTTCATATAGGTGGTACATGTGGGTGTGAGGGATAAAAAAATCGGGTTTCTGGATTTTAAAAATATTTTTGGATTAATTAACCAACACAAAAGGTTAGATGGGTAGTTCCATAGGATTAGAAAAAACTGTGAACCCTATTTATACACCCCTTTTATTGGGTTTAAGAATTTATCCTATGTGGAAATATGGTCAGTAAAACCACATGGCATCTACACAAAAACCCACTACCTGGGTTTTCATGATTTACCCTGAAAGTGTGCATGGTTTGAGAAAACCATGCGCCAACCATCCAAGACTGATAACTTTTATAAATTTATAAAATTTATCCTAAAAAACCCCAATCAAAACCCTATAAGATCATGATTAAAAATAGGTGTTTAGGAATACCAGAAAATAGTAATAGGATGTTACAAAGTAACTGAATGGTTATCGATAGTATAAACCATTACATCAGGATGACTTTAATTTATTTTATTATGGAAAAGAATATTTTATGTGCCAAAATCTAATCTACAATTTAACTATCATTCATAACTCTAGTACCACTATATAATGATCCATTCCCTGAGAGAACAATTTCAGGCCTATAGGGAATATGAGGGATAACCCCAATGATCTCCTCAGAAATTCCATGGATTATAGACTGTCACAAAGGGTATAATCGCTGATAAATTAGAAGAATTTCTTTCACAATCCTAGGAACATATAAAAAATCAGTTAGATTCATATAATAGTATACAAACCCAATTTATAATACATGAAAATGAAAAATATAAAATACGTCCCAATAATAATAAATCATAAAGGAGGGCCATATTGAAATGATAGAGTCAATGATCCCAAACTCTTTGAGCGAATACAGTCAAATTTAGTTTCCAAAACCCTCCTGGAAATGAGTAAAGAATATTTTTATACATTGGTGTGAAAATATATTTATATTTATTAGGATTATCCTCAGAACCTCTAATGAATATTATTAACTAGCTTACTAATTCCTTATTAAACAAATAATATAGGCAATATCTCGTATGCTAGATCACCTACCACCTATAATCAACATGTCATTCACACCCAATGCCACAAACATGTATTTTAATATTTTATTAAAAGAATATATGTAAAGAATGTATTCCACAACCACTTCATCACTGTTGAAGTAACTTTTTTTCTATAATTACATAAATCTTATACATTAACCTGTTCTATATAACTGTATCATTGATTATCCCCATATAACAACACCATACAATATACTAAAACCACATCAGAAACTCACATCCCTTGCTCATCACATTATTATATCATGAAGATTATGTAGATCAATAATGTTCCCTCAAATTAACATTAATTAAACACACTATGCATCAATAAAACAACCACATAATTTGTTCAACTAGTATATATATTCAAAGAAACCTAAATCCATTAAAGCCTAAAAAATATATGTATCATGGGCCACCATAACTTATACTATGTTTGTAGGGGAAGCGTGTATGATGTATTAGTCAACCATATATATCTCTATTATAATTTTGATGATAAAGAAGAAACCCAAAACTCAAAATCATATAAACCTCTTTATGGAAACACAAATTAGTTTGCACTGCATAAAAAATTACAATAAAATATCGTATATATATATATAAATATATTTTTTTCCATGAAATCTGCAACCCAATGGTCTAAAAAAAACCCAAAGTACCATCACCTATAGATTCACTATTGTATTACTACCATAAACTTTCCATTATTTCCATTAGTATTCTTTATCAAATTATATCTATTCATATAATACAACTATAACATTATCCTGAAGAACTAATTTCATTCATCGTTATTATTTAAAAAAATTCCATTAGAAACATGTTAAATTCATCTACACATATTTAATGTCAAACAATTCATTAATTAATTTTGCCATCATGGAATTAATTATTTATTACTCACATGAAATTAGGCCTTTAATATTTAAATGTTGTAATAATTCCATCTAATAATCCATATTCATTCAATAGCCCATAATTTATCAATCCTGTCCCCATACCTATCGCTAATTCCATTAATTCCAGCCACAACCTAAGAAATATGGAGACCATAAAACAATTCTCTATTAAAAATATTATCTCCACAATTATACTTCCCCAAAAACCATGTCAATGACCACCATATCAACAAATAAACCATCATCATTCCTCACAACCAACCATGCCACTACTACCATAACCCTGAAAAAACTAGCCACCACATCTAAATCCAAACTACAACTCATCATACCACCTAACTAAAATAAACATCAATTATAACTATGAAAGAATCTAAAAAATATCACTTGCATCAATAAATAAGGGAAATCATATTAGAAATGCACTGAAAACATCCTCTTATTAACCATTCTTTCGTATTAAACAAGAATTTCATGTTTAAACATCAGCACAAAAATACATGATTTCAACATGGGCAATTTATTTCTATCATTATGTGGTTTACAATTATTATAGTTTACTCTAAAATATCAATGATGGTAAAAAAATATATCACATTAGCTACATCAAATAAAGAGGAAATAATTAATAAAAACATATGTAATTGTAATTCGATGTGAATCAACACTTCTAATTTTACATGTCAAAATATTTCTTTGTTATCTTTTTTATTTTAATCAATTAAATCCAAACATTTAATTTTTATACATTATAATACCAACAATTTTTATAAATAAAAAAATAATACTTGAATCTCTTACGTTAACTGTATCATCAATATTTATATCCAAAAATGAGAAAGGATGAACACCTTGAACAAGAACACCCAAAAAAGGTCCTAAATTAACTACAACACATTTGATTCCATCAATATCATGACCAATGACTAATAGAATCAAATCCAAATCACTGAATTAACTTCACCATGATGATTGAATAAGATGGAATTAATAGGGAACCATGATTCGGTGGAGAATCTCAACATGGGTGGAAGGATATTGATCTCATGAGTCTAAAATAAATGTGTTGTGATAAGAATTCCAATGCCCTAAAAATAAGACCAACGGTCACTATAGGGTTTATGAAATTTAATAAAATAACATAAATTTAATGATGGTTGCCAAACATATTATTGAAATTAAAAATCATATGATCGTGAATTGATATGAAATATTAAATTATTAATAATGATTATTATAGAGTAACTGAAGTGATCATCAAAAAATTCCAAAATAGATAAACAATAAAACAATTTTCATTGATCATTTATACTCCACAATGTTCCCCAAAAATCGATAACATAATTAATGGTACCATTGTTTGACACAAATCATATAGAATGTTACAAACAACCAACCACAAAGGAATCCAGGTCACTGTGTTTTGAGTTTCATCCCAACAACTATCAACGTAGATTTAACCATTAAATCTCACAACAGAAAAAACTCTAAACCCCTTTATATAAGAATAACCTAAGGAGAAACACAAAAAAACTAGAACCCTACCAAAAATAATTGGCCATACATACGGTGTACAAAAGAAATTCTATCCCATAATCTAACATACATAATATAAAAATAAGAATCCCCTCGTGACTATTTTTTTCAAAAAATGATACACCATTCATAAATTATCCATAAAAGATAGAAATATATAAATATCACATATCATACCATACTCCTTAACATGCACCATCATTCTTCATTCCTACCCCCATGGAATAAAATACTACACAACAACAAAAAACATCCTCTAAATAACTCATCATGAAACAACACATCGATCGATAATGAAATTCATCTTTATTTATTAATTTTTTACTCCAAATTCGCCAATATCCATATAAAATTTTCCTGACACATATGAAACCTAAAAGATGTATGTTGTGAACCATCCCAATTACCCTTCTAACCTGATAGCTGAGACGATCCCAACACATTCATAAGGGAATTCCCAGTCACCATTGGTTGGTGGCATGAACTTAGAATCATAAAAAGATGTATGTGGGAATAGTTATTTCATAAAGATATCAAATGAAAGATAAAAAAGTTAGTATTAAATTAAAATACTCTCCCTGATGAAGAAATTATCAGTTTTCATACACGTATAAATAACCCAAAGTACTATAGAAGAGTGTTCGGAAACTAGAAGAATGTCCAAGTCCTAATGGATGCAACTCACTAAGTACAATGATCAACAACTATTACCACCACTAAGTTGTTCAATTGGATTTTGTGAACCAGGAATATGATAATCTACCAACAACTAAAGGAAATATTATTATATAACATGAAATCCTAGAAGTCTCTCCCCAAGGATTCAACAATAGATAAGTACATTTAATTATCCATAGATGTCATTAATTGTAAACAAACTAGTTTTTCATTTCAAAATAATATTAATTTCTTTCTTTACATTTAAAATGAATGAATAAATTTAAACAAATGGATTAAATAAATATTTTATATAAAACAATTAATATAAATTCACACGGCACAAAACTATTTTTCAACATCTATGGCATATATTCCTTTCAAATACAAACAAGACAGAAATATGTAAATACGCTAGAGGTATGAATGTTTCATGCTATAAGGCTGAACCCACTCCAGATGACACAAAAATATATATATATATAAACTTTCACATTTGTTATGAAAAAGTTGAATTAATCACTATCCTATAGAGTATGTGATGTGTTTCATTAATGATTTAGAGTGTGGTAAATTGTAAAGTGTTGTCCAAATAACTCAATAACTACCTAAGGAATGCTTGCTATCTAATAAAAATAAATTCAGGGAAATTTACATTAATAATTATTATCATAAAATTCATCCATTTCTCAATTTAAAATATTCCAATTTCTATTTACAAACCAACACACGAGGTTTTAATAAAAATTATATATGATAAAACCCAATTTTTTCTTTGAAAAAAATTTATTCCATATTTATCAAATAACAATTTGAAATAAAATTTACCAAATCAATTTCACAATTCATGTTCACAAATTTAATTCAACAATTTAATTTTCCCACGAAATTCCACAAATTTAACAATTCCATAATAATTCAATGGAATTGGGGATTCCCCAATTTCATGAGAAATTCATTTTCCAAAACCAAATCCCAAAATTCAATGGAATTAATTTCATAACAAATTTAATTTCATAACAATCAGTTCAAAAATATTCAATTTAACTCAATTTATTCAAATCATGAAATTTAGGGTTAATTAAATTATCCATATAAAAATGGATCAACCTACCTCCAGATTTATATATCTCTAAACTCCACACCCTAATCGAGTATTTCCAATTAATATCAAATAAAATGCACTCTTGGAATAAAGCATAGGTTTGAAATATAAAAAATTGAGGATTATATTCTCTAACAAACACAGAGATACATAACCCCCTTGGGAGGAATGAAGAGATAGCAAGATATTGAAAATAAGAAGACCAAACCTACCTTGAGATGATTGTACATAATTAACCTAGATTAGATTCACATTGGGAGGGGTGAATAGGGGCCATGAAATTTAAATCGGGATAATAGGGAAAAATAAATCACATGTGTTTCATATGGGCCCTTCGAGGGTCTAAAAATATATTTTTGGGATATTTAAAAAAATATCTGAAAAAAGCTATATGCATGCCTAACTGGGTAGAGTTTCATGGGTATGGAAAATTTGTTCCCTATCCATGTTCCCCATTTAGGCAGTTTCATGGTTTATCCTATGTGGATGCATATTTTTTCAAACCATGCACCCGTCGTGAAAACCCTGATTTTCTATGTTCGCATGGTTTTCCTAGAGATGGCGTAAGTGTAATTCCCTAACCCTAGTTTCCTAGAGTCAGTGCATTATTACATAACATTGGCATGATCACAGAAGATCATGTATCAGATGACTGATTAGTTTAGTAGCCTTGTAAGTATTATACACATTCATAAGGTTTACATTAAATCATAAAATAGATAAAATACAACAACATTGAATCCATGGAAAATAGTAAGATCTCATAGACTATACATGTAGGTCAGTCATAATATACTTCTTCACATCCTGGGAAAAATAAAACATAGAACGAGGTGAGCTCAGATTCTCAGTAAGGAAAACAATATAGAGGAAGCTTTCATAAATAAGCATAAACATTTAAGGCAATGTATAAAACAATAAAATCCTTTTCAAGATAAACCTAATCATAATATCAAAAATATAAATCAAAATAATTCTATTTACTTACTCACATGAATATTCTACTAGTCGAATAATCAAATGCAATATCAATAGCCACTTTCATAATGATGCTATGCATAATGCCAGACTTTCATAACCACATAGTCAATGACTTATTCCAAGACTACAAAATAGATTTTGTTATGTCCTTCTTCCAAGACACTAGTTTGTCTTAGGAGACCTACTGATCCATCCAGGATCTATAGCAGGCTCCACCTGTCACTTACTATGTCCAATGCATTCCTCATTTGAAAAGGTTTAAACATAACATAAACATTCGTATTAAAACTATCATATGAAATGTCAATAATTTATCCCTAAAAATGAATGGTGTGATGATAACACATCCACATTCAAACCTATCAAAAAACTATCAACACAATAATGACGTTTTGTATCATAATAAATCAGCTTCAAATAATCATAAAATCCATCAATGGATGTTGACATAGATGAAATCAAAACATTTTTTAGAGAAATATCTCTATCTATTTTTAAATAATTTAAAGTCACATAATTATAAAGAAAATATTTATTTTTAGAATATTCTTATAAACTTTTAAGGTATTCTTCGAAGATGTTATAATGGTGGAAAATTTTCACACTCGTCGTATTGGTTAAAAAACATTCTTACCTTAATTTTTCAAAAATTTATTATATAACTTGTTTGGAAAAAGATAAAAATATTCCTTTGAAAACATATAAAGTAAAATAATGGTATAAATGAATTTAACCCATTGACTCGTAAATAGTAAAAATGTTTTGAAATAAATTTTAAAGAAACATGGATTTTGATGATAAAGAGATACCAGTAGATACTTACATAAAAACAACCTCGGATAATAAAGAGATTGTGAAATTAACCTTTACCTTGTACTTTTCCATGGATGAGGGTAGGATAACCTCCTTTATAATGGTGAAATAATTTTTATTAAATTATAAAAGAATATTATACATTAATAAGACATCATATATGATCTTTTAACATTTCATTGTTAATAATATCTTAGTATTATCCTCATTTCAGGTGTTAACTGATTCATTTTCCTTTAAATGATTTGTTACGTAAGTAATTTTTGTTATGGAAAGTATGTATATTATTCATATTCAAAATGATATTATGTCTTTACACATTATTTTTATCATCTAATGAAAATTAGTGTTGAATAGATACGATGGGGAATGAATCTCATCGCGTTTGTGGAGACAGTAATCCGTACGTACAGACGAGCGAAATTATAATTCTTTTGATATTAAAATAATATATAATTGGATAGTATATCATATATATAGAATCATTATCATGTTATATTTATTATTTACATCAATTAAACATCATTATTATACCCATCTAAATAATAATGTATTGAATAACAATTACACCACGACCGGGAGATGCTTAATCTAACGTACGCACGTATGGTGACATGTCATTCAATGGATAGATAGAATAATTTATATGATTATACCATATTTATAATAAAATAATAGTATATCAAAGATATTGTAGTTTTTATTATATAATGGAAACATCAAATAAAGAGGAGGTGGAATAAAAAGAAACATGAAAGAGGTGATGAAATATTTACCTCCTCTTCGAGTTCTTCGTATTGATTTAATCAAAAGGGATCCTTAGTATGGCTTTCTAACTAAATTAAGGACACTAGGATGAATATAGGATAGTTGAGAGGGTATGTGGGCTGGGTTTGGCTAAGCCAAATGGATTTTATGGTGTGAATAAGAGAGAAGGGTGAGTTCCCTTTTATAAAAGGGATAAGGGGAACCTTAGGAAAAGCTAGAAAACTAATTTTATAATAAAATAATTTTCGGTATCTTATGTCTAAAAAATTAATTATCTAATGTCTAAGGTGGTTATGGGTCGATAACCACTCAACCAAATGGTTATATATAGGTTTGGGTCACTAAATTATCTTTATCGTTAAGATTTAACTATTTGTTAAATAGTTTGACATTTACCATGTATCCTTGTATTTTTATATTATAAAGTTAATAAACATACTATAAATTTCTAATAGAACCCCAAGTGGTTCATTTATGATATATATATCATTATATAAGTATTTTTGAAGATCCTTAGATTTTTAGGAATATAATATCATTTAATAATATATTATTTGTTTTAAAAACTCTTTTATGTCAATTTTGACTCTATTTTTTATTTTGTTTTTTCTAAATTCATAATAGCTTTATTACTTCGAAAAAAAATATATAACCAACCCTTATATGTCATATTATCCTCTAAAATTAGTGTAATTCATAAAAAGTCTCAAATTACATTTATTTGGATATTTATAATATAAATTATTTTAATCATTTATTAATACGGTAATTACTGTATCCTCATTGTGTCATAAATAAATTTAATTATTTAATGTCTAAAATAAATAAATAAATAACCATTATGTAGATAATTTTTTTATCTTTCTAATTAATATTAATATTATAATTTATCTTATGTGTAACCCTATATTAAAAATGGTTTAGTTATTAAACATTGAATTTATCACTTTTAACTCTTATTTGAATTAAATAATAATAAATTTCATAATCTAATCCAAGTAGACTAAATAGGATCATATTTTATTCCTAAGGTTTTTTGGGTTGAATTATACTTATCCAATAGAATTAGGACATGTGTTATGGTAAAAATAATATCATTTTTACCCTTAATTACCCAATTTCCTTTTAACTGTGGTAAATAAAAGTGAAAATGTTACTATTCACCAAAAAAATCATCTTATTGAATCAAATTTTACATAATGATATCAATCATGTCTCTAAGATATTTGAAATTCAACTCATAAAAGTGGTAAAATTACGTTTTATGTAAATTTTCAAATGCTCCTAGGAGGTGGGTAAAAGACAGTAAAAAGTTTAGTAAAATTTTTATATATCTGAAATTATTATAAACAGAATCCAAAGAATTAAATAGATATTATATAGGTATTATGTATCTATTTTGATGTAACATAAATTTAAATAAAATAAATATTTATTTAAATAAAAATTCGGTTTTAAACTTTAACTCAGTGTTTTTCACAATTCATCAAAAATTTAAATTTTTTGGAAAAAAAATCAAAAATTCACCCTAAGCTAATTTGGATATTCTGAATCCCAAAATGAAGTCCATTTTGAATGGTAAAATTTATTAAATTTTAAAAAGTGGATATTACTATCCATAATGGCTAGTTTGATTGGTTGTAGTGTGCTAGAACTCAAAGTTGCGTACATCACACACTACTGTATTATTTAAAGAGAAGCGAATCGTGGAAGCATGGGGTGTTACATTCTCTCCTCCTTCAAATAATTTCATTCTCTAAATTTCTAGAATATTTATGAATAAAAACACTCAGGTGGTTCTTAATTATATGTTCCTAAGGTTCCCCCATTTCCTCTTCCATCTTATGGTTTCTCTATAGAACTTTTACCAGACGAGTCATCCGGTTTCTCAACACTTGTTATCTTGTATCAAGAATCATGATAGACTCTTCGCAATAAGACAAATCGGGATCCATTTCTAATTCCTCATAGGTGAATACATGAGTTGGGTCTGGCATGTATTTTATCAACAGTGATACATGGAGCACATCAGGAACTTTGGAGAGACTTGGTAGCATTGTCAAATAGTAAGCTAATGCCACAATTTGTTCTAGAATTTCGAATGGTCTGATGTACATGAGACATAATTTCCCCTTCTTACTGAAACGTATAACACCTTTCCATGGAGATAACATCAAGAAAATAAGGTCCCCTTCCTGAAATTACAAATCCATCCTATAGTTATCGGCATAGCTCTTCTGTCTACTTTGAGCTGCTTTGACGTGAGTTTGGATTACCTTCATCTTTTCCATCGCTTCCTCTACTAGTTATGGGCATAGGAGTTTTCTCTCACCAACATCATCCCTATAGGTTGGTGTGCGACATCTGTTTCTATATAACGCTTAATATGGTGCCATCTAAATACATGAATTGAAGATATTGTTTTAGGAAAATTCTACCATAGGTAAATATTGATCCCACATACCTTGAAAGCCAAGTGATCAAGATCTCAAAATGCCTTCTAATGTTTGAATAGTCCATTTTGATTTTCCATTAGTTTGGGGGTGGTAGGGAGTGCTCAAAATAAGTTCAGTATCCAGGGCTTTCTGAAGACTTATCCCGAATCTTGATGTAAAACAGGGATCACGATCAGAAACAATCGATAGTGGTACTCCATGAAGTCTCAAAACTTCATTAATATATAGTCTTACTAAAAGTTAAAGTGGTAAATCTTCTATTATATCAAGAAAATGTTCTAACATGGAATGACGATGAACAATGAGCCATATTGCATCATTCCTTCTAGGAGTCCTTGGTAGCCCCATTAAAAATTCCATCATATTATTATCCCATTTCCACTCAGGTATGGGAAGAGGGTGCAAGACTCCTCCTAGCTATCACCTTCCATCTTTCACTTGTTGACAAACCATACATCTTGACACAAAATCAACAGTCTCCATCTTCATGTTGTCACAACAAAAATGTTTCTTCAAATCTCTATACATTTTGGTGCTCCCATGGTGTATAGAGAAATTGGAACTATGAGAATCATCCAACAATTCACTTTTTAGATCAGTTATATTAGGAACACATAGTATCTTCCGAAATTTCAAAAGTCCATATTCATATACGAAGTCACATAATCTCCGATCATTCATAGCGTTAATCTTCTTATTAAACTCTTCACCATTAACCTAAAAACATTTTACCCTTTCTAGTAAAGATGGCTTGGAAACCATTTGAAAAATTATTGATGTTTCTTCTTCCATGGTTATTCCCATATCCATCTTTACTAGATCCATGAAAATAGGATCCCTTTCAACTCTCATCTTGTTGAAAACTTCATGATCCTTTCTGAATAATGAACCTTCCACCTTATTTTCCTTCCTCGGGTAGAAGTGTATAGTGAAATAATAATCTTCGAGTAGTTCAACCCATCATCATTGCCTCATGTTGTGTTCTTTCTGTGAGAAAACATACTTCGAACTTTTGTGATCAGTATAAATCCCACATTTTTCACCATAGAGATAGTGTCTCCAAATCTTCAAAGGAAATATTACAGCTGCTAAATCAAGATCATGAGTTGGATAGTTTTGTTCATGAATTTTTAGCTGTCGTGATGAATAGGCAATAACTCTATGATTTTTCATAAGGACACACCCAAGTCCTTTATTTGATGCATCAATATAAATAACAAACCCATCATTCCCTGATGGTAGAGTAAAGATAGGATTATTGAATTATATTATCTTCAGTAATGCAAAACATTCTTCACACTCTTTTGTCTAAACAAATTTGACAACGTTACATGTGAGATTTGTTAATGGGTTAGCCAATTGGGCAAAATTCTGGACGAAACATCGATAATATCCTGCTAAACCAATAACACTATTTACCTCATTTATACTTGTCAGTTCTGTCCATTGTTGGATTGCCTAGGTCATTGAAGGATCAACCGATATTCCATCCTTATAGACAATATGGCCAAGAAAAAAATATCTTGAAGCCCGAATTCACACATTCTAAACATACCATATAATTCATTTTTCTAATAGTATTCAAGATAATGATCTAGTGATTTTCATTATCTTCGTATCTTTTTGGGTGTACCATGATATAATAAAAAATTACCACTATAAAGTCATCAAGATATTCCTTGAAAAAACTATGCATTAGAATCATGAAGACAGAGGGTGAATTATTCAATCCAAAAGGCATTACTGTAAACTCCTAATGCCCATACCTGGTTTGAAATGCATTTTTCAGAATGTCTTTCCTCTTCACACACAACTGATGATATACAGATCGAAGTTCAGTCTTTAAATAGTATTGAGCTCTATGTAGTTGGTCAAATAAATCATCAATGCAAGGTAGAGGATTCTAGTTCTTTATTGTTATAGCCTTTATCTCCCTGTAGTCAGTGCACAACCTCATAGACCCATCTTTCTTATTAACAAAAAGAACAGGGGAACCCCATGGGGAAACACTAGGGAGAATAAATCCCTTATTACTCAATTCCTCTAGTTGATTATTTAGTTACACTAATTCCATAGTGGCCATTTTATATGGTGTCTTTGATATGGGCCTTGAACCCAGAATTAAACAAATGGAAAACTCAATTTCCCGTTTTGGAGGATGTCAAGGTAAATAATCTGAAAAAACAGCAACATATTCTTTCACAATAGGTACATCCCCTATTTGAACATTCTATTACACACCCATGGTTATTTCATTCACTTCATCCCCAATAATTGAATTTAGTTGAGCTACTGGGGTGGATCTAGATAAGAATTAGGTGGTGATGATTCTAATCTAAGGATAAGGTGTTCTTATTTATCATCATAAAAAATAGTTACCTCCTTCTTACAGTAAATTTTTTCATCATGGTCTGAAAGAAAATCTATTCTGAGGATTATATAAAATTCAATCACAGGTATGATCATGAGATCAGCAGATAAAGAACATTTATATGCCCTAATAGGGACTAATTCACAAAACATTGTTACAATGATACCTCCCTTAGGATTTTTTACTGACAACTCCCATGTTAAACCAAATTTGAAATGTCTAATTTTATTAGAAAATAGGGAAGATATAACACAACGCGATGGTCCGGAAACAAATAATGAATTTTCTAAACATGAGGAAACAATTAAATTACCTACCACTACATCTTTCGGAGCTTCAAACATTGAATTTGCGATAGCATAAGCTAGGCCTTGATTCCTTGGCCTTTTTTGAGGTAAGTTCCCTTAAGTATTAGGACAGTCATTCACATAATGACCCCATTCTCTACAATTGTAGCATTCAACATCAACAACCTCTTTCTTTTCCTTACAATCCCAAGCTTAGTGGCCTTTTTCACCACACTTGTAACAGACTCCCAATACCTTCATGCAAGTACCAGGGTGTTTCTTCCCACATTTACTATAGGATGGATATTCAAAATAGCCCTTCTTCTCCTTGTTTCCATTTCCAGAGTGTTCAATAGATCTCTTCTTCTCTTTCTTTTCTTTAAAGTCGTAAGACATAGATAATTTTTTTCTTTCTTTATAGCACATGATACAATATCTTCATACAGAGAGAATGATTGTGAGACTAATGCTCCATAGAGAAATGGTTTTAACCCATCAAAGAAACAATCAACCATACTTCTTGGGTTATGTATATAATCTGCAGCATGCCTTGCTAACCCTGTAATGTTAGATTTATACTTTACGACATTCTCATCCCCCTTTTTCATCAGACTTATAAATTGCATTTCCATATCCGCACGATGGTGAGGAGAAAAGTATTTCTCAAAGAAAATCTGTTTAAACTCCCTCCATTACTTATTTGATACTTCCTCATCATTCATTTTTTTCTAATCAATGACCACCATTGATCAGCATCTCCAGTGAGGCCGTAAACTTCCCTGAAAACTTTATCCATTTCACTAAACCTCAAGGCATAAAATATTTTCTCAAAGTAATTTATCCATTGCGCAGAAACTAGTGTATTAGTACCCCCATTTAATGTTGGTGGTTATTACCTCATTAAGCAATCTAACATTCATCCTCCACTCTGCGGATCAGGGTGCTCCATACGGGTAAGGTTAACATTCATAACCTGAGTGAGTTGTCCCAGTATGGTGATTAGCTGATTAGTACTAGTTGAATAACCAGATCCACTATAATTATCTTGAGTAGGAGAGAAATACCTACATGGAGTGTGTGCATTGTTACAGTTTCCATTCATTCCACTAGGAACCATTTCTAAAAAATGGCATAAACTAGAATAGTTTATGAATCGCAGTACGTCAATCCAAACTTGTAAAACAGTTAACATAAATTGAATAGTTTATGGATATAATAAATAATCATAAAAATGTTTTCTTTGAGGATTTATATATTCATAAACCCTTCATAATGGTTTGTATATAAAATGAGAATTACTCTAAGCATATCACTAGGGAGTGTCATAACCAAGAGTTCAAAAAGGCCAGTTATCGTACACTAGTTCCCGTTCGAATCTAGCTCAAAGAAGTGTTTGCGGGTTTTACCCCTAGGTACATGGGTTCCAGAGCCGCCTCTACTAGTTCATATCCATACAAGGATGTATTGCATGGAAAAATCACAAAATATATACAATACCTTAATTCTTGGAAGTTCTTCAAAACTAATCCTTAATGAGTATTTTATTGTAATGTGCTCTAATCCGAGTTTATCTAAATCTAGATTCCATGGTTTGTAATAAACTTAGTCTGATACCAACTGTAATGCCCCGACCGTAGTTACCTAGAGTTAGTGCATTATTACATAACATTGGCATGATAAAAAAAGATCAAGTCTCGGAACCCCGATTAGTTTAGTAACCTTGGAAGTACTAACATTAATAAGGTTTAAATTATATCATAAAATGGAAAACTACAACAAAATTATTTACATGGAAAACATTGAGATCCCGTAGAATATCCTTGTAGGTCAGTCATTATATACTTCTTCGCATCCTGGGAAAATAAAACAAAGAAAGGGGTGAGCTCAGATGCTCAGTAAGGATAAAAATATAGAAGAAACATTCATAAATAAGCACAAACATTTAAGGCAGTATATAAAACTAAAAAAATCCTTATAAACGTAAACATACTCATAATATGGAAAATATAAATCAAAATAATTCCATTTACTTACTCACATGGATATTATACTAGTAGAATAATCGCATGGAATATTAATAGCCGCTCACATAATGATGGAATTCATAATGCCAAAATTTCATAACCACATAGTCAAGGGCATCTGAAAAGACTAAAAATAAGATTTTGTCATTAAGATGTGCCATGAAACTAGTTTGTCTCATGAGTCCTACCGATGCATCGAGGAGCTATAGCGGGCTCCACCCGTCACTTACTAAGTCTAATACATTCCTCATATGAAAAGGTTTAAGCATAACACAAACATTCGTATTAAAACTAGTATACGAAATTTCAATAATTTTTCCATAAACCATGAATGGTGTAAAAATAACACATCCATAGTCAATCATATCACAAAACATTCAATACAATATCGATGTTTCGTATCATAATAAATCAACATCAAAGAAGATTAAATCCATCAATGGATGTTGACATCAATGAAATCAAAACAATTTTAGAGAAATATTTTTTTATATTGGGAAATCATTTAAGAGTTACATAATCATAAATAAAACATTTATTTTGAAAATATTCATATAACCTTGTAAGGGAAGCTTCGACGAAGTTATAACGGCAGAAAATATATGCACCTGCTGTATAAGTTAAAAAACATTCTAACCATAATTTTTTCAAAAAGGTCATAAAGTACCTTGTTTGGAAAACAACAGAACGATTTCGTTCAAAACATATAATGAAAAATAAGTGTATAAATGAATTTAAACCATTCTCTAGTAAATAATAAAAATGTTTTGAAATACATTTTTAAGAAACATGGATGTGGAAGATAAAGAGGTCCAAGTACATACTTACGTAAAAAAAACCTCGGATAATAAAGTGATTGTAAAATTAAACCTTACCATGTAATTTTCCTTGGTCGATGGTAGGTTAACCACTTATATAATGGTGCATAATTGTTATTAAATTATACAGGAATCATATACATATTTATGATATCATATGTGATCTCTTATCGTTGCTTTGATAACAATATCTTAGTATTATCTTCGTTTCGGGTGTTAACTGATTTGTTTTCATTAATATTTTTTGTTAAATAAGTAGTGTTTGTTATGGATAGGATGTATCGTATTCATATTATGGATGATATTAAGTCTTTAAACATTATATTTAATAATCTATTGAAAATTAGTCTTGAATGGATATGATGGGGAATGAATCTCATCACTTTCGTGGAGATGGTATTCCATACGTTCACACGAGTGACAATATCATTCTTTTCATATTATAATTATATATAATTTGATGGTATATCATAGATACAGAATATTTATCATTTTTTATTTTTTATTTACATCAATTAAACAACATTATTATACCAATCCGAATAATAATGTATTGAATAACAATTACAGCACGATGTGGAGACGGTAAGTCGTGCGTACACACATATGGTGACATGTCATTCAAAGGATAGATATAATAATGAATATGGTTGTACAATATTTAAAATAACATCATAGTATATATATGATACTGAATTTATTATTTTATAATGGAAACAACAATGAAAGAGGAAGTGGAAGAAGAAAGAAACTTGAAACAGGTGATGAAATATTTGCCTCTTCTTCGGGTTCTTCCTTTTGATTTGATCAAAAGGGCTCCTTAGGTTTGCTCTTTTGAATAAAGGAAGGCCTATAGGATTAAGGGTGGACATATGAGAGGGTATTGGGTCAGGTTTTGGCCGATTCAAATGGATTTTAAGGTGTTAATTAGAGACAAGATGGAGTGCCCTTTTGTAAGAGGGGTGAGGGGCACCTTAGGAAAAGATAGAAATATTATTTTACAATAAATTCATTTTCGATTTCAAATGGCTCCAAAATGAATTATTTAAAGGATAAGGTCAGTACAGGTCTAAAAACACTCAAAAAATATGGTTAATATTGGTTGGTGTCACTATATTAACCTTATATTGTATATTTATCTCTTAGTTAAATAGTTTCAAATTTACCATCTCTCTCTGTATTTTTATATTATATAGTTAATAAACATTTTATAAACATCCAAGAGAACCCCAAGTGGTTAATTAATGTTACACCTATCAATATATAAGTATTTTGGCCGAACATTATATTTTTATGAATATAATATCATTTAATTATATAATATTTTTTTTAAAACTATTTTATGTCAATTATGACAATATTTGGTATTTTGTTTTTTATAAATTTATAACAGCATTATTACTTCAATAAAAATTTATATCATCAACCCTAATATGTCATATTAACCTAGAAAATTAGTGTAATTCATAAAAAGTCTCAAATTACATTTATTTGGATATTTATTCTATCAATTAATTTAATCTTTTATTAATACTGTAATTACTGCATCCTCATTGTGTCATAAATAAATTCTGTTATTTAATGACTAAAAAATATAAAAAAATACCATTTTTAGGAGTTTTTTTATATTTCTAATAAATATTTATAGTTGAATTCGTTTTATGTGTAACCCTATATTAAAAATGGTTTAGTTATTAAACATTGAATTTAACACTTTTAAATCTTCTTTGAATTAAATAATAATAAATGTCATAATCTAATCAAAGTGGACCTAAAGAGGTTCATATGTTATTCATAAGGTTCTTTTTGGTAGAATTATAATTATCCAATAGAATTAGGACATGTGTTAGGGTAATAATAATATCATTTTTACCCTTAATTACCCAATTAACTTTTAACCATGGTAAATAGAAGTAAAAAAGTCACTATTCAAAAAAATTCATATTTTCAAACCAAATTTTACATAATGATATCAACTATGTCTCTTAGATTTTTGAAATTCAACTCACATAACTGGTAAAATTATGTTTTATATAAATTTGGAAAAGCTCCTAGGAGGTGGGTAAATGACCGTAAAACGTTCAATAAAATTTTTATATATCTAAAATTATTTTAAAATGACTCAAATGAATTGCATTGAACTTATATTGGTATTACATATCTATTTAGATGTGAAATAAATTTAAATAAAATAAATAAAAATTTAAATAAAAATTCGTTTTTAAACTATAACTCAGTGTTTTTCACTATTCATATAAAATTGAATGTTTTTAGAAAAATACCAAAAATACACCCTATGCTAATTTAGATATTCTGAATCCAAAAATGATGTACATTTTGAATGTTAAAATTTATAACATTTCAAAAAGTGGGTATTACTATTCATAAGGGCTAGTTTGATTGGTTGTGGTGTGTAAGAACATGAAGTTGCATACAACACACACTACTATATTAATTAAAGAGAAGCGTGTTGTGGATGCTTGGGGTGTTACATTAAGGTTTGGTTAAATTGTGCACCCATCGCTCATAGCCAATAAATTTTAAAAATTTTTAAAATTTACCCCAAAACCCCCAATTTAAATTGAACTAAAGGATGATTAATATTACATTTTTAGGAATACATGGAAACATCAACAGGATGTTACAACCTCCCCACCAATGAAAATTTATGACCCTAGAAAGACTATTATGAATATTCTCTGTCAAAATGATGATTCCACTCCTCTAACATTATTAATTCCCTCTCTCGCATATCATGATATTTAGAATAATGAAACCATAGAATATGATCCAAAGGTATTATCCTCTCTTGATGTACATTAGTATCAAAATCAACTATCCCGACCAGTCATTTAGTCACAGATAAATGAGGATTAAATTCTATATCTCTCAAGATGAGAACATTACAGGGATGATATAGATATTTCTGTAGCTCCCAGATATGGAACACAATATCTATCAATGTCATCTATGGTGGAAGTGCAAAAGTTTATGAAAAATTTCCCACTAGATCTACATCCTCAATAGTTGAAAAAAATTTGGAGCATGTTTCGCCAGCCATCCAATCCATCGAAGACCTAAAAAACATGAATCAATCAAGAACACCTAGTCACCAACTGAAAATTAAAATGGTTTATAATGATAATAAACATAATACTTTTATCATCTCAATTACATCATGATTCTTTGATGAATCAACTGAATATTTGTAGTTGAATCTTGAAGCATGCTAGGAAAAACAAGAGAACTCTCACTAATCTATGATCAACACAATGTTGATCTGTAAATCTGACTCTGAGAGGACTTAAAAGGATCAATTATGATCATGTACTTATAAATATAATTATAATTAATCACAATCATCCCAAAAATGTTCATCATAAGCACAACCATAGTCAATAAAACATGAATACATAATATCCTAAATAATTTTTATAACTCTTTCAATTTGGCCATCGTAAGGTGGGTGTTATTCTATACTTTGTTGGACTAGAGATTCAATTTCATCTTGAAGGCCTCTCCAAAAGAGATAAGTGTAACACGGATTTTTTTCAGATATGTATCATATGGAACTTTGTATAACCAAAATATATCTTATACATATATATTTCCAAATTCTTCAACATTGGTTGTATATTGAATGGGTATAATTTGAGAATATTTCATAATCATACAAATCAAATCACATTTAACGTTCTTATTTATTTGGGTATGTGGAAACCCAAAAATATCCAAATATATATGATCCCATTTCCATGTATGCACTGGAAGCTTATGAAGATAACATGCTATTTTATGGTTCTCAGTGTTAACCTATTGGAACATATTACAATGAGAGATAAATCTGGCAATTCTATGTCTCATCTGATGCCACAAGAATAGAAACTACATGTCATCGAAAATATTCCTGGTTCCTGGCTGTGAAACCCACTTGGGACTATAGAAATCCTCCATTAAATATTTCCTAACCATTAATGGTAAAAACGATTTTGATAACATTGAATTCCCTCGTTGGACAATGAACACTCAGTAATGGTATCCCCATAAAAAAAGTGTCTATAATGCCATAAAACTTATCATTAATCATTTTTCTCTAAGAGTAAAATTGAGATGAGAATATGTCATGTAAATACTATCCAAGGAATCCTCATCTATAATTGGCAGACTCTAATATGAAAATATAGAAAAATATCCATCAAGTTCCACTCTTCAAAATATCCTTTAACCTCCTTGGTAAACTGTTTCTTGATGAATGAATCTACAATGAAATTCTATTTCCCTAGTGTATAGAAAATTTCAAATTAAATTAATTGTAGGTATTCCACCCATATACTCTATTAGATATCCTTATAATTCTATTAAAAATTACAACTATAGGTATTGTTATTTATGTAAAATTTAAGTCAATCTATATAAAGTTTATACCACCATTCCTTAAGTGTGCGCATCACAACTACAATTTCATGGTCATTTGACTGATAATTATTCTCATGTGGACTAAGATGATGAGGCTGATAAGTTATGATGTAATCATCTTGTATAAGAACATATAACAAACTTGAAATTGGTACATCACAAAGGACCACAGAGCCCTGCTCGACCTCTTGGAGATTTAACACCGACATATTAGTCAAAAAGAATATCAATTCATCAAAAGAACTATAACATTTTTCATATAGAGAAAATATCACTCCCTTTTGAGTTTGAGAAGGTATCAGAGAATAAAATATTGATAAATACATAACAAACCTGTTATAATATAAAGACTGAACCAAGATTCTCTCAATCTCAAATTTTTTTGATATTGTTCCCATGTTTAAAAATATTTCTACATTATTGGTTCAACTAAAATACCATGTTCCATCACAAAATATTGCAATAATTTTACCTTCAAAATACAGAAATCACATTTCAATATTTTGCATAAATTTGGTTGTTTCTCAACAAACATAGAACAGTTCTCAGATAATGAATATGATCCTCCACATACATAGAATAAACAAGGATGTCATCAACAAAAACTACCACAAAGGTTTCAAGATAGTAATGGAGGATCTTGTTCATTAAAGGAAAAAAAATTACAGTATCATTGGTTATATAATATTAAATGAAAAATTATTCCTAATGGCCATACCTACATTGAATGAATGTCTTGAAAATGTAAGATTCATTTATCCTAAAATGAAGCTGATCATTGCAAATATCTAACTTCGAGAACCACTTCACCCTATTTAATAGATCAAACTAATAATCAATAAGTGGAAATAGAGACATGTTATTTAATGTGACTCGATTGAGTTTCTGATAATATACTAAAAGGAGATGTAAACCATCATATTTCTTATTGAAGAAAAATCGTGTCATCTAAGGTGAAACACTCATCTGTATAGAGCCATTCCCTAAAATATTATCCAAATTGGTTTTCAAATCCATCATTTCAGTTCATACCACATTGTAAGAAGGAATGGTCATTGGATGAGTAGGATGAATTAAGCCAATGGGAAACTCCATCTCCTTTAATAGTGGAAAACTTTTGTAGTAAAAAGAAAAAATGTTTGGATACTTGATGGAAAATGTAGGGAGATAACCCCTC
This sequence comes from Viscum album, assembly GCA_963277665.1. Taxonomy (NCBI): domain Eukaryota; kingdom Viridiplantae; phylum Streptophyta; class Magnoliopsida; order Santalales; family Viscaceae; genus Viscum; species Viscum album. The sequence goes on along the minus strand of OY728160.1, from coordinate 1,590,312,209 downwards.
AAAAATTATATCTCCAAATCAAAAGAGAACATATATATCAGATTAGTAAACTCTAGATATGAAGGTATGGATCTACATGACAATGTTCCCTATTATCCTTGAATGATTCCAAAATTCCATTTGGGTGTAGTAAAAGGTAATAATTGAAGATAACAATCAATCCAGGCTTTTATAGTGATGAGTCAATCCATCCTGAAAATAACCTCAAGAGGCTTCATGCCTTGGACCAAAAAACTCTAAGAATGTTTTTCATCTACTAATAATAAAACACATGTGCAGATATGAGACCCTACTCTCTCTTTATTACAAGTGTTGTTGTGAAATCTATTATGTAAGATAAATCATCCTAGGAATATTAATCTGATCAAATATAAGTGTTTAAATTAATGATTTAGAAGCCCCAATATCAAATATTGTAGAGAATAATGATGAACATGTAGTAAGGGTACATCTCACAATAGTTAGACCCATATCAACTTTCTTTATAGACTCTTCCACTACATGAAGAACATTTGTTTCAAATTCATGTGGGTGGAACACCCTTGTCCATGATGCATCAAATTTCCACATAGTTTTAAATGGTTTTGATCATATCATCACACTAAAAATAGTTTCATATACATTTCATATTTTCATCACTTTTCCCAGACATCCATACGAATAATAATTCTTCGATTCTTTACTGAGAACTCTCATTGAATTCAATTTCTTTATGAATGTGAAACTAGTGAATGGAACTCTACTTGGAACACCAAAAGGTCTTTGATGACCATACTATCAAAAACAACCACAAAATTCATCAAATTTCATCTTCCCTAGATAGGAACTCGAGTATCCACTTATAGAAAGAGAATCTCCCAAAAACCCTAACATTCCAACCATATATTTTTTGACCATCATCTATCTTATCAATCGCATCGGCATAAGAGGGCTATTTCTGTAAGATAAAACTAAGAATGAACATATTTTTTGATACCCATCTTGAACCATCGATAATTAATCTTCCGATTTAACAATATATCATGTGAAAACTAAAATTTATCTATAAATTATGTTCATATTTAGTCATATTCTTTCTAGCCTGATCAATTTGAAAAAACTCAATGACCCTGGCCTAAAAAATCGAATCTATATAGAATTAGTTGGTGAAAATAACAATGTAGTTCATTAAATGGGAATTCCTAATGTTTTTATTCCATTATTATCTCCTCCCACCATCTCCTACTTGGTTCTTCTAGAATGAAAGAAACAAAAATTACCTTGATTTCATCAGGTGTCTCTATGAACCCCAGAAAATACACCATCCTTCCCAACAATTACCTAGCCTCTAGATGATCATTTTTTCATTTGAAAAAAAGTGTATTTTGTTGAATGAACTCTTTGGTACTAATTTTGATATTGTCCCTTCAATTTTCCACTTCTAGATCTTGAAAAAGAACTGGGATTGTTTCCTATCCAAAGGCATAAACAATATTCACAATCAACTCCACTACACTTCTTTCCATAAGTGGTTTATCCCACTAATTTTCATCAGAAGCTTCCTCCTAGATATGATTTTTATGTTTTCTCAGAGGAATTATGTTATAATATATCAAAACACATCATCGAAGACATCATATTAACACTAAATCATAGAAAAAACGGAAATTAATTCCAATAAATAGTTAAACCTGATTTGGAATTTATATTATCCAAATCAAATTCAGGGAAACGACTATAACTTATCCTTGAGAAAGATTTCTATTTCCACCCCTCATGAATTAATGGTCAATTCTGAGAGAGATCTCCATGTACTTAATCGAAACTACCCCTAAGTACTGATAATGTTACACAACTCCATACTAACATGAATACATGATTCTCAGCCTAGTGCTCTGATGAAATATTATCACAAACCATCATTGGCACACTAGAAACCTGATAACAAATTCAGTACATACATTGCCAGAATGGTGTTCCCAATCCACATGGGTTGGGGACTAGCACATAGTACAATAAAAAATAAATGTGGGATTGACTTTTACACAAATATGGTGGAATCAAGATAAAATCGTTTTGCATTCCTAAAAATGAATCACAATATAGATAACTATACCCAAAGTCAAATAGGTATAAAGGACACAAAGTACTATATGAGAGTGTCGCAAGTCCTTAAAAAAACCCAGGTACCAATGGATGCAACTCACCAAGTCCAAGGATAAAACAACTATATATACCCCCTTATGTCTCCTCACCATTAACTGAACCTACAAGAATATAATCTATAAACACCCAAAGGCACAATTATGTTTTGAGCTAAAATCCGAGAACTGTCTCACGAAGGATTCCATAATAGATGAAATCATTTAATTAAACAAATATATCAGTAAATTCTAAATAAATAGGATTTTTATTTGAATAGAATGATTCATAAAATAATTATTTCTATTTCAAATGATGGAAATATATTAAAATTTGTCTTAAACAAAAATTCTATAAAAACTATTTTATATAAATTCACCAATCGTATAATATTGTTTTCAAAAATAGTGGTATATATTCATTCCCAAATCAATCATGTGAGAAACATGGTTTTATGAGTTAGAGTTATTATAGTTCTAGTATACAGGAGTACACGTAGTCATGGATACATGAAAAAAATATATACACATTAACCTTTGGAATTCCCAATGTTTACTTCATCCTCATCCCCTCGGGGATTTTATTTGGTTCATTTATGTTAAGGAACGTCGTAAATCAAGAGAGTGTGGTCCAAAAAATTCACTAACTACCTAAGGATTTCATGATGTCCAATTATAAATCATAGATGGAAAGTTACATTAAGAATAATTATAATAAAATTCAACCCATTATCCATTTTAAATATTCAAATTTCCATCCAAAAACCAATACATGGGTATTTAATCAAAAACATTACTTTTCCCAAGATAAGACACCATTATTTTTATCAGAACAATTTCCATCCAAATTCTTCAAATAATAATTTTAAATCAATTTTACCAAATCATTTTCACAATTCATGTTCCACAATTAAATTCGACAAATTAATTTTCCACTAAATTATTTTATTTTCATAATTCCACCTCAATTCAATGTAATTTTGGGGTTTCCAAATTTAATTTTCAAATTCAATTTCCAAAACTAAATCCCCAAATTCAATGGAATTGGGTTTTAAAAAATTCAATTTAATAAGAATCAAATATCACATAGTACATTTGAGGAAATATTGGGTTAATTAAATTTTCCAAATTAAAGTACACCCATCTATATCGGAATCACTAGATCTCAAAAAACCAAACCCAAATCTGTATTGGAAAATGAAAAACAAATAAACCATGATAAGTAAATATAAACTACATTTAAGATCCAAAGAATAGGATATTAGATTCCCTATCAATCATGTATATCTATAAGATGTAGATAATTATAGAGATAACATGAGATAGAGAATCGGAAGAGGAAACCTACTGTGATAAGATCGAATGTTGTTCTCGTAGATTCAATTCACTCTTGGAGGGATAATTAGGGGATAGAAAATGATCTTAGGTTCTTGTAGGGATGATGCGATCGTATATGGGTCATACAGGTCACATATGGGGCTAAAAAAGGGATTTATATTTTAAAAATGGATATTAACAAACCCGTACACATGGTTTTCTAGGCATGGATGCAAGATTAGACCAAATAAAGCACCCTAGATATGAATCCATTTTAATGTGTTTCATGGTTTATACTATGTGGTGAATAGTTCTTAAAATCACACACCCACAATGAAAAAACCGACTTCCTAGGTTTTTATAGTTTTTCAATGAATGGGAACATGGCCAAGGAAAACCGGGTGTAACATGTGCATAATGCAGAAATTTTCCAAATTTAAAAAATTTACCCTGAAACTACCTGAAACTGAACATAAACACTTCATGATTAAAATGAGGGGTTTAGGAAAACTAAAATCTATAAAATGATGTTACAAATTAAAATTATTGTTAGAGAAAGCCGTAAAAAATACATCAGGATGATTTTTTATTACTTTTTTAGGGAAACAATATTTTATGCTTGGGGATTTTATTAGTATTATTATTATTATTTTTATTTTTATTCCAAAAAAAAGATCATGTTCATGAGTGGTGAAAAGGTAAAAAATTCATCCATTGTATTTAGGGATCAATTCCTCACAACTGCCCCATTAGGGCGTTTATGTTTATGGGGATGTGGTATGATGGATCATTACATTCAGGGTTTTGGTTTATAAATTTTCCATAAATCATATGTGAAAGTTTATTTGGGATCATGGGTGAGTTTGAATCTATGGAAATAGAGGATTTACATATAGAAGAGGTGATACACATATAGGTAGGGATTTTGAAATTAAAATGGTCAGGTACACTTCAATAGGGAACCTCGTGAATGGTTTTCAGCTAAAATATGGGGAAAACATGGATACTGTGATATTTTTTAGGCGGTTATATGAATTGGAATAATGAATCATTGTCAGTCATGGGGTTATGTAAATTATGGTCTAAAAATTAGATATTTATATTAGAATATTCCAAATCAAAAAAATTCAATGCATAATAAGGTAATCGAAAAAACATGAAATAATGAACAATATGAGACATATTTCAACTGTTGTGGTAAAGTAGGGTTATTTAATTGTTAGTAAATTAGGTGTTCATATATTTGTGTTTTAAATTGGTAACCCCTTTTCCAAATGTAGATTATAATTATTCTGACATCAATATTAGTGTACAAATTTTGGGTTTGGTCTGCATGAGTTTGTTGGTTTCCATCCGCCTTGATACAATAATATATAAATTCTCAGTATTACATATATCAAATTTATGATATATATATTATCAGTGATTGTGGTAGTTATCTTTCTTGGACACCATATTCTTAGAGGATGTAGTTACCTGAACCGTAACACTCCTAGACCATTTCAACTCCACCAGCATCATCAGAGCATTACTTTCCTACCCAGCCTCCCACTCACGTATCCTTCCTTTAACATCTACTCCATATCTTCTTACTCTTCAATTTTAGTGAATACACCCCCACTAGAAGTCTTAACTCATCATTCATGCATTCAAATCCATAATCCCCAACCACATAACCTCTACACCATCAGTCATTCAATGTTTAAAATAACCAAATTATAGTATCTCGCAAAAATTTCATCATTAAGTCATTTCATATAAGAGATATGCCCCAAACCAATCCTGTAATTCACTACTTCATGTAACATCCATCATAGGTTGAATCACCCCATTTATGGAACCTCATTTCGGTATACGTTATTAAGTTTTGTGTATATTAGAGACTTTGTTATTATTTTATTATAGTAGTTTATTATCAAAATTGTTCAGTAATGGTTCATTTATGGTTTTTGTGATTATTTAATTTGAATATGGTCATGTTTAGTGAGGATAGTTTTTCTTCTATAATATAAGTCATTGGTATATCAATGGATCATGTTGATAATGATCAAATATTGTTACCAATGTGTTTTTTGTTCACAATTACAGATGGATTAGGAATAATGATTTGAGTTTGGATTTTATTTTAATAAATGTTGAGTAACATGGTGACAGATATGAAAAAAAGATTAACATTATTTAGATGATGATATGTTAGTAACAACATGAAAAATATGAATTTCATAGGTGAATTATTTTCATTTTTTTTCTGTTCCTATATTGTCATCATGGAAGGATTGTTAATTAGTGTTCTAGTTTTGATGAATGATACAATGTTTTCTTGGACATATTTATCATTTAAATTTTATTTTTTTGTAATTTATGTGAATTTGATTTTTCATTTATTTAACAATATCAATGCTTTATTTTTTAATTCATGAAATTAATACACCCTAAATTTCATTCACATACTTTACATAATAATTAATCATTTGAAAGTTATAAAAAAAATTTAGTATTATTCATTTTCACATATACACATTTGCGTCCTAATAATTAATTAAATGTGGGAATAAATAAACATATTTTAATATGTTGTTTTTTTTGAGAAATGAAACTTATTATTTAACCAATTGTTTTAGCTATAAATCGTTATATTTATTATTCATCATACTATAGAATGATAACATGGTTCATTTGTGATAGATATAATAGTATTACATAATATCAGGGAACTATAATTCACAATATTATAATTATATTGGGAATTAGTTATATATATGTAAAAAATAATTTAGATATAGAAATAAAATAATTTTCATCACATATACCAAAATGATATTCATATCTATTAAAGTGTTTCCTTTATTTGTTCCCCTTATATTAGTTTTAATTAATTCGTTAGTTAATTAAATTCATTAATTTTATCTAAAATCATTTAATTCATTGTATTCCTAAATATTATTCAAAAAATATTCAAAAATTGTTTAATACATTCTCCCCATTGGAAGAACCCTACTACCTCAGTTATTGTGTTGATATGTTTATAAAATTCTATGTTAGATGCATCATCAAAATTCATTCCAATTTTTCAAATTTTTTTACCTTAACTTACAATGGAAATATGTTTATAAATATTGTTTATAATCTATTTAAGATTATAGGATTTTCATATGCATGACCTATGATTTAATATAATTATATTATAATATTCAAAAAAGTTTTTATTAAAGTATAATTAACATCGATACAAGTATTGTTTCGATGATATTTTTTTAAATGTGAGGGAAAGAGTTCCCTTTAACCAAGAGTGACATATTTTTAAGGAAAAAAATTTTCATTTCAAACTTATTTTTGAACATATTTAATTTGATATAAGATATTGTTATTAATATTTTATTAGTAGAGTATTCACAAAAATTAAATATGTTTTGTTTATTAACACAAAACCTTTCTGTCATTGAATAATATTTTACATAAATAATAGCCTGTAATGGTATAATGGGAGTATTTATGAAACTATAAAAGATAAAATCATGAAAAATAACTTGTAATCCTATTCTAAAATAAATCATAATTTACTTTAAATCATAGATTTTAGGGTATCTTTTTATAGAATGATCTTCTTATAAAGATTTATAATTAAATTTCATACCAAATTATAAAAAATAGAAGTTTGGATGGGATTATTCTTGTATAATGTTAATGATTAACTTAGAAAATTATTTATGTATTTATATAATAATTTTTTTAACATCATGTCATTAAATGATGTGAATTAATAATAATTGAATTTCATGTTCAAAGAGTGGAATATAATGATTTTGAATTCTATTATCAATATTATTCAATCAAGATTTCATCATAGATATTAAACCATTAAAGGATTCTATAAAGTGAATTTATAAGATTTTTATAGTGATACATAAATCGAATTAGATAGTGATGTAATGAGTTTAAAAAAACAATACATACATAAAATATATAATTCCTATCATCGGTTCGATCATTTCACATGTCATTAAACTATATCATAGGTTGGTTATTTTATTTTTCGTGAAGGAATTTATCATTATATATTTGAATAATATTATATAAAATTTGTTCTTTAATTTACCACACATTCTTGTTAATTTTATATATTACAAGATTTAAATTATATTTTACATTTAAATGTAGGATTTGTTGTTATCCCTAATCAATGAAAATTATAGATTATTATATACAGTGATGACATTCTAATGTTATCATGTGTTGGGTTTTATGTAAAGATATATAATTTTCGCATGTGGAATAAATGTATCATCGGATACTATATTATCAACTATATATATCTCCTATAGTGTTATACTCTATATTTGTTGTATAATAGGGTTGTATGTTTCATATTGAATCACTATAACCAAAATCTGATAGAATACATAGCATTAGAACCTCTATACATTGATACATATAATTATATATCCTTTAAGTAGAGCTAAGAAGGTTATGATTTTTCATGTCTTTAATAATATCATAAAATAATGATTAATTAAAATGTGATTAAAGGGAATATATTCTAGAGATGAACCACAGAGTTGTATAATTAACAATATCAAGGTTTATTCTCAAGTAAACAATGCCTTAGTGATGGACACAAATGCATGGTCCTATGTTTGATATTTGATGAAATTTAGAATAAAAGTTGTTAACTAGAAATTTCTCCTTCCATTCTATAAAGTGATTGGTTATAATAATATTTAATGGGGTTTTAATGATATTTGATGATGTGACATAAAATATTTAATGACGTAAATGTTTTATCATGATTTTTTAAAAAAATATATGTTCATATAAATCATAGTTACAACATTATTATACATGGATTGACTATGTTGTAAATGATTCTGAAATGTCTAAAGAACAAATATAATTCTTTAAGTATATAAATTATAATCAAGGCTTTGAGATGTTATATAAGATTACTTCTATTGAAACACCATAAATTGATGAACTCATTATCTATTTCTATTTGAGTATAATGTTCTATTTGAATATGTGGAAGAGTCAAACTATCTGATTTATTATAATAATCATATAATGTTGTGGATACTGTAGGAGGAACAATTACATTAACTACTTTATAAATGTTTTTTACTAACCATGGTTATGTTGAAGAAGGGGTTGGTTTTAATTTGATAAATTGAATATTCTTCAGTTATGTTTCTTAAATTTAATGAAATTAATAGATATTATGGGAAAAAAGTAGTTTTTTGTTATATTATTTTGTTTTTATACATCATTGATCCCCTCCAAAAAATTCATGAGGTTTATTGAATATTTTGAGGAGGAGAAAACCAAATTATTTTATAGAATCACTATTTTACATAATAATTCCATAATCATAACCCTGGTTTACATGAATTCATTCAATCAATAAATATGAACATTGATTGATATATAATTGTTTTCATCGATAAATGCCCTCTTATTTAGAGGGATGGGTCTCGAGTCATTATAACATACTTGGATGTTGACCAAGAACATATTATTCAAATATGAGACCATGGTTATGTTTCATAATAACATGATATTTTACGTCAAATGTAAAGAACAACACAATTATCATATTATCTATAAATAGACATTATAAAATTATATAATAGTATGATATATTCATAAAAATAATTTTTTAGGTTTCTCTTTAATAATAAGAGATTATCTATGAATAAAATTATTTATTTTCATGAAATCCATGATTTAATGTGTTTTTATTCTATCCAAAATATCTAAATTTATAAAAGAGGTTTGATGATAAAAACATGGGAAATGAAAATGTTAACTTATCTACCAGACACTTTAATATAGATGGATTTTTATTAGAGGCATTTAAAATATTCCAATGATAGTTGTAATAATTCATTGGGAATGGAATCAATTTTTTTTTACTCATTTAATTAAATGGATACTGAAACACATTATATATGGACCATGGTTTTGAGTATATAAACCCGTCAACCATTCCAAAATATTAAAACCCATTTTTTATATTCCATGAATATTAAGGAACAATTAGAACATAGATTTAAATAAAACAATTATATACAGTCATTTATTTATGGGATTTTTTTCAAGGTTATGATGAATTTTTCAAATAAGAGGAAATATTATTAAGGTCCATGAAGAAGTAGGAAACATGAAAAATGGATATTGATCAAAACATTATTCTCATCCAAGTCATGAATATATAAAAAACAAAAAAAAATTAAATTAAAAAAAACAAAAATTGAAATAGGGAAATTCTCAATATGAAAATTGCACTAAATTGATAAATCCTATAAATTTGGGGAATTCCATGTTTAGATAATTGATTTAATACATTTTAATTTATAATATAATTTCATTTAAATGATATGATATTATTTACAATTAAAAATTACGTATTTCTCTATGTATGAACATTTAATAGGTTGTAGAAAAAATTTGGAATTTTTATTTCAACTTTATAAGAAATGTATTAAAGTCAAACTGGAGGAAGAACAAAGAAAATTTATATGATCCATAATATATGGTATTGTACTCCAGCACATATATTAATAAGGTAGAATGACTTATTTTATAGTTATAGGTAATACAATCCAACAGTAGAAATCATGAAATACGTTATAGTATTAGACCATACCCACTAAGATAAAATATACATAGGGAATGATTTTTATGATTCTTGGGATCAATTATTTCTTTTTATTCTGACATAAAATCGAAAAAATATTATTATAAAAAAAATATAATTTTATTAGTTTACCCTAATAAGAAGATAAATTTTTAGAAAAATATAGATATTATATGAATTTATAAAATCACACACAATAACATAGGAAAGACTATTTTTTGGGGTAAAGGGGGAATAATATATAATTCCATTTAATGAAATATAATATATGAAATTATTTTGTTAGAAAAAACATTTTAGTAACATTTAGTTGAATTTTTAAAATAATTCATTCTAGATTTAATGTAAATGAGGATTAAAAAATAAAAACAAAAATTCCATTCATTGTTGAAGACAATCAAGGATTATGATAGACACTATTCTAATATTTAAATGTAATAAAATTTGATGTGAATGAGATTCTAGGGTTAAAAATTTCATTATAAGCAAATTATACTTCATCAGTTACATCGAATCCTAATTCAGAATTATTTTCAACCCACTAATCTTAAGTCATTGAGAGAGGTTGGAAACCTAATATAATTTTTTATGTAATTATGAAACAACATATTTTATAATTCTAAAATATAGAAATTTGATCACTGCCTGGGCTCTATTTTCATTATTATTTAATCTATTTATTATCATGAATCATTTTTCTTGAGTTTGGGGTTAATCCTGACCAAATATTAAAAAAGAAAAATTATAGTTTCTGAGTAGGGTATATGGACGAAAAATGATTAGTACTAATCATATGATTAATCGTGTTAAGGCATGTGTTTATTAAAATATTGAGTCTCCAAAGTTATATAATTTTTTATTAAATAATGCATCCAAATTATATAGTATTCCATTTTAAATGCATCAGAAATTTCCAATCTACTATATCCATCATTTTTTAAAAATAACCCCCAAACCCCTATATTTACTCTCATATTAGAAAACATATCTCATTAGCATGGTTCCCTATTATCCCCTCTCATTATTTTTATATATAGTCATATCATTGGAATGTTTATCCTAGAATATATTTTTATGATTCATGTATTCCCTCATTTGGTTGTTTTAAACATCATTATGGGGTTTTTAATATTCTCCTAACCAAGAACCCATGGTTCTCTAACCCAAAAATTGACAGTCTAGGATAGTCTTATTTCTCTTAGTGTCTATGACTTGTTGAGCACTACCTGAGACTCGTTCTTGTGGTGTTCATCAAAGGTGATAAGTTTATCTTTAGTTTAATGTAGATTCCTATATATGTAATTATTTGATCATAATAATCATGATAAATGATTAGATATTTTTATATTATGGATTTAATAATATAATAATTTGATCGAGGGTATTTTTTATCAACATTTTATTGTGTTTATGTCATTATAATAAATATTCAATTGAATTTTAGCTATATATAGTGTAGAATTCCTTTCTAAATCTCCAAATTCATTGATAAAATGAGTTAATTGTTATCTTAGATAATTGTATTTATTAAAAAGAATTTTTATTGATACATGGTGATTTTAAATTGTTATTTTTAAGTAATATCCTAATATTTATACTTTTTTACTCATTATGTTGGTGGTTTCAATGTGGTTGTTAATGGTGATTATGATTTGTGTTCCTTGGATATAAATTTATTGTTTTCATTACTTTTACTATTTATTATTATGTGTAGGGACTATTTATTAGATGTTATGAGATTCCATTTGGTTTGTTACTTATTTCTATCTAGGAATGTGTTTCTAATTGGGTTTAAATTTATGATTTCATTGTTAAAGACCCATTGGTAAACATCATGAGGAATTTATTTGTTTTAGTTTATTAAAATAGGTATCAAGGTGTAGTTGAAAATTTCTGAAAATTTAATATTCGATCAATGGACACAACGATAGATGTAATGAATGTTTTCTATTAGTTTAAGTATACTTTTTTCATAACATGGTTTGATATATTGAATGAAATGGATTTTGTAATGTTTATTAAAGGAACATTTTATATCAAATTTTATAAATTTGCAATGTGATTAGCACCTGGGAACCCATGTGTCTATGTTTGGAAGAATAGATTACATATCCCTTTGGATTTCACAATAAGATATAAAAATCTATTTACTTAGATAAAGATCACAGTGTCATGGATGGGCATCACCACACTATTATCCAAGGAATGTACTCCGCTGAGGTTATTTGGAAGTAAAGAAATGGATGGGTGGTATCACCTCCATTTCCAAAGTCATATTCTATTCATTGTATCACACACATATTAGAATGTAGCCTATTTATATCACACATTCATATGAGGGTTTAAGATTCCCCCAATCATAGATGGAATAGGGATCTCCCATATTTGATGATTGTGGAATGGTTTTTTTTATGGATCTGGATTTATTTTAAAAAAATTATTTTATTACTATAATTATTGACGTAACAATTTATGTTCTTACTTTCATGTGGGTTTCCTTTTTATTTTTCCTCAGTTATCTTTTATGATTGCATTTAAAATCATTCTTCTTATTCGTATTTGTTTAAAACAGACTTTTCATTATTATTTTTTTATAAAATGCATTTGGATAAAAAGGGATTATATATTTTTAATGGTTTATATTCTTTGGATTCTTATTTCCTCAAAATGTATTAGAATCTTAATTTTTAATTAAAATTGGAAACATGGACTGGAGTTAAAATGAGTTTCAATTGGGTTAATGTGATTGGCTTAAAATCAAATCAGATAACTTATTCTCATGTTTTATTTTCAATATACAATTAAAAGGTTTTTTCTCATAATGATTATACATAGAGTGTGAATTTGGATTACTATCTATACATTCATATAAATGATTAACATAACATTTTTGAAGTAGGTTGAAATCGTAGATTATCACCGTTATATGGGCTTCTTACTTATGTTTGATTATAGATTTATTGTGTTTGATGTTGACCAAGGGCCATGAGGGAACTGTCTTTTCTAAAGATTTAGTTTTATTTAATTTTATTATATCCTACTAATATTTTCCATATCAAACTTATTTTAGAACAAAGGTAATTTTTTTTCTTCACTACTAATATTTTATATTATCAATGTTAGTTGTATGTTTATTTTTTATTAATCCTTATTTGGAAAATGTTTTATTTTAGTAATTAGTTTTCATTTGTCTTGGGTGTTTTAATTATGTATGTGTATTTCCAAAATTAACAATGAATTATACTAAGTGTTAAATATTATTTAATGGGAAAAAATTCTACCATGTGTTTATATATAATACCTTTTGACAATTTCACTAGAACAAAATGATCAGGGAATGCCAACTTGGGTACCATGACTAGGGGTTCCAAGGGTTCTTTCATGAAAAAAATATTATTATATCCAAGATTTATAAAAATTAATAGGTTCATGAATCCATCATTTTCTACGTATGGGTAATTGTGGATTGGATTAATACATTAAGTGCATTAGAGGTAGATGGTGGAAGAGTGTAGCTATCCCTTTCACATTCTAATATTCATGATATCATGAATGTTTAGGTTGAATTGTGAATTTAAGATTCAATTTTCATTATTTATAATTTAATATTGTTTTATATTGATGGTGTTTTGTGTTTTATTGTGACATTTTAGGTTACATTAATAATTTTCATAGGTTTTCATGAAAATTGGTAGTGAATATGTTGATCATAGTTCGACCACTTGATCATGTGATCTATGTAGAACAATTGAAATTTGTTATAATAAGATCTTAGTGACTATCATATGGTTGGATTATAGTCCACCAAACAACACAACCAAACCGTACACAACATCTATCCTCTCTATAAACATTTTTTCACTTAACCCCTTTCCTTTCATTTCACATTTAGTTAGGATTTAATATTTTATGGGATTAATTTGGGATTGTATTCTGATTTATTAATGATATTTGGTTGAATTTTGTTGAAAAACATATTTTTAATAGATATAAGGAATGTTCTAATGGTAATAGGATAGATTTTATAAAATTATTGGATGTTTTGTTGATGTATTGGATTTTCAAATATCTTCCATAAGGGGTTTATTAAATTATATTTTCATTAAAGTTTATATAGAATTTATAAATAATATTTACAAATGAAAATTGGGATAAACAAGATATTATGATTTTAAAAATGATATTCAAGATAAAATTACTAATGTTATATGGGTATTTCAAAAATAGAATATCCGTGTTTAGAAAAAATGTTGGTTATTTTACAATACAATTTTATAAAATTATTTAAAATAAAAATGTTGGTATATCTTTGATACACCCACGCACATCATTAAATTTTAATGGACTGTGGTCAAGTTAGAATCTTTCTAATTCCCTAACATAACATGTTACTAGTGTGTAGTATAGTGATGGTCCATGGTTGATCTCACAAATAGTGTAAAAATGCATTGACAATTGATGTATTTGACCCTTTTGATGTTGGAGACCATTCTATTTGGTTTAGTTTATGAATTCTATATATAGATAGTTGATGGTGTGCTTCATGAATAATATAGGGATTAGGATCAATGTCGGGGATCCGATGAAGGGATTATCTTAATTCTTAATTGCTAGGATCCTAATTTTTAGGCTATGAATAATGTGGAGGAGGCTAGTTGACTATGGTCAAATAAATGAGTTCTACCTTAAAGGAAACAATTCCTAGATTAGGAATTTGTTACAAACTAGATGCATTATGTTTGGATTATAATACATAAATCTTTTTATCCTATTGGTCATAGACATAACAAATCCAATCTAGATAGGGTCCCTAACTCAAATACCATGTGGTTAGGGATGTTTGAATTGATTGGTTTGAAAAAGATTATGTATATTGATTAAAAATACATACGATTACCATGTTTAGAGTTGAAAATTTATTAGATTAATACTCCCCAAATCATGATCCCTACCATGGGTGGTTTATCCACTCCAGGTAAGATTTAGCGCAAGGAAATGGAAAATTAAATTTGTGCTCAACATGATAAGAACAGTTGTGATTAAACAATTTAAAAACATGTAATGAATTTATTTGTTAATGGGGACGAACATAAAATTGGGGTTAATAAATGTAAATCACTATTAACTACTTAATTGAAAAGTAAATTGATTCAAATTGAGTTCGTTGATGATTAGTAATAAAAAATCCAATGAATGAATATGAAATTATGGTGATGATACAAAATAGAATTAATTTGATGATTAAAAAACAAACCATGATGCTTGTATTAAATAAAAATAATTAAAAGACAATATGAAATTTGTGTTTAGATTAGTGGGAGTAATATAGAACTTGAATGGGAAGAAAAACACAAACGTCACTTCTTGGGAAGTTGTCTCAATTCAACTACCTAAATTCTCTATTTATATGAAAAATATTTCACGACTTTTAATGTGATTCATGTAATGTAATTCTTGTCCATATAATCCTCCACAAAATTTGAATCTATGGGTATCTCGTGTAGATCTCATCTATGATTTGATGATTTGTCTCATATCACATTATGTATCTAAGACTCAAAACATGTACCCACATTTTATCTTTATCTCCAGAGTTGGAAGTGTGATAAGATGTTTCATGAAAGGTATCTTCATCTCATGACATGTAATTTCTTCTTCACATGCATTTTCTCACGACATCCATCCCGAATTTCTTCATGGAATGATGGATACTGTGAAGCTCTACTACACAATGTGTAATGATTTTTTATGACATGTAAGAGGAAAATTCTTCTCCTTTTCAACATTTTTTTCTTTGAAACATTGGAATCCTAATTTCTAAAAAATACATCACATACCATGTGAATTATCAAATAAATCATTTAAAATTCTAAAATAAATGACATAAAAAGATTCTATGAATTTATCATATCAAATTCCCCCACACATGGAAAATTTCTTTTCCTAAAAAAGGAATCCACAATTTTATTAAAAATATAATCAAATTTTTTATATATGAAACATTCATTATGTCCAAAAAAATAAATCTATGTGAATATTGAAAAGGATAGACTCCATAATAATCCCTACATAAAAAGAATTCAGACCTCATAGATAAGCTATTTAAACATATTTTAATATTTTAATTACAATATCCTAACTATTCGTAGAATTATACACCCATTTGAAATATACCTAACAATAAATTTTCTATCATCAATCATCATACAATGAAATTGGGGTTATGCTCATACCTTGAGTAAATTCTCCAAACCATATTCTTTTATTGGTTCTAATAACTCTAAGGCAATGTGTATGTGTGAAAATGGGGAAAATCAAGCCCAAAAGAGGGTAGGCACTGACATATAATTCATTAATTTCATGAAAAGGGTGAAAAAAGGATCCTCCATGATAAAAACGTCCATACTCCCTACATATCATAAGGTATCCATGTATATTAAAATTAAGTGTAAGAGGCATATAACATTCCATTCCATTCATTTTTTTATTTTTTTTAAATCCATATCGGTGACAAATCTCACACCCATCCCCTAACAATATATGACCCATCAGGGGATTCATTGGATTGGAAATAGTGATTTTTGAACTTCATAAAACACAACCCATGTCAATTATTTATTTTTATTTTTTAAAGGAAGATAATATAAGCGAAATTCCACAATGTATACATAGATTGAATCCAAATTTTCTGGTGAGAAACACAATAGATATTTTCAACAGAAGCTTCATGTTTTTATTTCTGAAATACTCCCCCACACATGTTCAATTTAATTTCATGCATTCTACAAAGAGAATGGAATGAAGGGAAAATTGTATTGGAATAACAACATCATATAAAATCATTCATGGTAACTAAGGAATTAATGAAGGAAATATACATTGTATGTCTCCAGAAAATTTTTCTCAACAAAGAATCTCCCTATCATTTTAAAATTTATCACGTAGTGGTATAGCCTCAACACGATCTCAATGAATGCTACGATAAGTTTACATGACCCATTTATCACTCAAGAAATATTATTATAAATTAAATTAATGTTTATGTTTAGTATCCTATTGGGAATGTGATTAAAAGTATAAAGTGGTAATCACTAAGGATATAAAACCATGTTCTATGTCAGTTTACATTAATTTCAAAAATAATGAATTAGAATAAAAATTTAATCTCAATAACCATTCTAAGAGTCTATATAGAGAGAATACATGGATTCTAACAATTTACAGCATAAAAATTTTATTTTATTTAAATTTAAATAATGTTTTATAGGTTTAATGAATTGTTAAATTTGTAAAATTGCATCCTAGATTGATGAGAATAGGAAAAAATTCAATTGTATCAAAAGTGAATCATACAAACCCCACCCCACACACATACATAGAAAGATATTGTGTATGCACTATCCATGACATTATTGTGGGAGTGTTAAAACAAATAAATATCTGAAATGTTGAAATGGTAGTTGAAAAATTTAAAATTGAGGGAATTGAGAAATCCATGTTAGCCTTGGCATGCCATGAGGGAACATGGGATGTTGTGAAGCTAAATATGGGTCACATAAAAATGGGTTATAGAAAAAATCATGCAATAAATAAAACATCAGTACATTGGTTTGAAATATATATAAGTAGAATTTTTGGATGGTGTATAGAATCATAAGATACATGGACCAGTTTTATTTGAGAATAATTGATATTTACAAATTTTTTTAAAAAGTGACACAAAATTAGATGAAAAATACAACTACATAATGGATAAATCAAGAAAAGTGTATAATATTTTTATTTCCTGCCTTAATGTGCTAATAGGTATGTCTTCAGCGAGATGGATAGAACAAAATGTATCATGTAGTGGGGGTCATCAGCTCAGTTTATCCCCTGGTGTCTTCAACTCTTTATAGTAGTGTCTTCTAGCTCGTGGGGTTGCATGTCCAGATAGATTACTATAGGAGAATTATTATTGTCGATTAGATGAGGAAGGAATGGTATTTCTGATCACATATGATTCTATTTTTCATTAATATATAGTCTATGTTATTAAATTAGACATTCTATTTTGTACACATATTGAGTCACCCTTTATACCATAAAGGATTGTGGTACATGTCCATTAACAACCAAATACGATATAGAGGAGCTTAAATGGATATGAAAAATTGGAAGAGAAGTAAAAAATAATATCAAGTGAATGTGAGGGAAAAAATAGTTTCCCATTTAAATAAATGATCATTACAAAATGTGAGCATACACATATGAAAATATGAAAAAAAAATAACAATAATATAAATTTACATAACCAAAAAGTGAGAAAAAATGGAAATCTAAGGATAGTCATTAGAAAAAAGATCTCCTCTATCATCAACACTCCATATGGTGGTGATGGTAGTTGTTCAGAGATATCTGTGGCAGTGGCGGTTGTAGGATCAGGAAGATCAAAAATAGAGGATGGTGTCCTGGAGATAGAAATATGGGATGCGGTATGTTGCAAAGATGTGAGGATTCATTGTGAGGTGGTGAGTCTGGCATCTGGAATAACAAAGGTTACCTCAGTGGATGTAGTTATGGCTAGCTCCTTACCTCATGGTGTCTGATCAGCCACCTACAATTCTTGGGAAACTAAAATAGTGATATCTGATAGAATTTCATGTTGGACTTTGGGTGGCAGTGGACTTGTGGAAGAGGAGGGGCCTACATGTGCTGGTGGTGGCTGAGGGTCTGTACCAGAGGGGGTGGTAGAAGGGGTGAAATAAGGAAGATATATAAAGGTCAGATGAATATGGGTTGAGATCTTGCACAGTATCTCCATGATACGTAATTTCATAGCCCAGATATCTGGTTGGGTGGGATTGGTTAGTGGTGTAGTAGTTTATGTTCTTCTGGTATGGGATGGGATATGGATGGGTGGCACAAGTGGGATAGAAGTGTGTGAATTATGAGGTGGTTCTACTAATCTTGGTGGGTCTTCTTCAAGTGGTGGGTTAGGAATACATGGTTCCCTATAGAATATATCATCCAAATATAAACAAGCGATTCATATTTTCTATTATCATAAAATCAATGCTCTTAATGGATCCTAGAGAGGTGAGTGTAATAGGTGTATCAGAAACTCAAAGGTATCTAGAAAGTTGGGTAATAAATGATCCATACATCATGGTACCTCGAATCATATAGGCATGATCCTTGTAATAGTGGGTGGATTTTCCAGCCAACTTGATGGCTGGGATACCCAAGGATGCTAAACAAATAAGTATATCTATTTGTCTCACACTCCCATGAGACTTTTCCCTTGAAAACAATTTGTGGTTCAAGGCACGATAAAGTATCCACAGGGTTGTTCTACATAACTGGGTGGATCTGATAATACGTTGGTAATGTGGTACCTTAATATCTTATGGAATCATTTTCTAGAGACATCTTTAATTGGATCAGTGTTGCTCTAGTATATGTGTTAGAAAGACCATGAACACAGAATAATCATCTTCATAGATGCCCAAGCCTATACTGAACTCGTCATATGATAGATCATGTGGTCGGATTCCTAGAAGGAATTATAACATATCATTGGAAAACTCAAAAGTTGACAGGAACTCTTGGAATATTTTCATGTATGTCTCCCCTTGAAACTCAATGATGTATTAAAAATTAACTGTCTCATGGAGGTCAAGGATGGCATCACTAGTGTTCAGGTAGGCCTGAATAGTCACGTCTAAATGTGGTATTTTTGTCTAATGGGAGGGATATGGGTGTAGGGTGGTGCAGTTGAGCTAGAAGGAGGATGAGGTCTGGTGTAGTAGGAGAGGGGAAGTGTTGGTGGTGGGGTTGGTTGTGGCCATAATAGGAGGAGGGTGTCAAAGATAGGGAGAATTAGGGAGGTGGGTCAGATGGTATGCAGTAAGTGGAATGTCATGGGGAATGGGTTTGTAGGTTTTTAACATAGGGTTCATGGATTTTTATAAAAAAATTTCTAATGTCTTACATGATGTGAAACCAGGTTTCAAGCCATGTAAGTTTATTTTTTAAATTATTTTTTGCATAAAAGTTATATGTTGTGTAACTGGATTACACAACATGTGATTAAAAATTGTACGTAAACATTTGTTAAAACATAACCTCCATATCTGATGCTTTTTAAGGCTATCCTAATCTAATATAGGCTACGATGATCTACCTTGGGATACCTTCTAGTCATCTATTCCCCTAACATCAATATATTGACTCAATTAAAGCTCAAATGAACTTCTTGATCATGACACAACCTACAAGATATGGTTCTTGAAATATTTTCAGTGTTTGTATGTTATCCATGATTGGTGGTCTACCCTCCCACTGAATTTCAATGGACCTAGAAGGAAAAATATGAACAACTAATAAAGGGATGAAACATTGATATTTCTACTTATAAAGGATCAATTTTAATCTATATTTGAATTACATGAATTTATTTCCTAGGAAAATGATACACTTTTCAATTTGTTGATCATTACATTTCATACTTATTTCTTTTTAGATCTTTTCATTATCATAAGAATCCTTCCAAATTTTTTCCTATTCATCCAATTTTATAATATGAGCTTCTCTAGCACTTTCAGAGTCCAAATTTATCTTTCTAATATGGTAGTATGAGGGATTGTATAGTTCAACTAGAAGATGACATGATTTCTAATAAACTAATCTGAACAACATTGTACCTATGTTAATATAGTATGAAGTTCATTATTCCCACAGTGGATCATCTAATTTCAAACACTTGTCTCATCGACTTGTGTTTACACACTTCTCTAGGATTTTCTTACCTCCCGATTTGGCGATTCGACAATCCCAGTTGTTTGTCGGTGGTAGGGAGTTATTGTAATGTACCAGATCCTTATTTCACTAGAAATATAATAACAGCTAGGTTCGTAATATTTGTTCCTCGATCACAAATGATATCCCTTTGATATCTAAAACGTAACAATAGAATCTTCTTTAGGAATGTAATGACCACTTTCACTATTGCATGTGATGTGGTTTCATCTTCTACTCATTTTGAGACATAGTCAAAGCCAACAAGGATATGGAACATTACATGTGAAGAGGAAAATGTTACTAGGAAGTATATCCCCAACAAATCAAATGTTTCAACATCCATGATTGGGTTTTAATTCATTTCATTATGTTTACCAATATTCCAATTTCAATGGAACCAATTGTAGTATCGAATAAATTCTCATGCATCTTGGTGTAGTGTGGGATAGAAATTTCTACATTGTAGAATTTTTTCTATAGTCTACACTGATGCATTATTTCGTTAGTTGGGAGATGTATGACATGTTTCTATCACATTTGGTATTTTATTTTTGGTAATGCAATGTCACAACTAGATATCAACGAAATGCATGATCAAGAGTGGTTCATCCAAATAGTAATTTTTTCTTCAGTTAGAAATATTTTATTTTATATATATGAGTGGTCTTGTTGAAAAAATCATGTGGAAAGGTAATTTTAAATATTAGAAACCCAAGGCTTCAATTTATTATAGAAAATGGTTTCATTAGAAAAGATGACATCGATGTTAGTATCATTGTCATCCTTAATGATTAGGAGGGGGAGTCGGAAAAAATGATCAGTGATCACATATTTCATTCCATTAGGATATTTGATAATAATATAAAATTCTTGTCATAGGAGGATACACCTTATCTTCCTTTGTTTGGAATCCTTATTTTTCTTTAGATACCTTTGGGAAACCTGATTAGTGTGCACAATAATATTGGATATGACAAGATATGAGATGAATTTATCAAAGGAATACAAATCTTCCAAGGGTTATTTCTCTGTATTTTATTATTTGACATGGGATTCATTCTGTTTGTGGATAAAATTTTAATTACATTGTACCAATTATATTAGATAGATTGAATTCTATGACTTATCTGTAAAATTTTATATCTAAGGAATATTCCTACTTGAATAATACAATGAATTGTTTTAATTTTTACGACTACAAATATTTCTTCACAGTGTTTTAAGAATAACTCAAGACTACATAGGCAGACTTCCAAATATCATTCATAAAGTAGAAGTCATCCATGATGATTTTTAGGAATTAAACTTCTACATCAAGGAAAATATGGGTCATGAATCATTAAAAAATTTTCATAGAAATACACATTCCAAATGACATACTCCTGTAAGCGATGGTTTCTATTGGACATGAAATTGTGTTTTTTTAGTAATCCACTAGATCGACTGCAATATATTTGTTTACTAAATATTTTTCTATAAAATATTATAATTCATGTCCTACATATATCTCCAACATTTTATCCATTATGTGTGAATTATAATCATCTTTTGTTTTTTCTATATTAACGATTTTGTAATCCATACAATATCTTCATTCAATGATTGTGTGTGTTGAGAAAAATACATTTTCATCATTCTTCCCCATTACAAGTCCACCGATCTTGGGAAAAATTATAACGAGATCATGCATTCTCTATTAGAGACTAAAAAGAGCATTGCTGAAACAAGATGATTCATCTCATCCTCATTTAAAAGTTATTTGTTTGGTTGTGTGAGCTTCCTATGAGGTCCGTGTTTTGGTATTTCATCTTCCTCGAGTAGAATTTTTTTGGCTCATACCGTCAAGCTGATTACAATGTTGTCTGCCAATCCCTTGTAAATTGACTACATGTGTCTTTTTAGTACATCAGTTGATTTTTTTCTTGTTCCTAAATTTTTTTAGAGTTTATGATTTCTTGAAGAGATGATGAAGCTCCTATGTATGAATAAATTATGGTACTACATAGAGGATTCAACTCTAGTGGTGGTTGATAAAAAATTGAAGGGGTGAAAGGAGATAATTTATCTGATTTGAGATGTTCTTTGAATCTAAATTCCCCAAAATAGTATTCTTCTTCTATCTATTGTAGTGAAACCTCATTGTAACACCCTTAGATTTTGGTGAATTTTTAATTAGAATTAATTTTATCTGTTAATATTTTTCACATCATGCAACAAAAAAATCATTTAACTAAGTCAAACATTCATTTTATCGGAAATACCAACATGTTTTATGTTACATGCACTACAAACATTGTGTATGTTACAGGAAATCCCACTTTGGATAACGGTACACGTAGCAAAAAGGATAGCATGCATTACACACCAGATTGACCATCCTTAATGTCTTGATTAACACAAGAGACAATTTTTAACCTAACTGTAATATATTCTTAAAAATATTAACATAAATATTTACAAACTAGAAATTATGTTGATCAATATGAATATTATTGACTAAATTATTAAAATATGTGGTTTAAAAAATATAATATGAATTCGTTGGTTACTAGTTATTTATAAATGATTATGAAAACAAATTGAATATAAAGAAAAATATCATTATAGTGGAAAATCTATTTTAAACTAGATAATTAAATTAATTAAAATTGGTAAGTGATATTCCCATAATATGTTTGTTATATAATCAATAAAATGTTTTTACATTTATCCATAAGATAAGATCAAACAAAATTTTATTCTTAAAAAACAATTTTTTTATGAAGGCACTTTTTTCTACCATTTGAAAGAGAACCCATTTTAAGTAAATTTTTGAAATTTTATAGATTAAATTTGACAATAGAAAAATTAAATTTTCAATAAAAACATTTAATTTTTGTTTGGTTCAATTTTGGGAATATTTATATAAGGTTTCACCTTTTAGTGAATGGTTTAAAATAATGGATTTTATATCCAAACTTCTTTTCATCTATTTTATTTATAAGCTGAAATTATATTTTAAAAGTGTTTAATTTTTTATTTAGACAATATTTTTACAAATTAAAAAAAAATTAGTTCATTGTATCCAATTTCACATTGCAATTGGATATAAAAACATATCAATATTTTGATTGGTTATACATTAAAAACATACAGTGCCATCCAGATAGTGGGATTAATTTTAATTTAATTTCTACCACTTTTGTGATTAGAATTTGGAATAACGGATTCCATATTTGGAATTAGAATAATTTCTAATTTCTAATACGGTCAAATTTTTTGACAAATTATTTTATCAATAGTATATAAAATGAATTACATTTTTAAAGAGACATATTAGGCCAATAAAGTACTAATCCTTAAATATAAGACCTAAAATGAAATGAAAACATGTAAAACACCCATTCTATGTCCATATTTCATCCATAAAACATAAATTCATGAGTTTTTATAGTTTTTATGTCTTTTTTAAGATTTAACATGTGCACAACTAACATGATTCTATATATTCCTTGTGAGTATGTTTCCTTCCCTATGAAAGGCCTCCAAATATACACATTCCTAACACATATGAAACCATTTACATCTTTTCATGATTGTCCAATATAGATTCCCAAAAATTATCAATTCATCATTGAATCCTCCATTTGGGAAGAATGTCTCTCAAGAAATCATTTTTCTAAAAACCAAAAGGGGTTACCCGATTTAGAGGTAACTTCTTCTCTCATGCTCCTTTCATTTATTTTTATTTATTTACCCCCTCCAATATGTTTGTTCCATTTTTTGGAGGAATAACATTTTACTACAAAAAATATTATTATTGATCAAAATATTTAGAACTGTAACTACACACACCTCCATATAATGGATATTGAATGTGTAATTTCAATGTTTGGTGAACTACTACATCACGAAATGATGATTGTTTATTTTTCAATTACCACATATCATGGTGGCCATTAGGATGAAAAATTTATTTATATATTTTAGATATTTTATTTATTATTTATTTAATCTTATTTTTTCCTTTCACAACACACATCAATTTGTATTTTTTGTTAATATGATACTCTCATTTGAGGATGTGTGGACTACCACCCCCTCAAAGTAATGTGATTCTTTCCTATAGTAGATGAAATATATTGAGGATATGATTTATGCAATTATATTATATATATGAAATAGTAATTATACTTTAATATTGAAAAAAATATATATTGAATTTTAATTCAGTCTTTCAAGACAATAATAAATAAGAAAATAGTGTCCATGTGTAAGTGCAACTTACTGTCTCCTTGAATGTTGTATTCGATTTTGTTACTTAAATATTCAATAAAATATTATAATATACTTATACTGGTAATAAATTATATTTATATCATGATTTAATTTCTGGAATGATGATATCAATATAAGAATAAATGATATGAAAAATTAAGACACATGCAAAGAATAAATTTAATTCTACGTGAAGAGAAACTGTGACATTGGATCATTAACAAGTGTTTAATATATTGTCATAATCAACCCATATATGGTATTATATATAATAATATTATTATTTAAAAATTTTTAATTAAAATTATACATAATATGCAGGAAACGTTTATGATTATGAAGAGATTCAAGACACAAGGTAAGGGTGTTTCATCTCACATAAAATTTACATGGGATACATGTTATGTTCGCCACTATTTCCTTTTGTGTGGTGTTTACACCACACATGATTAACTTACATGTATATTATAATTATATTTATAGGTATTCACATATCCAATTTATGATCCTTCATTCATGGGGTTTTTTAAATTTCCCCGACCCTAGTAACCCATAATCGGTGCATTTTTACATAATATTGGCACGATACAAGGAATCATGTCCTTAAAGACCGATCAGTTTTGTAGACATGGAAGTAAAAAATAAAAACATAAGTCTTACATTGAATTATAATATTTAAAATAACAACAACATTGTATCCTTTGAACGCATTCACATCCCTTAGACTATCCTTACCGGTCAGCCATAATATACATTTCGCGTCATGGGAAAAATAAAACATTGAAATGGGTGAGCTCAGGTTCTCCGTAAGGATAAAAATATAGCATAAACATTAATAAATAAGAATAAACATTATGAAAATGTATGAGACTAAAAAAATCCTTTTATACTTAAACATAAAAATAATATGGCATTGATAAATCCAATAATGGCATTTACTTATTCACATGGATACTCTAAGAGTATAGTAATCACCTGAAATTTCAATAGCCAATTTTATAATGATGGAATGCATAATGTCGGTCATTATAACTCTCCAGTAAAGGTCTCATTCCAAGACTAAAAATAATATTTTGTCAAGGACTTCTTACAAGATATTTGTTTTTATCTGAGACCTATCGATGAATCGAGGAGCTATAGCAGACTCCACCCATCACTTACTATGTCCAATGCATTCCTTATAAAAATGGTTTAGAAATAACATAATCATTCGTGTTAAAACTATCATATGAAATGTTAATAATTTAACCATATTCCATGAATGGTATATAAACAAAAAATACACATTCAAACATAACACAAAACCTTTTATACAATATGGAAAATTGTATCATAATAAATCAAATTCAAACAAGTGTAAAATCAATCAAAGGATGTTGACATAGATAAAATAAAAACTATTTGAGAGATATATCTCATTCTGTTTTGCTATCATTTAATAGTCACATAATTATAATTGAAAACATTTATTTTTAAAATATTCTTACAATATTTTATGTGAAGCATCAAATATGTTACAATAGTTGAAAAAGCCACGCTCACTGTATAAGTTAAAAAAATTATTTCCTTAATTTTTTCGTAAATGTCATAAAGGACCTTGTTTGGAAAACGAAAAAAATATTCCTTTATAAACATTATATAAAAAGAGAAAAAGGTTATAAATTACATTAACCCATAGTCTATGAAATATATAAAATGATTTGAAATTCATTTTTAAGAGACACAGATGTGGATGATAAAGAGGTCCCAGTAAATACTCACACATAAACAATCTCAGATAATGAAGAGATTGTAGAATTTACCATTACCTTGTAATTTTATATGGTCATGGGTACATTAACCTTCTGTATAATAGTTATATCATTTTTATTAAATCATAAAATAACCACATACATAAATATGATATCATATATTACCTTTTAATATTCCTTTGATAACAATATATCAGCAGTATCATTGTTTAAGGTGTTAACTTATTCATTTTTCTTTATATGTTTTGTTTCATAAGTCATGTTTGTTAAGGATAGGATGTATTTTATTAGTATGTAGAATTTTTTTAAGTTATTAAAAATAATTTTAATCATAAAATGAAAATAATTCTTGAATGGTTACGATGGGGAATCAATTTCATTTCATTTGTGGAGGCGGTAATCATCACATACACACGAGTGACAATATAATTATATTAATGGTGAAATAATATATAATTGGATGTTATATCATATATAAAGAATCCTTAACATGTTATATTAATTAATTACATCAGTTATACTCATTATTATACCCATCTAAATAATAAAGTATTTGAATAACAAACTACACCACTAGGTGGAGACAGTAGGTCATACGTACACATTTATAGTGAATTGCTATTCATAGGACAGATAGAATAATGAATATATGTGTAACATATTTATATTATATTACATTATATATATGATACTGGAGTTATTATTTTGGAATGGAAACAACAAGGAATGTGGAAGTGGAAGATGAAAAAAACATTGAAAGATGTGGTGAAATTATTACCTCTTCCTCAAGTGTTACTTTTGAGTTGATAAAAAGGGAACCTTATGTTCGATTTGGGATCAATGTAACGACTCTAAGCCGATTTGAGGCTAGTTTTAAGATAATTTAAGTTGTTATTGGCCGATAAAAATGGCTTTGGAGGTGGGATTTTGAGAGAAGAGGATGTACCCTTTTATAAGAGGGGTGAGAGTCCCTTTAGGAAAAGCTTGAAATATTATTTTATTATACAATAAAATTAGATTTATAATGACTCCAAAATGATTTTCTTAATATACGGTTGGTATAGATTAATAAAATCCCAACCAAAAGGTTTTGGAAAGGTTTAGGTAACCATATTAATCTTATCTTTTAGATTTAACTCTTAGTTAAGTACTTTACCTTTTACCATGTATTATAGTATTATTATAATAAATGTTTAATAAACATACAATAAAATTACAAGATAACACAAACTATTTAATTAATTAAATATATAATATTATATAATCCTTTTTTCTATACCATATATTTTTAGGAATATTTTATTATTTATTAATATAATATTTTTTAAAACTCATTAATGTCAATTTTGACACTATTTAGTATTTTGTTTTTGTGAAAGTAATAACAACTTGATTACTTAAAAAAATACATTGAATCAGTACTAAAATGTTATATTCACATATGAAATTCTTGTATGGAATCAAAAAATTAATATTCTATTTAATTTACTATTTATAATATAATTTATTTGATTCTTTCATTAATAAGGAAAATATTGCATCATGATTTTGTCATATATAAATATATTTATTTTCTATGTAAATATTATAAATAAAATATATCGATGTTGGAAATAATATTATATTTCTAAGGACTATTTATATTTGAATATATAAATTATATATCATCATTTAGAAAAATTACTACAAGATACATTCTTTCGCTATTGTTGTCTTTACTTTAGATTGTTTAATATAAAATGTCATTATCACTCTCAATTGTCTCCATTGGGACCCAAAATCAACCCAAGGATGCCCATGATCAAACAAGAATCATAGAATAGTGTTTTGACACGTATTAGTTTAATTTAATATTATTATAATGTTATTTTTTAAACATATTTACAGGATTTACCTTTTAATCGTGGTAATCAAAATATTTACCGAAGTAATTATTCATAATTTTTAAAAATAAAAGTTACCTATTTACACAATTCTGACCTCATTGTTCTAATTATGAAATCCATTTTTCCATATTCAAAACACATATGTTTTAGAAATTAATATAAAATTAATTTCTGTTGTCAAAACCAAAAAGCAGGTTTTTAAAAAGTAAAAACTATCAAAAGATTGACATATGTTTCTGTGCTATTAAAATGTAAAATTATTTCCAATAACCTAAAGTATATTATTTGATTAAAATATAATCTAATTATACTTTAAAACAATTAAAATTTAAAATTTAACATTGTAATTTTTATCGATTAATAAATGTTTTTTTTAAATTAAAATTTAGTATTTTCACTATTCATCACAATATGAAAGATATCATATAAATACCAAACATTCACCCTACTCTAATTTTTATATTTTTAATCCAAAAATGTAGTCCCTTTTGAAAAATAGAATTTATACAATTTCAATAAGTGGTTATTACTATTCATAGTGGCTAGTTTGATTAGTCATGGTGTGTTAGAACTCGATGTTGCGTACAATGGAAACTATTGTATTATTCAAAGAGAAACATACCATGGATGTTTGGGGTGTTTCATTATTCCCTCTAATAAATAATTTCACCCTTGAAAATTTTAAAATATTATAGCATAAAATATTTGGGTGGTTCCTCACCATAAGTTCCTCGGGTTCCCATGTTGTCTCTTCTATCTTAATGTTTCTCCATAGAACATTCACCAGACAAGTTTTCCGGTTTCTCAGCACATGTACTTTTCTATCAGGAATATTGACATGCTCTTCACAATAAGATAGATCCGGTTCCAATTTTATTTCTCCATTGGTGAGTATATGTGTTGCGTCACACTTGTATTTTCTCAGCAGTGATACGTGGAACACATTCAAAGCATTGGAGATACTTGGCGGCATTTCCAAATGATAAGCTAAAACTATAATTCATTCTATAATTTCAATATGTCTAATGTACCTGTGACTTAATTTTACTTTGAAGAAAATTGTATTATGCCCTTCTATGAAGATACCTTTAGGAATAAATGATCTTCTACTTGAAATTCCAAATCATTCTTTCGGTTATCTATAAACCCATTTTGGCTACATTGAGATTCTTTGATGTGGGTTTGGATAACTTTCACCATTTCCATTGTTTCGTCAACATGTTCTAGGCCAACGAGTTTTCATTCACCAACATCAATCCAAAATGTTGGGGTGTTCCATCTCATTCTATATAAAGCTTCATATGGTTCCAATTGAATACTTGAATGGAAACTAGTTTTATAGGAAAATTCTAATAGAGGTAAATATTGATCCCACATACCTTGAAAGTCCTTTGAGAATGATTTAAACATGATTCTATGACTTGAATCGTCTGTTCTAATTGTTCATCAGTTTGAGGGTGGTAGGAAGTGCTCAAACGAAGTTCAGTATCCAAGGACTTCTAAATAATTTTCTAGAATATTGATGTAAAATATGGATCATGATCAGAAAAAATCGATAGGGGGACAACATGAACACTACTAAAAATTTGGGCTATAGCCACAGACCTATAGCCACGATTTTATAGGTCCGTGGCTATAGGTTTCATACGGCCACATATTTTTTTCCAATCCGTGGCTAAATCGTACGATTCTGTTTTTCCCCCAATCCATCGGGCTTCCTCCATGCCTCGTGTTTCCTCCTCCCCGAGCCCTCCTCCTCGCCGCGCCCTCCTCCTTCACGACGCCTCCACACCGCACCCTCCTCCTCCCCTACGCCTCCTCGCTGCGCCCTCCTCGCCGCGCCCTCCTCCCTGACACCTCCTCGCCGTGACCCTCCATCCCGACGCTACCCTCAACAACAGCACCTCTCCGACGATTCCCCATGGCGGACGACCTCCCCTCCCTTGTGCTCCCTCGCCAACCGCGGCCTCCCCTCCCAGCGCGCATGCCTCCGGCACCCCACCTCCCTGCGCACACGCCTCCGGCGCACCACCTTGTTGGCCAGTCCACCTCCGGTGACCGGACCCCTCTTGGTCGAGCCCTCTTAGCACCGCAAAGATTATGTAAAAGGTACATAGTATTAATGGATTTCTAGGGTACTATAAGTGATTTTTGGCACACATCGCAAGGATTGTAATTCATTTGACCTCCTATATGTGGAATAGGAAGAAGTTTTCCTAGACTAAACAGTACCAAAGATCCATCAAGGGATTGAAGTTCAGGCTAATGAGTGATCATATTTTTAGACTATCTAAGGAGATCATGGAGTACTTAGGTTATGGTTTTGACTTTAGAAATGTGATTGGTTGGATGTTGATGCAGATATATAATTTTATTACATATGGGTCAAGGAAATTAATACCCCATGAGTAGAAAAACATGAATTGTGATCTAGATCTAGTATTATTATTCCTAACATAGACGATTTGGAAGAATTGTCTTATGCGTGATCAAATTTATATTTAATTAGACCATCAGAGTCCCGGGGATGTATTCACATATAGGGACATGAACATGAGGAACTGTTTCATGTTGTAATTATTATATATCAATGAATTTGAGATATTATATACTCATTGAATTTAAAAAATTGTATTAGATTCCATTAGAAGGAAGTCCCCTGCTCATTTTACTTAGGAGGCATTTGAGCGATTTTCTACAATGACATGAACACTTGTTGGGATTGTGGGTGAATATTTTATTCAGATGAGGGTGATGAATCCTTTAATTATCCATCATGTGAGATATTTCATTTTAGGTTACACTTACTATGATTTATTGTGTGACTACATATCCTTCACAGATTCACCCAAAAGATTTTTTGAAAAAGGGCATCTTAATTTTAAAGGGATGGACTGTGGTCCTAGTAATGATGATAGAGTATGTGATTATAGAGTTTCACACAACCCATTTTCTATACATCCTTAGGTGTGGAATATGTACATAATACTTCATTGGAAATTTTTGTGGGCTATTAGGACATAGAACAAGGCTGATTTCATCTCATGATGTTTCACATGTCAGTAGGTGAAGACTATGATCCAGGTTCGAGTTGATTTTTAACAACCCCTAGTGATCCTAGAGTGGAAATGGAATTGAATTTCCCTTTAAATTAGTACATGGTGTTAATGTACATCAAGAGACCATGACCCCATCTATTTTATAATTTACCAAATTCTGGAGATCATGAAATTCCTTTATATCCTAGAGTAATGTCTAGAGGAGGGTTTGGGAAAGTCCTAAAATAGTAGATTGTTTTCCATTATGGGTTTCCCTCATATATTCTATCAAACCCTGATATATGGTTCACATTATGGCATTTGAGGGGCCTTTATGTGATAACTATGAGCTAGATAAATATGAGTACAACCTTCTAACCCCAGACAAATGGGAACACCGAGCTCACTGTAGAGGTACTTGATTATATGCTAAGGGCTTGTGTAGTAGACTTCATCTATAGCTATGAAAATTTCATTCCCCTGATAGATTTTTTTTTAAATAATATCTTCCATTCTACTATCACTATTTATCATCTTGAGGCCATCTATGAAAGTACCTTCAGCCCACCATTGTTCCCCAAATAGACCGTAAACAAATCTCTTTTTGGGCCTTATATTGTCTAGGAAATGATAGAGAAGTACAAGTTCATCCATGAGTTCATGAAGACATCCCAGAATAAGTTGAAATATAATATATATCTATAGAAAAGGACAATGGATTTTGAGTAGAGAGACCAAACATTCCTTTATGTCTCCTCGCAATGTGGATTGGGGAGATTTTTCCAGGCTTCATGATATCTCTACCTCCACGATTCATATCCCTCTCCGTGGCTAAATCATAACCCGTTTTTTCTCCCAATTATCATCGGGCGCCTCCTCTACTCTCTCGTCGTGCCCTCCTCCTCCCCGACGCCTCCTCTCCATGCCCTCCTCCTTCCCGACGACTCCTCGCCGCGCCCTCCTTCTCCCAGATGCCTCCTCGCCGCACCCTCCTCGCCGCGCCCTCCTCGCCGCGCCCTCCTCCCCGACGGCTCCTTGCCGCGACCCTCCTTCCCGATGCAACCCTCCCCCCCCCCCCCGACGCCTCCTCGTAGCGACCCTCCTCCTCGACTTAGTTCTTCTGGCGGCTCCTCGCCGTGACCCTCCTCCTCACCGCGACCCTCCTCCCAGAAGCCTCCTCCCCGACGCCTCCTCCCCGACTCCTCTCTTCCGATGCCGAGGAAAGTTTTTATGTATGTAAGCATATGAATTATATAATATTCTTCCTAGTTCACGGAGTTGCAGAAATTTTCTCTAACCTTGGGAGGTGATGAGAATTCTATGTATCATCAGTTTTAGTATGGGTTGATGTTAGACATACTTTCAAAGGTTTATAACATTTTCTTCCTAATTATGAAGGATATAAAATGTATCTTTTTATTTAAATTGAACATGAGGTGAATAATTAGAAGATAACATGATCATAATGATCTAGTAGAAGTAAGAATAGGAAAGGAAATTATTCTACAAGTTGTGGATGATGATCAATTGGTTAGGGAAAGACTTTATCATTCCCTTATTCTAGAGTCAAAGGATTCATTTTTTATATGTGGAATAAATATACACACTCAGATGGTTTTCCATTTTGACCCTAGGAAGTATCACTCATATAGATATGGGCCATCTTCTAATGATTTTTCATTATGGTTGGAGTGGCGGTAATAATTTTACTTTTACAAAGGAATTGTAATCACAGTTAGTGATTTCTTGTATAGTGGGATATAAAAATTATCTAGGTGGTCAGTATGTGGTCGATTTAATGGAACTAAAGGGATGGTTTAATAGTTTTATATAGATCTAGGGAACCATATGTAATTTATGTAGGGTCATTGTTTTAGTTTTATAAGGATTTTTATTTTTTCAAGCATTGATGGATTCATATCATTATTTTATGTCCGTTAATATCATATATAATATATATTTTTCTATTGTGTTCCATTAATTAGTTTTATCATTTATAACGATTTAGGGATGGGGGAGGAGGTTATCATATGGGATCTTTCTTATAATGTTGAAATTTGCAGGATGCAGTGCAATGCAGTGATTCACAACAGGTGTTTTCTCATATATTCGTTGAATTATTTGTAGTTCTCTCCAGGAATTTGAATTTCCAGTTTCACTTGAGTTTGTTAAACATTTTTACACTACGTCTCAACAGGATGCAGTGCAATGCAGTGATTTTCAACTAGTGTAGGAGGGCAGTGGGGGGTGTCCAGGGTCTATCCAGGGGGCTTTTATTTTCCTCTTTCTTAAGTTGGTTTTGGTGGATTCCCAAATACTTTGGGGTAGTGAACCAGTTGTGGGAATTCCTATCAAATTCAATGGGGAGACAAAGCGTTCTTGCAGGGCGGAGAGGGCAGGGTGGAGGGGGGCATGGGTCTAGGGGCTGGGGGCTGGGGGCTGGAAACATGCATGTCCTTTCTACAATAAAGCTTAGATTTCCCCCAAATAATGGCTTGTCTTGAGAGAGATTCATAATTCTTGAAAATCCCCTTGATGAAAGAAAGTGATCGGTCATCATTTTGACAAAAAATGATAATTTCATCAACATAAAACAAGTGGGTGGGTGATCTTATCTTTCTAGTGGCCTTAACTGGTGATGAAGCCCCATAATCTGTAGATTTTAGGAGGCATTTCATATATTAATCCCTGATAATTCAAAATAAAAATGTTGAGGGAGGATCCCCCTATCATAGCCATTAGGTATGACCGAAGTATCTTTTGTGAGACCCATTAATAATGAAATAGAGTCTTGATTTGTAGATAAGTTCATGAAAAAGCTTAATAAATATTGTTGAGAAACCAAAACTGTCAAGTACTTAAAAAGTGAAATCCTATCTAAGAGTGTCAAAATCTTTAGAGATGTCAATATTTAAATCAATATTTCTAGGTTTGGATCTCCTCTATAATATATTCACACATTCAGAGTAAATATATAAATAATCTATCACTTCCATGTATAAGCATCGACTAATACTTCTTCCGTATTCAATTATCTAAGAGTTAAATTAGTTTTTCATGTTATTTTAAAACCATACATTGGAAATCGTAGCCATATAGCTTCTCATATATTACAACCAATAACTAGTTGAAAACTCATGTAACATGAGTGGCCTTTTTGGGAGATCATATTTCTTCTCTTCCTTGTCTAATTCTTATGCAAAGTTTGAGGATTCTGTTGTTGCGGATGCATACATTGATCTCTTGACAATTTCATTATCCAATTCCTTGCTTGGTATGGATGCCAATGATCCTCCTAAAACATTGGCAACCCAGAAATTTATTGTTTCCATATTTTCCAATGTAAGAACTATCTTTCATAAAAAAACATGATATATGTGCTTTTACATAGAGAAGGAATCTTCTGTTTCAATTGATAATTGTTACAGATAGCTTCCCAGAAGATGATAATGATGGTTTATCATTCATGCCAATGATCCAAAATTCTTAATGGCTGGATGAGTTCTCGTGTCATCTTTTTTCTTTACTTCTACACTTGGAACCATATAGTTTTATGTAAGTGTTTATGCCTTTTTTTATATCCCTTTCTTCAATCATTAATGTATTATTCTAATATTTAGTTATGAATTGTCTAGTTATTAAGTAGTTTATGGTATTGCAGAAGTTAAGGGCTACACTCTTCATCAGTTTTAGGAATGATCCTGATTGAGGATAGTCCCTATTATTTTTTCATGCTGAAAATCCTGCTTGGGAAGCTCTCTCAAAGCCTCTATAGTCAGGTATGTCCTGTAATTGAAGGTTGTTCAATCTAGTAGCTTCAAGAAACCATTTTTCTTCATTTTTAAAGATGATTTAATCTTTGTAAAATTTGAATAATTACCTAAATCGTGTAAATTGTGTCCTTTTTTTCTGTCTACAGTTGACACACTGATAACATATATATAAGAAGTTGTTATATCTCATTTCTTTTCCCACTATTTTCCTATAGGTGGTTTCTTATAATAAGACTGGTTGTATCCACCACCATCAAAGACAATGAGTTTACGATTTGGGTAAGGTTTATTCCATTTTTATTCTTTCAGCCACCTATGTTCAATATATGAGTTGTAATTCAATTTGACATTACCCTTTATCTCCTTATAGGGTGCTTCTTCTGGTGCAAGATCTGAAAAAACTGACTCAGGTACTATATCAATGTCATCATTGTACCTAACGGTATGTAATAACTTATTCCATCATGCTTTTTTTTTATTTACTCTGAATTCTTTATTCAAATTACAAAATTGTAAATGTGCTTTTCAAAATATTATCTTAATGAAAAATGTAATTTTATCTTATGCAATTTAATTTCTCCATGCATCCAAATATAACATATCATTCTTTATACATTGAACATCAACTATTCTCTATACTTTCAACGGAGTTATATGATTATTAGCTACATTATTTATTTATTACTCAGCTCGATTGTATTATTATCACATGATCATCAGTAGTTGCATTTTTTGTGGTGCTCCAACCCTTGTGTATGCAGATTCATATCATAGTCTTTCAACTTTTCTACTATCGGGTATGTTATACCTGAATCGTCTGAACATAGGGTGTCTACTTATCGTACAATTTTATTGGACCATCTGATGATCCACCATTTCATATTGTATTCTCACATCGCATATTCTTTACTCTGATTGCAGTGTACTCCATCCGATGATCAATCCGATATTCTCACTCTGCCCATTCGTGTCATTGCACGACCCCTTAATTTGTTTGTTTTACATTAAAATTATCATACTGTGTCTGGTTATCTTGAACCATTTCATCTATGATTATAACCTTCTGATAGTTACTGCATGCGGATGTATTGCTAGATCGCCTCTATCCGAGCAATAGAGTCATGGTTTATCCGAGCATCTCGGTTGGTGTATTTATGTCTGAACATCCCCCCTGCCCACAACACCCACCCTGCCACCTTCTAATTAGCCCACACCATCCCCCCAACACCTGCAACCAGCCCCTTTCAACCAGCATTATAGCCTCCTTTTTCTCCCTTCGCTCCTGGTCTGAAGATGTTGCCCTGCAGATGTCGATGGATTGGGCCAACACGATGCGGTCACGCTGCAGTCACTCCACGGTCACGCTGTGGTCATGCCACGGTCACGCCGCGGTCACGCCGCGGTCATGCTGCGGTCACGCCGCAGTCACGCCGCGGTCACGCCATGATTTTTCCCTGCTCCAGCCACATCCAGCCCACACAAGCCCCCTTCCACCTTCATTTCATCCCGCTCCCACCAGCATTCCAGCCCGCAACATCCCCCCCCCACCCCCACCACATTCGAATCATCCCACACCATCCCCCCAACACCTGCAACCATCCCCCTTCCACCCGCATTCCAGCCTCCTCCCGCTCCCTTCGCTCCTGGCCGGAAGATGCTACCCCGCGGATGTCACTGGATCGGGCCAACACGCAGTAGTCACGCTGCGGTCACGCCATGGTCACGCCGCGGTCACGCCGCAGTCACGCCGCGGTCACGCCGCCGTCACGCCGCGGTCACGTCGTGGTCACGCCGCGGTCACGCCGTAGTCACTCCTTGATTTCTCCATGCTCCAGCCACATCCAGCCCACACCAGCCCCCCTCCACCTTCATTTCAGCCCGTTGCCATCGTCATTCCAGCCCGCAACAGCCCCCCTGCCACCTTCAAATCTGCCCGAACCATCCCCCCAACACCTGCAACCATCCCCCTTCCATCTGCATTCCAGCCTCCTCCCGCTCCCTTCGCTTCTGGCCGGAAGATGCTGCCCCGCGGATGTCACTGGATCGGGCCAACACACTGCGGTCACACCGTGGTCATGTCGCGGTCATGCCGCAGTCCCGCCGCAGTCACGCCGTAGTCATGCCGTGATTTGGCCCTGCTCCAGCCACATCTAGCCCACACCAGCCCCCTTCCACCTTAATTTCAGCCCGCTGCCATCGGCATTCCAGCCCACAACAGCCCCCCTGCCACCTTTGAATCTGCCCGCACCATCCCCCCAACACCTGCAACCAGCCCCCTTCCACCAGCATTCCAGCCTCCTCCCGCTTCCTTCGCTCCTAGCCAGAAGATGATTCCCCGCAGATGACAATGGATCGGGTTAACACGTTGTGGTCACGCCGCGGTCACACTGCGGTCACGTCGCGATCATGCCGTGGTATTAATATTTTTCCCTTTCAGAGCATCATTCAACGAAGTATTAATAGAGGATGGCTTGCAGAATTTCTGTATAATTCAACACTTATTAGTGGCATGGCCTATCATCCTGCAATGCTTATTGTACTTTGGTATGTTTTCTAATACAAAACTTACCTCTATAAGATGATCATTTATATCAATAGAAACACATTCTAGGAGGTGTAGAGGGCTAGGGGGAGGGGTGTCCAGCAGGGGGTGTCCAGTAGGGGGGGACGGGTGTCCAGGGGGTGCAGGGGGTGTCCAGTGCAGCTGTCCAGTTGGGGCATGGGGGTTGTCCAGTGGGGTGTAGGGGGAAGGGTGCAGGGGGTAGGGGTTTCCAGCAGGGGGAGGGGTGTCCAGCAGGGGGAGGGGCTCTCCAAGCAGGGGGGAGGGGTGTCCGACAGGGGGGGAGGGCTGTCCAGGGGGTGCATGGGGTGTCCAGTGGGGCTGTCCAGTGGGGTTGTCCAGTTGGGGAATGGGGGCTATCCAGTGGGGTGCAGGGGGGAGCATGGGGGACTAAGGGGGGCATGGGGGTGCAGGGGGGTGTTCAAGCAGGCTGTCCAGGGGGTTGCAAGGGGGTGTAAGAGGGCTGTCCAGGAACCTATGCCCATGCAGGTTATAAATGTCTCTATAGAGAAAATGAAGTACTATCCAGATCTGGAAAATATCATAAAACATCCCACAGATACTTCATATGCACCAGGTATACCTATTTCACCACCTATAGATAGTGAGCACGGTGCTATAAAATCTGGTTACTCTATTTCAAATCATAATTCCAATGTTTTGTTCAATGCAGTACTACATGAAATATGATGATTTATGTTGATGACATGATTACAATTTTTAAGAACATGAGCCTCATAATTATTGTAAAATCACAAAATAATTGTATGTTTGAAGTGAAAGACTTAGGCATAGCTAATAAAACCGTAGGCATTGAAATTGTTATAGGTAGACCAAATAAATTTTCTTACTTATCTCAAAATGGTTAAATATTAAATATTAAAAATAGACACATGTTTGAATCTCTCAAAATTTCCAATGTACTCCTAGTAAAACACTTTAAATTTTCTTCTACCCAAAAACCCATTGCTGAGGATGATATTCAATTTAGGTGTAAAATCCATTATGATAATATTTTTGGTACCATTATGTACTCTGATTTCCATGGGACCTGATATTGCCTATGAAATCTACAGTCATAGTAGATTTATGACCACACCTGGTGCAGGTGGGCTGCGGGGGGGGGGGGAGGTGGGCTGTGGGGTGGCAGGGGGGCTGGGGGTAGCATGTGGCTTGGGGGTGGCTGGTGCAGGGGGATGGGGTTGGGGGCTGGTGCAGGTGGGCTGCGAGGGGTGTGGGGCTGGTGCAGGTGGGCTGGGGTAGCAGGGGGCTGCGGGGGGGTGGGGGGGGGGGTGGTGTAGGTGGGGGCTGGGGTTGGGGGCTGGTGTAGGTGGGCTGTGGGGGGGGATGGTGCTGGGGGGATGGGGGTGGCAGGGGGTTGGGGGGGCTGGTGCAGCTAGGGGTTGGGGTTGGCGGCTGGTGCAGGTGGGCTGTGGGGGCGGGGGTGGAGGTGGGCTGGGGGTGGCAGGGGGCTGGGGTAGCAGGGGGTGGGGAGGGGGGCTGGGGTAGAAGCGGGCCGCGGGGGGGGGGGGGGGGGGCTGGTGCAAGAGTGACGAGGGGGAGCTAATACTAAATTTCTTTATATTGTACAGTATGCACTAAGAGAATCTATACCATGTCCAGCTACTATAAAGGTATGGTGTTTATTTTTTATCTCTATGTTGTTAGAGATAATTGGTATTGAAGTTACTCATTCTTTTATTTCATCAATTTTAGTTGAAATGCAGTTCTTAAATCCAAATACTATATAATTCTTGTTGGATCCATACATGCCTTTAGTAAAGAGTTCCATGTAATGTTTTAAATTTCATGTGTGTTATGTGATGGTTTCCAACTTTTAAGTGGTGTGGGATCTCTTAGTGCATGATCTGGAGGTATTTGACATTATTATTTGAATAGATAGAATGATCGATGTTATGTACTAGATTGAATTTTCTAATTTTTGAGTTCAGTTTAAATCTTTTTTTGGGGTCTCTCTTGTCTTTTAGGGTAAGTGGGATTCTAGATTTCGGATATTAGGGGGGGTCCAGACAGAGGAGGGGGTGTCCAGATAGGGGGGAGGTGTGTCCAGACAGGGGGGATGTTGCTAGACCAGGCCAACACGTTGTGGTCACACTGCGGTCATGCCACGGTCACACCGCGGTCACGCCATGGTCACGCCGCTGTCACGCCGCGGTCAAGCCGTGATTTGGCCCTGCTCTAGGACGACACCCTGTGGCAGTTACTCCTCCTTAGAGAAACATTGAATTGTTAGCTCTATAATTTTTCGTATTTCCTCATTCCTAAACTATATCTCCTCTCAGCGCTGCCTCTTATCCATAATTCCACAAAACGTGCATAGCAGGTGGTACAAAGGATCAATTCAACTGAAAACATTGGTTTGGAATTGTCTGGAATATTTTATTGTACATGTATCACATAATATTTTTTCGGTAATTCTTCATTTTCCTCATCCTATTCACATGTTTTCCGAACCAGATGATCCTCATCCTCTGCCCATGTCGTCTAAACTGGATCAACCTGTTGTGATAGAAATTCAATGTCTTCTTTTGTCTGTTTTAGATGAAATTCCTTCCATAATTCCTTAATCTCATGTAGCACTCATTGGAGGAGGATGATCACTACCA
The DNA here is from genome assembly GCA_963277665.1 of Viscum album. Lineage (NCBI taxonomy): Eukaryota > Viridiplantae > Streptophyta > Magnoliopsida > Santalales > Viscaceae > Viscum > Viscum album. Next base: position 1,590,271,467 of record OY728160.1, on the reverse strand, counting down.
AGTTGAGTTTTTAAGGCAGCAAACAATCTTTTTTATGCAATTCCAAAGACTCTGTTCTATTCTGAGGGCCTATTTCATGCTGGAGTTCCCACATTTCCCCCACAAGCTGGCAAAGGGAGGTCTGTTTGGGCCTATGCAAACAAGGCTTGTTTGTTATGGACAAAGAAGCAACTGGAGACCTGGTTTTCATGAAGAGTTTCCATGAAGGGTCTGTACTGTGGAGGAGACTAGCTCTGGTCTGTATTTGGTAGTTGCTTCCATGATGGTTCCCACAACCGTTTGACTGAATTTCACACCAAACCAAGCCCTGCTAGTGAATCTTTTTCGATGCACTATAAAAATCCCATGTCCAACCCACCAAAATCAAACCAACTATTCTAGGGCCATTACCACTCTCACTAAAAAATCCAAACTCAAGCCCTACTACAATTCCAATCTCCCACTTAAATTTAGCCCCTATGAACTCCTTTCCAGCCCCCACCATTTTTCAATCCACGTAGTCAACCCATCCACAACTTGACCACCAATCAGGCCTACCCACCTCTCAACTTCTAAGCCACTATCCCCACATTTTCCACCAGGCATACCACTTTAAAACCATTCCAAACCTCACCCAATTCTAACCAATTAAACTAGACCCCTTAACATTTGAAGCCCTCATCTAAATTCCTGTTCCACGTCACTTAAGGGGGGCGGGCTGTCCAGTAGGGGGCGGGGCTATCCAGCAGGGGGGAGGGCTGTCCAGCAGGGGGAGGGATGTCCAGTAGGGGGGAGGGGTGTCCATCAGGGGGGAGGGGTGTCCAGCATGGACTTAACTTGTTTTTTGGCACCCAAAAATACTGAATGATATTGTCTCATGCATAGTAACCGCTCTTAAAATTTATCAAAGGACCTTACATGCTGACTTGGATCTATTTAACAGAGTAATGGTTGAAATAAACCTTGACTCAAAACTTCCAAGCTCAATTAACATTAATTCCAATGAATACAAAACTGACGATATAGTGGAATATGAGCGAAAACCCCCATTTTGGGATCACTATAAAATCATAGGGCATACTATCTTCAACTATAAGGTGATTAGGAAGCAGGTAATACAACCATCTGAGAATGAATGTAAGGAAATGAGGAGACCTAAAAAAGACAAAGCCCCCATGATAGACATGCCTAAAATATCCAAAAAGAAATACGAAGTTTGGGTCAAAAAAACTCACACTTTGACTCACATAAGAGATAGTTCAGGAACCAAATGGGTGGATGAAGTGGAGGATGAAGAAAACTCTATTAATGATCAAAACCTCTCAATTGAAATAAAAAACCTTTTACTAGACACTATTAGAGTATCAACCGATCAGGAAAAGATTTATAGCTATCAACATGACCTAGAAAAGCATAATCTCTAGCACCCAATCTTGGATGGAGGGAATTTTTCTACTAATGAACTGAAGAAACTAACTTGTACACCTAGTAATTCAATCCACAATAATGATGTTTGCACTAAAGAAAATGATGTGGCTGACACTCTATACTTAAGCGCCAAGCAGACCCAAATTACTTCCACACCTAAATTAGGTATGCAAAAGGAAAATCATGAAACCCCCTAGTCTTCTAGCTCCATGGTGAAACCTGCCTCCCTAGACCTAGAAGCTCGAGCAGGCATGAAAAATATTCCAGCACCTGTTTTACATGAAAATTCAGTTTCGGTTCTCGTACCCTAACATATGTAGGTTTTTAATGTTCCCCTGGAGCAGAAGTAGAATCTCTCTCGGAACTCTATCGAACAACAATCTACTCTAGATCCTGTTATTCCAAGTACTTCTCCTCCCCTTTCTTATGCTACTAATAACTATTACATTCTGTGAAAAAAACTATGTTATGATCAAAATAAATCTTCCTCTGATTTTTTCTCTAAGAATTCTGCTTCTCTAAAATGATGCAACCTGACCACTACTATCCCATCCCATATTGCTAAAAAAACAATGCCACTTTTATGAATAGTAGCCTGGTTTTAACTACAGGTGACTCCACAATGGGAAAGTAGCATGAGACCAAATAACATGTCCTTAATCCTGTTTCTGGGGGGGGTCTGTCCTAGGGTGTCCAATGTCTGGGGGGGGTCACAGGACTGGCAGGGGTGTCCAGGGTCTGGGGGGGTCTGTTCTGGGGTGGGGTCTGTCCTGGGGTGTCCAGGGTCAGGGGGAAGGGGGGCAGGGGGAAGGTGTGTCCAGTAGGGGGAGGGGTTTCCAGCAGGGGGAGGGGCTGTCCAGGCAGAGGGAGGGGTGTCCAGCATGGGGGAGGGGTGTCCAGGGGGTGGTCCAGGGGTGTCCAGGGTCTGGGGGGGGGGTCTGTCCTGGGGTGGGGTCTGTCCTGTGGTGTCCAGGGGCAGGGGGCAGGGGTGTCCAGCAGGGGGAGGGGTGTCCAGCAGGGGGAGGGGCTGTCCATGCAGGGGGAGGGGTGTCCAGCTTGGGGGAGGGGTGTCAAGGGGGGTGGTCCAGGGGTGTCCAGGGTCTGGGGGGGGGGGGGTCTGTCCTGTGGTGGGATCTGTCTTGGGGTGTCCAGGGTCAGGGGGCAGGGGGGCAGGGGGAAGGGGTGTCCAGCAGGGGGAGGGGTGTCCAGCAGGGGGAAGGGTGTCCAGCATGGGGGAGGGGTGTCCAGGGGGTGGTCCAGGGGTGTCCAGGGTTTTGGGGGGGGGGGTCTGTCCTTGGGTGGGGTCTGTCTTAGGGTGTCCAGGGGCAGGGGGCAGGGGGGCAGGGGTGTCCAGCAGGGGGAGGGGTGTCCAGCAGGGGGAGCGGCTGTCCAGGCAGGGGGAGGGGTGTCCAGCATGGGGGAGGGGTGTCCCGGGGTGTGGCCCAGGGGTGTCCAGGGTCTGGGTGGGGGGTCTGTCCTGGGGTGGGGTCTATCCTGGGTTGTCCAGGGTCAGGGGGAAGGGGCAGGGTTTTCCAGCAGGGGGAGGGGTGTCCAGTAGGGGGAGGGGCTGTCCAGGAAGGGGGAGGGGTGTCTAGCATGGGGGAGGGGTGTCCAGGGGGTGGTACAGGGGTGTCCAGGGTCTGGGGGGGGGGGTCTGTCCTGGGGTGTCCAGGTTCAGGGGGCAGGGGTCAGAGGTAAGGGGTGTCCAGCAGGGGGAGGGGTTTCCAGTAGAGGGAGGGGCTGTCCAGGCAGGGGGAGGGGTGTCCATCATGGGGGAGGGGTGTCCAGGGGGGTGGTCCAGGGGTGTCCAGGTGTGGTGGTCCAGGGGGAGGGTTGTCTAGCAGTGGTGTCTATTGCTGGTATTATTTTTTGGACTTCAAAAAATTATGCATGGACTTGGTGAGGGTGGATAGTGGGGGTATAGTGGGGGGAGGGGGACCTGGGTGAAAGGGGTAGTGAGGGGGATGGGTGTAGGGGGTGGGGGTGGATATAGGGCTGGGTGCAGGGGGGCTGGGGGTGGGGCTGGGGGCCTGGGTGTAGGGGGGCAGTGGGGGTGCGGGTGGTGGTGGATAGTGGGGGTGTAGTGGGGGGGAGGGGGACCTGGGTGCAAGGTGTAGTGAGGGGGCTAGGTGTAGGGGGTGGGGGCTTGATATAGTGTTGGGTGCAGGGGGGATGGGGGGGGGGATGGGGGCCTGGGTGCAGGGGGCAGTGGGGGTGTAGTGGGGGGAGGGGGACCTGGGTGCAAGGGGTAGTGAGGGGGGCTGGGTGTAGGGGGGTGGGGGCTGGATATAGGGCTGGGTGCAGGGGGGCTGGGGGCCTGGGTGCAGGGGGCAGTGGGGGTGCAGTGGGGGGGAGGGGGACCTAGGTGCAAGGGGTAGTGAGGGGGCTGGATGCAAGGGGTAGTGAGGGGGCTGGGTGTAGGGGGGTGGGGGCTAGATATAGGGCTGGGTGCAGGGGGGGTCTGCAGGAGGTGTCTAGGGGGGTGTCTGGGGGGTGTCTAGGGTGTGTCTAGAAGGTGTCCAAGGGGTGTCCAGGGGGTGTCCAGGGTGTGTCTAGGGGGGTGTCCATGGGGTGTCCAGGGTATGTCCAGGGGGGTGTCCAGGGGGTATTTTTTTATGTATTTGGACACCCTATAGCCATGGTTTTAAACCGTGGCTATTGGTTCATTGCCACGGTTTTTAACCATGGATATAGACATAATGCCACAGTTCTAAACCGTGGCAATATATTCTGTCTGGCCTTTAGTATAGCCACGGTTTCAACTGTGGCTATAGATTTAAAGCCACGGTTTGGAACTGCGGCTATAGGTCTAGGCTTATAGCCCCGCCAAACCTAGCCATCGTTCCTCGAACCGTGGCTATTACCTATAGCCTGGGTTTGAGGGCCTATAGCCACGATTTAGAACCGTGGCTATAGCTTGAATTTCCAGTAGTGGAAGTCTTATAACTTCATTAATATATAGTCTTACTAAATATTCCTGTGGTAAATCATCTCTTAGAGAAATAAAATGTTTTTAATTGGTAAGACGATCAACAATGACCTGAATTGCATCATTTCTACTACGAGTCTATGGTAGACCCATGACAATGTCCATCGTAATATCATCCCATTTCCACTATGGTATGGAAAGAGGTTTCATGACTCCTCTAGGATGTTTTCATCCAGACTTAACCTATTGAAAACCCATAAATCATGACACATAATCATAAATCTCTCTTCCGTGTGGTCGCAGCAAAAATGTTCCTTCATATTATGATAAGACTTAATTCAACCAGGGTGTATAGAGAAATTGGAGCAATGAGAATCATCCAAAAATTCCCCTTTTAGATCAGGTATATCATGAACACAAATATTATTCCCAAATTTCAAAATTCCATCTTCATATATGAAGTCAATAAATATCCCATCATTCACAGCATTAATTTTTTTTATACTCTTCATCATCAGTCTGAGAAATTTTTATCCTTTCTAGTAAAGATAGTTTGGAATCCATTTGAGAAATTATTTATGTTTCACCTTCCATGATTATTCCCATACCCATTTTCAGTATATCCATGAACATAAGATCCCTTTCAATACTCATCTTGTTCAAAACTCTATGATATTTTCTTCTCAAAGCATTTACCACATTATTTTCCTTCCCTAAGTGGTATTGTATAGTGAAATCCTAATTTCAGAGTAGTTCAATCCATCCACTTTCCCTCACGTTGATTTATTTTTCATAGAAAATATACATTGAGCTCTTGTGATCGATATATGTCTCACATTATTCACTGTAGAGATAGTGTCTCCATTTCATCAAAGCAAATACTAATGTTGCTAACTCAAGTTCATTAGTAGGATATTTTTGTTCATTAATTTTTTGTTATCATGATGCATATGAAATAAGTCTATCATTCTGCATAAGGACACAACCAAGTCCTTTATTTGAAGCATTAGTATAAATAAAAATACCATCATTCCTCAAAGGAATAGTCAATATAGGATCATTGAATAATATTCTATTCAGTTATTCAATATATTCTTCACACTCTTTTGTCCAAAAATAGTTTTCCTTTTTACGTATGAGCTTGGTAAATGGGTTTTCCAATCAGGAAAAATTATGGATGATGTGCCGATAATAACATGTTAAACCAATAAAACTACGTACCTCATTTATACTCATCGGCGCTGGAAATTATTTTGTTTCTCTTGTCATAGAATGATCAACAATGATTCTATCCTTAGAGGAAATATGGCCATGAAAAGAAATTTCCTAAAGCCAGAATTCACACTTTCTAAACATCCCATCTAATTCCTTCTTCTCAGGGTTTTTAGAATAGAGCGCATATATATTTTCATGATCTTTGTATCTTTTTTAGTATACCAAGATATCATCAATAAGTACTACTTAAAAGTCATCAATATATTTCTAGAAAAATATATTCATTAGATCCATTAAAATAGAGGGTGCATTAGCCAGTCCAAAAGACATTACTGTAAACATATAATTCCAATACCTGGTATGAGATGATATCTTTGGAATGTCTTACTTATTCACACACAACTGATGATATCCAGATCGAAGGTCAATCATTGAAAAATAATGTGCTCCATGAAGCTGATCAAATAAATATTCAATGTGAGGTAGGGGATACTTTTTCTTTATTGTTATATCCTTGATCTCTCTGTCGTCAATGCACAACCTCAAAGATCCATCTTTCTTCTTATAGAGACGAACGAGGGATCCCAATGGAGAAACACTAGTGGTGAATAAATCCTTTATTTCTCAATTCCTCTAGCTATTTCTTTTGTTCCACTAATTCCATAGTGTCCATTCTATAAGGGGTCTTCGATATGGGCCTCGAAGTAGGAATTAAATCCATGGAAAACTAAATTTCTCATTCTAGAGGATGGCTAGGTAAATCCTCTAGAATGACATCAACATATTCTTCAACAATAGTTATATACTCTATTTTAACATTCTTTTCCTCATCTTAGTTATTTCATTCTCTTCCTCCATAATAATTGAGTTTAGTAGTGCTACTGGGGGTGGATCTATTTAATAATCAGATGGTGGCGTTTCAGCTCTAATGATAAGGTATTCCTTATCATCATTGAAAATTGTAACCTCCTTCTTCTTACAATACATATTCTCTTCATGGTCCAAAATAAAATCCATACTGAGGATTATATCAAATTCAATCATGGGAATGATAATTTGATCATCAAAGAAGGAACATTTATATGCCATAATGGGGATTGATTCACTAAACCTTATTGCAATGATACTTCCCTTAAGAGTTTTCAATGAGAAATCCCAGGTTAAATAATATTGGAAATATCTAATTTTCTAAGAAATCTGTGAAGATATGAAATGATGTGAGGATTTCGAATCAAATAAAGCATTGGCTAAACTTGAAGAACCATTAAATTACATGCCACAATGTCTTTTGGAGATTCAAAATCAGCGGTAGTGATTGCATGCATTTGGCCTTGCACCCTTGTCCTTATTTGAGGTTTGTTTCTTGGGCACATAGAACATTAATTTGCATAATTCCCCAATTCTCTACAGTGTAGCATTCAAAATTGACATCCTCTTTCGTTCCCTTGCAATCATGAGCATGGTGGAGTTCTTAACCACACTTGTAATAGACACCCTTTTCATTTAGGCAGGTACCAGGGTGTTTCTTCCCACATTTATTGTAGGTTGGAAATTAATATTTTCACTTATTCCCCATATTTCCATTTCCTGAGTGTTCAACATATCTCTTATTCTCTTTCTTTTAATTAATGTCATATGACATAGATAATTTTTTATGGATTGATAGCACATTATAAAATATCTTTGTATAGTGGGAAGGATTGAAAGACTAATTCTCGATGTAGAAATGGTTTTATCCCATCAATGAATCAATAAACCTTAATCCTGGGGTTACCTATATAATCTACTGCATGCCTTGAAAACCTTGTAATGTCAGCCGCATAATTTGCGACATTATCATCCTCATTTTTCCTCGAACTCAGAAATTGTCTTTCCATATCCGCTTGATGGTCACTAGGGAAGTATTTTCTTCAAAAATATCTATAAAATCCCTCCAGTAAATATTTAATATTTCATCATCATGCTTTGTGTTTTGAATTAATGAAAACCATTGATCTACATCTCCCTTGAGGCGATAAACTGCCATGACAACTTTTTACCTTTCACTACTCCCCTAAGCATTAAATGTTTTCTCTATGGAACTTATCAATTGCTCAAATATAATTGGATTTTTAGTCCCATTGAATGTTTTTTGTTGTTGCCTCTTTAACCAGTCTAAAAATGATCCTCCATGTTGTGGATATGGGTGCTCTATAAGGGTATGGTTATTATTCACAACCTGGGTGAGTTGTCCAGGTATGGGGATAATCTGATTTGCATCAATTGCATCACTAGATCCAATATAATTATCTTTATTAGGAGGGAATCTCTACATGGATTACATGCATTGATAATTATTCCATTACTTCCACTGGGTACCATTTCTAAATAATGGCATACACTAGATTAGTTTATGAATCGCATTGCATAATTACAAACTTTTAAAACACTTAACATAAATTCAACATTTTATGGAAATAATCCCAAATCATAAAAAATTATTTCTTTGTGGACGTAAGTACTCATAAATTCTTCATAATGTTTTTTATGTAAATGTTAATTATCCTAATCATATCCCCTAAGAGTGTCGTAACCAAGAGTTCATTAAGGACCATTTTCATGTACTGTGATACCCCAGGTTAAGCTCAAAACTCCTTGTTGGAGTTTCCACTACTAGTTATATCTCTTCCAGTGCCGTCTCTACCTGCTCATATTCAGAAAATGATGTATTTCATAGAAAATACACAAAATCTCTACATTACTAAAATTCCATGATGCACTTGTATACTAATCCCCTGAGTCTATCTTAGTGTAATTTTCTCTAATCAGAGTTTTTCTAAATCTAGTTTCCACGGACTATATTAAACTTACTCTGATACCATCTATAATGCCCTGACCTGGTTTCCTAGAGTCGGTGCATTATTACATATCATTGGCATGATTCTAGGAATCGTTTCCAAAAAGGCCGATTAGTTTAGTATCCTTGGATGTAATAGATACAATCATAATTTTAACATTACACAATAAAATGAAAAACAACAATAATATTACCTCCATTAAACACATTCATATACCATAGAATATCCCTTTAGGTCACTTATAACATACTTCTTCACATCCACTGAAAAAAAACATAGAAATGTGTGAGCTCAAGTCCTCAGCAAGGATAACAATATAGCAGAATCTCTCATAAATAACCATACACATTTAAGGCATTGTATAAGACTAAAAAATGCCTATTATACTTAATTTTAAGAATAATATGGAAAGCATAAATTAAATAATGCCAATTACAAATTCACATGGATAAACTACAAATCAAAAAATCACATGTAAAATCAATATCCAATTTAATAATTATGGAATGCATAATGCTGGACATCATAACCACATAGTCAAGGACTCGTGCCAAAACTACAAATAAGATTTTTTTCAAGTCCTTATGCCAAGACACTAGCTTGTCTGATGAGACATACCGATGCATTGTGAAGCTATAGCGGGCTCGTCCCATCACATACTATGTTCAATGCATTCATCATATGAAAATGTTGAATCATAACATAAAAATTCATATTAAAACTAGAATAAGAAATGTTAATACATTCACCATAAACCATGAATGGTAAATAAAGAACACATCCATAGTCAAACATATCATAAAACCCTTAATACAATATAGATTATTGTATCATTATAAATCGACTTCAGACAAGTGTAAAATCCTTCAAATGATGTTGACCTAGATGAAATCAAAAAAAATTGAGGGAAATATATTTTTCTATTTGTAAATCATTTTAGAGTCACAAAATTATAAAAGAAAATATTTATTTTGAAAATATTATTATAGTCTTGTATGGGAATCTTTGAAGATGTTATAATGGTAGAAAATAACAACACTCGCCGTATAAGTTAAAAAACATTATTTCCTTAATTTTGTGGAAAAGTTCGTAAAGGATGTTGTTGGGAAAACAACAGAAATATTCATTTATAAAAATAATATAAAAATTAAAACTAGGGTATTAATGAAATTAACCCATAGTCTATGAAATAGTAAAAATTATTTGAAATACATTTTTAAGAAACACATATGTGGATGATAAAGATATCCCAGTTGATACTCATGGATAAACAACCTCAGATAATGAAGAGACAATAGAATTAACCCTTACCTTGCACTTTGCATTGATTGAGGTTACTTTAACCTCCTATGTAATAGTTGAATAATTGTTATTAAAGTATACAAGAACCGCATTACTAAATATTATATCATATATGATCTTCTAATAGTTCTTTGTTAATAATATTTTTATAGTATCATTGTTTCGGGTGTTCACTGATAAGTTTGCCTTCATATTTTTTGATACATAAGTAATGTTTTATAATTATAGGATGTATTTTATTCATATCTAGAATGATATTATGTTCATAGAAATTATTTTTAATCATAAAATTAAAATTATTCTTGAATGGTTACGATGAGAAATGAATTTCATTGCGTTTGTGGAGACGGTAATCTATACGTATGCACGAGCAAAAATATCATACTTAACATGTTATATTTATTATTTACATCTATTATACTCATTATTATAACCATCCAAATAATTAAGTGTTTGAATAACAAACTACAACAAGACGTGGAGAAGGTAACTTGTACATACACACGTATGGAAACTTCCCAATCATAGGATGTATAAAATAATGAATATGGTTGTACCTAATTTATAATTACATAATAATATGTATAATTTAATGGATCGATTATTATTTTTATTGTAATAAAAAGGAATGAGGATGTGGAAAAACAAAAGAACATTGAATGTGGTGGTAAAATTATTACCTATTCTTTGGGTGTTTCCTTTTGTATTGATCAAAAGGGCTCCATCAGATGCCTTTATGATAAAAGTTAGCTTTATCAATATATTTGATGGTAGTTAGGAGGATATTTCAGTAGGTTTTGGCTGATACAAATGGATTTTGAGGTGTGATTTTGAGGGAATGGGAAGTACCCTTTTATAAAATAGGTGAGGGTAACATAATTAAAAGCTTGAAACAATATTTTATTATACAATTATATATGAATTATAATGGATCCAAAATGATTTATTTCGTGACTAATGTGGGTATGGGTCCAAAATATATCAAAAAATAGGTTTTAGATAGGTTTAAGTCACCATATTAAACTTATCATTCAGATTTAACTATTAGTTAAATAGTTTAACTTTTACCATGTATTATTGTATTAGTACAATAAATGGTTATAAACATAAAATAAAATGACAAAAGAAGACAAAGTTGTTCATTAATGAAATATATATTATTATAAAAGTATTTTGTATGATCCTTATATTTTTTGGAATATTTTATTATTTAATAATATAATATTTGTTTTAAGAACTAAATTATGTCAATTTAGACACTATTTAGTATTTAGTTTTTGTGAAAGTCATACCAGCTTGATTACTTCGAAAAAAATAATTTGACTAAATCATAAGAATCTAATATCCACCTATAAAATTATTTTATAGAATCGAAACATAAAAATATTTTATTTTAAAATTTATAATATCATTTTTTTGTTTCTTTCATTAATAAGGAAAATACATCATCATTAGTGTGTCATATATAAATATTTTTATATTATGTCTAAAAATTATAAATTAAATATCATGATGTAGTAAATATTTTTATATTTTTATTTACAATTTATCGTTGAATAGATCAATTATATGACCTCATAGAAAAATTGTTTTACTAAAAGATACATGATTTTGTTATTTTTGTCTTTACTTTAGATTAATTAATATAAAATCTCCTTATCACTCTGATGTGGCTCAATGGGGTCCCAAAATTGACCCACGGATTCCCCTAGACTGAAATATATCATCCAATGGGGTTAAGACACGTGTTAATGAAATTTAATATTATTATAATATTTATTTTTCCCCTTATTTACCATTTTTATCCTTTAACCATGGTAAATAAAATATTAACCGAAATAAATATTCATAATGTATAAAAAATAACGTGACCTATTTACAAAATATGGACCTCATGATCCCAAATATGAAGTTCATTTTTCCAATTTCAGAACATAGAAGTAGAAGATATTAGATTAAAATTAATTTCTGTTGTCGAAACCAAAAAGCAGGGTTTTAAGGAGTAAAAACAATCAAAAGATTTACATATGCTAATATACTATTAAATTTAAAATTACATCCAATTACCTACCTTATATTAAATTATTAAAATCTAATCTATTGGTACATAAAAACAACTTAAAATTATAATTAAACACTATAATGTTTTTCTATTAAAAAATTTGTTTTCAATATAAATTTTTTATTTTTCATTATTCTTCCAAACATGAATGTTATCAAAAAAATACCTAAACTTCACCATAAGATAATTTTGATATTCCAAATCCAATAATGATCTACATTTTGAAAAATAAAATTTATAAAATTTTAAAAAGTGGTATTACTGTTCAAAAAAGCTAGTTTGATTTGTGGTTGTGCGTTAGAACTCGAAATTTCATATAAAGAAAACAATTGTATTATTCAAATAGAAGTGTACCATGGATTAATTGGGTGTTACATTTATCTTTAAAATGTTATGAAATTGGTAAAATGGTTTGTCTCAATTTTAATTCTTTTAGACTTGGGTTTTTTAAGCACCTAAACTCTTTTTCAAGGTGCATATATTTCCATTTTTATTGAAATACCATGAATATAAATATTTTCATGATATTATACGATTTATTTAATTTTCGTTCCTCACATAGATAGTATTAACCCAAATATCCATTTTATATGATATTACTGAGACAATCTTGATTCTTTTAGAGATTATTAATGTATATGCTTCCAATGAGGAAATATTCAGATCTATATCTGAAAAATATTAATGAGCTTCCTTATACTATTCTAAATAATTATATACTCATGTATTCGTATCATAATTAAATATTTGGTATATAAAATAGTTAAAAATGTTTTTTAGGAATTCCTGAAATTAACTTTTCTTTGGACAGAAATTTATGTTTTCCAATGATGGTTTACATGAATATTTTTCCACTATCCTATAATATTTAAAATAAGTTTTTTATCTTTGTTACCTTTTCCAATAAATATAAGGTAAAATTCATTTGGATTTATAAACAAGGACCTTTTATATCCTTCTTACCATTCAATAAGAATGTTCTTTTGACATCGTACGATATCTATCGATTTACCCAACATAATTTCTTCAAACACCCCTTTGATTTTTTAAAGGATAATCAATAAGATTTTTTTTAAATGATTTTCAAATTAAATTGGTTTTCAAAATGTTTTCAGCTTCTTTTATATGTTTTCAAGAAAAATGGATTTCAAAATTTGTTCATGCTTCTATTATATGTTATCAAATATATGGTTTTATAATGTTTTCTGTCTATTTTTATATGATTTCAAAAAAATTCAAAGTAAGAGGTTCATAAAAGATTGTGAATCTTATTTTAAATGTTTTCAATTAAAATGGTTTTCAAAATTATCAGAAGCCTTCTCTATAAATTTTCAAGGAATTTTCTATAATTTTTTTTTTAAAAAAAATGGTTGTATATATTCAAAATAGTTTTCACACAATAAAAAATATTTTTCTTGTGAAAATTTTTTAAAAGATATTTAAAAATTATTTTCCATCTAAGATGAAATGTATTGATGTTACACGTTAAAATATAAATATACCATTCATATCCATTCTATTAATGGGTTATTCTTATGGTCATGGTAATTATGAAATGCAATTCATTTTCATTGGTTATATGAATATGAAATATGTTACCCTTTCACGGGTTATTCATTTGATTAAACAAATATGAGACCTATAAATATTCCACAAGTTGTGATATGTTTAAATTTTTTTGATATCCATTTCATTTCATGGTTTGTTATATGTTTATTTATGATCTTATGGCACATTATGTATGATTTCATTATATGATGGGTGAGAACTATATCCCCCTCCAATGAACTGGGTAATGTTTTATATATCATGAGATAAACTATGATGGTCATGGGAGAGAACCCTACATACTTTGATGGCTATAAGAGTGAACCATTACAAATAAGATGGTATGAGGAGTTAACTCATGCTACAATGATGGCCATAGGATTTATTCATGACTACTATGATGATATGGGGTGTGAACCAATTCTACTATGATGGTCTCTCTAGTTATTCCTTTGCTGGTATGGAAATCATTATATACTAATGTGTTTACAATAATTCCATGTTTTTTCATAGGTTATTCATTCATGGATTATTCTATCTATTTCAGTATTATTCATGTATTATGAATTTCCAATCATTATTATGTGATCTCTATTATGATATTTGATATGAATGGTATGGTCAAATATTTTCATGACAATATTCTCATACCCTTAGTCTCATATTTATGCTTACATGCCTCCCATGTTTAGCCTTTTTGAGAATTTGATCTCACCCATTTTATGTTTCCTTTCCAATATGTTATGAAAATATGTACTTTGTTTTTTGTGTAAAAGAATATTGATAGTCATTAATAACCTTGTGAGAGATGATGTACCTCACCTATGTACAAGTGATTATATTTTCATTTTTACAAAAGCACTATACCAATCACATTTTTTGGGTTCCTAATTGTATAATGTTTCTATATTCTAAAAAAATAATTTATTTTAAATGGTTGAAAATCGAGGGTCTCTATTGTTGGTATTTTGGAAAAGTTATAGTTAACCTTTGCAATCCGGAATGAAAAAACATTAGTGAGATCCCCATGTACATTTGAATATTTATCACTTAGGACGTCTCTAAGGATGTGTATAAGGATGAATTTACATTTTATAAAATGTCACAGAATTTTTTTAAAACATATAGTGAATGGTTTCCAAGAAATATATCCATGTCTATACACTACTAGTGGATTTGAAACTGGAATAGATGTACCTAGTGGAAAATAATCCTACAGGATATTCCGGGATTGAATCATTGTAATCTAGTACATGACTATAGGTTGTGTTTCACACCTGGATTGACACTCCTGGGGGATATGCTTTGCGAATTCATAAAAACTTCATGAACCATCCTGAAGGATTTAGATATAAGTCAGATATGATTGACATAGGGTAAACCCAAGCTGTTATATTTTTTAGATGGTTTCATGATTTATAAATCCTATAATAAATTAGTTTCTTGACTATGTTGTTTTCTTCTATAATATATTATTCTCACACTATGCGTTTGGTTTTAGTCATTGGTGGGAACTTGAAGGAACAAGATTAATATTGAATGTGATGAATGATTTTAGGATGAGAAGTCAGATGGATTGATCACTGGAGTGGAATATGTCAGTATCATGGATAATTAGTTTTCAGAAAAAATGATTCAAAATGTTTTCCTTAACCAACTCTCAGACTCACCAAAAAAGAGAAAGAAGGAGATCACTGAGATTTCGAGTAATAGAGACAATGGAGGAAGTAATATTTTGTTTCCTCACTTTCAAGAATGTGTAATAAATCACATAAGAGAATTTCTTAGAAGAACAAAAAGTTGTTTTGAATGTGGTAAATAAGGACACAATGAAAGTGACTGTGAGGGAAAATTGAAGAGCTTGGCTAAATAAATGTATGTAAATTTTGTCCTGAAAAAGCCATAATCAATGATTTAGTGTTTTAAGTATGGATACAAAGATCATTATGTCACCCAATGTCCCAAGAGGAACGTTTATCATGAGAATTAACAATGTGGTCTGAGTAATGATTACATTGTGGATGATGACGAGACTACGAATGAAATGTGTACTAAAAGATTTATTACTATTAATGGATTAAGGATGAAGTACTTGAAATATTTTTGAATTTGGATTCAAGAGTTATGAATGATGAAATGTAAAAGGAATTTTCAACCTATGTTTTTTTATTTACACTTTTATGTTGGACTGGTGAAGTGATTTGATGAAAACAAGATATTTTGACAAATGTAAATTAACCCTTAATATGTTCATTGAGATAAGATAATTTTTATATGGATAAAGATACATGGCATATGAATTAGTATGGGAAATTATTGATTACCTTGGAACTAAATAATGTCATTTTTATAGGTATTTTATGCTATCACTGATGAAGTTTACAATATTTTAAGATTTGATGAGTAAGTCAAATATACATTCAAATACGGAAGAATGGATGTTTTCTAATTGGAGTAATGAAAATTCAAGTAATTACCATGTTTTAATAGATTATATAATTAGGGCATTCACATGTTTGGAATGGGAAAACCAAGAGCTATACTATGATATATAGGGTTATCTATGTTAATCTTATTTTGTGATACTCTTTCTATGGTTTTGGATTTTCATCTTTGAGAAGGGTTATAATGTTAACCATTCATGAAAATATTAAAATAAACATTAGAGGAAGTATTTGTGCACAAATTTTGTATAAAAAACAAGTGTTCAAAGGATATTTAGTGATTAACCATATTTCAATAATTTCACCCTTTTATATTTTGTTAAAAGGACATCATGTATGTCGGGTGACAACCAATCATTTCTTGTATGGACGCAGGTCTAGAACAAATGGCTGAAGAACAATAAGGGTTTCACACCTCCCACTGTCCTATGTGACGTCCCTGTTAATGAATATTTATTTTTAATGAAAATATATCTATGATGAAATTGTAATTTTACATTATATGTTTATGAAAGTAGATTTGGAATAGAAAAATAGTTATAAATTTTCAAAATTTTATGATCCTTAAGATCTATTAAATGTGTATTTTAATGATTTATTCATCAAATCTAATTTCTAGACATTCATTCAATTAGGTAATGGATGTGTTAGAAATTTTTCAAAGAACTACTCAAGAATGAAATATTTTTAATGAAATTTATCACGAATTAACCAACTTTTTTGAATGTGATAAACCCTTCTTGTCCTAATATCATAATTTTCCTTGAGCTGATGCAAATTTAAATCATCAATGATTTACGACATTGAGGCCTTCAAAATACAATTGATCATTAAATTATATGGGATTGATGACATAAATAAATCCCTATAAATAATTATGCTTTCCCTCTATATCGAATCATCACTCCCAACAATTGTTCTCCTATGTGGAAACCCAATTAAATGGGTAACCATTATGGTGACAAATTTACCATTATAAGGGATGTCTTAGTACCCATTTTTTAGATGTATTTTCTTAGAAACATTCATTAAAGTATTAAAACAATAATAACCCAGATGCATTTTGAGGGATAAATTCTATTTAAGGGGGGTAGAATGCAGCACCCACTATGGGAAAAATTGGCTTCTGCGATGAGCAATTTGCGACGGGATTAATTCCCATCGCAAATAGTCCATCCCATAGGTTATTTGTTAGGGGGTTCATCTCATAGAAGATAACATGTTTTTTGTGATGGGTTTTGGGGTCTGTCGCAAAAGGTAATTCACGGTTTGGTGCGGGGTGTGCGCCACATCGTGAGAAGGTTTTTTACGATGGGGGGATCACCCCGTCGCAAATAACAGCGGTGGTAAATGAGTTTTTGTGACGGGATGTTGTACCATCAGAAATGGTGTGTCGGTAGGTCACGTTTTGTGACGGGGCCAGTCGCAAATATCGTATTAAAAATCGAGAGCAATTAATATGGGCAACGATATTTGCAACGACCTCAATGGTAAAAGGTTCTTTTTGCGATGGGATTTCCATAAAAAATAGTCCCGTCCCAACTAATATATCCTATATATACCACCCACCATTTTTTCTTTTCTCCCATTTCTCACTTCCTCTCTCTCTCTAAACTCTATTTTTTGAGTAAAAAATTCTCAGAGTTAGTTGTTTACGGAGAAGTTCTGAAGTCGCTTACATCAATAGGAGACCAAGTTTAAAGGTATTTATATTTTATTTAATTTAGAATTTATTTCATTGTTTTTGTTAATTTTAATTATTGTTGAATAGTTGTAATAAAATTATATTTAAATTGTTTTGTATAAGTATTTATTTGTAATAATAAATTGAAATTATTAATATAAATTCTATATAATTGTTAATAATTAATAATTAGTAATAATTAATAATTATTAACGAAAATTAAAATTGTCAATAAATAATTACTTGTAATTAGTAATTAGTAATTTATAGTTGTAAATTGCAATTATTAATATCAATTAACAGAAATTTGTAATAGTTATGTTTAATTAGCAATCATTAATGGTAATTAGTAATAAATAGGAAAAATTAGTAATAAATAGTAATAAATAGTAACAAATAGTAACAAATAGTAATATAAATTAATGAATAGTAATAAATAGTAATAAATAGGAATAAATAGTAATAATTAGTAATAATTAGAAATAATTAGTAATAAATATTAATAAACAGTAATAAATAGAAATAATTAGTAATAAATAGTAATAAATAGTAATAAATTTTAATAATGTGTAATAAATATGAATAAATAGTAATAATTAAGAATAATTAGTAATAATTAGGAATAAATATGAAAAATTAGGAAAAATTAGGAATAATTAGTAATAATTAGTAATAATTGGTAATAATTAGTAATAAAAAGGAATAAATAGTAATAAATAGTAATAATTATTAAAAATTAGTAATAATTAGGAATAATTAGGAATAATTAAGAATAATTAGGAATAATTAAGATTAATTAGTAATAATTAAGAGCAAATAGTAATAATTAGGAATAAGTAGTAATAAATAGTAATAATTAGGAATAATTGGTAATAATTAGTAATAAATTGTAATTAATAATAATAAATAGTAATAAATAGGATTAAATAGGAATAAATAGTAATAAATATTAATAATTAGTAATAATTGTAATAAATAGTAATAAATAGTAATAAATTGTATTAAATAGTAATAAATAGTTATAAATAGTCATAAATATTAATAATTTGGAACAAATATGAATAAATAGTAATACTTTTGAATAATTAGTAATAATTAAGAATAAATTTGAATAGTTAGGAATAATTTGGAATTATTAGTAATAATTAGTGATAATTAGTAATAATTAGTAATAATATGAATAAATACTAAGAAAAAGTAATATTTTTTAATAATTATTAATAATTAAGAATAATTAAGAATAATTAAGAATAAATTGGAAAATATTTGTAATAATTAGGACTAATTAGTAATAATTAGGAATAATTAAGAGTAATTAGTAATAATAAGTAATATATAGGAAGAAATAGGAAGAAATAGGAATAATTACTAATAATAAGAAATAAATAGAAATAAATAGAAATAATTAGTAATAAATAAGAATAAATTGGAATAAAATTGAACAAATAGGAATAATTAGTAACAAATATGAATAAATTGGAATAAAAGTGAATAAATAGAAATAATTATCAATTAATAGGAATAATTCTGTATAATTAGTAATAATTACGAATAAATATGAATAATTAGTAAAAGTTAGGAATAATTAGTAATAATTAAGTGTAAATATAAATAATTAGTAATAATTAGAAATAAATATGTGTAATTTGTAATAATTAATAATAATTAGAAATAATTAGTAATAATTAGTTAATATTAATAATAATTAGTAATAATTAGGAATAATTAAGAATAATTAGGAATAATTAGTAATAAATAGGAATAATTATTATTAAATAGAAGTAATTACAAAATAATTCTGAATAATAAGGAATAATTATTAATAATTAGTAATAAATAAAAATAATTAGTAATAAGTAGGAATAAATAGAAATAAATTGGAATAAATTGGAATAAATAAGAATAAATAAGAATAAATAAAAATAAATAGGAATAATTAGAAACAAAAAGGAATAATTATGAATAATTACCAATAATTAGAAATAAATATGAATAATTAGGAATAAATATGAACAATTAGTAATAATTATGAAAAAAATTAATAATTAGTAATAATTAGTAATAATTATGAATAATTAGTAATAATTATGAATAACTAGGAATAATTAGCAATAATTAACAATAATTATGAATAATTAGAAATAATTGGGAATTCATATGAATAATTAAGAATTAATATGTATAATTAGTAATAATTATTAATAACAATGAATAATTAGGAATAAATTAGAATAATTAATAATAATTAGTAATAATTAGTAATAATTAGAAATAATTAAGAATAATTAGGAAAATTAGGAATAATTAGAAATAGTTACGAATAATTTTGAATAATTTTGAATAATTTGGAATAATTGGGAATAATTAGTAAAAATTAGTAAAAATTAGTAATATTTAGTAATAATTTGAATAATTAGGAATAATTAGAAATAATTAGGAATAATTAGTAATAATTATTAATAATTAGTAATAAATAGGAATATTTAGTAATAAATAGAAAAAATTAGTAATAAGTAGTAAAAATAGTAATAAATTAGAAAAAATTAGAATGAATAGTAATAAATATGAACAATTAGGTTGAAAATAAATTGTAATAAATTATAATAACTTTTAATAACTGGGCCCAATTTCCAGTGGGTTGACGACACTCCTTTTGCTCAATGACTCTTATACTTTCAACATTCACCGACTCAAAACATTATGAATGGTATACTTCTGTGTAAACATATCCAATCTCATATGCACGAATTTGAATATACATTTGTAGGACCACATTTTTCATAATTTGTTCAGGCGGTGATAGTTGCAAGAAATGATTCATCAATGAAAATGAGACTATTTTATCTGACGCCTCCTCTAATAGCTTCTTTCTCAGAGGGAAATCACAATGAAGCGTCTTCTCACAGGTATGCATATTCTTTCTCATGCATAAGAGAATGAATCAGCATACCTCTGAGCAGATTCTTCATTGTGATTTCTATATGAGAAAGCTCTAAGAAAATGAGCCGTCAAAAAAGGAATAGCTGTTAATCCAATGGAAATTGTGTCGCCCCTAAGTAATGGTAATTATTAAAATGTATTTGTAATTATTTACCTTTTTTTAGAAAATATTTTTATAATTTCAATAGATTCAAAATTAGTAATGATTGTAAATTTTGTTGAAAAATATGGAACAAGGATGTCAAAAAAAAATCATTATTAGATAATCACGCTTGGATAAATCAAAATAGAAATCCAAATGGTTCGGGTTAAAATCCTGTATATATTGAGGGTGTTGAAGATTTCTTATCATTTGCATCATCAAAACCTGAATATGTTTTAAAAGGTAAAATATATTTTCCTTTAAAAAAATGTGATCTGAGAACATTTGACACATTTGACAAGGTTGGGGGCATCTCTTGTGGTTTTTTTTCAACCAGATTATGTTTTTTGGTATCAACACGGTCAACACAGTTCTTGAGAAGATACTGATAACATGATTCTGGATCTATCACGGTTTCAAAATTTAGTATATGATGTTGTTTTTATATCTGTTAAACAAATTGAAACCCAAGATGATATTGATTTAACTCCTGAGTTGGCACCATCTGAATTTTCTGAGTTGTTGAGGTCTGCTGAGGATACATTATATCCAATTTTCAGGATAAGGAAATTAGAAGTGGTTGAAAAATTTATAGCTATTAAATCAAATAATGCTATGTGAAACTACTATTTTGATCAGATATTTTATTTCATTAAAACATTGTTACCTCAAGGAAATGTGTTGCCTGCAAATTAATATGAGAGGAAGAGGTTGGTTCGTAATCTGGGCCATAATTATCAGAAGATTCATACATGTCCAAATGATTGCATCTTCTATTCTGGTGTAAGTGATTCGTTGTATAGTTGTCTCGCATGTGGATAATCTGGGTATAAATATGCTCAACCAGGGATGTCTGGATCGATTCCAGTAAAATAGTTGAGATATTTCCCCTTTACACCTAGGATACAGCATTTACTTATGTCTCAGAACACAGCGTCAATGATGTCATGGCACAAAACAATGATTTCAACTGTTAAAATCTTGAATCAACCATCTGATGGTGATTCATGGAAAGATTTTGACCGTACACATTCTTTTTTTTTCTTTAGAAGCCCGAAATGCGTGATTGGGTATTTCTACTAATGGTTTCTGTCCATTTGGTACTTATTGTAGTCAGTATTCATGTTGGCATGTCTTTATAACTCTGTAAAATTTAACTCAATGGATGTTGATAAAGGATCCCGATATCTTTTTGACCTTATTAATCCAAGGACATCTGAAAATGAATATTTATGTTTATTTGAAACCATTTATTGATGATTTAAATACATTTTGGAGTGATGGTTTTAGTACATATGATGTTACAGAGAAACAAAATTTCATATTAAAATCTTCATTGATGTGGATGATTAGTGACTTTTGGATATATGACATATTATCTAGATGATGTACACAAGGTCCTAAATCATGTCCTTAATGTATGAAAGACAATAAAGCTTTTATTCAGGTCAAAGTAAAAAAACATTCTATATTGACTGTCACTAAAATTTTATCCAACTGATCATCCTTTTCGGAGGATCAAATCTCATCTCATAAAAGGAACAATTGAAAGGGATAAACCTCCAAAAATTATCATAGGTACGTATTTAAAATAATTTATATTTTCATTACCTCCCATAACATTTGGGCCAATCGTAAACCAACATAAAATTCATGGTGCTTGGAAAGAACATAATTGGATAAAATGTAGCATTTTTTTGGGATCTTCCATATTGGTCTGATTTGTTGGTTCGCCACATGTTTGATTTCATGCATATTGAGAAGAACTATTTTGATAATTTATTTCACACCATATTAGATATACTAGTTAAGACCAAAGATACTGTAAAGGGATGATTTGATCTTGCCCAAATTTGTAGGCGACCGGAAATTGAACTATTTGAAAATGATCGATAATAGAGGTTAATGATGCCAAAAGCATCTTACACATTTTCCATAGAGAGTCACTTTCTATTTTGTCATTGGATTGCAAAATTTGAGACTTCCAGATGAATATGCTTCCAATTATGGTAGATGTTTCATGAATGGTTATATTACCGAATTAAAAAGTCATTATTGTCATGTTATAATGGAAAGACTTATGCCGATTGGATTCAGAGATCTGTTGAATTCTATGATATGGGATTCGATTACATATATATCATATATTTTTTTCATGACATATGTGTATTGACAACAGACTACGATGCGCTATGAAAACTAGAAGATGATGTTGCTCTAATTATATGTAAACTGGAAAAAATATTTCTGCCGATTTTCTATGACTCAATGAAACATCTGATATTACATTTTCCACATGAAGCTAAAGGATTAAGTCCAATACAGTTTTGATGGATGTAACCATTAAAGAGATGAATGCAGAAATTGAAGAAAAAAGTACGTAACAAAGCATCTGTTGACGGCCCAATTTCTGAAGATTTTTTTCAAGAGGAAATTGCTATTTTCTACTCTCATTATATTGAATCTCAATATCCCTAAAAACACTCATGAGAAGAATCTATGGGAATTTTAATGATGAAATGGAAAAGCTATTGTAAATTTTTAATCAACAAAATCTTGGATTCAGTGGAGATCATGAATGATAGCTTTTAGATGATGAACATCCCATAGATCATACATATGTCCTTCTCAACTATGAATAAATGACATCATTTTTACTATGAGTGCTTCTATAACATATTCTATAATTTATGATACAGTATGTAAACATATTTTATTTTTAGGTTTTATTATAATAATATCAAGAAACAACTTCTAAAAATTACAGAAGGTGATCTTGAAGAACGCAAACAAAACAAATTTCTCAATGGTTTCAAAAACTAGTAACATAAATTATTGATGGTTTAATATCAATTAAATTTATTATATATCATATTTATAATTGTTTTACAATTTCTATGTGTCATAACATGCTGTTAAAGTTGATAAGCAGCTGTGTATATTGAGTAACCCACCATCCAAATCAATTAAATCTTATAATTCATATGTGGTGAATGGTTTTCAATTTCTAACACGTGCATATAGGGAATCAAAAAACAATGAAAAATGGAGTTTTCATGAGAGGATCACATCACAAAGACACTTCAGTTGACTTTTATGGCATTCTAGATGAAATTATTAAGCACTGTTATCTAGAGAAGAATTAAATAATTATGTTTAAATTTCGTTGGTTGTATACTGAGAGAGGCTTCTGTGTTCATCAAAGCCATAGAATCATTGATATTAAATATAAATGTTATATTTCTGTAAATGTGCCTTTTTTTACTAGATCAACATGAACATCATATTTACTATGCAATGTACTGTGTTACTTCTAGAGACTTTAGTGATTAGTGGACAATAATAAAAATGAAATCTTGGGAAAATCAGTTTACTCAAACTGAATGTGGTTCCATGGAATTGGAAGAAATTGAAATATTTCAAGAGACTTCTCAAAATTAATCTCTTTCACAAAGAGATGTGAATATTGATGATTCCACTCCATAATTAAGGATCAATGATAACGAATATGTTAATGTTGTTACAAATGAATTTTAAGTGACAAGAGATGATGAATCTGATACTCTTATGGATATTGATGATGCTAGAGAGGAAGATGAAGACATTGACATTCAAACCTGTGGAGATGAGGAGGAATATGGACATTGACACAGCTATGTGTTGGTTATAATCATAACTCATATATATATATAATAGTTATTTTTAACTATCTGCTAACAACAATCATTTTGTGTTCGTGAGTTGTAGGAGGCTGATCTACCTTTGGATGTGGGGGGATTGTGAACCATCTGACTCTCAGACAACTGACAGTTCAAGGGGTACATGGAGGCGGCGCGGTCTTGTAAGACTGATGATTCCTGACCATATCCCTGAGTGACGTCCATGTCTTGGCTTCGATCCATGAACACATTGGTATGGTAACATGAATATTTCAGTTAGTTCTCATTAATTTATTTATATATATTCTAATTGTTTTATTATTTATTCCTTTTTCACAATTTTGTTCATGTAGCTATTGGATAGGGAGCACCATCCTGCCAAATTATTTCTCTCATCCATGGATCACATGGGAACAGATTCCCATTGATGTGCAGGGTGACATGTTCAATCATTGGCTGGAACATAGTTAATCAATATGTATTTTGAAATTTATTTTATTAATAGAATTATAATAAAAATTATTTGTATGGTTTATTGTCACAACCCGTCCTCGGGGCCCGTGCCGTGACTACCCCAAGACCACCTTCCATAGGCCAGGGGCTGGCGACTAGCACGAAGGCGTAAATCCCGGTAAAAAGGGAAGGCATTGCCTTTGTAAAGTAAATAATCACACAGAGTACAAGCGGAGGAAGTAAACACTAAGTAAAAACTGAGTACAACAGTAAGTGCAGAAAGTAAAAAGGGGCCGGAAATACAAGCCCAACTGTAAAGTACAACTCGAAGGGAAAACAACAACTGAAAAGTAAAGCTGCTACACCGAGCTGTCCACTGGAAATCCCACCTGAAGGGTGGGTACAGATAGCTCCTCTGCTCCTCGGGTCCCGCCGTCCGCTCCGAGTATGTCCGCCCAGTGGTCCACCTTCGGGTACCGCCTCGTCGTCACGTCCACCTCTGGGTACCGTCTCGTCGTGAGGTCCTCCTCCAGGTACCATCTCGTCGTATAGTCCACCTCCAGGTACCGTCCAGTCCTCGAACACTAGGCCTCTGTCAGCACTGCCCGTCGTCTGCAACCAACACAACGAGGTGCGGGCATAGCCCGTGTAGGGTGAGTATAACGATACTCAGTTGGGACCCTGAGACCTTCAAGGTCTCACTAAACCAACAAGGATAACCAAAAAGAAGATCTCAACAGATAACCTCTACTTAGGTATATGCCCATACATATACCTAAGTTATCAAGTAACCCATCTCAATCATGAGGAAACACAAGGATTGTGAAATCAATGGATAACCACTACCCGGGTATATTCCCATACATATACCTTAGTTAGCAAGTGACCCATATCAATCATGAGGTAAACACAAGGTCAAAAGTCTCAGCTCAACCAGGATTTTCATTATCGAAACCGTAACTGCTAAAGAGCTCCGTCTCTAGAGTGTACAGTGGTCCTGTCATGACTCCGAGGTACTGCTCACTAACCTAAGACTGCTGAAGAACTCCACCCATCGAGTACTGTGGGCCAGCTGCTACAACCAAGCGCTCTCATGTGCCGCTACAACCAAGCGCACCTCTGTCGTGGGTCTGCCGCTACAACCAAGCGCACCTCTGTCGTGGGTCTGCCGCTACAACCAAGCGCTCCCATGTGCTGCTACAACCAAGTGCACATCTGTCGTGGGTCTGTCGCTACAACCAAGCGCTCCCATGTGCCGCTACAACCAAACGCACCTCTGTCGTGGGTCTGCCGCTACAACCAAGCGCTCCCATGTGCCGCTACAACCAAGCGCACCTCTGTCGTGGGTCTGCCGCTACAACCAAGCGCTCCCATGTGCCGCTACAACCAAGCGCACCTCTATAACACACCGAGTCGTTCGATCAGTAGTCGTCGGGTCTCAGCCAGCTACACGGTCTCCGTACTCCGCACGCTCGTCACTGGGAGGGTCCGCTCCACGAGCTACAGGTCGATACTCCAAGTATCTCAAAGTCCCACGAAAAAGTATCTCAAAGGACCGCCACATCATAGGGGTCTCAACGCAATAGACGGCGCGTCAATCGGACGCCCGGTCTGTGAGTTATTAGCCTTTTCGTCCCAGGGGCCCGGTTAGTTTCGTGAGCGAACCAAACCCAGCCGTATCTCAACTGTACCCCGAACTCTCATAGGGTAAACTCATAGGGACCGTTTCTCAGCGCGATCACCAACGCCGCTGACGGTACGTCAAACGGACGATCTGTCAGAAAGATATCAGCTTTTCCGTTCAAGGGGCCCGGTTGGATTTCGGTGCGATCCAACCCGGACACTATCCATCTGCATCCAAAACTTGGGCGGAGGATTCCAAAAGATATGTATCGTCAATAGTAACGCAACGCAACAGACGACGTGTCAATCTGACACCTGGTCTGGAAGTTATTGACTTTTCCGTCTCACACCCACCCTGAGAAACTTTCCAGGAGGTCACCCATCCTAATCACTACTCTAGGCCAAACACGCTTAACTATGGAGTTTTAACCATGTAGCCTCCCGAAAAGGAATATGTACCTTGAGTATAGTATACCGAAACGACCGTCTCGATCCAAGGATCGTGTTGCCGCTGACGGCGAGTCGTTTGGAGGCCCGTAGCCCAAGATACGGGCATTTGACCAAAAGTGGTCCGAAACTGGGGGTCTGGGCCCAGGCCGACCCGGCCCGACCCCCCCTAGTCCGACCCGAACCGGGGCGGCCCGAACCGGGTCGACCCGACCCGGCCGGCGGTGCGGCCAGCGCGTCGTTCGGGTGCCGCGCGCGGGGGGGCAAAGCTCCCCCCCCCCCTTTGTGAAACCGCGGCCCCTTAATTGGGGTCGCTTGAAGACCCGGCCGTGGGAATTAATTCCCCCGGTCTCCACTGCCCGGTCGGCCCGCACTGGCCGGCCGGTTTCACCACCAAGGACCGGCGACGGCCAGTCCTTCCTTCGCCGACACCGGCGGCCCGGTGCCGGCCGCCGGTCATCTTGCTCCGCCGTGGCCCGGAACCGGCCGCTGCCTATGCCGTTCGGTGCGATGCGACGACATCGCTTCCCTCCGCCACGGCCCCGCTCCGGCCGCGGCGCCTTTGACTTTCTTCGACGCGACGCGACGACATCGCATTCTTGGCTTTCTTTCCACGGCGCGGCGTGACGGCGCCGCGCGTATCTTCCGCAATAAATCTTCTGGTGCGACGGCACCACGTTTTCTGGTATCATCCTCAAGATACCATTACGAAAAACAAAGGAGGAGGGTCGGCCGTGTTTGTGCGGTCTGACCCCCTCGCGTTATTCAATAACAAAAAGGGTTTTAATCCACGATTATCACCAAGTTTGTATTCACGAACAATTAAATAAATAAACCCCTACCTCGATTCAGATACGGTGCATGTCAATAACCCGCGGAAGACGAGCGTCGCGGAGGTCGGGCGTCGCAGGGAAAGAACGTCGACTCCGTTGTCGTCAAGGTGCGTTCGAAGGGGAAACGTCGTTGGAAGAAGATATCACGTTCTTCGGTGGAGATGTTCTTCGTTGGAGGTGTTCTTCGCGTTCTTCGTCGATGTTGAAGAAGAAGAAGACTTAGCCTTTTCTCTCCCAAGTCTCCACCACAAGAACAACTAACCCCAAAATAAAATAATCCTCCCACTTATTTTATTAACCCAATATAGGTTTTGAATTTCAAGAGTTTGAAAATTCAAAACCCATATTTAACTCACTTAAGTTATTAACATAAGATGTTATAAAATTAAGGAGGTGTTAAGTTATCAAAACGTAAATGGGGGGTTTAGAGGGGTTAGGAAAGTTAAGGAATTTGAAAAGGTGGGGAGGGGTTTGTGTGGGCCCCACCCTTTCAAATATCCACACATGGGAAGTTGGATGGATGTGGGCCCACTACCAACTTCCCATGGGAGAAGTTAACAACTTAACATGAAATAAAATTGATTTAACAATTTTATTCACTTTTTTTAATAAAACCCCAAAAAATTAACTTCTTCTCCCGCACAAACGCAACTACGGTAAAGGTTCCCTTAAGCGATTACCGGCGTTGTAAGTTTATCGGTGCAATCAGATTTCAATTCTGAGCACCGGTTCAAAAGATAGAAATTCCTGCTCGCTCGTTCACTGAACGTACCCGAGCCAAACTTTGGAAATTAATTCCGGGCACACCAGGCCTCAGAATCAGGCGCCGTCAGAAACTGCGTTCTTCTAAAATTCCAATGAAAATGAAGAAAAAATTTTCCTTGAATTTTCCGGGTCTTTACATTACTACCACGTCAGGGCTTTACGTCCCCGTAAAGCTTCAATACAAACTAGGGTCACAAAAGCGGTACAGAGCACGCATCTGAGCCTTCCGCTCCCATGTGCTTACTTGGAGGTTCCGTACTGCCAAAGAAAGTGCCCCTGAGGAATCGATCGTCCTCGTAGGATCTGCTCATGTCGATCCTCGATCCTCACTGGAACCTCCGTGAAAGACACCCCATCGCCATCGTCCAGCTCCTCATGGTCGATGATATGCGCAGGGTCGAGCACGTATCTCCTCAGTTGAGATACGTGGAAGTCATCGAGCACCTGGTGTAACTGCGGTGAATGGGTCAAGCGGTAAATCACCCCGCCTACCCAGATGGGGACCTAAGAAGGTCCGCTGAACCCTGGAGATAACTTGATGCCTTGGCCACATCTCCGTAAACCATGTCGAGGTGAGACCCGTATAAGAACGTGGTCGCCATCATCAAACTCCAGATGTTTCCAATTCCTGTTAGAACTGGAACTCAAACAACTACTGCCATGAGGATAAGGTTGGCCGATTCAAGAGTGATCGGTCACACCCTCCCGTGAAAAAGTTTATCCCGTGCTGCCTGGGGTTTCCTTTTCACCGACCAAGGAAAACCCATCCCGACGTTTGCCTAAAACCGTCAATTTGAGTATGAACAGTTATTTCCCATTCCATACTCAAACTAACGTCGTATGGCCTCGACGCTGTCACCAAGAGATTCCAACCTAAACTCTCGCCTCAAGGGTCTGACCACACCATCGGCGTAAGTGTGATTATCAAGTCTCCTCCCAAGGTATCTCCAGACGTGAGGGTCAAGTCCACGGCTTACCAGAAACTCTAGGTCTGGAACAAGATTTGTGAAAGCAAGAAATGATTCACATCGATGTCTGTTACTACAACATCTAGTAGTGGACACAGACTGTCCCTTGAATCATTTCTAGAGCCATTGGGTCACACTCCTTGACCGCATGCAGGCGCACTCTTCCTCCGCCCTCCAGCTCCCTGAGCCTGGCAGGAATAACTAAGGCGGGTGGTTGTACCATGTTAGGATGTACACCACCTCATGCTGCTCTCCTAGATCTGCCTCCACGTCTACTGCTTCGTAGACTCATCTCTCCTTTAAGCTTCCTCTTCTTAACACGCCCGAGTCTCTATGACTGGCACCAGTTTCCTGTTTCTTTCTGCACTGAGCAGTCTTCATCCTCTCTTGGATGTCCTAGACCTCCTTTAGTCTCACAAGAGCTGATATGATTTCTTCTTTGCCGATAAGAGAAACCGAGTCTCATCCCCTGGATGAACCACATTCGTTGCCTAATACAGTCAATCCTGACATGAATGATGCATTCATGCCATGGATGACGTCGTAAGGCCTCGACGTATCTACTAAGAGATCCAACTGTCACTCTCGCCTCCAAGGGTTGAGTCACACTTTCGGCATCAGTGTGATGTCACTGGGTCCCCTCCAGTAGAAATCTCGAAAGTGAGGGTCAAGTCAACAGTTTAACCGGGACCACTCAGTATCAACCAAACAAAAGGACAGGAAAGCAACAAAGATAAGTGTCTTTTTATTATTGCAGCTCATAGTACAAAGACACGAATACAAATAAACATGGAACTAGAAGTACAAAGGACGTATCCACTAGTTCCTCTCCTGCCCACCTGCTCTCAGAGCTCTACTGCCTTGTCCACTGCTCGGCTGTTACTCAAGCACTCAGCACTGCTTCTGTCTCGGTGGCTCCTCCAACACCCGCTGATCAATCGTACGAGGAGTCAGACAGTCACGTGCCAGGTGACACTTTCCGCCGCAGGAGTAACATTGTCCGTTTCTGGAACGCCTGGCTCTGACCCCACCTCGGGTGCCCCACACCACCGGTCCTAAAACCCGAGATCGTCCAACTGCTAGTCTGGTCCTCCTGGACATCTGCATCATCTGTCTACTGCCCACAGATGACTCGGATACTGATCGAAAAGCATGCGACAAAGGCAGAATCTCTTGTACACGCTCGGGGTGTAGAGATACTGGCACAAACTCCACCCTGAAGAAGGTCTCGAAGTCTTCCCATGCGAAGTTCATCTCATCGCAAAACTGGAATAAGTGGCTCCACCACCTGCCTGCTGCTTCCTGAAGGAGGCTGGTAGCAAAGATCACCATGAAGTCTGCCAGCGTCCCCATTAGCCTGAAGACTCTCACCATAGCCTCCAGCCAAACCTCAGCCGCCTGCGGGTTCGTCTCTCCCCGGAACCTGGGTGGCCTCTGGCGCTGGAACTCGTGCAGCGCGCTCAAGCGTCGTGCATCGCCTACTGCTGGGGCTGGTGGCATCGGTGTCCTAACGGGTAGCAGTACCGCTAGTGCCTCAACTGGGATAGGGCCCTGTACTGAGGCCTCGTCGCTCGGCGGGCTGTCAGTACGTACCACTCTCGGGGCTCTAGCTGGTCGTCCGTGAAAAGGAATTCTGAAAGAAACATCGTGACACGGTCAAACGTTTATATCTGGTGAGCTGACCTGGTTTGAGCTGTTTTAAGGGAAAACCTTTGAAAACACACACGCAATTAGTGTTTTCGTGCACAAAGTCAGAAATCAGTTGTCAGGGTCCTGGTGTATGGATACGTCGGCCACCCGCACCAACACTGGACTACCTGAACTGAAAACCACACTCGGTACTCTCAACACTATTGCTTCACAGAAAGAAACATCTGAGTTATATGTTCTGCGGTAGAACCGAACTCCTCTGATACCAATTTGTCACGACCCGTCCTCGGGGCCCGTGCTGTGACTACCCCAAGCCCGCCTTCCATAGTCCAGGGGCTGGCGACTAGCACCAAGGCATAAATCCTGGTAAAAAGGGAAGGCATTTCCTTTGTAAAGTAAACAATCACACAGAGTACAAGCGGAGGAAGTAAAAACTAAGTAAAAACTGAGTACAACAGTAAGTGCGGAAAGTAAAAAGGGGCTGGAAATACAAGCCCAACTCTAAAGTACAACTCGAAGGGAAAACAACAACTGAAAAGTAAAGCTGCTACGCCGAGCTGTCCACTGGAAATCCCACCTGAAGGGTGGGTACACATAGCTTCTCTACTCCTCGGGTCCCGCCGTCCGCTCCGAGTATGTCCGCCCAGTGGTCCACCTTCGGGTACCGCCTCATCGTCACGTCCACCTCTGGGTACCGTCTCGTCGTGAGGTCCTCCTCCAGGTACCATCTCGTCGTATAGTCCACCTCCAGGTACTGTCCAGTCCTCGAACACTCGGCCTTTGTCAGCACTGCCCGTCGTCTGCAACCAACACAACGAGGTGCAGGCATAGCCCGTGCAGGGGTGAGTATAACGATACTCAGTAGGGACCCCGAGACCTTCAAGGTCTCACTAAACCAACAAGGATAACCACAAAGAAGATCTCAACAGATAACCCCTACTTAGGTATATGCCCATACATATACCTAAGTTATCAAGTAACCCATCTCAATCATGAGGAAACACAAGGATTGTGAAATCAATGGATAACCACTACCCGGGTATATGCCCATATATATACCTAAGTTAGCAAGTGACCCATCTCAATCATGAGGTAAACACAAGGTCAAAAGTCTCAGCTCAACCAAGATTTTCATTATCGAAACCGTAACTGCTGAAGAGCTCCGTCTCTGGAGTGTACAGTGGTCCTGTCACGACTCCGAGGTACTGCTCACTAACCTAAGACTGCTGAAGAACTCCACCCATCGAGTACTGTGGGCCAGCTGCTACAACCAAGCGCTTCCATGTGCCGCTACAACCAAGCGCACGTCTGTCGTGGGTCTGCCGCTACAACCAAGCGCTCCCATGTGCCGCTACAACCAAGTGCACCTCTGTCGTGGGTCTGCTGCTACAACCAAGCGCTCCCATGTGCCGCTACAACCAAGCGCACCTCTGTCGTGGGTCTGCCGCTACAACCAAACGCTCCCATGTGCCGCTACAACCAAGCGCATCTCTGTCGTGGGTCTGCCGCTACAACCAAGCGCTCCCATGTGCCGCTACAACCAAGCGCACCTCTGTCGTGGGTCTGCCGCTAAAACCAAGCGCTCCCATGTGCCTCTACAACCATGCGCACCTCTATAACACACCGAGTCATTCGATCAGCAGTCGTCGGG
The DNA here is from genome assembly GCA_963277665.1 of Viscum album. Classification (NCBI taxonomy): domain Eukaryota; kingdom Viridiplantae; phylum Streptophyta; class Magnoliopsida; order Santalales; family Viscaceae; genus Viscum; species Viscum album. The sequence goes on along the minus strand of OY728160.1, from coordinate 1,590,238,908 downwards.
TCTCAGCCAGCTACACGGTCTCCGTACTCCGCACGATCGTCACTGGGAGGGTCCGCTCCACAAGCTACAGGTCGATACTCCAAGTATCTCAAAGTCCCACGAAGAAGTATCTCAAAGGACCGCCAGGTCATAGGGGTCTCAACGCAACAGACGGCGCATCAATCGGATGCCCGGTCTGTGAGTTATTAGCCTTTTCGTCCCAGGGGCCCGGTTGGTTTCGTGAGCGCACCAAACCCGGCCGTATCTCAACTGTACCCCGAACTCTCATAGGGTAAACTCATAGGGACCGTTTCTCAGCGCGATCACCAACGCTGATGACGGTTCGTCAAACGGACGTTCTGTCAGAATGATATCAGCTTTTCCATTTCAGGGGCCCGGTTGGATTTCGGTGCGATCCAACCCGGCCACTATCCATCTACATCCAAAACATGGGCGGAGGATGCCAAAAGTTCCGTATCGTCAATAGGAACGCAACGCAACAGACGACGCGTCAATCAGACGCCTGGTCTGGATGTTATTGGCTTTTCCGTCTCACACCCACCCTGAGAAACTTTCCAGGAGGTCACCCATCCTGATCACTACTCTAGGCCAAGCACGCTTAACTATGGAGTTTTAACCACGTAGCCTCCCAAAATGGAAGATGTACCTTGAGTATAGTATACCGAAACGACCGTCTCGATCCAAGGATCGCGTTGCCGCTGACGGCGAGTCGTTTGGAGGCCCGTAGCCCAAGATACGGGCATTTGACCAAAAGTGGTGCGAAACTGGGGGTCTGGGCCCAGGCCGACCCAACCCAACACCCCCTGGTCCAACCCGAACCGGGTCGACCCGACCCGGTCCGGCTGGACCCGGCCGGCGGTGCGGCCAGCGCGTCGTTCGGGTGCCGCGCGCGGGGGGGCAAAGCCCCCCCCCCCCCTGTGAAACTGCGACCCCTTAATTGGGGCCGCATGAAGACCCGGCCGTGGGAATTAATTCCCCCGGTCTCCACTGCCCGACTGGCCCGCACTGGCAGGCCGGTTTCGCCACCAAGGACCGGCGACGGCCGGTCCTTCCTTCACCGACACCGGCGGCCCGGTGCCGGCCGCCGGTCATCTTGCTCCGCCGCGGCCCGGAACCGGCCGCTGCCTATGCCGTTGGGCGCGATGCGACGGCATCGCTTCCCTCCGCCGCGGCCCTGCTCCGGCCGCGGCGCCTTTGACTTTCTTCGACGCGACGCGATGACATCGCGTTCTTGGATTTCTTTCCACGGCGCGGCGCGACGGCGCCGCGCGTATCTTCCGCAATAAATCTTGTGGTGCGACGACACCACGTTTTCTCGTATCATCCTCAAGATACCATCACGAAAAACAAAGGAGGAGGGTCGGCTGTGTTTGTGCGGTCCGACCCCCTCGCGTTATTCAATAACAAAAAGGGTTTTAATCCACGATTATCACCAAGTTTGTATTCACGAACAATTAAATAAATAAACCCCTACCTCAATTCAGATACGGTGCACGTCAACAACCCGCGGAGGACGAGCGTCGCGGAGGTCGGGCGTCGCAGGGAAAGAACGTCGACTCCGTTGTCGTCGAGGTGCGTTCGAAGGGGAAACGTCGTTGGAAGAAGACATCACGTTTTTCGGTGGAGATGTTCTTCGTTGGAGGTGTTCTTCGCGTTCTTCGTCAATGTTGAAGAAGAAGAAGACTTAGCCTTTTCTCTCCCAAGTCTCCACCACAAGAACAACTAACCCCAAAATAAAATAATCCTCCCACTTATTTTATTAACCCAATATAGGTTTTGAATTTCAAGAGTTTGAAAATTCAAAACCCATATTTAACTCACTTAAGTTATTAACATAAGATGTTATAAAATTAAGGAGGTGTTAAGTTATCAAAACTTAAATGGGGGGTTTAGAGGGGTTAGGAAAGTTAAGGAATTTGAAAAGTTGGGGAGGGGTTTGTGTGGGCCGCACCCTTTCAAATATCCACACATGGGAAGTTGGATGGATGTGGGCCCACCACCAACTTCCCATGGGATAAGTTAACAACTTAACATGAAATAAAATTGATTTAACAATTTTATTCACTTTTTTTAATAAAACCCCAAAAAATTAACTTCTTCTCCCGCACAAACGCAACTACGGTAAAGGTTCCCTTAAGCGATTACCGGCGTTGCCAGTTCATCGGTGAAATCAGATTTCAATTCTGAGCACCGGTTCAAAAGATAGAAATTCCCGCTCACTCGTTCACTGAACGTACCCGAGCCAAACTTCAGAAATTAATTCCGGGCACACCGGGCCTCGGAATCAGGTGCCGTCAGAAACTGCGTTCTTGTAAAATTCCAAAGAAAATTAAGAAAAAAATTTCCTTGAAATTTCCGGGTCTTTACATTTATGGTATCCCACCAATGATAGCATGGGTGACGACATCCACACGCCATGGTAAGTGTCTATGTGTGACTATTTCTGTCAGTTTTTTAAAAATTAAAGAAACACCATTTAGAAATCAGGAGTTATAGAATTTGATGATTCATTTTGAGCCCACTGACCAGAGTAAATTTCACCTCATGTTTCAGATGGATTATGTTTACATTGGTTGGGTGGTGGATTTTAGACGAGATCTTCAGTGGGACTGCAGAACTGGGGGAGATAGGAGGTGACACATTGAGCTGGTAGCCGTACATTCAGTGTTCATAGAGAGCATCTGGTAAGTATATTTTTTAAATAATTTATATAACATAAAATATAAATAGTTTATTTTATATTTTTGTAGGCAGTTGAACATCCAGATATTACGTAGTTCGACGTTTATCGGAGGATGCAGTATGATCCAGCCGCTGGAGTGATTAGAGGTGATCGCCAACGTCATATTGTTGTCAGAATTATTTTGTTCAGTTTGAAAATTAACTAAAAATAATAATTTCACCATTTTAAATCGAAATTGGAATTGAAGGAGTCAAATGAGGCTGCGACCTCTCAAACATAGGCTGAGAGTCATGACGAGACAACTGAGAAGACTAGGGCCCACCATTTCGATGAGTCGGAAAGGATGCTGGCAATTAAGTATGCCTTTGAGATGGCCGAGTAGTTGGTATCAACTCTCATTTGACTATGGGTACTTATTATGATACTGTTGTGATGTCAGCATTCAGCTCGAGAGGAGCTCGTGGAGAGGCATCATCTTCTCACTCCCAGTATCAGGAGCAGTTGCGAACTCGGTTTGAGCTTATAGAGAGTTAACAGAACCAGCATTAAGAGAAATGTCAACGACATCAGTAGCAGCATGAGGAGGAGATGCGTTAATGGCAACAGCAATAGTAGCATCATGATCAAATGGAGTACATGTGTTGTCTGACTCGTAGTTTAGGGATGTAGTTTCCTCCACTCTCTCCTACAGCTCCTCCACCTCCTCTAGAAGATGACCCCCAATGATTTTTTTTTATGTTAAAAACATTTGAATTGGGGATTTCTTATAATATAAACTATATACAGTTTATGTATTTTATATTGGTGAAAATATTACATAATTTAATTTTTTTATTTTTAATATTTTTGTATTTATTATTAGAATTATATTTGTTAATATTTGTTTATTTTTCTAATAATAAATTATTTTTATTAATTTTTATATTTTTTTGCTAAATATAGAGAATTTTAATAATTTTTTATTATTTTTATTATTTTAATAAAATTAATATTCATTTTTTATTAAAAATAATTTTATGAAATATATTTTTTAGTAATATATTTTTTAATGTTTTTTTATTTTACAAATAATTTTATTTTTTGTTTTTTTTATTTTGTTAATAATATTAATATAATATTTTCATTAATCATAATTTTATTAAATATTTTCTTATTATGGTTTTTATTTGCCATGAGATATTTTGTGATGAGATCCTATTACGAATAATTTAAATATAATTTTTTATTAGTAGTATTTGCGACGAGATGACGGGTTCGTTGCAAATAGTATTTGGGATAGGACGATGGGCCCATCGTAAATAATATTTGTGATGGGCCCATTGCAAAATATTTTTATATATAATGAATATAATCAGAAGCTTATTTGGGATAGGGCAGTTCCTCGTTGAAAATAGTATTTGCGAATGGCCCATCACAACAGGTTTATTTATATATAATGTATAAAATCGGAGACTTATTTGCGACATCGTTTTCTACAACGGTATATTTGTGACATGGCCCCATCACTAAAGCCTATTTGCGATGGGATCCCATGACAAATATCATGTCAAAAATAAATCTAATTCTAATAGTAACCCCAAGATTTTGGAGAATTTTTTTTCGAATTAATTTAATCTTTTAATATTTTTTATTTCACAAAAACTGAAAATTGATTTTCACTATGTCAAACATTAAATTTACATGAAATCTCAAATTGGTGTATGTGACATGAAATCCCAAATTGGTTTATGTTATACGCATTCCCAACATTACGTATGTTAAACAGAATAACAAGGATAGTGTATGTTACAAGAAATATTGTCTTTCCTTGAAGGATTGTGTAACATGCAAGACCGAGTGTGATGTAACTATAATATATTATTAAATATAAAATTATAAAGAGATTTAACCTAGAAATTATGTTGATGGATATTAATAGTATTGACTAAATTATTAAAATAATATTTAACTATAGAAAATATGAATTCATAGTTTACCAATTAATTATAAATGACAAGGAACACTGATTGAATATAATAGAATATATCATTATAGGCACAATGATTTTTTAACCTAGTAAATTAAATTAATTTATATTATTCAGTTATATTAATATAATAAATGTGTTATATAATTAATCAAATCATTTTATATCTTTATGTAAGATAAGAACAAACCGAATTTTATTCTTAAAAAAATCTCTATTTTTATTATGTCATTTATATCCTGTTTTAATCGATACCACTTTTTAAAACCGTTTTTTTGAAGTTTTATATCATTAATTTGTCGAAATATAAATTATTTTTTGAATCAAAACATTAAAAAGGTTAGTTTTTTTATATTTATGTAACGTTTCATCTATTATTGTATAGTTGTAAATACTAGATTTTATTCCAAAACACATTTTTTATCAAATTTATTTATATTGATAAATCATATTTTTAAATATTTTAATAATTTATTTAGATAATATTTTTAGCAATTAATCCATGGAGGGTTTTCAGAACTAATGTCACATTACAATTGGATATAAAAACTTTTCAATCTTTGGTCACTTTTACATAAAAAACACGTTGTGTAGTCACTACAACTTGATTAATTTTAAAATAATTTATACCACTTATATGATTATAATTTGGAAAAATGAATTAAATTTTGTTAATGAAAATAATCTAGAATTTATATAAAAAAAATTTCGTTTTGACCAGGTTATTATAGAACGTAATTAGAATTAATTAAATACATATAGAGAAAAAAATTGGTTAATAAATAACAAAACATTAAATATAATACCCAAAACGACCTAGAAACATGTGAACTGACGAATTTATGTCAAATTTGAGGTCATATACCATAACTTATAGATTTTCTTTTTTGGGATTACTTTTTTTTAAGTAATAAAATTTTCACACTAAAATTGTTTCTAAAAGATCCATGTGAGTACTTTTCCTCCCCAGTAAAAGGCAACCACCTCTACCATTCCTCATACTTCTCAAACCATTTAAGTTTAGTAAATATATTCAAAATTAGCCTCAAATAAAATCTCCCTTCGACAATGAATCCCCCCTTCCAGCATAAATCATCTCAAGGATGCCTTTTGGAATAAACCAAAAATGTTTATGCAATTTGGAAGCATCTTCTTGTCTCAAGCTGATTTCAATTATTTTCCTTCTTCACCCCCTCCACTCTCATTTTTCATTTATTTTGTTACCAAAACATTATCATAAATATACTAGGTTGTTTTTTATGAATATATATATACCAACACTTAAACACACAAACATATAATGGAAAACGAATATACAATTTCTATATTTGAAAAACTACTACCTTCAAAAATATGATTGTCCATTTTTCATTTACTACATATCATGCTGACCATTATTATGACCACAATATTTATAGAATTAATATATAATAATTTTTATGTATTTAGGTGACACGACCCGTCCTCAGGGCCCGTGTCATGACTACCCCAAGCCCGCCTTCCATTGGCCAGGGGCTGGCGGCTAGCACCAAAGGCATAAATCCTAATAAAAAGGGACGGAATTTCCTTTACAAAATTAAAACACACACAAAAAGAGTACAAGCAGAAGCTACACTAATTAATGCAGTAAAAAATGTGTTGGTAGTACAAGGGGCCAGAAATACAAGCCCAGAAGAAAGGTACAGCTACAACTGAAAGTAAAGTACAACTCAAAGGATAACAGCTGAAAGGTGACAAGCACCTCCTGGATCATCCTCTGGGTTCCTACCTGAAGGGTATATACAAATGTTCTCCTCAACACTCCACGTTCGTCCGTCACCTCCAGGTACCGACTCATCATGAGATCCACCTCCAGGTACCGACTCGTCATGGGATTCACCTCCAGGTACCATCCGGCTTTACAATCCTCAACCACGATCAGTGATTTCCGTCGTCTGCAACCAAAAAAATGAGGTGCGGGAATAGCCCGTGCAGGGGTGAGTATAAGATACCTAGTAGGGGCCCTAAGAACATAAATTTATCACTAAATCCAACAAGTATAAACCCAAATAAAGTTCTCCAAAGATAACCCATACTTAGGTATAAGCCCGTAATTATACCTATGTTATCAAGTAACTCATCTCAAACATGAGGTATCACATAGATATCAAATCAAAGGATAACCACTACTTATTTATATACCCATACATATACCTATGTAATCAAATAAACCATCTCAATCATGAGGAAAACACAAAGGTCATTGACTCAGCTCAAACAAGGATTTTAATGATCGAAACTTCAACTGCTGAAGAGCTCTATCTCTGATGAGTACAGTGAACCTGTCATGACTCCGAGGCACTTCTCACTAACCTATTACTGCTATGGTACTCCTCCTATCAAGTACCCTGGGTTAGCCACCAAAAACATAGTTGTTCTTCCTGCTGGGATATGCCACACAAACACTGTAGTGCACCCCCCCAATAGCCTGTAGAGGTACTCCTCCTATCGAGTACCATGAGTCTGTCACCCAAAAACAGTAGTGATCCCCACCATGGGGCTGCCACCCAAACACAGTAGTGCTCCCCACTATTCTATACAAGTTACTCCGACTAGAATTGGTCAAGCATCAACGGGTCTCATCCAGCTACACGGTCTCCATACTTCGTATGCTCGTCTCCGTACACCGTACGCTCGTCTCCATACTCCGTACGCTCATCTCCTGGAGGGTCCTATCCACGATCTAGTGGTTGATACTACATGTATCACAATTTCTCATGAAGAAGCATCTCAAAGGACCGCCTCGTCATAGGGGTCTCAACGCAAAAGACGGCGCGTCTATTTGACGCCCGGTCTATGAGTTATTAGCCTTTTTCTGCCAGGGGCCTAGTTGGTATCGTGTACGACAAACCTGAAGACATCTAAAGTGTACCCCAAAATCTCATAGGGTATACTAATACAGACCGTTTCTCAACATGATTACCAACACTGATGACGGTTCACCAAACGGTCGTCTGGTCTGAATGTTATCAGCTTTTTTGTTCCAGGGGCCCCGTTGGATTTCGGGTACAATCCAACCTGGACACATTCTAATCACAACTAAACCTCAAGTGATGTATGCAAAAATATCCTTCTCACCGAAAGAAAACAAACTAAGTTGACGACACATCAATCGGACGACCGGAGCTCATGTTATATGTGTTTCCGCTCCGAGGGCCCGGTTGGTATCAGGTTCGAACCAACCCAGGCATACCCAATGTTATTCAAAACCTTGATTGTAATATACCGAAATGACCAGCTTGATCCATGTATCCCAACGCAACTGACAGTGCGTCGAACTGAGGTACGTAACCCATGTTATGGGTGTTTGAACAAAACTGCCTGAAAACAGGGGGTCTGGGCCCGGTCCGACCCGACCCAGTACCCCCTAGGGTGGCCGGATCCGGGTCGGCCCAACCCGAGTCTGGGTCTGGCCTGTTAGAGCGCGGCCCATCCCAGCTAGCGTGGCCTGGCCCAGCCAGTGCGGCCCAGCCCGGTGCGGGCGTCCCTTCCTGGCACGGGCGGCCCGACCCGCGTGGCCGGTGGCTCGGCCTACGGCCGAGCGGGATGCGGGGGCACTTCCCCCTTTATTCTGAAATGGCCGGCCAATTATGGATGGCCCTTAATTGACCTTTTGGGACCCAAGGGGTCCCGCCACCAGCTGGCACCAGCAGCTCGCTCAGCCGGCCGCGCCCCGAACAGCCGCAGCGATAGGCCGCAGCTCCTTCCCGTCCGGTGCGACGCGACGGCGCTGTGCCCCTCCGCCGCGACCTGCCCTGTCTACGGCCCTCCATGGTGCTCCGGCGCGGAACGAATATGCCGCTCCCCACCGCCGCGGCCCGCTATGGCCGTGGATTCCTTCTGTTTCACTGGCGCGGTGCGATGGCGTCGTGCTCCTTCGACGTGGCCCGCTCTGACTGCGGTTCCCTTATTCCTGTGTGGTGCCATTGCACCGTTCCGCCTCCATTCCAAACCATGACGATGATCAACATCAAAATGGGAGGAGGATCGGTCGTGTTGGTGCGGTCCGATCTCCTCCCATTAGGTTGATAATAAGCGGCCAAAATTTAACGGAGAACATTAAAGTAATCATGAACGTAAAATCAACACCTACGTTTTAGCCCGCAATCAAATAAATAAATATGAAGCATACCAATATTTCGGTAAATTAACCCTGCAACCAACCCTCATGAATGAACAATCCACGAATCAACCGGACAACGGTTGGTCGCGCTCGTCGTTCTTTTCTCAAAAGATAATGAGAATACCAAATAAATTCCTATACCTGGAGAAATAATCGCGGTTGTCAAACATCATGGATTTCAGTGTTGATATCGTCGTCTTCGATGTGTACCTGAAGATGAGGCATCTTCCCTCTTATCATAGAGAAATGGATAGAAGTCACGTTCTCGTTCTTCCTCGAAGGATTGGGGAACAAAGCTCCTCTTATATTTCTTCATAGGTTTCCCCCACCAAGTTATCTTCCAAAACAAAAATTAAAATAGCCTTCACCAATTTAAAGTAAAGCCAACCCTATCAAACTAAATCAATTAAAAAATTCATTAAATATGTGACTAGGAAACCTTAATAGTGGAGAGGACGGTGGAGAGGCTACATAAATGAAGAAGAGCTATAAATTAATTCAAGGGGTGATTAAGGGGGGTTTAAGAGAGTTATGGGGAGGTGAGATGTTAGGGCCTCATGTGGTACCTACCACACTAAATATTGTCATGGGAGGTTAGGTGGGTGGGGGCCCCACTACTAACTCCCCTTGGTTAGATTTAACTACCTTCCTTAAATAAAATTTGTACACAACAAATTTTATTTATTTTATTCTAAACCCAAAAAATTAACACTCATCCCGTTTATAACGCAACTGCGGTAATAATCCCTTTATGCGAATACCGGCGCTGCAAATTCATCGGTTTCCTCATATTTCAATTGTGAACACTAGTTCAAAAGATTGAAAAACCCATTCGTTAGTTAACTGAACATACCCGAGCTAATCTTCAGAAATTGATTCCGAGCACACCGGGCCTTGGAATCAAGTGCTGTCAGAAACTGCGGTCTCATAAAATTCCAAAGAAATTAAGAAAAAAAATTTCCTTGAAACTTCTGGGTCTATACATTACTCTGACCTTAGGGCTTTACGTCCCCATAAAGCTACAACACGAACTAGGGATACTAAAGGAGGTACTAATCACGTATCGCAGCCTTCTGCTCCATGTGCTCTTCAGGAGGTTCTCGTGCTAGAAATGGAAGCGTACAATTGGAATCGACCATACTCATAGGCCCTGTTCCTATCGATCCTCAACCACTACTGGAACCTCTGTAAATGCCACCCCGTCATCGATATCCATCTCCCTGTGGTTGATGATGTGTGAAGGGTCATGCACGTATCTCCTTAGCTGAGATACGTTGATAACATCGTGCACCTGGTGCAATTGAGGTGGAAAGGTCAGGCAGTAAATCACATCGTCTACCATATTGAAGACCTAGAAAGGTTCGTTGAACCTCAGAGATAACTTTCCTCCTCGGACAAGTCTCAGTATACCTCGTCGAGGTGAGACCCATAATAAAAACAAGGTCACCATCCTCAAACATCAACAGTCTCCGTATCCTATCAATATAGGATTTCTTCCTGCTCTGTGCAGTCGTCATCCTCTCTTGGATGATCTAAACCTTCTTCATCATAGCCTGAACCATCTTTGGTTCTACACGTGCTGACTCCATCACTATCCACAATGAAAATCGTGGCCAGCTGCTGTCTCGCTATCCCTAACAGCTGAATATCAGTCCTCCAACTAAGCGATTCCGAAACAATGCTCCCCTTCACAGGAGTATAGACTATATCGAATTCATAGTCTTGGAGGAACTGAAAACACAAAACTCTTGTTGTCACATGGGTAAGGCTAGTCGAATCAAGAGTTATCGGTCGCACCCTCCTAAGCATGAGTTTATCCTTGTGCTGCCTAGGATTCCATTTTCACCGACCAAGGAAAAACCCCATACCAATGTTGTAGGTAAGACACAACCTTTTTTCCTAATACCTTCAATTTGTGTATGAACTATGATTGCCCAGTCCATACTAAAACTAACATCGTAAGGCATCGACGCTGCCACCAAGAGGTTCCAACTGAAATTGTCGCCTCATGGGTCAGATCACACCGTCGGTGTATGTGTGATTATCAAGTCTCCTCCCAATGTTATCTCTAGACGTGAGGGTCATGTCAACAACTTAACTGGAAACTCTAGGTCTGGGACAAGATTCGTGGAAGGAAGGGATGATTCGTAGCAATATCTGTTGTTAAGACAGCTAGTAGAAGACACAGTCCGTACATCGAATCATCCCTAGAGCCTTTCGGTCGCACTCCATGACCTCATGCAGCTACTCATTCCCCAACCCTCCAGCTCCCTGAGCCTAACGGGGATTACAAAGGCAGGTGGTTGTAAAAAGTATAAATATTCACCACCCCATGCTGATCTCCTAGCTCTACGTCCATGTCTACTGCCTTGCAGATTCATCTGTCCTTTTCACTTCCTCTAATTGAAACATTTTACATGCCCATGTCTCCGAGACTGGCACTAGTTTCCTGCTTTCCCAATGCTAACCTTCACTGACTGCATCCATTCATCAAAATAATTCTCAACCACAAAGGTTCTTTCTAGAACGCTAGAATAAGTAGGAATTCATAGAGAAAAGGTGCTGGATCAGATGTCCTTAAACACACCTCGCTCGGAAGTCTGAGCACTGAAGCACCAATCACATCATATTCATCGAGTACCAAGAATGGTTTGGTACGCCCCGATGAATTCTCAGCTACAGACATGTCATCCTGCCGAAGCTTTATATGCTCTAGAAAACTCTCTACCACCTCCTCAAGCTAGTCCTCATCCACCTGTGAGTCAGTCTTGCCTCGAAACATGAGGGATATCTGGTGCCAAAACTTATGTAAGGAACTAAGCTTACAAGTATCCACTACCGGTACCACCGGTAGTGTCTGCAAACCAACAAGTAGTGATATAGCTGGAACACTACCGGATGGTACTATCTCAGGCATAGGTCCAGGTATCGAAGCCCTATCACTATACGAACCAACCTCATGGTCTCCCACTAGAAAGAACAAGTATCTAGGATCTCCATCTGCTCTACCACTGTCTAAGATAGGCGTAGAACTCTAGAAATCGCCTCCATCCCATCCACTGCTGCCTGAGAATCAGTCTCACCTTGTAACCTTAGAGGCCTTTGATGCTGGAAATTGTGCAACACGCACTATCAGCGTGCACCGTCCACTCGTAGAACTGATGGAATATGCTTCCTAATAGGTGGTGGTGCTACTGGTACACCTCCCGAAGGTGCCATCATAGAAAGAGTTCCCCGCACTGGAGTCTCATCGCTCGGTGTTCCATCAACGAGTTGTCTCTCGGAACTCCAATTGACTGTCTGTGTGGAGACATCCTGAACAGATGTGGCATGGTCAACGATTTATACCTAGTGAGCTGACCTGGTTTGAGCTAACATTAAAACTTTTTTGGAAACACACACGCAATCATTTTTTCGTGCACTAAGTCAGAAATCAGTAGTCAGGGTCCTGGTGTATGGATATGTTGGCCGTCGCACCGACACTGGACTCCGTGAACTGAAGACCACACTCTGTACCTTTAACACTATTGCTTCACTGAAAGGAAAGATCAGAGTCTTGAGTTCTGCGGTAGAACTGACTCCTCTGAAACCAATTTGTCAAGACCCGTCCTCAGGGCCCATGTCGTGACTACCCCAAGCCCGCATTCCATAGTCCAGGGGGTGGCGACTATCACCAAATGCATAAATTCTAATAAATAAGGATTGCATTGCCTTTACGAGATGAAAAAACGCACAAAAAGAGTACAAGCAGAAGCTACAGTAAGTAAAGTAGTAAAAAAGGTGTCGATGGTACAAGGGGATGGAAATACAATCCCAAAAGAAAGGTACAACTACCACTGAATGTAAAGTACAACTCAAAGGATAACAGTTGAAAGGTGACAGGAAGCTCCTAGATCATCCTCATGGTTCCTACCTGAAGGGTAGGTACAGATGTCCTCCACAACACTTCACGTCCGTTTGTCTCCTCTGAGAACCAACTCGTTGTGAGATCCACCTCCAAATACCGACTCATCGTGGGATCCACCTCTGGTTACCGTCCAGCTCTACAAGCCTCAAACACGATTAGTGATTTCCGTCATCTGCAACCAACACAATGAGGTGCGGGCATATCCCATGTATGGGTGAGTCTACAATACTCTATAGGGCCCCCGATACCCTCATGGTCTCACTAAATCAAACAAGGATAAACACAAAGAAATTTCTCAACAGATAACCCATACTTAGGTATAATCACATACTTATACCTAAGTTATCAAGTTACTCATCTCAAACATGATGTATCACATAAATATGAAATCAAAGGATAACCACTACTTTGATATACCCATACATATACATAAGTTATCATGTAACCCATCTCAATCATTAGGAAAACACAAATGTCATTGACTCAACTAAAAACAGAATTTTCATTATCGAAACCGCAACTCCTGAAGAGCTCCGTCTCTGACGAGTACAATGAACCTGTAATGAATTTGAGGCACTGATCACTAACCTAAGACTTCTGAGGTACTCCTCCTGTTGAGTACTATGGGTCATCCACCCAAACACAGTAGTGCTTCCCACCGGGGTCTGCCTCCCAAACCCAGTAGTGCACCCACTCCCCCCTAATAGCCTGCATAGGTACTCCTCCTGTCGAGTACCGCGGGTCTGCCACCCAAACACAATAGTATCCCCACCGTGGGTCTTCCACCCAAACCTAGTAGTGCTCCACACTGGGCTATACAAGTCACTCCGACTCGAATCGGTCAAGCAGTCAATAGGACTCAGCCAGCAACACGGTCTCCGTACTCCGTACGCACCACTTCAGGTGGGTCCCCTCTACATGCTACTAATTGATACTCCAAGTATCACAAATTCCGACGAAGAATTATATCAAAGGGCCACCTCGTCATAGGGGTCTCGACGCAACAAACGATGCGTCAATCGGACACCCGGTCTATGAGTTGTTCGCCTTTTTGTCCTGAGGGTCCGGTTTGTTTTGTGTACGACCAACCTGACCACGTCTCAAGTGTTCCCTGAAATCCCATAGGGTATACTCATACAGACCACTTCTCAACAACATTAACAACATTGCTTATGGTTCGCCAAACGGTCATCTAGTCTGGAAGTTATCAGCTTTTCCGTTCCAGGGGCCCTGTTGGATTTTTGGTACAATACAACCCGGCCATAATCCAACCTTGTCCAAACCTTATGTGAAGTAGGCAAAAAGATCCGTCTCACCGAAAGGAATCCAACTATGTGGACGACATGTCAATCGGATGTCCGGAGCTCAAGTTATATGTGTTTCCGCTCCGAGGGCCCGGTTGGTTTCGGGTTCGAACCAACCCAGCCGTACCCAAAGTTCTCCGAATCCTTGAGTTTAATATACTAAAACGACCATCTAGATCCATGTATCACAACGCAACTAATGGTGTGTAAAACGGATGTCTGTATCCCATGTAATGAGTGTTTGAACGAAACTGCCCGAAAACAGGGGGTCTGGTCCCGGTCCGACCCGGCACAGTACCCCCTGGGGCGGCCCGATCCGGGTCGACCCAACCTTGGTCCGGGTCTGGCACGTTAGGGCGTAGCCCGACCCGGCTGGCGCGGCCCGACCCAGCTGGCGCGGCCTGGCCCGGCGCAGGGGTCCGGCCCAGTGCAGGCGGCCCGGCCTCGCACGGCTGGCCCGCCCCGGCGCGGGCCGCCTGGCCCGTGTGGCCGGCGGCTTGGCCTTCAGCTAAGCGGTATGTGGGGGCGCTGCCCCCCTTGATTGTGAAATGTCCCAACAATTATGGTCGGCCCTTAATTGACCCTTCGGGACCCGAGGGGTCCCGCCTTCAGCTGGCTCCAGCGTCCGGCTCAGCCGGCCACTCCCCCAAACCGTCGCAGCCATAGGCCACGAATCCTTCCCGTCATGCATGGCACGATGGCGTCGCGCCCCTCCGCCGCGGCCCGCCATGGCTGCGGCCCTCCATGGTGCTCCAGCGCGGTGCGACGGTGCCACTCCCCTCCACCGCGGCCCGCTCCGGCCGTGGGTTCCTTCGGTTTCACTGGCACGGCGCGACGGCGCCCCGCTCCTTCACCACGGCCCGCTCCGGCCACGATTCCCTCATTCCCAAATGGTGCGGTTGCACCATGCCACCTCCATTCCAAACCACGATGGTGAACGACATCAAAAGCGGAGGAGGATCAGCCGTGTTGGTGCGGTCCGATATCCTCCCATTAGGTTGATAATAAGCATCCAATATTTAACGAAGAACGTTAAAGTAATCATGAACGTAAAATCAACCACTACATTTTTCCCCGAAATCAAATATATAAATTTTAAGTATACCAATATTCCTGAAAATTAACCACGCAGCCAACCCGCATGGACGAATGATCCACGGATCAACCGGACAATGGTTGGTCCACGCTCGTCGTTCTTTTCTCAAAAGATAAAGTGAATACCAAATAAATTCCCCTACCTCGAGAAATATTCATGGTAGTCGAGCATCATGGATATTGGTGTTGATCCCGTCATCATCGGTGAGTACCCAAAGATGAGGAGTCTTCCCTCTTGTCATGAAGAAAATGATATAAGGCGCATTCTCGTTCTTCCTCGGAGGATTGGGGAACGAAGCTCCTCTTATTTTTCTTCATAGGTTTCCCCCACCAAATTATCTTCTAAAACAAAAATTAAAATAGCCTTCACCCATTTAAAGTAAATACAAACATTTCAATGTAAATCATTGAACCAATTAATTAATTATTTGTGTAGGCAACTTTAATGGTGGAGAGGAAGGTGGAGAGGCTACATAAATGAAGAAGAGTTACAAATTAATTCAAGGGGTGATTAAGGGGGGTTTAAGAGAGGTAAGGGGAGGTGAGGAGTTTGTGACTCGTGTGGGACCTACCACACTAAATCCTCTAATGGGAGGTTAGGTGGGTGGGGGACCCACAACTAACTCCCCTTGGTAGGATTTAACTACCTTCCTTAAATAAAATTTTTACACATCAAATTTTATTTATTTTAATCTAAACCCAAAAAATTAACACTCATCTAGCTGATAACGCAACTACGGTAATAGTCCCCTTAAGTGAATACTGGTGCTGTGAATTCATCAGTGTCTTCAAATTTCAATTCTGAGCACTGGTTCAAAAGATATAAAAACCTGCTCATTCGTAAACGGAATGTACCCGTGCTAAACTTCGGAAATTAATTCCGGGCACATCAGGCCTCGGAATCAAGTGCTGTCAAAAACTGCAGATTCGTAAAATTTAAAAAAAAATTAAGAAAAAAATATTCCCTTGAAATTTTTTGGTCATTACATTAGGATTATTTATTCCTTTTACAAAACAAATATATTGACTATCCATTAGGAGTTAAGACGATAATCTCATTTGAGGAAGTGTGGACTACCCACCTCAATGTAATGTGATTCATTCAAACCCCACATGGAATATATTAAGGACGAGTTTAGTTAAGTTATAATATATATATATATATATTATATAGTCATTCCATATTAATAAATATATATATGTATATATATAAATATATATAAATTTCATTATTTCTTTCAAAAGGATAATAAAAATGGAAACATCATTCATGCGTACGTATGACTTTCCATCTCCTTGAATGGTGTATTCCATTTTTGTAGATATTTATGAAAAAAATTATTATAATAAACATATAATGGATATAAAAGATATTTATATCATTATTTACATTCAGGAATCTTGATACAAGTAAAATCAACAATGTTTTAACAAATTAAGACACAAGCGAAGAATAAAGAGAATATTACCCAAAGTGAATCTGTAACATATAATCATTAACAATAAGGTAATATATGGTCAAAATAAAACCATATATGGTATTATATATAATAATTTTATTATGTTAATGATATATAATAATATTATACATATTATAGATGAATCATGTATGAGTTTGAAGAGATTCAAAAAAGATGGTAAAAGGATTTAATCCAACTTATATGTTTTTTGAGATACATGTTATGTTTAGCAATCATTTCTTTTGTGTTGTGTATTTAATGGAAATTATTTTATACTATTTATAATATAATTATATTTATTTGTATTCACTAGTGCATTTTATGATCTTACATTCATGGGTATTATCTTCCAAAAGTTAACGAATCATTAAAATGTTTTGTCTAATTTTCATTCTTTGAGACTCATGTTTTATTATTAACCTAAAGTCTTTTACGGAGGTGCATAAATTTCAATTTTCATTAAAAATAATTAATTGAAATATTTTAATTATATTATTTTATTCATGTAATTTACATTACTTTCATGGAGAGTATGAACCTGTGATACCAATTTATATGTGTTTATTGAGACAATCACATTTCTTTTTGAGATTATTTTGGTATATGCATCCTTTTATGAAATATTGTGATCCATATCTCAAAAAGTTTCATGTGTTTTATTCTACTATGTTATTTCATTATATACTGATGAATTAGAAACATATTTTACTCTTTCATACCTTAGATAGTTAAGAATGTGTTTTTTGGTAACCCTAACCTTACTATTTCCTTAGTCATAAATCAAAGTTTTCTAAAAAGGGTTTCTAGGAATATTATACCATTATACTATAATAATTAAAAATCATTTGTACCATTTTTTTAATCTAACAATCAATTGATGTTAATATTATTTTCTCTATATGAATGAGGAACTTTTCAAACCATTTTACCGTGCAAAAATAATTTTTTATTGTCCTCGTACGACATGCATAGATTTACCCAATGTCAATACATCGATGATACCTCTCAATTTTTAAAAGGATAATATTATTTGAATTATTTTTAAAATAAATTTAAACTAAAAATGGTTTTCATAATCTCTTCAGGCTTCTGTCATATTTTTTCATTAAAAATGTTTAGCAAAATGTTTTCAAGAACCTTGTATAATATTTTAAGTACAATGGTTTTTAAAATGTTTTCATGCCTTATTTAAAATTTTTCCTGTTTTTTCGATAAACAATAGTTTTAAATGGTTTTATGTATTAAAATGAATTTTTCAAAATAGAAAGGATATTTTCTAGAGGATTTAAAAAAACGTTATTTCCAATTTATTTCAATCTGTGATGACATCTATTGATGTAAATGATGCCAATATAAAGGTTCCATTCATATCCTTTATATGAATGTGTTATGATTAAGGAAATGGTCTTTATGAAAACATTTTAACCTTAATTGGTATTATGTATATAAAATCAATTAACCATTCATGGGTTATTCTTTTGAGGAAATGATTATGAATCTTTTACATGTCTCACAGGTTGTGATAACTTTACTTGTCTATGATAACCATTTCATTACATGAGTTATGATATGTTTATTTATTATCATTTAGCACATGTTTCTATGATTTTATTATTTTATTGGTGTGACCAATATCTCCCACTAATTATTTGGTTAATCATCTATATCTCATGAGATAATTTAATATAGTCTGGGGAGTGATCCTTTAATACTATAATGGACATGGGAGTGAACCATAACTACTAAGATGGAATGAGGAGTGAACTCATTCTACTATGATGGCCATGGGAGTGAACCATGAAAACTGTGATGGTATGGGGTGTGAAACCATTATATTAATATGGACATGGTAGTGATTCCTAGGCTTCTAGGGAAATCATTATATTCTTATGTGTATTCCATAATTCCATTTTTATTCTTACCTTATGATTGGATGGCTTATTCTCTCTATATCATTATGATTCATGTCATATGAACTACCAATCATTATTCCATGACCTCTTTTATGATCCTTGATATGAAGGTAATGATCTTCAATTTTCCTGATCACATAATCATACCCTTATGCTCATGTTTATGCTTACATGTCTCCCTTGTTTACCATTACTGAGCATTTCAGATCATCCATTTTATATTTCCTTTCCTCCATGTTATGATTATGCAAACTATATTGTTTTTCTAAGAAGTATTTTTGTCATGAAGAACATATTGGGTGATGATTTACTACACATATGTGCTAGTGATTATGTTTTCTTGTTTCGAAAGGGATTATAAAAATCAATGTCATTGGGAATATTATTGTATAATGTTTTAGTATTCCTCAAATGTACTGTTATGTTTATGGTTAAAAATAGAGGGTCTATATAATCATTGTCTTCCTTTAATGTCATGTATTTATTTCCATCATGGGTAATAAATATTTTTTGACAACCAATAGAATATTATAATTGTTTATAAGCTTTGACGAGGTCGAAGAGTAAATGTTCTTCTTCAACTTGATATATTAGATATCCTTGGATCACATCTATTAGATCTTCCCCTATGGATAAGAATGGCCTTCTGATAATAATAAGGAAGTCGCATTCTTACATAATTCCAATAACTATTATTTATAGAAGGAAGATGATTTTTTGGACTTTTAATAATTCTTCCACAACAATTCGATGAGGTTAATTCACTGATCATTCCACGAGTTATAGTGAACCTCTTTTTTTGGATCTCTTGATGTCACAACATGAGAAATACACTCATTGGCATTAGGTTGATTCTTTTTGCAAGATTAGATAGAGCTATTCCAAATATTATCTATTCAATAGAATATGGGATTAAAAAATTCTAGGGTATCTCATATTTGGTGGGAATTACTGTTGAAAAAAAACAAAGAATTCTATATTTAGATAGATTATACCATGATCATATATTATTGATTTATTGGATATAAGATCCTTAACTAATTTCGTATAATTAAGAATTTGAGAAATGGCCTCATCACATGATATGTTGATATAATGTTTGATGAATATTATAGAAACATTTGAAACTATGAATCCCTAAATCCTTGTCTTCATATTTATTGGAATGGAATATGTAGCTTGTATGGTTGTGGGGAAACATTAACTGGCTCTTTTCCATGCTCATGTGTTTGGGAAGATGATGTCTCCTGGGGTGTTTCTTGGATGGTCCTATGAACCTTTTCTTCCTCTACAAGTAGTTTCTTCTCATTTCCCTTAAATTTTTATTAATTTCTTATAATTAGTTATTGAATGTCAAATATCATTCATCTTCTCATCACTACAACCTTAGATTCATCCCTTGGGCATGTCTCTACATTACTAGGATGGGTACCAAGTAATCTGTCAGACAAATTCTTTGATATTTGACACATTTGAACATTTAATTTTCTTAAGAATCTCATTTGTTTTGGAATTTCCATATCTTGAGTTTTCAATGTATGTTATTAATTTGGGTAAAAAGTATCCAGAAGGTTCTCTAGGTTAATTTTGGGAGGATCAGTTTTCTATTGTGGTCCTGGTTGAGTGGGTTGAAACTATTTTTGTGCTATTATGGGGAATGGTTGTTCCTATACTAATTGTTGTGGTCTTAGTATATGATTCAAGGATATATACCCTAGTGTTCCTTTATTTTAAAATACTTCTAGACCAATCCTTTATAGATAATATCATTTGTTGTTGTGTGATGGCTACTGAGACAACCTATTCTAATAATATTATTTCTATAATTGAAATGAAGGATTCTACATATAGTAATTGATATAATTACAATCTTGAGATTATGGTTCTTCAAATAATACCATGTATTCTTAGTATTGGTGTGGGACACACCACATATCACATGACTATATTTCCATATTTGTAGGAGGAGAGGATTGGGTACTAGGAAGTTGAAATAATTATAGATTCATTGTGATCCCGTTGACTTGCATTGGAATTATTTTCTTTCATTCACATGGTAAATACCACTCTAACATGTCCCATGATAAATTTTCCATTGGATTTCACAATGAGAGACTTCATTTAAATTATATCTTATTGATTTAGGTTTCTATAATTTTTTTTGTCAAACTGGTATTGTGTTGATGACTCTTCATCCGACTAATAAGGGTCCTTGGTAAAATATTTGATGCTAGATCCACAATTCTAGTCCATGGTGAATATAGTTCCTCGTCAGTTCCTTAAATTTATCGCAAGATTCTCATGTAGACACTGTATCAGTATGAGTAATGTTTTAAATTTAATTTTGGAGTTTTCAAGACCAAATTGGTGGGAATTATATTTATAGTAAAATCTTTTCCTAATAATCCCATGTCATGATCGACTCAAGAGCATTGATATTATGTCAATACATGGATCTGTATCATACCGAGAATGAGAAGACACGATGTCTGGTTTCATCTAATGATAATCCCTATTTTGGTTAGGTATCATTATCATCCCTGGAAATGGAGATGTACCCATGTTGGTATTCGATTTGTTGTCCACTGAACATACACTTGTTTTGGATCATGTGAATGAATCTAGAATTGATTTAAAAATTTTGGGCATGAATAGGATGTCATACTATGCTTCGTGTGGAACCATGGATTGATCGAAAGGAGTAATCCATTTTTGATTTTCCATGATGCAATGGGAGCTCTCCAGGAATCACTTGTTGCATATTCTGAGTGTTTTGTTAATTGGGTCCCACATTATGGTGTTGACCGACCATCGTTGACCAGATATGTGTAGACAGAAACCATTCATTCTTGGGATAAAATGATAACATTTATTTTTTTCAAGTCTATTTTAATGAGTCAATGTAGCTTAGTACATGCAATATAGAGTTGAGGCATCACAACATCTTGAAAAAGAGGGAAAGACATAAATGGGGTGAGGGAAAGGTAATAATAGGTCTTTGATAGAGGTTTTACAGTGCGATGCACAAATTAATGCAATCCACACAAATGGAAAAAAATTCTAACGCACCCAGACATTCCATTGAAATATTGTTGGCAACGGTAAGATTAGAAATGTTTTATCACAATCATCAATTACGTTGAGGGAAAATTATAATGTCAATCTGGGGTATATCCCACATAGATTGTATATAGACCCTAAAAACCTATGTCTTAGAACCTGTTGGTGTAATATTCCTTTCTAGTTAGCACAGTTCATGAATGTTATATCTAGAGAGTCTTTGGTTATCTTCATCGGTAAGAGAGGGATAAATATCAATTTCTGGGATCTACATCAAGGATGTTCTTAGTTCTATCTTCATAGGATTATAAGGATTTAGGCTGTGAATAATGTGGAGGTCGCTAGCGGGCTATGATCAAATTAACAATGTATATATAAGAGGTAACTATTCCTTTATTAGGTAATAGTTTCAACCTAGATTTGTTATGCCTGGACTCTATTGAAGAAAGAATTTTAAGATATTGGACATAGCCTCATCTACTCCAATCATGTTATGGTCCATCACTCAAATACCTCATGGTTATGGTTGTTCAAATGGATTGGATTGAAAAAGAATATGTATCCTAATTACTATCTGTTACGGTTACCATGTTTATAATTTATGATTTATTAAATTCAGATGCCCCTATACTCAATCACATCCCTGGGTGGTTTAGCCACACATGGTAAGATTGATTGCAAGAAAATAAAAAATTAATAATGTTCTCAACATGATAAGAATGATCAAGTATACATAATTCCAAAAAATGAAATGAATTAAATTTCTAATTAGGTTAAGCATAAAATAGAGGTTATAAAATGTAAATCCATATTAAATAGTTACTTGAAATTGAAATTGATGAAACACAATTTTTTTGATGATTGGTGATGATTGAAGGCAGTTATGTAAAATGAAATAAAGTAGATGATGCAATTTGTAATGAAGGATATGATGTAAAAACAATCCCAAATTCATATATGAAATATAAATAATGAAATGAGAATACAAAATTTGTGTTTAGAGAAGTGGGAATTATACGGAACTTGAAGGGGATCAAAAACACAAATGTCAATTATCTGGAAGCTCTTTCAAATCTACTTCCATGTAACTTTTTTTTCTTGGTAAAAAATTACGTGACATGTAATTGGATTTATGTTGTCTAATGTTGATCCCTATACACCTCCCCGTATTTTAAATCTACATGTACCTCACACGATTCTCATTTGATTTTTAATTATTTGACACATTTCACATTGTGTATCTGAGGATCATGCTATGTACCATATTTTCTGCTTTATCTCCATAGAGGGAAGCATGTTCAAAGGATTCATGAAGTTATAGTCATACCGCAATTTGTAATAGATCATTCACATTTATTTTATCATGAATTTTATCATAACATGATTCATGTCCTATGGGATACTGTGAAACACTAATACACATCATGTATGCATTTTCACTATACGTAATAGGTAATTTTGTAATTTTTCTTAATTTTGTGCCTTGAAACCGTAGAAGTCTCATTTTGAAAAATGGAATCACATACTATGTGAAATATTTAATAAGTCATTTAAAATATGTAACTAAATGATATAATAAATTAAATATTATTTCCAAATACTGTCTTGAGGATTGTTAAATGAGACTAATTTTTATATAATATATGTATAATTTAGAAATTTATAATGGGATTTTCAAATGTGAGTTGAAATTAATTTTTTATGGGATATTATATTAATGATATTAATGGTAGAACATAGGGATTAAATTTTAATTTTTAGTGAACCTCATAATTTTTTAATTATTTTTTAAATTTATTTTAATTTTAATAGGGTTTAAATTTCATGGGTTAATGTTATGAATTAGTTCAACGAGTTTTAAATTTTTTCGATGCTTGATCAGTTTGGGATGACATGATCTCTATTGAATTTTTATTTGGCCTCATTTTAATCTTATTACATGATCTGCCTCCACAAATGTTTTCGACTGTTATTGGTAGTTTGTATTTTTGGATTTCTTCTAATTGTGTTTCTACGGTCTAGGGTAGTGTGATCTTTTTAATTGATTTCGTATATAATAAATCAGATAGGGTGGTAAATCTATAATCATATTAGTGGATAATCCTTTCCTATGGGTTATTATTTAGGTTTTTCATTTATAATTTTATGTGAAATTACTTTTCCCTCAATTCAGTTTCTTAGGACTCGATATATGTTCCACCCATTCGAAAGGATGTTTTCAAACCATGATTCAAGATTATTATCCCTCTTCATGGATCCATTTTTGGAATTTATTCATTGGAAATTTGAATATAATTTGGCTATATTGGGAATACCAAGATGTGTGGAGAAACTTTTTATATCAATCTTTTTAATTATCTTGAAACCATGTCAAGAAACACTGTTTATTCTCTAGTGTATGTGGATTAGGTATTCTATATTTTCTCCTAACATAGTACCCACTCATTGTGGAGGATGGTTGGGTTGTTTTAGAAGCCTTGGGGATTGGATTGTTATATCTAGAATTATCTTATCCATAATCATTAATGAGGACATAAATTATTGATTTGATGTTATTATTTTATTCTATGTATCCTACAGGTTGTGGTATTTACATTAGTGGGTTTTCAACTACTATTTACCTATTTCTAGTTAAATCATTATGGTGGTAGGATCAAGTGTCAATATTACATATTATTTTTAATATCAAACATATATCATGGGTTTTTATTATGGTTTAAGGTTATGATCTAAGAATTGTGGATTTTGTTTTTGGAAATCTAATTTTATTAGATGTATATTGTTTTGTTTTTAAATGTGTATTGGGACAAGTAGATGCCTTTCATATTGGAGAAATTTTTTTCGGAAGGTTTAATTTCGTATAAATGGGTTTCATTTGTTTATTTATGATGATATCTTATTCTTTTGGGCTCTTTTGCGGTTTGTTTAGGTTTCATTAATTTTTAGTCTAGGTTTTGAGCTTTAAATTTATATAAATTATAATATGGGATGAAAGTTTATTAGTCTAACATTAAAACTATCATGGGGAAGAAATAGTTACGAAGGGGAGAATGATCTCAACGTGACCCCCATATTTCATGAAATTATCACTATTTATTGGTTTGTGGGCCTATTCCTTACTTTCAGGGGTGATCTAGACTAAAAAATTTATATTTGGAGTTTTAAAGAATGGAATACTGTTATCCGATAATAGTTTTTAACAATTAAACAAACCATGTGAATCCATATTATCATTCCCAGTTGAGTTTTAATGTGTCAGAGTAGGGTTAAAGAATCAATATCACCGAATAGTGTGTTTATATACCTTATTCAATTTTACCTCATGTAGTTGGATCGTGGTTTGAAAAATGTGTGACCAAATCATGCAATCTGGACTATTTTATGGTTTTTTTTTAAAATCACCCCTTTATCTACTCTCCCACTAAAACCTCGATCCTCCATGTCATGGATCTGACTTCAACCAATCTCCTTGTCTAAAATTTAGATGTTATCATTTTCTTGTTCATCATGGAATTTCATGGAAATGTATCATATTCATTCCTTTAGTTCCTCTTTCCTTAATTCCACTAGTTTTATTCTTTTATATGTTTATGTGTCATGTTTTATACAACCTTGAATATAGGGATTGTTTTAATATTATTTCACATGGTTTCTAGGGAATTTAAATCTCTCATTGAGATTATGTCTACTTATTTCACTAAAGGTAATGTGTTTCTCCCTGATTTATTTTAGGTTTCACCATGTGTAATTCATTGAATTAAAAATTGTTGATTGATTTCACTGTCTTCATTCAATTATGGTATCATTTATTTATGTTTTTACAATATGGTATTATTTATCATCATTAAGTATATTATTATACCTTTTAAATGTATTTTTAATGGGATAAGATATGGGTATATTGGATAATTGATTTTCAAATCCATATGGTGTTTGGTTAGATGAATAAGTGGTTATATTAAATAATTTTAATTTTTAAAAATGGTGTTTATTATTCATGGTGATATCCAATGATTTTGAAAAGTAAATATTCTGTGATTTTAACATTTTTTCCAATTACATTAGAATTTACAAAGTGTTCTTAAATAGTGATTATGATATTTTATCCATGTATATGATTTAATGGACTAACTTATTTAGTTTATTTCTTTTGATGAATTGTGATTTTAAGGTGTTTATATGAGTTTTCATCTAGGTGAATCACTTATTATTTCTCATTGAATATAGATTTAATTTGGTTTAACGGTGATTATTAATGAGTAAAAACTCATTTGGAAACCTATAATGGAATTTTAGTGTTTTTTCTAAAAACATTATCAATGCATGATTGGATATTTATGAAAAAATATATTGTCAAACATTGAATTTACTATTTATAACATGAGGGATATCTTGAATTTTTCCAATGTGATTGATATGAAAAATACTTATGGATGATATAATTGGATATGATGAATGTGATGGGTTGTGATTTTTTCAATAAAGTACTATTATTAGAAATGTGACATGTTTTAAATTGGAATATTACATGGGATCAAGAGTATATAAGAGGGGAATACAAGATTATGTAACCCTTTATATTCCACAATAACTAAAAAACCACTTGACTAAGATAATGGTTATGGTTTTGTGGATGGGAATAATCACATTTCTAGGAATTAGAATTTATTCCTTTGTGGTTGGTTCGATATAGATACATGGACGTGTGATTCAACACCACTTTAATAAGGTCATCTTATTATTAGCATGTCATGCATGCATTGTATTGTTGATCATTTATATCAAATGTTTATATGAGGTTAGAGGGCTCTCATAACCTTATATGAAAAATGGATCTCACATGGTGTATGACTAAGTGATTTTTATTGTAATGGATTTAGATTCCTTTTATAAATTATTAATCTTGCTACTTGTTTTACTCCCTTTTATAGTAAAATTATTTCTTTAATATGGTATAATTTTAGGGTTTTCTACATTATTATTTGTGATGTTGTTTGATTTCCAAATTATTATATGTGTTTGTTTCAATGTATATTTCCTTTTTTATTCTTTGACGATATTTTGTATGATAAAAAGGCTTTTGGGATTCGGAATTCAGTACTTACTTTTTGTGATATTTTATTTAAATATATCACTTAAGATATCATTGGATTTAAAACTTGAAAGAAATTTTTAGATAAAAATGAGTTTCATATAAGAAATATTTTATTTTTATTAAATAAAAATAGAAAACATATTTTAAGGCATTATTTTCAGACTAGAATAAATGGATTTTATTTTTAATTATTATGTCTGTGATTTGGATTTAGAATAACATATATGAATTCATGCTCATGCCTACTTTAACATGTTAGATGTATGTTGAGATAATTGGGAGGAACATTTATGTGGAATTCTTAGTTCTGTTGACACATAGTGCTACAATGTTATCAAGTGAATATTGTTCGTGGGGATGTTGACTTTTATTTTGTTTTACGTTCCTCTTTTATATTCTCATATTCTTCTTTTGTTTTCCATAATAGCCTTATTTGTGATGTCAATTTATTTAATCGTCATTACAACTATTTTATGTTTTGGATATATGAATACAATTTTTACTTGAGTTATAGAGCCATTAGTTTTTATTTTGAATACTTAAAATTATTATTCTAAATGTTCCCAATGGTTTGAGGAAGGGTTCAGGAGCATCTAAGGATTTTTTAGATATTAAAAATCAAGCATTTTGAAGAAATAGCTAGGCCGTATGGTTAGTAGAAATAGTGATATCCACTAATAATGGTTAAATAAACCACACATTGTGAATTATGGGTTCACATAAGGGAGGGAACAAGATCCATATGGGTTGTTAAACCATTCCCTATAACCCTTTATGGGGTGTCTTCCCTTTCTATAGGGGACACATGAGTCGAACACAATTGGTAAAAACAAGCCCCCCGAAATCTGTCCTCCACTATACATAGACAATATGTAGAGACCCGAAGCCTGACGTACATGGAAATTTCATTACTTTTGCAGAATACTTAGTACATAACAAAAACAGACACACAAGGACTATAATAGTTTAGTGTCTTTGGAAACTCGGAATATAATCTTCTAATCGTGGTGAAAGATCTTCAACATATCCCATAATGATCTTCCCCCTTTTTTTGCCTAAAACCATTATTTATATCATGGGGAAAAGAAAACATAAAAGGGGTGAGCTAAAATGCACAGTATGGGTAGACATAGATAACATAAAACAATCCATAAACATTTTAATGCAAAAATTTGAACATAAAATCTAAACATGAAAATCTTGAGCAAAGACATGAATCTTGGAAGTATGTAAGGCATATATAAAAAAGAAACATCAATCTTGATAAAATAGCATGGGAATAAAACATGTAATTGTGGCATCCATTAAGCACATGTAATGATTTCCATAGTATCCAAGGCATTACTACCAAGACCATCTTAGTGGAAAAAGTTATGAATCATGTTCACCCCTCATTCCAGTCCTGTAACACTAAACCGGATTATCAAACCATTCTAGCCATGTCTATATCATGAGATATAAATCTTTACCGAATACATTAGAGGGAGATATAGGTCCCAACAATCTCATAATGAAATCATTCTTACCTGTGCCACAAAATAAACATACATAACCTAATAAATAAAATGGATTTCATAAGCATCATCCCATCATCGCATAATCCGTATAAAAGAAATGGATACCATTTCATAATAAGAAAATTGAAACCATGTAAATCATAGAGACATGATATTTGAAACATACACATATGAAATACTGTCATCTTAGATGAAAAATGTTTTTGATAAAACACATGAAATGAATTCTTGAGGAAAATATTCTTACTTCTTCAAAATCATTCTCTTTTCACAAAAATGGTTTTCAATTTTAAAAGAAAAGGATTTTTTTGAAATGAGTCATGAAATATTTTTTAGGAAACATCATGGATATAATTCTTTATAAAACCGTAAAAATCCATTCACGCCGTATAAGTTAAACAAAAACATTCTTCTCGTACTTTTGCTGGAAAAGTCAAAAAGTATCTCGTAACATAAACAAAAGAATGATTCCTTACATACAATGTAGTAAAAGTAAAAAATATATAAAAAATAATTTAAACATACATGAAAACAATTTTATAAAACATGTACATGGATGATAGAAATAACCCCAGTAAATATTTACGAATAGAAATCTCACATAAAAATGATATTTGAAAAATTATCCCTTACCTTAGGTCCGATATGATTCGTACTTATTAAAAACTCCTGTATAATGATTTAAATAATGTCATTGAATTATTACAGAATCATATTCATTGTTATTATATCATATATTGTTTTCTTATGACTTTATATTACCCGTTCTTTTCTAAATTCATGTTAAAGTAGCATTTTGGGTAAAATCGTTTCATTTGTCGTTCGTGTTTTAACTTGTAATTATTCATATGATTACTTAGATAATGATTACTTTCATCCAGAATGTAAAACATGATTTATATATAATATATATTCAGAATATACATATATATAATGGATCGGTAAATGGAAAGAAATACACTGTTCTTGGAGATGGTAGGTCGTACATACACATGAACGCTGTTTTTGTTTCCTTATTGAATTGAAAGGAATTATGTAGATGACCTAAATATATATATAAATAAATCCAGTAGGATTATTATGTCATATATTTCCTGATTAATTATTATATATACTTTATAATCATTCTTGAATTGTTATCATGAAAAGTGAATCTCATCGCGTCGTGGAGACGGTATTCTGTACGTTTGCACGAGCGATGATTTCATTCCCATGATGATGGAATTGTATTAAAGTCTATGTATAATATTGTAGAATCAATATCAATTTACAATAATCATATATATTCATTTCCGTCACCATTATACCCATCCATGTATGGTGATGGTGGAAAATAGATTATTCCACGGCGTGGAGACGGTATTCTGTACTTACGCACACGCGGTGATTTTTTTTTCCGTAGGATGGATAGATGGTGAAATATGGTTGTTTCATACTTATAATAACATATCAGTATATTATTGATACTGATTTTATTACTTGATAATGAAACAACTAAATAAGAAGAAGTGGAAGAAGAAATAAATTTGAAAGAATCGGTAACATACATTACCTCTTCTTTGAAGCGCCTCTTTGAGACCTCCACTTAGGGCATTAAAATTGGACTTTGAAGAAGAACAGGACATCTATGATGTTTCTAGTGAATTTTAGAAGAGAATTTTTCATGTTTTGGCCGAGCATTGAGGCTCAAAGTGGTGTGAGGAAGAGAGGGAGGTGGTGCCCTTTTATAAGGGAGGAGAGGGGCACCTTTGGAATAACTAAAAATATTATTTTATTATAAAGTCATATTCGTTTTTTAATAACTCAAAATTGAGTTATTTGTCAGATAAGGTGGTTATGGGTCAAAATCTTCTCATCCAATAGAATTTAGACAAGTTTAGGTTTCTATTTTAACCTTATCATTTAGATTTAACTTCATGTTCAATAATTTTTCTTTTACCGTGTCTTTTTATTTTCTTACACTATAAGGTTAATAAACTTACTATAACAAGTAAAAATAACTCCAAGTTGTCTATTATTAATATATATAACCTTATCTAATTCATGTTTCCGAACAATTGATTTTTAGGAATAAAATAACAATTAATAATATAATATTTGATTTAAAAACTATTTAATGTCAATTTTGACACTATTTGATAATTTATTTTTTTGAAAATAATAATAGAATTATTAGTTCAAATAAATTTAACTAAATCAATATTAAAATGTCATATTGACCTTGAAAATTATATTAATTCATAAAAAGTCTCAAATTAAATTTATTTGGGTATTTATAACATCAATTATTTCAATATTTCATTAATATGATAATTACTACATCATCATTGTGTCATAAATAAATTAAATTATTTAATGTCCAAAAATTATAAATAAGAAAAAATAATGTAGGAAAGCTTTTTAGCTTTCTAATTAATATTTATAGTCGAATTTATCTTATGTATAACCTTATATTAAAAATGATTTAGTTATTAAACTTGGATTTTAACTATTTTAACCATTCTTTAAATAAATTAATAATAAATGTCCTAATCTAATCAAAGTGGACCTAAATGGTCATATGTTATTATTAAGGTTGTTTTTGGTCGAATTAGACTTATCCAATAGAATTAGGACATGTTTTAGGGAAATAATAATAACATGTGTACCCTTAATTACCCTATTTACTTTTAGCCATGGTAAAAAAAGTAAAAAGTTACTATTCACCAAAAATTATTTTCATCTCATTGAACCACATTTTTGACTTTGATATTAAACATGTCTCTCTGATTTTTGAAATTCAACTCACAGAAGCGGTAAAATTAAATTTTATGTGAATTTGCAAATTCTCCTAGGAGGTAGGTAAAAGACGGTGAAAAGTTCAATAAAATTTTTATATATCTAAAATTATTATAAAATGACTCCAATGAGTTTCATTGAACATATATAGGTATTATATATCAATTTTTAAATAAAATTAATTTTAATAAAGTAAATAATTATTTAAATAAAAAGTTGGTTTTTTAAATAGTAACCCAGTGTTTTCACTAGTCATCAAGAATTGAAATTTTTCAGAAAAATACCAAAATTTCACCCTAGGCTAATATCAATATTCCGAATCCAAAAATGAAGTCCATTTTGAAAAATAACATTCCAAAAATTGGGAATTACAATTCATAACGACTAGTTCACAATAATATTATAATAATATCTCGTTTAGTGAAACTTGGTATTGCGTACAACACACGCTATTGTGGAAGGTCACGATTGCATGTAATGCAAGCCAAGTCAGGGATGCGTTTAGTGAAAGATCCTTTTGGTGTAGCATACAACACAAGACATCAATAAAATTAAAAAGATTATTTTTCATAAAATCTTGGTGTGTTACATTCTACACCCCTTAAAATGATTTTCACCCTCGAAATTCATCGGGGTTATAAATGGTTTACAACTCAAAAGTTTCTTTTATAGAAACCCACATCATATAAAGGAATACCAAAACTTGGCTTTAAAAACTAATGTATGAAACGTAACGGTTACCCAAATTAACTAGTCACTGGGTTTCCACATATGAGAACATAGGTGAAAATATGGATTAGAAGAGAAATCTAACCATCATGTTCTGATGGAGAGCGGTAGAGAACATGGCTATGAAAAAGACAACAATCACAAAGACAAATATTTGTGATCATCTAGTGTACCTTCTGATTCATCAGATATAAGGGCACTAGGACAACATTTTTGGTTTTCAAGATCATGTCCCTAAAAGTGAAAATTTTGAATTAGAAGAAATACATGCTTGATTTTGGTACAATCTCACTATTGTTCGTGCTTTGAACAATTTCCAATTCATCTCTTAAAGAAATGAAGTTGAATTTGTTAGTCGTTAAGTGCTAATAGATCATGTGATAGAATGATGGGTCATTCCATATATTTCAAACAAAAGGTTAGAAAAAGTTATCAAATATTTATAAGTCCATCTATGGGGAGATTAATCATATACAATTCCTAAAGTGAAATTATACTTCATATATCATATAGAATAATAAAATAAAACAAGTTTCTACTAACCAGGGACTTCCTGTAGGCTAGTGGTAGATGATAAAGGCCAATCACTCTTCAGTTGTGGGTTCGATTCCCACAGCCTTGTCCGACGCGATGGGCTGTCACACGTCCTGCAGGCTGTCCTTTTTGTAAAACTACATTACTATAACATCCCATTAATATTATCAAAAAAAAAGTTCTATACTTAAACAATAATAACTTATGTCCAACATAATCCATTCCAATCTTTAGGCTTATCTAAAATACTTCGGTCCAAGCTCATAGTATAAAGAAAATTATTACTTGAAATGTCATATAACAATCACGTGTATGCCACCATTTATCCCCCATATATTATTAGATATATCTTGTTGGCCAAATTACAAACATGTGAATACTATAATCATGTATTCTCTTGAAGAATGAAAACCCATTGAACCTTAGTCAAAACATATATGTTGTTAAATTTTAACACTTTCCATATACCAAAATCCCAAAAATTCTATATACTCAAACCATAATATCACTTAGTCCTTATATTAGTCATGAGATCATGAATACAATCAAAAATCTCATTATCTTCTTATCCCTTAATTATGCGCATATCATCTACTTTCCAAAAAAATATTTCAATCACTTTTTCATGTTTACCAGTACCATATAATAATTGAAAACCAATACATAGATATTCCAAAATTCCACAATACCATAAAGGACATTCCATGATACTATTTTGAAATCCCATTACATATAAACATAATCATTACACAACATCATTTTCATACTCAACATCTCAAATAGTGATTGCATGAGACTTCCCTTTATCCTTTGCTTTAAGAGGTTGCTCACGTTGATCATCATTAACCCGTGGATTAGGGAATTTATTAGAATAATGCCCCATTTCATTGCACTTAAAGCATTGAAGTGTTGGTGGAGAGTTCTCATTAGTCCTTTCTCTATTCACATCATTAGCAACCTTTTTCCCATTACTTCGACAATAAACTACTCGATGAACTTCTTTTCCACACTTAAAACATTTTCTAGTACCTTTTAGGAAATCTCCACCATGCTTCTTTCCACAGTTTTAGCATAAAGAAACATTCATCTTCATTTCACCATTGTTCTGAGATTTCTCCTTTAACTCCATCTTTCATTTCTTGTAAAAACCATGAGATGGTTATGTAACACCATCTTACATTTCTACCTTGATAGCACAACACACAATTTCTTAATACCTACTAAAGTCTCTTATAGATAATGCCCTTCAAAGACTGGGGTTTAAGCCACTGAAGAATCGATCATATTTACTTTCAGGTTGGATGATAAAACTAGATCCATAACCTGCAAGTCTTGTAAAATTCACTTCGTATATACCATTAGATTCATCATCCTTCTGCTTAATCTCAAGGAACTCCTTTTCCATCTTTTTTCGAAGAATATGATGAAGAACTTATTGAAAAATAATTTATTGAACTCGTCTCATTCCATGGACTCAATTTAATCTCTTGGCCTTGTATTCTTGATAAGATTCCACCATTCATCAGCTTCAGTTTTCAAATGATATACTGCTAAGATGACTTTATCATGTTCAGAACATTGAAGAACTGAAAATATCATTTCAGTGGTACTGATCCATTGTTCAGCAACAAGTGGATCAGAAGACCCACTGGAAGACGGTGGGCGTCTCCTCATGAAGGATTAAATAGAATATTATTCCCTTCTCTGCTCATTTGGAAGTCCAGAATGGTTCATAGCTTGTGTAAGTATAGAAATAATATTTTTCACTCCATCTCCCATAACATGGGTTTGTTCTGTAGGACAATCATTGGATTGTCCACTACATTGATCAACACGGTTCCTTCGGGTTCCAGCCATCGTCTAAAACCCAAAAATAATAGTGTGAGAGGAAAAAATCATGCTAGGGAAAACATCATAATAAAGGGGGCGTACCATCAATATCTAACATCTTAGGTTTAATTCTAATATCGTTAATTTATTTCTAGGATTATAACCTATACTTATACTTAACCTTAGGGTCATCCATAGACATACCTTAGAAATATCTCTAGGGATCACACTAAAGTTCTCGCATCCTAGTTTCCAATGGTTGAATAAACCTTTCCTCTGATACCAACTGTAGAGACCCGAAGCCTGATGTACATGGACATGACATTACTTTTTCGGAATACTTAGTATATAACAAAAACAGGCACAGAAGGACTGTAATAGTTTAGTGTCATTGGAAACATGGAATATAATCTTCTAATCGTGGTTAAATATCTTCAACATCTCCCATAATGATCTTCCCCCTTTTTTGACCTGAAAGCTTTCATTATATCCCAGGGAAATGAAAACATAAAAGGGGTGAGCACAAATGAACAGTAAGGGTAAACATAGAGAACTTAAAACAATCCATAAACATTTGAATGCAAAAAAATTGAACATAAAATCTAAACATGAAAATCTTGAGCAAAGACATTAATCTTGGAAGTACGTAAGGAATATATCATAAGGGAAAATCAATCATGATAAAATGGCATGGGAATAAAACATGTAATTGTGGCATCCATTAAGCACATGTAATGATTTCCATAGTAGCCAAGGCATTGCTGCCAAGACCATCTTAGTGGACAAAGTCCCTTTCTGAATCGAGTTCACTCCTCGTTCCAGTCCTGTAATACTAAACCAGATTATCATACCATTCCAGCCATGTCTATCTCATGAGATATAAATCATTACCCAATGCATTGGAGGGAGATATAGGTCCCACCCATCCCATAATGAAATCATTCTTACTTGTACCAAAAAATAAACATACATAACCAAATAAATAAAATGGGTTTCATAAACATCATCCGATCATCACATAATCCATATAAATGAAATGGATATCATTTCATAATAAGAAAATTGAAACCATTTAAATCATAATGACTTGATATTTGAAACAAACACATATGATATAATTTCATATTAGATGAAAAATGGTTTTGATAAAACACTTGAAATGAATTCTTGAGGAAAATACCCTTTCTTCTTCAAAATAATTATCTTCTCACAAAAATGTTATGCAATTTTAAAAGAAAAGGATTTTTTTGAAAAGCTTAATGAAATATTTTGGAGGAAGCTTCATGAAAATAAGGCTTTATAAAACCGTAAAAATCTCTTCACTCCGTATAAGTTAAAAAAACATTCTTCTCGTACTTTTTCCGGAAAAGTCAAAAAGTACCTCGTAACGTAAACAAAAGAAAGATTCCTTACATACCATGTAGTAAAAGTAAAAAATTTCTAAAAAGGACATTAAACATATATTAAAACACTTTCATAAAACATGGACATGGATGATAGAAATAACCCCAGTAAATACTTACGAATAAGAAATCTCGGATAAAAATGGGATTTGCAAAATTATCCATTACCTTTGGTCTAATATGCTTCGTACGTATCCAAAACTCCTATATAATGATTTATATAATGTCATTGACTTATAACAGAATCATATTCATTATTATTATATCATATATGGTTCAATCATGACTTTATATTACCCGTTCTTTTGTACATTCATGTTAAAGTAGCGTTTTGGGTAAAATCGCTTCATTTGTCGTTCATGTTTTAACTTGTAATTATTCATATGATTACATAGATCAGTATTTCATACATCCAAAATGTAAAACATGATTTATATATAATATATATTCCAAATATACCTATATATAATGGATCAGTAAATGGAAAGAAATACACCGTTCATGGAGACGGTTGGCCGTACGTACGCATGAACGCTGTTTTCGTTTCCTTATTGAATTGAATGGAATTAAGTAGATGAAATAAATATATATACACATAAATCTAGTACAATTATTATGTCATATATTTCATGATTACCTATTATATATACATTATAATCATTCATGAATGGTTATCATGGAAAGTGAATCTCATCGAGTCGTGGAGACGATATTCCATACGCACACAAGAGCGATGATATCATTCCCATGATCAAGGAATTATATTAAAGTGTATGTATAATATTACAGAATCAATATTACTTTACAATAATCATATATATTCATTACTTTCACTATTATACCCATCCAAGTAAGGTGATGGTGGAAAATAGATTACCCCATGGCATGGAGACGGTATTCCGTACGTACGCACGCGCGATGATTTCGTTTTCCGTAGAATGGATAGATGGTGAAATATGGTTGTTTCATACTTATAATAACATATCAGTATATTATTGATACTGAAGTTATTACTTGATAATGAAACAACTAAAGAAGAATAAGTGGTAGAAGAAATGAAGTTGAAAGAATCGGTAATGGACATTACCTCTTCTTTGAAGAGCCTCTTTGAGACCTCCTCTTAGGGCACTAAAATTGGTTTTTAAAGAAGACCAAGACCTATAGTATCTTTCTAGGGAAGTGTATAAGATAATTTGGCAGGGTTTGGACGAGATTGAAGGCTCAAAGTGGTGTGAGGAAGAGAGGGAGGAGGTGCCCTTTTATAAGGGAGGAGAGGGGCACCTTTGGAATAACTAAAAATATTATTTTATTATAAAGTAATATTCGGTTTTTAATATCTCCAAATTGAGTTAGTTTGTAGCTAAGGTTGGGATGGGTCGAAATACTCTCCTCCAATAGAATTTGGAAAATTTTAGGTTTCTATTTGAACCTTATCATTTAGATTTAACTTTATGTTAAATAATTTTTCTTTTACCGTGTCTTCTTGTTTTCTTACACTATATGGTTAATAAACGTACTATAACAAGAAAAAAGAACTCCAAGTTATTTAATATTAATATATATAACCTTATATAAGCCATTATTACAAATCGTAGATTGTTTTGGTATAAAATAACAATTAACAATATAATATATGTTTTAAAAACTATTTTCTGTCAATTTTGACACTACTTGATAATTGATTTTTTTTGAAAATAATAACTATATGATTAGTTCCAACAATGATAACTATATAAATAAAAACATGTCATATTAACCTAGAAAATTATTTGAATTCATAAAAAGTCTCATATTACATTTATTTGGGTATTTATAACATCAATTATGTCAATATTTCATTAATAAGATAATTACTACATCTTCATTGTGTCATAAATAAATTAAATTATTTAATGTCTAAAAATTATAAGTAAAATAAAATTATATAGGAAATCTATTTATCTTGCTAATGAATATTTATAGTCGAATTTTTTTATGTATAACCCTATATTAAAAATGATTTAGTTATTAAACTTTGATCTTAACTATTTTAACCATTCTTTAAATAAATTAATAATAAATGTCCTAATCTAATCCACGTGGACCTAAATTGTCATATTTTATTCCTAAGGTTGTTTTTTGTCGAATTAAACTTATCCAATAGAATTAGTACATGTGTTAAGGAAATAATAATAACATTTTTACCCTTAATTACCCTATTTACTTTTAACCGTGGTAAAAAAAGAAAAAAGATACTATTCACCAAAAATTATTTTCATCTCATTGAACCACGTTTTAGTCCTTGATATTAACTGTGTCTCTCAGATTTTCAAAATTCTACTCATAGAAGTGGTAAAATTATGTTTTATGTGAATTTTCATATTCTCCAAGGAGGTAGGTAAAAGACGGTGAAAAGTTGAATAAAATTTTAATATATCTAAAATTATTATAAAATGCCACCAAAAAATTTCATTTAACATATATAGATATTATGTATAAATTTTGACTTAAAATAAATTTAAATAAAATATATAATTATTTAAATAAAAATTCGGTTTTTAAATAGTAACTCAGTGTTTTCACTATTCATAAAAAATTGAATGTTTTCAGAAAAATACCAAAATTTCACCCTAGGCTAATTTTGATATTCCGAATCCATAAATGAAGTCCATTTTGGAAAATAAAATTTTAAAAAGTGGGTATTACTATTCAAAAATTGCTAGTTCATAAAAATATTATAATAATATCTCGTTTAGTGAAACTTGGTATTGCGTACAACACACGCTATTGTGGAAGGTCACGATTGAGTGTAATGCAAGCCTAGTTAGGGATGAGTGTAGTGAAAGATCCTTTTGGTGTAGCATACAACACAAGACATCAATAAAATTAAAAATAATATTTTTTCATAAAATCTCAGGGTGTTACACAATAGTTGGTACTTGGTTGGTGAAGGGGTTGGAAACCCATATGGAAAAACCATGTTTCTCATTAAATTTTGGGTGGAATTACAAAATTTCGTATCTCGCAATACAACTCATCCCTCTTTTTATCTCTTTGTTAGAAGGTATAAACCCTCATATACTATATTTTAAAGATTCATCCATGGACGAAACATGGATCATTGGTTTTTATTCCATCAATACTTTGAATTATGAATTTTTTTAAATTTGGTTAACCATTGGTATTATCTCTATTCCTTAGGCCCGTTTCATTATTCTTATTCCTATCGGTGATGTAATTTTGGTGTGAGATCATATGCCCTATTTTCTAGAACATCATATATTCTTCAAATTTCTACCACTATTGGCCAAAACAAGGTTATATATTTGATGTGGTGTCAACTACCTTAATATGGTAGCTTGTATTTGACTTTTCCCTCAATGTATTGTGATTTTATAAACTATTTTAATTTGAAAATGCCAGTTTCAGAGGTTTTTGACTATTATAATTCATATGATCTAATTTATATTTGGTAAAAGGTATTATAGACCCAAATGAAACCTCTATAAATCATTGTAGTGTTTCATTCTATATTAACCTCCCCATGTAGGGTTCCTTCTTTTCTTTGTCTTTGGTGACCCATGTTTTGATTACCAAAGACACTGTTCGGGTCTGATCAGCATGATATTTTTTGAAGTACCGATTTTAATAATATTAAATGAATATATAAATTGTTAAATTGAATTTTAATATATATATATATATATATCACATGTCCTTCGAATATTTATTTATTAGGATAATTTATTTCATGTATATAATTAACCTTATTACATATGAAGATAGGTGTGGGAATGAACCAAAATAATTGAAATTTAAATAAGTATTAAATGGACAATGAGGAATTATATGTATATATTTATATGACTTTATTTCAATGTTTTTAGTATATATTGAGCTTTTTCATTTTTATAGGAATGGTAGGAATTGATCAATCCTTGGAATCTAGAACGAATTCCTTGATCACTCAGAGGGCGCAATTCCAATTCATTGAGACAATTTTCATGGGAGATACACAACACAAAATCAGGTCCTTTCATATAATCTGAATTATTGGAATTTTAATAATGATTCTCTTGGATCTTTTTCAGACATAATAATTCATTGGATACACTCCTCATATTTAGCTTGATGTAATCGGATATGCAACTCCATGGAATCACTTCATTGGGCCTTGTCATTCATAGCATTAGATTACCATGGATGAGCTATATAGACTCAGTTAAACTATATTATAGAGTAAATCCATGAGTTTAACCATTTTATATCACTCAAAACCTTATATCTAAAATCCATGAGTTACCACTATGATTTAGTTAGAACCATGAGGTCAAGGATGCAATTATTTATCCTTGTATCATATTTTGTTATTCCCATTCCAACTACAAGATGATTACTAGTGTATTAAAATACATAAAATAATTCTAAAAATTATATGAATTCAATTTTTGAGACACTATATAAGGATAAATTAGGAATGTGTTATTTATTTTCACACTGATTATTTTTATATTCCTATACATTACTACAGTTTATATTCTCTGATTGGATTTGTATAGAAAAATTTTGTGTTGGCCTACTATGTTTATATCAATCCCTATATAGGACTTCATTAGTTCCCAAGTATATTATATGACCACTATGGTTTAAAACGGATTTGAACCACTTTGGACGCCTTAATTCATAAATGAGTAGAGAATATTTGCAGAAGATGAGTCATCTAATTAGCAGTATAATTGGATAGTTTTTTCCATTTATGATTATATTATACATCATGTATTTTAAAAACTTTATAATACCATTTATACATATTTTCCTTTTTTTAGAAACATGAAATTGAGTCACTATTGGTATATGATACATTTTACAGCTTCTAATGACTAGTTCTTTTAATATTATTCTTGTTTCTGCTGAATTATTTATTTATTATGATGCTTAATGCTTTTGTTTATCAATCGGTTTCACCTCTATTCTCTACTCTATTCTGACAACATATTTTTCCTATGGACACACCCTAGTCTCTCACTAGTATTCAGAAGCCTCAATTATATAGGGAGGTGTACTTGAGGCCATGTAGCTGATTGGATTTTGTTACATGGG
This sequence comes from Viscum album, assembly GCA_963277665.1. Classification (NCBI taxonomy): domain Eukaryota; kingdom Viridiplantae; phylum Streptophyta; class Magnoliopsida; order Santalales; family Viscaceae; genus Viscum; species Viscum album. The sequence goes on along the minus strand of OY728160.1, from coordinate 1,590,198,393 downwards.
AGTGAAGAAGCTCTAGGACATCAAAAAGTGGTATGAGAGATTTTTATTCTCCTATATTAATTTTTGGTAAATATAGACATGATATAAGGAATGAGACAAAACAAGGTTATAAGTCATTCATGGGATTTTCAACCCTGCATTCTAAATAAAAAAATTGTATCCATGTTATGATAATTTATTGTTCTGTAATCCTAAAATTTAATTAGACATATTTTCATTGTTGGGTTATGGAAATTAATTGTCACATCAGTTATTATTTTCTGATAAAATTCCTTCTCTCTAAATGGCAGTGATAATTATTCCATGAATCATTATAGGTACATATTATTCACATTTAATGCATATTTCATTCTATATATGATCATTTTATTCCTTGAATTTCTTATGATTCCTTTTATTTTTGAGTTTTCAATAGTTATAATATATGCATGTGCCTTTAATGACTATTAAAGGAAGGTGAATTGGTCAATTAAGATATCACCATCAACCTAATTTTAATTTTCCCATATAGTTTTATTGTGATATTTCAAATACCCGATTTCAGTTCACGAAATCTATCTAACCCAAGATACATGAGATTAGATTTTTCTTTAATTACATGACTGTTAATTTTATCTAATAAAGTGTATATTCCTTTATAAACTATAAATCATATTTCAATGAATCATGCCATCATATATTACCCATTACATTCTGAGATCAAATTTTATGGAGGATGGTTGTAATTAAATGTGTATAAAAATCAATTTATAAACACTATGATCCTTTATAATCTAGTGATGAAAATAAATTTATTTGAGACTTATTTTATTTAAATAAATTCTTATAAAATTAAAATATAAATTTTATATTAAAAGGTAATTTTTTTCTAGTAAAATAATAGTACATGTGTGTATTAATTATTGTTCCCCTCCATAATAATGAACTGGCCCAATATATACTAGCACCCCTATAAATAAAACTATAACACCAAAAAATACCCCAATCATAGAAGTGGTGAATTGGGATAAAATATTGGGTAGTGTGATTTTTTTATTTTTTTTTTATAATTATGTTAGTGATCCAATTTTCTTTTGAATCTTGTTTTGAGATGTGTGAATGGAATTTTTTGAGTCATGGAACCATGAATTCCTTCAGTAATGTAGTCGGAGGGTGGAGATGAACATGATCTATATATATTGGGACCCAATCCACTAGTTTTACCTCATGGAGGTTCACCAATAGAAGTAGTTACTATTTCAAAATTGTAAACTGATTCCCATCATTGAGAGTTTTTTCCACACATGATGTTGTCTTTGAAGGGTTCTCCACAACCCAATCCTATGATGTATGATTTTACTCATGAGTTATAGAAAAATAATCCACATATATTTTCATGGTATGATGTAACTTAGTCCACTGATACATAACAATAATTCATTATTCCTATCTTTGATCATCTAAATATTCCTAAATAGAGGAATTTCAAGATCAACACCTACATACATGAATGATTTCTCCGAGTACTATTGTGTTGTGATTACACATACTAGTTATACTCAGTGCATAGTCTTGGTGGACGTTCATACATTATTCGATGACTAAATTGTACTTGTGATTTTCTGATTTGATAGATCCCGAGTGTTTACATTCCTGGATTATGGTGTTGTGTGTATCATGTAATATTCAGCATGATTCACCAAGGCATAATTCTTTGCCCCGCTTCCAACTAGTATCAATGTATTTCACGTGATTAGATTGAAGGATACACTTAGGTATTCCATCCACACATAGGGAATATCTTCTACCAATCTTCTATTCTTGATATTATAAACCAAGATCTTATCACTACAAACAACATCAGGGGTTTCTAAAAATGTAGGAAATAGAGGATCAGTGAAGATACATGATATAAGTTCTTCTTGTGGTAGGAGGAATATTCATGAGGAAATTCATTAGAGTAGTGGTGGAATGTGTATCTTTTTTGGTAGCTTTATTTTGTTTAATATTTTTGAAAATAGTGGAGTATGATGCCACAATTTGATAGAGACCCATTGTAATGTTGTGCTTGACACTATATGGGTCATATTAAAATGTTTTTTCAGAACATTATACCATTATCTAGAGGAAGGGGACCCAAACACACAACACCTTTAGGATAATGATTTGGTACATCAAATCACGAAGGATACTAGAGTAGATCAGGTCAATGTGGGTGAGGAGGAGTTGTTTCCATGGTTACCAGAATAATGATTTCCTATACTAAGAGAGAAGAATTTATCATGGTGGTCCACATGTAGTACAAGGCCACAGATAATGAGTGATTCATGATTTACAATCAATACCATTGGGGAATAATACATTATAGTATACTATATGAGATAATATTCAAGTATCCTCTACTATCATATCTTTTTTTATCATCATAGTCTTTCAGACACATTTATCTCTATATTGATCATGGAATGACTTTTTCATGAAAATTTATTCTAATATGGTTGATGAACCTAGACACACAGTTGTGTATACATTTAGATGGTGTAAAGTAATTAATTAAATTAACTCATGCATTTGTCAATTATAACTTCTTGTATAATTTATTTACCCTTGATATGTTGCATACTGATTTCAATCCTTGGATGGATTGGAATGTGCCTTATCATTCCAAAATTCAATATAAAAACAAGAACTATATATTTCTCGCCACCAAAGGCAGATAGATGTCTATATAAGTGTGAGTGGGTTCTACAAGAATATCCTGTCATAATAGAGCATCATGTTCTATGATGACTGAAAACCCATATTTTATTACTATTTTTAGATGATTGGAAGATTTTGAGGATAGATATTCTTCCCATGGTGGGTCTTTTTATAGATGTTTCTCAAATGAAATCTCTATACTACCTCCCAAGAGAGAGGTAGAGTTTACAAGTGAGATAATTCCATTAGAATCTCCAAATATCTATTCCTCCATACAGGATGACACCAAATGATCTATAGGATGTCAAGAGATAATTTTTGGAATTAAAATTTTAGGGTTTTATCCTACCCAGTACTTATCCTTAGGGTTTTCCTTCAATTTTCCCCAAGATGTTAGATGGTTGCATTTGTATTTGTGTGGAATACTATCAGATGAAAATATTCATATGGACTAAATGATATTTATTTCCTCAAATAGATGATATATTTGATGAGCTTCATGGTGCTAGACTATTCTCAAATAACAATATGTTATCAAGTTATCATCAGGTACAAGTAAATACTTCATATATACCATGCAAGTATTTTTGAATAAAGAATAGTTTATATTTTGACCTCTTTATGTAATTTGATACTATAAACCAAACCATATTTTAATTTATTTAATGAATATTGATTCTACCCCTACTAGTATTCCAGCATCGTTGTTTTTTGGATGATATCTTGATATATTCTCAAACTATAAAGTGAAAATTATTTTAATTTATATTTTTTGGAATACACTGAATAACCATTAATTACATGATAATTTCATAATGTTACACTTTTGGATCAACAAGGTTTAACACATGGGTTATATTAGTTCATTATTATGAATGTTAATTGACATAATGAATGTGAGTGTTTATTTCATAGAGAAACCCAGTTATGTGATTGATATACGGAGTTTCATGGTGCTGGATAGATATTACCAGCATTAAATACAAGAATTATCAAGCATTGTAGTAGATCTTATCTATTTGGATATGAATGATAGGAAGTTATTGTGGTATTAGGTGTTTTAGAAGGCATATCAAAATCTGAATGAAAGGCTTACTTTAGCAATGATCGTTATCCTACCTAATACAGACAGAGCCTATGCCATATTTTTTGATTCATCACTCATCTGTATGTGCATTTTAAAAATGTAGTATGATAGATTCATTACATATGGTTCTTCCCAGTTGATATTTCAGAAATTTAATTAACCAACACATGATCTGGGTCTTGAAACAGTTATCCATGCATGACTTTAATTGATAACATATCTTATGGTAGGGAACCTTTTGGTGTTTACAAACCATAGGAAACTCAAATATAACATTATATTGTTTTACATGAATCTTTTATTGGGAATATGGATGTAGTATAATTATAATTTTATCATTGGGAATTATTACATAACTATAACGGGAAATGAGGATGTAGATCCATTGAGTTGAAAACAGGGGTACAAGATGTTAAGGAATACCATGATGAATGGGCGTTTATGGGCATATTTTTCATATTCATATTGAGTTTCAATAGAGATACAAGTGTAATTTTCACATATATTTATCAAATAACTCTTTAAACCAGGACATGGTAAAAAGGTAGGTTTTTAGGCACTGAATGTTGTGCCCTATGTGAATGCATTTTAGGTGAGGACCCACCTTTGAATTGATTGGTCATTAGAGATGACATCCTACTTATACATGTCTCTATTTGGTATTTCATAAACATGAAATAAGAGTTTATATGAGAATATAATGTTTCTAATTTTGAAGGGAACAATGAACTATCTAAGACATATCATGATATCCAACAGAAGTGTTTTTTCCCTAGGTTGAAACATTAGATCACATGTTTAATAATAAGGTGTTCCACCTATCGGTAGGTGAACTCAAAACAATGGTTTCATGTCAGATTGTTAAATCCATTCATAGCCCAAAAATTGAAATGGGATGACATCACAGTCGATTTAGTGATTTCTTTATGACATCTTTAGCCCTAATGACACTTAATAGGTGACCCGAGCCCAGTGGGACTCATGGAATCAAGAAATATCACTAAACGCTGGATACACCTGACTAACAGCATGGTCTTAGGCTATGTCTGTACGGAGAACGTGAACTCATTACAAATATATTTCACTATGGATGAATGTTTACATGGGTAAATAGTGGAAGTAGTATAAGTAAGAATAAGGAACCGTGGGAAATAAAGAAAACACCAATAACTGAAATCACTGGAATAACATTCAACTATTGATGATATGTCATGACAAGAAAATTGTAAATGATTTCTACAAGGCATCAGGAAAAACAGGTTCCACAATCATAAAAACTAATACAAAGACTATCCCAATCATCCTGAGATCTAACTCGGTCCTCAGGTATCATTATCCATCATAAAAAACTATCAATCCAGTGTTAAAATTCATATGTTTCCCTTTTATAATTCCATCAACCATGTAATCTACTACCTGTACCGAATAGTTTCTGAAGAGGGTGTTAATTAAATCTCAGTGGGCCACCCCTAATGGTGTCTATAACATCCTTCCCATGTAATGGAAGTGTAATAGTTTGAAAAAATGAATATAAAATGTAAATAAGTACATTTTATCTACTAAACCATGTACCTTATTCATCCATCACCTAATGTTGAATAATGTGAACAATTCATTATTATATTATTACCTATTTTTAAATAAGTAAAAGTTAATAATAGTTATGATTCTTATATGTTACAAGGAAAACTGTAATGATCTTTAATAATGAATCCCCAAGGTAGTAACCAGGGTGACATAGACATCAAAGGTCACGAACATAGTAATAACTGTATCTAGGGATGGGTAAGACTGTAATCCCAGGAGGATGTTCCAGGGAATTCCACAATAAGGTTCCAACTAAATCCAAGCTGATCGTCTATGGTAAAATGGGTCTATGTTGAGACAGGGACCTATGTGTTGTAACCATGGAACCTACATGTTCATTTTAGATCCAAGGAGGGTATCTAAGGCACACTATGATGAAATTTAAGGGATTATATGGTGTCATACCGAGCATCCAAAGTATAATCAAGGATCACGATCATGGCGGGTATCAACCTATATAAGTTGTTTGTTTGAATTAGAAGGGGTTCTCATGTTCTCATGGAATTATTATATTATAATCCAATGAGAACATAATTCATACCATTTTTATTTAATAATAAATTCATGTATTATTTCATTTGGTTCATGCCTTTCATTTCATCAGTGTTATAGTTTCATGTAGCTTGCAACCTTTTAATCAAGCCATTTGGTTCAATAATTTCTGTTCATTATTATGGAAAGTCAAAGTCACTTGAAAACATCTATTTAATCTAGTTAAATCATATTACATATTCGAGGATCTTTCCTCTACTATCCAGTAATGTTGTAGGGGTGCTACAGATATGAAACCCACTATTCATTTATAATTAATTCGATCAAGTCATATACATAATATACTTTCCAATTTCCATTTCACATTTAATTATCATGTGAAGTAATTACCGTATATGTGTTAAGTGGTTAGAATACCTGTTAATTTCCATTATGAAATTATCATTAGAAATGAAACATTTAATTTCAAAACACTTACCCTTAGAATGGTTATGCCAAGGCACACTAGAACAATGGCACAAACTTGTCAAAACACTGAACTACAATTATGAAATAACCATCGACATGGAATGGATTGAGTTGTGTGTGTAAATTCAAATAACAAATCACATATTTTAAAGAGAATAAAATTATTGTTCTAATGAATATAGACAACTCTTATAATTTCTATGAACAATGACATGTGAAATCGGAGGGCCCCACACGACAATTCCAAAATAAACGAACATTAGGTATTAGTTATAAGCCACCCACCACAAGCTTGTAAGAATATTCTCTTCTAGTATTGGCATGGGATTTTTCTATTAATTGAGTATATAAAGTAATGGAACGAATATTTTGAAACATTGATATCAAGGTCGAGAGAAAAATAGATGGAGAATAACACAAGATGACTCATGTATGTAGAATTGTGCATCCAACGTGTTGAATGGAGGCTCCTTCAGATACTGGATGAAGAGATCTCTGGATTCCAACCATTTATCTTTAATGGGGTCCAAAATGATATCATATTAGGTTAATCCTTCTAGTTAATATATTCGGGATGAATAGGTGTCTTAATTAGATCATTAATGGGAAATATGTAAAATTTCCTTGAAAATAGCTTGTTCATGGTATGGTCACATGATTTTTTATACATTGCACAAACCATGCACGGTAAACTAGAAAAAGGTCTATATGTACAATTATGAAGAACAATTTTATGATAATTTTGTGAGTTGGATCTGTCTTGAACAATGCTATCTGCATAGTTTTCCAAATAGTGCGACATTCCGTCACGGTTTACCCTAAATCGTGCTCTAGGCCAGTGTTTTCACAAAAAGATGTGTTTTGGGATCTAAAAAGTATCTAGACTCCCCTAAGACCATAATTAAACCATTATTCCTGAATATTAGGTCCAAAATATAATATATAGATGAAAATTAAAGGATCCGTAACTGAGTGAAAACTGGGGTTCTTATAGTCTTCCCCATTAAAAGAACTCATCAAAGAGTTCACCTTCCAAGGGCATAGAAACATTGTCAGAGAACAATTCCAGGCATTGGGAACAAATGTAAGCCCCCAATAAAAACTCTCATTATATACCCTACCATTCTTCCATATCAATCATACTAGATGGACATATTGGCCTTGGAGAGCCTTTATAATTCAGTCAGTGTCACGTATTGGGTGCTCCTCAATGGTATAATCCACATGTAACTCCACATCATCAAGATCAAAGGTATGAGATTTATTGGTATGATATCTATGATGTTGTGAAACATGTAAGAAATCCGGCATGACATGGTACCTCTGATTTAGTATCAACTGATAGTCTACGAGACCGAATCTCTCAAAGAATTTCAAATGGACCTACATAACGAGGCCAAACCTCCCTTTTCTTTCGTAACCATCTATACACTATCCTAGGTGATTCCCAAAGCAAAAAAATATCCCTAACATCAATCTATAGAGTTTATTGATAGTGATTAGAATAATATTTATTTCTAGACGAAATAGTAATCATAAATGTCCTGATTAGTTTAACCTCCTTTGAAGTCTCTTAAATGTGATATAGACCCAATAGGGCTACCTCACCTGCCTCTAGCCTGAACAAGGGTGAACGACATTTCCTATCATATAAGGCCCTAAACAAATACATCTAAATTTTATCTTTAATGAAATTATGATAGATAAACTTGAAAAATGGATATTTTTCTACCTTGAACCACTAAAATCAAAGACACATTCTCTGAGAACATCCTATAGAACTTATATCGTCTCTTCCGATTGTCCATCAGTCTATGTATGAAAGTATGTAATTTAAAGAACATGTGTTCACATATCCTTTTTCAATCCCTACCAGAACTATGATGTGAAACTAGAATCACAATATGAAATGATAGTACAAGGGACCTCAGAGATTCATATGATCTCCAAGACAGATAGTCTTCCCCACTTTTCAATTGAGAAAGTCCCTTGAATAAAAATTATGTTGGATGATTTTTTTAGTTGGTCAACGACTAAACAAATGGAATCTCTACCCCTTGGATACCTTCGTAAGCCATCTACAAAAACCCATAGAAACTTCTTCCCATTTCTATTATGTGATTAGAAGTTGTAATAGGAAGTATGTAGTTTTCTAATGCTCTTACTTCACAAGATGACATGTGGAACACCTATTGATAAAGCCCGCAGTCTGGTGTTCCATCCCATGCCAAAAGTACTAGAATTTCATGTATCGATACATCTTTGATATGGAAAGATGAACTTACCACTATGAATCTTCAGACTCATGGATCAAATCCTCTCACATGTATGCAGGAATATAGACATGTCTACATATATACTAGAAATTATCTCTATCCACATACCAATTTGGAGGTTGGTTGTCTCCAGATAATCTATCACGGAGAACCATACCATTTGGATATGTAATCTCTCTACACATCACCTTCTCATGGAGAGAAGAGTTTACTGTCAATGATGAGATATATGACACCTCGTGACTGTCATGAATATCAATATGGGGCTTAGAAAATGGGGTCATTAACATCTATTCATCATTGTATTCACATATGCCATGTCTTTGAGTTTTCAGATTTAGTGAATCTGTAACCAAATTACCCCTCATATTTGTATAGGCACACCCAATATCAATGGATTGTAGTTATTAGTCCCATATCATCTATCTAAGGACCATGTCATGATTAGAAACGATATATTTGAGACTCTTGTAGTCTTTGTACACCACAAAGTGCTCAACCAATAGATAGTGTCTCCAGCAATGTATGGCACAGATAACTACAGCTAGATCAATGTTGTTAATCTTGTAAGTTTTTTCACGAGGCCTCAACTGTTGTGATATATATACAAAAACATAGTACTTATACAACATCACTGCTCTTTGGATTATGCCTAATGCAACACAAAAGACGGTATAACCTACACTTGGATCTAGATGAGTCAGTATATGTGCTGATATCAGCCTCGTTTTCAGCTTAAAAAGAAATTATCACATTATTCTGATCATATGTACATGAGGGCCTTCTTTGTAAGACTATTAAGATGTGAATAAAGACATGATATGTCATGTATGAAATTATTTTAATATCTAGAAGGTCCCATGAAACTCCTAATATAATATAAATTCATTTTATCCTCCCAGGAAACTACAAAAATCACTTTTTATGGGTAAACAAATACACCTAATTCTACGATAATACAACCCATGACGTGGAATTTGTCAGTCCAGAAGTGGAAAATATCTTTCTTTCCATAAAGGTGATGATCTCATTGGGTACTCATAATGATATCATGATGATTGGTATAGTCGCTATGAGTTAGGTATGATGGCTTTACTCATACCTAATGATAACTCGATCTCAGGTTGATCTTCGAGAAGACCATTACTCATCAGAGATAGTAAAAGATATAATCTATTCAAGGAAGTGTATACTGGTTTTTGACTATAAGATAGTTAATCTACCTGTAATCCAAACAAAGATATATGGTTCCATCTTCCTTCTTGGGAAAAAGCTAGGGAGAACCTCAAGATGATGTTATTGGATCTAAAAAACCTTTGGCCTCTATATTCTCTAACTGTCATTTGATCTCCTGAAGCATTGTAGGTTACATCCTATATGAGTAATAGAAATTCGATCTACTCCTAGAATGATATCGATAGTAAAATCTACATCTCCTTTAGAAGGTATGCTATAAAATTCCTTGGAAAAGGCATCCATTTAACGATCCACTACTGGAGAGAAATCAGCCTTACATAAACCCTAATCCACTATGAAGATATATTTAATCTGGGTGGTCACTCTACCTAGCCCATGATTATCTGGTCCAACTCTACAAGCTTGAACATTCCACTCACCCTTAAGTGGATGACTTCATTCATATGCAGATATAAACGATACCTTACAATGATAAAAATCGACAAATTCTTGATGATAAACAACTAGTCCATCATGATTATGACATTTAATACCATCCTCTCATGAAAAAATAGATTCCATAAGAAATTTAACTTCCTACCTCAAGGGGAAAATATTTACACATGCATATGCCCCCTATTCGTACCCCTAATTGGGTATCTGGGGTCATTACACCAGAGTAATATTCTATCACCTGTTTGAGATTTTCCATGATAGATATAATGATATAAGAGTTTGAAACACATATACAAAACAAATTAGATACTATAGTAAAGGATACTTTCATAGATCCTCATAAAATGGATGGTCTCACTACCTGATCCTTGGGTATCAAATATAATGCATTCAAGTGCCCCGATCGAGGACTCTATGAATCAAATGGACTACCACGATCATAACTACTTTTCTGGTGATGCTGGGAATCAGGGGTCTAGAATCCATGACCATGACCTCATCCTCAGCGAGACCTATTAGTTTTAATCCAACCCCCACATAATGCGGTGTAAAATTCCTCACTCTGGAAGATGGAGCTGGTGCATATTATTTTCCACTCAATGCATAAGGAAAGGTCCTACTGAAAAGCGTGAGATGAACCATAAGGTCACAATCTCTGCAATCCATTTGGTCTCTGTCACATTGAGTCATTTTCCAATGTCATCCACACATATGTCACACTATAGACCTATATAATCGAATCTCTAGTTGTCACTGCCCGGACAAGAAACCTCGAGGGAATATTTCCTTCAATCGAATGAACTAAAGGCTTGTCACATCATCGATCCTCAATACCAAGTAGTATTTTTGTGGCTTAGGTTTCACATATGATATGCGCCTGATTCACTATTAAATAAATGATAGGTTGGAAAAATACATTAACCTGTGTAAAAATGACATACACAATCCCATACTTGAAACATCTAGCTTGTGAAAGCTCATCACCGGCTAGAAGCAGTACAAGGTGCTACATCATCATGAAACATGTAGAATATTCCATACTAGACATATAAACCAATTTCATATTCTTGAAATATAAGGCTCTGTCAGCTCTCAGCTTTTTAGGAATGAACTGATCATAGAAGGCAGTCAAGAAATCATCCCATAACATGCCCAAATGACAAAAAACCTAGGTAATCATATACCACTATCTTTTAGTCGAATCCCACAACATGTTAGTAGCAATATTAACTCTCTCTTATAGAGGCATTTCCAGATTCCGAAAGATGATAGGGTGGCCTTTAACCAAGACTTAACATCCTATGGAATACTATCCCTTAATAATTTCAGACAAATATGCTATGGGAATGCTCAATTCAGTTCAACAATCATAATTGAATTCCATGGAGAACCTTGCATGGACTACATCGGACATAGGAAACTATCACAAACATTGGAATCAATTCATAGATCAGGTATATTAGGTTGTGGATAGCATGGCACTCTTGGAGGTAATATTGGCAGCTTAGGGCCCATAAAATCTTGATAATGGTCATCACCACCCTCCTTGAATATTATTCAAGGACACTGGGTTACCATTTCTATAACAATTCCAAGTATAATCATAATAACAAACATAAAAAGTTAGACAGAATCACTACGGGAATTTGGATGTAGGATAACTCACTACCCAAGGCACTCTACCCTAACTACCTTCATATATGGACAATAATCTGTATGTTATAAAGTATAAGTTTTTTTTACAATTAACTATAAGGTTCAATCACTTGCATTTCATAAACAGGACCAGTTAGGATAAGGATGTGAAACCAATTCATTTTATATTTCATAATTTATTGTATAATGGATAATCATTTCTGGTGTATCACTGCGCATACTCCTATTACTAGAAACAACACCCATTTATTTATACTCTAATTGATTGAGAGGGAATATTACCTATCCCAACCCATGAGGGCCAATACAACTCATGAATTGACACATGAAATCACTCATTTGTAAGGAAAAGTAATACATGCATATGATAACAATCACAACATCACAAAAAAAGTAACAGGTATATCATGCAATGTAAAATAGTGAAATGCACTAATATTGAAATGTAATATACATGAAATTTGAATTCATGGTGCCTGTAATGATGCATGTAACAATGATCCTTATCCTCATATCATCGGTTCATGAATGAAATAAAATCCTCAACCCGAGTAATAATCAACAACCCCACACTTCTTGTTTTTCACCTAACGGTGGAATAATATCAAATGTAATATGAAAAAGCATAACTACAATTATAATTTGGGAAACATGGTTTTTACCCTGAAGATGAATTTGCGATGCCCAAGAATGGCTTATGACAAAGTCCCAAATGTTCCTAATCTCCAATCTATTACTCTAAATAAAAATGCATGAACTGAACTAATCTAATACCACTTTGTGACATCCAAGATCCATATGCCACTATATTGTTGCCTCGACACAGGTGGGCCACATGGCCTAAAGCACATCTCCCTAAATGCCAAATCCAACCAACTAGGAGACAGGGCCTAGGGCGTTTCCATGGGGAGACAATGTCTTTATTACAAAAGTGTATCACATCGAATAAATCTTAACATTAGTAAATTGAGTAAGAAGTATAAGTAAAAAAGAGTGAACATTGGAGAATAGAGACAACAAAAAGAACAAAAATAACTAAAATAAATTGAATAGCATAAAACTATTTATGATATGTCATGTCACTAGAATATGGGAAAAATTGGATAAAAGATACCAGGAGAAAAATGTTTCCCAAAGGTATAAATTAAATCAAAGACTATCCCAAGCATCCCAAGATCCAAATCGGTCCTCGGCTATCATGATTTTCTATAAAAAAATTAATCAACTATCTAAAGACGTATGCTTCCCTTTTCTAACACCTGCAACCATGTAATCTACTACGGGTTCCAAACTATGCCCGGAGAGGGTTTGAGAAAAATCTCAGTGGGACACCACTAATGGTGTCTATAATATTTTTCCTGTGTAAAGGAAATGTAAAAGTGAGAAAGCATTTATTTATAATTTACAGCTGTAAAATGTAACTTAATGCCATTGTACCAGCTTTATCCCTAGTCAGTGTATAAACATGTCAACAATTAATAATTTCATTATAACCTGTTTTTATATAGGACTCATGTTAAAAATAGAAAAGGTTCCAAGATATAATAAGTAATACTCTAATGATATTTAATAGTGAAAGTTCATGGACGTAGCCAGTATAAAATAGACCTCAGGGGTCTTCAAGCCAGTAATAACTGTAGCTTTGGATGGGTAAGAGTGTAATCCAAGGAGAATGTTCCAAGGAATTCCAAAATAAGCTGCCTGCCGGATCAAAGGTGATCATACAAGGTAAAATAGGGCTATGAAGAGGTAGGGTCCTATGGTATATAACCATATACCATACATTTCAATTATCTATTCAAGGAGTGTATCCATGGAATCCTATTATGATATATAAAGGGATCTAAAGGTGTCATATTGGGCATCTAACGAATAAATAGGGATCAAGATCTTGGTGTGTATCAACCTATGCAAGTCATATCATTGAATAGGAATGGGTTCCTAATGTTCTCATGGAATTATATTTTCAAAATCCAAGGTGATATTGAGTCAGGACATTCATAATTGATGATGAAATAATATAATATTTCATTTTCTTCATGAATTACCTTTCATTAGTGTGATAAGTGCAACTATCATGAGTCCATTTAATCATGCCATTTGGTTCCATAAATTTCGTTAATTAGTGTGACAAGGCTATGTAGCAAGCAAAAATCCATTTAATCTATTTAAAGAATATTCCATATTAAAGGTCCATTCCACTACATTCCATCAATATAACAAGGGGTGCTATGGATATGCAACCCACTATTAATTTATAATTTATTGGATCCAGTCATATACATAGAATAATTTTCAATTTCCATTTCAGATTTATTTATCAATTAGATAAATTACCTTATATATGAAATCTGTTAACAATATATGGTACATTTCATTATTAAATTCTCTTTAAAAACTAGAAACATAATATAAATATTATTACACCTTGAATGGTTAAGAAAAAGTAACACCTGAATGGTGGGACAAATGTTTCAAAACCCTAAATAACAATTAGGGCATCAACTTCAACCAGGAAAGGATTGATTTGAGGGTGTAATAACTAAAAACTAATATCATATTTTTAAGGGTCATAACCATTTGGATATAATTATTGTACACATGGAATGTAATTTAAATGAATGGAAATTGATGAAATTGTTGGGCTCCACACAATGATTCCAAAATCAATGAACCTGAGGGATAAGTTATAGGACAACCACCTTAGGATGGTATGTCTCTACACCTCTGGTATTGGGCATTGATTTAGCTAGAATTGGATTACATCTATGAAACGGATAAAAACACTCTTACCCTGATAAATCAGTTGAGATAAAAAGAGAAGGGTAAGGACTCAAGATGACTCAGGGGAAAACTGTTGTGCATCCAATGTGATGAACGAATGTTCAATAGAATCTAGAACAATGTAGATCACTTGATTAGTACCTTAGAACCTCAATGGGATTCAAAATGATATTAAATTAGATTAATCCTAATAGTTCTTGTATTTGGGAAGAATAGGTTGATTAACTAGATAATTAAAAGAAAATTTGTAAAATTACCCAAAAAATAGTCTACGCAAAGTTTTTCCTAACGTTTTCCTATACACTACCCAAAACATTCATGGTTACCTAGGAATATTGGGAACATGAATGGTTTGGTCGTACCTTTGTGGTATACCTATGTGAAATGGCACTATCTAGAAAAACACCATATTCATAGTTGGCCAAACCATGTGTCATTCCTTCATTGTTTACCCTAAACCATGCACCAAGCCTATTTTCCCCCAAAAGATGGGTTCTAGGAAACAGAAAACCCATGAACACCCCTATGGATTTCATTAACCAATTTGGAATCAATATTAGGTCCAATATAAACGATTATAAAAAAAATAGTGGACCAATACATGAGTGAAAAACCTGGTTGTTATAGTTTACAAGGTCACCTTGAGGTAGTGACATTGTCCAGGTTGTTATGGTTAGACTGAAGATGGAATCACACATCATAATTATTCTAAAAACATATTCAGTTGATGAGATGGGAAGTCTATAGGTCCATATTATTATAGGTTTAAATGTCTTCCATTTTAATATAATTTTATATAGGAATTCATGTTTTAAATTTAAGTTATAACCTTGATTATAAGATATATTTGGGTACATAGGATCTTCTAAAAAACAATTTTCACTCTCAGCAGATGGACAGTTAGAAAAAATTTAAAGGTGTTGGATGATAATCATCGAGAATTTTCTTTCTTTAGGATTCTAGGGATAATAATTTAACCCTCATTGAGTATACCTAGAATAATATCATTTAGGAAACAATACAAATGGATCCTTATAAGGCCTTATATGGTAGTACATATCCTTCATCCATGTTCTAGATAGAGGTATGGGTTGTGCTATTTGTTCCTTGCCTCATGAAAATGACTTTGATGAAGTTATAGTTGATCATAATGAAGATGTTTACTCCAATGTGTATAAAGAAATCATAAGCTATTCGTTGTTGATGTCCTCTAGAGTTTTAGTTTAGAAATAATTATCTATTATGAGTATCACCTATACATGGGAAACGAAAGTTATTTTGGAAAGGGAATAATTTTCCTCAATTTCTAGGTAATTTTAAGATCATAGAGATTGTTTTAATTGTAGCCTATAAATTGTTCTAAATATAGAGTCACCATTCCATATATGGTGTCATCCAAATTTCATATCTTCACAATTACTATGATGAATCATCTCATACATTTGATTAAGAGGTTATTGAATTTGATTATGATTATTATTTGGAGGATTATCCCATTCAAATCAATGATCATGGAAAAAATTATTTCTACAGAAGGTATGTCACTTTAGTGTGGGTTCTAAGGAAGAACAAACATGAACTAGATGAGACTTGGGAGTGGGAGGCCCATGTTTTTGCATTGTGGATGGACATGTTCTCATATGATGTTATAACACCCTTGTAAGTGAATCTCAAGGAAGAGTTCTTTTAATGGGAAAGACTATAAGAACCCATTTTTCATTGATCTATGAACGATTTTGTTTTCAGTTTTAATCCTTACTTTTATCATTATCAGTGTTACCTATGGAATAAAGAAGGCTTCAAGAGTGTCAATGTATTATTTGAAGCAGAATTATCTAGATTATGGAAGACACAGTTCGGACAAACTATTAGTAAAAACAATGACGACTAGTTTACATTTTCACATAAACCATGTCGATGTACTATAAGGCTCAAAAAATAGAATAAATGTGTTGAACCATATTTTTCTAACCAAGCATTGTAGCTAATTCAGGGTGTCTTCCCTGGGCTGTGGAGGTTGAATGGGTAGACCACGTGTGGAAAAAGAGTGAGCCACCAACCATGACACCCACTATCCATAGATAATAGCTAGTTCATGGTTGGAATATGATTTTTTCAACTAAATTTCAAAACCATGTGCTTCATTAATGTTTTTGGGAAATGACTAAATTTCACCTATCACTTTAAAACTCGCCTGTTATTTTTTTCCATATTGTGGAAAATTGTACCTCCCCCTCTTCAATCATTTGATGAAACTCCCATTTATGAATCTAGGTTCCCTAATAAATCTCCCACCTGAACTATGAATCATGTTCCATCTATGAAATTTGATATCTACCAATAATATCCCCATCCTTAGGAACCCTTATACATTATTATTACTATTGATGTTGCTAATTTGGTGTGATATCTTATTCACTATATCAGTGTGTTCATATATTCTCTTGTTTTACTAAGATTTTGGCCAAAACAAGGACTGATACTAGATAATTAATATACTATTGGTATTAATTAGGTGTCATAGGAATTTTTCCTCACTATATAGTCTTTTTTTTATAAACTTATTTCAATGTGTGCATGTCCATTTTATTGGGTTTTTCATATAAATATTCATTTACCCTACTTTTAACAGTCTACATGGTATTTTGGAAAATAAAAATAACTCTTGACATCATTGGAGTTTTAGACATAAATGTTGACCAACCCGTGATGGGTTTGTTTCTCATGCCTAGGGTGTCTAATGTCGGGTTTACATGAAACGTTGTTTAGCAGTGATAATCTTGAAATTTTATTACGAATGGGTTCTATCTCAATTAACTGAATATTTATTGTGTTAAATGGAATATATATATATATATCACTTGGACTAAAAAATTGAATTGTATTTAATAATTTCATTCAAGTCCTTAATTCACAATATCAGATATGATGAATGGTGATAGAATAAACCAAATGAATTTAAATTTACAGGATTTTTACATGTCCTATGATGACATATATATATATTTATGATAAATTATTTATGGTGGAAACTAAATATGAATATTTTTAGTCATTATTGGTATGGCCAGACAGGAGACCTCATTAGATTAATTAGGTAATTACATGATCACCCAAATAATTCCATTTATATTAATTAAGATGATTTTATGGGATAAACCCATGAGGGAATATACTTCAAGTATTATAATGTGATTTCAATAACATTGTACCTATGACTAACCTAACACTTTTGTAGATATTGGACATCCTTAGATACACTTATTAGATTCAACATGATATTTTAGAACACATGGGACCATGGTTTAACCCCATTGGACCCAATCATGCATATCCATAAATTACATTAGAAGAATCCCCATAGACCAAGAAATACTATACAATAGAGTAATTCATTTGGAATACCCTAAGGATGAAACTCATCCACATATATCCAGACAAGATGTTTTATTACTATGAGTTGGATCGAACACTACGACCTCAGATCCCTTGATTTCTGATTATATCTTCTTTATTTAATTTCATTAATATTAATACTTGATTACTAGTATATTTAAATTTTTAACCGCTATAAATTAAATAAAAAATGATCTTTTCAAGATATTTGACATCCTTGGATAGACTACATAGATTTAGCATGATGATTTAGAACATGTGGGACCATGGTTTAACCTGATTAAACCCAATCATTCATAAACCTAAATTACATTGGAATAATCCCCATAAACCCAATTAAACTATAAAATAGTGTAATGATTTTGTAATACACCAAGGATAAATCTCATCCCCATATATCCAGAAAACATGTTTTACTACTATGAGTTGGATCAACCCCTATGGAATAGGATCCCTTGGTTTCTCCTTAGATCTAATTTATTTATTATCATTGAAATTTTTCCGTGATTAATAGTATATTAAAATTTTAAACCCCTATAAATTAATAAATAAATGCATGTCTAGAGACACCAATTGAGGCTGAAGAAAGTATGTGCAATTTATTTTCACCATAATATACATTTATATACCTGTACACTATTATCGTTAATATTACAAGATTAGATATGTATGGAAATCATCGGTGGTGGACTACCGAGTTTATCTCACACAATAACTATCCTTTCATTGGTACCATTTTATATTATATGATCACATGTGTGGATAATGGGAAGTGACCCACTTTGGACATCCATCTTCCCTATTTTGGATGGGAGATTGGTAGTAGATGAATGAGATAGTGCTGAGGATTCATGGATAGTTTTTCCATTTATTATTCTTTTTTATATCACGTATGGTAACATATCCCAACATCTAGGTATGATTGTTTTATCCTTTTAGATAAATGAGATTACATAATCATTGGTATGTTAAATAGTTCATAGCTTCTGTGGCTTATTTAGTTCTTTGATTATCATGATTTTTTTCTCTACTTTGTTTATTTATTATATCAATTTATCTATTTGACTATCTATCAATTTAACCAATCTGTTCTACTCCGAATATAGATCATAGTCTCTCCAAAGACAAACCCTAAGACCTCTTTTCTAGTTACCGACCTCTAGAATATGGTGTGGTGTGCTTATTCCCATGTGGCTGACCGGGTGAGGTTACTGAGGAGTGAAGGAGGTCAAGGACATCAAATTTGGATATCTGTTGTATGGTTATTTTTTATTACTTATTGATTAGATAGTATTTTATTTTTAATCTAATTATTCTAATTTTCTGGGAATATGACTTATAGAGGATTTATTGCATACATTAACAAAAATTAAATTGTGTGTTTAATCATACATAATGGGTTAAATCATTTTCAAATTATTATATATGAATTCTTTGGATGTTTTCACCTAGGGTGATTAGTGATGCATCTCATTTATGTTGTCTAACTGATCAGGTGAATATATTAGGGATGACCCTTGTTTTTTTATGATAATTATATCAACAATATATAATTTGTAGACACTTGGTCAAACATTATTTTTTTTAATACCAAAGTCCTCACGATTTTATGATTAACTAATGAAGCCATGGATTTTGCGACCATGAAATTAAAATATATTTATCCTAATTAGTGGTACTTGAATAAATTAAAATGGTATGTTCTTATTAATGATAATATAGAGTAATCAAATGTGAAGGGTTGATAATGAATGAATATACTAATTATTTTGTTTAATATCATACTGATGTTTAATTGAAATTATAAAATACATCATGGATAAATTATAAAAAAACTAGAGATGAATCATTTATTTTTAGAGATAATGTTGACTGTGTTCAGGATAGTGGATATATTTTGTTCAAGACTCCATATTATTGTATTAAAAATTAATATTCTCACTCAAATTGTTAAAAATCGCTTAAATTGTTCAATAATTTATATCGTTAATAATTGGAGAAAAAACTTGGAGATAATGTGCGACATGCTTCATGGTAATTTTTTTCAGATCAATAAATATTTTTTAACACATTTAATATATGATTCAAGACTTATGTACGAATATATATATATATATAATTTATTATTATTAAAATAAACTGGTGATATTTTTAACCAACACTCCACTGTATTGTGTGAAATATGATGGTCTATTAAATTTTGGAATAAGGTTATATGTTTTTTCTATAACACTAAGCGAACTAGATAATGGTATATTTTTTGTGAAACCCAATTTTAATACCATCATTGCTAATATATTTCTTGTTTAACATCAGATATAAATATATATATATTTTAATTTATTAAATAAAAATTTGTATCACTATTCATCCATCAATATATTAAATTATTATGGACATCAAAAGACATTATAAAAGTTATATATACAATTAGGTAAAAATTCATATAAATGAAGTGTGAATGGATTAATCTGTTTACTCTAACTAATGATAGATATTTCCAATATGTATTATTTAAAATTTAAATTATCTAACAAAGGGACAATATAGTAATAAAATATCACGTATTAATGAAACTGAAGAAAAACATGTTTACATTGTTAACGTATCATCTAATCCTTACTAGAAAGTGGTGGTCTAAATACTCATAAGGGGTTTTTTTTATTTTTTTTATCTTGATATATGTTCAGTTAATAACGAATATATTCACTATAAGACTATATATTCTGAGAATATGATATTTAACGGGAAAATAATACCATTGAAGAGATAGAATTCAATTTTATTATTAATAAATGTTTTCAATAAATATATTTTTCTTCTATATTTATTGTAACATTACATTGTTTCAATTTATTGAACTTCGTATTAATTTTTTATATAATTCACATTATTTATCATCATTGAATAGAGATATTTCATGACCTAGAGTACCACCCAAAAGGATATGTTCCACCAATATCATCAGCCATGGCTGATAATATGTATGTCTTTATTTTTCTCTATAATCATTATATAAATTGAATTCTAATTTTATTCAATAAAATATATAGACAGGTCATTATATCCGTATATATTTTAAAAGTCATATAATATTTATTTAGTGATGATATTATTGGTAAATTTGACTTATATTAACTAATTTATAAATTAATCACATATTATATACTTTATTTGAATATTATCTAATTTTTATTTTGGTAGAGGTAAGGGGAAATGAAGATATTGTTTCTTGTTTCTCTAGTACCACAATTAATTCACTATTCGAAGACATCAATCATCTTATTCAACCAATGAGTGGTTCACTAAATAATAATTTATAAAATATTATATGATGATATTTTATATTCCAATATAAAATTAATTATTAGTTTTAATTTATTGTGGATATAGTGTTTAGAAATTGTATAGTTATTTAGGGAAGACAATACATAAATTTATACAATTATTTTCAAAATTTATGAAAATTAATTAAATTTATAATTAATTTAATATGATATTTTTTCATAATTTATTCATGATTCTCATTCATTATTCCTGTGAAAATGGGGAAACAATTAAAAATATTATAGTTCAAAGGTCAATATGGATAATTGAGAGCAACATATAGGTTCCATATACATTTGATAACAATTATCAAGGTGAATTATTCATTCCATATTGTATGATTATTTTTTTTCACTCATTGAGTGAGGACATAATGTTGAGAATTATTCAAATTATCTAAATATTACAATATATTTTTTAAAAATTCGTATATACAATAATTGAATACCTTTATTTTAGGATACTTAAATTTTCATTCATAGAACTAATTGATAAGGATTCCTTCTTAGAGTCATGTTAAATAACAAGTGTCTCTAATTATACATGATGTACATTTGAAATTTACTTTTTATACATTGAATATTGAAATATTATATTATTTACAAATGAATATGTAATTGGTGTTTTTGATATATAATTTCATCTATAAGGTCACCCCATCGATAAAATATTTGTGTGGATAATTACTTGACGGTTATGTAATCCAAAGGTTTCTAGTGTTTTCTATGTTTGTGATCCTTTGTAGTTGACTCCATATCTTAAGAAATAAATAAAATAAAATCTGAAATTATTATTATTATTATATTAATAAATAATAATTTTTTATATCTATTTGATGTATATTGTTTCTATAGTAAGGATTCATTTTCCCAAAAAGTGTATTTTTTTCTTGATTTTTTAGTTATTTACTTTTTTAATTCCATTAACATACAATTTAAGAAATACTTTTTTAAATAATTTTAAACATTAAATGTTGATTATAAATGAAAAATTGAATGAATTTGTAATTTATGACATGAAATAATAAATAATAGGGGAATTTTATCTATCATTCTTTTATAATGATTGAATTTAACTTTTTAGAGTTAAATTTCCTTTATATGTGCCAATCACTGATTACAACATTGATGATCAACATACATGAATAGTACCCAAAACAGTTCATTATAACACCTTGAAAAAACATTCTGATTTCTTGAGTATTTTTTAAACATATTGGAATTGTATATCTCTCTCTGTTACCAAGTGGAATGAAGTTTCCCTTATGTGAATTTTTATTAAATGTATAATCCTTTTTGGAAATTGAGCCCAATATTTGTAGGACAAGGATATAAATAAAATTTAATCCTACCCATCAAGATCACGTATATTCTATGGCTAAATATTTCATCATGAAAATAATATATAAGAAAATTAATATATTTTTGAAAATATTTGAAAATATAATCCATAAAAGTGCCCATATAGACTAATAATCATTTGAAACTATACATAGAATACATATAAAAAAACTATGTAAACCCAATAGATCCAAAGCGGTATAACAAAAAACCCTGGAAAGGAACCTCAATGAAATGACCAAGGATAAACCTAACATAACTCTTGGATATCTATTATATGTTTCAAAATATTCACATGATTCCACGATTCACATCCAATAATTATCCCTACATTATTACCATTCCATTTTCATTAATATAAAAAACTGGGCATATTATCCTCCAAAAGGGACCCATATAGGGTGTGAGTGCATCCCACCCTAAAATTAATCATCATCTGACCCTATTAACATGTCATTAAACATTCACCATGTTTTAATATCATAAATAGATTATTAATGTAAGATTACTAAGAGTTTAAAAAACTAATATTACCAGTAATGAAATAAACAAGGCAAACTATTATATAGTATGGATTCATGGTGGTAAATTGGACCCCATGAAACAAAAATTTACCTAATGGGAGGCCAAGATTTATTATATAATTATAATATATACATTAAGGAACACTAATAAATATTTTTACAAATTTTGTTTTATGAAAAATGATGTCTGTAGGTAGCCATAATCTATCATTAGAGGTTGGGAAGACTATATCATGAACAATAGAAACACTTTTATCACATAAAAATATAAGGATTATCTTATTCTATAATAATACACCATGGACATATTCTAATCTATAATACATATGAATATTGTGTACTAGGGATATATGTGTATATAAGGAGTGTGGGAACCCATACTCAACAACTTACACATCTCCAAACTACAAGATTAAATATTAGTGCAATATCTAAAGTCTATATTATAATTTATCTTTCAGGATAGAATAAACTTATTCCACTGGGTAGTCATACTAATATGTTTCATCTATATGAAAATGTAATGAGAATAACATAATAATACCATAATAATTCCATGGGATCAGGAAAATTGGGGATAATTAATAACAAGACTAGCACACAACATTTTCATGAAATATTCATTATAATAATCATAAGAATAAAACATGACTCATTTGACCAAAACCATTTTCTAAATTTGATTTGAGAAAAAAATTAAGGGAATTTTTTTTATGTTTATTCTCACTTGTAAGATACCTGCTTTTTATGGAGTCAATATTAGGAATTTTTTCAGGTACTTTTGATGTTTTTAAGTTCCTCTATTTTTCAATAGTGACTTGGGGTGCATTTGGGTGAAATTTTATGTAAAACTAAAGGGCAGTGGGTAGTGCACGGTTTGTGCATTGTTTGAAAAATTGTGCGACCAAACTATTCAAGCAAAGAAGAACTGGATAGAGAGGTACGCACGGTTTTTGCATGGTTTGACAAACCTTGCGACCAAACCCTATAGACTTCGCAAATCTGGGTAGTGAGGACTGCACGGTTTGCGCACGGTTTGACAAACCTTGTGCCACTATCCAGGAAACCATGCGTGTTGTTTTTAATTTCGAAAATCCTTTTTAAAACCCCCAAAACTCCGGGACATCCTTATTTTATGATATTGGCTCGGGCTTGGGAATTTATAGGAGTTTCCAAAGCCTGTTGGAGATATTCCAAGGCGATCCAAACACCTTTTCTCTATATTTAAGGATCGAACTGAATATCTTCTCTCTTTTCGGTAATTAGATTTCATCCTTTTGTTTCTTCCGTTCTTTCCTCTATCATTACTTAATCTTTTCATGGAATATTTCCATCATTTCCATGGATCTAAACCTATGAGTTAAGGTATATATGTACGATTGTTAATCTAGTTCTAGTTTTGCATGATCTTAATGTCTTTGATCATATTTTTTTGGTTTTAAGGATTTAGATCCAGAACATGATCGACGACGTTGTGACACTCATATTTTGGGGATTTTTATTGGGATATCTTCTATCAATAAGTCAAGGTAGGTAGTTTAAATCCAATCCCACGGTCTCATGTTGTTATGCATATGCTGTTGTATAAATGTCCTGCCATAAATAATTAATTGGTGGTTTGGTTATGCGGATCTTTGTGAATTGTGGTTCTAGTTAAATATTTTTAAAAGTTATGATGTTAGTATAAAGATCATTAAACATTTGAATATCGTTGTATATGTGAATTGTTTATTTGTTTTGAAAAAGGGTTATGGGATATGGACTAATGCTCCTAATACCCACAGAGGTTCTAGACATGGAGTTCTAGAACCAATGACATGCATGAATTTGATATTTTAGGGGACATGGACTAATGCTCCAAATACACATGGGTTTGTGAGATTGGGACTGAATCTCCATATTCTCACATGTGTTCTATACATGAAGTTCTGCACTCTTTTATTTATTTTGTACTATGGTTTCATTTTTCTATTCACAAACGTAATATTGTGACATAGTATTATTAATTGAAAAGGGGGAATTTTTTAGGCTCCTACATGGGCCGATGAAGGAATTGTGTTTTGGGTGTTCTTGGGAACCTGTATGTTTATCATATTAAACAAAGGATAATTGGATAAATATCATTGTTTTCCCTATTTACTTACTTTATTATTAATGCAACTGCATACACTTCTTTTTGACTAGATTGCTTTCGACACTGTAGGTGGTGACCTACTGAGTCTTATTCACACCCTACTCGGGCTGCCTAATTGGTACCTGAATAGACTTTGTTGTTGCAGGACAACACAAGGGAAAGAGACCTGGTCAGATTGATGAGTTGGGGATGGAGCTTGGTTGAGGGAGGCAGACATGGTTTGGGACCCGTTGGTAGTCATTGTGTCTTTACATCAGTTTCATTGTAGAGACTTTTCACTTTCATAGTGATAACATGTTTTACCTTTCAGTTGAGCATTTTATTTCCGTTTTATTTTATTATTCTAGTGACATTGTACTGTCTTATTTATATTCATATTCGCTATTTAATGGTTACTTCAACTAGTATTTTATTTTGTAAACAGAGGGTACAGTCTCCGCAAGAATGAATTACTAGACCCTTGATACTATTCGGAACCCTCTGGCATACATGGAGGCACACTTGAGGGCTTGTGACGAACTGGCTCGGAGCACTGTTCAATGGGTCTCGGGTCGAGATGTTACAAAGTGGTATCAAATGAGGTTTTTATTTCTTCTTGTTTTTTCTGACTATTTTGGGAATGTAGACATGGAATTAGAGAAATTTGAGGCATGATAATGAGCTCGTGCATGGTAGTTGCAAACCCATGTATGGGGGAAAACTCAAGTACTCAATGTGGGATTACTATTATTGTTATTTGTCGTCACAGTTGAATATTATTTCACCTTGGGTGATGCACTTGTTGTGTCATGTGATTATTATTTCAGGAATTTGTTGAGTATTGATTCATGGCCCATAATGGCATGATTTTCTCATCTACATGCATCATTCTAGTCACTCCATATTATTGTGACATTCATCATGTTAGGAATGCACGGGAAAATAGATTATGGGTTGATTTTTCTACTTAATATATTTCATTTTATTGCTTGTGAAATTTGAAATGAAATGGTGTCTAATTTTGAAATTGATAGAAATAATTGTTAAGTTATTTGAATAATTTGGTTTTTTGTAATTGTGGTAACATTGTGAACTATTTTTTAAGATGCATGTTTGGATTTGTATAATTATGCCTCCATCACTCTTATTGATAGGACGAGCGGGGGGTACAGTTAGAAATGGCCCTCTATTGGGTGAACCTGAGGCCTGAATAGTACCAAATGAAGAAGTTGGGGAAAATATTCTAGAGAAACTCACTTGTTTCATGAAAATGATGGAAGGGACCTAGGGCGGGTTGTGAATAGTATGTATGATCTAACGAGGGAGTTTTAGTTGCAGCACCCGCCGAATTTTACTGGAGAGGGTTGTCCTAAGAAAGTTGAGTTCTGGATTGAATCTACCCACACTATACTTGACCACCTGGATACACCTGTTGGGAAGAGAGTCAAGTTGGAAGCTTAAATATGGCATGGTTAAGAGAAACGTTGGTTGGACATCCAGACTCAGAATGGGAAGCTAGATGCTATGGAGTGGAAGAAATTTCAGGAGAAGTTATTTGATCACTTCTATCCAGAGATGCTCAGAGAGGAGAAATCAGCTGAGTTCATGAGGCTAACTCAAGGGAATATGTTTGTAACAGACTATGTTGTACGCTTTACAGACATACATTTCTTTTCTCCAGCATTGGTAGTAGACGAGGATACATCATCAAGACGATTTCAGGATGTAATTAAATGTGAAATTTAGACTCAAGTGAATATTTTCAGGATGAAGAAGTTTACAGAAGTGGTAAATTAGGTTCTCATCTATGAGGGGAACCTGAAGGTGGATTGTAGTGTAGGAAACATGGTTTTTAATGGACTATCTATTAATGTGAATTTTAAGATGAGGAATCGATGTAATGAGAATTTCAGCCAGGGAGGTGGGAGACTGCATAACATGGCAGAGGGGACAGTTACACATGACCTTACCCGAGTGTTTTTCCACCAGTGTGGAAGGCCGGTACATTATCTAATCAATGTCCCCGACCCCCTATTGAATGTAGATCATGTGGTAGGATGTGACATATCGAGAAGTTCTTGTATGAATCCAAAGGAGTCAGATGGTGATGGATTAACTAAACAGAGACAGAGTGTGGGAAGGGGATCCTCGGCACCCTTTCAGTCCAAAAGTTATATTTCTACTGGACGTGGTGGTAAGGGTGACAGATGTGGTTCTCTATGGAAGAAACGCCCATATCAGAATAGTGGTACAATTCAGTGAAGTAAGATGGAATCAAAGGGAAGAGGAGAGGCATTGTTACATGCAGTACAACCTACAGTTGAGGATAGCGAGGCTGGACCATCGACATTGAGAGGTACTATTCTTGTGGATTCTAATTTCGCTAATGCATTATTTGATACCAGTTCATCTAATTACTTTTTATCTACAAAAATTTTTAATGGTTTGAGTTTAGTGGTGGCGCTTGTGAGCGGGGCTATAACAATAGCCCCACCATTGGGTGTACAGTCTAGTGCAATCTGTATGTGCAAGGGATGTTCTCTTGAGGTCGAGGAGTACTGTTTCCTGTGGGATCTCTATATTCTTGTTATGGTAGGCTTCTAACTAATCCTTGTTATGGACTATTTAGTCACATACAGATCCCACATTGATTGTTATCATCAGAGGGTGACATTTATGTCGCATTCGGGTGACCATTACATTCACAAAGGGGAGTTGTTTATCCAGGTAGGCTGAGAAATTCCAATTACATTGCCACTATGAGAGCTCACAACACTAGTTTCTAGTATTTTATGGGATGAAAAAGTTGTTGGGTAAGATTTCCTTCCATCAGTGGTTGATTAGTTTTAGAATGTATTCCTGGAAAACTTCTTAGGGATACCACCTAAGAGAGATGTGGAATTTTCTATTGAGCTTATACTAGGAGCTGAGCCAATATCTATTCAACCATATAGAATGGCACTGAAAGAGTGTCAAGAACTCAATGCTCTGTTGGTATAATTTAAGGATAAAGGATTTATCAGTCCAAGTATGTCTCCATAGGGATCACCTGTACTATTTCCAAAGAAGGATGATGGGATTTTACATTTGTGTGTCTATTACCGGAGGTTTAACAAGATGACTATGAGGAAACTATATCCTCTACCACATATTGATGATATGTTTGACCAGTTGAATGGAGCCTATGTTTTCTGAAAAAATGACTTGATATTGGCGTATCACCAATTTAGTGTTCGGACTTCTGATATACTGAGGACTACATTCAAGAGTAGATATGGGCTTTTGAGTTTGTTGTAATGCCTTATGGGATAAAAATGAACCAGCATTGTTTATGGCTATGATGAAAAATATATTTCTTCCTTACCTAGATTAGTTTGTGTTAGTATTTGTGGACGACATCTTGGTGTACTCCAAGACTCATGACAATCATGCCCAACATCTTGACATCGTCCTGAGTACACTGAGAGAGCATCAACTATAAGACAAGCTATCTATGTGCCAATTTTGGATTGATCAGGTACACTTATTTGGAATCATCATCCTGAAGAATAGTGCTTTATTGGATCTAGAGAAGGTGAAAGAAGTGAATTATTGGGAGCATCCCTTGAATAATTTTTATATCTGAAGCTTTCCGGGGTTAGCTGGATATTATATGAGATATATCCAAGACTTTTCCTATTTTGAAACACCAATTTCGGGCTTGACCAAAAAGGGAGTAAAGTTTGAATAGTCAGAGGCTTGCCAGACATCTTTTCACAAGTTAAAGATGCATTTGATGTCTGCACCAATTTTGTCTCTACCTGAATCAGGTGAAGAGTACATGATGTATTGTGACACTTCTTGTATAGGAATCAGAGATTTGTTGATGCAAAGAGATAAAGTTGTGGCATATGGGTCTCAACAGCTGAGGCCACATGAATGGAATTATCCAATGCATGACCTTGAGTTTTCCATGATGGTTTATTCCTTGATGTGTTGGAAACACTACCTCATGGGTGGATGGTTTATAGTTTATACTAATAACAAGAGGTTTAAGTATATCTTTTTTAAATGCAATTTGAATCTTCGACAGCGGAGATGGGTTTAGTATATGCAGTCTTTTGATTCTGAGATGCTATATACACCAGGGAAATGAAACGATGTGGCAGATTCTTTGAGTAAGAAGACTCTGACTTAGATTTCTTTAGGAATATAGTGCTGAGTGGAGGATGATGTCGTTCCTAGATGAAAATCATGTTTTGGTTCATGAGAGAAAGGAGGAAATGGAACTTGTGTCAGTTACAGTGGAGTATACACATTGGAGATGGATCGGGGACATGAAATATGAGGACATTGGATTCTTAGTCTTGAGGGAAAACATTGTAGGTGGGGAGACACCTACAGACTGGAAGATAGATGAGAAAGATATCTTTTATATGAAGAATCATGTTGTTGTTCCTATGCGCATGCAAGAGGAGATCATGCGGGAATTTCAAGCCTCAAGATGGGTAGTGCACCCTAGTGTGACAAAAATGTATCAGGATCTGCGATGAAATTTTTGGTGGCCATGCATGAAGAAGGAGATAGCAGGGTGTGTGACATGATGGTTTACCTGTCAGTAGGTGAAGTCAGAGCATCAACAACCTAGAGGTTTACTATGACATTTTTCCTTTCCATATTGTAAGTGGGATGACCTGACCATGGACTTCGTGATAGGTCTTCCAAATAACTTAGGAAGAATGATGTTATTTGGGTCATTGTGGATCGACTGATAAAGGTGGAACATTTCTTGCCTATAACAGAACCCATTACAGTTGATCAGTTTGGAGAGTAGTATTTATGGAAGATAGTTCGACTGTTCAGGGTTCCATGAACTATAGTTTCGGATCGGGATTCACCGTTCACTTCATGTTTCTGGAAGGTCTTGTAGAAGGTACTTGTTACACAAGTTTTATTCAGTACGACTTTCCATCCGCAAACAGATGGATAGTAAGAGCGTACAATATAAGTGCTTGAGGATATGTTGAGGGCGTGTGTACTTGACTTCGGTGGTACATGGGAGAAGAACCTAGCTTTAGTGGAGTTTACCTATAACAACAGTCATCAAGAAACTATACATATGGAACTATACAAGGAACATTATGTAAGGCCATGTAGATCACCTCTATGCTGGATGGAAGCGGGTGAGTCATAGTTGTTAGGACCGAGTCTCGCGCAGAAGACGAATGAACAAGTTCATCAAATTCAGAAAAAATGACTACAGCTCAATGTCAGAAGAAGTCTTATGCTGATAGACGGAGGTGACCTCTATATTTTACAGTTGGTGATCTCATTTTAATTTGGGTATCGCCGAGGTTGGGCCACCATAGGATATGAAGTCAGTGAAAGTTGGAACCTAGGTTTGTTGGACCTTTTGAGATCGTGAAGACATTCGGGCTAGTAGTGTACAAATTGGATATTCCAAAAAAATATAGTGTTATGCATGATGTTTTCCATGTATCAGAACTATGACGTTATCACCCCTACCCTTCAAATGTGATTGATGTGGATGATGTTGAGCTAGAGATAGAGGTGTCTATTGAGGACCATCTGAAACATGTGTTTTGTCATAGTGAGAAGATGTATAGGGGAATGACTGTACTGATAGTTCATGTTTTATGGTAGCATGGACATGTGTAGGAAGAGACATGGGAAAGGGAGATAGATATACAGACTTAGTGGCCCGATCTTTTTAGTTTAAAATATCTGAGAAGTTTGGGAGTACAGCTCGGGGACGAACTGTTATAAGTTGGAGAGAATGTAAGATCTTGACATTTTCTAGAGTCAATCTCCAGAATGTTTTCCGGTACTTTTGATGTTTTTATGATCCTCTGTTTTGGAGTAGTTACTTGGAGTTCTTTTGGGTGAACTTTTAAGTAAAACAAAAGGACAATGGGTTGTGAACTGTTTGTTCATGGTTTGAGAAACCATTCAACTAAACCGTGCCAACAAAGAAAAACTAGATAGAGAGGTATTCACGGTTTCCACACGTTTTGACAAACCATGCGGAACATGAAAATCTGGACAGTGAGGTCTGCTTGGTTTGTGAACGATTTGAAAAACCGTGGGTCACTATCCAAGAAACTGTGCACATGGTTTTTAATTCTGAAAATCCTTTTTAAAACATCCCAATCTCCGGGACATCCTTATTTTCCGACTGTGGATTGGGCTTGGAAATATCTAGGTGTTTCCAAAGCCTCTTGGAGAGATTCCAAGGTGATCTGAACACCTTTTCACTAGATTGAAGGCTCAGATTGAAGATTCTCTCTCCTTTTGGTAAGTATATTTCATTATGTTGTTTCTTCTTTTCATTCCTCTATCTTTCCTTGATCTTTTCATGGGAGATTTCCATCGTTTCCATGGATCTAAACCTATGAGTTAAGGAATAGATCTAGGATTGTGGATCTATATATAGTTTTTCATGATCTTAATTCCTTTGATATTTTTTTTTGGGTTTTATGGATTTAGATCCAAAATTTGATTGATGATGTTGTGCTGCTCGGATTTTGGGGATTTTAGTTGGGCTAACATCCATCAATAAATCGAGGTAGGTGGTCTAAATCCAATCCCACAGTCTCATTTTTTAGGCATATGTAGTTGTATAAATGTCGTGGCATAAATAATTAATTGGTGGTTTGGTTATGCGGTTCGTTGTGAATTGTGGATCTAGTTTAATATGGGTGAGAGTTATGATGGATGGATAAAGAAGATTAAACATTTGAATATGATTTTATATGTGAATAGGTTATTTGTTTTGAAAAAGGGTTGTGGGACATAGACTGACACTTCTAATACCCACATAGTTTCTAGACATGGTGTTCTTGAACCAATGACATGCATGAATTTGATATTTTATGAGATGAGGTCTGATGCTCCAAATACCCATGGGGTTGTGAGACAGGGAATGATGCTCCAAATACTCACATGTGTGCTAGAGATGACATTATGAACTCTTTCATTTATTTTTTACTATGGTTTTATTTGTCTATTCATAAACTTAATATTTTGACATAGTAATTATGAATTAAACAGGGGGAATGGTTTATGCTCCTAAACGGGCCAATGTAGGAATTGTGTTTTGGGTGTTCTCAGGAACCTGGATG
This sequence comes from Viscum album, assembly GCA_963277665.1. Taxonomy (NCBI): domain Eukaryota; kingdom Viridiplantae; phylum Streptophyta; class Magnoliopsida; order Santalales; family Viscaceae; genus Viscum; species Viscum album. The sequence continues at coordinate 1,590,165,911 of OY728160.1, read as the reverse complement.
TTTAATGTATTATAGAAAGGTTAATTGGACAAATATAATTTTTTTCCTTATTTAATTACTTTATTATTAATGCAACTACATAGACTCCTTTTTGACTAGATTGATTTTGACACTGTTGGTGGTGACCTACTAATTCGTACTCACACCCTACTCGGGTTTCTTGATCTGTACTCGAATAGACTTTGATGTTGTAGGATAGGACAAGTGAAAGAGCCCTGGTTAGATTGCTGAGTTGGGTATGCAGCTTTGTTGAGGGATCGGGACATGGTTCAAGACCCATTGGGAGTCTTTGTGTCTTTACATCAGTTTAATTGTAGACACTTGGCACTTTCATAGTCATAGAATGTTTTATCTTTTAGTTGATTATTGTATTTCTGTTTTCTTTTAAATTTCTAGTAACATTGTACTGTCTTATTTATATGCCTTTCTGCTATTTCTTGGTTACTTCCGCTGATATGTTATTCTCTTAACAGAGGGTATAGTCTCTCCATTACTGACTTACTAGGCCCTCGCTGGTAGTGGGAACCCTCTGGCGTACGGTGAGGCGCGCTTGATGGCTTGTGACCAACCGTCTCGGAGCACTGTTCAGGGGCTCCCGGTTCGGGACATTACATCACTCTACCACATATTTTAGCTACCACATGAACAATAATAATATGTTGATAGGAAAGGTTTCCCATAAAAAAAATTATGCAAAATAAAACACTTAATCCCATTATAAAAGAGTTATATCGCTACATTGATGATTAAATTAACCTTAAATCAGTGAAACTCAATATTACAGTCATAATCAAGGAATAAATATAATCCAAAGAAGATAATAAAGATATTACCACATTATCAAAAAAAAGTTTATCTAAGGGAGTTTCTTGAGGGGCTTATTCCCAACCCCCTCTAAATTCATTTTCTGGATAAATTATAGTGGTTTATGCATAACCCCTACAAATCATAGAATATAGAGGGGGTTGAAATCCATGTCTGAAATATTTACTATTATTTTTTGCATATTTGGTGGGTTATAAAAGTCGGTTATGTCATACCCACCTCTAATATAATAATTAGGGGCACTATATGCTTAGGTATACATATATAATTAATATTTTTATGGAGTGTAGTGGAAATATATTTATAATATTCAATCTGATTTTTGAGGTTATGTATATATATACAATGTTTTTTTATGAAATGGTGGGGGTTAACTACCCACACTAATCTCTTAAAATTTAGACATCTTTGAACTGACTTTAATTTACGACATTATATTGGGGTTCATAAACTGATGCTAATCCCTTAGATTAGAGGGGGTGTTGGACCCCCTATAATATAAGATATTCAAGGTTCATATGAACCACATATTATTTATGAAATTAGAGGTTGTGACCAAATACCTCCAATTAAAGAAATTATAGGTCATGTATGAACCATCACTAATCCCTTAGAATAAAGGGGTTTTGAAGTCCTTCTAATTTTTAAAATAAATCTCATATTAATTATTTTTTTATATTAATCTGTGTGTTTTAATGTGTATGTGCATGTGTAGTTATGTATATTACATAAGAACAATATATGAAAGTATTTAAATATACAATAAACATATATATATAGGGAAATTATATAAAAACATTAAAAAAATTGTTATAAATATAAATAATAATGTATACATATATAAATATTGGTATTCATAAAATAAATGTATTTAACAGATATATTAATTCAAATATATAAAATTTATATATGGTTTTATAAATAACATATGATTATATTTTTATTTATAATTGATAAAACAAAATTTTATTGAATATTTTGTTAATAATAAAAGAAACAATTTCATCAAATTCAACTAAATATGTTAATTTATATAACATTTTGTATTAGATAATTCATTTGAAAAATTGATGGAAATTACAGTTTTACCTTTTTAAAATCAATTGTAATATTTCACGCATAAATAATATTATGTAAATTTTTTTGACTTGAAATCTTGTAACTATTTTTCTGACATAATGGGATACAAATTATATTCCGAACGTGGGAGATGGATCATACATTTGTGCGGAGTAAATGGGCCATGAAAACAATGTTGGACTGAACTATCAAGATTGGACATCACATCGCTATTTGAGCCGTATACTCTTCATCTAGACTTTTATTGTGCTCGAATATGGAGGTATGATCGGGAACATGATTATGCAAAAGTCATCCTTTTAGAAGTCCAGCCAAGTCATGCATTTTGGAGGTTAAATTTTTGGTGCAAGTGGGATTAAAATATTTGTCCGAATTTCCATTTCACACATAAACATTATTTGTAATCCTAGTCCTCTATAACTTTATTTAAAAGATTTTTTCACTATTTGGGGGGTTGATTGAAGATTTTAGAAGGTGTGTTCGATGGTGTGTCTCTTGGGAACACCTAAAAACCCTTGAAATAAGTAAGGCCTTGTGAAACGTTATCTTTAATGAAGGATCTCCTCTCACACATCAAAATAGGTTTTCTGTGTTTTTATGCTTTTAACATGAATTATCATCAATAAATATTCTATATTAATATCTTTTAATCCTTATATTTTTCTTCATCTGATGCAATCAATGATTGGAGATTATATTGGGTATCCCCCAAATTAATCCATTAATTATGAAAAATGTCTCCATGATGGCAACTCTCTCCTTCTAAGAGTGATTTCATTCTTAGTTGAATTATCCCTACACTATTCATTTATTTATTTTTAATCCATTTACATAGTGTAATTCATAAAATGTGATAAAATAATTGTTTTTTAATTATATGTTACTCAATAGACTTTCACTTGCCCGTGTGGTCGGGCTTGTGTAATTCATGTTAGTAAAACCTCAATACCAAAATCACATCAACATGGGATAAAATTAAAGGTTTTAGGTCTCATCCCAAACTCAGTTACTTCTCCACACCATGGAGGAGATGCTGGCATAATTAACCACAAAAAAAAATTTGAATTTTGGATCAAAAACAAATCATGGTGCTACAATTGGAGGTCCCGAAGTAAACCTACAACTCATTTTTAAAAATTTGTATTCTGGTTAATTTCAATAGGGTTCGTGGGTTGACAAGATTAGGGGATCATAATTGAATGAATTATAATCAAATGGTATAATGATAAATTAATTGTGTAGGGGTTAGATTATTTCAACTAATTCTTCTCATATAATTGTTTTTAATGAAATTGTGTCTTTGTTGGTTCTTGTTTGTTGTTTAGTTTATTGTTTGAAAGTCACAAAACTAGTCCCCCATCTTATGTTTCATTTTTTTCACTTATTTGTATTTATCTAATTTTATTTATCTAATATGTTATATAAATTATATGTATGTATTATACATGAATATTAGAGATGAATACATTATATATACACAAATAAATTATATTATTTATATTTCTATAGACCACTATTTTATACTAATAGGTTTAAAGGTTAATCACCCCTAAACAATGGGTTATATTTTCAATTAGGGGTTATTTTATCCACCACTATATTGATGTTTTAATTAGGGCTAGTTTTAACAACCCATTATCCATATGTTCTTTATGAAATTATATTGGGGGGTGGTAAAACCCCTTAAAGGTAACAACCTATAATATATGATTCATTTTTCCCATACATGCCCACAATCACCGCTAAAAAATGTGGACATTAAATTTAGTTGTAATTATGGGTAACCATAACTATAGTGTTTATATGTGTTAACCCCACCTAAAATTATAAAAACAACCAACTCTAAAATCTTTTTTTAGGGAATTATATTCCCGAAGCTTTAGAATTTGAATGTTCTTAATAGATTGTTGATCAAAATAAGAAAAATATTTATGAAACATTGTAAGTAAGGCCGTAAAAACATGAGTTTTTTTATATTTAACAAGAAAAAAAATAATAGAGAAAGAGTAGTCATGGTAGCATCACCAAATTAATAACTCTATTGAAGCATAGGAATGAGATTAATCAACCTATGTAGGCGATACCACTAGCAGAGGGAAAGTGGTAAGGATATAACATTTGAGGAGATCGTGATTGATAAGGAATACATATCATTGATGTATGGATTACATGAGATTAATTATTGAAAAAAAAATTCAATATTTTCCTTATTTGAAATTGTAGCAACCTTGTCCTTTTTAACATGTAGCTAGTGTCATACGTTATTAGGTCGGAATATATACAAAGGTTAAATTCTAAAGGTATAACTAGTTTACTAGGTGTAGAGAATCAAATAAATATATGATGACCATATTTCATTTGGAATAGAATGTAAAATATAATACATAACAAAATAAAATGAACTGTGTCTATTAAAACTCATTCCATGAATTCTTCTTCATTTCCTATGGAATGGATACCAATTAACTGTTAACTGAAATAATTAGTGACTGTTATCTATAGAGGAAGATATCATGAATTGATATGCACAATTAACATATAAAGGCGTGTAACTAATCCCACAACACATTTACATAACATTACTATCATGATAAGATAAGGCATAATCAATACAGAAATGTAAATAACCGAACACGTTCCATTTAGTCAATAACATTCAATGAAATAAATCTAGATATTAAATATTATGGATTATAATAATTAAAATATTCTTAAGGAACGAAATAATTAACCATTTCACTTCATGATCATAGGGATCATAATACAACTACCATCAAGAGATTTCTAAAGATTGTTTAAAACTACATTTAGAAACCATTTAATTCCTCCAAATAATTTGTCTCATGAGACCCGTAGATTCAAAAACTCAATGTATAATTCTAGGCCACACCCATCGCATTATGTCCATCAAATTCCCCATATATTGAATAATCAATTTAATTCATTAACAATGTGCATTATAAATAAAAATTCAGTATTTAGTATGGATAAAGATTTGTCAATATTTCCCTAGTTAATCAAATAATATTAAATTTAAAAAAAGTTTATTAAAATGGTATATAGTTTATTCAATAATCATATACATAATACAATTATATTTATTTTTAATAAAAATGTAATTTTCATGGAAAAAATGATCAAAATAATGTTATTTCATCAAGAGAATGTTATCAATCATAGAAGAAACTGAATTTGTACAATAACTTTTACCACATTGTAATTTAAATCTGAAATCTCCTTGGATGAAATAATTAAAAATGAAACTAAAAAATAACTACTTATTCAATAATAACTCTATTAAATTTCGTGGGAAAATTTATAAAATATAAAGAAGAAATTAAATTCATGACATTATAAAATGCCTCAATAATGGGAAATAGAGATGATGTCACTTACCTTGAGTTCGACTCATCATGTATGACTATTATATTCTTGAATAATAAACATATGTAAATTATTTAAATTATTAATGATATTTTTCAATAATATTATTATTTTTATTTCAATTATTTTCTTATTATAGACAACTACTTAATTACTAATTTTAACATTGTTCATTTCAAGGATATATGACTTATGTGTAAAAAACATAGAAATGAGACAATTAACCTAAGAGTTCATTATTTCAACAAATCAATAACAATTATTTTGAAATAATTGTCATATTTAATCACATATTATTCCTTTTAACACTAATAATGTGATACAGATTTGATAAATTATATATGCTAATATAATGGAAATCATAGGCATTGTGTATGCATGATTATCATTTCATTTTTTTAATATTCATTATAGAAAGGTGGTAAATAACATTTAATACTTCTATAATGATAATTATAGGATAAATTAAATTATTATTATTTAAATATAAACACACATATATATATCTATCACATGTAATGGTGAAGAAAATATAGTCATATCACTTCGTGAAGGTCATAGTCCACATGTAACGAACAACGTTATCATATTTGAGTAAGTGAAAAAGTAAAAAACAATTCATCATGTATTACATTTTCCATATGAAAAATATGTCATTAATATCATAATTATTTTTAAAATGTCATATACTGTTATTTACATTTTCCACATCACCTTCAATGTAATGTGTTTAGGAGAGATTAATCACATCACTTTACGAGGTTGTAGTCCACCATAAACACATGAAATGTTGTATTATCCCCTAAGAAATTGAAGTTGAAAAAGGTATATATATGATATAGTGACAAAATATATGTAATTATGTTATAAATATCATATATATATTTTATATGTATAGTAATATCCAACTATTTGTGTTAATGGAAAAAAGAATGGCATCGGTTCATGAGCAAATAATCCACCTTACACACATATGATTATTTCATTACCCATTTGAGGGATGTGTGGATTTTTTTAGGAAATTACCTTAAATTAAAAAAAATTATGTATATTATGGATTATAATTCTATTTCTTCTTGGCATAATGATAAATTAATGAGGTTGGGGGATGAATATAATAACAACTCTCGTTGAATAATTATACCTCTTCTATTGTGAACCTCATTAGGAATATAACTATAGTATTCATAGAATGGATTTATGACAATAAAATGTATTATATTATGAAATTATAGAAGTTATAAGTGATTTGGGTAGTTATATTGGGATAAAAAGTGGTTTCAATTATTAAAAAATATGTGAGATGGTTTAGCCTTTTATAAGACAAGTGAGTGGTGCACATGTAATTTTTCGAACAGAAAAGGTGTAATAAAATTTTCATCATAATAATTAATCAAAAATAATGTATTATTGAGAATTATAAATTACATGGTCGGATTATGTCTATAAAACATATTTCATATAAATTTTGTTTTCATTTTTTGGGCTTATTTTCTTAGTTCCATCTACCAGTAATCCAATTTTTACCTTAGCCATAGTAAATAATTTTCACGGTTTTTACCATTCACTCTGGGGAAAAATATTGTCGAAATTTTTAGATAATATAAATTATGATGATTACAATTATAGAACCCATTTTTCTCTATCCTATTCATATATGTGATGATGTGTAAATTAAAAATTAAAACTGTTGACATGATGAGAAAGCAGGGTTTTAATGAAGAAATTATCAATAGTTTACAAAATTGTTTATATCATTATTGTATGAAAATGGTTATAATGAATTGAAATGTATCAATAAATATACTATTTAACTTATTTTACATTAAAAAAAAATTAAAATATAAAATTTATCTTTAAATAATGTAATTTTAAATTTATTTTTCAATTTAAATTCATTTATTTTCACAATTCATTTAAAGTTGATACATTCAGAAAAATCGAAACAATTCAGCATAAGATATTCATTATATGATTAATTAAAAAAGGAAATTATTTTTACCAAATAGATTTTATATCTGTAGAAAAAATTAATTTCAGATAATTTTTATAATGTGTGACTATAACATATTTTATTAAAATATAATTTTTAAGAAAATATTTATATTTCATTTAAATGATTCTTAATTTTATTAATCAATAGATAATAACAAATTCCATAATTTAGTTATTAATATTAATTATAAAAAATAAAATTTATATTTTGTAATGGGTATGATTTAATAATATTTTAATTGAGTATTATCATTTACACCCATTGTTGCATGCATCAAATGTTATCAAAGAAATTAAATTTTTTCTAATAGAAATATATTGTAATGCCTATGGGTGTTATATTATTATCTCTTGAAAAATTTCAAACATAAATATTAATGTATATTTCCAAATAAATTGAGGATCTTGTTATTATTCAATATATCTTCTAGTTCCCACTATGTTTTTTCTATATTTTGATTTCTCCCAGGTACATTCACCAGATGACCAATCTCATTTCTTAATGCATTCTCTATAGTATCAATAATATTTATGGTTTATTCAAAAGAAAAAATCCGGTTATAATTATATTTCATCAATGGTGACCAACTGTGTTTATTTGGGTATGTACTTCATTAAACATTAAATATAGAACACACCATTAACTATTGAAATATTTTGTGGCATTCCCTAATGATAAGAAAAAAATATAATTCCTACAGGGAATTCAAAGGGCCAAATGTAAATGGCGATCAGTTTCTATTTCATATAAAACATTATAATAGCCTTCCATGGTGATAATTTTATATAAACATGATATCCCATGAGGAATCTGAAATCATTTCTCTTATTATCTACAATACTTGTTTCCCAACATTGAACAATATTACTCTGATACTTAATTTAGGAAAACTTTGTTGTTGCCTATTCACAATGTTTTAGGCCTATGAGTTTCCTTTCACCTAATTATTCTCAAAAAGTTGGAGTATGACACCTCTTTCAATATAATTCCACAAATGATGACATTTTAATACCTGAATTGAAATTAATATTCAAGGAAAACTATATTAATGTTAAATAATGATCCCACATACCATTAATATCATGTTATAATGAACTAAAAACGTCATCCATTTTTCTAATAGTCCTTTTATATTTTCGATTTTTTAGGGTGGTACAAATTCTTCAAACATATCTCAGTATATTGTGTGTTTGTAATACTTTTCCATGCTTTCAAAATAAAATGAGGATCATGATTATACACAATTTATAGGGGTTTACCAAGAACTATTATAACTTCATTTACCTAGAGTCTTCCAAGGATCAAAATTAGTAAATCCACTCTTATAGAAAATAAATATTAAGATTTCTTTTCATTCATGTATCATCCATATAGAATTATTTATTCAATGAGTATATATTAGTCTTATACCAATGTCCGTAGTAATATAATACCATTTCTACACTAGAATAAGAATAGGTTTCATGAATCATTTATGAAACTATATCACAACATTCACATTTTGAAAAACCAAACATATGAACACCTAATCCGCATATTCCTACTTCTTGTTATATAACACAAAATGTTGTCTAAAATCATTATAAATCCATTTTCTACTAGTATTTATAGGTAAATCTTATCAATGAGTTTAATCCCATAATTCCCATTTTTATCTCTGGTATAGATGGAAAAGAATATCTCTTTCAAAATTCAAGAACACTATATTCACAAACGAATTCAGATAATTTTCTATCATTCACATATTTAATTTTCTTCTTAAATATCTCATTATTAGATTGAGAAATTTTGAGATTTTATAGAGAATATGGTTTTCCAATCACGTTAGAAATGTATGATATCTCCCATTCATTTAAAATCCCCATACACATAATTACAGGATACATAAAAATAGGATCTCTTAAACCTCATTTAGGTTAGAAGTCTATTTTCATTCTTACTTAATGCATTTTCTATATTTGTTTCCATCCATGGGTGGTAGTTCATAATAAAATCATAATATTTGAGTAGATTTTTCAATTTCTTTTGTCTCACATTGACCAATTTCTATGAAAATATGTATTTTACAATTTTATGATCCATTTTTATCTCATATATTCCACTATAGAGATAATGTATTCATATCTTCAATGAAAAGTTTATAGTTTCCAACTCATGTTCGTGGGTTGGATATTTTAATTAATAAGTCTTTAATTTATTTTATTCATACAAAATAACATTATCATTTTTCATTTGGAAACAACCATGTAAATTATGTGATGCATTACTATATATCAATAATAATAAATTTCCTAATAGATGATTCAAAATCCAAAAATTTACCAAAACCATCATTAGTTTAACAAAATATTCTTCATAATCCATTATCTAATCAATCATGACGAATTTACATATAATATTGGTTAATGAGTCAACCAATTGAGAAAAATTATGAACGAATCATCAATAATTGGCCAAATACCCATAAAACCACATAAATTTATTATGTTTATTTTAATAATAAATTTTATGACTATCGTTATATTTATATGATAAACTATGATTCCATCATTTGATAAAATATAAATAAGAACATAATCTTCTCAATTGAAGAAATTATACCTTCAAATTCCCTATATAATTATTTCCATCTAATAGTCTAACGAATGAATTACAATTTATTATCATGATTTTTATTGCTTTTATAAATAAAAAATGTATAATCAACTAATACTATAATGAAATCAGTAATATATTACAGGAATACAAATTACATAAGATCGATAAAAATAGAGAGTATAATAGTCAATCACATTTAAATTATTGTAACCATGTATCGTCCATACCTTATTTAGAAAATGCCTTGCATATGTGATCTATATATACTCAAAAGTGATGATACCCAAAATGAATTTATCATTTTTGAAGAATATTAGACTTAAGTAAGTCTATCGAATAAGTCATCATAACATGGTATGTGATACTTTTCCTTTATATTAATAAAATTTCTCTCCATATAATAATTACATATTCTCATACATCCATCATTATTTTTAATCAAGGGAATAGGGGATCACTGGGGTGTATCAATAGGGAGACTAAATACCTAATCCCTAAACAAAACTAGTTGTTTCATAAAAATACACAAATTACTAAGTGTCCATTATTCGGGGATTCTTTTATATTAAGAATAATTAGGGTTTAAATCAATAGAAAACAATAATTCAAACTCTGGGGGGACATCTAGGAAATTTTTCTAAAAATTAATCAATGTATTTATATATAATATGTAGATCCCCAATTGGAATATTACCATCTTTGTCATAGTAACTTTTATTCACTTATTCCCTAAAAATCTCATTTAGTGGACCTATTAAGGGGATCATGAAATTACAAGGTTAATAAAGCCATTACTCCCAATCTAATTAATTATTTATATTCATCACATATTAAAATTTTATTCATCTTGAAATAAATTTTTGAAAAATATATTGAATTCTATTCCATTACAAGGAATACATAGAATTAAAACATAGTTATGATAAAATGGTTATCAAATAAAGAATAACTATGGGTCATAATGGGGACTTCATGACACATCCTTATTTTTTTGTAACATCCCCATGTAGTTTTAACTGAAAACACCATTCTTAAATTAAATAGTAAACGCATGATTAACTTGTAAAACAAGGTATATATTATATTGTGTGAGGATAATAAATAAAATAAAATATTAAGAAAATTATGAGATAGGATTAGTGGAACTACAACCACTATACTGGTTAATTCAATCTTCGTTATTGCGATTTCATATGATTTTCCTTTTCCACTTTTCCAATTTTACGGTGGGTTTCCTAGATTCTATGGACACTAGTGTGATTAATTCCTCATTTTATTACGGGTAAATCACTAACTATCATTTATTTGATTCTTACCCTTCTATTACATATATATATTCCCCTTATCATGTCACCTGTAATAAACATTCATTCCCTTTTTGAACATCCCTTGATGTTATTTCTACTATTTTCACATGATAGAAATTTATCTATCATCCTCTTCTTCTTTGACACATTTCCTTTTTCATGGTTCTCATATGATCTCTTATTATCTTGATTTCCTATAAATATATAAGATATAGATAACTCATTATCTATTTTTATGGAATATAAAACTATTTCAACATAAAACAATTTTTTGGGATACCAATTCTCTTTGGATTGATGGCTTAATCACTTCAATGAAATGGTGAATCATGAACTTAGGGTTTAAAATGTAATCTGAATAATACATAGACATAATTTTAAAGGTAGAATCCAACTCCGCAAAACCATATTCTTCCTTGTTTATGTCTATAGAAATTTATACTCAATTGAGTTTGATTCCAATGAGGAAAATATACTCCAATGAATGCATCCTTGTATGTGTTTCATTCCATGAGTTATATTTTAACATCCACTTTAGTATTTTGGATCAGTGATCATCACTGATCAATAAATAGACTAATATAATACATTGTACGTGTAAAACATTCCTATAATCTATATCCCAAGTCCTTAAATTAGTTTTATAGAGACTTAATCCATTGATATACAACCCTTATATTAGTAATACCACAATTGATATGGTATTATATCACATAATGCGATCTAGCATAGGGGAATATCACTGCAGAAAAGTTTTATTCATTCAGGAAATGTTATTTTTTATAACCTGAATAAGATAAATTAATATATCCACAATTGTCTTATATCAAACACAAAATTTATTGGATTCTTCGACGGGGTAATCTTTACATTTTCCCCGATTATTGTTACCTTTATTCCATCTAGCATCAATTTAAATAAATGATCAATAATGGATAAAATTTTAAATTTTTTTATTTTAAATCATGATGTATAATTCCAAACATGGTTTTACACTTATAATAAATTTAAATTTATTAATTTTTAATCATAGAATCATAATCTAGGTTTCTTTAGTTATATCATTAATTTCAAATATTTCACAATCGTTTGTGATGAAAATGTGTGTCATTTAATGAATATCCCCTATGAGTTTAAAACCATATTCATAGTAATATCCATTTTCATGCAAAATGTGATTATTATATCAATCATAATACAACCTTTTGAGTAATTACCCCTACACTCATCAATTCTAGAAACACATCCACTTGTAATATCTGTATAATGATGTATTTCCTGAAAAACAACAGAATCTCTTTACCAATTCAATATGAAATTCATCAATTCTTATCCTAAAAGATTCTCATATGGTTATGATTAATATTCTATATTTTTTAATATAGTTATAATGTTTTTTACTATAAATTCTCGAATACCAAATATATATACGTAGACCCCAGAAACCTAGATTTGGTGTTTCACATTATTACATTGACATAGACAAAAAGGGTCATATCCCAAATCATTGATCAGTTTATATGTTCTAGGGAACCATATATATTCAAGATACATAGATTACACTAGGAATTGAAAATAATACATAATACATAAAAAATAAAATGAATTGCATTATTGAAAACTCAATCCAATAATTCTTCTTCACATCCTTGTGAAATTAAAATAAATAAGGGTGAGATGAAATTATCAGTATCGTTTGAGTAAAATATAAGATATAATTAATCAGTAAGAACACTAAACATGTAAAGGTAATAAAATAAATCCACATTATATTTAAATAACATGAAATTCATGATATGATAATGAATAATAAATATTAGAAAACAAATAACAGAAAAAAATACCTTTAATCAATATATATGAATGAAAAACATCCATATATAATAACATAGTGAAAATATAATGGATAATTATAATAACTATATTCTAAGTTAATATAATTCAAAATTGATTTATGTCATGATCTAATCCATAATTGTACTTATATCATAATGAACATTCACAATACGGTTTATATTTATAGATAGATAACCATTTAATTGGGCCAATTTTTTGTCACCAGTAAATGCATATAGGGACTATATAATTCCAATACCCACCCAATAATACATTTCCAAATTATTCCAAAAATAGAAAATAATAAATTTATTTCATGAACAATATTCCTTATCAAATAATATCTGTTTTGAGTAAAAGATATATAATTATCAATAATTTTGTAGTTAATAAAATAAAATCCAAATAAATCACCATATGAAAAAATGGTAAAAAACTTTAGGAAACAATCATGTAAATAATACCATAATATGGATATATAATAGAAATATTATTTCATTATAAAAATTTTCACAAGGGAATGATTACTTCAAGATAATGTTAAGAAATAAAAAATATCTTGAGGATGTAAAATATCTTTTACCGCAAGGTAATATTCAAGTCAATTCCTCGTGGATGAACTAATACAAATTGGAACCTAAAATATATTCAAATATTATGTAATAATAATATTACATGTAAATGTGTTGTATATACACATTATAAAATATTCTAGGTTCATAAAAGTACAATATTCCTCAATGAAGGGAAATTATGATGGAGTCCCTTACCATAAGTATCACTTTCTAGGTAAATTATTTATCATCCTAAAAAATAATCATATTTTAATTAATTATTTTATTAAAATACATTTTAATTTTTAATATTCCTTTAGTATCACTTATTTCTATGTTTTATAATATCATGTAATCAAATATGAATACATTGGGAGTTTCAATTATATTATACTTCTGTGTCAAAAATGAATTTAGAGGGTAAGTAATGGTCAATGGATTAATTATTTATAAAAATGTAGAATAAAAATAGAAAAATAAATATCATATTTTTACTTATATTTAAATTTTAATAAAAATAATCAAATAATGTTTGTGGAAATGATGAATGATATGATGGTGGAGATGGTAGACCATACCTACGTATCAGTAATGTTTCCAACATTCAATGTTATCTATAGAAAGGAGGTGTGAAATATTTTATCAATCAATAATGATCATAATATCATAGATAAAATATCAATTCAACTAATATACTTATTTATATCATCCATGTTTTTTGGTGATGAAAAGGGTGTCAAAAATCTTTATAAAGCAGGTAGTCCTCATGTACACGAATGATGTTTCCTTTTTCCAGTGATAGAGAAGGTAAAAAAAATTAAATGATGGATTATATCATAATAATGATAAATATTTCATAAATATCTTAGTTATTTAATTTATGTCACACAATATCATTAATTTAACATTATCAAATATTATATAAAGCATTAGTTAATGAAGAATCGCATTGCTTCGTAAGATGGTTGACCACTGTATATACGAGCAACATTATTATATACAATAATAATGGAATTTTAAAAGGTGAATATTATATAAGAAAATATAGGTATTATTATTATATTAATATCATATATATTATTTATATACATCATCATACCCCACCGTGAGAGGTTGTAATTGAAAAATGAAAGACATTGGTTTGCAATGTGATAGTATTCCGAACAAACGAATGATGACTCTGTAAGCCATTTGATGGAATTTGGGATGTTTATAAGTTATTCCAATAATATAAAAAATAAATATATATGGAATGTATTATGGTTATTAGTGGTTTAATAATAATTTACGTATTTGGTGAATGAAATAAAATATAAATTCTCTTTGAAGAATGTTACATATTTTTCAGGTTACCTTTTATGGATTATACAATATATACTAATGTATATAAATTATAAGTAAAATCCATATACTATTATGGGATGGATTATGGGATGAATTTTGGGTTGGTATTCGGTGAACCAATAGGTTTTTATGGTGTGACAATGATAGGATTGTGGGTGAAATTATTTATGTGAGGTGAGTGGCACACTTCTATATTCTGGAATTAAAAAGGTGTACCCACACTTCTCACATGCCACAAGGGTCAAAATGGGATTTTGTAGATAATTATAAATTATTGGGTAAAACAGTTTCCCTAAAATATATCTTATATATTTTTTAATTAATTTTAACTCGTATCTTTTTTCATTTAACCTCATGGTATACCAAATTTTTTATAACAATTATTAGTAAATTGGACTGTTTTTAATATTAATTATGATGAAAAATTATTTTGAAAATATAATATAATAAAAAAATTATGATTCCAAATATGAATATATTTTTAAAAAATTATATACTTAGAAGTGAAAAATTATAATTTAAAATTAATATTACAGATGTGGTGAGAAAGAGAGTTTCAAACAGAGAATTTTAAAAGGTAAACAATACTCAAATATCAAAATTCAATATGAAAACGATTTCAATAAATTAAATTATTTTAATAGATACTTAATTGATCTAATTTTGCTTTAAAAACTAATTAAAATATAATATTACTTTTAAAATAATTAAAAATAAATGGTTGTTTTCAATCCAAATTCAGTATTTTTCACTATTCATATAATACATTTTAAAAGAATCCAAAAAATTCAGCCAAATATATTTTTATATTATAAATTTAGAAATGAATTTCAGATTATAAATTAATTTTTCTATAATAGGAAATAAGTTTTTTTAAATATGTACATGAATTGTGACTAAACCTCATTTTAGAAAAAATTGTGTTTTATTAAAAAAGATGTCTTCTTATTTTTAATTAATATTATATTATTTCTAATAAATATATAAAAAAAATTTAAATTTTTTTTATAATATTCATAACCACCGAATTAATTTCCTTGTTATAATTTTCATGTTTAAAGAATATTTTACTAGAGTATTTTTGTTTACAATTACTATTTTGTTCATTACTGGATATCAAATAAAATAAATATATTTAAAAAATATACATTGTAATGTTAGGCTGTGATGAAAAAAACATTCTAGTAGTCTACTTGATACCAAAAATAAATCCACTATGTACTTAACACTATTTACATAATCTTATTCAAATACACCACAACCATTATGTACCAAATACCCCTCTCTTGAGTACACGATACTATTACATCAACTACACAAATCTGTATGTCATCTCCCTTCAATCCATACACATTTATTCTTTATTAAAGAAATATTAACACTATATTAAATCATAAATAAAAAAATTTAATTTTCATTAACAACTAGAATGACTAGGGTCATCAAAAACACCCAAAAAACTATCTTTACATCCTCAAAAACTATAAAGAGCATTTTTAGAAATCATGATGTGTTACTGAGAATTCATTTTATATTTTTATTCATAGGATTAATCTTACAATTTTCCACATTGTTATATGTTGTATACTTGTTGAATAATATTTCTTTATGAATAAAATATCTGTATACCTCATTGGGGTGATACACATAGAAAGATGTGGTTGCCATTATCGAACTCCAAAGGCCTCTATCTCCTATCGACATACGTCTTCTGCCTACTATGTACAGTTTTCATCCACTCCTGGATGATCTGCACCTTCTCTATGGTAGCATGAACTATCTCTGGTCCCACAAGTACTGACTCCCCTGGGTCAGTCTAGCACAACGGTGATCTGCAAGGTCGCCCATACAATACCTCAAAAGGTGTCATCCCTATGGTGGAGTGATATCTGTTGTTGTCTGAAAAATCCACCAAAGTTATGTGATCCTACCATCTGCAACCGAAGTTGAGGACAGAAGCAAGGAGAATGTCCTCAAGCATCTGAATGATCCGCTCAATCTGGCCCTCCGTCTAAGGATGGAAGGCGGTGCTCAAATGAAGCTGTGTCCCGAAAGCCTCATGCAACCCCTTCAATAGATGAGAAGTAAAACATGTGTCACAATCAGAGAAAACCGTCGAAAGTACTCCATGTAGCCTCACAATCTCTTACAAATAGAGGCATCCCATGATCTCTACTGAACCCTACTCTTTGATCGGTATGAAGTGGGCCGACATGGTGAGTCGGTCGATGATCACACAAATCGTGTCATGTACCCTTGATGTATGTGGAATTCCTATCACAATGTCTATGGATATCCCATCCCAAATCCACTCTGGGACCTCTAAAGGATGAACCACGCCTGTTGGTACCTGATGCTCTACCTTCAATTGCTGAAAAATAAGGCACTGAGAGACCAAATATGCAACTGATTTCTTCTTTCCTGGCCACCAGTGCTGTCGTCAGAGATCTTGGTACATCTTCGCCACTATTGGATATACCGCTAGAGGGGATGCGTGAAACTTCTTCAACACTTCATCCTGAAGTGACAATGTTACCATGGTACATTCTCTGAATAGGATGACATTCTCCCCACCTTCAGAAAATATATCAGGTGTCTGCCCTGTTCATATCTGAGCACGTCGAGCCTCACAGTCAGCGTCCCCACGTTGTGCATCCCAGACTCATCGTTGAGGTGGGGGAGTGACTGTAAGAGACTAATGAAAAGCTACTTCAACACATTCCACTAAGGATATCTCCCATGCAGCCAGCTACTCCGTCGCCTCACCTAGCAGCTATATACCAGACCTCCTGCTGAGTGCATCTACTATAACATTCCCCTTCCCAATAGTATAGACTACCTCGATGTCATAGTCATAGAGGATCCCAAGATAATTTCACTGTTTCAGGTTCAGGTCCTTATGAGAGAAGATATAACTCAGAATCTTCTGATCAGTGTACACTGTAAAATGATCACCCATCAGATAGTGTCGCCACATCTTCAAGGTAAATACCACTGCGACTAACTCCATGTAATGGGTGGAGTATTTTGTCTCTTTATGTCTCAGATTTCAAGAAACATATGCTATCATATCTTGATCTTGCGTCAAAACACTTCTGAGTCTGGTCCCTGATGTGTTACAGTTGACTATATACCCTACACCATCCTCTGGAAGCCTCAAGATGGGGGCACTAGTAAGCCTCTGCCTCAGCTCCTGAAAGCTATGCTAGTGTCTCTCTGACCACCCGAATAGTTTCCCCTTCCTCGTCAAGGCTGATAGTGGTGATGCAACTCTAGGGAAGTCTGGCACAATCCTCCGGTGGTATCCAACCAATCCCAGGAAACTCTGTACCTCTGTCACACTCCTCGGTGGCTCCAATGCAAGTACCGCCTCAATATTCATTGGATATACTGAAACTCCGGCCTCTTATATGACATATCAAGAAAATGAACCTCTTGGATACAGAACTATCTCTTAGAAATCTTAGCATAAAGCTGGTTGTAAAGGCCCGGAAATTTCAAGGAAATTTTTTTCTTAATTTTCTTTGGAATTTTACAATAACACAGTTTCTGACAGCCCCTGATTCTGAGGCCCGGTGTGCCCAGAATCAATTTCTGAAGTTTGTCTCTGGTACGTTTAGTGAACGAACGAGCGGGAATTTCTAACTTTTGAACCGGTGCCCGGAATCAAATTCCGAGGGCACCGATGGAACCGTCGCGCCGGTTTTTTCTTAGGAATGCCTTTCCTGGAGTTGCGTTTGATTGGGAGAAGTTGTTTATTAAGGTTGTGGTTTAAGTGTAAAGAAAAATAAAATTTGTGTTACAAATTTTATTAATCTTCTTAAGTGGTTATATCCTAAGTGTGGAAGTTGGGGTGGAATCACAAGTTCCTAACTAACCAAGTGAGGATTAAGGTGAGGTGGGGCCCACACGAGCCCCAACCCTTCACCTTCCCCTTAACTCTCTTCTACCCCCTTTAAACTCCCTTTCACTTAATGTGCTAAAACCCCTCAAATTCCTAACTCCTTAAACTCCTTAACTTCCTTGAACCCCCCCCCCCCAATTAAATGTGACTCTTCACTTCCACCTTCATTAATTTTGGAGCCTCTCCACCCATTAATGAAGGATGTAACTTAATGAATTTGAATTATTTTGAATTCATTAAGCTAACACTATAATAAGGTGTGTTGTTTTATTGTTTGGGGTTGGATAAATCTTTGTGATATATTCATGGAAGGATTGAAGATAATTCTACCCACGACAGGGGTGCGCATGGTTGTAGCTGCACATGGGAGCGCTTGGTTGTAGCGGCAGACCCACGAAAAAGTTGCGCTTGGTTGTAGCGGCACATGGGAGCACTTGGTTGTAGCGGCATACCCATGACAGAGTTGTGCTTGGTTGTAGCGGCACATGGGAGCGCTTGGTTGTAGCGGCATACCCACGACAGAGGTGCGCTTGGTTGTAGCGGCACATGGGAGCGCTTGGTTGTAGCGGCAGACCCACGACAGAGGTGCGCTTGGTTGCAGTGGAACATGGGAGGTATTGGTTGTAGCAGCTGGCCCACAGTACTCGATGGGTGGAGTTCTTCCGCAGTCTCAGGTTCGTGAGCAGTACCTCGGAGTCGTGACAGGACCACTGTACACTCCAGAGATGGAGCTCTTCAGCAGTTACGGTTTTGATAATGAAAATCCTGGTTTGAGCTGAGACTTTTGACCTTGTGTTTACCACATGATTGAGATGGGTTACATGATAACTTAGGTATATGTATGGGCATATATCTAAGTAGAGGTTATCTGTTGAGATCTTCTTTGTGGTTATCCTTGTTGGTTTAGTGAGACCTTGAGGGTCTCGGGGTCCCTACTCAGTATCGTTATACTCACCCCTGCACGGGCTATGCCCGCACCTCGTTGTGTTGGTTGCAGACGACAGGCAGTGCTGACAGAAGCTGAGTGTTCAAGGACTGGACAGTACCTGGAGGTGGACTATACGAAGAGATGGTACCCGGAGGAGGACCTCACGACGAGGCGGTACCCAGAGGTGGATGTGACGACGAGGCGGTACCCGGAGGTGGACCACTGGGCGAGACATACTCGGAGCGGACGGTGGGACCAGAGGAGCAGAGGAGCTATCTGTACCCACCCTTCAGGTGGGATTTCCAGTGGACAGCTCGGCGTAGCAGCTTTACTTTTCAGTTGCTGTTTTCCCTTTCGAGTTGTACATTACAGTTGGGCTCGTATTTCCGGCCCCTTTTTACTTTCTGCACTTACTGTTGTACTCAGTTTTTACTTAGTGTTTACTTCTTCCGCTTGTACTCTGTGGTTCTTGTTTTCTTTTATAAAGGCAATGCCTTCCCAGTTATTGGGATTTTACGCCTTTGGTGCTAGTCGCCAGCCCCTGGCCTATGGAAGGCGGGCTTGGGGTAGTCACGGCACGGGCCCCGAGGACGGGTCGAGACAAATTGGTATCAAAGGAGTTCGGTTCTACCGCAGAACTTATAACTCTGATGTTTCTTTCTGTGAAGCAATAGTGTTAAAGGTACGGAGTGTGGTTTTCAGTTCAGGGAGTCCAGTGTTGGTGCGGCGGCCGACGTATCCGTACACCAGGACCCTGACTATTGATTTCCGACTTTGTACACAAAAACACTGATTGCGTGTGTGTTTCCAAAGTTTTAAAGTTATCTCAAACCAGGTCAGCTCACCAGGTATAAGACGTTGACCGTGTCGCATCTATTCAGGATGTCTCCACACAGACAGTCAGTTGGAGTTCCGAGAGAGTACTCGATGACGGCTCACCGAGCGACGAGGCTCTGGTGCAGGGCCCTTTTTACTATGTTGGAACCCTCGGGTGGTGTACCAGTACATCACCACCTGTTGGGCAGCAGATGCCATCGACTATACTTGCAAACTGTGCACTCTGGCGGAGCGCATTGCACGAGTTCCAGCAGTAGAGGCCTCATAAGTTACGAGGTGAGGCAGATTTCCAGACAGCAGAGCAGTGGCTGGAGGCGATTGCTAGAGTTTTCCGCCTAGCTGAGAATTCATCGAGGCGTACCTAACATATCGGGTACTCGATGGAAGCGTTTCAATCAGTGCAATAGAGGTCGGACCTCTGAGCATGGTATGTTTAAGGGCTTCCGAGCCAGCACCTTTTCTCTATGCATTTCTACTTAGGCAAGAGTGCTAGAAGGAACCTTTGTGGTTGATAGTTCTTTGCTGATCAAATACAGCCAGAGAATGTTAGAAGTTTGGAAAGCAGGAAACTGACACTAGTCTCGGAGACATGGGCATGTAAAATGTTTCAAGAAGAAGAAATGTTAAGGACAGATGAATCTGCAGAGCAGCAGACATGGAGGCAGAGCTTGGAGAGCAGCTCGTGGTGGTGTACATTTCAACATGTTACCATCACCCTCCTTTGTAGTCCCCGCTAGACTCAGGGAGTTGGAGGGTAGGGAAAGAGGGTAGCTGCTTGCGGTCATGGAGTGCGACCAAAAAGGGGCTCTAAGGATGATTCGAAGTGCGGAATTTATCTTCTACTAGCTGCCGTAGCCACATGCATCGATACGAATCATCCCTTCCTTCCATGAATCTAGTCCCAGACCCAGAGATTCCGGTTAAGCCGTTTACTTGACCGTCACGTCTGGAGATACCTTTGGGAGGAGACTCGATAGTCACACTTACGCCGATGGTGTGATCTGACCCTTGAGGCGAGAGTCTCAGTTAGGACCTCTTGGTGGCAGCGTCGAGGCCTTACGACGTTAGTTTGAGTATGTATTTGGCAATCACTGTTCATACTCAAATTGATGGTATTAGGAAAACGTTGGGATGGGTTTTCCTTGGTCGGCAAAAAGGAAACCCTGGGTAGCACAAGATAAACTCGTGCATGGGAGGGTCTAGCCAATCATTCTTGGGTCGGCCAACCTTATCCTCGTGGCAGCATGAGTTTTGAGTTTCAGTTATAACCTAAAAAGGGAGACCTTTAGAGTTTTAGGATGGCGACCACGTTCTTATACAGGTCTCACCTCGATGAGGTTTACGGAGATGTAACCGAGGCGGCAAGAGATCTCCGAGGTTCAATAGACCTTTCTAGGTCCCCATCAGGGTAGGAGTGGTGGTTTATTGCTTGACCCATCCACCTCAGTTGCACCAGGTGCATGATGACTATCACGTAACTCAATTTAGGAGATACGTGCTTGATCCTTCACACATCATCGACCTCAGGGAGTTGGACGTCGATGATAGAGCGACATGCACGGAGGTTCCAGTGGAGATCAAGAATAGACAGGAGCAGATCCTACGAGGATGATCGATTCCTTTGGTGCACTTCCTTTGACAGTACGGGAACCTCCAGGTGAGCACATGGGAGCGGAAGGCTCAGATGCGTGCTCTGTACCGCTTTTGTGACCCTAGTTTGTGAAAAAGCTTTACGGAGACGTAAATCCCTGAGGTGGGAGTAATGTAAAGACCCGGAAATTTCAAGGAATTTTTTTTCTTAATTTTCTTTGGAATTTTACAAGAACACAGTTTCTGACAGCGCCTGATTCTGAGGCCCGGTGTGCCCAGAATCAATTTCCGAAGTTTGTCTCGGGTACGTTTAGTGAACGAACGAGCGGGAATTTCTAAATTTTGAACCGGTGCCCGGAATCAAATTCCGAGGGCACCGATGGAACCGTAGCGCCGGTTTTTGCTTAGAAATGCCTTTCCTGGAGTTGCGTTTGCTTGGGAGCAGTTGTTTATTAAGGTTGTGGTTTAAGTGTAAAGAAAAATAAAATTTGTGTTACAAATTTTATTTATCTTCTTAAGTGGTTATATCCTAAGTGTGGAAGTTGGGGTGGAATCAAAAGTTCCTAACTAACCAAGTGAGGATTAAGGTGAGGTGGGGCCCACACGAGCCCCAACCCTTCACCTTCCCCTTAACTCTCTTCTACCCCCTTTAAACTCCCTTGCACGTAATGTGCCAAAACCCCTCAAATTCCTAACTCCTTAAACTCCTTAACTTCCTTGAACCCCCCCCCCCAATTAAATGTGACTCTTCACTTCCACCTTCATTAATTTTGGAGCCTCTCCACCCATTAATGAAGGATGTAACTTAATGAATTTGAATTATTTTGAATTCATTAAGCTAACACTATAATAAGGTGTGTTGTTTTATTGTTTGGGGTTGGCTAAATCTTTGTGATAGAGTCATGGAAGGATTGAAGATAATTCTACCCACGACAGGGGTGCACTTGGTTTTAGCTGCACATGGGAGCGCTTGGTTTTAGCGGCAGACCCATGACAGAGTTGCGCTTGGTTATAGCGGCACATGGGAGCGCTTGGTTGTAGCGGCATACCCACGACAGAGTTGCGCTTGGTTGTAGCGACACATGGGAGCACTTGGTTGTAGCGGCATACCCACGACAGAGGTGCGCTTGGTTGTAGCGGCACATGGGAGCGCTTGGTTGTAGCGGCAGACCCACGACAGAGGTGCGCTTGGTTGTAGTGGCACATGGGAGCGATTGGTTGTAGCAGCTGGCCCACAGTACTCGATGGGTGGAGTTCTTCAGCAGTCTCAGGTTCGTGAGCAGTACCTCGGAGTCGTGACAGGACCACTGTACACTCCAGAGATGGAGCTCTTCAGCAGTTACGATTTTGATAATGAAAATCCTGGTTTGAGCTGAGACTTTTGACCTTGTGTTTACCTCATGATTGAGATGGGTTACTTGTTAACTTAGGTATATGTATGGGCATATATCTAAGTAGAGGTTATCTATTGAGATCTTCTTTGTGGTTATCCTTGTTGGTTTAGTGAGACCTTGAGGGTCTCGGGGTCCCTACTGAGTATCGTTATACTCACCCCTGCACGGGCTATGCCCGCACCTCGTTGTGTTTGTTGCAGACGACGTGCAGTGCTGACAGAAGCCGAGTGTTCGAGGACTGGACAGTACCTGGAGGTGGACTATACGAAGATATGGTACCCGGAGGAGGACCTCACGACGAGGCGGTACCCAGAGGTGGACGTGACGACGAGGCGGTACCCGGAGGTGGACCACTGTGCGAGACATACTCGGAGCGGACGGTGGGACCTGAGGAGCAGAGGAGCTATCTGTACCCACCCTTCAGGTGGGATTTCCAGTGGACGGCTCGGCGTAGCAGCTTTACTTTTCAGTTGCTGTTTTCCCTTTCGAGTTGTACTTTACAGTTGGGCTTGTATTTCCGGCCCCTTTTTACTTTCCGCACTTACTGTTGTACTCAGTTTTTACTTAGTGTTTACTTCTTCCGCTTGTACTCTGTGGTGCTTGTTTTCTTTTATAAAGGCAATGCCTTCCCAGTTATCGGGATTTTACGCCTTTGGTGCTAGTCGCCAGCCCCTGGCCTATGGAAGGCGGGCTTGGGGTAGTCACGACACGGGCCCCGAGGATGGGTCGTGACACTGGTGCTCTCAGTGTGTGTCTAGTACTACCTGTAAATGATAGGCATGCTCATCATCAGTAGTCTAGTAGATCAGAATATCATCTATGAAGACCACTACAAAGCGATCATGGTATGGTTGAATGATCATGTTCATGAGTCCCATGAACACTCATAGAGCATTGGAATACTGAATTGCATAACCAAGAACCTGTAAAGGCCATAATGACACCTGAAAGTCCTATTCTACACATTGTTGTCTCATACTCTGAGCTTTTAATAGCTTGATCAGAGGGATACCTTTGAGAACCACTGTTCTCACTTCAGCTGATAAAAAATGTCTTCAATCCTCGGGAGTTGCTACTTGTTCTTCATGGTCGCCTAGTTTAGGCTCCGACAGTTGACACAAATCCTCATGCTCCTATCCTCCTTCTTGGTGGACAAAATCGGGGCTGCCTAGGGGGAAACATAGGGCCAGATGAATCCCTTCCCCTACAAGTCATGTAACTGTAACCGCATCTCACTAAGCTCCGTGGGAGCTATATGATATGCTGGTGTTGATATCTGTGTCGTCCTGAGGTAAAATCCAATGTGAAAGTCCAACTCTCTATGATGAGGTATAAATAGAACATCATTAAGGAAAACTTCAGTGTACTGGTCCACCACTACCAGATAGCTCAATCTCTCCACATCAATAGCTCTGAGGGTAAGGCTTGCCTACTGATGAGTGATCGACTGCACTTTCATCCTGGTAAGTCCATCATGTTCCTCAAAGGCTCCCTTCTAGCAGGTGAAGGTAAACCTGGTCCCTTCTGTGCAGACACACTGCACCTTGCATCTAATACAGTCTATTTGAGCATGGACTGTAGATAACCAGTACAAACCCAAGATGACATCGTATGGCCTCAACACCGCTACTAGAAGATCCCAAATGAAGCTATCACCTCTTATAGTAATCTCACACTGCCGACACCAGTGAATAATCATCGAATCCACTCTCGTAGGAGTCTCTTGCTGTAAGGATCAAGGAAATGACTCTGTCAAAATCTATGACCTCCAAATGATGGCAGTGGAAATGACAGAATGACTGACACTGGTGTCTATAAGTACTGTAGCTAAGGTGGGGTAGACAATGATCATACCTCGTATCATCTCCAGAGTGTCGTGATCATAGGCCTCAGCTGCTGGGAGCTAATCTCTCCCATGTCCACCTGCTCCCTGCATTCAGGGTGGACCTCTGAGTTGTGGTGGCAGTAACATCTCAATTCCTTTCCCACCGCCAACTGCACGACCAGCTCCCCAGCCACGTCTGCCTACTCCCTAAGGACCCCCAAAGTCAAACATCTGTCTCTACATGTGAGGTCCATAGATTGTCTACTGATCATCTTTATGGAAGGTTAGATAGTCAGATCCATGTGACCCTACCCACCACCTGTGTAACACTTCCCGCTATTGGTATAATTGGTTCTGCCATGGGTGCCCCGCACAACCGATCCTGAGTCATGCGGTCGTCAACCTGTAGGTCTGGTCCTCTTGGACCTCTATAATTTCAGTCTACTGCCAGCTGTAGAAGACTCTACTATGTGATTAATGGTAGTGTGTCTTGATATATGTGACTGATCGACAATGAAACTATAAACCAATTGGGCTCTATCTAACAACCCTCCTACATCAGGATGCTGAGTGAGATCACAAAATACGAGATCTACCGCCTGAGTCCCTACTCGAAGGTCTAGGCCCTGAAGAATGGGTCTTACATCATATATGTGGAGTAGCGTGAGAGGTCAGTGAACCTCACTGAGTACTGAGCCACAATCATGCTTCCCTTTACAGATGAAGTAGCTTCTGTATGCGCACTGTGTAAAGAGTTTCTCTGACAAACTATACCTAAAAAAGGTTCAAAAAGTCCACCCAGAGAAGCTTCACCTAATCGTGAACCTGGAGCATCAAGCTCCACAATCTGCAAGCGGCTGCCTATGGATGTTCGGCGACAAGGATCACCCTGAGATCGACAAGTGTCTCTACAAGTAGGAAGACTCTCACCACAACCTCCAGCCAATACTCAGCCGTTTGCAGGTCCATCTCTCCCCTGAACCTAGGTGGCCTCTGGCAATGGAACTCATGCAACACGCTCAAGAAGCATGCACAATTTGCTACTGGGGCTGGTGGCATCAGTGGCCGAACTAGATGTGGTACAGATGTTTCCTCTGCCAGTGCCTATACTAGAAAAGGGCCCTACACCAAGGCCTCATTGCATGGTGGGCTATATGTGCGTACAACTCTCAGAACAATAGCTAGTTGTCTTCCTAGTGGCATCCTAAAAAGAAAAAAGTGTGCTATGGTAAAAACGTTATTACTGGTGTGCTGAATGTTATACCAAGAGATCTGACTCAAAAGATCACAATAAAAAAAATTTAAAACACACACTGAATAAGTGTTTTCTTGCGCTGAGTCAGAAATCATAAGGCAGGGTCCTCATGTATGGAGACATCAGCCACTGCACCATCACTGGACTCCCATAACTGAAAACCACACTCATTACCCTTAACACTATTTATTCACAGAAAAGATCAGATTCCTAGTTCTGTGGTAGAACCAACTCCTCTGATACCAATTTGACAAGTCTCATCCCCCGGGGCCCGTGCTGGGACTAACCCCTAGCCCACCCCCATAGACTGGGAGATGGTAACTAGAACCATAGGTGTATTCCCTAAAATTAGAAAGGCATTGCATTTATAACCAATAAGCACACATAACCAACAACGTATCAAGATAAGAACACTAGTAAACTGAACTATAAACATAGTGAGTGCAGTACGTAAATGGGGCCAAAATACAAGCCCAACAAGAATGTTCAAGTACAATTATGATACAATACTACTAAAGAAAAGAATAGACCACTATTGGATCATCCTCCGAGGATCCAACCAGAATGGTAGGTATAGATCGCCTCCTCAGCACTCCATGTCCACCTGTCTCCTCTGCGTACCGACATGCCATATGGTCCACCTCTATGAACAGTCTAATCCTAGTACTCTCAGCCTAAGTCAGCACTGTCTGTCGTATTTATCGAACACAACAAGGATCCGACATAGCCCGTGCATGGGTGAGTATAACGAAACTCAGTAGGGACCCCGAGACCCTTTAGGTCTCACAAAATCCAACAAGGACAAAGAAAAAATTATGAAATCAATAGATAACATAACGTTGTTTCATGCCCAAACATATACCTAAGTTATCATGTATAGCATCTCAATCATGATGACAACATAGAGGTACTGACTCATCCCACACCATAATTTCTTTTAGGGGTAGTATCAAGTTACATTCCAAGTCCCAATATAAAAAACCTCAGTTGCTGAAGAACTCCTACACTATCGAGTATAGTGGGCCTACTGCGTCACATAGAGGCACTTCCCACAAACATTAGATAGCGGAGGTACTCCTCCTGTCGAGTACCATGGGTTGGACACGTCACATAGAGGAACCCCCCACCATGGGTTTGTTGGGTCACACAGAGGCGCTCCCCCTTGTGGCCTGCTGAAGTACTCCTCCTGTCGAGTACCGTGGGTCTTCCATGTCACAAAGGTGCTCCCCATCATGGGTCTACCACGTCACTAAGGCAATCCCCACTAGGCCTATCAAGTAACTCCGAGTCGAAACGTTTATCAGTCTTCAAGTCTCAGCCTACCACTGGGTTCCCACACTACGCTCGCTCCTCTCCGGGAGGATTTGGTCCACAAGCTACTAGTTGATACTGAAACTACCAAAAAGTCCCATGAAAACTTGTCTCAATGGTCTGTCATGACATAGGGGTTTCAACGTAATAGACGGCGCGTCAATCAGATGCCCGGTCTATGAGTTATTAGCCTTCTATTACTGGGTCCCAGTTCGATTCATGCTTCATTCAACCTGACATTTCCCCATCCTAGTCCAAAACATAGTGTGGTGTCACTCAAAGGGACCATCTTGCTCCATGATTTAATATAGTTGTTTATAGTTCATCAAACAAACAACTAGTGCCAATTTTATGGAAGAAATAATGTAACTGGGTCATAGTGGGCCCGACCCGTGAGGACCACGAGGGTACCACGAGGGTGTGGATTGATCGCGGGTACCGCGAGGGCACGGACCGGCCGCGAGGGCACAGACCTATCACTAGGGCAGTGAATAGGCCACAGGGTATGGACATACCACGAGGTAATGGACCACCCACAAGGACATGGACCTGCTGGGGGCGTGGATAGGCCGCAAGGGCATGGACCGACCGCGAGGGTGCAGACCGGCCACATGTCGGCGGTCCGGCTGTGGGTAGGTGGACCGACCGTAGGGCAGTGGTTCAGCCACGAGATGGTAGTCTGGCGGGGGAAGCTCAGTGGATGGTGGGTGGGGGGCTCGGTGGAAGGTGGCGGCTTCTCGGAGTATGGCGTCGGACGATGGAGCTGCGAGGGGCAGAGCCGTGAGGCACAGAGGTCGCGAGGCGGCGGCGGCCGTGGAGCAGTGTCATTGCATCGTCGCCTTCATCGCATTCAACTACAAAAATCATCACATGATTTGTAGAGGGGTTGGGCCATGTTTTTTTGGCCCGTACTGTAACACCCCAAGCTTCCATGGTACGCTCCTCTTTCAATAATACAAGAGCTTGCATTGTACGCAACTTCGAGATTCTAACACACTGCGACCAATCAAAGTAGCTATTATGAATATTAATAACCACTTTTTGGAAATTATATAAATTTTATAATTAAAAATGGACATCATTTTTGTATTCGGAATATCTAAATTATCCTAAGTTGAATTTTTTTGTAATTTTCTAAGAACTTCCAATTTTCAATGAATAGTAAAAAAATACATAAAAACAACCTTTTTAATCAAAATAATTTATAGTGATTAATTATACTACTGAGTAGTTTTAATTTATAATTATTATATATTTTTACCATTTTATCCAATGGTGGTCATTAGAATTAATTTCACTTTGAAATTGGACATAAACAATTGTCAATCTTTTGATTGATATTGTTTCTTAAAAACATGATATTTGTTTTGACAGTGGGAATTAATTATAAAATTAATTAATGAAACTTATATGTTTGGAATTTTTTAAAATATATATCATTTTTGAATTCAGAATATCAATTATAGCATAGGGTGAATTTTTGGTATTTTTCTGAAAAACATCAATTTTTGATGAATAGTGAAACCACTAAGTGGTAGTTAAAAAACTGATTTTTCGTTTAAATGAAAGTTTAACACTTCTGTGAATTGAATTTCAAAAAATCCGATATAAATCATTGTCATTAGGATATAAAATTTGGTTTAATGGGATTAAAATAATTCTGGGTGAATAGTAACTTTTATGTTCTATTAATCGCGATTAAGGGTAATTTTTGTAATTTAAGGTAAATATAATGTTATAATAATATGAAATTACCATTACACTTGTCCTACCCTTATTGTATGAGTCATGGCCAACAAATAAAATCCATGGGTCTACTTGGGGACCCCATGGAGCCACTTGGGTAAGAAAATGTCATTAATAACTTTTTATTTAATGTAAAAATAAAATTTTCACAAGCATGTGTTCTTTTACTAAAACAATTATTTCATGGGGTTATATAAGTTAACATTTAGACAATAAATATCCATTGTAAAGGTAAAAATATTTCTTAAATCATGATATTTTTTTTATAATTTTTAGACAATAAATAAATTAAATTTTTTATGACATCATGATAATGCAGCAATTACCTCATTAATTAATGATTTAAATAAAAAGAAAAGATAATGTAAAATCTAAGACTTTCACTCATAGAAAACCTATTGGATGTGTATATTTAGAACCCTTGTCACCTTATCCTATAAATACATAATTATGGGACCTTTAAAATCCGAAACACATTATATAATAATGTAACATTTCATGACTTTCCAAGAGTGCCCCTCCTCTCCTATTATAAAATTCACCCACCTCTACCACCTTATTCACACCATCAAAGCAATTTGGCTCGGCCAAACTATACCCAAATACTCTCTCAACTTCTATATCTTACTCCTAGAATCCTCACTTTGGGAATAAGTCTTCCCAAGGAAGCCGTTGGCTCAAATCAAAAAGAGTTACCCGATTTTAAGGCAATGTCTTCTCTTATGTTCTTTTGTTTTATTTTACTTCTCCAACCCCTTAAACTTTTTTAATTCCATTCTATTGTAAAAACACCAGTATCATCAATATAATATTATTTTTTATGAGAATTATTTGATTAAAACATACACACACTTTCGTTTAATGGTTAAGGAACATATTGTTTCTGTGGGTGGCGAATTACTGCCTCACGAAACGATGATTGTCCAATATTATTTTATCACCTTTTATGGTGTCCATTAAGATGTCAGTATATTTATTTATGATATATATTATGTTTATGTTTTCCTTATACTTATGTATTTTACATTTATGCCATTCCTTTATGATTTCCATTCTAGGTAAATGCGATAATTTTATTTTAGGAAGTACGGACTACCGCCCCCTCAAACTGATTTGAATCGTTAATGCCATATGTGGGACATGTAAAGGATGGAGTAAATGATATTATATATGATATTATACTGGAATTATAATACACATCTATATCATTATGATCTCATTCCATTAAATACGAAATAGAAATGAATGTAGCATTCATTCGTACGTACGACTTACCGTCTCCATGAACGATTCATTTCATTTCATACCTCTAAATGTTTTATAATATTATAAATGAGTATATATACTTAATATATATGATATATATGATATATAAATAATGAATATAATTCTGTATATAATGGATATTTTACCACATGAACAACTTGTAATTATAAGATGTTTATATTTGACTAAAGTACCAATGATTGACAAAATGACATTTATTAACTTAAATAATTAAATTATGTTCATAACATGGTAATAATGATATAAAAGAAATAATTAACATGAAAAATGTTCTTAAGCAAGTATAAATTAACTCTAGTTTATTATTCAGGAGGTTAAGGAACTATCGAGTCAAGTTGGACACGAGGTAAGGGACTTCGGCTCAATCTCCTTTCATTGACACGTATTTTATTTTATACACGAATTTCCATTATACGGTGTATAAAACCCTTTGACTTTTACATTTATTCAAATGGAATCTTTTTATAGGAAACGTTTTACTAAACGACAAAAGGGAATGTTTTTTCGTACGTATGCGGTGACAATGACATCTCCGCCACCGTGACCATTATTTGAGTTTCAGTTTCCTCTACAAGCCATTACTTTTTTTAAATGAAAAATAAATACCATGTTTTAATTTTCTTTTATTTTTTTATTGAAAATGGTTTTGAATGTTTTTTTATTATATCAATGTGATTTATTGATATCTTGTGATTGAAATGTGAAAATTTTATGTTTCCTTTATGCATTTTTATGTGATACAATTATGTTTTGGTTTATGATATGTTTAAACTAGTTCATATGAGGAATGCATTGGACTTAATAAGTGATAGGTGGAGCCTGCTATATCTCCTCGATGCATCGGTAGGTCTAATGAGAAAAACTAGTGTCCTATCATGAGGCCTTGAGAAATCGTATTTGTTGTATTGTCACGAGGCCTTGGCTACGTGGTTATGATAGTCTGACATTATGCATTCCACCATTATGAAAGTGGTTATTGATATTGCATGTGATTATTAGACTAGTAGAATATCCATGTGAGTAAGTAAATGACATTATTTAATTTTACGTTTTCCATATTATGCTAAATTTCAAGTTTAAAAGGCTTTTGTTTTAGTTATACAATTCCTTAAATGTTTATGTTTATTTATGAATGATTCTGCTATATTGTTATCCTTACTGGGCATCTGTGGTCATCCCTTTCAATGTTTTAATTTTTCCGGGATTTGGAGAAGTATTTTATGAATGACCTATAGGGATAGTTGGATTGGGATATGAGTGTGGATTATGGACACCATGTAATTTTAATTTTTCAATTTATGAAGTAATGTAACATTTATGAATGTAGCTAGTGTTTCCAAGGATACTAAACTAATCGGTATTTCGAGACAAGATATTTTTTGATAATGGCAATGTTACATAATAATGCACCGACTCTGGGTAACTGGGGTCAGTGCGTTACAGTTGGTATCAAAGGTAGTTTAGTACTAACCAAGGAAGCTAGATTTAGATAAACTATGATTAGAGCACATAGCCCTAAGATAGACTTTGAGGATTAGTATAGAAGAACTTTCTATAATTTTGGTATTATAGAGATTTGGTGAGTTTTCTGAATAATACATCCCTGAGTAGATACGAGCAGGTACATGCGGCTCTGGCATAGATGTACCTAGGGGTAAAACCCGAAAACACTGGTTTGAGCAAGACTCGAACGGAAACTGGTGCACGAAAACGGGCCTTGCTGCACTCTTCGATACGACACTTTTAGGAGATATGTTTAGGATAATTCTTATTTTCTTTAGAAACCATTATGAAGGGTTTATGAGTATATAATTCCTCAAGGAAAACATTTTTATGATTTTGGATTATATCCATAAACTGCTCAATTTCTGTTAAGTGTTTTACAAGTATGGAATTATGTATTTTGGTTCATAAACTAATCTAGTTTATGCCATTGTTTAGGAATTGCGCCTAGTAGAAGGAATGGAAACCGTATCAATGCCCACACTCCATGTAGGGATTTCACTCCCGCTCAAGATAATTATAGTCGATCTAGTGATACAACTGGTGCAGATTGACTTATCACCACACTAGGACAACTCACTCAGGTTATTA
The DNA here is from genome assembly GCA_963277665.1 of Viscum album. NCBI lineage: Eukaryota > Viridiplantae > Streptophyta > Magnoliopsida > Santalales > Viscaceae > Viscum > Viscum album. The sequence continues at coordinate 1,590,132,816 of OY728160.1, read as the reverse complement.
ATAATGACCGTACTCGTACGGAGCTCCCTGATCCAAAACATGGAGGATCAATTTTAGACCACATCATGAGGCAAAAAACACCAACATTCAGTGGGAGTACAAGTCCCTTAGTATTTGAGAAATGGATAAACTCCTTAGAGAAAATATTCCATGCCATGGGGAGTAGCGAAAGGGAGAAAGTTGTCATGGCAGTTTACCACGTCACTGGAGGTGTCGATCAATGGTGGTTGCTGATTCAAAACACAAAGGAAGATGAAGAAGTATAAAGTATGGAATGGAGAGAGTTCAAAGAGTTTTTCTTAGAAAAATACTTTCCTCGTGACCATCGATCAGATATGGAAAGGCAATTTCTGAGTCTAAGGCAAAAGAAGGATGATAATGTCACAAATTATGAGGCCAAATTTAGAAGGTTAGCGAGGTTTGCTGAAGATTATATACGTAACCCAAGAAGTAAAATTAATCATTTATTTTATGGGTTAGAACCATTTCTCCATCGAGCTTTTGTATCACAATCATTCTCAACGTATGAAGATATAGTCTAGTGTTCTATCAAGACAAAAAAGGAATTCTTTAAATCTTATCACAATAATGTAAAGCAAGAGAAGAATAGAACGGTGGAACAAGAGACACATAAAGGGAAAAATAGAATGAAGGATTTTCTATTATGCGATAATTGTGGGAAATATCACCCCAGTACATGCCTAAAAGGAATGGGAGTTTGTTATAAATGTGGAGAAAAAGGTCACCAGGCTCGTGATTGTAAGTTAAAGAAAGAGGTTATCAATGTTGAATGCTACAATTGTACGAAAATGGGGCATTATGAAAATGAATGTCCTAAGCGTCAGGGAAACATACCTCAGAAAAGGCCAAGGGATCATGTCCAAGCTTATGCTATCACTACTGCTGAGGTTGATGCTCTGAAAGATGTGGTGGCAGGTAATTTAATGGTTTCCTCATGTTTAGAAAATGCATTACTTGATTCTGGATCACCAAATTGTTTCATATCTTCCCTGTTTTCTAAGAAAATTAGACATTTCCAATTTAATTTAACAAGAGAATTTTCAGTCAAAACTCCTAAGGGAAGTATCATTGCAACAACGTTTTGTGAATCAGTCTCCATTAGAGCACATAAATGTTCTTTATCTACTGATATCATTGTCATACCTATGATTGAGTTTGATATAATCCTCTTTATGAATTGTCTTTCAGACTATGATGCGAATATTTATTGTAATAAGAAGGAGGTTGTTATTTTTGAGGATGATGATAAGGAACACCTTATCTTTAGAGAAGAATCGTTACCACCCAATTCTTATTTGGATCCACCCCCAGTGGCTCAACTAAATTCAATTATTTTGGACGAAGATAATGAAATGACTGAGGGAGAGGAATGGAATTTTCAAATGGAGGATGTACCTATTGTGAGAGAATATGTAGATGTGTCTCCGGAAGATTTACCTGGACATACTCTAGAACGAGAAGTTGAGTTTTCCATTGATTTAATTCCAGGATCAAGGCCTATATAGAAGACCCCTTATAGAATGGCCATTGTGGAATTAGATGAACTAAAGAAACAACTAGAGGAATTGAGTAATAAGGGATTTATTGACACTATCTTTTCTCCATGGGGAGCCCATGTCCTTTTTGTTATGAAGAAAGATGGATCTATGAGGTTGTGCATTGACTACGGGGAGATAAATGCTATTACAATAATGAAAAAGTATCCCCTACCTTGCATTGATGATTTATTTGACCAACTATATGAAGCTCAACAATTTTCAAATATTGACATTCGATCTGGATACCATCAGTTATGTGTGAAGAAGTAAGACATTCCAAAGAAAACATTTCGAACAAGATACGAGAATTATGAGTTTACTGTAATTCCTTTTGGATTGACTAATGCACCCTCTATATTCATGGATCTAATGAATAGTGTTTTCATGGAATATCTTGACGATTTTTTGGTGCTATTTATTGATGATATCTTGGTATACCTCAAACGTTAAAAATATCATGAAAATCACTTGCGCATTATCCCGAACTCTCTTAGAAGACATGAATTATATTGGAGGTTTATCAAGTGTGAATTCTGGATTTAGGAGCTTTATTTTATTGGCCATATTGTCTCTAAAGATGGAATGTCCATTGATTCTTCTATGACCAAGCCAATCCAAGAATGGCCATCACCGAAGAGTATAACTGAGGTATGCAGTTTTATTGGTTTGGCAGGTTATTATGGACATTTTGTCCAGAATGTTTCCCGATTGGCTAACCCATTAATGAAGCTCACATGTAAAGGGGTTAAATTTTTCTGGACAAAAGAGTGTGAAAAGTGTTTTTAATAACTGAAGATATGATTAGTCAATTATACTTTATTGACTCTACCATCGGGTAATGATGGGATCTTTATTTATAGTGATGCATCAATGAAAGTACTTGGTTGTGTCCTTATGCAGAATGATATGGTTATTTCCTAGGCATCATGACAACTAAAAATAATGAGAAAAACTATCCTACTCATGATCTAGAGTTAGCTACTGTATTCTTTTCCTTGAATATATGGGGACATTATCTTTATGGTAAAAAATGTGATATATATACCTATCACAAGTGTTTGAAATATATTTTCTTACAAAAAGAACACAACATGAGGCAAAGGTGATGGCATGAACTACTCAAGGATTATGATTGCACAATACACTACCACCCGGGGAAGGAAAATAAGGTTGCTGATGATTTGAGTAGAAAAGATCATGGAGTTTTGAACATGATGAGAGTAGAAAGGGATCCTATTTTCATGGATCTAATAAATATGGATATGGGAATCACCATGGAAGGTGAAACATGAAAACTTTTTCAACTATTTTCCAATCCATCTTTACTAGAAAGGATAAAGAGTTCTCAGGATGATGATAAAGTGTTGGAAAAGAAGATTAAAGATGTGAATGATAGGAGATTGAGTGACTTTGAGTATGAAGATGGAATTTTGAAATTTGGGAGAAGACATTGTGTTCCCGATATACCTTATTTAAAGAGGGAATTGTTAGATGATGCTCATAGTTCCAATTTCTCTATAAACCATGGGAGCACCAAAATGTATAGGGATTTAAAGGGACATTTTTGGTGGGACAACATGAAAAGGGAGATTGCTGATTTTGTGTCAAGAATTATGTTTTGTCTACAAGTGAAAGCTGGACGGAAACAGCATGGTGGAGTATTGTAGCCTCTTCCAAAAACTGAGTGGAAATGGGATAGTATTACGAGGGACTTTGTCATGGGACTACCAAAGACTCCTAGAAGGAATGACACAATATGGGTCATTGTTGATCGTCTCACCAAGTTAGCACATTTTCTTCCTATAAGAGAAGATCTACCAATTGAACATCTAGCAAGACTATATATTAATGAAGTTGTGAGAATTCATGGAGTACCCCTATCGATTGTCTCGGATCATGATCCCCGTTTTACATCAAGATTCTTGAAAAGTCTTTAGAAGGACTTTGATACTGAACTTTGATTGAGCACTACTTACCACCCTCAAACAGATGTACAATCAGAATGAACTTTTCAAACCATAGAAGACATGTTGAGATCATGCTCACTTGACTTTCAGGGTATGTTGAATGAATATTTACCTCTGGTATAATTTTCCTATTACAATATCTTTCATTCAAGTATTCGGAAGACACCATATGAAGCGTTATACGGAAAGAGATGTCGCACACCAACCTGTTGAGATTACATTGGTGAAAGAAAACTTGTAGGCCCATAACTGGTGGAGGAAACGATGGAAAAGGTGAAGGTAATCCAAAACCACATCAAAGTAGTTCAAAGTATGCAGAAGACCTATGATGACAACTGAAGGAAGGATTTGGAATTTCAGGTAGGAGATCATGTTTTCTTGAATGTATCTCTAAGGAAGGGAGTTATAAGTTTCTGTATGAAGGGTAAATTGAGTACCAGGTACATAGGACCAATCAAAATTCTAGAACTAATTGGGGTTTTAGCTTACCATTTGTCAATGCTACCAAGTCTCTCAAAAGATCACGATGTGTTCCACGTATCACTGTTGAGAAAATACATGCCTGACCCAATGCATGTACTCAACTATGAGGAATTAGAACTGGAACCTGATCTTTATTATTGTGAAGAGCCCCTCAGAATTTTTTATACAAGAGAACAATTGTTGATAAACTGGATGACTCATCTGGTCGAATTTTTATGGAGAAACCATAAGATGGAAGAGGCAACGTGGGAACCTGAGAAACATATGAGGAAGAATCACCCAAGTCTTTTCATCCGGTAGTTTTCTAGAAACTTCAAGGACTAAATTATTTGAAGGATGAGAGAATGTAACACCCCAAGCTTCCACGGTACGCTTCTCTTTCAATAATACATGAGCTTTCATTGTACGCAACTTTGAGATTCTAACACACCGCGACCAATCAAAGTAGCCATTATGGATAGTAATAACCACTTTTTGGAAATTATATTAATTTTATAATTCAAAATGGACTTCATTTTTGTATACATAATATCAAAATTATCCTAAGTTGAATTTTGGTACTTTTCTGAGAACATCCAAATTTCTATGAATAGTAAAAAAATACATAAAATCAACCTTTTTAATCAAAATAAATTATAGTGATAAATTATACTAGTGAGTGTTTTTAAAGTATAATTAGTATATATTTTAACAATTTTATCCAATGGTGGTCATTATAATTAATTTCACATTGAAATTGGACATAAACAATTGTCGATCTTTTTATTGATATTGTTTCTTAAAAACACTCTATTTCTTTTGATAGAAGGAATTAATTATAAAATTAATTAATGAAACTTATATGTTTTGATTTTTCATTAAAAAGAATTCATTTTTTAATTCAGAATATCAATTATATCTTATGGTGAATTTTTTGTATTTTTCCGAAAAACATCATTTTTTGATGAATAGTGAAACCACTATGTGGTAGTTAAAAAACTGATTTTTTGTTTAAATAAAATTTTACCACTTCTGTGAATTGAATATCAAAAATCCAACATACATCATTGTCAATAAGAAGAAAAATGTGGTTCAATGGGATTAAAATAATTTTTGGTGAATAGTAACTTTTAAGTTCTATTAATCGCGATTAATGGTAATTAGTGTAATTTAAGGTAAATATAATCTTATAATATTATGAAGGAACCTTTAAACATGTCCTACAATTTATGGATGAGTCATGGAAGACCAATAAAATCCATGTGTCAACATGGGGACCCCATGGATCCACATGGGTAAGAAAATGACATTAATAACTTTTTATTTAAAGTAAAAATAAAATTGTCACAAACATGTGTTGTTTTACTAAAACAACTATTTCATGGGGTTATATATGTTAAATTTTCGAAAATAAATATTCATTGGAAAATTAAAAAAGATTTTTTACATCATGATATTTTTTTAATAATTTTAGTCATTAAATAAATTAAATATTTTATGACACCATGATGATGCAGCGATTACCTCATTAATTAACAATTTAAATAAAATGAAAAGATAATGTAATATCTACTACATACACTTGTCAAAAACCTATTGGATGAGTTTATTTCGAACCCTTGTCACCTTATCGTCGAAATATATAATTGTTGGACCTTTAAAATCGAAACTCATTATATAATAATGTAACATTTCATGACTTTCCAAGAGTGCCCCTCCTCTCATATTATAAAAGGCCCCCACTTCAACCACCTTATTTGCACCATGAAATCCATTTGTCTCAGCCGACCTCTGCCCAAATAATTTATCAACTTCCCACTCTTACTTATAGAAGCCTCATATTGGGCAGAAGTATTCCCAAGGAAGCCTTTGGCTCAAATCGAAAATAGTTACCCGATTTTAAGGTAATGTCTTCTCTTTTGTTCTTTTGTTTTATTTTGCTTCTCCTACCCCTTAAACACTTTTAATTCCATTTTTTAAAAAAAAAATAGTATATTCAATATAATAGGATGTTTTTAGGAGAGTTTTTTTATTAACACTTATACAAACCTTCTTTTAATGGTTAAAGAACATACTTCTTCTATGAGTGGCGAATTACTACCTCACGAAACGATGATTGTTCAATATTCTTTCAACACATTTATTGGTGGACATTATCATGTCACTATATTTATTTATGATATATATTATTTTTATTTTTTCATTATACTTCTGTATTTTTCATTTATGGCATGCCTTTATGATTTCCATTATGGGTAAACGCGATAATTTCATTTTAGGAAGTGCGGCCTACCACCCCCTCAAAGTGATTTGAATCGTTAATGCCATATGTGGTACGTGTAAAGTATGGAGTAAATGATATTATATATGATATTATAATTGATTTATAATACACCTTTATATCATTATGATCTCATTCCATTAAATATGAAATAGAAATTAAAGTAGTGTTCATGCGTTTGTACGGCTTACCGTCTCCATGAACGGAGCATTTCATTTCATATCTCTAAATGTTATGTAATATTATAAATGCATATATATAATGGATATATATGATATATATGAGATCTAATTCATGAATATACTTCTGGATATAATTTATATTTTACCACATGAACAACTTGTAATTATAAGAATTCTATTTTTGACTCAAGTACCAAAGATTGGCAAAACGACCGTTATTAACTTAAATAGATACGTAATGTTCATAACATGGTAATAAGTGATATAAAAGGAATAATGAACATGAAAAAGGTTCTTAATCAATTATAAATTAACTCTAGTTTGTTATTCAGGAGGTTAAAGGATGATCAAGTCAAGTCGGACATGAGGTAAGGGACTTCATCTCAATCTCCTTTCATTGAGGCATATTTTGTTTTATACCTGACGTTCCTTTATACGGTGTATAAAATCCTTTTACTTTTAAATTTATTCAAAAGGAATATTTTTATATTATTCATTTTACTAAACTAAAAAGGTAATTTTTTTTCATACTTATGTGGCGACAACGACTTCTCCACCGCTGTGACGATTATTTGCATTTTAGTTTCCTCTACAAGCCATAACTTTTTTTAAATGAAAAATAAATTCGATGTTTTAATTTTGTTTTATTTCAGGATTGAAAATGGGTTTTAAAGTGTTTTTATTATATCAATGTGTTGAATTGATATCTTGTTATTGAGATGTGGAAATTTTATGTTTCCTTTATTCATGTTTTATGTTATACGATTATGTTATGGTTTAGGATATGTTTAAACCTTTTCATATGAGGAATGCATTGGAATTAATAAGTGATGGGTGGATCCCGCTATAGCTCCTCGATGCATCGGTAGGTCTCATGAGAGAAAAAATTGACCTGGAATGAGGCCTTGACAAAATCTTATTTTTAGTATTGGAACGAGGACTTGACTACATGGTTATGATTGTCTGGAATTATGCATTCCATCATAATGAAAGTGGTTATTGATATTGCATGTGATTATTCAACTAGTAGAATATCAATGTGTGTAACTAAATGGAATTATTTCATTTTACTTTTTCAATATTATGATAATGATCAAGTTTAAAAGGTTTTTGTTTTAGTTATACTTTTCCTTAAATGTTTATGTTTATTTATGAGAGATTCCGCTATATTGTTATCCTTACGGAGCATCTGAGGTCACCCCTTTCAATGTTTTAATTTTTACAGGATGTGGAGAAGTATTTTATGAATAAACTATAGGGATATTCGGAAGGGGATATGAGTGTGGACTATGGAGACCATGTAATTGTAATTTTTCACTTTTTGATGTAATGTAACGTTTATGAATGTAGCTAGTGTTTCCAAGGCTACTAAACTAATCGGTCTTCCAAGACTTGATCTTTTGTGATTGTGCCAATGTTATGTAATAAAGCACCGACTCTGGGTTACTAGGTTAGGGGAATTACACGTACCCTCCATGTTAGGGTTGTATAAAATGGCTCAACATAAACAATAATGAAGAACATCAAAGCCTCTCACAATGATTGTTCTCAACAAACAAAAGAAAATCATCTGCGTTCTTTGTTTTAAAAAAATAAGAACATGGGAATATAATCAAAAACAAATTAAACCCATTCCTTGGGTTGTTTGTTGATGTCGGTAAGAGAAGGATGTATGGAAATAGATTCTTCGTAGATGAAGATGTCCCACATCGGAAGAAGTCCCGAGGAAGAACCTCAAAGTCTTGGTTGATGTTCTTCAATGGTGGAGGGTTCTACATTGGTGGAGTTTTCTTAGTGGAAGAACATGTTCTTCCTGGAAGAACGCGTTCTTCATTGGAGAGAATTCTCCCAACCAGAGATCTATCCCCTTTGCCCACAAATGTTTTCAATGAAAAACCTACCAAAATAAAAAGTGTTTTCCCAATTATAATTGTTTGCACAATTTCAAATTAGCTAAATTAATTAAATAAGTTGGCTCAAGTAAATGTGGTGCGTTTTCATAATTTAATGTGGAGGAAACTCAAGAGGATCCTCCACATTAATAGTGGTGTTGATAGGTTTCTCCCACATTAAGAGGGGTGTTCAAGATGTTTAGGCCTTGGGTGGTCCCCACCACTAGAACCTCTCATGGGAGGTTAGGCCTGAGTGGTTCCCACCACCATAACCTCTCATATGGGGTTAAGGTTTGGTGGTCTGCACTACCAACTTCCACATGGTGTGTTTATAACAAATAAAATAAATTGTGTGCTTTATTTTATTTTATTATTTCCACAAAAAACCAAAAAATTATCTTTCACCCTGAACCAACTATCGTCAAGGTGAATGTCTCCTTTTAAGAATACCAGTGTTGTGATTTCAACGGTACCCTCCGATTTCAATTCTGATCACCACTTAAAATTTATGGAAATCCCAAAAACACATTTACTGAACATACCCAAAAAAATGTTAAGAAATTCATTCTGGGCACTCAGGGCCTCAGAATCATGTGTGGTCAATTTTCTCAGACTAATAAAATCCCTATTTAATTAAAAAAATTACATGTACATTTCGGGTCATTATAGTGTTAGATGAATAGGTCATGTAGCAGGCGATGGAAAATTGTTTGAGGTTCCACTATTACAACCACCAGGTGGTCCACCCCGACCTCAGGGTGTAAGTGGACATGGATGAGCTCAGCATTATACAGTAGAAGTGTATGACCACAATGCTCCTGAGATGATTCTTGGTACGATCTATGTCTACTCCACCCTACATGTAGTTCTTTTAGAGATACTTTCTAGTCACTCTTTAATATCCATTTCTCATATTTGGAGCTCAGAGATTCCGGTGGAGTAGATGGCTCAGTTATTACCTTTAGGGACTAGTTCAGGGGAGGATTCAAATTTTACACATTGGTTCCCACAATGTCAGCTTACTGTATGAGGTGTGAGAATCAGCTGAGAACTCCTAGTAGCAGTTTTGAGGTCTTACGACGTCATCATGGGTAAGGACTGGTTATCCACAGTCCATGCTCAAATTGAAATCTTTAGGCGCAAAGTACGGTGTGTCCGTGATGTTGATACCATGTTTTCATTCACTGGATAGAAGTAATCCTTTGTAGCATAGGATGGAATTTCACATAGGATGGTTTAGCATAGCATTCATCATTTGGCTAGTGTTATCCTCGGTGTAGTTGACAAGGGGAGTGTAAGTTAACCTATAGTAGTGGACCAGTTATGAATATGTCTTTCCTAAGGATGTTATGAGTCTACCTCCACATGGAGAGGTAGAATTATACATCGACATGTGCCCTGGGATGCAACACCCAAGAATGATAAAGGGTTAAAAATCTAAATGATATGTCTTATGTCAACATGGTGAACCTTCCTTTTCAGCAGCCTACCTGATTATCACTCAACAGTTAAGCGTGCTTGGCCTGTAGTACTGATCACGATGGAGGACCTTCTGGGATGTTTCCCAAGGTGTGTGTGAGTGAGGAAAAAGCACACTGGGAAGGACAAGTGACGGGATATGGGGACTATCATTAGTTAGATGACCTGTTCGGGCACGTGGGTTGGCTCCAAAGTAAGGACCACTTGTCTGCAGGGGAAACTGGTAGTACATAGTGGTCTAGGTCCCAACTACAATATTTAGGTGGGGTGTCTAGGCTATCACTGGGGCCCAACAGTAACATTTGGTATCACAGGTGGTACCCAGCCTTAAGTACAGTGCACTGCTTGTGTTGAGAAGAAGGGCCCACACCGAGGACGTTGTGCTCTATGTGGGGGGGGGAGTGGGGATTGTAACACCCAATAATGATAAAGGGTTAGGTGAATAAATGATATGACTCATGTCAACAAGGTGCACCATTATTTTTGAATGCCTACCAGATTAGATCACCACAATTAAGCGTGCTTGTCCTCGAGTAGTGATCAGGATCGATGACCTTCTGAGATGTTTCCCAGTGTGTCTGTGTGTAAGGACAAAGAAAACTGAAAAAAATTGTTTTCCAATGGGTAATATCATTACTCAGATGACCCGTTTGAGTACGTGGGTGGGCACCAAGGTTGGGACTACGTGTCTGTGGTGCAACTGGTGGTACGTGGTGGTCCAGGACCCCATTACCATGTTAAGACATGGTTTATGTGCTGTCACTGAGGCCCAATAGTCTCATGGGATGAAACCTGTATCTATGCCAGCATATCAGATGTCACCTGTTGAGTTTAATGCATTGAGGGTATAGTTGTAGGACATGTAGAGAAAGGGTTTCGTAAGACACCGTGTCTCTCCATGGGTAGACCCAATTTTGTTCAGTAAGAAAAAATATAGGAGTTTGAGGTTTTGTGTTGACTATCAGCACATGAACTAGGTGACCGTGATTAACATGTATCCTCCCCCATGGATTGATGATCTAATAGATCAGCGGAAGGGAGCTCAGTAGTGTTCAATTAAAGAATTCATATAAGGCTGTCGTCCGTTTCGGGTGCAGGATGAGGACGTACCGAAGACAACCCTCATATATCAGTATGGCCACTATGTGTGATTGGTAATGTCTTTTGGTATGACAAACGCCCCAAAAGTGTTCATTTGGTCTAATGAACAAGATCTTTCTGCCTTTCCTCAATCTCATTGTGGTGGTCATCATTGACCACATCTTCGTGTACTCGACATTAGAGGATGTGCACGCCACACATCTATGAATATTACTTGATACACTCTAAAAGAATGAGATTTATTGTAATCTGTCGAACTGCTTGTTTTTAATATGCGGGGTACACTTTCTGGGACACTTTTTCTTGGAGGATGGTGTTGCATTGGATCCGAAAAAGATACAGGCAGTGCATGCTTGGGATCCACTAAGCAATGTGACTGAGGTAAAGAGATTCTTGGGATTGGATGGGTACTACTATAGGTTTGTACATGACTATTCTAGAGTAGTATTAACCTTTTCAACTTTGAAACAGAAGGGACATCCCTTCGTATGGATGGAGATGTTTCGACAGAGTTTCTAGGAGCTAAGGTAGAGACTGGCGAGTGCCCCCATCGTGAAGCTACTAGAAGAGAGTGTTGGGTATATTGTATTCAGAAACACATTAGGGACCATGCTGGGATTCATTCTGATTCAAGAGAAAGAGGATATCACATACGTCTCATGAAAGATGAGGAACAATGAGTAGAACTATGTGATACATGACCTGGTGTTAGCTGTAGTTGTATTTTCCATGAAGATGTGGATGCACTACTTCATGTGTGACCAATTTACTATTTACCCTGATCACAAGAGTCTCTGGTATATCTTCTCAAATAATGAACAAAACTTGAGACTGTGGTGATGTATTTAGTTGTTCCAGGACAATGACATTGATATAGTCTACACTAATGGGATGTGAAACGTTGTGGAAGATGCATTCATCAACTGGTCGGGTTTACAGCTGATCGGCGAGGCGACAAAACAACTAGCCACATTGTAGATATCCTTTGTGGATAGAGATGGAGCGTCATACCTCCAATGTGTGACAGTCACTCCCCCACTCATTTAGTGAGTTCGGGAGGCACAACTGGCAGATATTGTCTGCGAGGTCTGATGTGATCAGATATCTTCAAGATAGGATCCTGATGGATTTTTGATAGGTGCGGAGAATGACATCATTTTTAGAGGACACACCATGGTACTAATGACATTTCTAGAAGAGGTTTTGAGGGAGTTACATACATCTCCTTTGGTGTTAAATCCTATAGTGGTGAAGATGTACTAGGTCCTCCAACGTCACTACCAGTGGATAGGGATGATGATGGTAGTGGTAGAGTTTGTTTTACGAGGCCTCACATGCCTGTAAGAGAAGGTAGAGTACAAGGTTTTAACTGGCATGACTCAACCACTAATGGAACCAGAGTGGATATGAGATATTAACTTTATGGACTTCATGATGGGGTTACCACGTATGTCCAGGGGCCATAAATCTATTTGGGTGATCATTGACCAACTCACCATGTCAGATCATTTCATACCCATCTGGGAGCAATGTTCAATAGAAGGGATGAGAAACGTCTATGTTTAAGAGATAGTACAGCATCATGGGGTACCATTTATGATCATTTCAAATTTTGACACTCGTTTTACTTACTTTATATGGAAGGGATTACAAAAGGAATTTAGGACTCAACTATGCTTGAGCACCGCCTTTTATCCTCAGAAAGATGGTCAGAAAAAGGGGACCATACATACACTTGAAGACTTGCTTCATGTTTCAGTCTTTGATTTTGGATGTAGTTTGTAGGACCACAGTCCACTAGTGGAGTTCGTATAGAACTACATTTATCACTTCTCATTGGCATGGAACCATTTGAGTCCTGGTACAGTTGACCATGCATATCCCCTCTATGCAGGACATACCCTGGGGAATTAGCAATTATGGGTCCATAGTGGTTACAAGCCACCACTAAGAAGGGGAAGATCATCTTGGTGTGGATTAAGACTGCACAGAGCATGAATAAGTATTATGCTAAAAGGGGATAGAGACCCTTGGAGTTTGAGGAGGGAGACCATGTATTCCAATGGATCTCACCTCGATGAGGACTACAATGATTTTGTTCGGGCGACAAGCTATCTATAATGTTCATCAGACCTTTATAGTTTCTTTGCAGAGTAGGTGAGGTGACATACTGCCTATTTCTTCACCCAAAAATTCACCATGTGCATAATATTTTCCATGTGTCATAGCTGAGGATATATATGCATGATCTATCACATGCCATCAAATGGGGTGAGCTAGAAATTGATGATTTGTAGACATTCGCAGAGTTCCCATTGGAGATAGAGGATCAACAGGTGCATGTCCTATGGGAATAGTCAATTCCTCTACTGTATGTTTGGTGAAAACAGAGGAACCTCTCGGAGGGATCATGGGAGTGGGAGGCTCAGATTCGTGCTCAGTATTCCCATTTTTTTCTTAGCTTTTGTTGTGCCTTTGGTGGATGTAAATATTTAAGGTGGGGATAAAGTAAGGACCCAATAATTTTGTATTTTTTTTAATTATAAAGAATTATTATGAAACTATAAAATGTAAGACACATGATTTCAAGGCCTAGAGTGCCCGGAACGAAATTATGAACTTTTTTACAGTGTGTTTTGTAAATATGAAGAGAAGATTTAATAACATCCGAAGTAAGGTTCAGATTGAAAATCTGAGACCACCATATAATTCAAAGCACCTGCATTCACATAGGAAATGTGTAAGTTCCACCGAAAAGGGTCTGATGGGATATTTAATTTCTGAACCTTTAAAGAAATTAATAAAATATTTTTTTTCCAATGTTATTTTATTTTCCAAACTATTGAGCAGCAGCACGGTGGTGCCAGTGTGATGATTTAAGGATGGAATTTTAATGGTTCGCTTAATGAGGTCCATTAATTATCCTCATTAATAATGCAACATCACAATGTAATTAAATCAATGTGACATATTTCCTTATTTAATTAATCTATTGGAAAGAGATTTCCCAAACCAGAAGGGGAATCTATGACGAAACATTGGTGACGTCACCCTCCAATGAAGAACAATGCTTGATCGATAATCATTAGGGGATTTGAACCGGTCATCAGTGACCAACGATAAGTGTCAACAAATGTGGAACATATATAAACATGAATCTTCTCCTTTATCTAGAATACTAATTCTTGGTAGGTGATTTACATGATTTTTATATCCCTCTTTTCTAATTCTTGGATAATATGAACCATGCAGATCAACCGACCAGTGGGTTGATCTATGATTCATTATTATTTGTGGGAGGTTTTTGTGGGGTTAGGCTTTGGGGTTTTCTAAATCGTATAAGGATTTTTATTCTACCTCTATGTTATGATGCTAATGTGGAGGGAACAAGCTCATCCGAACAAGTCCTGGACCCTCCTCCACTCTGTCGTTTTGCGTATTCTTCATGGTCGACCGAGAAATGTAAAGGCAAGGAGGTTCTGTGGGCTTCGTAGTGAAGGTATCCACCCAAGATATGTGTAAGAGTATATTGAATTGGAAACAGACCAATGGTTAATCTCTGGAAGCTTGCGGAAGCAACCACCAACGCCGCACCACCGAGGCAGCGTCACCGGCGACCAGTGGCGGTGACCAGTCCTATCCTGCTGGGAGGAGAAGCGGTGCCTGTAGGAACTAAGACAGTGAGAACTGTGGTCATCTAGGCTGTGATGAGTGGAATGGCTAGGCACTGACATGCCATGCAGGGGAGATAAGCAGCTCGCTCGGGACGGTCGGCTGGAGCACAACGACCGACTCCAACAGGACATTTCAGAAGACAAGGCGATGCCCTTATTTCCCTTTCATGGCGGGCTGGACCCGCGAGCCGATCCAGACCCCAAACCGGACCCGACCGGTTCCGTTTCACTAAAACATGAATATCTCTCTAACCGAGCATCCAATCGACGATCCATCAAAGATTTTTGGACCCTTGGTATGTGGTCATACATTTTAGATATGTCACATGGGATTTTCCAAAAGTTGTAGTACACCAGGTTTGGATCAGACTCAAATCCAAATGGGCCTTTCTTACCGTATATTTTATAACTTAAAGACCGTGAATCCGATTGACAAAATGTCTTTCATGATTGACCCCTTACAAAAAGACAGTTATTTAGGTTAATTCTTCAGGAGACTTCATGATGGTTGAGGTACGTCTAATATCATGAGGAGAAAAATGTTTGGAACTCAAGCGCACTATGTGTGGGAATACTATGGCTGGAAAACATGTGAAGAGAGAACCTTCATGAATCGACATGAGAGTGTCTCTCCATGGATCGGTAGTAGTGAGACCCCTTATGGATCAAAAACAGAGAGACCCTCGATGGTTTGGAATGAGAAAAAACCATTGTATATGGGAAGCAGTGTGGATCTCTATGGATCGGCAGTAGTGTGACCCTCTACAGATCTGTAGTAGAGCGACCCTTTGTGGATCAGCAGTAGTCGACCCTTAATGGATCAACATCAGATCCTCTCAAAAAAATAAAGTGATCTATCTCAATAATAATATTATATATTTTTATTCTAAATTTTGTATACTTTGTGTAATTTGTCTCTGAAATTATGCTTTATGAATGATATCATTCATTTTGGTTTTTTTCTTGTGGAATTCTGGGAGACCTTTGGGGGTCTCGGGCTCCCTACTGGGTGTCATTATACTCATCCCTACATAGGATTCTCCCAAACCTTGTTTATTCCTATACAGATGATGGAAAACTAGACTAATACATGGGGATCCAATTCTTGACGATGCTCAAAGGTGATTGATAAATGTGAGGAGCGATAAGGACGACATGTGATGAGTTGTACCTACCCTTCTGGTAGGATCCTAGGTCAATGATCTCCAAATCACATTTTTCCCTTTTTGTTGTACTTTAATTTTAGTTAGGTTTGTATACTAGAAATGTTTTCCTTCAGTTCACACTTTTACTATCAGTAGTTTTATATGGTGGTATACTTTTTTCGTGTACCTTGTCTGTGTTTTTACGGGTATAAAGGCAATGACTTACCTTTTTGGGATATTCCTTTCCACTGCATGTTGCCAACCCCTGGCCTATGGAAGGTGGTCATGGGTTAGTCATGCCACCAGCCCCAGGGGATGGTTCGTGAAAGTCACATAAATGATACTAATCACAATGGAAGAGGACTCATTCATTTCAATATAGTATAGAGGTGATTAAAAAGGACTACAATAGATATCCATAATAAGGGAAATATGAAAATATTACTAATATCTATTAGTATAGGATTAGACTATTAAAATTTAATGGTACATCCATGATCAACAAAATAAAGTAATACCAGCCTAAACTATATCATTATTGATATGAATAATCTACATGGGATTATAATATGGGTGCGATATGTTGTACTCTATTTAATCAAATTAACAACAAAATTAGAAAACAATTCTTCGAATAAATACATAATCCTCAAGTACTAAATTGTTACAATGAAAACTATTCTTTCATGATTCATTACTGTATCCCAAATACACAACTTTCCCAATTTATAAACATATAATGATTCCTGAATTGAAAACAAATATTTCGTCTTCAATAGGTTATTGACAATCATTAGTATTATATCTCGACCCATTGAAGAGTGAGTTATGATAATTAAAATGTCCACTATAATTTCATCCCATTTATAAATATGTAAATAAATTGTTTTTAAAACACAAAAACAAATTCTGTTTCACATTCACTTATTAAAAAGTGAAACACTTATCAGTACAATCAATAATATCTCTCATTTAAGTAGGCTAGAAAGTGAATTATTGATATTATTATCCATCATTGAAATTTTGGGATTTGTATCATATTTTTTTGAGTGAACCTATAGAATAACTTACTCCCTCATACTTGTAAGAAATACTAGTATTCTATGATTATATATAAAATAATTACAGTCTTGTGAAAAATATTTTGGGATCTTCCTAGAATATAGTTACTTAGGAATAATGATGTAGTTATGGTAACAAAATTCAAATGTATATATAAGATCAATGATAGATCACGATATATAAAAATGATAGAGTAGTGATCTATACCAATATTTTAATTATCTAAATGATTTATCCTCATATGAGATATAACTATCAAATATTCATTTTCCTCTAATACTATTTGAGGTGGTGTCTTTATTATAAGGAAATTATTAAAAAGACATATTTTTCTATGTGGATACAGGAGTTTTAAATAAAATATTTCTATTATTACACCAATTTAAATTAACTAATGTTAATATCTATCTATAATATATATATGTGTTTCTTACATGGTTGATTTATTACTCAAATCATTCACTAAAATATATATTTTTGATCCGACTTAGTAGTGAATAGTTTATTTTCTATAAATTTAAACATATTAAGGAATAATTATAATGATGATTTTGAAATGTTGAAAACGATCCCATGAATTGTGTAATATAGATTATACATATTGGAAGACTCTTCTTGGATGATTAGGTTTGGTCTTGGAATATTATGCTTGGTGTTTTTGGAAAGACCTTTCATATAAAGGATTTTTAATCATAATGGGAAAATAAAATAGCATTTTTGATGTATGATGAATAATATATGATTAATAATTATTTTTTTCTCTATGATGAATGTAATAATTATATATTTATTAATTTAAAGGATGAATATAAAAATAATTTGTTAATTTTTTTAGGATACACTAATTCAAATATATTAAATTCTCACCCATCATCAATCCACCAATAGAATACTTATAAGGTCTCTCTTATGTTTTTTCATTCCACTATTCATTTATTTTCATGGTTTATTTTCATTTTCAGTATATGGTACATGCATTAAAACCATATGGTCACTTATAAATTCACGATCGAATGGTTTTTAATATAGTAAATAGATTTTTTATGTCACAATCATCATGTTCAATCAAATTATCACAGTCGATTGGTTTTTTCATGTGGGAAAAATTTATAATGTCAAAACATTTGTGATTATTTCAAATATATTAACTATGATTTAGGATATTATAATGAAATTTCTAGTGACAAAAGAATCATTACATATATAAATATTTCAATATAAATTCCATGCGATGATTATTAGAAAATATTCCTATGATTATTAAATAATAAAATTAATTTTATAGAAGACCTAAATAATCTATTTATAATATTTTTAAACATAAAAGGAAGATTTCATAATAATAATAATCATTCGTATATATTTTCAAGTATTATTATAAAGATTCTAAGCTTGAATGAACCTCTACATATGCATCAACAGTTTCGTTTTTAAACATCATTATGTATACACAGCTCTCTAAATATATTTAGCATAAAAATAATTATAAAGGCAAAATGTGTGTAGACATTAGGATCATAAACATTGTTCATGTATAGATACAACATTATAGTCAAAAAGTATAATAGATAATTTGTGGAATGAAAATCATGTATAGGAGTTCCTGATAATTATGACATATATAATCTAGTTGATTCTAGGTAACATGTTCTTAAATTCAGAAAATATTCATGATCCATCATATCAATATTTATAGATTAAAAAATATGATGGATTATTTTCGAGAATATTTTTGGAACAAAGGATAATTACCTATCCAAATTTGAATTTTTATTCATATTTAGTTATGAATTCATAAATATTTTAATGTATATAATCATATTGAAATGATAATTTTCTTAATTATTTCATCAAAAAAATTCCATCTTAAATTCATTGAATGTCATGGAAAAGGGGGGATTTTGGTTTGATGGATTAAACTGTATAAATGTAACTATTATATAATAAGAATATATTTCATTGTGATTTACTACATATAATCATGAATCCATGTCCATAGGTACAATATAAATGTATATATATATATTATTTATTGTTTGATATTTTTGTAGAGATAAAAGGATGAATTCTAATAATGATTAAGGAATAATAATTTATGAGTAATGTGGTCAAAATGGTGAAGCATATTATTTATATGCAATTATAAATATAAAACCTATGTGAATATATTTTAAAATATGAATCGATGATAAAATATGTTAGGAATGTAGTTTCTCTAGGAATTTTTTCTAAAAAAGCTACTGAATTTCACAGATCTGATATTACATAAAATTTAATTAATGATAATTGTGGATATTTGAATTATGGAATTCAAAAGATATGTTTAATACATATAAACTGGAATATAACAATTAATTTCCAATTATTCTTATAGATGTTTTTGAAAATATAAAAATATAATGTTATTGAAGAAAGTTCTTATGATGGACGACACTACGGTTCAATGAGAAAATGTATTTGTTTCAAAAAAGAGTTAGTTGACTCTTCTAGTATCCACATGTATTTTTTCATAAAATGCAATGATAAAAGATCATGAGAAGTTTGTGTTTCAGTAAATATAAGGACAAAGTAGATGAAAGTGAAGGATTAATTAGTGGTTGAGTTGATTATGATGTTTCCTAGTGGAAGAATTTATATATGCACTTGTACTAATATAAATTAGGATGAAGAAGAATATGTGTTTTTTAATTCTAACTAACATAGTATGAAAATAAAAAATGAAGGTGATAAGATAGGGAAAAAATATTCACTATAACCAAAGATAACGGTGAATTGAAAAGGGGTAAACATATAGATTGAATTAAAAATCACTAACACATATTCACCCCCTCTCTTTATGTTGTTTTCATCATAACCAATCCTCTATAATTATATTCATACTATAGTACACCACTAATTGGACTCAATATTTGTTAAAATGTTTAATACATTGCTGGTTTGATGCTATATTTAAAAGTTTAAAATCATGTAATGAATTATCATGTTTTTAAAGGATAATCCTATTCACACTCAAATTGTATAATAAAATATGATTAAAGTATTTAAATACATATTAGCCCCATACAAGACATTATTTAACAACAAAATGCAAATCCATAAGCGAATATGGATAATGTACCTCTTATAAAAAAGTAGGATGATCAGTATCATCATGAAATAATTCCATTTAATATAAATGTTATCTAAAATAAGATTAAAATTTGGATCATTCCACAACACAAGATTTGGTAAGTATTTCAAGGCCTAATGTATTTTATGATTCAACTGATCCTGAGGTATATAAAAATTCAATTTAAGACTATCCTAAATAATAATCAATTTCAAGTGGGAGTTATTATATATAAATAAATTTATCCTTTGATGCAGTGAAGTATTTTATGCATTACTATCCCAATGAAAAAAATCATTTTATTTGTGGTATTTTTGGGATTCATTCTGATGATATCACCATTATTAATGTGAGGAACATAACATAGATAATCATTATTGATAAATAGATATAACATGCATCATTATCTCTAAATAAGTTATCATAAAAGAAGACATTAATTAGAATGTTATTTCTATATGGTTAAAATTTGAAGATGATTATCGTGATACAATCCTTAAAAAGGATGAAAAACCTTAAAAAATTGAAAATAAGATCAATACATTGGATGAAAATCTGAAAAGATTCATTGATTTAAAGAATGAATATTTTCATGTCAAATAGAATAGGATCAACGAAAAAGACACACTATTAGATGAGAAAACCAATATATGTTATGATGAGGTTCAGGAGGAGGGAATGTATTACTAAGAGAATGTGATGATGATTAAATATATTAAGAACACATTCAATATGATATTTCTTGAATTGGATGTAAAACATACCAACTTTGAGATGACACATGTTGAATCTTCACCATTGAAAATGAAATTTACCCATAAAATAAGGTGTTTAAAGGATGATCCTTATGTTAAAAGACATATCTTAAATGAAAATAATACCACAAATTCATCAAATGATTTTATTCATGTATCATTAAAAAATAACATACAATAACTGTAGGCTCAGACCCACACTTCTAAATTTGATTCTAAAAAGTCATTAATTTATTGAATTTGATATTGGTAAAAATTACAGAATTTCAATAATAAAACACTTACAACATCTTGTGATAATATTTTACCACATAAAAAATTAAGTTACACATAGTATTAGTGTTTTATAGAATTATAAAAAAAATTACATAACAACTTTCCTTTAAAAACATCTTGTTTTCCAAAAGCTACACCATCTTTTACTAGGTGGTTCACTACTAGTGACTTACTTAAAATAAATACTCACAACCTGGGGAATATGAAACATAAGAAGTGTGAGAAAATATGATTAGTAAGGGAAAGATAATTTCCAATTCAAGGTAATTATTACACATAACCTAAGCATAAGAGTATGATGAAATAATCAAAATACAATATCATAAAATAATATAATTCATTCCCAAGAAGACATGGATTAAAAAACCTAATAAATTATATAAGGATTTAACATAAACAATATTAAAATAATCAAAAAATAATTTTACGTTAGAAAATAATCATTGAAAAAAAGGAACATTAGAACATGGATAAATGAATAATGAAAACATTTTCTTAAATTGGAACATGAAACATTCATCATAGAATTTCCATGCTTGAAAATCCAAATATCACCTAGGAGTATCCAATAATCGATAAATTCTAAGATACCATAAAATTAAAAAAACCCCGTCATCTCATTGGAGAAACATCCATCTTGATAACTCTCTCTCAATACAAAATTGACTAGAGGCATATAACTGACCCCCTAATCCATGGTTTATAACATAAACTCTTGTCTTTGATTAAAATGGAAACAGAAATCAATCATCCATACATATATCCTTGTACTATAGAATGAGAAAATAAAATATATTCATTCACTAATGAACATATCTATAACCATTAAACATTGATATCTTGATTTACCCATTGAACCAAAACTAGTTTTATGAATTTTTTAAACAATCATAATCCAAACAGTGCATTAATAAGGTTGGTATCATTAAAAAAATTACCATAATAGTATAATAAACAACAATAGTTGTGGTTTATAATGAATACAAATACCATACATAGTTCATTATAAATATTCTTGAATAAATTACACATTATAATTTTAAAATATCCTAAAAATATAAAAATATTTCAAAATTAATTTTCATTGAAAGTAAATATGGATACATAATAAAATTATTTAAAGAAAATAATATCCATGATGAGTGGAAAATCCCTTCATAAGGTAAATGTTAAAAATAATCATTTTTTTTAAAATTTGGTAAATAGAAACAAAAT
Organism: Viscum album; assembly: GCA_963277665.1. Lineage (NCBI taxonomy): Eukaryota > Viridiplantae > Streptophyta > Magnoliopsida > Santalales > Viscaceae > Viscum > Viscum album. Next base: position 1,590,110,657 of record OY728160.1, on the reverse strand, counting down.
TTATCAGTAGAAAAATTTACATTCCAATGTCTTCAAATAAGATAAAAATATTGTAAAATGAATTTGTAAATAATTATTACTTAGAAAATAATATCCCGAAAATAGTTTAGAAAATGGGGATATGAAATAGAAAGATTCATGATCTAGAAATTATATAGGAATAGTATAACATACAAAACTATTGATGATTCTCTAATTAATAATGTAGGAAAAATAAAATTTAAACAAAATTAGTAAATATTGGAGAATAAAATATAATAGTTCATGAAAATAAGACAATATGATTATCCTCCCCCCCAAAGAAACCATTAACATAAAAAATCTCAAAAAAAATTGATTGTAACAGAAAGCTTTTACTACTTTGGTATCTTTAAAAAAATTAATTGATATAATCAATAATTTATGGATGAATAAATATCAATAATTTCATGAATTATTATTTAGAAATTAATTCATGGTGTTTTATGTACAATATTTGGGGTGATGATGGTGAAGGACATGAAATATGTCTCATTAAAATGAGATTGAGACCACGAAACAAGAAAAGATCATAAAATCAGAACTGATAACTAATACTATAAAAGATTTGTTCTAAATAATTATATCTAATTATTTTTTAATTTTTTAATAAAAACATAGATATAAATTCAAACATAATCATGGGATAAATAATAAAATGAAAAACAGTTATAACCCAGTGAAAGAATATTGAGTAATGTAACCCTTACCCCAGGGAAAATTTTATATTGTATCCCATTATATGAAATTATAAAAACTGATACATAGAATAACATGAATGATGAATTATTCATGAAATAATATGTAAAATGGAATGTATATACACCATAATAAACTAGTTATTTCCATAACATTAAAATATTCCTCCATGAAGGGAATATGTTATGAAATCCCTTACCTTAATAATAGACATTCCATCAATTTCCATTAACTGATGTATAATAATAATACATAAATTATTTGTTTTTATAAAAATATTACCCTATTTTATGTATTTTCCTTAAACAATTAATTTTATTTCATTCAAAATTCATATTTAATTATGTATTTTGGGAAGTCTCCATTGAGTGTTTTGAGGATATTCAGTTCAATGTCCCAATTGGATATGGTGCGTTGAATCATGAGGAAATGAGACATTGTTACACTATATCTAGAATAATAATATATACATATTTATAATTTTTATATATCTTATATACATTTAAAATAAACCATTGATGATGGTCACAAAAATTGATCTATGATATATCCATGGAGATAGATAGTCGTACGTACTCATGAGTAATGATTCCATTTGTTCAAGATCATAGTTGAAGGAATGTAATTTCAATTTTATATTTAATAGAAAAATATTATATAATAAATATGATATTTTTTAATTAAATATAATTATTTATACTATCCATGTGATGTTGTATTGGAAAATTATACAGACTGATTCATTAAGGTGGTAAGCTATATGTACGCTTAAATAACATTATCACGTTGCAATGAATGTAATGGTATGTAAATATACAATATATTAAATTTAAATAATTATTAATGTTTTATTAATATAATATATATAAATTAAATAAATCATTATTAAAATATTTTTGAAATGATTGTGGAAACAGAATTACATTGGTTCGTGAGGCGACACTCCACCATACACATGAAAGATGGTTCAATTCCCCATATAATTTATTATGGGATAGATATAGTGTATTGAATTATCTTATTAAAATAATTTTATAATATTGATATATATTATATTATATCACCATGATTTAATATGATTTTTTGTATATGGAAGAAGAAATAAAACAAAATGGTTGATTAAGAATGAAACCTCTTCTTCTAACAACCACTTTATTTTTACAACAAAATCTATACTAGGAGGGTTTTATAATAACCCTGAGGACTCTAGGATGAGTTATGGGAATTAAGGAATCTATTTTATAAACCAAAAATTTTTAGGTGTGAATAAAAGTCGGTAGGAGGTTCACTTTTATAAGTGAGAGGCTGAGCACTATTTTGATTTCATAGAATACATAATTAATACTAATTAAATTTCATTGAAAAAAGATAAAAACTAATATTATTAAAATATAGGATGATTATGGAAAAAAATATCATCAAATAAATATCAACATTTTTAGATTAGGTTATTACACTTATATAATTATTTTCATCCATGTTAACCCTTTTTACTTTTCCCGTGATAATAACGTTCTAACTAAAAACGTTTTTACTCATTAAGGGTCAAGATATTGACTATAAATGGTAAATTGGAAAATAAATTGACCACGGGTTATATTTAAAACCTTATACATATCACGTAGAAAAAAAATGATTTTTATGAATTATAAATCATGTAAAAAAATATTTTTTAATATAAAAACTCATTGATGTCAATTTTGGAAGGATTCAAACTTTTTGAATTTGAAAAAAATTAAAAAAATTAAGTAAAATATATTCCATTAAGACATAAATAACATTTTATATTTTTCTAAAAAAATAATGGATTGTCGTTATTCATTAATTTTATGTTACCTAATAAAAATTTAAAATCATTTATTAAATTTTTTATTAATTGAATAAATATCGTGTCAACTTTGTATAGGCGTTAAGGATAATTATATCATCACTAAAATTCTAAATCAATTACAATGATTATTAATAATTATCTTTCAATTGAATATTTTTAACAAAACCAATTTTTCTTTATACTTATCACGATATATTTTATAAATTAAAATCAATAAATTGACAATTTTTACTTTATATTGATCAATTATTATAAAGATAAAAATTACTAACAACTGTAAAAACGTCATATAATTAAATATTGGATGAATGTGGATGTAATTGACACATTAATAAATATTATTTTTAAACCTAATGGACCGATTTTACCTTAACACTATAATCAATATTTACTATTCTTAAAATTCATCAGGATAAAAATAAGAGTCTTATTTACAAATATTAGAAATACTAATTCAAAATATGGAACACATATTTTCATATTCAATTAATATAGGTTTCATAATATTACTTAATATTAATACTTCAAAACTCAATGAATGTTGGATTTTCAGGAAAATCCCATTTCATGTATAAAAATGTTTTTATACCAAATTTAATTATGAATTGAATTCAAAAGAATATAATTTAGTTATGGTTAAAAGGAGAACAAATTAATTTTGAAAAATAATAAAATGTAGAAAATTTTATTTTAAACACTTCAATATAATATATATTTTCCAATAAAAATATTTATTTTTCACAAATTATTGAAAAATAAATCATTTTAGAAAAATCTCAAATTTTCGCCACAATATATTTTTGATATGATGATTTTAGAAATTATATTATTTTAATAAAATATAATATCTACAATATATAGTAATTAATTATAATATGTTCATATCAAAATTATTAAATAAAATATTTCTTAAAAATACCATTATAAAGATAAAAATAAATTTTATTGAAAATTGAGTTATTATTTTCTATGGATATATAAATATATTTATATTGTAATGTACCTGATTTATCCAAATGTAGAAAACAATTAATTTTTTTTTAAATTACATAAAAAGACCCTATTAATGATCCATAAATGGTTATATGAGCTTTCAGGTGCGTATTGGGCTCGTTTGAGGGTTAGAGCCCCGAATTAGAAATATCCACACTAGGAACCACCGTTAAAGTAAACCATGCAATTGTAGATATTGTATTTCATAGGTTTAGATGGTATGTATACAACCATGTGACCCCATGTGAACAACAATGTGGATAACTGCAGTTTTTAGGTAGTTCAGATACCGCATGCTTTGCACATGGTTAGTAAACCTATGTGACTAACCATATGGTACACCTATTTGGAGGAATGAGTGGTCTATGGTCCGCACATGGTATATAAAGAGATTTCTCAAACCATAAAATGTGTAAAATGTTCGTGAAAAGACATTTTTCCTCCTTTTTTATTTAAACTCGCCCTCTTTCCCCGTTTCTTCCTTTCAGAAGGATTCTTCTTATCCTCAACTCATGGAGTTTTATGCTCCCTCATTCTAGGTTTTTTGATATCTATATCTTTTGTGGTCAAATTCATTCACTAATAGAAAAATTGTAAATCCCTCAGCAAGGTCATCAACCTCCATGTTTATATCTAGTTTACTCTTCCATCTATTGTGTTTTTTTCGGGCAATATATTTTCACCTATTTCTGAGGAATTTTCTAAATCATTCAATTTTTTTAGTTTATGGTCAAATCAAGGCCCGATAGTGGAGTTTTAGAGTGCTCCTACCTCGAGATAGGGGCTCTACTATCATTACTACAGTTTTTGTGAATTTTAGATATCAAAACATTGTGTCAGTCACCTAAATCATCAACTAAGGTCTAATTCATGTGAACTAGTTTATTTAAATGGGTTTTCCATGATACTTCTGACCATTTCATGTAGTGAAACACATTAATGGGATGTTTTCCAAATATATTTCCATCCCTTTGGATGTTCCCACATGTAGTAGACTATTTCCCTACCCTTGGAATGATGAATCTCTACATTGTGTAACTTTTATAATTTTTATAGATTTTTAAATTACTGAGTTGAACCAAGATACATGGTTGACCATGACATTGGCCTATGATATTAATTCCTCATTCCCTATGTTTAAATTCTCATCCTAGAAGATATAAATTTATATTCTATATTCCTCACATGTAAATTTATTAGTGAATTTTATATAAATACCTTGATTAATTCCATGTAATTTTTTTTCCATTATGTAACTATATGTTACATATGACCTTTCCTTATTTAATGCTCATTATATAACCCCTTTTATAGATTAAATTATATTCAAGGCTTTCCCAATATTTTTTTCATATGATATAAAAATTTCATTGATGAAATATGATTGCAAATATTTTCATTCAATGTACTGATTCTTATATTTCATTTTTAGTCTTGTTTCATTTTTCACAATGATCATGTAATGTATATTGGGTATAATCATATATTTAACACCTCAATCTCTTTATGGTTCGAAATGTGCAACCGAATTAGCTTGTTGATCTCATGATCTTGAGATATTTTTTTAAAGGAAAATAGATTAAATAAAACATATTCCCTGTGATTTTAACTTGTTTTTGTCACTCACCTACTACAGGTCAAGAGAAAACACGATCCCTATCACAAGGATTCCAGGTATTGACTAGTCGTGCTAGGTCAGATTCACCTCACATTCTAGGAGTGATAATTTGGATTACCATGTACGAGATATCTGGTTTGTTTCATTATACTCATGTTCTAGGTTGTTTCCCTAGATGAGCATCCAATGATGGACCAACCTTGCGATATGGTTATTTCATGACATCCATGATACCTGGTCCCCTTTGTGAGATTCATGGAATGGACTCAGAGTCCCCATATCGGGAGAGATTGAAGGGATTCCATATGGGAGGGCATTAATGGACTCAATGGTACTGGTTTCTATCAAAGAAACCTTTTGTGACACTTGGTAATCTATTTTATCTCCTTGGATTTTCTCGAGACTCTACCAAATGGATTTTATGGATCTAAGGACCAATTAATTACTTCTACAAAAGTGATTCATTCCATTCACATTAGGAGTATGCTTATTTTATGACATGGAAATTTGAATCCCAATATAAAATAAACTCTTGGAGCCTCCATCAATGTTTATTATATCATTTATATTGGTCATTTGTACATATTTTGACTTGAACATGTACCTAATTCATATTTTCATCTTAGGGTGAAGTGGGTTGTATAGGACGATTTTCTATGTAGGAACCCAAATTAAGGTCTCGATGTTCTATTAATTTATGGTTATTCATTTATTTATATGTTCCACTTTCTACTATTTTTTTAATGAGATGGATTTTCATAAAAATTGGGGGTCCCGACCTACTGAGATTTATATCTCACACACTTATCAGGCTATGTTTAGTACTTGAGAAGACGTTATGATCATTGGAATGGATAAAGGTAAGCTAGTAACTTATGATTCTTAATTGACATTCTGTAGATGTTGGAGCATGGGGTAGAGAACTAATCCTATTCTCGATATTCATTAGTAGAATATGTTTTCTTTAATTAATATTTTTCTAGTATATAGTATATTCTGGTATCCCTTTTCCCCCATAATGACAATTTTTAAATAATTTTACATCATCATCATCATCCTATATCAATAATGTTTATATATCTTCTTCTAGTTATTTATTTTTGTTGCTTCTTTTTTTATGTTGTCTTCCACGAGAGTGTATTTCATTATTATTATTCTTCTATTCATTATATATTATTTACCATTGTGTGTACTCTGATATATGAGGGAATAGTATCTCCACATAGGCAACGTCATCCTCTTCTTTTAGTCAGCAGCCTATGCTGTTCAGAGAGTTACTCTTGAGGTAACATGGCCCCAAACCTCTGGGAACTATTTAGTGGCTCTTGGGGAGGGATACAACAGTGTGGTATTAGAAAAACATTTCATTTTTCTATAGAATTTGTCTTTAGATAGAAGACTAATACATTTGGATTTGGAAAAGTACATATGCATGGACGTAGATAACCCATGTAATAGGGAAAACAAAATTACATGGGATGGAAAAATGCATTTATTGACTATTTCATTTATAATTGATACGACATCACCATTGGGTGAAAAACTTGTTTTCTGATGTAATAAAAATATCATTTTTGAAATCACGAATTCAATTACATTATCCCAATGAGATGAGGGCATATTAATATGATGAAATATACTTGGCACCAAATGATTAAATTACAAGAATTATACTATTCTTTATCAACTTTCAGTTCACATTTCCTTTCATTTCATGAGATTGTTGGTTATTCCAGGCTTGTTGTACCTTATAGTGCATGTTTTATTACTATCCCTAATGTGTTCTAATCCATCTTTTTGGGATATGTTACGGTTTGGATTATGTATACAATAATTTTAGTTCCAGAGGTGTATGGGACCTTATGAATTGGAATGATGATCCACATAATTCAAACAACCGTGAAAGGGGATTTAATGTAAAATATTATTATAGTATAAAACACCTTTAAAATAAAATGGAAACCATATAAGGAAAATTAAGACCAGGAACTGGCCTTGTTAATGGGTTGTAGTTCATTTCTCTTGTGAATATCATGATGAAATTTCATTCATATATAGACATGGCTATAAGAGATGTCTTTGAGTTGTGTTATGATTAGGGAAGCCTTTCTACAAGTCCTTCATTATCAATTTCAATTTATAATTATCATATATATTATAAATATGTATAATGAGTGTTCTTGGAAATTGTAGAGTTATGCCACAATGATGTGCTCATGATTTACACTAAGAGAGTGGGGAGAAGTATACATTGAAATTTGCAGGACCTGTTCCACCCATTATACCTCATGTATTTAAAATAGAGGATCCATTTGTTGATCCTCTTATTGGTAAAAAATTTTAGTTTAATGAGTGTTTCCTCCACTTAATTCATTCTGTATCTGGTGATCCCTCGCTTTCCGCAATTATTTTAGACCTATCCCAGGACTTATACCATTAGAATCCTCCCACATTCTCATGGGATTAAGGACCTCAGGCTACCGAATCATGGTTATAATCCATGTTATCTATCATTGATCATCTGGAGACTACTCCAAAGATGAGGTTCGTATTCACTACCGAAAAGTTACATGAATCCTCCAAATGATGGTTGGATTTCATATACCAGGATGAGAATCATCAATGAATGGTCTGGGTAGACTTCCTGAAACTCTTCTTCGAGTAGTTCTTCCATCATACGTGGAGACCAGATTGAGCTAGGGAGTTCATGCATCATTAGTAGGGATCCATGAATGTTCATTTTTTTCATCTCAATTCACCAATAAACAATATTTCACTCCATCCCTAACCAATTACAATAAGATGGCTACGAGGCATTTATAGGATGGTCAAGGGCATGTGGTCTCATCACAGGTGAACATATTCCATTTTACTACCCAAAAATAAAGAATGAAAAATAATCTAAATTAAGAATGAAATCTCATAGAAACTAGTACTATGATTTAGGGAGGTTAGGTTCCTAAATAGGGTGATGGATTTATAGGTAGTGGAAATCATCATCTGGACGATTCATGTGGGGAATGTTCCATCAATTGACACATAATGGAAATTATATATCAAGTCACCAGGGTTATAGGCTTGTCCATAAGAATGCTCAGTGCTTGTGGAACCCAAATAACTATTGACATTGTTGTAGGATATGCCTCTTCAACACTTCTTCAGTTCATTTCATCCAACATCTACTAGAAAGGGATCCTTAATTTCACCTATATCAGGTAGGGTATCTACAACTCCATGTCAATATTGGAGACGGTCTTCTAATTGCCGATCATGATGATGTGGTAATTTTCATGATTGAGGTAGTGAGGCCCCAAAGCATTAATGACAATAGAGTGGGTTTTCTATGGCTATTCAGGTAGCACATTGATGTGGCTTAATTTCAATACTTTTATCCACATCATTTTTTTCTTCTCTTTTAATTATTTGAAACATCTTTTTGGGTGATAAATATAATTTTTTTTTGTTTTGTATATGAAATTGATGAAAATAGGGTTTTGTGTTAAAAGGGTATTTTTTGGGTTCATTTTTGTTTTTTTATCATTAATGTAATTTATTAATTATTTCAATTTATTAATTTTTTTATTTATTTATCGAGTTCATTAATATAATGATTTTTTCATTAATATAATTAATTATTTTTTAAAATTTCAATTAAATAATTTTTTTATATTAGTTTTGATTCATTAAATATTTAAATTAATTTTATTAATTTAATTCATTTATTTAATACTTTTAATATTTAATTTTACTATAGTTATTTCATTTTAATAATTGTTTAATTAACTAATTATTCAATTGAAGTTTTCATAAAAAACTATTTTTTAAAACAAATTTTGAGAAATGTAATCTACCAATTGTTAACTATTGAATTTTATTTTTATTTTGACTTTAAATTTTAATATAAATTATTCATTTATTTAATTTACCTTTTTATATTAACTCTTTATTTTATTTAGGTTCTATTTAATTAGGGTCCTTATTCTGAAGGTGATATTTCCATCGATGATATGTATCACTGAAAACCCACATGGGTGACTCATATGTGCCATTGAAATGACTTGTCGATGATACATATGTATCACTGACACCGACCACTCTCTCGAATTCACACACAACCTAATTCAACCTTCTGACACCCTCATTTTCACCAGAGTTACATACACCCCCACTTTATCCTGACTCACTGAAAACTCATGTGGGTTACTCACCCCGCCCATGCCTCCCCTCCCGCCTTATTACAGACAAACACAGATACACCCCTTTCATGTCCTACCTACACTGCATCATTGATACATTTTCCACCAATCCATCTCGTCTCACCATTGCCTCACCATCTGCATTCCACAATCACACCACTAACCACCTCCTTGTTCCACAGTTAACATTCTTCTATTATACCCACCGTCATAATTCTATCACCACCAATATACTAAATCAAACCACACCATCACATTCAAATAAACTGAATCAACACAAATTAAACTTCGTAGAGTTAAAACACAAAAATTCAGTGAATAACAAAAAATATACAATGATCATTGAATGAACAACTCCAAAAATTGTATTTCTCATATTTGAAGAAGAATGAATTTGCATAATTTTCTCTAGAAGACAAACTAGACCCACCGATCGATGAACATTCTGATTTGGTGCCACTTTTCACTAGATTTGAGGCATAGAGCCTCCTTTGTTACATGCCACATTCCCAAATGAGTGTCACTGATCCATGTGACGTTACATTATCTACTTCTGCTACAAGCTTCATTCTTCCGCACTCCCTCAAGTCAATAACGACACACCTCAGACTCGTGCACCCTCTCCACCACGAACTGAACCATCATGAACCATCCTACCCTCTTGTTACACCAGCTCCCTCATCTCCCCTCTTCCATAATGACTCCCTTGTGGTCCCTCCTCACCGTCCACTAGTAAAACTAACCCGACCACCGGGACTACATGATTGTACAAAAATATGCCTCATAACCTCTCCAGACCACCGGTGCCACCCCCTTTTTCCCCTTTTCTACCAATAATCCTCCCCTATCTATTTTTCATTTAATTTTTTTTATTTTTCTTTTTTTAGTTATATAATATATACAATAACATATATAATAATAATAATGTACATAATATATATATATATTATTAAGTAATTATATTTTATAATAGAAAATAAAAACTTATTTTTAAATATATATACATATATTTTAGTAATAATAAATATTTATCATTAAAATAATTATTTAACATATATAAATTATCAACAGTTTGACTATGTTAATTTATGTATATTTTTATTATTATATCTATTTTTTAAGAAATATATATATATTTTCCTTTAAATATATTTTTATGTTGCGTGTTTTTGTACTTTGTATAGGGGAATTCATTCATGGAGGAGGAGATAATATAAGTAGGTTATGAGCACTATATGGGAAAAGGGTTAGAAGATTAATGAAGTCTCTTAATTGGGATAGGCCTACTTATTAAATGTTCACTCAAACTGGTAACATCTGTATCAATGTGTGACACCTGGATCTATTTCTTTTTTGGAACTTCATTTAGTGTTTTTTTTTTCATTTTTTGTCTTTGAATAAGAGGTGTGATACTCATCTATTATAGTGGGAACTTTATACATCATAAACACACCAATCCATGAACACCTATTGGACTCTGGAATCATCCACAACATCGGAGGCGATACACTAGTCCTCCACCTTCATCCATCATATGCCTCTCTATTTTTGGGGTTCTCATTTTTGTAATCTACAAATACATTATTCTGAATATTTTTTTGTTAAATATTTTTTATTTTGTGTTTTTCCATTCTTCTTCATTTATTTTATTCTTTGATATAGAATCTCTATTGATGTAGATCAAATTTATAGGGCCAAATTCTTGTTATCAAAACCAATACAACCTGGAGATTTTGTGTGAAATCGTGATCATATTATTTTTATTTATTCCTAGGATAAAATGAATGTGAATTGGCCTGGGTGAGAGCGTATTCTTGTGTTGGTTCGGTTTCCCTGTTTGTTTCCCATCATTATTTTCTGCTTCCCTCATAATTTTCTCAACCGATCATTTGTACGAGACTATGTGAATTCCTGATCCATTGATGAATATATTAGTCATGAATAAATACTTTGATGTAGTGATTTAATATACATATTTCATCACATGTAGAGAGTACTTGTGTGATGTGAGATATTGTATGCATGAATGATAACTATTTTCGGTGATTGAGGTGTGTGATCAGATTCATTGAACACGCATTGAGTGAATTGAGATTATTGTTTTTTTTTTGTAGATCTAAGATAGGTATTTGGTGGGGAATTAAGATGGATTTGACCATATTCTTGTCAAATTCCTATTGTATTTTTCTATCTTTTTATGTTATTTGTGTGACTTTATATCTCAGTGCATCATTTTATTCAGCTTTTTTGTAACTTTATCCTCATTTCCACCACTGTGTTTTTCAGTATTTTCATTGTTGTTTATTTGGGTATCAAAATGAAAAAAACCAAAAAGATTTTTTGAAAGACCGCCTGATTTTTGGAAATTTCATCCTTGAGGAAGACACCAGGGATAGCCACTGTGTCATATCATGGGTTTTATAAATTTTAACATGGTCGTCCTCTCGATAAGGACACAGTCAATTTTTTTTTTCATTGCTAAGGAAGTAATTTTTACCTTAGTGGTCTTTCAATTTTTCATTAGAATATATATATATATATATATATATATATAAAGGATAGAATCTATTCTATTATTTCTTTTAATGATTCTGAGTTTGATTTGTTTGATTTGACTAATTATAAAATACTCAATGAGGATGTACATCTTTTAGAATTATTGTTATAGACTCGACCAATAGGAGAGACATCAGATATTACATGGGTAGTGGCTCATCTGGCGAAACCAAAATATATAGAGAGATTCCTCCAAGCTAAGAAGATTCAGGAGGGTAATGTACCATCCATGAAGGATCTTTTGGCTATAATGAGAATCATGGAAATCCTACAACCTAACTAACTATACCCAGAGGATTAGTGCATGGAAGTTACCTAACAAGACATTGGAATTCCACCTTATGGGAAGAAACAAAGGCGAAATGAAATAAGAAACAGAATGAACGACCAGATAAAGGAGCTTCCTATTTTTGTGCTTGGAGTACCCTCTGACACGCCGCTCAAAAGTCTTGAGTTTCATCTAGAATTGGTATTTATGTTTTGGCAGGAGATGGGAGGTGATGACATTGATGAATCTAGGAACATACAAGGAGATAATTTTATTTATTATATTTTATTTGAATATTTATGTTCCATAGATATATCTAATGATTTACCCTTGTTTTCACATAGTGATGAGTCAGCACATGAAATGCTTACCATCCCCTTACTTCATGTGCACCCTCAACCTGAATAAGTAGCGGATTAGGGGAAATACCCCCATTTTAGGATTTCCCCAAAACCATTCAACATGAAGTACTTCACTACCCTGGAGATAGATTTGTATGATGCTAAACAAGGGGTAAACTAAAAGTGGAAAATCAATGATGTTGGAAGGATCCACATCTGGTGGTTCTTTTGTATGAATCCAAATCACCCATCAGACTTCGGTTGGTCCACATACTTTCCAACTATGGATTTTCAAAATTCAGAACACTATCCCATGATTATTCTTTTTCATTTCATGTTATAGTTTCATTATGCTTGTTATTTTTAATTTGTTTGATTTTTCATTTAATAAATAAATGGCATGAATTCCATGTGGCAATCACTCAACATCATGGGCAAAACACACTGGAGATCATGGATATAACTCTCTAACAGATACTATATGGTTTCATTTTACTCGATCTTTAAATTCTTGAAGGGTTAGGTTTATTTGTTTATATATTGTAGGTGCTAGAATGGAGTAACCAGGGAACATGTTGAAATCTAGAGAAGGGAGGCTTCGTTTGGATGAATATAAATTTGAAAAGGTTTCACATATAGGTATATATTTTTTTTCATTTTACATTCTTTTATTTTCATCATGCTTCCTACTGCTTAATTTAATGAATTATGTGTAGGGGTACACTTATTTTCATTGGAGATTGTGTATCAGTTTTCTTGCATGGATCTTTAGATACTAGTATCTACAGAGTTGAAAATTTCTTGTGAATTGATTTTTGAAAAATTCTACACATACTATTTTTAGTCTCATTCACCTGCTACTATAAAATATTTATAATAAAATTTCTTTGTAACATAAATTTAAATTCATTTATGTATTTTTAAAATTCAAAAACATGATCTTTTCAATGAAATAGAACCATGAATGTTGGTGGTATTGTATGGTGGGATGTTTTTTATATATGATTTTATTTTCATGTCTTTCTCTTTATATGTGGAAAATAATATTTTGAACTACAGTATTACCCATTTTAAATCATTTCTATACTAAATTTCTCAATATTTCTGAACTATGTCGCCTCCCTCCATAGGATTCAACAGGGGGTAGATTGTTGACTTTTATTTGTGCAGGAGAGGGGTCAATTTACCACTTTAATCCCCTTTAAATTAATTTTTAGAAAAATATCAATTTTTTCAAAATTTTATAAATTCCTTAAAAAATATTCCATTGCAACCTGAGGGGCATATGGATGCAAATTACACCTCAATCATGACCTGCCTTGGGGATACCAACATGTTTGGAGTTATGGGTTGCACTTAGAATGAAGCTACTGAGGATCTATAAATACTGAGTAATGTAGAACAATGTATTGATATATTTTATATTTATGAACTAAGGAAGAAATTGATATATTATATATTTTTTTGGAAATAGGATCATGACATTAGGAAACTTGAAATTTAAAATTGATCCTATGGGACTAATCTTTTAAAAAATCACCTAATTGAACTTACTCAATTGAAAATTTGATAAGTCCATTCTAACAGGAGTAAAATAAGAAAATAGGATCCAATAGAATGTCTCTTGGAGAAGGTTCACTAGGTGCATTTTTTTAATAAATAAAATCTAATTTCCCTTTCAATATGTTATATGAAAAATTCCTTTAACCCGAAATATAGTTGGGAAAATTTTAAATTATGTTCCATGTGAAAAATGACCTCATTTGGGTGAGGTGAATTTTAATCCCAAATGAATATGTGAATAATTGACATAATTAATGATCATTTGAGTAGTATTAGTGAAGTGATCCGAAAAAATAAACATTTTTGAAACCTATAAGAAAGTGAATCTTGAAGGTTCCTTTGTTTAAGGTTATAATTCCACTTTTATCTAACAAGTCAACACTTTTTGATTTGGAACATGAACTGGAATTGATGTTGAATAATATGTCTTTTCATCTTGGAGGCATGGAATCCTTAGTAGTGGATGAATCTGTATTGAATTTTGTTTCCATACTATTATTGAAACTAGGTTGTACCACTTTTGAGTACTCCTGCTAAGCTAGTCATGATTTGGTTCATCTTTATTAAATGGTTTTTCCATGCACTTTTTGATCTCAATGTCAAAAACCATTTATAATCTTTTATAATGACAATATAATACCTTTTTTAGGACAGCCAAATATTTAAATATTGGGGAGTTTTTTGTGGCTTAATCTGAATACATTTGGCCAAATAATTTTTTAGTATTTATTCCATTTTTATTATTTAAATAATATTTTGTTGTGTTATAAATAACAATTTATTTTTTCTTTATAATAAATTCTTGAGAATAGTTTTTTGTTAAATTTTTTTTAATAAAATTAATTTATTAATTATTTCTATTTATTAATTAATTTTGAAATTAATTTTCAATTTAATAATATTAAATTCATCAACAAATTGTGTGATTCAATAATTGAATTAATTCTTTATTTTATATGGAAAATAAATATATTTGTTATATTTAGCTTTGATTCATAAATAATTAAATTAAATTTAATAATGTAATTAAAATATTTAATTCATTTAATATTTAATTAAACATTAGTTATTTTTTTAATTAATTCTTTAATTAATTTAATTTTCAATTAATTATTTCATAGAAAAGACTTATTAAAAATAAATATAGAAAAATATAATTAACAGTTTATTATATATTGAATTTTATATTTATTTTATTTGAAATATTAATTGAATTTGATAGTTTAATTAATTAATATTTTTCGATTAACTATTTATTCATATTTAAGTTGTATTTAATATGGTACATTTTTTGTGAGGGAGTCATTTCCATTGTTGAGATGTGTCAATGATAAACCCCATTGGTGACTCATATGAGTAATTTACACCATCTATCATTGAGACAAATGTCTCACCCACACCTTCCAGTCTTCCTCATTCGCACCCTTCCCTAATAAACCTACAAACACCCTCATTTTCAGATGAGTCACCAATCCCCCATCCCATTTTTCATGACTTAGTGGAAGATATTGATGATGACAAAAATGAGTATCTAACACCACCCATACATTCCCTCAACCCTTCAATCCCACATAAACATAGAGACACCCCTTCCCTATCCTATCGACACTAAATTGGATAGGCATTTATCAACGATGTATCCTGTCCCACTATTTTCTCACCCTCTACATTCACCAAACACACTTCCAAGAACGTCATTATCATAACGTTACTATTATTATCTTCAATCCACCATCACAAATCCATCAATAGCTACAAAAAAATCCAACCAAAACTGCACAATGAAATCACTAGTAGAAAAACAAATTGAATGCAATAAAGTTAAAACAAAAATATTCACAGAAGAACAACAAAATACATGTATAATTGAAATATAAAATCCAAACATCAGATTTACCATATTGGAAGAAGGATCAATTTTTTGAATTACCTCCAGATGATGAACCAGTCACACTAATCGACGAACCTACTGAGCCGGTGCCACTTTTCATCGGGTCTGAATCCTAAAGACCCCTTAGCTACACACCAGCTTCCCCTATTAGTGCCATCAAACCCTGTGAAGTTCCCCCTTCCACTTCCACAGCAATCTCTGAGCTAGCGCACTCCCTCTGGCCGGTAGTCATACACCCTAGATTCTTACACCTAGTCTACCATGAATAGACCCATCAACCATAGTCCTACTATCTAAAAGTGATTCCTCCCTTTCCTCTCCCTCTACCTAAATCATGGAACCATGATCCCTCCAAAATGGTCATTCCTATAACCCACCATACCTCCTTTTCATGCATGATAATTCTCGTCTATGCCCCACCTTCCTCTCCAAACTAATGGTACTCCTCCCTTACTCCCCTCTTCTACATGAAATCCTCCCCTATCAATTTATCAAGATCTATTTTATTTGTAACTTATAATGACAGATAATATATATATTTTATCATTTATAATAATAATAACCAAAAAATTATATATATATATATATTTATAAACTACTTTTTACTAAAATTTTATTATAGTAAATAAAAATATATTTTTTAAATATATACAAACAAAATTTAGTAATAATTAATATTTAATAGTAAACTATTTATTTTACACACATATATATATATATATATATTATTAATATTAGTAAATTTCTAATTTAGATATATTTATATTAATATTTATGTTTTTATTATATATATATAAATATTTATATATACTTTTTTAAGACATTTCGAATTCGTGTTTTATTCTTCTCTGCACAGTGGTATTAGTTCTTGGAGTTGGAGATAATTGATATGATTTTTGGTAACTTTGTGGGAAAACAATTAGATGATCCACATAGTAATTTTATGAGGATAGGTGTATAAACTAGAAGTTCACTCAAGATGGTGATGTTTTCATTAAATCACACCACATAGATCTGTTACCTGTTAAGAACATCATTTGGGTTTTTTCATTTTTTCTCCAAATAAGAGGTGATCAACTCATCTCCTCAAGGGGGGACACTCCCAACATCACAACCAAATGACTCTATAAAAAACTATAAGATGGGGGAATCGTCTTGGACATCGATGATGAGACCACACCCCTCCACTTTCATCCAACCTCTGCCTCTCTATTTTTTGGGATTTATTTTAGTTATCTGTAAATACATTGTGTGGAATGTTTGCTTCTATGAATTGTGTTTTCATTTGATTTTTGTTGTTTCATTCTTCATCGATCATTTTGTTCCATGATCTGGAATCTACAGTGATGAAGATCTAATATGCAGGGACAGATTCAGGTTATCAAACCCAACACAACATAGAGATTCTGAGAATCATAACAATCATATTTTTTTATTCATTTGGATGAGATCGCGAATGAAAATTGAGGTGTGAAACAGTGCATTTTTGAACTGGGTCGGTCTCCTTCTTGATTTCCATTAATCCTTTTCCAATATCCCAGGTAAATTTCTCATCCGAGCAGTTGAGTGAGACTACATGAATTATAGATCCATTGATGATTAGTTCATTCATGATGAAATTGATGGTTGTAGTAATTTAATATAGAGATGTATTCACATATGAAGAGTATTCATGAATTGTATACTATTATTTGAATGACTACTCTCTATTTTGTGCCATCATGGTGTGTGATCAGAGTCATCAGACATGCTTTAGGTGAATTGAGATTTGTTGGATGATTTATTTTTGTATATCTAGGATTGAGAGATGAGGCTGAATTAACTTGGATTTGGAATTTCTTGTGGAGACTATCTATTATTTTTTATGTCAATTTAGGTTCATTATATGAATTTCATTCTCTATGAATCTTTTCATTCAAATTTATTCATTATTTCCACATATCCACAACATTTTTTTCATCAATATATCTAGATTTTTTTGGGTTTTCAACATTTAAAAAAATCCAAAATGATTTCTAGAAATACCGCATGAAGATTCAGATCTTCTTCATTGAGAGTGATGCTGAGGTTATACACTATGCTATATCATCAGTTTTATAAATGTAAACATTAAAATACTCTTGAAAACGAAATCATCACAACTTATGGATAAGGTTGATTCCTCATGTATCTAGTGTATCCAATGCCATAGGAGATTATTTGAGGGAAATCAATAGTTAGATGTACCATTATAATAGACACAACATTAGTTTCTACATTTTTAGATAATAATCTTCTACATTCATCCATATATGATTCTATTGTTGAGAGATGTGTTATTTCAATTGAGTTCATCTTCTAGCACCATGTTTTTTGGCACTCCTCTAGGGGTCAATACATAGGGAATATACTCATGTCCAGAGTTCCCCATTTAGATATGGGGGTGCTCTTTTATTTGAAGTTTCATCGACCTTGAGTTCAGTGTCATGGAAGTCATTATCTGTATTGACTAGATCATTACTTTTTAATCCCTATTAGATTTCTATCTACATCCTAGGACCTCTATAACAACTGATGGAAATACAAATGTGCCCAAGGGAAAATATGATATGTAGGATTATCGATTTGGACTCAAATGTTTTGGGTTGGGAAAAGAGAAAACACCGTCTAATATCCACTTTATGAGTGATAAAGGAATTAATATGTTATAATTGACTCTTTTTTGGATCATTTTATATATTTTTTCCCTATAAGATTCAAATATTAACTTATATGAGGGAGGTTGAGTTCACCATCGAACAATAAAAAGGTGAGACACTAGTGTCCAATCCTTCATACAGGGTGGAACCAATAGGGCTCCACGAACTCAATAAGATGATTGAAGATCATTAGATAAAGGTTATTAATAAACACATTACATCACCATGGGGTTCCCCTATTATTTTTACCAATAATTCGTATGGTAAACTTCAATTTTATGTTATTTATGTACGGTTGAAACAATTCACGGTAAAAAAACATTTTCCACAAACTCATATGGATGACCTCTTCAGCCATCTCAAAGTATTATATATTTTCTCCAATATCAATTGGAGTTCATGCTATCATTAGGTTCATGTGAGATTATTTATTATACATTTTATAGTGTTTCAAAGTAGGTATAACTTGTTAGAGTACTTGGTTAAGTCGTTCAGTATAACGAATTCACCGACATTCTTCATGGTACTGATGATTCATGTCTTCCATCCATATTTGGATTCCATTATAGAAGTCTTTGTAGAATACATCATGTTGTAATCATGAACCAGACCTGACCATGTCAGTCAATTTGAAAAAATTATGATTAAACATAGAGAGAAATAGCTATATTTGATGTTTAGTTAATACTCATATTTGATCTACAATGTTCACTTGTTGGGTCATATAATATCTAATTTAAAATTATTTGTTGACCTAGAGAATTTTACTACCGTGGTTTCCATAGAGAATAATATGATTGAGTTTGATATACGAAGCTTCTTGGGCCTTATTGTATATTACATGTGATTCATCCAGCACTTCAACCTCTTAGAAGAACATCTTATAGCCGTGAAAAAGAAGGGATCATGTTTCTAACTGTATGTAGTATGTGATAAGAAATTTCATGACCAAAAGGGGAGAATCACTTCAGCTCCAATTCTGATTCTGCACGAGCCTAGAAGATGTTATATAGTATACTATATTGCCTCATGCATTGGAATGAGTTCAGTTTTGATGCATTATCAGTTGGGTTTTAGCATATAGATCTCTCTAGATAATTCCACAAGTGAAGAAATGTCATATTAATTAACTTGATCTAGTAGTCATTATTCATAATCTACATTGGGTTGGAAATTATCGACTGGGAGAGGGATTCGATGTCTTCAAAGATTATAAAATTCTCAAATATATCTCCACTCAACTGGACATGAATATGAGGAAGTGTTAGGGGTGGAATACATACAATCATGAGAATATGAGATTTCGTACAAATGTTGAATGGATAATGTCATTTGGAATTCCTTGATACAAAATGTTTAGTAACAACTAGTCAGGATGGCATGTACTGAGTGAAAGATAATGGCTATGTTTTCTAGAAAACATTTGGAGGTTCCGAAATAACCCAGGAAACTAGTATTATAACATAAGAATGTGAAATATTATCTTATGGAAAAGTATTAAATGAATTCATTATCTAATTTAATAGGCATTGTTCTTAGGGATGGTTTTACCAAAGAGATCCCACCCATGGGTTCGATTGTTGATGGCAGTGAGACCTTGATCTATCATGGTCATATTTTTCTTACTTATGATATATGGGAAATGTTGTTGATGATGTAACATGACTCTATTTGAGAAGTTCTCCCTATAAAAACAATGTTTTATCATGAAATTCATCATTAGTACTCATGGACTATTATGAAGATATATATAAAAGGTTTCATCACCCATCTCTCCACTAGTAACCAGGTGAAGGAAGGGCACCAATGAACTACTGGGATTCTACAACCTGTCTCCATTCCTGAGTACAAATGGAATTTCATCAAAATAGATTTTGTGATAGGATTTTTGGGATCTCCTCGATGATGTGATACATTATGGGCTATCACTGATAGGCTGACAAGGTCATCCACTTCCAACTAATCAAGGAATACTTCTATATTGATGAGTTATGAATGCATTACATTCAATAGAATGTATTCTTACTGGGGAAACCATGTTCTCTCAATTCAGACTCAGATACCGGCTTGACATTACAATTCCATTTGGGGTTTATAAGGCAATGAGTTATCAGATTCTCTTCACCACTGCATATCACCCTCAGACCGATAAATAGTCTGAGAGGACCATACAGGAATTAAAGGATATTATACATGCTTGTATCCCTGATTTTGAAGGTTTGTGGGATAATTATGTCCCTCATGTTTTGTTTTGATATAAGAAAAGCATTCCAAAAATGATTTAGCTGTATGAGGAACTCTATTCTAGACCATGTTGTTCACCACTATGATGTCTAGTGGTAGGTGAGGCATCTCTACTAGGTCCTTACCTAGTTTATGGGACTTCCAATAAAGTCCAACTAATTTAGAAGAAAGTGGATGGAGGATATTATACGACAAATTCATATATAGATCATCACCGAAGGCCACCAGATATGATGGAGGGACATCACATCATTTTTTATGTATCGATAAAATTGGGTCATAAAGGAATTAGGAGATAGGGAAAGTTATCACTTTGGTGAGTCAAACCTTTCGAGACAGTGGACATTTTTCGGCTGGTATCCTTCCATTTCATGATACCTTAGTGGAATTGTGCTATTTTTTACATCTTCCACATACCTCAGTGTTAACTATTTCACCCAAACTAAACTAATTTTTAGACCATGACTATGTCCATGTGGAAGCAGGTTCAACATTTGGGGAGCATATAATATGTATTGTCGATCATAAAATGAATGTTATCTATGGTAGGTATTTTCTATGAGTCTAGGAGATATGGTAGCATGAACATGAATACGAAGAGACCTATGAGTGGGAGGTTTATGTACATGCATAGTGGGTGGATCATTTATCAGAAGTCATTCAATCACCCATGGAAGGGAAACATAGGGATGGGTTGTCTTAAGAAGGGTGTATTTTAATGTTCTGACTTTATGAAATGGTACAAAACAATATTTTTTAAAATTCATTTAAATGGACATTTTAATGATTCCTAAAAGATTATATGAGTATTCAACTGAGTCTGTTGCTCGTTTGATCCTTGGAGCCCTAAAAATCGATTAATCCCCCTCACTGTTAGAGTAAACCGAGAAGCCCAACCCACACGATTTCCCTAAACCATGTAGTTATAGATAGTCGGGTGCATATGGTGCATGGTTTTTCAGAAACTATGGGCCCCGTGGAACATTCCCATATAGCTATCTATAGTTTTTTGGCAATTAATTTTTGCACTATTTGTGCATCGTTAGTCAAACAGTGAGCCTAACCATGTTGTATGCTCCATTGTGGTTGTGAGTGGTTTGTGGTTTTCATAGGGTTTGTAAACCATGATTCAAAACCATGCATAGTGTAAAATGTGGTTTAAATTTCCATTTACATCCTTTAGTTATTTTCTCTCAAAGATCTTCCTTATTTTCTTTCTTCTTGTGGAATTCCACTCATTCTCCACAAATAATGTTTCATCCTCCCTCTTTATATGTTTGGTGATATATATCTCTTCAGTTCTCTAATTCCATTACCGATAGAAGAAATAGAAATCCCTCAATAATATATTCCTCCACCATGCCTAAATATATAGTTTCCACTTACATCTATGGTTCTCTTTTGTTGTAATGTATTTTTTCTGCATTTCAAGTCATTGATAAATCCTTCGATTTCATCTATTTTTTGTTGAATCAAGGCCCAACAATGGATGAGAGGAGTTATACTATATCATGGTAGTGTATTTATGATCTTTACCACCATTTCATTACATTTTAAATATCATTTCATTTGTTGTAGTCCCAAGAATCAATCAGTGATGCCACATTCATGTGAAATAAATAAATTAAATTGATTTTCAATGACACATGTTACCTTTATGTGTGTTGAAACCCACTCATTAGTTGTTCTCCTTTCCTTCAGACACCCCTTTGGGTGTTCCCACCACTAGTGGCCTATTTCCATTTCTATGGAATGATGAATTACCCCATCATGTGGGTTTGATAATTGATATAAATTTTTAAACTAATGATTTTAACCATGTTACATGGTGGTCTATGGGTTTGGACATTGAACATAATTCATCATACCCTATGTGTAAATTATCATTCTTTACAATTTAAACTAAAATTTATTATTCTTTATATGTAAATTACATAATGATTGTTCTATGATTACATTATTTCATTCCATATGTTATTCATATATTTATGTCATGTTGTGTGCCATGTGCCCTTGTGTCGTTTAGTATTTATTTCTTAATCTGTTTTGTGCCTTGAATTATATGATGGTATTACCCAATCATTATAGATTCAGATATTGAAATTTCATAGATGACATGGGATTAAGTATATGTTAATTCTAAGTGCCTATGTTTAAATTAAATTTTTTAGGATTGGTTCTTGTTTCCCGGCTACCATGTCTCATAGCTTTAGCTTATGCATATGATAAATTCCTCATTGAATTCATGATTTGAAATGTGGAACATGGATATCTTGATTAAATTATGTTCATGAGATTTTTACTAAATGGACAAAATTAAATAAAATAGTTTTCACATGCTTATTCCTTTTTTACTTTGGAGAGAAAATTAGTCCTGAGTTAAGGATTACAAGGATGGAATTTTTGTGCTCAGTTGGATTCACATGACGCATCAAGAGTGATAATTTATATTTCTATGTATAGGCTATTAATATGGTTTGATTATTGTAATTTTTGAGATTTTATCCCTTGGATATCCACTGGGGAAGAACCCTTTGTGAAATATGGATATGCAATGCCTCAGGTGATACATGTTCCCCTATGTGAGATACTTTTCATAGACTCATAGCCACTATACAATGAGTGATATAAGGGATTCCATATAAATTTCCATGGACCGCCTTAGAGGTATTGGGTTATATCCGAAACACCTATAATGACCCTTGGGATTCTATTTTATCTCCTTGGATGGGCTAAATACTCAACCAAAAGGATTTGACAGATCTGTTGAATGATTTTTCTTCTTCTTCACATTTAATCACTTCATTTTACTTTTTGAGTATTCTTATTTGATGTTATATAAATATTACCTCCATGAAAAATGAAAAATCTTGTGTTCTCCATCTACACAGGACATTTATTTTTTATCATCCTTGTGTACATATTATGATTTTCATAGGTACGCATACCAGATTTCTAACTTAGGCTAAAATACATGGTATGTGATGTGTGTCCCTATATGAACCTGGAACAAGGTTTATATGTTCTCTTTTTTATATTATAATTTTTATACACGTAACACTTTAAAATATTTATTACACAAGATGGATCAGCCTAGACACCGTGGGTGACAACCTACTGAGATTTATATCTCATACCTTACTCATGGACTGTTTGGTAACTGAGTAGTCTTTATTATCGTAGGTATGAATAATGGGAAGCATTCAATTCCTAATGCATGAATTACATTCATATTAGTGTTGACCATGTGTAATAGTACCAAGCCTATGCTCCATATGCTTGTAGTATTACTTAATATATTTTATTTATATTTTACCAACATGTAGTATATTCATGAATCCCTAGTTCCCTATAATTTGTTTTTGTATAGACACCTGAAACAATGATCATCATTTTGTATATATCATTGTTATTCAGCTTCTGCTAATTATTTTTTTCTATAGTATAGTTTTGTAATTTATATTTCACGGAGGAATATTTCATTATTACTATATGTTATTTATTATCTATTGTTTACTACTAAAAAAATATCCAATCAATGATGGTATAGTCTCCTAAAGAACACAACCTGGGCCCACAAATCTAGATAGTATCCAACGTTGTTCAGCGTGATGTGCTTGAGGTCATGTGACCCATTACCTAGGGAAATAGTTGGGTGGTACTATTGGAAAGATACTACTAATTTTTTAAAATAAAATATATATATTTCATAAATATCATAATCATAATCATACACACTAATTTTATATATAGTTTTTAACAATCATAGTAAAATTATATTATTTCATGGCTTATTTTGGATCAGTCTTGGGTGTCTTGTAGCCTACAAGTTTTTGTTTGAAAATATAGTTTTATTATATTATTCCACACATTAATAAATTTCTTCATCCCTTTTTTAACATGAGCTTAGTGAATAAGGGATTGACATCTAAAAATAACATTGTTCAAATCCAGCATCATAATTATGTTTAATAAAAATCTTATTAAAATAAAGGAAATATAAATTCAGTGGTCATATAAAATAAAACTTAATTGGTTTCAATATATGAGAACATTAGTGGAAGGTGAAATATATAGAGATTGAGAGATAAAATAATTTCCTAATAATGATAGAGAGTTAAAATGGACATTGATAAAATAAAAATTAACGATCATGTGAATATTGATGACAAAAAAACCAATAACTGATGAGATGTGAAAAATAAAATTAATTAATAATAAATGAATTAATTTGAATTTTTTTATTTCATGATCCTATTCCTAATGATGAGAAATTAAATTACCATTTGAACTATGAAAATAAGGAAATATACATACATCATATGTATAATTTCATTATTTAATCAGTTTCCACAAAAATACCAACTTTTTTACATACAGTTCGTATTAAAGAAGATTTTTTTATGCCTGAAGAACTAAAAATACATTCAAATAGTTCCCCTAATCCCAAAAGGACCAAAATATATTCCAAATATCATTATGAATTAAATAACACAATAATGGTTAGAATAATTTGAGATAATTTCTAAAATGAATAAACCTTCATATGGTGAAGCAAAATAGTAATCTCTAAAGCCTGAAATATAAATCCAAATGTTCAAATTAGATCATTAATTTAAAATCTACCCTTAAAAGTCTCCAAAAAATTTCTCAATATTACTAAAAAAAATTATATTTATTTTATAACATATTCTTTGGAAGTAAATTTAGCATTTATATCCTAATAAAATCACACACTCTTAAAGTCTCATACAAAAAATGTATATTCAATAGTCATATAATTCCATTATATGTTAATCATTTCCATTAAAATATTTCTACAAAATGTAAAATAATTATTCCACAAATAATACTTCATTTTAATCCTTTGGGTTACATATACATTAACAAAATAAAACATCTCCCAAAATGACATTAATCACTTTAATATACCATTTCAAAAATATTCAGAAGGTGTATCTAAGGGTTTTCACTTATTATCATCCATAAAAATATAAAATAATGATGTAATAAATATATATTATGATAAAATATCATGAATGAATCATAATAATAAAAAATTTCTAAACCCTACTCGGATTCCAACAACAACAGACCTAGACTTGTGCACCCAGATTCGATTCTATAAACATAATATTTACGTTTATTATTTGATACTAATAATTGTGATATAATTTCAAACAAACAAAGTACATTATATAGAGGTTGTGTTGGATAAATTATATTCCCCATAACATTTTATGTTTATGTTTTCAAAGAATTTTAAAAAACTCTTAGATATCATACTGGATTCATAAACAACTATTTCATTAATGTTCACAATAGCTAATACTTTTTAATCACATATAGTGACATAATTCAAATCATTATAAATTTCCAATAGAAAATGAATCAAAAGAAATATGTTCTCAATAGAATTGTATGTGTAAAAATAATTTTTATCAATTCATGATCATAATTGAGAATTAGATGACAAAAGGAGTATTATGAAATAATTAATATTTCAGAGCCTAACATAATAAAATTTAAACCTATCCAAAATTGTTTTATTAAACATTTTATATGGAATAAGTATTTTA
The DNA here is from genome assembly GCA_963277665.1 of Viscum album. Classification (NCBI taxonomy): domain Eukaryota; kingdom Viridiplantae; phylum Streptophyta; class Magnoliopsida; order Santalales; family Viscaceae; genus Viscum; species Viscum album. Next base: position 1,590,084,182 of record OY728160.1, on the reverse strand, counting down.
CATAAGAGAAGAATTTTATATGTCAAAATTCAAGATCCTTGTGAAAACAGTCTTTGAAGAGATGATACATTAGAATATAAATGCCAGCAAAATGAAAACATGTTGGTAACTGGGAACATTAAACATTAATTATTGAATTACAAATTTGTATTAATCTCATATATTTTAGGAGTCACATATAATAGTTAATCATTGTAAATTATTATGATTATCTACCATCTAGTTAACTCCATCTCATTACCCAACACATTAGAGGGATATAATGGAGAAACCAGTCCATGGATTATAATATAACCATTAGTCCTTAGTTTATAATTATATAACCCATAAATGGATTAAAATGTAAAAAATTTTAAATCATCAATAAATATGTTTAATAACTACAAAATTTTAAGGATAGTTTGAATCATTCACTTTTCAATATAACAAGAACCATTGTTCATTCATAGCATAACATTTCAATGGTAAATATACAATTTTCATGAACATATCATTGAAATTATCATAATACATATAAGGAAAGAATATTAATTTTATCATTACAACATATAAAACATGAATTATAATAAAAATGAAGGTTTAATGTTTTTTTATGAATAGATATTCCCACAATAGTTCATTAAAATCATTCTTATTAAAAGGAAATTTCTACTATTAGAATCACTAAAAATGCACAATATATTATGAAAATAATGTTATTATAAAATGATATGGTAAACATATAATGTAGTATTTAAATATTAAAATTGTATTGAAGGATGAAAAATCTATTCTTGATATTTGAGTTAAAAATATATATTCATTTCAAACATTTTTAAAGAGAGACAAAAATGAGTCATTAAGAAATTTATTTTAAAAATAATTTAAAATAAGAAAAAAAACCATGTAAAATAAAGGTAGGAAATAAATTATATTTATAAAAAATATTTTTGAATGTTTTTTTAAAACAAAAAAAAAGAAAAAAAATATTCATGATATAAAAGATGATACATGATCAGTATCATAAAAAATAACTGTTTTTGTGTTTCGTTAATTAATGTGAGAAGAAATGGAAATTTATAACGTAAAAAATATTCATTAATATAGGATAATAAAATATATTTGTATATGAAAATTTTATTTATTGATCCCACCCAATGGAACCATGAACTAGAAAAATCAATAAGAAAAAGAACTGATATTGTAACATAAATCCTTTATTCATTTGGTGTCATTCTAAAAAAATTATTTAAAAGAAGGAATTTGATATGGCTCTATAAATCCAATTAATTCCACTAGTTAATATTTTAGTATTCATTCATGGTGTTAAAGGTAACCCATACAAGTAAATTCTAGTTTATGACGTGAGGCATGTCTATGGAAAATGAGATTGTGACAAAGAATACCCCTACAATAATCATATCCTTTGAGGTAATAATTAACCATTTAAATGACAATGTTTACATTAATACAGATTAAAAAATAATAAATATCAATTCATATATAATAATTTCATATGAAAATAAATTGAAAAGGGATATAACTTAATGAAAGGTAATTGAGTTATGAAATGCTTACCACTTTCTATCTTTTAATTCAAAACCCCTTGAAGGTACTAATTAATATTAAACATAAAATATTGTAAATTATTATGTATTAATTATATAAATGTAGAAAAGGAGGTATATAAACTATATAAATAATTTTAGGTGAAAAAAATTAAAATTTTCCTCATATAAAGGAAATTGAAATTTAAATCGCATCCCTCATGTTTGGAATTTCCATCTGTGTCATTTAACTGATACCTTGTAAAATTCTAGGAATTATTTAATTAATTAATATCCATTTCATAGTTTAGAAACTTATCTATAAACATTCTATTTATTTTAATTTAAATGACATATTTAATTACTTATATATTTAAGACACATCAATTATATGAAGTATATTTGATTCAAAATCGCAAAACGAAATCAATGTGTTCAACAAGACCCATTGGGAAATAATTCCATAATTTAGAGAATAATAATAATCACATAATTATAATTTCTAAACAAAAAATATAATTTTAATGAAAACCATGAATGATGTTTATAAAAAATCTATTGCGTTAAAATCATAGAGATGGAAGGTTTTACATATGCATGAGTAACATTAACAATTTTTCATTAACCAGGATGTGAATGAGGTATGTTTTATTTTATATTTCTAAATTTATTATTATTTCCTAATTATAATTTTAATCCATTAAACAAACTTATATATACTATCCTTTGGATGTAGTAATGAAAAATGATTCATTTCTCTTTATAGAATTGGTCCTCAACACATATGCACGAATGAAATTATCATATTTAAACCACAAGAAATGTAATAAAATATAATATTTAATAAATTTCAAAATGTTAATTATTTATTTAATATTATTTATATAAATTAAATCCATCTTTATAAACATCCATTTGAGGGAACGACTGAAAATGATCTACATTGGATATCACGTCAGTAGTTCTCAATACACATGAAGGATTGGTTCAATTTCTAGTTTATGGGAAAAGATATTTATAAAAGTTATTTAATTTACATAGTAATATATTAGTAAATAGGATATAGTGATTTCATTATTACATAACTATTTAATATTATATAAACAATGAAGAAGAATTAAAAAATTCTCACTTAAGAAAAATACCTTTTTTCCGATAACCTCATTAGGTAAACACCAAAAACCATACTCTGAGAGTTTTATAATAAAAACATGGAATATAAGATTTTTCTATGTGACCTTTTTGGTATTTTTTATGGATTTTTTAATGAACAAACCTAGGTCAACTAGGAAATCCACTTGAACATGGATACAACCTAATATAGATAATATAGGATAACAAAAAATAGTCCTCAATATAAGAAAAAGAATTCATACTACCAGTGAAAAGAAAATAGAAAAATGAGATACCAAAAAAATATATTGTTCATTAAAAAACCAGATAAATAGAGTGTTTGTGAAAACCCCATGTGACTAACAAGTCACTTCCGGACTAACATGAACTGAATGAAACAATAATTTGAAATTCCAACATGATAAATGGTTCTCTTCCCATTACGTAATTCTTAAAAAATATACAAACTCCAAAATTCACAATTAATTTGTGAGAAATATCCCAGTACAATACCAAACCATATTCTATAATGGGTATAATAGCACTAATTCAACGATTCATGATTTTAAATCCATATAGTTATACAAATTATTATCATAAATTAATCCCAGTTGTCATTCATTTTCATTTTGTTCATAATTTTATTTCATATTATCAAATAATAAATATTTTATGTTGTAGTGATCAAATATGAAATATTTTCTATACATAACGTGGTTAAGAGTTAAACACATATCCATAAACTACCTATCATGTAAATTTATGTGCTACAACCTCATGTAAAAACCTGTAAACAACTATTCATGATAAAAACATCAAGTGATAGATAACCTCAAATGAAATATAACTAAAAATTTTGGGTTATAGCCAACGGGGAATTTTTTACATGAAATTAATAATATTAAAATACAATAATGTTGGACCTAACTAATATTAAGTCCTTCTAGTATTTATCACAATATGTTACCTCAAAATGTTGCCATATAGACATTGAGGCTACATGTTTTTCTTTAACGATGCAACCAAGGGTCCCAGTGTCAAATTATAAAAATTAATTTTAAAACCATCCATAAAATTTCATAAAACACTTACATAGAAAATATTATACACTTCATAGTTCGAAGTCAAATTTCCAAATAAAGAAAATTCATCAACAAGGCGAAGCCCATTTTTAAAAATATTTTAATTTCTACGAAATCTTTTAAAATAACATATCACAACTAATCAACAAAAAATTAAAATGTAATTTATCCATAATGAAATGAAAATTTTAAAAAATTACCCATTATTAAGAAACACCTACCACAAAATGGTAAAAGACCTACCCTCCGTAATGAATAGTGACAAAAACCCCTGGAGAACCACCATAAAAATCCATAGAGGACCATGAAGATAAAAATGATAGATAAAAATAAGCATTTGATCAAAAAATTCAAACAAAATCATAGCTATAACCTAATATAAAAAATAACTAGAAAGAACACTTAGCTAAAAAGATTAAATCCAACCAAAAAGGTGATCAATCATTGAAGTGTTAATCCAAAAGGTACGGAATCATTAAAACACTGAAGGGAGAGCCTCTAGGTTGAGTGAAAAGAATTTTTCAACGAATGTAATAGAAACTAATCCATAATTCCTGCTTAAAAATTTCCATAGTGAAATTTATATGGTGTGTGATCCCATTAAACATCCTGAAATACTGAAGTCTTTCATTTGATAAAAATAATCATTTTTTATTTGAAACCCAATATTTTCCCATAAACAATTTGAACCCATTAAAATTCTCCTAAAACCATCACACTATGTGTCCAGATCATGGATTCTTCCCAGTGGCCATTACAAATCATGTAATCCCATTACACAACATGAAATAATCAATATAAAAAAACTGATGGTTGATGAGTTGAAATAGCTAAATATCAATGATGTAAATATTATAAGTATCTTTACAATTTTTTCAAGCATTAATAATCCAAAATATAAGAACAAACAAAAAGTATATCATATAGCCAAAAAATGATAACATGGAATTAAAATCTCTACAATATAATCATTTTCTTCCCCCATAAATCATTCATGATATTGGATAAAAAAGGAGGCTATTCCTACCACATAAATGCCTCTTGATCCTATATCATGAGAATATCTTGTCCATAATTCCATATTACCAGGACCTGTGGGTTAATTTTATAGTGAAGTACCTTATCTCAGGGACCAATAATCTAAACTAGATGCTCAACCAATGTGGTATGAGGCTCAATATTTACATCCTTCTATCTATTCATAGGGTAAGAACCTTGTACATAAATCATCAACTGGGAAACAAGAAACATGAAATGGATATCTTTATATCCAGAAGTCCATTCAATAGGGTACCCTCTACATTCATCCAATGATCTCAATGGGCCCCAGAAACATTGGTTCCGATAACCCTACAAACCCAACTGGGGATTTCCATTTCAATGTTGAAATTATGATAAAGTCCAAACCACCAACCTCAAACACCAGTGGTCGATGATGACCATCCACAAAATATTTATAATCAATCATTTACACGATCTTCCTCATCATAATCAACCACACTGTCTTCATCCTCTATAAAATAACACTCATTCCTACAAAGAAAATCCCTCCTAACTCTTCCCAACATAAGGGTGATCATCCTCGATTCCCATACAAATCTTCGAAGAGTTCCATTTTTATATAAGGATGATAATAGTTTTTATTGAAAAATTCAAAAACAAACTTATTTTATTTTCCCAAGATAATCCAATATTCAAAACACAAGTCTGAATATTATTCTAAAGAACATGGATAGTCCTCCCTATATTTCAATCTATCTTCATATGATAATATGTGATAAATATAATATGGGAACCCATATCCACCATATAACCATTCAAAAACTGATATTTAATCCTTGTGGCCCTATTAGAAAAAACTATAGAGGGAATAACATGAATTCTAACAATATTTTATTCGGTAAATCCCCATGATATTTTAGTTTTTTCAAATACCGTATATGTTGTAAATGTACTTTTTTCACGATTTGATCAATTCTCAACCAAATCCCATCCTTCCCATAGGGTTTCCATTGAAATGAAATGAAAAAAATCCATTGAAATATCAACCCAATTTCATAACTAAATGGAAATGGTTTTGACAATAATACATGTCTCTTTTTTATCCATAATTCTCTAATATGTGAGACAACACCATACATTATCTACCCTAAAAATCATCATCCATGTCCACCAATACTGAAATACCAAATAATGATACATAATGGAATAACCATGGTTCATAGAAGAAAATGAATAGATTTTTTCATCATAAAACTCCTTCTTTGGTTAAAACGAAAGAAGCAACAAGCTACAAATGCATAAATCTCCACTTAATGTTTGAGAACACTCACCCATGGTCTCCCAACCATTAAGAATTCTACATAAACTGTAGCATTCAGTTTTATCCATCTACTCTAGTGGAACCCACTCATCAAAAGAAGATTATGTACTTATCAAATCTAGAAGGAACATCTCTCCAAACCCATTCCACATAGAAAACCATCTTAGTAAACAATCTTATTAGGGAACTATCATTAAAATATTCCTTCATGGATTATGTCGAGAATTTTATGTGCAATGCATAATCAACCACATAAAAATTCCTAGTGGTATAAGAAATATATATATCCAAATCCCAAAGATACATGAATGACCTTATCTATTGAAAATTAATATCCCTCTATGTTAAAAAATATTTAAGGCTCTTACAATCTGAATAAAATGTAAACCACTAATCAAAGAGATAGTGACACCAAATTTTGAGTTCACACACAACTACAAAAAGCTCATATTCATGGATGTGGTTTTTATTCTCATGAGGGATAAATGATATTGATCCATAGGCCACCAAAAACATCCCCTACATCAGGAAACAACCCGTAATGGTTGTAGAAGTATTACAGAAAACATCTTTACCCGGTCTCGATTTTGGAAGAGTCAAAAGATGTGATGATGTCAACATCACATTCATATCCACAACATATCAATGATAGTTATCATTTTATTTAAAATTAACACAATTATGGGATAAATATATCATCAAATACGGGATATTGTGGTTTTCCTAAAAACATATTATAGTAACCAACCAATCCCATGTATCACCCGATCTCATTATAATTTCTAGAATGCTCCATGATAATGACTACCTTTTCATTTTTTTGATCCAAAAAGATGCACCATTTTTATTTCATATAGAACGTAGTCCACATCAAGATCATTGATATGTTATTTCCTTTTGTGAGGGAATAACTGGACCATGCCATAGCCCACCACTTACATCCCCTGCATCAACGAATATCCCCAACTCATTATAGAAGAATAAAAAACATTATAACATGATCTCAATTCAAGAATAATAAATACCATTATTATTGTAGACCACAGAATCATATCAATAAAATATCCTTGACACTTTTCAGTTCATTAAATCATGACACACTTATAGTTTAAATATTTCATCAATGATATGATATTAGAGAAGTCCAGAAATAAATGTCTACAGTAAGAAGAAAAAACCAATGAGACCATGATCTCAAAGATATTTCTAGGATTCTAATAGGATATAACTTCACATAACTTTTTTAGGATCCACATATATGACCCTTTAAAATATTTAATTCCCCAAAAACATTAGGTATTGTAACAAAAACTCATACTTGGAAAGATTACCATATAGATGATGTTATTTCAAGGATCAAATAATGATACCCAAATGGTGCTTATTATCATTATTTTTCTTGAATTATATCAAAATATCATCCATTAACTTAAAAAAAAGGATCCAGAAACCAATTAATAATCTATTTTATCGAATCCATAATTTTTTTTATAGAATTATTGTGACTGAATGAAATTACTAGAATGTGGAAATTCCCATATTGTAACACCGTGAAATTTTTAAGATTTTATTAAAAAAATTAAATTTGTTTCATGAATTTAAATGAAATATAAAACTCATTAATCATATATTATAAAGCACACAATGATATTTTTTCACTACATGCAACTATGACTTGGCATGCGTTACATGCAACACTTAGTTTCTATGAAATATCATTTTATTATGATAATTACTAAAACAAGATAGTTTTGACAGTGAAGTTAATACTAGTAATATTAATACTAGTAAATACTATATAAATATTACTTATATTTTTTAATATAAATAAATTGTATTTATAATACATCCTTTAATTTTTTATTAAGTCTTTATATGTTGGAAAATACTATTTTCTCAAATGAATAGCTTTTTATGTCCATATGTGAACAACAATAAACTGCATTTTATAAAATTTAGAAAAATAATATGTTAAAATAATCTTCATTATTTAATTCATAGTGTAGAATATTATTTATGGTGAACTTTTGAGAAGTTTCTCACAAACGTTAGTTTTTGGATGAATAATGAAAAATATAAATTATTCTTCAAAACCATTTTATAATCTAATATATTTATATTTATAAAATATGTTATCTTTTTTTAAAAATAAAATTAGGTAAAGGTTAAATATATTAATCCAATTTAAGTAATTGGAACTGATTTCACATTGATGTTGGATATAAATGCATTTCAATCTTTTACATTAAAAAGCCTACTTTCATGATAGGTCTGTGAGATTAGTTTTATATTAATTTATGACACCTCTACGATTAAAATATTGAATGATGGAATCCATATTATAAATCGTCATAATTAAGAATTTATTATATATATATTTCAATTATATTCCTAAAATACTCGTGAATGTAATGAAAATTAATTACAATGATTAAGTTAAATATAAGATTACGTAGTGGTGAAACATTAACATATTATTCCAAAGAAACTTGAAAAAAATTCAATAGAAAATATAAATATTCCATAAAAACAAGATCATGGATTGAAAAAGTAAAATTATTTGTGGAAAATGAGATCTAGGAGTCCTCTAAATAGTGTTTACATTTTTTAGTTATAATACTTCCACTCCTCTCCAATATAAATGGACACTCACCCCCATCACATATTAATAACACTAAATCCATTTTTATCTCCAAAAAATTATCCAAATAACCTCAAAACATCCCTAAAATAATCCTCCAATCCCCCTTGAAAATAAATCAATCCATGTATGCCTTTTTTGTGAATAAATAGGCGTTGCCCTAAAAGAGGTAACCTCATTCTACACGATTTTTTTATTTTCATTTTCAACAGTCAATTATTTTTATTCCATGATTATACAATGGCCTTGTATCCGAAATATACATATATGTTGTTATTATGGTATTTAGATAAAACACTACACATAATTTGATCAAAGGATTAATTATCTTACCATTCATGTGTACGAAAGATTGCAGCCTCGTGAAACGATGTAGTTCATTTTTCCATTTCAACCTCTCATGACTAGGAATTATGATGGAAAAAATATTTTTATATTATATATATTATATATATGTTTTAAATACAATTATTTTATTATTATATAAAAAATACCTTCAAAGGGTCCCACCCATATAATTCACATGTTAAATGATTATGAAACACACCTATTTTCAGGGGTTATGATTTTGTTAAATTATTATGAAATAATTCTATTTTTTTCATAAGTTATGATTGGATTACATGTTTAGGATAGTAATTTAATTTCATGGGATATGATATGATTAATTTTTATGATCCAGTTGAGAAATTATATATGATTTAGTTATTAGATGGATGGGACCTATATCTCCATCCAATGAAATAGTTGTGGATTATTTTCTCATGAGATAGACATGGTTTTAATGGTGAGTGAACATTTATTTGTAAAGTACATTGTCTACTAATATCATATTGGGAGTGAACCTTGACTAATAAGATGGTCATGGGAGTGACCTATAACTACCTATATCATATGGGGAGTAAACATATAAAACTAATATGAAATAGGAAATAATGATTTTTTACTATTGAATAATATTCTTATATTCTTATGTGTCTTCCAAAATTCCATTCCATATTTCCAAGTTATGCATTCATGGATTATGCACTTGATTCCCTTATGAATAATTTCTTATGAGTTACCTATCATTATTTTATTATTCATCTCTATGACTGTTGATTTATATGGTAAGATATTCTAATGGTATTACCATGTTCTCCTACCATTATTGTCATGTTTATTGTTACATATATCCCTTATTTACCATTATAGAGCATCAGAGCACACCCTTTTTTTATGTACCCTTTCCCCATGGTATGAATATTTGTATTGAGTATGATGAGTATAAGAAGGATGCTAGTCATGAATAACCTAGTAGGGGAAATGTTTTTCACTTATATACCAATGTTAATATTTCAATGTTTCAAATGGTACTAAACTAATAAGGTCATTTGGCATTTGTTTCTGTAATGTATTATGAATTACTCAAAAAATGATGGAATGTTATTGTTTGAGAATCGAGGGTATATATAATTAGTATGAGAGAAAAAAATTAGTTATATATTGTAATCTAGGATGATAAAACCATAGTGATAAACCTATGGAAATGTTTAAGGATATTTCTTAGGATAGTAAAATGTAATAGAAATTGTCATGGAATTTTGGTAAAGGATATAGTGAGTGGTTTTGATGTAATTCATCCATTTCTGGATACTACATCATGATATGGATCAACAGTGTTCTAAATAAGTGAAGGAAACCAAATAACACCATATTGTTCTAGACTCATTTAGCCACTAGTGTGTGATAACAAGAATATCTACACCCCAGGATTGAGACCCCTGAGGGATATGCTTTGAGAATTCACAAACTCTTCAAAACCCAAAATGAATGATTTGAATATAAATTTGATATTAATAACATATGATAAACCTATAGTGTCATATAATAATGAAGGTTTCATAATTTAGAAATATTATATGTTTTTTCATAATTATGTGATTCCCCGCTATGATAATTTTTTCTCACTCTATGATTTTATGTTATACTAAATGGAAGGATCTAGAAAGAATCATGTAAATGTTCATTATGATGATAATTGAAATTATTTTTCTACTGAGCATATAAATTCTATCAGAGTAAGAATTAAAAACCTCATTTTCATTCTATCACATATTTCTTATTCTAAAAATAGTTATTTGACTTTTAATGTGAACAAGATGGAATAACATTCTTTTGATTCCATCATGAGGAAATGTAATCCTTCTACCAATGAGTCTTATGATGCACTTGGGTCTGGAAAATGGATCAAAACCATTGAAAATATTTTCTATATTATCCAATTTTTATATAATGGAAAATTTATTTGGGTTGTTTATATGTTAAAAGATCAAATAGAGCAGTGGTCGACTGTAATAAAAAATACAAGGCATGTTGGTGAAATTGAATCCGTCAAATGGGATTAGTTCATGAAAATATTTTTCTATAATTACATTCTTTATATTCTTCATATAAATATGGATAAAGGCTTCATTGAGTTAATTAAAGGTGATTATAAATCTTTTGGTACCTATTACAGTAATTTTAATATACTTTAAATGTATTATTATTATATTATTGTCCCATAGAATGTAATGATGATAGTTTATTCATTTTATTATAGCCAATTATGATAACGACATTGTCCATAAGATAAATTAGTGTCTATGAAAGGATTATGTGTTGAACAGTCAATGATGAAATGGGTCTTGGAGTTACATATCAATCTCACAGTCTCGAAATGATTAGAAAGATATGGTTAAATGGAAAATATTAAAATCACTGAGAAAAGAATATGTGATTTATTTTTTCTCCATGTGGGGTAAACATTATAGAGGACATTATGGGATATAATAATTTTTTTTGTTTTGTAAGGGATGGTCATCATGAATTTGATTGCCGAAGTCATGGGAATATGTTTGATAATATTGGGAAAAAGAGAAATTATCACATAATGCACGTCCCCCTCTCTAGTGCTACATGTGTAAGGAGAAATAAAATTATGATAACTAGTGACCAAACCATATGGTTAATGGTGATGATCGATTTCACTAACCACGTAAGTCATGAATAAAGGAAATTCTCCTGAGATAACTATTTATTACGAGGGGTATGGTAATTAAGTGGTGGTGGGTACATTTACCATCCTCTCTTGAATTGCTAATATTTTATTTGGTTTTAAATCTTCCCACTCTATCATATCTGAAAAACTATATAAGGGAGGTATGTATCAAACAAATATATATATATTTAATCATATATACACAATCTAAATGAAACAATGATTAAATCTCATGTCTACTATTCCACTCTAATTGATGATTGATGGAATTTACTTCTTCGAAATCTTTTAATTCTTCCCCTTTTTGAATTTGATATCATATTTAGAATGGAATGAATTTTACTACATAGATACCACATTAATGGTCAAGGAAGGGATAATAAATTTGAATTTCAATCCAAACATTATACAACTATAAAAGTGATGATAATTATGAACATCATATGGATATTAAATACAATGTATAGGTCTTAATTACCATTTAAGAAGGTCTATATATCTCAAATTGTTTGGGAGAAATTTGAAATTGATCATATTATTACTATTAATAAATTTGTGGAAGTTATTCTAGAAGAGTTTACTACCATCCACCAAACTATGATTTCGATTACTCTATAGAACTCATCCCTGGTTCCCCATAAGTTTCCTAGAATACCAATATAATGGACCCAATCAAGTTAAAGGAGTTTAATAAGAAAATCCAAAAAATGATTAATAAGGGATTAATTCGGACATTTGTATCAACTTGGGCATCGTGTTATTTTTTGAAAAAGAAAGATGTATCAATGCAACTTTTCAGCAATTATTAGGAGTTGGACAATATAATGATCAAGAACAAGTTGCGTATTCCACATATTGATGACTTGTTTGATTAGATTAATTGATCTGAATACTTTTCCAATATTTTAAATCATTATATAGATCATAAATTGAGGTTCAAGAATGAATATATACCAACAACATCATTTTTTATATTGTATGGACATTATGAATATTTAGTGGTTCTTTTTGATCATACTACTGACCCTTCTATTTTAATGGATTTGATAAACATATCCGTTCAATATTACATTTTTTTTTTCAAGTAGTTATATATTATATTCTAAAAATTTCAATGATCATGGAAGAGTATGATGACTACATAATAATTTATCTAAATACCCTAATGATGGACCAAATATATGAATATTTTTCAAAGAGTGATTTTTTTCTATAAAAGGATACATTTTTGGGAAATATAATCTCATGGGGGGGAATAAAAGTATTTCCATCAATGTTTAAGTCTATTTAATGTTGTACAAGACCAAAAATGGTGACATAGATAAATAGTTTTCATGTTATTTATGGATATTATAGATTTTTTTCGATATTTTCTCACAACTATCTATTACTCTAACCATGTTGGCTTGGAAGGATTTCATGCTCATCTACATAGATGAATGTGAGGAAAATAGCATGGAATAGAAGGAAATGCTATTCAGCACACAATTCATTTGTTACATTGTAATGGAGAAGGGTTTGTAATCTATAGTGATGTATCAATGAATTTATATGGCTGCGTTCTTATGAAAAATAACATGGCTATATCCTATGAATCAAGATAATTTAGGATTCATGAGAAATTTTTTTGAACTCTTCATTTATATTTAGCTATGGAATTATTTTTGTTAATGATATGAATGAATTATCGTAATGGAGATAATTTTAAATATATACTGATCATAAAGGTCTAAATTATCTATTCACCTTGAAGGCGTATAACATGATAAAGAGATGATGGTTGTAGGTGATAAAGTATTATGATTGATCAATACATTACCACCATGGGAAAATGTACATGGTGGCATATGCATTGAGTCAAAAGGATTATGCTAGATAATCAAGGTTGAAGATTAGAAAAGATACCATATTTATATTTTTGCATTAGATGGATCGTGAAATATTGAGGAGGTGGAAAAATATTTTCTTTCTCAATATAATATTCAATTATCTATCGATGTGAAGATTAAATAATCACAAATCGATTATGTAGAGTTGAAAAATAAGGATATAAGTGTTCCTATGTTTAACCATTAATAGGATGTTATGATAAGTTTTTGTAACCTTTTATTTGTTACATACATGTTGGATTTAATTAAAGATCTATTAGAGGAAGCTTATAGTTCATCATTCTCTGTTCATTCTATATGTATAAAGATATATTATGATTTGATAGAATTCTTATAGTGGTATGGAATGAATTGTGATATCACAATTTCTGTATACCAGTGCATTGAAGGTTATTAATTTAAGGCTTAAAGACAAAATTCTAAGGTTATATTTCATCCATTATCCACAACTTAATCAAAATGGGGGAACAAAAAAATGAATTTTCCGTTGGAATCCCCAAAACCATAAAAGGATTTCTTTTAATATGTGTGGTAGTCAATAAATTTACTAAGTAGACACACTTCATTTGTATAATATAATTCTTCTCTATAGATGGTCATGTCTGGATATTCATTAAGGACATTGTAATGTTGAATAGAGTACCACCTTCAATTGTATTTAATTAGGGTTCGAGGTTTACCACAAAGTCTTGAGGTAGTATTTAATACGAAAATGATAAAAAATTAGGGTTTTTAACTGCTTTTCATCCTCATACAGATGGAAAGTATAAAATAATAATTCAAACTATAGAGTATATGTTGATATATTGTTCTCTAGATGTCATTGATGGTTGGGATCAATGACTTATTGTAGTGGATTTTTCATAAAAATATATCCTTAACTCATGAACTCAGATGTATGCTTATGAATACTTATATGGGACTTAATTTAGATCTAATTGTTTGTTGATATTTTGTAGTAGAAAGAAACATATCCATTTTATAGATAGATGATGAAATGATATAGAAGTTTAGATCCATTCAGAAAAATATCAAGGATGGTCAACATAAAAAGTAGAGATATGATGACAAATATTAGTATGATAGATTATTTGAAGTTGGGGAGAAGTTGTTTCAATAAATTCCTCCCTTGAAGAAGGTTATGATATTAAAGAATAAAGGGATACAACTCCCTATGTATATTATTAAATTTGACATTCTTAATCATATCATGATGGTAGCCAATCGCTTATAAAATTTTCAATCTCACTCACAAGATCATTACAGGTTCCATGTATCTCTCATAATGAATTTTATACTAGCCCATTTATATGTACTTAACAGATAGGTCATACATCTGGAGAAAAACGTTCTAATGAGGAAAAACTAGTTGAAATTCTAAATCCTATTGTGAAATTCATGTGAAAAAAGACCACTCACCACTTCAATAATTATTTAATGAAATAACTAGATTGAGGAAGATATGTGGTAAGATTATGATATGATGATTCATTTTTATCCTGATTTCTAGTATCTGAATAAAAATTTTCCATGTAAAAACTAATTTTAACGGGGGTAGAATATAACACCCTGAGATTTTAGGGAATATATTTTTTTTGAATAATTTATTATCTTAGATTTGTATAATTTAACACTTCAACAATTTAATCATTTGTTATTCCATACACAATGATAAAATTTTTCTTCATGAAATACTTACATGGGATGTGTTACACACAACATTGTGTTTCTACAAGAAATTATATTATTATGATAATTATTTAAATGGAATATTTCAAACAATGTAATTAAAAATTTTAATATGTGTAGTAATTAATTCATTATAAAAAAATATTTTTAATTGTTTTATATTAATTAAACATGTTGACAATAACACAAATAATTTTTTATTATGCATATATAGGTTTGAAAATACTATTTTCTCAACAGAACTTATTTTTTTATCCTTTTGTAAACAATAAAAAAATTAATTTTACGAACAAACAAAATTTTAATTTTATAAAATAAAAATCAGTTTTATATTTTTAATATAAAAATTATCTTATGTTGAAAATGTGATATTTTTCTGAAAAACATCATTTTTGGATGAATATTGAAAATAATAAATTTAAATTGACTAATTATTTTTCATATCATATATTTATATTGTTAAATAATTTGTTAAATTTTTATAAACTTTTATTATATTAATTTCATATAAGTTCATCCACCATAGTCCAATAGAAACAATTATGGATTGAAATTTGATATAAAAAGAGTTCAAAAATTCAAACATTTTCTCTTAAAACCCACTATGTCAACACATATAAACGATTAAAATTAAATTAATTTCAGCCACATATGTTGATATAGCATTGAAAATTGAATTCCATATTTGTAATAATCATAACATATAATCTATAATATGGATATCATATTATTTATCCAGAATGATTAGTCAAAGTAACTAAAATCCATTATAGTGATTAAGTTAAAAAAAGATTACTTAGTGGTAAAACACTATCTTATAAGGAAAAATAACCTTGAAACATGTCAAAAGGTATTTTAATGACATATATACACAAATTAAACTCTTGGATTCAAAATGGTAAATTACTGGGGGCACATTATGTAAAGGATACCTCTTAATAGAGTTTAACAATTTATATTTATAAGGATGTTACTCCTTCTCTACTATAAAAGGGAACTACCAACCACCTTCACTTATTCTCAACTATCAGTCCGTTTTACACACAGAAACCCTAACCAAATATCCACCCATAATCTCTATATTTTTTCATGAATCCGACCGTTGGGAATAAATCCATTCAAGTAATTCTATTAGTGCAATCCAAGAGGAGTTACCAAACAAATCAGTTACATCATCCCACAAGCTCTTTTGTTTAATTTATTCCTAACCCCATAATTTTTATTATTAAATGATTTATAATAAAAAAAGTGTCCTAAATATATTTCTTTTTTATCCTATGCGTTCTACACACACCTACCCACACTTTTATCAAATGGATAATAATCTTCCCATTTGTTTGTACGACAGAAAACCTCCACATGAAACGATATTGTTCATTTTTTCATTAGCATCCTCCACTGTTGGAAATATGATAAAAATACTATTTATATACTTTAAATGTTATAGTTATTATTTTATTATGGTTTCATAAATAATATAAAAAAAATACAATCATGCTTTCCTTTTTGTGTAAAAATAATATTTTTGTTTGTGGACGGGTGGACTACCGCCTCCTCAATGGGATGTGATTAGTTCACAATTTACATGGAAAGTATTATAAAAATGTATAGTGAAATTATATGGAATATATTTCATAATAAATTTTCTAGAATGATATTATTTATATATATATATATCATATTCTTTCTTTGTTTCAATACGATAATAAAATGGAAATAGAGTTCATGTGTACATATAACCAATCATCTCCATGAACATTGTATTCAGTTTTTATTTATATATTTTATAAATTTTTTTAAATAAAAATATATTGAATTCATGTGATATTTATATCTCTTTTTACATTCTTTAAAGAATTTAATCATTAATAATGTAATGGGGCCAAGTATAACAAATCAAAACAAGAATGAAAACTAAGATAGTTATGACCTAAAACATAACATTATAAAGGATTTCATAATGAATAGGTAATATAAAGTAGTAAGTAAATTTTATATTATATGATATATAATAATATGATTCTTTAATATATTTATAATAATATTATACTTATTATATAGGAGGATTGGACAATTATGATGACAGTCAAGATATAATGTAAGGGTTTGGTCCTCTCACTTTTATTTATATGATAGTTATCCATTATTCAAAACTAATTTATATTTTGTGATATATATACATCATATGAATGTATTATATATTTTTTATAAATAATGTTATGTTTATTTACATATCTATATGATGTTGTATATTTCATTGAGATTTATGGTACAAAAGTTTCAATATCAATAACATAGTTTTTTCTCAATTTTCTTTGTCTGAGACACCAGTTACATTATGATAATATATTTTTTATGTGGTGTATATAATTACATTTGACATAATATATCATGAATATAATTATTTTAATGATATTTTATGATTCACATAATATAATATTCTTACATTGGTAGTATGATTTAACGGTACAATGTGTAAGAGTTTATTGAAACAATACTATCATTTATTAGGTTTGTATATGATTTTTATTCGATTCAAAAAATAATATGATACATCTCTCAAGAATACTCATTAATTTTCATATACAATGTACACTCATTAATTCTTAATGTATTAGTACCATTTTTCCACTCATTGATACTAAAGATTATTAGGATAATATTTTAAATAAAATCTAACCTCACTTGTATTTTCTGTCAGAAATTAGTTATATTAAAAATCAATCTTTCAAAAATGTTTTTAATTTTGTTTATAAAAGGAATATTAAACTTATTTTTTAAGAAAAATATTTTTTAAAATTTTCATTTCTCTGTAAAATCATTTTTAAATTTTTAGATATATTTTAAATGAAAAATGTTATGTATAATGTGTTATTTTTAAAAAAACATTTTCAAAGAAGAATGGATATTTTCCACTAGAAATGTATTTAAAGGGTATTTCCAAATTATTTTCAATCTAAGATGATTCCCATTAATGTTACTATTTCTATTATAGGGAAATGATCCCTTGATTTCATTTATATTTATTTTCTTGAATTCATAATGTTTTTATGGAATGATGTTAGTGAACCTATTTTCACATTCACGGGTTATATTCTTATGAAACCCACTTCTTTTCATAAGTTATTATTTGATGAAATTTTTTTGAATCTTATATCTTCCTCCATATGTTATTATATGATTACATGTTTATGATACTATCACATTTCATGGATTTTGATATGATGAATTTTCATAATCTAGTGGGACACATAAGCATTATTTTATTATGAGACGGTTGGAACCCATATCTCTCTACAATACATTCATTAATAATTTGTATTACATGATATGGACATATGTGGAATGATTTTTATACTTAGTTGTATAAAAGACATTTTCTATTAATATGGACTTGGGAGTGGATCATGAAGAATAATATGGGCCTAAGAGTGATCCATGAATAAAAAGATGGCATGGGGAGTAAACCCATACATATAAGATGGCCTTGGAGATTATCATTTACTAAAATGGAAATAATCTTTTACCCTTATGTGTCTACCACTATTTATTTCATATTCTTATGTCATGATTTTAGGTATTATTCTCTCTATTCCTTTATAATTCATCTCTTATAATCTCCAAATATTTATGCCATAAACAAGGTTTAGGATCTTTTATATTCAAGGTATGATATTCTATTGGTATGATCACATTTTCATATCATTATAATCATGTTTTTGATTTCATATATCCCTTGGTTACCCATACTACAAATCTAAGATCACATATTTTTTATTCCATTCAGCAGGTTATAATGAAATGTATAATTTATGATGATTCTAATATATTTTAGTGTCATAAAGAACATAATGGGAGATAATGTCCTTCATATATGTACTAGAGTTTCTGTTTCAATGTTTTAAAGAAACTAATATAATATACTCTTAGGATGTCTATTTGTGAAATGTATTATTTATTGCACATAAAATGATGTAATTATAATTTTTAAAAATTGGTTGTTGCTATACATATCATGTGATAAACGACATCTTTGATATATTATATTTTTGAAATCTCAACTAGAGGTACTCTGAATTCTAGTCAATCTTAGAAAACCAATGAGCCTCTCAAATCAGATCAAATAGATCATCTATACTTGTAATCAGATCTTTTTTCTTAAATATCACCCACATCAACTTTAGATAATCAATACCAAGTTTGAGGCACACATATAGATTCTTATAAAATATAAAAGGTGAATCCCATAGTAGAATACATGGATTAATAAATCCTTTAGCCTCTAGGTCCTCTACATACACATTATGTTTCAATAATTATACAATTTAAATATAGTAAGATGATATAGAAATTGGAATCACACTATAGATAAGGTATATGGAAAACACGACCTCTCTCTTGGGATGTAAACCATAAACATTATGCAAAAAGACATTGGGTTATGCAGACTCCACTACAGGATATTAACCTCTAAAAAAGGGTCACCATCATCAAGAAATATTTATAACAACTAGAACATGATTATCCTAGATTAAGGAGAAAAAATCCCCCACCTACTCGATATGGAGTACCAGTCACCCTAGAAAACATGAGTGACCCCAGTAGTAGATAAGAACTAAAATCAATGAAGATAAATATATATTGTCTTTACCAATTACTTTTTAATCTTGGACGGTGATCATGTCAACGTTTTCAAGATCAATCATTAAAAAAATTCCAAAACACCCCATAGTCTATTATTACAACTAGACATGTGGGTCATCAGAAACCTTGTTTGGACCAGATTCCTGAAGGCATGAAAATATATTTCATGAATCGAATAAGTTCCAAATGCAATCCAATCATGTCAACTAAGTATAATGATAAAAAATAATGAGTATCAGCTGAATCAATTTTTTAGTAGAACAAAAGATGATATAAACACCATACCTCTAAAAGCATCTTTCCCAGAATCTTATTATTTCAAATCATTCTCCATTTCAAAAATTTATCCACTATTATTGACATGAACACCTCCCTTTATCATAAGGATTTGACCATCTACCATTAGATTCTTATTCACGAACTAGTGTACTATTTTATAGAGTGGATCCTACCATGCCACTATGAGATATACCTTCAAAACATTCTATATATATGGATTTATCATCAACAAATATGATATTTTTTAGGGTACTCTACATATATACAGTTTTTCTGACATACCGATCCAAACTGGTTGTAGACAACCCAATATTTCCCTACCATAGCCCATAAAACTTTCCCATAAAAAAATGGACCACTCATCTGCCTACACTTATATCCAGAAGATACACCATATCTTAACAATGAGCCAACTATAGATCCACTGAAACATTTTTTACAGCTATGTATGCCTTATACCTAGATGCCTTATCAACAACATCCAGAATTGATGGAGGGTACGTGGGTATCAAAATCGACTGAAAATATAGAATATATCATATCTAAATCTCTGAGACATATAGTACTCATTAGAGATAATATCCTATTCCATATGAACCAACACAAAAAATGGGTAGAATAATAAAGAATTGTATTCTCCCTCTATTCTAATTTCATAAACTCTATGGTCATCACGGAACATAATGTCTTAGGATAATAAAACAAACGATGTATTTTCTTGAATGACGTCATGTTAGTATCATCCTGCAACGTGTCTTACACAATAGTGTCCCACCATATCCTTCCATGTCATAAATGCATATATTTGGAAAATTTATTATTAGATTATCCTAAAGTCTTCAAGAAGATGATGATCCTCTCTATCCACCCAAGAAACTCCTCTTATTTTTGGGGTCATTTGTCACCAAAAAATAAGGGTGGATGCTACATAGTAAATACCATGTCATGATCTGCCACATTTCCTTGGTTCTGGAAAACCACTTAACAAAAAGATTGCAAATAGGTAATTACAGCTTCTAAAAATGTATGTCCCACGGGAGGATACACATGTAGATCCTATCTGGTAGCTTCATCTATTATATTTTGAAGAGATCTTCTTTGAAGAATTTTATAATAAAACAGAAGAACCAATTACTTACTATAAAATTCAAAAATCATAGGACTCAAATCTAGTATTGATTTTTTTCAAATGTAATATGAATTCAATGAAAATAAAAAACTACCTATTAAAATCCTTATATAAAATGGAATATGATTATTAAAATAAACATATGATATATTTTATTCAAATGAACTCAACCGCTACATCTCAAACATGGAAAATTTTCATGAATACCAATGGAGACTCAGATTTAATCATCGAAGTGAGCTTGCCAGGCCCCTTTTCCACACATACAATCTAAATAACAATGATCTTTACTATAATTTATCTATGTTGTTGAACCAAAAATAGGAAGTAGTATCACCCGTAAGGATGAGTATCCCTTCAAAAGAAAATTATTTTAAACCTAGCCAGGTCTGTAAGAGAAGACACTCATACTGGACAATAAGATAATATATGTAATACATGATAACAAAAAAACTCATGAATATAATAAAAACAAGACATAAATTAAATTACATAGTGAGATGAAATTAGATACAACAGGGGAAAAAATACATTCAAAAAAAGTGCTAAACTAGGAAGTATGTCCAAACCCCATGTGACTAATAGCTTACCTACATACAGAACTAAACTAAAGGCACGAGAAAAAAGGAAAGAACGCATGATGTGAGATGTTATTCCTTTCATATGAATCATGTAAGACTGCATTGTTTAAATTCCAAAATGAAGATGTCAGTTGTCATCTAAATACTAATTATATTCACCCACAATTTCTATTCATAAAATTTCATGAATGAATCTATTATATCATATAAATAAATAGTTTTACTAATAATTATTTAAAAATAAACTTAGTTTTGAAAAATTTTCCATTGGGTTTTCATAAAATAATATTAAATTATCAAACCAAAAATATGATTAGTATAAGTGATAGGATAGGAAATATTATCCATGAATCAATAAGTAAATAGGTAAACACATATTCCAGAATCTACCAACCCTCAGAAGTTGTGTGATACAATCTCATAAAATGTTCTATGAGAAATATTCCACTATAAATATAATCCTCTGATTAATAACCCAAAAGGAAAAACACCTCATATATATTTCCTTAACATAAGGGACACTAAATATTAAATACTAAAATTTTTCAAATATAATAACATTGAATCCAACCAATACAAGGTTCTCAAATTCGATATCACTAAATGTGTCCTTCATTTTCTATCATACATGCAATATGGATAGTCTTGTATCTTTATGGATTCACCCAAAATTACTGAATGTGAAATATTTAATATTATTTTAAAAACCATGATCACAATTTCATAAAATGTTAGCAAATCCATGATGATCTTCTTTAGAGTATGAACACAAATATTCAAATCAATAAAATTCAATTTCAATGAAAAAAAATTAATGAAATATTTTGTTTTCCACGTGATAATTTAAAACCATATTACACATCTAATAAATGAAAAATACCAAGGAATTTTACAAAAATAAATTAAAATCTTTAGATTAATATATTGGATTGAAAAACCTACTTCAACATGCTAGATACCAATCCGCCATCAATAATTATGATTAAACATGAATAGAATAACCTCTGAAACACGAGGAACACCAAAAAAATTAAATGTATTAACATAAAAAAGTGTATGATCACAAATTAGATCAAAACCACAAACAAAACCTCAATAAAAACACATGAAAAAGAGGAAACCTAAGGAACACATTACCCTATAAAAGCATTCCATCTAAAAGGGGATCTATTTTTCAATAGATGATCAGGAAGGAAGGGAATCACCAAAAATCACCAAGGGGGTTCCTGCAAGTCAAGGGAATTGAATCATTTAGTGAATGAAATAAATAATTTGATCCCCCTTGTTAAAAGATCCTATCTTGGGTTTTAAAGTGTGTGAAACCCGATTACAAATCATGAATTCCTCATGTACCAAACTCGTCAAAAAACACATCATCATTTTATGATAAGAAATTTATATTTTCAATTACATAATGTGAACTCATTACACAAAATATAAACCCCACACACTATATATCCATTTCATAGATTATACCCAGTCAACATTTAATTTCTTGTACTCTCATTACACATAATGAAACTTCCGATGTTATAGAACTACAGGTTTTAATTGAATATATCGTCAAATCCCGGATTTCACAATTACACTTATCCTCCCAATTTTATTTGGAATAAATCATGAAAAAAGGAAACCAAAAGAAAATGTTATCACGTAATTGACATAAAGGTGACACGACATTACAAATTGGATGACCAAAAATCTTCAAGATTTGTGATGAAAATTGGAGAGTATAAATGAATGTAGGGAAACCTTTTTAATTTCTTAATATATTAAATGAATATAAATTTTGTTTCATGGGAAAACCCCAAAATTATATAAGTTGAATATAGGGTGATTATAGGTCAAAATACTATCCTAAAATAAAATTTAGGCATGTTTATTTTAAGTATTTAAGCTTATCTCTTAATATTAACATCCATTAACCATTTTAATAATTTACAATGATAATAATCATTTTACTCATTTTGGATCAATGTAGTTAATATAGAATGAATATTATCCCATTAATGGACAATAAATGATAGTTTAATCCACATCCCAAACACTTTTAATATTATATATGTTTTTGGAATAATAAATTATTTAAAAAAAATTAATTTCTTTTGAAATATCAATAATTTAAATTTTGGAACTATTTATATAATTTGTTTTTTAAAACAACATAAAAACAATGAAATTATAATTTATTCCATTGACACATCAATAAAACATTGTATGTATCATGAAAATTTATTGAACATGATTATTAATTCAAATTATATAACTTTTATTTTTTTAAATCGTCTATTTTATTTTTATTATCATTGATTTAATATTCTGTTAGCGTGTCTCAAGCATTTAAGGTGATTATTTCATGACATAAAATTATACATTAATATCCATGATAAAAAAATAATTTTCAATTAAAATTAGTATTTTTATCTTAACAAAATTAGTTTTTTTGCTTATAATGATACATATTATAAATTAAATGTCATAATATGAGATTATTTTGTATTATTTAACTCAATCATTATGAAGGTCAAAATCAAATCCAAATGAAAAATGGTTATATATAATAATCTTAGATTTTTATGGATGATATACACTCATAATGTTAATTTATGATTTGTATAAGTACCCATTTTTAGTCCTTATCATATAATTATTAAACATAATTAATTTATTTTCCCTTATTATAGTGATAAATACTCATTATAGTTACTATTTATAATGAATAAAAATAAAACGAGAATATTTAAAAAATTTGACCCTCTTGATTCCAATAATGATATTTATTTTTCAAGGATGAATTCACAAATGAACATAAATTTAATTTAACATTTAATCCACAAAACATGAGGAATATAAGGTTTTTAGAAAAATTCCTTTAATTTATAAAAATATTTTCATAAAAAATTAAAGTATACAATTTCTTTTAAATATTATAATTGGATTATTTTGATAAAAATATTCTAATAAAGATTTAAAATTAATCAATAACGGAATATTAATTTATAATGACATTTAAAAAATGCAGTTTTAAACAGTCATTATATATCATTATTCAATTAAAAAAATCAGATTTTTAGAAAAATATAAAAATTACACCAAATGACCATTTTTATATTCTAAGTATAAAATTTATATAATTTATATAAAATAAAATATCTAAAATATGGGGAAATTTTTTGTAATATTTTATAATGAAAAGTAATGAAATTAATTTTTTAAGAAAATATATCTTGGTAGAAAAAAATTTCTTTCCTAAATAATAAGTGATTATTTAATAATAATTTACTAATACATTTATTATGAGTAAGAAATTTATTTATGTTACATTAAATAGTTAATCCTATTCATACTCACCAATTTAACAACTTCTTATAAGTTTCATAGTTAAATAATAATTTTTATGGTTTATTTATGCGCAATGTTTTGTGTTGTATTCAATATTGATCATTGATAATTTTTAAGGAATATCTGAGTTCTAAATCTACCCCTATCAGTTTTTAATGATGATTATAATTTTTTTATATATAATGTATTTTTTTATATAAATAATTTTTATATAGAGATTAGTAAAATATCTTAGAAGACTACTTCCACATCTATGTTAGATTAATGATTGTGTGAAGATGTCGGTTCCCTAAGAAGAGATCAACTAGGGGTGATGAATTATCAATAATAACATGATACAAATTATAGAAGTTCTAGATGCTATACAACAGAGAATTGAATTAGAAGGTTCTTTGGGAAATATTTTCATGAAATAGTATTCGACATTATTCATTGGATTTTATTAGAAAAAATTAATATCAATTGAAAATGTTGATGGATATATCAATAGTGAGGAATCTAGAGGATCTGAAACACTAATATACCAATATAATATTTTTACCTCAAATAAGTTTTAAAATATTAATGAAATATTTGAAGACGAGAATGGCTGTAGCCACTATAATGGTGCAAGAATTATAGTGATTATATAAGTAAAATTATGGAATATGTCCAATCATTATTAAGGAGAAAGGGAATAAATCATTGGGATGAAACAATAAAAAATATGTAAAAAATAATTATCCTAAGAAGTTGTAAAAGTGTGGTGAGTTATTCTTAGACCACAATAAGATACATTGTGTTTAGGATAGTGGGATTTCCAAGATGACTAAGAGGATTGATAAATAAAATAATTATATGAAATAGAGAACTCAAAATTTTATAGGTGGAGACTCCAATAAGTCTTCCAATATACCCAATGATATCATAATAGTTTGGCCAACATATTTGGAGAACTAATGGAAGATGGAAGAGGAACAAGAAAAATCATATGATAATGGAAAAAAGAAGTTACACCTGAAGAACATGAATTTCATGATAGGTATTTGATAAATTAAAAATCATATTTAATATAAAACCATGTGAGAGATTTATGAAGCTAGAGATAATGTTATAAGTATTATAACCATTCATTAAATACTAGAGGAATCCCGTAAAATAATTATTAATTCATTATATATGAAGGGTTTTGAAAATATGAGTCCTCCAATTTTTTTGAAAATGTTGTGAATAGATCCTTTATACCTTATTGATAATTGTATGTGGAATGAATATATTGAAAAATAAATAATTATGTCAATTGGTTAATGAAAACATGTTGAAATTTTGATTCACCTTCATTATTGAAAATATTTTCCTTATTGCACCCGCATTACACATTGTATTTGAGCTTATAATGAAGAGAATTATATTGAAAGGATGTACACAGGGGAAACCAGAGAATGTAATGATGTTTTCATTTCATGAAATATAGATGAATAAGTAACCACCAATTATTGATTAAAATTGTTTTTAAAAAATACATGTTAAAGGATATCACATGTAATTCTTCGACCCTATAATCCCAAAGATACTGTTTTATTTTATCAAATTGGTAGAATTATAAAGAACCAATCCCTAGAGGACTAATCAGTTGAGTAGTCTTAAATGATATATTATATACATGATGCACATGATACTTTTAGATATATAAAATACCAACATGACATATAAATAAAAGAAATAATGGTCTTCCTTTAAATATTGTTAAATAATCTCCTCTTAATTACCTTTGGAAATGAAATTTAATAAGGTTGGGCTCAAATTATCAATAATGGAATGTAAATAGGAATAAATAATGATGAAATATGAATACATTAACATGGATAGGTAAATAATTGATAACTCAAGAAATTAAAATAACTTTACATAACAATATCAAAATTTTAATGTTAGAAACTGAAAAACATGAATCATAATCAATAAATTGAGAATATTTTTCATCCATAGATATGTTGATGAAAAATATCATTGATAATGACAATAATAACTGAAATATATATAAAGAAAATCTATAATTATTGGGCTCCAAGACAAAGGAACAAGAAAAACTATAATTACATGATATTTCCCAAGAAGGTTACAAATAATGAATAAAAACTTATGTAAATTGACCAACTTATTATTCACATAAGATTCTATAAATTCATTATGGGTATATATAATATTTGGGCCCAGTGCAGCATTACTAGCCCAATGCATTCCACATATCAATTAATCAAAATAAATATTATTCCCTATAAAATATCAATATTGTATAAATATTATGAATTTATTAACAATAAATTAGTGAATGATAAGTAATAACATGGGTTTTCAATGTTTATGAATGGAAATACCCTTGAAATACAATTAAAATATTCCTAAAGAATATAATATTAAAAACATTCCAAAGTGTCCCATACCTCATGGAATTTTTTTAAATCATAATCCTCATGACGTAATAGCATAAAATGAAACTTCTTTTTATCAGGAGAATATTTATATTAATGTTATTACATTTCAAAAGTTATTTTATACACTATCTAAAAGTAAATTGGTGCATAATAACAAATATGCCTCAATATAATTTAAATGGAGATCAAAATACCTTATCTTAACCTTCCAAATAATATGGTCCACATCCTCCGGTATATAGGTGTGAATTTTCTTACCAACATATAAAAAAAGAATAGTAATTTTTACAAAAACATATTTTATCTTCTGAAAATATTTTATTACTCGTTTTTTAACACACTTTCATTATTTTAAGAATTTCTAGTTTTAATTTCCATGTCTTATCAAGTATGTATTTACTTGAAATTTTTTGATACTATTAATTAGATAAAAATTTAATCATATAAATATTTTAAAACAAGACTTAATTATCACATATATTTAGTACATATTTATATATAATAATCCATAATGTTTGAATATATGAAATTAAATGCAACGTTCATGGAGACGGTAGGCCGTACATACACATGAATGGTAGATGATTTTTTTCAATATTAAAAGAATGAAATGTAAATGGTAAATATTTATATTAAAATTATAAAATCATGTATATGATATATATATTAAATAGGTCTATTGAAAACTCAAATTGTACATTCCATGAATAGCATGATTGAGTGACATCGCTTTGAGGATTTGGTTGTCCACACTTACACAAATGATGTTATTTTGTTTAAAAAAATTGTAATGTATATTTGAATGTGTTATTAAATAATTAAATAACAATAAAGTCAAAATAAATATAACATATAACATATATATGTAGATTTTCCATTACAATGACCACCATGAGAGGCAGTAAAGTAAGAATGAACAATCATCATTTCGTGAGGTAGTAGTTCATTATTCACATAAAGAGTATGTTTGTTATCAATTAGATTGGATTGTGAGTAAGTACAGGTAAAATAAATATCATAAACACATCCAATTATATTTTTTATACTGGAAATTTTATATAATTATGGAATATATAAATCTAAAATTTGGGGAATATAAAACTAGAGAGCCTAAGGAAAGACGTTACATCTTAATCAGGTAACTCCTTTTGGTTTGTACCAAAATGATTCAATGGTTTTCATCCATGCCAAGGATAGTATTCTCAGATTTGGGGAGGGATTTTTTGGAGCTATCTTGGAAGATATTGTTATATTAAAAGTTTATTTCTAGGTTTGAGTATGTGGGAATGGAGAAGGAATTCGTATTGTAGAGGAAGAGTGTCATTCTGGTAAATTTAAGGAAAGAGAATTCCACTGATGATTTTCCCAATTAAGAGGCTAAAATAATGGACCAATTTTTTTCAAAGGGAGTACATGGTCTAAATATGGTAATCAAATAGATCTTTTAAAAGTTTCTAGGTCACTTGGGACCTTGATATTATGGTTTTGTACTATATTAATTTTAACTTTACCTTAATAATTATAATTAATTTTAATTACATTATCAAATTTTTTTGTTAAAATCCTACATTTAAATTATTTTAAATCAATTATTATTTTTGTTTCAAATATTCAATCCATTTTTCCATATTTTTTTCATATACGTGGAAGAAGATAATTTAAATTTAATCTCACAGATGAGACTACAATGCATATATTTAATATAAAAACACAAAATTTCTTTCTATGTTCCAATAACCAATTTAATATTTGTGACGAATCCAATAAACTAATATGGATTATCATAAAAAATTTGTTATAATTAAACTTAAAAAAAATTAAATTTATTTTATATTTATAAATAAATTGGATGAAAGACCTATTTCGAACCAACATTCAATATTTTTTAATCTCCATTAAAAAATTAAACATCACAAAAAATAACAAAAACATACCCTAATATTATTTTAATGTTCAGCATCCAGAGATTAATTTTATTTTGTCATATATAATCAATTAAATTTCAAAACATTGGATTTAAATTGTTTATCCATTAAAAAATAGAAAAATTCCTTAATTAAAATATTGTATTATATGGTTAAAATCAATTTTTTACCATAAGACTATAAATATATTGGATGAAAAAAATAAAGGAATATAAAATATACGTATATACTATATTATAATCATTCAGATATTGTAACTTATTTATTTTTTTGGGGTAAAACATATTTGTGAGCACAAAAATAATAATATTTTCCATTATATTCAATATGTTTCCATATTCATTCCAATTAATTTGTAACTAGTGAATTTATTTTTTATGATTGTAAAATGTATATATTCATACAATTGTTAGTAATATTTATAAAGTGTAATTTAATTTATATTATAATCCCTATTATATTATACAATAATATTTTCATAATATATTTTTGTTTGTTAAAACTCAACCTTGTGTGTAATGTATGATTTCAAAGAAAGTTAATCTTGCGTGTAACATAAGATGACTCAGTGTAATGTGAATTGGAAAATATAAAATATTTCAAATCAATTTAAAATAGTAAATATATTTCATATAATAAGGGTATTATATTCCCTTTACTTCATAGTGATTCCTGAGATACACAATATCAAACATAATGTTTTTTATACTTTTCTGGGATCCACTCTCCTGACATTAATTACAATATATCATCAACATTTAATCATGATATTGGTTCTAAAAATTATGATATTTGAAATTAATATTATATATTGAAACATATTTTATATAGTCTGAAAAAAATATTTTTCTAATATATGGGAAAATGAAATGTGAAGTTCATGCCAAAACAAAATTTTTAAATTGGATAACCTTACTAAAAACCATGATAAGGAAGAGAAATATAACTATCATGTTTTGATGGAGAGTGATAGTGAAAATGTTAAGATTAAATTTTAATAGAAAAAAAAATAATCAAAAGGTGTGAATAATGGTCATTCACATAATCAAAAATGATTATAAGTGGATTTTTTTGTTTCAATACCATTTACCAATAATTGAGGAATTTTTTCACACTGGATTAGTTAATAAATGTTTCTATATCATAATCACAAACTTATCCTTGTCCTTAGCCTTGAACCATTTCTACATTATTTCATATCACAAGATGTATAATAGGGTGATGTTATATATCAATCTCTATAAACTCATCCAAAGATCCTCTTAGATAATTTTATAATTGGTTATGTTTTCTAAAGTATTATTATCCATTAGATTGTAAGGATGGTCAGTATATTTACAAAATGAAATTATCATTAGCCTTCAAAAAATTTGAATAAGATAAAAAATTTCACATTTGAAACATGTGAAAGACTTCATTATATTTCCCAAATCCGTTTAAACATATCATCACATGGTTTTAGGTGAATTTAATCATCGTATTACATTATATGGATCGTAAAGTCTAATGTCTTGGAAAAATAGGTACATAAAATTGAATACATGTGAAAAAATAAAACAATTATTTATTTAATATTAATAAATATATCTTAAAAACCATTGTTATCATATATCATAATAAGATAACCTAGGGATAACATGAACAATGAGATTATCTATAAAGCCCTGTAAAGGAATATATATAAATCAATGCATTAACATATGGGTTTGAAGGCATGACATAATGATATAAAAATTAATGGAATGTATGGAATCGTAACATAAAAACATGGGATTATATAAACATGGAGTCATAGTAATGTTGAATGAACATATCACATTAAATTATCAAGATTCAATGTTTATTTCACATAGAGGAGAAAAGGTGATGTTAAACCCCAAGACTGTTGCACATGTTATCCCGAGTCAAGGGTAACCATCAAGAACGTTGCACGTGAAATATCATGTTACGGAACTTTAACATAATATTTTTAGGGTTTTTTGGGTTCAATAATATTAATATATTCATGAATATGTTTTATACAAAATTAATTATACAAAATCAAGTATCCTTAAAAATAACGTTACTCGTGGAATGAATGGGTATCATAATCAAGCCACAAAGCATAATAAATGGGTGTATCATAAATGATTCCATGAAACAAAGGAATTAAAAAATAAATGGTAATTCATAAGGGAAAATAGGAATATATCATTCTAATTGATGTAAAAAAAAGTGACAACATGTACGAAGAGTATTTACTATATTTTACATCAAACATTTTTTTTGCAGTTTTATAAAAAAAACTAAAGAGTATTTAAAATAGAAAACAAAATAGTATATTATATAAAACAAGAATTGAACTAATAATGTTTTATTAAAAAAATTACAATATTATAAAAACAATAGTGTCTTAAACATGATTATATATTTCAGTTGAAATTGTATAGGAATTCAGAATGTTCATTTAAATTGGATTTTCTTATTGGGAAGAATTGAGAACAAAATAATTTTAAAAAATGTATATATATGAAAGATAATAATTAATGGATTTTTATATATCAGTAGATTGAATATTAATATCATTTATAATATGTGAAGAAAAACAATATATAAATTCATTTGGGTAAAAGAATGATGAACATCCCGAAGGAATATGGGAGGTTCAGGTAGAATCTCTTACATTACGTACAATGATGTCCTTCACAAGATATTAATTTCCTATATAAAAAATTAAATTTATAAAATAATAATTCCAAAAACTATTCTACATTTACATGATTAATTATAAACTTATAAAGGTCATTCCTGACCTTTTGGTGGGTTAATAAGTTCAATTTCATTGTTTTAGCAGCATATGGTTCCTTGGTTTTCCTGATTGGTTTAACTATATACATGTATGGATAAACATGTAAGGTGAGAATGGTTTTACATAATTGGAGTTTTATGTTTTTAGTGATCAAACATATTTTTAAATGGTTATAATATTCATTTGGTATTTGGATTTAATATGAATGATTATATAAAACATTAATGATAACTGATTTGGTTACATTGCGGGTTTTAATCACAATGAACACATATTACATTCTAAATTAATTTCACATATACAATAGATTCCAGAACATTAAATAAGATATAATACATATATAATATTCTATTTCACTAATAGAAATGGTTTCATGAACCAAATTGATGATGGTAATAAAAATTGAAAACCCATCGTCCTTAAATGTGATTAATTAACACATCTCAGATGGTGTTTTCATTTCTATTATAAATGTAGGGGAAATGAGATATTTTGATGAATAATTCCATTATCACAAAAAAATTATATTACATGTATGGTACTTTAGTTATCACTTGATTTGTATGAGGATAGATGAAGATATGAATAAAAACCGAAGAACATGAATAGAGTAATAAAAGAAAAGAAAATGGGGATTTTACCTATTGAATATATCTATGACAATAGCCTCTTTAGGGGAGAGTTTTTGGTATTTTTATGATACAACGTGGTCCTAGAAAAGGGGTAGATACATAAGGAGATATTTATGTAGAATTTGGACAATGAACAAGACTTGATTTGTGTGACAAGATGTGGTAAGCAGGGTTGGTATTTATAGTGTATGGGAGGAGGGGTTTTCAATTATATTAATCAATAGATTAATAATTTTCCACAAGAATATGAGTAGTCTTGATTAATGTGACCAATAAATGCAAATATAACTTATTAGTTTGAACAAATTTACATTTACAGAATTCATCACTCAATCATGATACAAAAATTCATTTATTTAGTATTTATTAGAAATTATTGTATTTTACATTACACAAAAAATTCTAGTATTATAGAAAAATCTCAAAAATTCAACACATCCATTTTATCAAATGTAGAATTCAAAAATGAACTCAATTTTAAGAAAATAATTTCCTATGTATGTGCAACTTAATTTTTAATTAATGTCATTATTTACATGAAATATACAAATTATAAAATTAAAACTTCTTTTCTCACCCATTGAAAATTTAATTAAAGAATCTTATGATTATCTTATAATAATATGTAACAAAATAATTATTTAGTGATAAATTTAATGAAAATTAATTTCTTTTATATTTTAAATTAATAATATAATATTAATTAAATATATATGAGTTATAAAAACATAATCACATAACTAATAATTTCTAAAATATCTACCTACTTATACTATGATATATTTATATCATATTGTCACTAATATGGTGGATAAATTTTACTTATGCATTCATTAGTGAGGTTGCAATTTAATTGGCTGGTTTACTATTCATAATTTTCACACTGTAATTCCAAAGGTCGAGTTACTATTTCATCACTATATGTTCCTTAACTTCTACAGATATATTTTCATTCAATCATTTTTCATTTATAATGTTTTTATTATTTTCTATACGTAATTTTATATTATTATAATATTATATATTATTATAAAAAGGTAATTTACTTGATAAAACATTTGGTTGTTACATTTTCCCCCCTTATTAAATTTCACCCTAGAAATATCATTTTACACTCTATACTGAAAACAAGTGTGGGTATTTTTACTTAATTTCTCCCTCTAGTTCCCATGTTGCCTCTTTATACATACGGTTCTGCAATAATAATTTTATAGGGTGAGTATTCTTGTTATGTAGAACTTTATCTCTATGATCCGAGATCTTCCCTGATTTCTCCTTATAAGAATGATCATTCTCCAACTCTACAACCTCTAAAAATAGTATATGTGAAGGATATGGTATATACTTCCGTAGGTGGGATACCTGGACGACATCGTGTCATTTTGACATGGTTGGAGGAAGTTCTAGATGATATGACATAACTAAAACAAGATAAACATCTCTAAGGGGCCAATGTACCTTGTACATATCATTCCTTTCATCTGAAATATCATGTCCTTCTTCCATAAAGATTTGTAGAGGAATACCATGTCTCCAAATAGAAACTAAAGGTCTTATTAATGATTGTTTTCATATCACTTTTGTTGAATTTAGGCTACCTTGATATGATACTGAATGGTTTTCAACTTCTCTACCATTTCTTCAACCATTTCTGATCCTAACATCTTACGCTCATCGACATCATACCAACACATTGGTGTTATAAAACATTCCCATAGAAGGATTCATATGGTCCCATTCAGATGTTGGTGTTGAACTGTTGTTGTAGGAGAATTTGACTTGTTGAATATATTGGTCCCATCTTACTTTGAATTATATTGAACACACAATAAATATGTCTTCCATTTTCAGTATTCGTTTCTCAGATTTTCCATCAGTTTGAGGATGATAGGAAATACTGAAGTTCAACATAGTGTTGGGACCATGTAGATGAATTTTCAGAACATTGAGGTGAATATTGGATCCTTATAAGATATAATTGATAGTGGTAATCCATTCAGACATAGCACCACATTGATATGTATCAATGCAAGTCGATAAGATGATAATTCTTCATAAATTGTGATAATGTGATATATCATTATAAGATGTTCCAGAATGACTTATATAATTTTTTTCCAATGGATGTCCTTGGAATTTCATTGATAATGTCCATGGTTCTGTTCTACCACATCCATGTTGTTATGGGTTGTGGATTCATCACCCCCATAGAAATTTTCCTTTCAGACTTCACCTACTAACATTACAGGGAAATTAATGTATACATATCAATTTTCCTCTTCATATTGTCCCACAAATAATTGTCATATAGATCTCGATACATCATTATGTTCATGGGCTAAATAGAAGAGGATGAGCTATGTGCATCATTCATAATCTCATTCATTAGATGTAGATCATATGATACACATAAATGTTACCCAAATATCATGACACTACCCTTTTCATTCCTAAACTAAGAGGATCCCCATTTCTGATAGATTCCACCATTTTCTGAATTTTCAAATAATTTCTCTGACAATAATTTATTTTTATCATGAGGGATGGATGAGCATTTATTTGAGAATGGATTGAAGATATTACACAATTAATTATTCACATTAGCAAACTGTATAAATCTATGAAGATTAGATCCTATTTATTTCCCATCATCAATAATTATGCATGATCCTTTCTACTAACTGCATCTGCCACCATATTTTCATTGTCAGGATGGTAGTGGATAAAGTAGTCATAATCTGTGATGAGCTATAACCATATTCACTAGATCATGTTATGATATTTATCAGTGAATATATATTTTAGAATTTTGTGATCATTATATATCTCACACTTCTCAGCATAGATATTATAAAACTAGATTTTTATTGCAAATGTCACATTCACCAACAACATATCATGAGTGGGATAGTTTTGGTCGTGTATTTTCATCTTAGTGGAGTTTCAGGCTACATCAATATCATTTTTCATCCCCACAAATACAATTCCATTATTTTAATCATCACAATACACCCCCAAGAGTTCTCCACTTATCGGGAGTGTGAGTACTGGTGTAGTGATAAGCCTCCGTTTGAGATCCTTAATTCTTCCCACACATTATTGAGTCGAGGAAAAATTCACACCCATCAATGTTACCTTGTTAGTTTGGTTTGGAAATAAGGATATATTATTAAAAAATCATCGATAATACCCAACTATATCTAACAACCAATAGATATCCATTAGAAATATTTTCATGGGCCACTATTCAATTGCCTTTGTCTTGGAAGGGTCCACAAATTTTGCTTTGATAGTGATAACGTGACCCATGAATGATAATTCCTCTATCTAGAACTCACATTTACTATACATTTCATAATGTTTCTCCCTTCTCAATGTAATTGAAATAGTATTGAAAATCACTTCATGTTCCTCATTTCTATTAGAGTATATCAACATGTCATCAATAAACACTACCCAAAAAATATCATGGTTATCTCTAAAGACTAAATTAATTAAATCCATGAATAGTGATAGTTAATTAGTTAGATTGAAAGGAATCAATACAAACTCAAAGTGCCCACACCTTACTTAAAAGGTATTTTTTGGGAATATCTCCCTTCCTCAACTTTAATTGGTGATATCCCAATCAAATGTCCACCATTGAGAAATAAATTGCCCTATATAGCTGATCGAACAACTCATATATCCAATGTTTGGTATAATTTATCTTAATCATGATTTTTTAGCTCATGATAATCAATTAATAAGTGAATTGATCCATCCTTCTTAATAAATAGTACATGTTCACCTTAGGGTGAATCACTCTAGCATATTAAACACTACTCTAGATGTTCATGTATCTAATTCTTTAGCTCTTCCAGAAAAAAAGTGTCCATTCTATAAGGTTTCATTAATATGGGTTCGGATCTAGGAATATGATCAATTGAGAAATCATCAACTTGATTAGGATGAAGACCAAGCAATGTTTCATGGAATACATCAGTGCAATCCATCATGATCGGTGTATCTTTGAAAAGTATAATATCCATTTTCTCCCTCATTTTAGAATGTAATTATTTCTCTAAATGATACATTATACTCACATGAGATGTTAATTCTAACATATATTGATCTTCCTTAGTGCACTTTTATAGGATTGGATGATACTATGGGTATGATGATTGATCTCCCTTTTCCCAATAGTTGATGTCGGATTTGAATAAAAATAGCCTATCCATTCCCAAAATACATCAAACTCCACTAGTGGATATATGATAAAATTTTTTGTGAGGTTCAGTCAACATAATTTATTGGGGAGGATTTATAAACCTTGGATGAAATAAATTTCTCATTCTCTTTTCTCACAGATTACTCAACCACTAAATTTTATGGTGGGTTTTGAGTAGGTCAAAAAAAATATAAATGAATTTGTAGAACCCAAATAAAATAGTATATTCACTATTATTGACTGAATAACAATAGTACCTGTATCAAAATCGTTTTTGAAATCCACATCAATAGTGGTGATAGCATTATCCCTTGATTGTTTCCTTGGATATTGTTTTTTATTTCCTCCGTTAACCTATCCCTTAGGGAAATTGTTCACATAATGCCCATGTTATTTAAAACAATAACACTAAAATACAGGCTGAGTGTTGATCTGAGAATTCTTTCTTCATCCATGTTAGTAGGATTATTCATATCCCTACAGTATTTCTAATCCATATGTCATATTCTTTCACATTTGATGTAATTCCTGGTTCCCATTAGATATTTCCCAGCATTATTCTTCCAAAATTCTTGACACGTTTGATGTACGATCTTCACAGGTAATTTATTTTAATAACTACCCATATTATACTCCATTTTCCAACTTTTTCCCCATTTTAGTGAAACCATTGTGAGTCTTCGGTCTCCATTTCAACTATGATGGATCAACAAACAATATCCTCATAATTGTTGAAAACTTAATTCAACATAACTTTTTATATATATGGATTTATTATTCTAAATAATAAATCAACCATAATTTCAGTGTTTATGAAAATTTACAATGTGTATATTTAAAGAATTGTAATGTTTTCTTTATATTCCCCAACAAACTCGCATTCTATCTTCAAATGTCTATGGAACTAGTTTTCCATCTTTGGATAATGGTTTTGGGGAAAATATTTACTAAAAAACATTTTATTGAATTACTCTTAAATCATGGAATAAATTTCCACATATAATTTCATATTGTTGATGGGTATCCAACATTGATCATCTTCCCTGTCAAATTGATTGATTGGAAGTATGAATTTCTCTTCTTCTGAGCAATTGAGGATATATAATATCTTTTAAATAGTGTTCATCCACTAATTCCTTAAGAAGGGTATCATAAGATCCACTAAACAAGGGTGTACTATGCCACATGAAGGATTATATGACAACATGCTATTTATAAAGAGTATGAGGTTGCTCCAAATGATTCATGTTATTATTCATAACTTAAGCCATTTGAGAATGTACTTTCATAATTATTAATTACACATTCCAATCATATCATTCATATGGTTAAAGAATTCATTACATTTATAATCACATTTATTATATTCAAACATTCTTCTATTTCACTCAATATACTAAGAAAAATAATGTATAATTTGAGTTCTCGAATAATTTTCTAATACGTTAAAAAAACACTAAACATATAATGATAAAATCATAACGGAAACTTATATCCTAATTCGTGATTCCATAGGTTTCAATACTAGCTACCAAGGATCTATTTTCATCAAATTTATTCTTATGATATTATTTCTTCTTTGTTACCTTAATAATGGTTTGTAATAACCTTATAAATTTACCAAATCATATCTACAAGGAGTGTCAAACTAGTAGTGTGGAAAAGCCCATTTTCATGAACTAGTTCTCATTAAAGTCAAGATCCAAGACAAGTTTTAGTGTATTCCTCCTAGATATGTCTATGTCAGAGCCACATACAATTCTTCATATCCAGTCAGGGATGTATTTTATTTATAAAATACTTATGATATACTTACCAAAATTATTGTTTGTTTTTGTATACATAGTCTCATCCCGAACACTCTTAGTAATCTATTGTATTCCTGAACTCCAAAAATCACTACACCATCCTATGATATCAATTACAATTACAATACCCTTTTAGACATATCATTACATGATTTTAGTCATATTTAAACATTATATTTCATTCCAAGGATTTTAAATACTTTTTTTCTACATAAACTAGGTATATAAATCATAAAACATGGGACAAACTAATAAAATTAATTTATATAATATACATAAAATGATCCAAACATCCATTGTGCTCATACATATTCAAATGATAACATGGGGATAACATGAAAGAATAGATGAGATAAAAATCATTATAAGGTAACAAACATTAGAATAATGATTTAAAAAATGAGTTAAGTGTCACGGCAGAACGAAATAAAAAGGCATGGGACATTGGGAATCATAACATATAAAAATTGGATCTTATAAACATGGTTTCGGAGTAATGTTGAACAAAAAATAAAATGTCACATTATTATGATTTAAGTATCATTTAAAATATAATATCAAATGTCACTGCTAATTACCAAGACCATTGCATATGGTAGCATGAGTCAATGATAACCACCATGACCGTTTCAAATTACGTCTCATGAGACACAACTATACCAAATAAATTAGTGATCAATCTGGGAATACCAATCTTAATATTAACATGAATAGGTTTTCCACATAATTAATTATACAAAATAAATCATACATAAACATAATAATTCCCATGGAATGAATTGGGTATTTTAATCTGGGTATATAGCATAATAAATGGGTATATCATACAATTTTCCACAAAAAGAATTAAATAAAACATATATAGAAATTTATAAGGTAAAATAGCAACATATCATGGTAATAGATTTCTAAAATAATTGACAACATGTAAGAAGAGTATATATGAAAAATAATCATTAAAACATTATATTGCAGTTTAATGGAAAATACTAGTGTGTTTAAAATATAAAATGAAATAATATTGTATATAAAAACAAAAGTGAACCAATAAAGTTATCATAATAAAACTACTTATTTTATTAAAAAAATCCTAAAAAATTATGTGATCTAGTTTACATGGAATTTGGTTATATTTCATGGTGTTCCCTTAAAACGAGCTTTCTTATAATGAAGAATTGATAAGGGAATCATTTAAAAAAATGAATATCCCAAAAATAGAAGGATTCATGGATATTAATAAATGATTTTGAATCATATACACCATATTTATATGATTTTATTAAAAAAATATTTAAATAAATTTGGGTTAAATGAATGATAGAAGAACCCGAATAAATATTGGAGGCTTCGGTAGAATCCCTTACCTTAACTACGGTTGGGTCATTCAATTGAACATAATGTCCCAGATATCCAAATTAAATTCATTAATTAATATTTCCAGATCCTATTATACATTTATATTATTTATTATAACCTCATTATGTGAATTCACAACCTTTTTGGTGGTTTAAGAGGATCGATTTCATTATTTTGGGACCTTTTGATTCCTTGGTTTTCATGATTTCTTTACTTATATATATGTAACGATAAACATGTAAGGTGAGACTGGAAGTTATGAATTGGATTTATATTACATTAGTGAAAATTCATAATATTACAAGGTTATCCAATTCATCTGATTATTTTATGTGAAGATGAATCATTACATAAAACATTAATGATAACCAATTTGGTTACATGGCGGTTTTTTAATAACAATGAAAACAATTTTCATTATAAATTAATATGATGTCTAAAAAATATTACAAAACATTAAATAATAATTAATATATAAATTATAATCTGGTTCAATCATAAAAATGGTTTTATTACTTGAATTAAATAAGGTAATAGAAATTGGAATCCCGTAGTTTTTGAATGTGATAAATTAAAAAATATCAGAAGTTGTTTTCATTCATAGTACAAATGGAGGGTAAAGGATAGATGATGCTGAATTATTCCATTAAAAAAAGAATTTATTACTTGTACGGTACTAGGTTTATAACATAATTTTTATGAGGAGACATGTGGATAGAAATGAAAACCAAGGAACAGTAAAATAAAAATAAAAGAAAAATATAAGATAAGAAATGTGGAATTTACCTCTTGAATATATCTTCCATGAGAGGATATTTTGGGAAGAGGTTTTGATCTTTTTATAATAACATGACCTACTAGACATGGTATAAGGTATTTGGGAAGGATTATAGAAGAAGATGGCCTAGGCA
The DNA here is from genome assembly GCA_963277665.1 of Viscum album. Lineage (NCBI taxonomy): Eukaryota > Viridiplantae > Streptophyta > Magnoliopsida > Santalales > Viscaceae > Viscum > Viscum album. Next base: position 1,590,042,878 of record OY728160.1, on the reverse strand, counting down.
CAGGGCTTGAGAGGTGTTAGGAGGTGTGGTAAAGAGGGTGGTATTTATACTGGAGGATAAGAGGGGTTTCTGATTATTTTAATCATAGGTTTAATATTTTTTGTCAATATGGTGAATATACTTTATTATATATGAAAATAATAGTAAATATAGTTTTTTATTTTGATCCAATGGCCCTTTATATCATCCAGGACTAAGAATTGATGCAGAAATTCATTTATTTAGCATTTATAGCTAATTATCATATTTAATGGTAAAAAAATCACATATTTTAGGAAAATCCAAAAAAATTAACCCCATACATTTTGAAAATGTATAATTCAAAAATTTAAATCACTTTATGAAAATAATTTTATAAATATGAGAATAATTTTTAATTAAAATAAAAATTTAACTGAAAATTAAAAAATTAAAAATTAAAACAACATTTCGATACAATGAGAAATTAAATAGGGCCTCCTAACATTATTCTATAATAATAAGTAATAAAAATAAGTATTTAGGTATAAATTTTAAGGAATATAAATTTTTATTAAAATTATTTATTTAATAATTAAATTGAAATTAAATATACATGACTTACAAAAATACAAACACATGGTTAATTATTTTTAAAATATTTACTTAATTATACTAAAATATATTTATATCATATTTTTACATATAAAATGGATTATGTTTATTTATACCTTCATAAATGAGATTCATATTGAATTGGAAATATTACTATTCATATGGGTCACATTACTATTCCCAATATCATGTTACTATTTGAGAAGGACACATTCCTTTACTTCTAGAGTCCCTTTTTACACTCATTATTCATATATATATGGATTGTGTTGTTTTCTATATGTATTGTTTTATGAATTTACTATAATACATAATTATAAGGGAATTTCCTTGATAAAACATTGGGTCATTACATTCATGATGTGTCATTTTAAAATATTTTAATAACTCATATCACCATAAACCCTTATTGAAAATATGAATTCCTCCTTATTCAATATTTATTTCCCATGTAATTGGATATATTCCCTAAAATTTAAAATTTTGTAAACTCCATTTGTGATATAATAGAACTATTTTAAAAAAAATTCAATTCCATTGTAGGAAACTCTTATGAAAATCAATAATTTCATCATCATTATATCCATATCAAGAATATATTAAGGGATTTAATTCCCTCAATAATGTGTTTTCATAAATTTTAAAATTTTACTCTATAACTTTTCATAATACTAATCGGCATGTGGTTTTATATAATTAATGAAAATGTGATATAGTAAAATCCTTATATATCTCGTAATCCTTGTACATAGTAAATTAATGATAAAATATTCAAATGCTTCATTTCTTTAATAAGAATATTAATAATTTGTCTTTTTCCGTGGTAGTATCATAACACCACCATTATCCAATAACATTACTACAGATATATTACATTGATTAGTAAGATATTAATTATCATTATGTTAAATTTCTTGGGAGTTGATTAATTTTACATTAGAAACCTTTTTATTACACTTATAATTTCAATCATGATGGCCTTTATTAACACACGTTTAGAAAAATCCCATTACATTCAAACATGTACTAGGGTGTTTCATTCAACAATTAACAATGTTGGAAATTACTTATTTCCCTTCTTCCCTTCATCCATATTTTTCTCTTCAATCATATTGTCCTCATTATTCAATTTGAATCAATTAAACATGGAGAAGTTTTTACAAATGTTTTGATAAAATGATATCATTTCATCATATAACAAGAATTATTGGGAAACATCTTCCATTTGAAATATAAACATAATTCCATAAAATTTATGATCCTTCTTACACTTTGGATCATGTATATTGGGGGAGTTCCCATTCCATCTGCTAAAACCCATTTCTAAATAGTGGAATATACTAGAATAAATCAATACATAATTAATTATTCCATATATAGAATAGAACATTAAAAAAAAAATTATACTTTGTTAATCCTATAATAAAAAACATAGGTTAATTTTGGATTAAGTTACTTTTCAATCCATTATAATGGTTGCTTGAGAAAAATGTGAACAATCCTATGCGCCTCCCTGGGAGTGTCAAAATACGTGCACAGTAAGGCACATTATCATGTAACATGTTACACTGAGTAAAGCCCGACACATCTTGTCATAGTAGTTACTCATAGGTACATCTATGCTAGAACCATGTCCACATTTAATATCCTAATAGTGATGTATATCTTGGAATACCGCCACAATATCTACCTTAACAAAATTATAATATGTTCTTATATTAATTCATTAATGTATATCTGGTTTTTATGTTCTCTAATCTATGTTATATAAATATAGTTTTAAAGATTAATGTTAAACATCCTTTGAATCCAACTGTATCTCTCTAACCCTAGAAGCCCAGTGATGGTGAATTTTTTTTACATTTGAATTTTTACAAGGAATCAATTCCTGATGGACTAATCAATTTAAATATCTTAGAAATCCACATTACATAAATGATACACATAATACATTAGTAATGAAGAAATAAAAACATGATACATAAATAAATTAAATATATATTATCCTTGATATATAATTCAATGTCTTCATCTACAAAACCAGGAAAAATTAAACATAAGAAGCGTGATCTCAAATACTCAGTATGGTCAAGTAATGTAGAATAATTAATAAGTCAATTGGAATAAATTAACATGGTATGTTAAATAAATGATAATACATGTCATTCAAATAACTATATTATGAAATATTAATATTAAATGGTAATAAACTGAAACAAATTCAACCTAATAAATAAATTGAGAATATAATCAATCCATTGAAATTTCATCACAAAATTGCATGGATAATTGAAATAATAACGGAAATATGTATAAATTAAAAGATTTATTATTAGATATCTTTTATAAAAAAAATTGAATCCTATAACATCGTTAACATTCAAAATATTGTTTAAATATAAAGATTGAAACACTTTTAATTTGGATAACATATCAATCTCTATATAACATATCAATTCATCTTGGGGATATATAACTTATGGGTCACATCCTTCATTACTAGTCAAATTATTTCCTTATATCAATTATTAAATATAAATAATATGTCATTTCAAATATTTTTATGGACTAATGAATATGATTTAATAAATAACTATTCAGTGAATGAAAAGTAGAAATAATTTTTTTTGATGCTGATGAATATAAATTCCCTTGAAATATCATTAAAATATTCAACAGAAAAATAATCATTAAATATTACAATTTGTACCATACGCCATTCAAATATTTTAAATCATATTCATCATGAAGTAATAACATACAATAAAACATATATTTTCATGAAAATAAGTAGATTAATCGTATAATATGTCAAAATCATTTTTATACACCATCTAAAAGTAAATTGATGCATAACAACAATTATGTCTCAATGGAATTTAAATTGAGACAAAAATACCTTACATGAACCTTCCATTCGTTATATTCACATTATCATACAATATTGTGGTAATAATTATGTTACTAACTTTAACCATATCCTTAATCATTTTTATAATATCATATATTAATTTTTAGATTATTTTATTACATTTTTAAAACACTCATTCATTGTTTTAACAATTTAAATGTTAATTTCCTAGTATTATCATGCATGTTTTGACATATGATTTTTTCCTTATTAATTAGAAAATGATTAAATATTATATGGAATCTAAAAATTTAATTAATTGCCACATATATTATGTGAATATGTATTTATAATTATAAAAATTGTTTTAATAAAAGAAATCAAAATCACCATTCATGGAGATGTTAGGTCAAATGTACACATGAACGCTACATTAACTTATTCATCTTATTAAGTGAATAAAAATAAAATGATAATTTTCTATATTATAATAAAAAAAATTACTTATGTTATATATGTTACATAGTATTATAAAACCCACCCTTATTCATTCCATGTATAGGGAGAAGAAGTAAAAAAAATTTGAGAGGGAAGTAGTCCACACTTTCACAAATGATGTTATAAAATTTACGAAATATAAATATTATAAAATTATGTGTTATAAAAATATTCAGAATCATAAATACATAATAAATAAAATATATAACATGTATAATTATATTCTATATCATAATGAATTCCACGAGCGGCGGAAATGGATGAATGGATAGTCATCGTTTTATTTTGTAGTAATTCGTTGTTAACATAAATAGTATGTTTGTTACCCATTAGATGGGAGTGTGTGTATGTGTAGAGAAAAATACCTTCATAAAAAAATATATTTAGAATAGTTATATTTTAAAAAAAAATTAAATAAGGATGATTGAAATAAGGTAAAATGAAATAAATATAGAGAGCCTAATGAAAAGATGTGACATCTTAATCCGGTAACCCATTTTGGATTGTACCAAAAAGTCATAAATGGATTGATTCCTACCCAAGGTAAGGATTCTAAGATTTGTTTAAGGATTTTTTTGGATATTTTTGGTCATATATTCTTCATTAAAATTTTTATTTAGGGGTGCTATTATATGGTGGGATCATAGTCTTTTTTATAGCGGAGGAGGAGTGGAAATGTAGTATATTTTGGGAAAGGGAATTCCACCCATGGTGTTCCCATTTCACATGGATAAAATAATTCTCAAATGTAGGATAATGTTAGAATAGGTTCTATATACAGCCGTAAAATTGATTTTGGAAAAGTTTATTGGTTATTTGGGACCTTATGATTAGGGTTTGGTGCCTTATTACTCTTATTTTTACCGTAATTGTTGTAATTAATTTTAATTACATGGACCATTATTTTTGGTAAAAATATTATTTGATCTTATTGGACATAAAAATTTATTATAATTCCAAATATAAAATGAATTTTTGATAATTAAAATTATATTATAGGTAGAAATTATATTAAATTTAGTCCCATAGACATGAAACAATAATGGTTTTTAAATTAAAAACATTGAAAATTTGGAAAAGTTTATTTACCGATTATCAATGTTCAATTGATTCCATTTTACTAAATTGGATTAACTAGTAAATATTTGAAATAATTAATAATTTAAATGTATATAAAATGTAATTTACCTATACAAATAAATTCTATAGAAACATATCTTTGAACGAAAATTCATTATTTTTCACTAATCATTAAATAATGAATCATTAGTGAAAAATACCAAAAATATACACAAAAATATATTTAATATTTTTAATTCATATATGAATTTTATTATTAAATATATTATACCTAAAAGTTAAAAAAATTTATTTACAATATGTAATAAATAAAAAGGCGATAAAAATTCCTAAATTAAACTATAGTATATTATTCATTAAATTAAGTTTGATTACATATTATTCCTGTCAAATATATTGGATGAATAAAAAATAGTTTAATGATTATAAAAAATATATATTTATATAACATTAATATAAACCAAAATTTTTAATTAATTTAATTTATTACGGTAAACATATTTGTGTTAAAAAATAATACTAATATTTTTATTTATAATCAATTGGTTTCCATATAAATTTATAATTAATTTGTAATGAATGAATAATTTTTTTTTAATTTTATAAAAACATATTTTTTCATAAACTTGTTTATAATTTTCACAACTACTAATTTTACCGCTATTTTAAATCATAGTGTATAAAACTATAGTTTTTTCATAATATATTTTTTCGTTAATACTCAGTCTGGCATATAATGTAAGGTTTAGAAGAAAGTCGCTCTTGGGTGTTGCACAAATTAAATAGGAGTTGAATGAATTGAAAAATGTAGAATATATCAAATCTATTTAAAATAGTATATATATTATAAATTATAAGGGAACAATATTCCCTTGCGTGCATGGTGATGCGTGAGATACATGATATCAAACAAAATCGTCAAACATTATAATTTCAAGGTGTTACATAACCCATCATAAATATGTGAGGGTATCATATCCATAAATCCATATAAAGGCATAAATTTTGGGGAATTTATAAAAAATAAGCATCTAAATATTAATCATTATAATAGGTTCATCATTATGAATATTTTCAGAGTGTCTCCTAGATGGGTATAAAAGTTAAGAATAAATAAGAGGAATTTAGAATCATTATTTCATTCAAATTTTATTCTTTTGGAATGTAATACAACAATATATCATTCAAAATGTTATATTTTCAAATTATCTTAATCATGATTATAGAAATTATATACTAATATAAAGTGGGTAAATTTAATTAACCAATGAAATGAAAGGAGTATTTCCATGATGTTCGTCGGAAACTATTAATTTTTTTTTATTTTAATTCTCTAATATGTGTATTCTAGTGGATAAAAGATATTACTACAGATATTTAATGCTTATCTTAGTTGGTATCACATACCACATATTAATACGACATGAACATTCCCATATTTGTACCTTTTGAGTTGTTTCATTTCATTTGGTGTCATTAAATTTTATCTGATCCATATATGATATCTTAACATAACCTTGATGTTCAATATAGAATGCATTGATAATTTTGGATTTGATTGGAATGGTTTGTGGATATTTTCATGAGATTTAATTGATTCCTCTTTCTCAAGGAATTTTTTTGTATTGTTAATAATTGGAGAAATTGAAAATTATTGATAGCTGATAAAGGGGGATATAAGAAATGGTTTACAAATTGAAATATCATCAATAATGGGTATTTCTACAAAAACACATAAGGAATATTTTTGATCCAACATTATGTGCATTTTACAGTTTTTCAGGTAATGTCTATAGGTTGAAGTATAATTGGAATGATAAATCATGGATGTCAGAATATGATCCCAATACTTGTTTTACCAACTTTATTTAATTTGGGAGATACTAATTGGAAGACTATATCAAATCATGGATGATACATTTGATGTTATTGTAATGATATTTCCATTGAAATTTAATTATAAAAATGGAAAAAATATTGAATATTAAATTCCGCATTATGAATTTACAATTAAAAAATGAATTTTATCTCTCTTCTGATGTCGGTGTAGAATTATTGATTTAAATAAACAATTAAGATAATATGATGTTTTTTAATTGGTTTTAGGAGGACACGAATCTAATTGAGTGAAGAGTGACTATTGGTAGAGCAAATAATTATATCTTAAGATGATCTCCTATCTATGAATTCGATCCACTAGCCATTGAATCAAATGGTTGGTCTTCAGGGTTAGCTGATTGTACATGTGGAGGATCCTTATAGTCTACTATAAAATCATGGATTAGTTTTTTTGTTCATTCAACTAGTCAGTTTTACATGCGGTCGATCCTCACAATCATACATATTAGTATAGTCTATTTTTTCTATGTATTCATTCTTTAGATTCTTATCAATTAAATAATAGTTTATATGATTGATCAATATTTAGAGGTTCAATGATGGAATTCTTAGTGATAATAGAAGATATCTATATTTGAATAATTGAAGATAAATTAGATGTAACGATGATTGGTCCATAATATAATGATTATAATATAGAAAAAATAGAATGAAATTATAATTTAATTATTTACTAATTATATTAATTTCGGGATAAGTTATAACTATGAAGTATATAAGATTGTGGAGAACTATTCAATGATACTTATAATGTATATAATGTTGATCATGAATTTTTATACATAAATATGGTATTTGGGTAAATATAATGAAATACAAATCATTGTGAAAATATTAGGATCAAAATAATAATTTGTATACATATAATAATCACAAACATCATTTATGATTATATTGATATTTGGATGCACGAGAAATAACAGATAATATATTCCCTAAAAATCCTGGAGAAGTGTTTGTGATACTTTCCCCATATATAATCCAAAGTATTTTAGTTAATCTATTATTATATTCAATAACTATTCTTAATCATTTATATCAAGATTTATGTAGAAAAAAATATGATATAGTGTTCATTAGGTGATCAGACTGTATAGAATGATACCACAACCATATTTTCAATCATGAACATGATGTTACGAAATTATGTGAATTTTTATTGAGAGAAGGCGAAGGATATGAAAATAATTTGAAATATTAATTATATAAAAGTGGATTTTAAATTCATGTAGAAATATATATATAATGAGATATAGTATTTTTGTATAAAATAAGATGAATTCCTAGATTGTTGATGAAGAATATCTTTTTTGACATTTACCCCATGAGAGGAGGAAGCCAAAATACAAGGTGTTCTATACAATTAAATACATTTATATACACCATTTTATTTAATTAATTTATTTTTTAGAATAACGGTAAAATTCCAGGATTGGAGAAGGAAAAAAAATTCATGAGTTTTTTTAGTGAATTATGAAGATTAATATTTATTTTCTACTATCAGTATTGTGCATATATGAATATATTTAAATTCATTCATTTAGGATGAAGTGTAGTTATATAATTAGTTCCATTTCGATGTTATTATGAATACCAATATCTATGTTTTATGGATATGGTATTACATTAGTTCTAAATAGCCATTAAATACAGAAATATTTATAATCATGTTCATTCATTATCATGAATGAAAATAACAAGGGATTGTTTAATGAATAATATATTATAATTACAGTTATCTTAGAAAATATAAATATTAATTATTTTCAAATAATGTTCAGTTGATATATGATAGTTTAATTACCTGATGGATATGCATTATTTAAAAATAAGAGGGTAATGACTCTGTTATTATTCTCATGTTGTTATTTGATTAAAATAATGAAGATCTAGTGAAATTAGTGTTTCATTGAGGAAGGAGAAGAAGATGAAAGAATTGAGAGAAGAAGAATCAATTGAGTTTATTTTGAATTTCACCAAAGGAATAAGAGATGTTTTAAATTCAATTCACTTAGAATAAAAAAATAGTCAAGAGAATTTATAGATTTAATATTTCATAGGAGGAATGGAAAAAATTAATTTTAGGAGTTATAAAATAGTGAAATATTTCTATTAATTCGTGATAGAGGCAAATTGAAAAGATATAAAAATATAAATTAGATTAAAATTCATTAATTTAAATTATATCTCCCTCTTTATATGTTGACTTCACCCAAGATAGTTCTTTACTAAAAATTCCATGATCACATTAATTCATGAATCATAAAGTCTAATTCATAGTTATTAGGTAGGTGATTTCTCTTAGGTAGATAATATTCCCAGGACCCATATCCCACAAAGTGGTGAATTAATTTATGTACAAAACCAGGACCTATTGAAGGGTCATTACAATTAACCTCAAACTCTTCACCCAAATATCGAAATATAAATATTTTTTTGATAGGAAATTACTAACTAATCTTCAACCAAACAATACAATGGTTTAATAAAAGAAACATAACCACATTTTGGGTTTGTGTAATCATGGTATTATTATTTGTATAGTAATATTAGATAAAAGATAATATTCTCCTCCATGACCAAAAGGCCACTTTGTTTCATTGATATTTTTAATTATCTTCAAAGATATAACTATCGCCAACTTCTAAGGTTCTACTATGATTTATATATATGAGATGATATGTACAAGATAGATATCATTTGGAATAAAAAATGAATACTTTGAAAGTTTAACCTATAATCGGTGTTCACATAGGATGTCTAAAAAATTACATAGTTTTTTTCATACTTATAATATTATTTAAAATATAATGGTATATCATCCATAAAACCTACAATGAAGGCATAAAAAAGTGTAAAATATAATTTTTACTAGATCTAGAAGAACCATAATATAACTTTTCAATATAATGGGAACAAATATAACCCCATAATTGATGTAATGGATTGAAAAAATAATTTATGGAACATCTATGAGTTTTACCCAAATATGATAATACCTCGAGAATGGGTGTAACTAGAAAACCCACTTTTCACCCTCAACATGATTTAATAAATGATATAATTGTGAAAAATGATAACAGTTGGAAATATTCACATGTTATAACTAATGTATTTCTATAAAAAACTATATAATCATGTCCACATTTATTAGAAAAAGAATTGGAGAAGCCCAAAGATCTGTTCTTACAATATATATTTTTAACTTGTTTCTCCATTAGATTAATTTTAAAACACTTTGTCTCAGTTTGATCTATTAATTGTGATACTTTTTTTATTAGTTTCATTCCAGGTAATAAATCTATATATGATGACACATTTTTTTTATGTGGTATCCTAAAAAATTATTAGGGGACACATCAATGAAATATTAAACCATTATGGGAAAATAGTTTTAATTTCACCCCTCTTTTGTAAAAAATTCATGTTATCATTCAATGTAATAATATTATACATATATTCTTGAATTGTTCCTATATAATAAAAATGGAATTATTATTCTCTAAAAATTCTATACTAAAGACCAATCATAAAATATTGCAATATCCTCCTTTGATAAAAATCGATGAAATCATAGAGCTAGATTAAATAGTCCATGTTAGATAATGATTTTGATGTTTTTTCAAATTCTAGTGAGATAAATTTAGAAAATAATGAATGACCCTACCATAATTGTATTATGATAACATCTATTACTTTATTTATCCATCTTGTCCAAAGAAGTATTTATGCTTATCAGTATTGAAGAATGTAACTTTTAATTGTAAGAGATATTACATATTCTCAAATATAAAATAATGAGAAGCTCATGCATCAAATTATTCATATGAATTAGATATGACATTTGAATTGTACATTAAACTATAAAAGGACCATATCAATCATAAAAAATTTACTATATAGATTTTTTACATCTATCTAGTTCCCTTATATTTTCCTCCATAGAAGAAATCCTTTCTTAGAAGAGTGTGTATTTAAATATCATCCCCATTCCCCATGTATCCCTCCATGCCTGAATGGACCTAAGGCCTTTATTTTTTAATGATTTTTGATAACCCCCCTTTCAAGGGATGAGGGAGAGCCCTTATAAGGCCTGTAGAATCAAATATTACAAGTCATGTAGGCTTAGGAGAATACATGACCCAAATGTTATAGGGATTTGAACTAGACTGTCTACAAGGAACTGCCCCTCCCCAGCATATGCATCAAGATAGTATCACTCCACCTTTGCATGGTCGTCTAGCTAGGCTTCCTATGTAAGCACATGACGGTCCTGATGGCATAACCATTCCCTCTTATTCTAACAATACATTTGTCTTTACTCTGCTGAGTGCAACTACTATTAATCCTCTTCTAGGGTTGCTTCTTTTTTATAGAGTATGTTTGGGGGAAACTACATGTGTCATGAAGGCCTTGAGGGATTTATTTTATCCATAAAAAATATCAGATTATTATTACTAATACAATAACACATGTAACACAATATCATATTTATACATAATCTATGAGTATAAAATGTACGACCATGAAATGTAACATGAAATCATCAGACCCTTATTAGGTATATTCAATTTCACAATGGCCACCTAAAAACATATCAGAAGTGTTGTGGTATAGAAATTTACTACCCACTCCCACATTGTATTTAAATCTAATTTCAGCCAATAATTCTATCATATAAACCAAAAATAATATAACAATGTTTAACATCATCACCTATATCTCCAATTATTGAACGTACTCATATGAATCAAATTGTATTTAGATTCTCGATCTCAACATTGATAAAGATAAAAATATTTAAATTATTTAAATATAGTGGTTTCTCCCATCATATAATATTTCTAATATTCAGTCTCCTTTGAGCCAAAATATTTAACTCACATGATAAATTCATGATATAATTATTTATAGAACAATTATTCAAAAAAATTCCAGGTCTGACCCCGACTGTTCATCACCTCTATCATTACATCACACAATTGGAAACCAGTATATGTTCTAATATAAGTGGAATATAAGAATTTATTCATTAATATAGTATCAATAATCATTAATTTATGATGGATAAAATCCATTAACTCCTTAGTTTCTTGACATCAAATATCTCCCCAAAAATTATGGGTGATGGAACTAAAACTACATCATGAATATTACGGCTATGGGTTTGCATTGTGACATATCTTATAATAATGATTGATGAAATATAGTTAATACATTAATGAATTTATGAAAGAAAAGAGTTCTAATAGGTAGATAATTTTCATCTACAAAATCTTGAAAAATTTTCACGGGACAAAGTTGTGGAATATTATACAATTAAGTATAAATCATATCAAATTTCCTTCAGAGAATATAAAATTAAGAATTATTACCACACAAGAATATTAAAGTCACAACACAATCCCTTATATCATTTAATTACTTTTAAAATTAAATCCATCAATGAAATTAAATTAATTTTTTAAGGTATACTTTTAATATATTCATGAGAAAATTTTCTATAAAATATGAAAAATGAATAAATTCCCTTGTAATGGAAAATATAATGAATTTGTTAACCTAATGGACAGTAATGAAAAAATATGAAAATAATTATTATTTATCATTGAATATTTAATATAATTAAATAATCTATTGATTAAAATTTTATTTTAAAAGATAATATAAAATAAACTATATGCCATGTCATCACACCCCTATGTACCTAAAGACACCTACTCTTGATACATGATACTCAAACGAGTAGAATGTTAACTCAAAAATCCCAAATAATTATGTTATACATGAATGTTAATGGCACACACTTTGAGTCTTGAAAAAATTATTTCCTAGAATCTCTCCTTTATACTGGCCCTTTATATGTTATGGTAATATTTCCTAAATTTTTCAACCTAGATTACAAAAAACTACAAGAACCGGTTTTTAAAACACCTATAGAACACATCCCAATATTTAGAGGTTGTAATAAATTTATATGGATAATATATATAATCAATATATAGTTTCCCTCATATGAATGATAAATTAATTTTATAGATCATAAAAGAGATTATGCATGACTATTACCAATGATGGATATAAGGAAACTATAAACCATACAATCAAGGGTACTTATAAAAAAATTATACTAATCGTATAAGAAAAATAAAATTTTCATAAATCTATATTTATATGAAACTACAAGAATATATAAAACAAAAAAATTATCATACGAATCATTAATTATGTGAAATTAAATATTTATGTCATATAGAAAAACATTGTAAAACAAACAGACTGTAAGTTTTATAGAAATAAATCCTTTGTGAGGATGAACTCCTATAAAAAGAAAAATTAAATACCTTAAATAACTACCTAGGACATCCATCAGATGTTCCAAAATATATATATATATATATTACTCCATGCCTTATTTTTTATAATCCACAGACCTCTAGTTATATTCTTTTCCCTTGTTCACAATAAAAAAGTTTTACATGCATCCTAAAGGGAAAGGATTAGAACAGGAGTACATCAGACCCTATAGGTGGTCATTACAAGACCCCAACAAAGATTTAATAAAATTAGATAAATGAAATAGTATCATGAAATAAATATAAATCTAATAGTACTAATAAATATATAATTAATAACATTATTTTTATAATAATCAAAATAAAATACTATATCTGTTAATATTAAATTGTTGAACATACCACCCAGGAGCACGATATTACATACATCAAGCATCACTACATATTTGTAATGCAAAATTTTTAAATTTTTTAACGTTAATATATATATTTAAATCTTTTCAAGACATATATTTTAGGAAAGTAAGTATCCATAATTTATGATCATATATTGGGCATGTCATGTCGCAAACACCCCAAAAATTTAATCATATAAACAAAATTTTTAAATATTTCAAGTCCCAAAATGGAATTCCCTTGACATATTCTAATTTATAAGTAATAAATAGAAAATGTACCTAGTGTTAATGTTTCTATGTGTAGATATTGTATATGTTCCCCAACATTTCATTATATATAATTACCTGTAATAAAAATTAGTGAAATTCCCAAATTCATTCCCCAACATTTATATGATAGTCAAAACAAATATATTATAACTGATAATCATGTTAGAATTATTTAGTAACCTAAAATCCTTATTGAAATAATATATTTATTAAATAACTATTTAATGGATTCATATCAAAAATATAATACAAATAACTAGTTTAACACCCCAAAACTCTAAATTAATAACATAGTATCCAATAGAATTTATGAAACACGACACCATGTTCGTAAGGAAATATAATACCCCAGTTCATTAAAATATATACAATATTTTAAATAAATTAAATATAAAATTCATCTTGTGATAGACAATATTTTGAGTTTGGGTGTGATACACTCAACAAAGAGTTTCTTTGATGACTTGTGTTACACGTACGACCGAGTTTTACTGAAGATTGAGGTATTATGAAAATGATATTATTTAATATAATATCATATAACACTATCATTAAGTTAGTGATATTGATTATTAATAAATAAATAATTAAAATATTTTTCTACCCAAACAATAAATTAATTCGTTGGTCAAATGTTAATTATAAATTCATATAAGAATAAATTTACTATAAACAAAAAAAATTATAGAAAAATATTTTTATGCACATAGTGATATTTTACCCTTATAAATTAATGTAATTAAAATTAATTAGTGTTAAAAATTTAAAATATATAATATATTCAATAAATAATTTTTTATATCCATCCATTTGATTCTATAGGAATTAATTGAGAAAAGAATCCAATTCTATATATAGAAACCTATCTTTATATAAAGGAACATTTATATATGTTTATTAGAGAACCTATTTTAAATAAAAATTATTAAATTTAATAAATATAATTGTAAATATATACTTAATAATTAAAATGGACACATAATAATTTTTTTAGGATGAATTTTTTGTATTTTTCTGTGACGTTTTATTTTTTTAACGAATAGTAAAAAATACGAAGTTTTCATTAAAAAATAATTTTTATATAATTAATTTATTATGATAAATTATATTTTAAATTATTTTTAATGTTCAATTAGATATATTTTTCACAATTAATACAATTTTGGTCATTGTATTCAATTTCACTTTGAAATTAGATATAAAAACCTTGCATACTTTAGAATGATATTTAGTCTCATCTAGAGGATTTAATATAAATTAATTTCTACCAGGTCATTGATTGTAATTGTGAAAAATAGATTCCATAATTAGAATAAGAATAATTTATATTAACACATAATTTCAAAAATATATTTTGAATTTTTTTTATAGAATTTCACTAAAATTAAATAAAATGATTAAGGTGAAATTAAGTATAACAGGGGATTAAATTATTATAATAAGGGCCCATAAGACTTATAAACATACCAAAAATCCATTTAATAGACACATTTCGACAGTGTAAACCCATATATCAACTATATATAATTATTTAATATAATTTAATTGATAAAAACAAGGGTGGAATTAAATTTCCAAAAATTTATAGGTGTGGCACTCCACCTCTACAATACAAAGACTTACTCTCCTTTCGCTTCTTCACACCTCTCAAAACACTTAGGTTCGGGAATGATCTTACAAATTCAAATCTAGGAAAATATCCCTTCCTCATTAAATAATTCCTTTCTCACTAAATCGATCCATTGATTCCCATTGTTGCAAACCAGAAGGAGTTACCCAAAGAACACATAACACATTTCCAAAAGATCCTTAATATTATTTTCATTCTCTACCTCTCAAATATTATTATTCCATAATTATAAAAAATAGTTATCTTATTTATATTGTTATTTATTTATGATAGGTTCTTTTCATACACATACACATACTTCTATCTAATGCTTATTGATTATACCGTTTATGTTTACGATGGACATCTTCCTCATTAAACGACGACTATTATTTATACCATTACCTCCTCTCATGGTGGGAAATAGGATGGAAAAAATATTTAAATATGATATTTATGTGATTAATAATGTATTTATTATTATTTATTTTTTATATATAACATATCGTTATTATTTCCGTTCGGTGAAATAAGATAACGTCGTTTGTGGAAGTCTGGACTAGCTTATCCTAGAAGATATGTGATTCAATGACATGATAAATTTAATATATTAAAGTTAGTTTTTAATATAATTATGTGAAATAAATATAATATATATTATATTTATGGAATAATTAACTTTCTGGGAATATAATATATATCATTTTCTTTATTACCCTTTTATATACATAAAATTTAATAATGTCATTCATGAACGTGTGGACTACAACCTCTTTGACATGTTTCACTTCATTTTACAACACAATTATTATATATATAAGTGTATATTATCAAATTCTATTTCATTTATGTTATAATGATCATTCTAGAATTATTATTTGTACTTACCTTCTTTCTATAATGATCACTAATAAATGGGAAATTGCTCAGGTGTACATAAGACCTACCATCTCCATGAGTGTATCCTTAGTTCATTTTTCATAACCATCATTCATGATTAGATTTAAAATTTAACACCCCGACCCCAGTTACCCAGAGTTTGTGCGTTATTTTAATACATTGGAATGATTACAAGGAATCAAGTTCTGAGGGACCGATGAGTTTAGTAGTATTGGAAAATAAATTACATATATGAAAGTTACATTACACATTCAATCCTAAAAGAAAAAATAAATAATCCATTGAGAACTCTATTATTCCCCTATATTACCCATGCTTATTAAACATAAAAAACTTCTTGGAATACTGGAATAAACAAAACATAATTAAAGTGTTAGCTCATATGCTCAGTAAGGGTAAATAATTTAGTAGAAGCTTTAAACTTTTAAGGAAAGTTGTGTAATAAAAATACAAAACTTTTAAAAATAATCTTGAACATAATACGGAGAAAATAAATCAAGCATTAACATATAAACATGCACATGGATATTATACTAGTTGAATAATCACATGAAGTAATTAATTTTATAATTAGGGAATTCCAAACATCGGACATCATTACCCCATAGTCAAAGCCTCTTTCCAAGACTAAAAATAAATGTTTTGTCAAGGCCTTGAACCAAGACACTAATTTGTGTCATGAGATATACCAATTCATCGAGGATATATAGTGGGATCCACCCATCACATACTAAGTCCACTGCGTTCCTCATTTTAAAATGTTAAAACATAACATAAACATTCGTATTAAAGCAAGAATACATAATTTTAATACATGAACCATAAAACATGAATGGTATACAAATAACACATCCACAAAAAATATCAAAAAATAACATCATAAAAATATCGATGATTTTATTATAATAAATTAACCTCAATCAAGAATAATATCTCATAAAGGATATTGACATAGTAGAAAATGATCTTTAAAAATTTTTAAGAGAAATATACATTTTTCATAAAATCAGTTAAAAGTAACAAAAATTAAAAAGGAAAAAATTTAAAAGACAATTTTGAATCAACTTTTCATATAACACTTTGAATCTATTTAATGTAATATTCAATATAAAACATTCATGTCCATATAAATGATTCCTTAAACCCATATTTAAAACATGTAAATTAATTAACAAGATTTACAAATATAAATCATTAAAACATTTAAATTCTGATCATGATAAAGAGTCCCTTAAAAAATTAAAAAAATTAATTTTGGAAACATTTTTATGAAACATGGGCATGGATGATAAAAATTTCATAGTAAACACTTACACATAAACAATGTCAGATAATAATGAGATTGAGGACATAACCTTTACCTTGCACTATCCTTTGGTCGATGGTACATCTAATATCATATATAATTACCATGGTAAGCTATTAAATAATAACAGAACCATGATAAAATTTATTATATCATGCATGATTCATTTATGACTTTATACTGCCCATTTAATAATTATTTCCATGTTAAATTTACATTTAGGATAATAACCTCGTTCTTTATCGTACATGTTTTAACTTGTTATTCTTGATCGTATCATTTAATAATGATTTAAATACATCAAGAATGGGAAAATTTATTTATATATAATATATATTTAGAATATAAATATGTATAATACATATATATATATATATGAAATGTAAAACACCATTTTTGGAGACCGTAGGATTTACATATGGATGAACACAGTTTCTATTTTCATATAATGTAGAACAAAAGTAAGTGAATAAGATATATGTAAGTACACAAATATATATATATATATATATATATATATATATATCTGAAATGGAATTATTATTTCATATATTACATACTTATTAATAATAAATATAATTCTAATCATAGTTGAATGGTGAAACTGGAAATGAATCTCATCACATCGTGGAGACGGTAAGCCAAACGTACACACGAGCGACAATATCATTTTATTAATTATTAAAAGGTTTGCAATTGGATGGAATATTAATTTTAAATAGAAATTATATTGTATTTTTATTATTTATATTGATATTACTCATCATTATATCCATCCAAATAATATAGTGTTGAATAAAAAATTACACCACGACGTAGAGACGGTAAGCCGTAAGTACGCTCATTAGGGGACATTATCATTTATATGATGAATAGAATAATGATTATTGTAGTAACATATTTATAATATCATAAAATAATGTATATGGTACAATAATTATTATTTTGGTATGGAAATAACATTTAAACAGAAAGTGTAAGAAGAAAAGATCTCTGAAATATGTGATAATATATTTACCTCTTCTTTGTTTGTTTCATTTTGATTGGAAAAAAGGATCAATAGGTTGGATTTATGCTCAAGGGAATTCCTCTATGGTGATTTTATGGAAGTTGGTAGGAGATTTGGGTAGGTAATGGCTGTTCCAAATTGCTTCGGAGGTGAGATGTTGAGAGAAGGGGATGTACCCTTTTATAACAGAGGCGAGGGGCACTTTAGTAAATGTTTGAAATATTGTTCTATTATACAATCTTATTATATTTATAATGGCTCCTAATTAATTTATTTTGAATATATGCTAGGTATGGGTCTATATATTCTCATCCAATAGGTTTTATACAAGTTCTTTTCACAATATTAACCTTATATATTAGATTTAACCCTTAGATAATTTTTTTTACTTTTACCATGTCCTCTTGTTTTATTATCATAAATGGTTAATAAACGTACTATAAAAAAACTTGAGAACCCTAAGTGGTAAATTATTGATATATATAACCTTATATATGTCCTTTCGATGATCCTTCGATTTTTATAAATTTAAATCAATTAAAAATATAGTATTTGTTTTAAAAACACATTTTTGACAATTTTGACACTATTGGGTATTTTGTTTTTTATAAAATCATAAAAACTTTATCACATCAAAAACATTTAATTTAATAAACCTTATCATTTCATATTAACCTATAAATTTTTTTATGGAATCAAAACCCTCAATTTACACTTATTTTTATATTTATAATATCCATTATTTTAATAATTCAATTATATAATAATTAATGCATCATCATTAGGATCTAAATAAATTTTATTATTTAATCTGTATAAAGTATATATAAACAACCATTATGTATAAAATATTTTTATAGATATAAGAAAAAATATAGTTGAATTTCTCTTAGGTATAACCCTGTATTAAAAATGGTGTAGTTATTAAACATTAAATTTTACAATTTTAACTCTTCTTTAAATAAAATAATAATAAATGTCCCAATACAATCCAAGATGACCAAAAGGATATTACATTATTCCTAAGGTGGTTTTTTATCAAAATAAACTTATCCAAAGGAATTAAGGCATGTGTTTGGGTAATTATATTATCATTTCTACCTTTAATTACAAAATTTTCTTTTAACCATGGTAAACTATAGTCAAAAGATACTATTAACCAAAATTATTTTCATCTTATTGAACCACATTTTACGTAGTGATGACAACAACGTCTCATGTATTTTATAAATTCAATTCATAGAAGTGGTAAAATTTAATTTTATGCAGATTTTCAAATGTGCCTAGATGGTGGGTAAAAGTTGTTAGAAAGTTCAATAAAATATTAATCATCTCATTTTTTTATAAAACTTACTCCAATTAATTAATTTGTAAATATATTTGAATTATATATATAGTTTTACTTAAAAAAAGTTAAATAAAATAAAAATATATTTAAATAAAAAGTCAGTTTTAAACAATAACGCATTTTTTTCACTATTCATAAAATTGATATTTTTCACAAAAATACCAAAATTTAAACCTAATATAATGTTGATATTTTGAATTAAAAAATGATTTCTGTTATAAAAAATTAAAAACATAGAAGATTCATTAATTATTTTAAAATTAATTCTCGTTGTTAAAACTAAAATGTGTGGTTTTTAAAAATGTAAAAACTATCAAAATACTCACATGTGTTTATGTCAAATTTAAATGTGAAATTACTTATAATAACCTAAATTGTATTAAATTATAAAAACATAATCTAATTATAGTTCCAATCCATTCAAATTCATAATTTTACACTATTAATTATTTCAATTAAACAAGATGTTTTCAATAAATATTTTCTATTATTCATTATTCCTCAATATATGAAAGTTATCTGAAATGTAACAAAAATTTATCTAAATAAATTTTTTTGTAATTATTATAAAGAATAATTTAATTTAATTTAATAGGTTATATAAATAAGTAAAACTTTGGTTTTAAAAAGTTTTCTCTATTAAAAGGTGGTAAATTTTTATTTATTGAAAAATACTTCTTTTATCTGAAACAAATGAATTTGGTCTTATATAATTTCTAAAAAAATATAATATGGATTCAAATGTTATATATAGAATATAAAATTCAAATTTCAATTAATATTATTCATAACCTCTTTTTGAACGGCAAGTTAGGTATGTCGTGGTGCACTCGAACTTGGTGTGGCTTGTATCGCAAGTTATTAAATTGCACTGAATAGATATAATACTATGAAATACTAGGGTTTTAGATTCTCCCCTCCTTGAAAAAATTTCATTCTCCCAATTTGAAATTGTTCTTTGAAAATAAATTTTTAAATATAGAAAAATACCGTTGTGGAAAACCCTTATCGGAAATTGGGTTATAAAAATTTAATTTTAATTAGAGGGGAAGGGAAATGAAAAAGTCCCCCCCAAATTATGATCTCAATTATGAGAATAGTGGTTTAAATTTGAGACAAGTAATTGGTGGAGAATTGTAAATATTTATAGGGAGTTAATGTGGTCATCAATCACAAACAAGTGTAAAATTGAGGGCCTCAAAGCCATCAATCTACAATGATATAAAATATCACCAGCTCAAAAAAAATATATTAAGTATTAGGATAAAACATTTTTTGTTTTAAGATACCTTACCTAATGTTTAAGAATAAATTTATTCATATAATATGGTGGAAAAATATTCATGGAAAATAGGGTTTCATTCCTCAACTAATTTTTACCACAAACTCATCTTTCACTTTAATATATAACAGAATTGAAAAATATTATATTTATCCTAATCGTATAGGGTTCAAAAAAGCATTAATTTATTAATAATTTGTTAGATTTTATAAATAAATATATTATAAAAACTAGGACATCTTGTAGATCAGTGGTTGGTGATGCACACTTGTCACCCTTCGGTTTTGGGTTTAAGTCTCGTGGCCTTGCCGGACGTAACAGGTTATCACCCGACCCCCGGGTTTTCTTTTTTATAACAATCCAAAAATAATCATCAAAAATGATTTATCCTTAACAATAGAATGCAATGAAAAACATAATCCATTCCAATCTTTATACTTAACCAAAGTACTTCTTTCCAAACTCACAGTCCAAAATTTATAAGGAAAACACAATGAAGATCTTTTTTTCCATGTAATAACATGTGAATACCTTCATCATGTATTCTCTTAAAACACGGTAACACCCTGACTTACCATAAAAATTTATTTATTACATTCATGGTCCCTTATTCATAATATAATACTTGATATACTAATTATATACATAAATGTTGTAAACTCCAACAATAATGGAATAAACAAACAATTAATTAATTACAAAGTAGTCCTGAATATCAAATATAATTTATCCAAATCACTCATATCTTATTCTAAAATCACTCCCTCAGTTTCAGAATGATATTAAGGTTTATATTTCATTCAACCATATATTTTACAAAAAAAATAACTTTATATTGAGTCACTTTTCTTAGAACCAAAATATCTCAAATCCTCAATGAAATAGTACTTATGTACAATCCTTATTTCTTTTCATAATTTATATAACCAGAACATCATTCACACAACACTCAAATGAAATAATTATTTAATAATATCATAAGAACACTAGTCATTCCTCTTCATCTGTGGTAGTATCGTAACATGATATTTATCTAATAGTGTCATTTGGGGAATACTCTGATAATGTGGAAATTGATTCGCATAGTGTCCCAACTCCTTACTGATGAAGCATTTTACATTTGAAATATATTTCTTACACTTGAAATCATGTAATTGGTGTATATTTTTTCCAAACAAATAACAAACTCCCATTCCCTTGAATCATTTACCAAGGTGATTCTTTCCACAGTAATCACATATGAGAAAATCCTCGTTTCCCCTCTTCCATTTTTCCAACTTTCTCTCTACTATTCTTTACCTCTCTTTGTTCCATTGAAAGCCATATGACTCAGAGAATTCATTACTTAACTTATTAACAAATGATACTATTGTTTCATATCATGAGAATATTTGGGAGGTTATTTCCCTAATAAATGTTGGCTTAAAACCATGAATGATATGATCCTTATTAATCTTTGGATGATGAGTATTGTTGTAGTTCTCAATCCTACTACTAGGCGCCATTTCTAAACAATGGAATTAACTATGTTATTTTGTGAATCAAAATTCATAATTCCAAACAGGTAAAATATCAAATTTAAATTGAAAATATTATGAATATAATCTATAATAATAAAAAAAATGTTTTTATTGAGGATGTATTTACTCCAAAATCCTTCTTAATGTCTTGTAATGAAATAATTAATTATCCTAATCATATACCCATGACGTGTCAATACAAATAGTGAAAAAAGGCTCGTTATCGTGTACTAGGATTCCACAGGTGACTCCCAAAACCTTTTTTCCGATTTTTAACTCCTACATACATCTGTTACAGAGCCGTGTGTACCTACTCGTATCCATATAGGGATGTTTTTCATAAAACACACACAAAATATATGCATTATAAAAAAATTCTAGGAGGTACTTCAACACTAATCCTCAAAGTCTATCATAGTGTAATGTTATTAAATCATAGTTTTTCAAAATCCTATTTCCAAGGTATGTACAAAACATCCTCTGATACCAACTGTAACGACCCAACACTAGTTACCCAGAGTCGGTGCATTATTTTAATACGTTGGCATGATTACAAGGATTCATGTCCCGAATGACTGATCTGTTTAGATATATTAGAAAATCTATTATATACAAGAACGTTACATTACACATTCAAACCTAAAAACCAACATAATCAATCCATTGATAACAGCATTATTCCACTAGCTTAAAACTTCATAACAGTCATAATACATTACTTGGAATTATGGGAAAAAACATAAATAAGTGGTGAGCTCAGATGCCCAGTAAAGGTAAATAATTTTGCAGAAGCTATAAACATTTAAGGAAAGATGTGTAATAAAATAAATAGCCTTTTAAACATAAACATTAACATAATATTGAGAAAATAAATCAATCATAACAATATAAATATGCACATGGATATTCAACTAGTCGAATAATCACATATAATAATTAATTTCAAAATGAGGGAATTCCAAATGCCTAACATCAATACCACATGGTCAAGGGCCCGTGCCCAGACTAAAAATAAAATTTTTGTCAAGGCCTTGTGAAAAGACAAAAATTTGACTCATGAGACCTACTGATGCTTTGAGGTGCTCTAGTGGGCTCACCCGTTACATACTATGTCCACTGTATTCCTTATTTTAAAATGTTGAAACATAACAAAAACATTCATATTAAAATTATCTTAAGAAATATTATTACTTGGACCATAAACAATGAATGGTATAAAAATAACATATCCACATCCAAAAACATCCAAAAAACATCAATTCAATATTGATTCTTTTATTATAATAAATCAACCTCAATCAAGAATAATATCTGATAAACAATGTTGACATAGTTGATAATGACCAGTAAAATTTGTATAGAGAAAAATAAATTTTTCATGAAACTATTTAAAGGTCAAAAAATTAATAAAGGAATACATTTAAAAAAAATTTGAATCAATGTTTCTCATACCACTTTTAATCATTTTAAATGAATTAAAAATTTATAAAATCATATCCAAATAAATAAATCCATAAAATCATGTTTAAAACAAGGACATTAATTTAAAATATTTTGAAAAATAAATCATTTAAAAATTTAAATTGTTGATCTTGATAAAGAGTCCCCTCCCCAAAAAATTAAAATATTCATTTTGAAAAATGTTTTAGGAAACAGGGACATGGATGATAAAAATGTCTCAGTAAATACATACACATAAACAATCTCAGATAATAATGGGATTGGGGAATTTACCCTTACCTTGCAATTTGCAAGGGTCGAGGGTACATTTTTCCTCCTGTATAATGACCATAGTACGTTATTAAATTATACCAGAACCATATTCATATTTATTATATCAGACATGATTTAGTTATGACTTTATACTACCCATTCAATAATTATTTTCATGTTAAATAAACATTTCGGGTAGTAATCTATTTCTTTATCTTACATGATTTAATGTGTTATTCTTGATTGTATCATTTAGATCATGATTTATATACCTAAAAAATTTAAAACATTATTTATAGAAAATATATATTTAGAATATAAATATGTACGATATATATATATATGAAATGGAAAACACAGTTCATGGAGATAGTAGGTCATACGTACGCATAAACGCTCTTTCGGTTTTCATATCATATTGAATGGAAGTAAGGGAATAAGATATATGTAAGTAGATAAGAATATATACATATATATCTCTCCAGAATAATTATTATGTCATATATTATATACATATTAATAATATATATTTTTATAAACATCATTGAATGGTGAACCAGGAAATGAATCTCATCGCTTCGTGGAGACTGTATGTTGTATGTACACACGAGCGACGAAATGATTTACTTAATGATTAAAAGGTCTAAAATTGGATGTTATATTAATAGTACATAGAAATTATCATGTTATTTTCAATATTTATATACATATTACTCATCATTATATCCATTCAAATTACAAAGTGTTGAATAACAAATTACCCCACGGCATGGACACGGTAAGTTGTACGTACTCATGCATGGTGACATTATAATTCATAGGACAAATTGAATAATGACTATGATTGTAAAATATTTATAATAACATCACCGTGTGTAGGAGGTACTGGAGTTATTATTTTGGTATGGAAATAATACAGAAAGAGAAAGTGGAAGGAGAAAAGAAAAATTAAAGAGGTGATAAAATAATTTCCTCTTCTTTAACTGTTTCCTTTAGATTTGAACAAAAGGGAACCTAATATGGAATTATGCTCAAGGGAATGTATCTATGATGAAGTGATGGAAGTTGGAAGAGGATTTGGGCAGGGGATGGCTGATCCAAATGGATTTTGAGATTTGATTTTTAGAGAAGGGGAAGTACTCTTTGATAAGAGAGGTGAGGGTCATATTAGGAAATGTTTGATATAATATTTTATTATAAAATAATTTTCTTTTTATAGTGGCTCAAAATAGATTTATTTATAATATAAGTTGGTGATGGGTCGAAATATTCTCAACCAATAGTATTTAGACATGTTTAGGTCACCATATTAACCCTATCTCTGAGATTTAACTCTTAGTTAAATGGTTTAACTTTTACCATGTCCTCTTATATTATTATAATAAATGGTTAATTAAATTGCTATAAAAATCCAATCGAACAACAAGTGGTTAATTAATGATATATATTACCTTATAAATTTCTTTTGGTATATACTTATATTTTTATAAGTATTATCTTGATTAAAAATATAATATTTGTTTTAAAAACTCATCTATGTCAATTTTGACAATATTGGTTATTTAGTTTTTTTAATGTTACAACTAATTTATCGTATCAAAAAAATTATTTAATCAACCCCAACATGTCATATTAAACTAGAAAAACCGTGTATGTCATAAAAAGCATCAATTTATCGTTATTTTTATATTTATAATATTAATTATTTTAATCTTTCCTTGATAAAGTAATTACACCATCATCATTGTGACAGAAATAAATTAGTTATTTAATCTCTAAAAATTATCTATAAAATACCATTAAGTAGAAAATATTTTTATCCTTCTATGATTATTTATAGTTGAATTTATATTATGTATTACCCAATATTAAAATTTTTTTTTGTTATTAAACCTTGAATTTATCATTTTTAACTCTTTGTTAAATAAAATAATAATAAATGACCAAATATAATCCAAGTGGACCACGAGGATCATATTATATTTTTATGTTTGGTTTTGGAAAAAATGAACGTATCCAATAGAATTAGGATATGTGTTAGGGTAATTATGATATCATTTTATCCCATAATAACCCTAGTTACTTTTAACCGTGGCAAACCAAAGTCAAAAGTTACTATTCACCAAAAATTATTTTCCACCTATTGAACCACATTATACATCATGATTTCAACTATATATCACTTGTTTTTGAAATTAAATTTATAGAAGTGGTAAAATTATGTTTTATACAAAATTTGTAAATGTTTCTAATAGGTGGGTAAAAGACGTAAAAAAGTTCAATAAAAGTGTATTCATCTAATATTATTGTAAAATGACTCCATTGAATTAAATTGAACTTATATAGGTATTATATATATATATATACTTAATTATAAAAAATAAAAATAAAACAAATAATTATTCAAAAAAGGGGGTTTTAAACAACAACGTAGTGTTTTTCACTATTCATCAAAAATTGAATGTTTTCATAAAAATAATAAAAAATTCACCCTAAGATAATTTTGGTATTCTAAATTCAAAAATGAATTTTATTTTACCAAATTAAAAACATATAATTTTCATTAAATAATTTAAATTTAATTCCTGATGTCAAAACCAAAAGGTTGTTTTTTTAAAAAAGTAATAACTATCAAAAGATTAACATGGGTTTAAGTAATATTTTAATGTGAAATTACTTATAATAAAATAAATTGTATTAAATGATAAAAATATAATCTAATTATATATCCAAACCACTCAAATTCATTATTTATCACAATAAATTATTTTGGTTAAAAAGTCTTTTTCAATTAAAATTTAGTATTTCGACTATTCATCTAAATATGAAAGTTATCAGAAAAAAAACCAATAATTTATCCAAAATAAATTTTTATGTCCCTCTTCTTAGGTGGAATTTAATTTCATTAAATTGAATATATAAATGTGTAAAATGGGTTTTATTAAAGGTTCTCCATTAAATAGGGGTAAAATTAAATTTTTTGAAAAATAATTATTTTATCTGAAACAAATTAATATTTTGAAATATTATTTCTAAGAATCACATAATATGGATTATAAAATTATATAGATTATATAAAATTTAAAATTAAATTAATAAAACGCATAAAAAACTTTTAGAATTACATGTTTGGAAGGTCGTGGTGCATTCGAACTCGGTGTTCTGTTTAGTACTAGTTATTGAATTACATTGAAGTGATAACATACTATAAAATCATTGGGTGTTACAAGAAATAACAATTTCTATATAAATATGATAATCATTTTATTATTATTTTTATTATGGAGGTTTTATATATTAAACCCCTTGGACTATAGTTTACCAAACAAAATCTATGATGACACATAAAACAAATTAGGTCTATACACATGATGTAAACCTAATTTTTTAAATTGTTTTATACCACCTTGTAATAAGTGAAATAAAAGAATTGATAAAAAGTAAATGGTATGTGAAGAATGTAAATAATTATAATAATTTTATTATTCAGGAATATTAATACCTACAAGACATGTTGGTCTCAAGGTAAGGGAGTTTCACCTCACTTTTTACATTTGTGAGATATATGTCATATTCACCTATTATATATTTTTTGTGATGCATCTACTGGCCATTTTGATACATTATATCACTGATCCTTTTATCTAAATGTTTTTAACAACTATAATTATATTATATTCCTTCATGGGTTTAATGATTAAAAATAATTCAATGTGGCATCGGTCACATTGGAATGTTAAAGATTGGTTTACTAGAGAACATTTTTAATAATATTCCCATGGTATTTAAAATAAAGTAATATATAAGACCATTGTTCAAATTAAACATATATTTTTCCCTCCTATAGTTATTAATTTCCATTTTCAAGTATTTTTAACATTTTCTCACTTTGGGGTACTCAAAATATTTAATATAATGTTTTTTTGAAATCCCAGCTTCATTTCTCACTTTTGTTAGATAATATGTTTTCTTCAAAATAACTTTTTTTTGAAAAATGATATTGAAAAATATTTTTCACCATTCTAAAATAATTTATAATGTACAAATATAAAATTTTTATCAATTACCCATTTTTTGGAGGAATCTTATTATCACGTTTTGGATAAGTTATTTTTCTATCCTTTCTGCCCTACAAAAAAATGATGTGTTTATCGTATAAAACGTGTAAAAATTTAGCCACCGTAAATTATTAGAGGCTTAATTTAAAAATTATAATCCATAAAAATTAATGATAATTTTTTTTAAATGTGATTTTCAATAAAATATTTTTAAAAGGCTTTACAAAAAAATTATATTTTCCTCAAGAATGTATTTAAAATATCAATTTATAGTATTTCAATTCCTCAAGACAACAACCATTTATTTAAACACCACTTTGGATATGTTTTATCCATACAATCCATATTATTCTTCTAGATGTTTTGTGATGGATTTCTCAGTGGATATTATTGACATTCACTTCCCTGATTCCTTTTTGCGAAGTCCTGCAATCAGATGACAGTTATCGGTGCCCTGAGCCCAGTGGGCCACATGGCCTCAAGTGCATCTTCTCGAACACCAAAAGCTTCCGAATAGCAACGAGGGACTATGGTGTGTCCATGGTAAGATTATTCCCTAATTATCAGAGTGTCGAAAAGTGGAAGGGATATAAAGGAATAATATAAAGCAGAAAAAATATAAGAAAATAGCGATGCAATTTAAATAAATAGTGTATGCCAACTGATGCAATATAAAAACAAGAATAATAATTACTCAATTAACTGGAACAGTGATGATGTAATGACATGTCACTAGAAAACTAGCAATCATGGACACATGTCAATAAACAAAACATGTTCTACAAAGGTAAAATAAAACAATGTCTACTCTAGCATCCTGAGATCCTACCAGATCATCTTCTATCAAACTCCATCTTATCACCACACAATCAAGTATTAGAAGCTGTATGATTCCTTTTGTCAAAACCTAGAACCATGTAATCTACTCCGGGTACCAAACATCTCCCAGAGAGGGTGTGAGATAAATCTCAGTGGGCCACCACCAATGTTGTCTATAACATCCTGCCCGTGTAAGGGAATATATAAGTGTGAATACATATATGTAAAGTAATGAAAGTTGTTCAAAATTACTAAATACCCAAGTACATACTTCCGCACTTGGCTGGTGTATGGACATGTAACCAGTTCATTAATTAATCAATTACTATTTAATTTTAATAGGTCATGTGAGGGATAACCAGCACTGACATCACTTTGTGATAGTATATGTAGTGAAATTCCCAAAATGTAATAAGACATACTTACAATGATATCCAATGAAGGAGTTCTAGGGTATAAAATATGGCAACATGGACTCCCAAAAATCCATCTCAGTTGTGTTTGAGTCGATCTATGGGGTAATAGTGTAATACAAGGAGCATAATCCATGATATTTCAAAAAATGCACCTACCGAGTCCAAGTTGATTGACCAATGTAAAATAGTGCGGATCAAAGATATGGCCCTATGGGCTTCAACCATAGAACCTACAAGTCAGTGTATGATCCAAAGAGTGTATCTGAGGTATCCTGTAATAAAGAATGGGACCCAACAGTATTATATTGGGAAACAAAGTAATAAACAAGAACTGAAGTCTTTATGGGTATCAACCTAAGAAAACTGTATCCTTGAATCGGAATGGGGTTACCGAGACCCAAGGTATTCTCCTCTCATAATCTAAGGTGTGATCAAGTCTTTCCTTTCTTAATTGATATTGTAATCATGTAATAATTCATTTGGTTCATGTCTTGCCTTCCATCAGTTTGGATTGTTAATCTAGAGTTGAAACCATTGGTCCACTCCTTTTCATCCATTAGTGTAGATAAGCCAAGTAGCATGGAAACAATTTTATCAAGTCTCAGATAGTCATTAAGGCATATTAAATTATTTAGGTTCACTCTGCTACCTTCCATCAATATTGAATGGGGTGATACATACATGTAACCTTTATTCAATCTCTATAAATAAGGTCTGTTATATAGTTAGTATACTATCCATTTTATATTTCTCATTTCAATTTTAAAAAAAAGTTGGAAGCACATACATTATTTAGGTAAATTTGTGTGCATACATGGTATATCCATTATGAAATTATAAATAAAAATAAGACATTTTTTATAATTTGTCTCACCTTTAGAAGGGTCAAGAAAAGGCACACCCAAACGGTGGCTAAATCATTCTGAAACACTAAAACCTAATTATGGCATAACATTCTCCATGGGGAGGATTGAGTTTTGGATGAAACCACTAAAAAATAATCACATATTTAGAAAATTATAACTATACTATTCTAATAAGTATAATCATGTCATGTTAATTTATGAAATGGTTTCCCAATAAACCCGTGGTCCCCACACGAACATCCCAAAAACAACGTATTTTATGGATAAATTAAAGACCACCAACCATAGGGTTGTACACCTCTTCTCCTACGATATCAGCACTTGATTATCATCAGATCAGAGTAGATCTCGAAAAAGTGAAGAAAAAACTCTCATTGAGATATCTAGGTCGAGTGTGAATGATAAGAAGTATGGATAAAGTGGACACAAGTACTTACCATTTCTCATCCAACGTGATGAATGGAAGATGGATCAAATGTCCGGAAAAGAAGATATCTGGATTCCAATATTTTATCTACAAAACCACCAAAATTTAGAGAGAATTAGATCAATCACACCTAATCACGTATTTGGGAGGAAGGGGTTTGTTTAATAGATCTTTAACTGTATTTTGGAAATTTTAAACATGTTTTTATCCGGTGCATGGTTGGTCCGCACAGTTTTTCAAAATGTGTGCCAACCGTTCAAGGTTCCACAGTCCGAAAAAACACAAACTACATGGTTTGGAAAATCGTGTGCAAATAGTGCACATATTGTGAAACATGGATTGTTTTCAACAAAAGGGGTGTTCTGAGCTCCAAAAATGCCCCAAACACCCAAATAACATGTGTTAAATCATTGGAATTCATATTAGGTCAAAAGTAATTATTTATAACTATAATTAAAGGATCTATACATGAGTGAAAAACTGGTTCCTTATAGTCTACCCCCATTAAAATAACTCGCCTCCAAGTTATCCTTCCATGGGCAGGGAAGAACATTCTAAGAACAACTCTAGACATTGAACATGTAAATCAGCTTCCCACCACCATGTCTCATCTTATACTTGGTTGTGCTTCCAATGCTCCCATACGAGAGGGACATACATGCCTTGTAGAACCTTCATGCTTTCCTCAATGATGAGTGCTAGATACTCATCAATGGTAGAATCGACATCTAACTCAACTTCCATAGGATAAAAGTTATGACATGGGTCAACATGATATTAGAGAAGCTGTGAGACATGATATATGTCATGCATGGCATGGTACCTCGATGGTAGTAGCAACTGATAAGATACTGGCCCGACTATCTTTACAATCTCGAATAGCCAAACATAACGAGGTGACATCTTACACTACTTTAGTAACCATCTATGACCATGCTTGGGTGATACTGGAAGGAAAACATGATCCCCAACCTTGAACTCAAGAGGTCATCAACAATGATCGACATAAGATTTCTGTCTATACTGACTAGTAGTAATGCACTTCATGGTCAGTAAGACCTATTCTAATGTCTCCTGAATGAGATGAGGACCATGTAGGGCTTCCATACCTACCTCTATCCAACACAAATGTGTTAAATATTGCATACCATATAAAGCCTTAAAAGGGGCCATCTGAATCATTTTTTTTGGAAACTATTTTCATAATAGAACACAAAGAGAGGTATATGCTTCTCCCCAAAACTACCAAAATTCAAGATAGATGCCCAAAGAAGATCCCTCAAAAAACGTATAGTTCCTTCCTATTATCCATCAGTCAGAGGGTGAAAATGTTCTTAGAATCATCTGAGTTTCCATAACTCTTTGAAAACATTTCCGGAATCATGATGTGAAATGAGCATCCATATCTAAAATGATACTAAGTGGAACACCATGTATTTGTATCATCTCACGGACATACAGTCTTAAAAATTAATTAACTAAGATAATCTCTTAAATAGAAATTATGTCGGATGATTTCATTAGTAGGTAGATGACTACAAAGATAGCATCACTACCCCTTGGTGACCTACGTATGCTGACTACAAAACCAATAACATCAACTTCTCATTTCCATTCTGAGACTAGAGGTGGCTGTAACAAGCTTGTAGGTCTCTGGTGCTATGGCTTCACCTGCTGATAGGTGGAACACCTAGTGATGAAGCCTTCAATATGATGTTTCATCCTAAGCCACCAATACGTGCGTCAAATATCCCAATACTTATTCAAGATGCCTGGATGAACTTCCCCCTAGGAAGTGTGGGACACTTTCATCAAATCAACTCTCAAATCTGCAGGAACCCTGATACGCCCATGTAGATGTAGTACGTCATCATTTTCAACTATCCAATCTGAATGTGGGTTATCACATGATATAATCTTACAGAAAACCAACTCTTCAGGATATGAAAACTGCCTACTCTTCACATTCATATGAAGGGAATAGTTAACTGTTAAGGATGAGTGGTATGACTTATCATGAATGTCCTGAAACTCTAGATGATGTTCAAAAAAGAGGGCCATTAACTTATATTCACCAATTGATTCTTGTATAGCCTATGTTTATGTTTACCAAGTCAGTGTATCTACAACCACATTGCCCATTACAGGCATATAGGCAAGATGAAAATCAAAGGATTGTAGATATTCAACCCATATTTATTTTCTATGGATCAATTCTTACTGATAAAAGATATACATCGGGATCTTTTTATCTGTATACACCACACAGCACTCACCCAATAAATGTTTTCTACAGAAATGTATGTCATGAACAACTGATGCTAGCTCGAGGTCATGCGTCAAGTAATTTCACTCGTGATGCCTCAACTGCCGAGATCTGAATAAAATGAATTTGTCTTCTTACATCATCACTACTCCTAGTCCAATTTCTGATTCATCACAAAAGGCGATATAACCTTTACCAGATTCTAGAAGAATCAGAATAGGTACTGAGACAAGTCTCCCTTTAAACCTGTGAAATGATTTCTCATATTCTTCGACCACAGGATCATAACATTGTTCATTGTAAGCTCAGTAAGTGGTGAGGAAAGATGTTAAATGTCTTATATAAATGTTGTGTAATATCCTCCAACCCCATGAGACTCTTGAAATAAAATATATTCTTGGGATAATCCCATGAAAGTCGATCACTAACCATTTTAGGGTCAAAAGATACATTTTATTATTAAATAATATGACCCACGATGTGGACATTGTCGATACAAAAGTCACATATAGAGAGATTAGAATAATGATGATGCACTCTCAGTGTACTCAGAACGATCTCAAGATGTTTGTCATGGTCATTAAGAGTACACAAATACAACAAGATGTCGTCCATAATGACCATGAAAATAGAGTCCAAATAGGGATCGAAAACCATATTCATTAAAGCTGTGAAAATGACAGGTGTGTTCGTAAAGACCGAACGACATAACATGATATTCATACAAACCATACCTACTACAGAAATTTGCACGAGGTACTTCTAATGGTACGAATCGCTCCAAATGATAAACGGATCTCATGTCGATCTAAGAGAACACCTTAGATCCTCTGTGTAGGTCAAAGAGATCATTTATTTGAGGAACTCGATACACTTTATTGACCATAAGTTGTTTCAACCTTCTGTAATCCACACATAGATGTAAGATTCCATAATCCTTCTTGGAGAAAACCACAGGTGAATCGTAAGATGATTTACTAGAGGGAAATCTATTGGAAGCATACCCTGAGCCACCATGAAAAGAATTGCAATCTGGGCGGTCACTCTATCTAGCCCATGATTCTTTAGTCCTGCTCTCCCAGCCTGTACATCCCAATCAACATTGAAAGGATAATTGATGCAATCTAGTTGTGTAAAAGACACCCTTCAGTGATAATATTCAACAATGGTGTGATAGTGGACAACATAGTCAATACTGAGAAGGAAATCAATGGTCGTCATGTCGAGAAGAAAGAGATTCCACTTGATGGGGTTACTGCCAACCTCAACGGGGAAGTCCATGCAATATATTATTCACTCTGTAAGAATTCACAATGGTGTATTGAGGGTCATTACAGAATAATGATATTGTATCTCTTTTCTGAGACTTTCCACAATAGATACCGAAATAAATGAATTATAATCACTTGTATCATAGTAGAGACAGTCGTAGAGGCTACTAGAATATTACCTCATACTATAGATGTCCTCGCAACCTATTCCTAGGTATTGGCTGCAAGTAATGCAACTGACCTGATCCATGACCATGTGAAATAGATGGACTACCGTGAATATGACTACTCTAATAGTGATGCTAGTGATCAATGATCAGAATACCATGGCCACGACCTCCTCCTTGTCCAGACCTACATGTGCTTCTCAAACTCCCCGCCTAACCTGGTGCAAAAGAAATAACTCCTGAGGTTGGAGATGAATCAGATATTTTTCTACTTGATGCTGGTGGAATGGTCCTACAAATGCTCGGACGATGACCCATACTACCACAATCCCAACACTCCATTGGTTCTCTACCACACTGGGGCTTCTTATGCCCAATTTTTCCAAATAAATGACACATTATAGAGCTATCAAACTGGATACTCTGGATACCAGTACCTTGAAGATAAACCTGCATGGAATATTTCCTACCACCAGACGAACTTCTTTATTGACATGTCACTAATCCTTTAAACCCATTAATCTCTATTTCCCTCCGATTACACTCAGTGATAAGATCCTGATCAACTATTTTAGATATGTTAATAAGGTAAAAGACATTCACCTGAGGTGTGGTGGAATAATAAATCCTTCTTCAAAACATCTAGCACGAAAAATATCATCACTGGATAGAAGTGGTGGAAAGTGATATAAATAAGAGAAACTTGCTGAATATTCCATAATTGACATCGAAACCTACTCAATATTCTTGGACTCTCTATATTTATCATATCTCTATTAGTGAGTAATTAACTGATCATATAAGGTCGTCTTCAAGTCAACCCATAACATTTCTTGATGGCATCTGGCCTGGGTAACAAAATGCCATCTACACTTAGACAAATCCCATAGCATGTACGTCTCGTGATTGAGTCTCTACACTGGAGGAGGTTCCATATTTTCAATGATAGACATCATGTACTCTTGCACTGACTAAGTATCATGAGATCCCAAATCCCCTAAAAATTTAGGAAAATTCTATTGTTGGAACCCGCGGGTCAGATCCGCCATCATAGGTGCAATCAGTGGTGCACCAATCTTGTATTACATCATACGCAAGAAACAATCAATGACATGGGAATCAATTCCTAAATTAGGTACACCATGAAGTGCCTTAATTGGCACTCCTAGAAGTAAGATGGGTGGCTCAGGGCCCATGTTGTCTGGTTCATGGTCGCCACCACCCTCATTGCCAATTACATGAGGACGACACACTGACATTAGTCTAAAAATTCCAAATACATATCTTAGAACAAGAATAGGTTCAAGGATGTAACATCACTAACAGAAGATGAACCTAATTGAACTCACTACCCAAATAATTCTACCCAAATTACCCACATAGACGACTTGGTATCGATAAGTGCTCCAGGATAGTTTTTATGTCATTTTGCAGTTTATTCTTTGGTTCACTCCTTTACCATTAAAAACCATGACAAGGTGGGACATGGATATGAAACCAAATCATTTTTTATTTCAGTATTAAATTTATAAGGGATATTCATTTCTATTGAATCAGTTCCATTACACATAGCAAAAAAATAACCCCCATTTTCTTATATCATAATGGCTTAACTTGGTAAATTAATCATTCTAACCCATGAGGGACTATACAAATAATGAATTGAGATAGGCAATCACTAATCAAATCCAATTTAATACAAGTACAAATAACTATGAAACATCACTCAATAATAACAAGCATGTAAAGAAATTCAAGGTAGTATAATGAACTTATATGGCATGTCTATATGCTTGACATGTGAATCGTATGTTCCTATAATGATTCAAGTGGAAACACTACTTTATGTCATATCATCGGGCCAAGGATGAAAAAATTGCTATAGAGTAATAATAAAAAACACCACACAACATTTGAACCACCAAATATTGAAATAATATTTACAATAATAGGAAAAATAGAATAACAATTGAATTATGGGTAATGTGGATTTTACACCAAAAAAGTTTTTTTGACACCCAATCACGAACTATAAACAAGTCCAAAGAGCTCTTATTCTATAATCAATTTTCTTCAAATAGTCAAGAAAGATAAGAATCCGCCTATGATACAACTTTGTGATGACCTTGAGATAGATTCCACTTAATGGTTACCCAAGCCTGGTGGGCCACATGACCTCAAGTGCATCTTCTCAAACGACAGAGGATTCCAACTAGTAGGGAGGGCCTAGTGTTTGCCTATGGGAAGACTGTTCACTCTTTAACATAGTGTTCCACAATAGAAGAAATATAAATGAATGGTATACAAAGGAAAAAATATAGGTAAATAGTTGATTAAATATGTATATATAGCGGAATAAAACTGATGCAATAGATAAACAAGAATAATAATAACTATATAAACTGGTATTGTGATGATGTAATGTCATGTCACTAGAGAACTGGAATCCATGGATACAAGACAATAAGAATAACATGTTACACTAGGTAAAAGAAATAAAATTCTATTCTAAGAATCTTGAGATCCTGTATTTTCATATTCTATCAAGATAAATCCTATCAGCACAAAATCATGTATTAGAAGCTGCATGCTTCCCTTTGCCAATACATCGAATAGTGTAATATACTATGGGTACCAAACAATGCCCAGAGAGGGTGTGAGATAAATCATAGTGGCCCACCACCAATGGTGTATATAACATCTGGCCCATGTAATGAAATATAGTAGTGTGAAGGAAAATATGTAAAATAATGAAAGTAGCACTAAATAACTAAATAACCAAGTACCTGCTTCAACCCTCTACTGGTGTCTGAACATGTAACTAGTTCATTAATAAATCAATTCCCATATAATGTCTATATCTCAAATTAGGTATAGAAAACACTGACATCACCTCGTGATAGTATCATTAGTGAAGGTTCCAATATGTAACAAGGCAACCAAACAATGATATCAAATGTGGGAGTTCAAGTGTAAAAACCAAGGTAACATTAACTCAAAGAAAGATAACTCGGAATTATCTGAGTCTAGTTAAGGGGTATTAGTGTAATCCAAGGATCGTAATCCTAAGCATTTCACAATAATGTGCCTACCAAGTCCAAGGTGATCAACCATGGTAAAATGGGGCTAAGAGAAGACAGGGACCTATGTGATTTAACCATAGGACCAACATGTTAGTGCAGGATTCAAGGAGTGTATTCAAGTTATCCGATAATAATTAAAGGGACCCAATGGAAGTATACAATGTATCTAATGGAATATAATTGAATCGAAATCTAGGTGGTTATCAACCTATGAAAACATTATCCTCAAATAAGAATGGGGTTCCCAAGTCCCACGGTATTATCCTCTCAGAATCCCAAGAAACATCGAGTTAGTTCATTTCTATTTGATATTGTAATCATGTATTAATTTATTTGGTCCAATTGTTTCCTTATATTAGTGTGTATAGGTCTTTCAGAGATAAAACCATTTGTCTATTCTTTATATTCCATCATTGTGGATAGGAAAAATAGTGTGGAAATCATTAAATCAAGTCTTTGGTTATAAGGCCCCAGCCGTAAACCTTACTTAATCATGAGTTATTACAAGATTACACATTAAGGATCTTTTCGAGTTTAGAGTTTTAGAGAATTAGACCATAAAACATTCATTACATTCCACATATAAAAAAATTGGTCACATAAAGATAGTATTCTTCTTTCCTATCAGTGGAAACATATTTAAAATAAAACATGGATTCTTTCTTGACACTTCCTTGACACTATCATCATATCATGTACCTATCCCTTGACCTGTGAAAAACATTTGAAAAAAACTTGGGATGAGCATAAAAAGCTCATTAAGGGATATAAAAATATATGGAACGGAAACATGGGTACATATATACATAAGAATGAAATCATACTTTACCCATAAAACATAATCACTTTAACATACCTCATCAAATCATGAATAAATCATTGAAATCATAAGACATAAAGTTAAATTCAGGCATTCATAACATTCTTACATATCGAGTAACCCTCTTGGTTACGTTTGGAATACCTATCACAATATATTCCCTAAATCTCTTCGGAGAAACCTTAACGTTTCACTCCTTCAAGTTAACCAACGCATTGGAGAGCTATATCGGGCTCACCCGCCCTTAATTTATCACGGAACCACCCGTCTTCATAATAATGCCCAAGAACCTCAACATAATCGTATCACATAAAACATGCATAAAGGAAACATAACATTCCCAACATTCAATCACAAGATATCAATACAACACATTGATATAAAAACATTATGAAAACCATTTTCAATACCAAAATAAAAGAAAAGTAAAAGATGGTATTTATTTTTCTTTTAAAAAGAAGGCATGGCTTGTAGAGGAAGCCGAAACTGAAATAATGGTCACGGTGGCAGAGAATTCGTTGTCGCCGCATACGTAGAATAAAACATTCCCTTTTTTCATTTAGTAAAATGCTTCATATAAAAAATATTTCTTTTAGATAAACATAAAATTCAAAGGGGTTTATACACTGTATAAAAGATGGTTGAGTATAGAACAAGATATTCCTCAATTAAAGGAGATTGAGACGAAGTCCCATACCTCGGGTACGACTTGACTCGATCCTTCTTTAATGTCCTGAATAATAAACTTGAGTTAATTTATACGTTCTTAAGAAAATTTTTTAAGTTCATTATTCCTTTATATCACTTATTTCAATGTCAAGAACACTATGTAATTATTTAAGTTAATAATGGTCATTTTAACGATCATTGGTATTTGAGTCAAAAATGAACCCTTTATAATTACATGTTGTTCATGTATCCATTATATACAGAATTATAATAATTATGTATATATCATATATATACAGTATATACATGCATTTATAATATTATATAATCATTTATAGGTAATAAATGAAATGCACCGTTCATGGAGACGGTAAGCCGTACGTACGCATGAACGCTACTTTCATTTCTATTTCATATTTTATAGAATGGAATCATAATGATATAAAGGTATATTATAATTCTATTATAATATCATATATAATATCATAGTTCCATCCTTTATATGTCCCACATATGGTATTTAACAAATCAAATCACATTGAGGGGGCGGTAGTCCGCACTTCCATAAATGAAGATACCGCGTTTACCCTTAACGGAAACCATAAAAGTATGCCCAAAATGAAAAATAAATAAGCTTAAGGAAAACATAAACATATTATATATCATATATAAATATAGTGACATCTTAATGGCCACCTTTGAAGGTGTTAAAATAATGTTGAACAATCATCGTTTCAGGAGGCATAAATTCACCATCCACGGAAACAGTATGTCCTTTAACCATTAGATGTACTTGTGTGTAAGTGTTGATCGAATCCTTCTTATAACAACATCCTATTATGATGAAGATACTGGAGTTGTTACGAAATAAATGAATAAAAAGAGTTTAGGGGGTTGGAGAAGCAAAATAAAACAAAAGGACTAAAGTGAAGACATTACCTTAAAATCGGGTAACTCCCTTTGGTTTGAGCTCAAAGGCTACCTTGGGAAGACTTCTGCCCAAAGTGAGACTTCAAGGAGTAAGAGAGGGAAGTGTAGAGACAAAATGAGCAGGGTTTGGCCGAGCCAAAGTCTATGGAAGTGTGGGTATGGAGGTAGAGGTGGGGGCATTTTATAAGAGGAGAGGAGGGGCACTCTTTGAATGTAAAGAAATGTTACTTTATTTTCAAATGGGTTTCGGATTGTAAAGGTCCCAAATTGATATAATTCGAGGATAAGGTGATAAGGGTTATAAATATACCCACCCAATAGTTTTTGGACATGTTTAGGTCTTAGAATTTACAATATCTTTCCATTTTATTTAAATTTTCAAATAATGAGGTCATCGCTGCATCATTATGATGTCATAAATAATTTAATATATTCAATTTATAAAAATTATCAAAAAAATACTATGTTGTAGAATGTTTTTTATCTTTCCAATGACTATTTATAGTCCAAAGTATCATTTAGTTAGACAAAATTAAAAATATTTAACTTAGGTGATACATTCTTTGTTACATTTAACATTTTTAAAAAAATAAAAAGATAAAAAAGTCACTTTCTCACAAACGTGATTTCATGGGGCCCCAAATTTTGGCACAAGTAATCCCATGGTCGGCCATGAGACAGCCAGTAGCCTTAGGACACATTTTGGGTTCATTTTTTATTATTATGATATTAATTTATTATCCTTAACTACCCAATTACTCATTAATCAAGATAATTAAAGATAATTACCGTCGTGACTATTCGTAATGTCCAAAAACAAAAGAGTCTTAATTACATAATTTGGAACTTCTGATTACAAATATGTAATCCATTTTACCAAATTACAAACAAATAAATTGCAATAATTTATTTAAAAATAATTCCCATTGTCAAAACAAATAGTGGGTTTTTTTGAAACAATATCTATGAAACGTTTGGCATTAGTTTATGCCCAATTCCAAAGTGAAATTAATCCTAATGACCACCTTTGAATTAAATTGTAAAAATATATTGTAATTTAACATTAAAACCAATTCAAAAGATAATCTAATCATATAAATAAATTCGATTAAAAAGCAGTTTTGATGTAAAATACAGTATTTTTCACTACTCATTAAATAAATGATCATTGTCCGAAAAATAATAAAAAATTTCCAATTTAAATTTCAATGTACCAATCATAATGAATATATTTATTTTGACAAATATAGAGTATAAAATTGTCAAAAGTTTGATTTAAAAATGGTTTTCCATCAAAAGGCAGTAAAACAATCTTTTAAAAATATTAGTGTATTTCATGCTTAAGATTGGATTTATTTTCATTTTAAGCCTCTAAAACACTATCTAATTAATTAATAGACATAGATAAAAATATCTATTATTCATTACTTACTTGGGATGTTACATCCTTCCCCCCTTTAGAAAATTGTGTCCCTGCAATTTATTTACTTATCAAATAAATGGGGGTACTTATCCCTCATTTCATTTTCAGATTCCCATGTTGCCTCTTCAATCATATGGTTTTTCCACAAAACCTTTACCTGATTAATCACCTTTTTCCATAACACTTGCTCTATGTGGTCAAGAATCTGGACCGGTTGTTCCTCATAAGATAGGTTCTCCTCCAACTGAACTATCTCTGGACTCAAAACATGAGATAGATCTGGCATATACTTTCTCAACATCGAAACGTGAAAAACATTGTGTACCTGAGATAACTCGGAGGTAATGCCACTCAGTAAGCAACTGATCCAACTCTCTCCAAAATTTCATATGGTCCACTGAACCTTGGACTCAGCTTTCCTTTCTTACCAAATCGCATCACACTTTTACATGGTGAGACTTTGAGAAAAACATGATCACTTACCTCAAAAGATAGATCCTTCCTCCTATTGTCTGCATGACTCTTCTGCCTGCTCTGAGATGTTCTCATGTGTTTCTGTATCAGCTAATCTTTTTCTGCTAACTCTTCTACCAATTCCAGTCCCATCAACTTCCTTTCACCCACTACATCCCAGAAATCTGGAGTTCAACACCGCTTCCCATATAACGCCTCAAATGGTGTCATCTGTATACCGGAATGAAAACTATTATTATATGGAAATTCAACCAATGAAAGATATTGGTCCCAACTTCCCTGATAATCCATCGAACAAGCTCATAGCATATCCTCCAAGGTCTGAATTGTTTGTTACGACTGCCCATCTGATTGAGGATGAAAAGCTATACTAAAATTTAATTCAGTACCCAACGACTTCTGAAGGCCTTTCTAAAAGTTAGAAGTGAACCTGGGATCAATATCAGATACAATGGAGGGAGGAACTCTATGTAAACTGAATATCTCTTTAAGATACAAACGGGAAAGTTGATCTAGGGAAAAAGTATCTCGTATAGCAAGGAAATGAGCAGATTTAGTCAAGCGATCAACAATAACCCAAATTGCATTATTACCTCGATATTTCTTCTGTAATCCCACAAAAAAGTCCATGGATATATTCTCCCATTTCCACACTGTCACTAGTAAAGTCTGAATCATCCCTTTCGGAAAATGCCGCTCTACTTTAACCTGCTGGCATGTCAAACACTTCACAGTAAAATCAGCAATATCTCTTTTCATTCCATCCCACCAGTAATACTCCCGTAGATCTCTATACATCTTAGTAATTCCAGGATAAACTGAAAATGGAGAACTATGAGCTTCACATAACAACTCTCTGTTCAACTATGAATCACAAGGCACACACAATCTCTTCCCAAATCTCAAAACACAATCATTATCAATGTTGAATTCAGGAAACTTACCTTTCTGAGCCAGCTCTACCATTTTCTGCAACTCACTATCCTGCTTTTGTGCTTGCTTGATTCTGTCTGATAGAGATGATCTCACTGATACCTGAATAAAACAGAAGAACATCCTGCACCAACAACTTCTATGCCAAAGATCATCAAATCCTTAACCAAATGATCACGTTCCAAATGCAACATTGCTAAAGAAGCATTACTTTTTCAACTCAAAGCATTAGCCACTTTATTTTCTTTTCCCGGATGGTAATGAATTGTACAATCATAATCCTTGATTACTTCCAGTCATTTCCTCTATCTCATGTTTAACTCTTTCTGAGTGAATATATACTTTAAACATTTGTGATCAGTATATATTTCACACTTTACTCCATAAAAATGATGCCTCAAAATTTTTAAAGCGAAAACAACAGCAGCTAATTCCAAATCATGTGTAGGGTAATTTACCTCATGAGTTTTCAACTGACATGAAGGATAAGCAATTACCTGATCATTCTGCATTAGGACACAACCAAGTCCTTTCAATGAAGCATCATTGTATATAACAAACTCACCATTCCTGGAAGGTAGTGCCAAAAATGGAGCATTCACCAATCCTCTATTAGATTCCTAAAAACAATCATCAAATTCTTTTGTCCAGATAAACATAACACCCTTCCGAGTTAGCTTAGTCATTGGACTAGATAACAGTGAAAAATTTCTAACAAACCTTCGGTAATAGCCTGCCACACCAAGGAAACTACGAATCTCTGTTACATTTGTGGGTCTTGGCCATTATTCAACAACCTTGGTTTTTGCAGGATCAACAGTTATCCCATCTTTAGAAACAATGTGACCAAGGAAAGAAATTTGTTGCTACCAAAACATGCACTTTCTGAATTTTCCATACAATTTCTTTTATTTTAAGGTTTGCAAGATAAACCTTAAAAGGCTTTCATGCTTCTCTTTACTTTTAGAAAACACAAAAATATCATCAATGAAAACCACCACAAAATTATCCAAGAACTCATCAAAATCATATTCATTAAGTCAAGGAATACAGTAGGTGCATTGGTTATCCCAAAATCCATTACTACAAATTCATAATTTCCATATCTTGTACGAAACGTAGTCTTCGGAACATCATCTTCCTTTACCTTCAGCTGATGGTACCCCGATCTCAGGTAAATATTTGAAAAATACTGAGCTCCCTAGAGCTGATCAAAAAAACCATCGATATGGGGCAAATGATATTTTTTCTTAACAGTGATATTATTCAAGGCCCTATAATCAATGCAAAGTCTCATTGAGCCATTTTTATTTTTAACAAACAATACAATAGCACCCCATGGTGATGTGCTAGGTCTAATGAAACCTTTCTATAATAAATATTGCAATTGCTCCTTCAACTCTAAAAGCTCAATTTGAGCCATTCGATAAGGGTGTTTTGAAATTGGCCTAGCATCAGGAACTAAGTCAATAGTAAACTCAACTTCCCGATCTGGTATTATTCCAGGAAACTCATTAGGAAAAACATTAGGATACTCATTTACCACTGGCACATCATTAATATGAACAGTTCCCTTGTTTTCAACAATGTGTGCAAGGTAA
Source organism: Viscum album (assembly GCA_963277665.1). Lineage (NCBI taxonomy): Eukaryota > Viridiplantae > Streptophyta > Magnoliopsida > Santalales > Viscaceae > Viscum > Viscum album. Next base: position 1,589,998,103 of record OY728160.1, on the reverse strand, counting down.
CATTCATTTCCATCTTTTACAAGTTTCTTGGCCTCTTGATAAGTTATCGACAGTAAGGGTTCATTCTTGTACACAAAATGAAAGTCTTTCTGAAAAGAAACTTCTTTATCTCTGCAGTGAATCTTATCATTGTAAATAGAGAGACAATCCATACCCAGGATAACATAAAACTCTACTAGAGGTAGATCAATAAGGTTTGCAAGTAGGTTCTTTCCACAGATAAGTATAGGAATATTCTTATAAATTATTTTTGCCTCAACATTTCCTACAGGTGTTTTTACCACAAGTTCATGAGTCATTTCTTGATATGGTATTCCCATTTTACTAGAAAAGGTTTCTTATATGGAAGAATGTGTAGACCCCAAATCAAACAACACACTGGAATAATCTGAAAAAACAAAAAAAGTACCTGATACAACTTCATTTGATGGCCCGACATCTGCTGAAGTAGTTGCAAAGGATTTCACCACCCCTTTCTGCTTGTATTCTAACTGCTTCCCATCACTCAAGCTCTTTGTCAGACACTCGTTTTCATAGTGACCCATCTTATTGCACTTAAAACATTTCACTAACTGTAAATCAAATTTGGTCTTACCTTCACATTGATCTTCTTCAGTGCAATCACGAGCCTTATGTCCCATCTTACCACATCGGTAGAACTTTCCAGAATTCAGAAGACATTCCCCAGCATGCCTTTTGCCACATTTATCACAAACTGGAAACATAGATTTCTTACCATTAGAGTTTTTTGAATAATTCTTCCCTTTCTCCTGCCACCTTGGTCTCTTCTTCTACCGGTTTATATAGAACACTTGATCATCGGAAAACTCCATTTCCACCTTCTCAGCACATCGAACAAGTTTTTATAACTTTTAAACTCACGAGAAGCTAATGACCATCGATATTTTGGCTTTAATCCTGAGTAAATACGATTTATTTTACTATTAAGGTCTCGGATAAAATTTGGAGCATACCTTGCCAATCGAGTGAAGCTTTCTTCATAGCTAGCCACTGAGTCTTCCTCTTGCCTCAATTCCAAGAATTGTTTTTCCATCCTAAGTCGAACAGCCTTAGGAAAATACTTTTGACGAAACATACCTTTGAATTCATCCCAGTCAGGAGCATCATCTCATCAGCGTCCCTGATATTTTTAGCCATCGACCACCACTGATCTGCTTCACCCTCCAAACTGTAAATAGCAAGACTAACCTTTTGATTGTCTGAACACCCCATGACATCAATAATCTTCTCCAGTGCTTTAATCCACCCTTCAGCTAACACAGGGTCAGATGATCCTCTGAATGATGGGGGATGTTGCCTCATGAAATATTCCACCACTGTCATTTTCCTCTGCGGTTTATCTGGCTAATCTCGTGCATGGATACCACCACCATTTATCGCTTCAGTCAACTGCGCCATTACTGCAACCAACAGTTCAGTTCCAATTCCGACCATCTCAGGATGCTGATTCAGAAGGTTATTTCCTTCTACATGCCTTCCTAGCACTGCTTCCCTGTTTCCTCTGCGGAAAACCCTTCTGAACAAACATATCTTAGATAAAGCAACATGGTAAACTTCAAATGCTATATCATTTCAAAAACAATATTTTTGGATAATCATTTAATATAATTCTAAATCCTAAAGTTATCTAAACCGACCTCTGATACCAACTATAAGGCCCTAGCCTTAAACCTTACTTAATATTGAGTTATTACAAGATTACCCATTGAGGATCTTTTCAGGTTTAGAGTTTTAGAGAATTAGATCATAAAACTTTCATTACATTCCACATATAAAAAAATTGGTTACATAAAGATAGTATTCTTCTTTCCTATCAATGGAAATATATTTAAAATAAAACATGGATTCTTTCTTGACACTTCATTGACACTATCATCATATCTTTTACCTATCCCTTGACCTGTGAAAAACATTTGAAAAAAACTTGGGATGAGCATAAAAAGCTCATTAAGGGATATAAAAATATATGGAAAGGAAACATGGGTACATATATACATAAGAATGAAATCATACTTTAACCATAAAACATAAGCACTTTAACATACCTCATCAAATCATGAATAAATCATAGAAATCATAAGACAGAAAGGTAAATTCAGGCATTCATAACATTCTTACGTAGGGAGTAACCCTCTTGGTTACGTTTGGAATACCCATTACAGTATATTCCCTAAATCTCTTTGGAGGAACCTTATCATTTCACTCCTTCGCGTTACCCAATGCATTGGAGAGCTATATCGGGCTCACCCGCCCTTAGTTTATCACGGAACCACCCGTCTTCATAATAATGCCCAAGAACCTCAACATAATCGTATCACATAAAACATGCATAAAGGAAACATAACATTCCCACCTTTCAATAACAAGATATCAACACAACAAATTGATATAAAAACATTATGAAAATAATTATCAATATTAAAATAAAAGAAAAGTAAAACATGGTATTTATTTTTCTTTTAAAAAGAAGGTATGGCTTGTAGAGGAAGCTGAAAAACAAATAATGGTCATGGAGGCGGAGAAGTCGTTGTCGCCGCATACGTATGACAAAACATTCCCTTTTGTTGTTTAGTAAAACCCTTCGTATAAAAAATATTCATTTTGGATAAACTTAAAAGTCAAAGGGGTTTATACACCGTATAAAAGAAGGTTGAGTATAAAACAAAATATGCCTCAATGAAAGGAGATTGAGACGAATTCCCATACCTCGGGTCCGACGTGACTTGATCGTTCTTTAATGTCCTGAATAATAAACTTGAGTTAATTTATACTTGATTAAGAACCTTTTTATGTTCATTATTCCTTTTATATAACTTATTACCATGTCATTAACACTATGTAATTATTTTTTGTTAATAACTGTCGTTTTAACGATCATTGGTACATGAGTCAAAAATAAACCCTCTATAATTACATGTTGTTCATGTATCAATTATATCCAGAATTATAATCATGATGTATATATCATATATATCCTGTATATACATGCATTTATAATATTACATAATAATTTAGAGGTAAGAAATTAAATGCACCGTTCATGGAGTCGGTAAGCCGTACGTACTCATGAACACTACTTTCATTTCTATTTCGTATTTTATCAAATGGAATCATAATTATATAAAGGTATATTATAATTCTAGTATAATTTCATATATAATATCATAGTTCCATCCTTTATACGTCCCACATATGGTATTTAACAAATCAAATCACTTTGAGGGGGCGGTAGTTCGCACTTCCTTAAATGAGGATATCACGTTTATCCATAATGGAAACCATAAAGTTATGCCCAAAATGAAAAATACATAAGCTTAAGGAAAACATAAACATATTATATATCATATATAAATATAGTGACATCTTAATGTCCACCTTTGAAGGTGTTAAAATAATTTTGAACAATCATCGTTTCGGGAGGCATAAATTCACCATCCACGGAAACAGTATGTCCTTTAACAATTAGATCTAGGTGTGTGTAAGTGTTTCTATAATAATTCTTATAAAAACATCCTATTATATTGAATATACTGTAGTTTTTAAAAAGTAAATGAATAAAAAGAGTTTAGGGGGTTGGAGAAGCAAAATAAAACAAAAGGACTCAAGTGAAGACATTACCTTAAAATCTGGTAACTCCCTTTGGTTTGAGTTCAAAGCCTTCCTTGGGAAGACTTCTGCCCAAAGTGAGGCTCCAAGTAGTAATAGAGGGAAGTAGAGAGACAAAACGGGAAGGCTTTGGCCAAGCCAATGGCTTTGGAAGTGTGGGTAAGTAGGTAGAGGTGGGGGCTTTTTATAAGAGGAGAGGAGGGGCACTCTTGGAAAGTAAAGAAATGTTACTTTATTTTCAAATGGGTTTCGGATTTTAAAGGTCCCACATTGATATAATCCGAGTCTAAGGTGATAAGGGTTCTAAATATACCCACCCAATAGGTTTTGGACATGTGTAGGTCTTATATTTGACATTATCATTCCATTTTATTTAAATTGTCAAATAATGAGGTCATTGCTGCATCATTATGATGTCATAAATAATTTAATTTATTTAATGTCCAAAAATTAAAAAAAAATACTATGATGTAGAAACTATGTTTATCTTTCAAACGGCTATTTATAGTCCAAAAAATCATTTATGTAGAAAAAATTAAAAATATTTAACTTAGGTGATACATTCATTGTTACGTTTAACATTTTTTTAAAAATAAAAAGATAAAAAGTCACTTTCTCAAAAAAGTGATTTCATGGGGCCCCCATATTTGGAACATGGCATCCCATGGTCGGCCATGAGACAACCAGTAGCCTTAGGACACATTTTGGTTTCATTTTTTATTATTATGATATTATTTTATTATCCTTAACTACCCGATTACTCATTAATCAAGATAATTAAAGATAATTACCATCGTTACTATTCATAATGTCCAAAAACAAAAGAGTCTTAATTACATAATTTGGACCTTATGATTCCAAATATGTAATCCATTTTACCAAATATCAAACACAGAAATTTCAATAATTGATTTAAAAATAATTCCCGTTGTCAAAACAAATAGCAGGTTTTTTTGAAACAATATCTATGAAACGTTTGGCATTAGTTTATGCCCAATTCCAAAGTGAAATTAATCCTAATGACCACCATTGGATTAAATGGTAAAAATATATTCTAATTTAACTTTAAATCCAATTCAAAAGATAATCTAATCATATAAATAAATTATATTAAAAATTAGTTTTGATGTAAAATCCAGTATTTTTCACTATTCATTAAAAAAATGAACATTGTCAGAAAAATACAAAACATTAATCCAATGTAAATCTCAATGTCCCAATCATAATGAATACGTTTATTTTTACAAATATATATTATAAAATTGTTAAAAGTTTGATTTAAAAAGGGTTTGCCATCAAAATCCAGTAAAACAATCTTTTAAGAATATTAGTGTATTCCATGTTTAAGATTGGATTTATTTTCATTTTAAGCCTCTAAAAAACTATCTAATTCATTAATAGACATAGATAAAAATATCTATTATTCATTACTTACTTGGGATGTTACATTGGTATTCATTAATGCATATTAAATTATTGAGGTTCACTCCTCTACCTTCCATAAAAATGGAAAGGGGTTCTATAGACATGTAACCTTTATTCAATATCTTTAAATAAGGTCATGTTATATAATTAGTATAATTTCCATTTTACATTTCACATTTCACATTTAAAAACCATTTGGATGCATGTACCATAGGTAGGTCAGGTGGTGGGGATACATGGAACATGCACTTAGGCAATTATCAATAACAACAAGACATTTATTATAAAGAGTATCGCCTTTAGAAAGGTCAAGCAACGTCATATCTAAATGATGGATAAAATGTTCTGAAACACAGAAACCCAATTTAGGCATAACCTTCAACATGAGGTGGATTGAGTTGGGGGTGAATCCACTCTCTACTAATCACATATTTGGATAGAGCATAACCATATGATTCTAATGAGTATAATCATGGAATGTTAATTAAATAAATATCTTCCAAAAAAAATTGTGGGACCCGAATGAACATTCCAAAATCAACTATCTTTATGGAGGAATTAAAGACCACCCACTATAGTTTTGTATGGCTCTATGCCTCCAGTATCAGACCAAGATTTTCCTCGGATCAGAGTAGATTTCAAAAAAGGGAAAAACAATTTCATTGTGATATCTATGTTTAGAGTGAAAGAGATGAAGTATGTATAAAGAGGACTCGTGTATTAACCGTTGTATATCCGATGTGATGAACGAATTCTCGATTAGATTTCAGACATAAAAGATCGCATGATTCCAATATTTGATATTCAAAACCCCCAAAATCGAAGTAGAATTAGGGAAATCCTACATCAACATAGATTAGGGTGGACGGGGTTAGCATAATAGATCATTAATGAAATTTTAGACATTTTACACATGTTTTTAGCCTACTCATAGTTTGTCCACGTGGTTTGTCAAACCGTGTGCTAATCAAATGAGATGGTTATGCCCGAACCTTTGAAAAAGGTGTTTTCGAAAGGTTAGGCTACATAGTCGTGTGCCAACTGTGTGAGGTTCCATAGTAAAAAAAACAAAAATAGAATGGCTAGACAAACCATGCATATACCATGCACAAAATATGCACAAACCATGAAACTTTGCATGTTTTCCCAAAAAGAGGAGTTCTAAGACCCAGATAAGCCCTGGAAACCCTCAAAACCATTATTATCTAAATAAGAATATATATTAGTTTCAAATTAAATATTTATACTGAGAATTACAGTATCCATACCTAAGTGAAAACCAGTGTCCTTACACTTTTAGTCCCCTTGAAATATTTTATTTCCTATGATCCTTCGACATTGAATTTACCCTATTTATTCTTCTAATTTTCCATTTATATGATTATTCCCAGAACCATATTAGATTTTTCATATGGTTATTACTATTAATGTTATTTTATTACATGGGGAAATATTTATAAATATGTATCCATTATTCAATATGGATATTTGATAAAGAATTTTGTTAAAAAATTAAATCAACAACTTGATATGAGGACTGATATGGACAGGATGTGACTAGTGGGGCATATACATTATATAACCCCATGAACAATCAGTAGTCCCATAATATGAAATTATTTGGTGATAAGACCTTTTTGATTGTTTACAGGATGTATAAATCGGTTACTATGCAATGAAATAAATTTTTTTAGGATTGATCATAAAGGTATAATGGTTCAGGTGCCTGATACGTGACATCAAATAATTAAGCATTTCCTTTATTTTGAGTAAGATAGTACTAAAAAGTAGGATTTTTAATCAATATAACCATTGTTGGATTTCATTTTTAGTTTATTTATTAAGATTCATGTTTTTCTATTCCCTACCTATTCATATTGATTTTTTCTTATCTAGTCATTTTAATTGCATCTGTTATACGTTATTTACCATGGCGTATTGATTTATGCTCATTTATAACTTATTTCTTCAATAATAATAATAATTATTTTTTTATGTAGGAATCCATTCATGTTTCTAATAATTATATGAAAAAATAAACTATATTTCAAAATGTTATAATTATATAGTAATAGAAAAAATTGTGGGGTAATAGGTGTTGTCATTTGTAATAAAGGACTCATGTATGTATCCAGTATAAATAGACTACTAAATTGTTTAGTCATTTGGAATTTTTTTTACTTATATATTATGCCAATGTAATTGTATAACAACACCTACTATGAGATTTTTGGTGTTGGGGAACTATTGTTGGTATCCAAGATTTGTTTATTTATAACCCAGGGAATAAAATTTTGGAAAACGTAGGTTCGATAACACAATCCTAATATTTACATGAAGGATAACATTAGAATAACATACTAGAAAATTTGTATGGTAGAGATTTTGTGGGAATTGCATGAAATACATGCCGATGTTGATACTACTATTGGTCATGATTTTTTAATATATGTAATTAGAAGTAACAACACTGACTTGGTGTTTCGAGCTTATCTTTTTGAAACATAGTACTGAAAATAGGAATTATTGTGCAACTGGTTTTACAATCCCATGATATATTCATATGGTGATTCACATTTTCTTTAAATTATACTATGAATGATTCAAATAAAGAATGAAAATAAATAATATTGGTTAATCCTTGCGGTTTTTAGAACGAAAATAAGGTGTCATGATTTAGATATCCTACAAATGATTATGTTTTCATCCCACTATGACTATTGTTTCTAACACTATGATTTCATGTCTATATCAATGGCTATGTCCCGAAGGAGTCATGTTAACATTGAACATGAAGGACAATGTGATGATAATGGGAATCCAAATGAGTTATTTATTAGAGTGAATTACATTGTTCATAATCCTAATCACCTTTTTAGAAATATATTTAAAAACATTTTCCTTATCCAACTCTCAAAATCACCAAAGATGATAAGGAATGAGTTTTCTCAGAGCTCAGGTGGTGGAAACCATACATATTAGATGTCTTGATTTCCCCTAGGTAATAAATATCATAGGAGACACCCTAGAATGTGTCTAAATGGAATCAGAAAATTTCTAATGTGTGGGAATGAAAAATATAATGAAAATAATTTATGAGGAAAAATTAATAGTGTGATAGAAGAAAATTATAATCATCAAAAATAATCATTTATAGTTCATTTTATAGATGTGGGGAACATGGACATTACCTAAGTCAATTAAATATTCAATTAAATAAACTATTGACCAAGTAAGGATCTATCTAGAAATAAGTGTATGAAGTATTTATGTATTGTAGTTGTATTAAAAACCATGGTTAAAATTCATATTAATTATTCCCCATTTTCAACGATGTCCATCATATTAAAATTTTAAATTATATTAATATTGTTATTGAATAGGAGAACCATTATGTTGGGTGAAATCTCATCAAATATAGAAAGCTCACGGGTTCTAATCCCATGACCAAAAGATGATAAGGTTTTCATTACATCCATGACACTATGTAATATAATGGTAAATATGTCATTTCTTCATTAATCAATTTGATGAATAAATATTTATTATGTACCAGTAGTTTTTCACTTTTCATATTGCTATTAATGACTTAAAATGTAGTTTTTTGAGAATTTTTGGTGATAAATGTAATGGATATTCACTCATTTATGGTCTTTATGTTTTTTCCAATGTTTATTTTTGAGCCTCATTAATCAAAGTTAGTTTTTTAAATATATTTCACCATGTTAGAAATGAATTATAATTTGATCAAATCAAAACCAAATGATGAACACTCTTCATAGGAAATAGAATTCTGTCAATTATGTATGTTTCCTTATATTCATTCGAGTTGAAGTAGTTTAGAAAAATGATGAAATTGATGTAAAATGTTTTATTCTAATACATTTTTTTAAACTAATACTATTATAAATAATCATTGATTTATGTCTTTGAGGCCCTCAAATTTCTATTTATCTTTCAATTGTTTTTTATTGATGACCTAAATAAATCCCTATAATTGTTTTTTCATTTTCTCCATGTATGTATCTCCACATGAGAATCATGTTATCATACATAGACACCAAGTTATAATTTACACAATTTGGCATTATCATATCCCATTCCCTATATTATAAATTTTTTTACAAACCCTTCTTATGGTTTAAGATTTCAACAAAAAAAAATCTGAAAATACTATACCTTGATTTAGTTAAAACTATTAGAAATAAATTTAATTATGATTGGGATAATTCATCACCCCCAAAATTAATAGTAAGAATTATTTTTTTGAAAGAGAATATGAAACGCAACACCAAGCGCGTAAGAAAATTTAATATCATGATAATTGAAATTATTTTTAATATTAAGAAAATACTCTATAATTTATAATGTTATAAAAAATATATTTAGTTTTCATGGAACACACATGAAAACTAGTTTCATGGATAACATAGGATACATGCAATAACATGTTTTACCAAAAAATAATAAATTATTAAAATATTGTTATTTAATATAATAATATATAAGCTCATTTCTAATTTAGTACTTATGAATAGTATTTACTATATTATTAAAATATATGGTTTAAAAATTATAAAATTATTTCACTGGATATTTATAAATAATACATTAATACATTAATCAGTTTAATACGAATGAATATTTTTATAAAAGACTATTTTTTGTTCACAAAGTTATTTTAACCATTTAAATTAATTTAATTAAAATTAGTTACTAATAATACTTTAATATAAAAATTATATATTAAATTAAACGTTTTTATATTATTCCATTTTATTTTATATGAATAAGATGAAAGAAACCAAAAATTTTCAAAAAAGAATTTGTTTATAAAATTAATTTTTCAACCATTTAATGGAGAGAAAAATTAAAATAATATTATTGGATTATAAATAATTATTATATATCATTATAAACAAAATATTTATAATATAAACATAAATATATGATAGGGTGAATTGTTTTTATTTTTCAGTGATGTTTTATTTTTTATGATGAATAGTTGAAAATATTATATTTTATTAATTTTTTTATATATAATTTTTTATAATAAATTATATTTTAAATTGATTTAAATTTTTATTTAATAAATATATTATAAATTAAGACAATATATTTAATTGGATTCAATTTCAGTTTGAAATTGAATATTAAAACCATCGAAAATTTTGAACAATTTTTCATCCTGTCTATGGGATTAAATTTATATTATTAATTTTTCACTTATGTCAATGGAATTTGGAGAAATGTATACCATATTTTTTGTATGAATAATTTTTATTTTCTAATAATTTAATTTTTATCAAAAATTATATTGAAGTTAATTAAAATTAATGAAAACAATTAATGTTAAATTAACCCTAATTAGACTCTAAAACAAAAACATAAGGATGGAAAAGACCTAGAATCATATACAAAAGACATTTATGGAAATGTTTTTACCATTAATCCATAAAATATATTTTGGGCCATTATTGGGTCCACATTAAATTGGAATAATGTAGGAGGAATTCCTTTTCCTAAAATTTACAAGTGCACTACTCCTCTTCCACTGTATAAACGGCTCCTCTCCTCACACTTCTTCAAACCTATTAACCATATCAGGTAATCCATGATATTAAAAATCCAATTCCTAAAATTCCCATATTAATCCATAAACCCTATTTAATGGGAAAAAAATTATCCAAGTATTTCCATTGCTGAAAACTAAATTGAGTTACCCCAAGAAGAGGTAACACCCTTCTCCAAGCGCCTTTATTTTTTTCAATTTTCCATCCCATGAAATATTAATATTCTTTCATTTTATGAATATAAATTTATCACAAATATACTGAGTTATTTTTAAGATAATTATTTGACATAAAATTACAATCTCCTAGTTATAATAGGAAACGAATATAGAGAGTATGTGTACAGTGAACCACTATCTCACAAAGTGATGACTACTAATTATTCACTTACCTCAAATCATTGTGGGAATTATTATTGAAGCACTATTTCTATATTATATATATATTATTTAAAATTTATTATGATTTTTTATTTTTTATATAGATAACACTTTATGATTCCCATGATGTGTAAATATGATAAAATCATCCCTGGATGTTTGGACTACCACCTCTTAAATGCGATGTAACTTGTTCATATGATAAAAAGAATTTATAAAGAATCGTATTAATTAAAAATATAACACATTATAAAATTATAAAAATTAAATAATTTCCTCTCTAGAACTATGATAAATATAATTTACATAATTACCCTTCAACATACTTAAGTGAGAACGTCATTCGTGGACTTGTGGACTATCGCATTCTCGACAAAATGTGATTTCATATATATCATAAGGATTATATATATACGTATATAGTATTAAATATTATTTTATTTATTATATAATTAATATTATTGAAATATTAATGTTACTTTCCTTCTTTCCATAATTACCATTTAAAAATTGAAACATGGCTCATGCATACAGATGACTACCATCTCCATGAATGTAACGTAGGTTCAAATTTTATAACCATATTACATGACTGGTTTAAAAGTATAATTGTTTCATAAACATGATAATTATTTCATTATTATTATTCTATATATGATATACAATGACCCTATTGACCATAGTTGATCTACGAATATATTTTAACACATATATCTAATTTTTCCAAAATACCCAAAAAAACTAGTTGTTAAACTAGTTGTATAAAAAATAGAAATAATTTAAATAAAAGTCATTATAAATTATTTTTTTTAAAATAATGAAAATAATTAATGTAATTTTATTATTCTATAATATAATGATTCACAATACTGGTTCTTCTCATATTAATGGAATTTTATCTATCTTTTTATATTAGTAGGATAAATATCATATTCACCACATATTTTGTGTGGTGTATCTACTTCACCATTTTGGATATAATATTATTAATCCTTCTAACATAATTTTATTTAAAAATTTTATTTAATGTTAATCATTCATGAGGCTTCTGATTTAAAATGTCTCAATGTGGAATGGGACAACTTGGAATGAATAAAGATTATTTTACTCAAGAAAAATTTTAAGTATCATTCAGTGGTTTTTACATTGGATGAAATTATGATACCATTTTTCACATAAAAACATTCATCTTCCTCTCCCCTAGTCATTCGTGGCTTTTTTATATATTTCTATAATTTTTTACGTAATTGGTATTGAATGTGTTTTAGAAAACATTTAAAAAAACAAACTTCGAATCTAAATTTAGTTGGAGGACATTTATTTTTATATAATCTTTAAATTCTAAAATGGTTTTAATTTTTTAAAACATTTCCAAATGATTTATTAAATTTATTTATGCACATTTTTATCCATGTTTCTAAATAAGTATTCTTGTATATTTCATAAAAAGTAATTTTTTTATCATTTCCTCCATGAAAACAGAATGTTCTTTTTACATCATAAAATATTTATGGATTCAACTGCCATTTTATTTTGAAGCTACATTTTCATAATTAAAATGATATTTTTTAATAAAACGTTACTCATAAGTTATTTTCAGATAAATAGTTTTTGAAAAGGATAAAAAAGGATATTTTCCTCAAGAATGTTTTTACATATCTTTTTATTGTAATTTTTATTCATTAATGAAAAACCCCTTTATTTTTTCTCCACATGTGATATGGTGTACTTATACCATCATTATTATTCCCCTTTATGGTTTATGATTTATATTTCCATGTATTTTATTGAAATTCAATTAATTTATTCCATTTAGACCCCATTAAATACTAAATTTTGTTGTGATCATTATACATTGAGTTTGCACTAATTATCCATATCAATTTTTTTGATAGTATTATTTCATTAAATGTATAGAATTTTTTATTGGGTGTTTCCTTTTAATGTTATTCCATTACTTTGGGAAATATTGATAAATATATTTCCATTATTCAATACACATATTTAATAAAGAAGATTTTTTATAAATTAAATCTATTACCTGATTTGAGGAATTCTATAGGCATGCCTTGATGGGTGGGGGTTTAACATTATATCGCCCCTTGATGCATATATAGTCTCATTAAATGAAATTAGTTGGTGAAAAACCCTTCTAGTTTGTTTATAATAGGAACAGATAGTTTTTTACCAATAGCCATAAACTATCTTAATGATAGATATTTATGGTATAATATTTCCTGTTTGAGATATATGACGTATATTAATTAAGAATTTCAATTATTTGGATTCAATTTTGATTTATCTGTGAGATTATGTCTTGAAAAATCATGGGATTCATTTAAAAATCAGTTCATTTATTAAATAGAATTTGTTTCAATTTCATACTGGTAATTATTGATTTTTCCTTATCTAGTTATTTTAATTGATTGAGATATCGGTTATTTACCATTCCTTATTGATTTATTGTCATTGATTCATTATTTCATTAAATATACGTTAACCATACAAAACAATTTAGCTCACCCATATTTTTCCCATTCCCCAATAACTGATTAATTGTAATTTGAATTTTAGGAAAAGATATGTTGGATGAAATAATTGAATTATTACTCAATACTCAGTAAAATTTGGTTATACTTATTGTATTAATTTATAATATAAAACTAAGTTATAAATCATGTTTAACTAGACTACTAATATATTAGTTCCTTTGGGATTTTATTTACTTATATCTTATGCTAATGTAACGATAGGATGACACTAGCTCGAGGATTTTTTGGGCCAGGGTGCTACAACTAGACAATATGGTAACTCAAACGTGTGGTATACATAATGATAATCATTAAAATAATACATTACACATCCAATTAAACATGTCTTTTAATTATTATTGAAGAATAATTTTTTATAAAGATATTTATTTTAAGCCTATTATCAGTATACATGATTTTGTTTAGACCCTATGTACTTCATTGTTATGATAGTGAGGACTGTGTTACCCATAATATGATTTTTAAAATGAAATTTCCTAGTCCATAATAAAATTTATATTCCACCACATTATAAATATTTTTAACATATCATTGTTAAATAAAAATATTTTCCTTAAATTCAAATAACTATTGAAATATGAAGAATAGAATAAGGATATTACCATTGATTCACCAAATAATAGATTCAATAATAATTTTATAGAATAAAAATATAAATAAAGTGTGGATATAATATTCCCAGTTTTCAAGGCATTAAGAAAATGTGCCTCTTTTCGATGAAATTAATAAAATCCAGAAGATAATAGGAGTAGTCTCCTAGGGAACACTAATTAAAAATCCTTTTTGAATTATGGTAATGAAACCGATAAAATTATTGATGTCAATCAATATTGTTATGAGAATATGGAAGGAGGATCTAGAAAAATAAACCCATGACTTAACGGAACAAAAATCCATGAATTATAGGCCATATGTTATTATTTATTAGGTGTAAAATTTAAATTTAAACAATCTATAAAAAAAATAATGGTTTTCTACTAGGAATTGTATGAGTTCCTTGATTTCTAAAGACCATCCCATTATGTTATTGAAGGGATTTTATGTTTATGCGTTGGATTATGAGGGATATTTGAAATATAAGGAAGTGTTTTAGACCTTAATTGGGTGAAAATATTATGTTAAAGGGTCTTGTGATGGTGTTTTGGGCAATGAGTGGTTATATGTTGGTTATGAAGTTATTGGATGAACCACGATGAGTGAAGTGCACTGGTTTTCAAATATATTGGGTATTGAAATTGTATGGTCTTCCTTTGTGAAAAATAACATCATAGAAATATCATGATTAGAGTGAGGCACATGTGATTGTGTTTTGGAACACAACATATGCGAAAAGGGTGATAGAGCTCACCATGATGTATTTCTAGTCAGAGTGAGGATAAAAGGGATACCCCATTCATGTGATTCCATGTGGCTAGTCATGGAGGGAATGAGATGTTCGACCACATCTTGGACCACACTATGGCTATATGACAACCCTGGTCATTTATTAAACAATTAAACATAATTTATTACATATAAATCACTTGATACAATATAGAAGATCGAGAGGTGTAGTGTCTTTGGGGAATAAGATCATTACATAACTACTTAAAACATCAAATACAACATCTTTAGTTAAAACTTCCTTTACATGACCACTACATTCCCTAATACTTAGCATAGCATGAGATAACCTAAGGACATGAATAAGAAAAGGGTGAGCTATAAATCCCAGTAAGGGAATAATAATGGAATAAAATGAGTAATTAAATACATGTTTGACAACAGTCATATCAATAGAGAATAATATAAGCATAAACATAATTCCATGATAAAGAATGATAATCATAACATGGAAATGTGGCAACAACACTTAACATTGAATTAGAATGAGCCAAGGCCCATTGCACGTGGAGCATGGGTAAATCCTCATTGCGCATGAATCAAGAGAAAAACCTCATTGCACATCAATTATAATGAGTAATCACCCATTTCACATGATGTATCATGACAATATACTTTACCCAATGCATTGGAGCACTATAAGGGCGCACCATTCTTAAACATTTCAATTCATGCAAAAGTGTGCCACATGGATCATATAACATGGATTCATAAAACATAATAATTTATTCCAAGATAAAGGAATGTAGTGTTAATACAAGAATATTTATAATAAATAAGTAAAAGTGTATTATGGTGAATACCCTTGATAGAGAAATGGGCACGATATTCACTACACAATGACATTGGCTTGAAAAATCGGTGCAATTTCGGCAGCGTAATAGTGTGATGTAAGAATTCATAAAAATGGATGATGAAATGGAAAGGAGTGTCTCGTCATATGTACATGTAATTTACATTAAGGGGGTAATATAAATAAATGCCCCAAAAATTGTAATGGAATTTGGAGTCATGATACAAAATAATTTCTTGAATGTAAAAGAGGAGAGAGAAATTTCTTTCGGAATATTGACATAGTAACGTGTGTACGTGGGAGGAATTTAATGAGAGAGAATGGGGTATACCATCATTATAACATTAATAGGGAAGTATAGGGGAGGTGAAAAACCATACCCCAACATTTATAATTGAAATAAAAAGGGAATAACAAATTAAAGAATATTGGACAAAAATGAGAAAGGAAGAAAAAACCCTTACTTGGAAGTGTGCTTCAAAAGGCTTGAGAGAGGCTTGAGAGAGGCTTATTGGGAGCTTGGAGAACCTTGGTAAGATTCTAGAGAGAGTAGGACAGAGGTTGGATAAACTCCAAAGGCACTGAGTGTGGAGAAAGTTGGAGATTGGGTGGGTTAATATAGGAAAGGCAAACGAATGCTTTATTATATAGGGTTGGGACACCTCACATTAAACTAATCGAAACCAAAAACCATCTCATGGGTTTTTCCCAGGTATTTTTTAAATTGGAGGTGGAAAACAATATTTTATAAGGACAATGTCCTATCTTCTAAAAATAATGGTGTTGCTTATGTAGAGGTGAGTCACACTCCCAAGGAAAACAATTAAAAAAGACAAGATGTTTAATAAGACTTGAAGGGTCCATTAATGCTTTGTAAAATAAGTCAAAAACCAAAATCACAATATTTTAATAGTAAATATATATTGGTCGAACATAAGGCTTATAGTATTTTATTACATCACTATTGGGTCATTATGATGTCATAAAACACATAATATATTTAGAAGATATATAATATTTACCCAAAAATTTGACTGTTTACGAAAATTATGAAAAATTTACCATTGGATAATTTTGACTTCCTGATTACTGAAATAATATTCAATTTGTCTAAATAATATTCAAAATAACTTAATTTTCACTTGAAATATTAAAACCATCATTTATCAAAAAAATCATGGGTTTTGACAAAAACGGATTTCAAACCATAATAAAAATTACAATTGCATTCATAAAATTATACAATAATTTATATTTAATAAAAATTAACTTTAATTATAATAATAATATTTTATTAAAATATTATTTAATTCAGAAATCCATTAATTCATCTAAATATATTTCATAGTTGAACATTATCTAAAAATACTATTAGTTCTTTAAAAACTATTTAAAATGTAACAATAAAAAAACGAAATTATATTAATTATTATATACAAAAAATAGTTTACATAACCATAGTGCTAAGTTCTTATTACATAACCCCTTATAACATCCGCATATGACTAAAGAATAAGGTGTGTGATGGTGACAGACTCTAGGGGTGGCTCGGTAACATTTTGCGGGTGGTAATCTCTATCAACGTCCATTTCTCTCGTAGGCGGTCCCGATCGAGCTTAATAGATTCATGCTCAGCTTGTGATTGGTCAAGAGTGAAGCCCAATGATGTAACCTCCTTTCCAATCTCCGACAAATGGGACTCATATGGGGAACATCTACTTGATGAGTTCATCGCTTCCTTTTTCTGAGTAAATTGGATTTGTAAAAGACCTATATTTATACTAATCATGTTGATCACTGTTCAATCACTATATTAGCAATGGTCATAATTCTTATCATAAAACCAATGAAGTTAGTATTTAATATTAACATTTTACATAAACAGACATTTAGTTAGGTCAATATAGATTTCCATTAATGAATGTTTGGGTCGTTTCAATCTTCTCCCCTTAAAAATTAAAAAATTTCACCCTTGAATTTTTTTTCTTACATTAAAACAGATGTGTGTAACTTGGCTTCATCATTTTATCTGATTCCTATGTCACTTCTTCAAAATTTTGTTTTTTCCACAATACCTTGATGAGGGGCATTATCGTATTTCATAGAACTTTTTCTCTATGATCTATGATCTTCACTGGTTTCTCCTCATAAGATAGATCATCCCCTTACTGTACCACCTCAGAAGAGAGTACATGATAAGGGTCCGGTATTTACTTCCCTATGAGGGATACATGAATGACATCATGTACTTTGGCCATGGTAGATGAAAGTTCTAGTCGATAGGCCACAACCCCAACATGATTCAGAAATTCGAAGGGGCCGATGTACCTTGGACTTAACTTCCCTTAATTTCAAAATCCCAAGAACTTCTTCCCCAACGATATGCGTAGAAATACCATGTCTCCAACTTCAAACTCATGGTCTCATCGACGATTATATACATAACTATTCTGTTAACTTTGGGCTTCCTTGATATTCTAATGAGTGGTTTTCACCTTCTCCACCATTTCATCGACCATTTTGAGTCCAATTAGCTTACGCTCACCGACCATATCCCAACACGCCGGTGTTCTGCACCTTTTCCCATAAAGGGCTTCATATGGTGCCATTTGGATGCCCGAGTAGAAATTTTTATTATAATAGAACTCAACCAGATGAAGATATTGATCCCATCCTCCTTTAAATTCCATTGAGTAAGCTATAAATAGGTCCTCATGTTTTTGGATAGTCCACTCTGATTGGTCAAAAGTTTGAGGATGATAGGCCATACTAAAGTTCAATTCAGTATTCAGAGCATGTTGAATACTCTTCCAAAACATAGAGGAGAATCTTGGATCTCAATAAGACATAATAGATAGGGTTAATCCATGTAGCCTTACCACATCCCTAATATATATCTGTACCAGTTGATCCAGTGAGAGATTCTCTCAAAAATCTATGAAGTGTTCAGACTTTCTAATATGATCCACAACAACCCAGATGGAATTTTTTCCTTTGTATATCATTGGAAGTCCATTTAAAAAGTTCATGGTGATGTTCTCTAACTTCCATTATCGTATGGGAAATGATTGCATCATCCCCTTAGACTTATGCCTCTCTACCTTCACCTGCTGACACAACATACACTTTGATGTATATTCAGAGATCTCCTTCTTGATATTTTTTCACCAATAATACTATAGTATATCTCAATACATATTTTTGATTCCTTGGTGAATAGAAAAATTTGAACTATGTGAATAATCCAAAAAATCATTCTTCAGCTCTGGACTTGAAGGAGCACATTGTCATTTCCCAAATCTCATAATTCCTTCTTCATTAACATTAATCTCCAAAGATTTCTGTTTTCCGATAGCTTCCATTTTTTCTTGAATTACCATATCATCTTTTTGAGCATATTTTAACCTTTCCACAAGAGATGGTTGAGCAATCATTAGTGAAAAGAGTGATGAGGTTCCCTTATTTATGATTCCCATGTCTATCTTCATCAAATCTAAGAAGATTAGATCCTTCTCTTTTCTCATTACTGATAGAATCACTAGGTCCTTTCTACATAGGGAATCCTCCACCATGTTCGCTTTCATAGGGTGATAATGGATTGAGCAGTCATAGTCTTTTATTAGCTCTAACCATTTTATTTGGCGCATGTTCAACACTTTTTGAGTGAATATATACATGAGGCTTTTGTAGTCCATACATATTTCACACTTCTCCCAAAAGAGATAATGCCGCAAAATTTTCAAATTGAAGATCACTGTAGCCAACTCGAGGTCATGTGTTGGATATTTCTGTTTAGGGACTTTCAATTGCCTAGAAGCATATGAAATGAATTTTTCATTTTCCATCAACACACATCCCAGGCTCTTCTTTGAAAAATCACTGAATACAATAAAAATTTCTCCACTTGTGGGTAAAGTGAGCACATGCACAGTGACAAGCCTCCTTTTCAACTCCTTGATGCTTTCTTCGCATTCATCACTCCAAGAAAACATTACTCCCTTTAGAGTTAGTATGGTAAGAGGGTTGGACAATTGTGAGAAATTTATCACAAATCATCGATAATTTCGAGCTTACCCCAAGAGGCTATGGATATTCGTTAATGATGTTGGCCTCGTCCATCCCTCAATTGAACATGTTTTAGAGGGATCCAAAGATATCCCATTACTTGTGATGATATGGCCCATGAATGAGACCACATTTAACCAGAACTCACACTTGTTTTACTTTTCATAGAGCCTATCCTTCTGTAAGGTCTCTAGTACATTTCTCAAATGCTCCTCATGATCCTCCTTGGTTTTGGAGTATAACAAAATATCATCTATAAAGACTAAAAAAATTTGTTGAGATAATATCTAAAGACTATATTCATCAAGCCCATGATGATTGTTGGAGCATTTGTGAGGAAGAAGGGAATTACTATGATTTTATAGTGCCCATATCTTATACGAAAAGCACTCATGGTGATATCTTCTTTCTACACCCTTACTTAATAATATCCCAACTGATAATCCACCTTGGAGAAGTATTGTTCTCTATGAATCTTATCAAACAAGTCATCTATTTGTGGGAGAGGATACATTTTCTTTATCATTATTTTGTTAAGCTCATGATAATCGATGCAAAGGCGCATTGACCCATCATTCTTCTTGATGAAGAGGACTAGTGCACCCCATGTTGAAGCACATGGGAATATAAACCCTTTATCTAGATTCTTTTGTAGTTCTTTCTTTAGCTCATCAAGATCCACAATATCCATTCTATATAGAGTTGTGGATATTTGAAACTCCCCAGGTATAAGTTCAGTTGAGAATTTAACATCTCTTCTAGGAGGAAGACTAGGAAATTACTTGGGAAACACATCAGAAAATTCTTTCACAATAGGCATATCTTCAAAGATAGTTTCCTCCATAGAATCAATCATCTAAGATAGATACTCATGCTCATAGGGCATTAATATACATGCTTGATATAATGGAGCTAAATAATATTTATCTTCCTCCTTGCACTTGTATATAATCGGTGGTCGATTCTCCACATGGACAGTGATTTCCCTCTCATGGAAATATATGTTGGCTCTATATATGGAATGCCAATTCATGCCAATAATTGCATCATATTCCATAAGAGGGAGTATGAAGAGGTTATCCAGGAAGCTGAATCCACATATTATGATAGGGGATGAGTTATATTCCTGGGATGCAATGATATCCCCATTTGCTGTACTCACCAAAATCTTCACTTCCATGATATGTGGTGGTGCTTGTATTGTTCTACTAATCATTTGAGATATAATATAATGCGTAGAACAAGAATCAAAAAATATGTTAACAATTCAAGAATGAATAACTAGTGTACCAGTCACCACACCATTGTCAGGGTTCACTGTAGAGACCCATAGCTTGATTACATAGACATTACATTAATTTTGCGGAATACTTAATAAATAACAAAAACAGACACCAAAGGACCATAATAGATTAGTGTATTTGAAAACATGGAACATAATCTTCTAATCTTGGTGAACGATCTTCAACTTCTCCTATAATGATCTTCCTCTTTTTTACCTAAAACCACTCTTTATATCTTGGGGAAAAGAAAACATATAAAGGGTGATATCAAATTCTTAGTAAGGGTATGAATGGAGAAAATAAAACAAACAATATACATTTGAACTTCAAAACATGAACATAATGTTTAAACATCAAAATATAGATTTGTGAAATAAATCGTGGCAGTACGTAAGGAATAGATCATAAAGGAACATCAATAATGATAAAATAGAATGTGAATAAAATATGTAATTGTGTAAAACCATTAATAACATGATATGATTTCCATATTAGCCAAGGTACTGCTACCAAAACCATATTAGTCGACAAAGTCCCTTTCTGAATCGAGTTCACTCCTCATTCCAGTCCTGTAACACTGAACCAGATTAACTTAACATTCCAGCCATGTCAATATCATGAGTTATAAATCTACACCCAATTCATTGCAGGGATATATAGGTCACACCCATCTCATAATGAACTCATTATTAATTTTTCCACAAAATAAACATAAATAATTCATCATAACCCAAAGAACAAAATGGGTTTCATAAACATCATCACATCATAACATAATCCATATAGAAACAAGGGATACTGTTTCATAATAAGAATAATAAAACCATGTAAATAATAGAGACATTATACTTGAAACATAATCATACTTAATAATGTCATATTATATGGAAAATAGTTTTGACAAAACACTTGAAATGAATTATTGATGAAAATATCCTTTCTTCTTCAAAATGATTGTATTTTCACAAAATGACAAGAAATTTTAAAAGAAAAAGATTTTGTATATAATTATAATAATATATTTTAGAGTATACTTCATTAATTAAAGGCGTTATGAAACCGTAAAAAAATCCATTCATGCCGTATAAGTTAAAAAAACATTCTTCTTGTAATTTTGCCAGAAAAGTCAAAAAAGTACCTCGTGAATTAAACAAGTGAATGATTCATTACATACCATGTAGTAAAATTCAGAAATGGGTAAAAAGGACTTTAAACATACATGAAACCATTTTTAGAAAATAGGGACACATATGATAAATATAAACCCAGTAAATACTTACGTATAAACAATCTCGGATAAAACCGAGATTGGAAATGTTATCCCTTACCTTATGTCTGATATGCTTCGTACATATCTGAAAATCCATTATATTGATTTAAATAAAGTCATTGAATTATTACAGAATCATATTCATTGTTATGATATCATATATGGTTCACTTATGACTTTATATTACATGTTCTTTTGTAAATTCCATGTTAAAGCTGCATTTTGGGTAAAATCGTTTTATTTATCATACGTGTTTGGACTTGTTTTTCATGATATTATTATTACATATATCATAATTTAATTACATACAGAATGTAAATCATGATTTATATGTCATATATGTTAATTATATATATATATATATAATAAATAGATAAATGAAATGAAATAAACCATTCATGGAGATGGTAGGTCGTACGTAAGCATGAACGCTGTTTTCCTTTCCTTATTGACATGAATGGAAGTAAGTAGATGGAATATATATATATATATACAGTAGCTTTATCATGTAATATATTTAATTATTATTCATTATATATACTTTATAATCATTTTTTAGTGGTTAACATGGAGAATGAATCTCATCGCGTCATGGAGACGACAATCCGTACGTCTGCACAAGCCATGATATCATTCCCATAATAATTGAATTGAATTGTAGTGGATGATATAATATCTCATAATCAGTATTTTTTTGTAATAACCATATATTGTTATTCATAACACCATTATAACCATCCAAGTAATGTGGTGGTGGAAAAATATATTACACCATAGTGTGGAGACAGTATTTCGTACGTACGCACGCGTAGTGATTTATTTTTCTGTATGATGGATAGAAGATGAAATAGGTTTGTTTCATTTTTATAATAACATATCAGTATATTAGTGATATTTATATAATTTATTTATGATGAGAAAAAAAGAAGAATAAGTAGATGAAGAAAAACATTGGAAAGAATCGGTAAAGGATATTACCTCTTCTTTGACGTGCTTCTTATTAACATCTTATTAAGGCACTAAGTTGGTATTTTGAGGATACCAAAACCTATATAATGTTTCTAGGGAAGTTGAGAAGGTAAATGGGTAGGGGTTGGCCGATATTGAAGGCTGAAAATTGTGTAAATAGAAGAGGGAAGAGGTTCGCTTTTATAACGGAGGAGAGGGGCACCTTAGGAAAAACTAAAAATATTATTTTTCTAATAAAGTAATATTCGGTTTATAATAGCTCTAAATTGATATATTTTGAATCTAAAGTGGGTATGGTTCTAAATCCACACATAAAATAGGTTTTATAAATGTTTAGGTTATTATTTTAACCGTATCATTTAGATTTAACTCTAACATAAATAATTAAACTTTTACCGTGTCTTCTTGTTTTCTTACACTATATGTTAAATAAACTTTCTATAACAAGACAAAATAACCCCAACTGGTTCATTATTAATACAAATAAGGTTATCTATATCATTTTTCTGAACATTAGATTTTTAGGAATATAATAACAATTAATAATAGAGTATTTTTTTTAAAAATTATTTTATGTCAATTTTGACAATATTTGGTAATTGATTTTTGTGAAAATCATAAAGCATGATTAGTTCTAAAATCATTAATTGAATAAAAAATGACAAGTAATATTAACCTAAAAAATTAGTTTAAATTATAAAAACTCTCAAATTACATTTATTTGGGTATTTATAACATCAATTATGTTAATATTTCATTGATAAGGTAATTACTACATCATCATTGTGTCATAAATAAATTAAATTATTTAATGTATAAAAATTATAAATAAAATAAAATTATTTAGGAAATATATTTAAATTCCTAACTAATACTTATAGTTGAATTTGTCTTATGTATAACCCTATATTAAAAATGTTTTAGTTATTAAACTTTGATTTTTACTATTTTAACTATTTTCTAAATAAAATAATAATAAATATCCTAATCTAATCCAAGTGGACCTAAAGGGTAATATATTATTCATAAGGTTTTTTTTGGTTGAATTAAACTTCTCTAATAGAATTGGGATGTGTGTTATTGTAATAATAATATAATTTTACCCTTAATTACACTATTTACTTTTAACCGTGGTAAATAAAAGAAAAAAGATACTATTTTCCAAAAATTATTTTTATCATATTGAACAAAATTTTACTCATTGATATTAACCATGTCTCTCAATGTTTCGAAATTACACTCACAGAAGCGGTAAAATTATGTATTATATAAATTTTCAAATTCTCCTAGGAGGATTGTAAAAGACGGTGAAGAGTTCAATAAAATTCTTATATATCTTAAATTATTAAAAAATGACTCCAATTAATTACATTGAACTTATATAGGTCTTATGAATCAATTTTTACCTAAAATAAATTTAAATAATATAAGTAATTATTTTAATAAAAATTTGGTGTTTAAATAGTATCCAAGTGTTTTCACTATTCATCAAAAATTTAAATTTTTCAGAAATATACCAAAAATTCACCCTATGATAATTTCAATATTCCGAATCCAAAAATGAAGTCCATTTTGATAGATGAATTTTATAAAATTTCCAAAAGTGGGTATTACTATTCATAAGGTCTAGCTCGTAATAATATTATAATAATATCTCGTTTAGTGAAACTCGGTATTGTGTACTACACACACTATCAAAGAAAGTCTTGATTTCATATAATGCAAGGCATGTAAGGGCTGTGTGTAGTGAATCCTCCATTTGGTGTTGAGTATAACATAATCAAAACTTATTTCATTTATACATTAAACAAAATCTATACTTAATTTTGCATAGAATAATTTCCAAAAAACGAACATGAAATTCTATGTAACACGAGCCAAGAATAATGTTGCATATACGACAGGCTAATACAGTGTTGCATATAGTACTTTCTAATCTTGGTGTAGCGTAAAACATAAGTCATCAAATAAATTAAAAAAAATAATTTTTCTCCTAAAATCTCGGGGTGTTACATTCTACCCCCCCCCCCTTAAAATGAATTTCGCCCTCGAAATTTGTCAGGGTTATAAATCATTTACTACGTGAAAGTTTCATTCGTAGAAACCCACATCATAAAAAGGAATACTAAACCTTAATTTTAAAAAGGGATGTATGAAACATAATGGTTACCGAAATTAACTCATCGTTTGGTTTCCACATAGAAGAACATAGTTGAAAATATTGATATGGAAGAGAAATCGATCCATCATGTTCTGATGGCAAGTGGTAGAGAACATGGATAAAAAAATCCAATAATCATAAGGCCATAAATTTGTGATGATCTAAGGTACCATCAGATTCATCAGATATAAGAGCACTGTGACAACATTTTTGGTTTTCAATTTCCTCTCTCTAAATTTGTAATTTTTTAATTAGAAGAAATACTTACTTGATTTTGGTACAATCTCACCATTTTTCATGCCTTGAACAATTTCCACTTCATCTCTTAATGAAATTAAGTTGAAATTTTCATTCATGGAGCGTTAGGAGATCATTTGATAGAATGGTGGGTCATTCTATCTATCTCAAATAAAAGGTTAGAAAAAGTTATTAAATATAAATAAGTCCATCTATGGTGAGATTAATCGTATATGGTTTCTAAAATGGATGTATACATCGTATATCATACCACTTAATAAATTAAAACTAATTTCTACAAACCAGGGGCTTCTTGTTGGCTAGTGGTAGGTGATAAAGGCTGGTTACTCATCGGTTGTGGGTTCGATTCCCACAACCTTGTCCGACGCAACGGGTTCTCGCCCATCTTGCAGGTTGTCCCTTTTTCTAAAACTACATTATTATAACATTCTATCAATAATATTGATAAAAGTTATATCCTTCAACAATACTAACTTATGTCATACATAATCCATTTGAATCATTAGGCTTATCCAAAATACTTCTGTCCAAGCTCATAGTATAAAGAAAACAATTACTAGAAATGTCATCTGCCGAGAATGTGAATACCATCATTTATCCCCTATATATCATACGATATATTCTGTTGGTCAAATTAAAAAAACATTAATACCTTAATCATCTATTCCCTTGAAAACTGAATTCCCATTGAACCATAGTGAAAACATGAATGGAATCAAATGTTAACCATTTCCACATACCAAAATCCCAAAATTTCTATATACACAAACCATGATATCACTTTGTCCTTATATGAGCTAATGAATAACATCAAACATATTATTTTCTCCTTATCCATTAATTATGTGCATATCATCTTACTTCCAAAAATATCTCAATCACTTTCCATGGTTACTAGTCCCATAAAATAATTGAAAACCAAAATAGACTAACACATAAATATTCCAATATTCCACGAAACTATATACAAAAATATTTTGGAATCCCATTATATAAACACATAATCATTCCACCACATCGTTTTCATATTCAACATCACCAATTGTGATCGCATGTGATTTTACGTTGTCCTTTTCCTTAAGTGGTTGCTCATGTCGATCATCATTTACCCTAGTATTAGGGTATTAATTAGCATAATGCACCATTTCCTTGCACATGAAGCATTGAAGTGTTGGTGGAGCGTTTCTTGTAGTCTTTTATCTATTCACATCATTAGAAACTATTTTCCCATTACTTCAGCACTCAACTGCTCGATGACCTTCTTTTCCACACTTGAAACATTTTCTAGTACCTTTTAGGCAATCTCTACCATGCTTCTTTCCACACTTTGAGCATAAGGAAACATTCACATTCTTTTCACCATTGTTCTGAGATTTTTCATTGAACTCCATCATTCATTTTTTGTCAAAACCACGAGATAGATATATAACACCAACTTCAAGTTCTACCTTGATAGCACAATGCAAAATTTCATCAATAGTACTAAAGTCTCTTATATCTAATGCCCTTAGAAGACTTGATTTTAAGACACTGAAGAATCGATCAACATTACTTTTAGGTTGGATGATAAATACAGATTCATACCTTGCAAGACTTGAAAAATTCACTTCGTATATACCAACAGATTCATCACCCTTTTTCTTAAGATCATGGAAATCCTTTTCCATCATTGTTCGAAGAATAAGAGGGATGTATATATTTAAAAACAAGTTCTTGAACTCGTTCAATTCCATGGATTCAATTTCATCTTGGGGCCTTGTATTATTAATTTGAGTCCACCACTGGTCTGCTTCACCTTCTAATTAGTAAATAGCTAAAATCACTTTTTCATGTTCTGAACTGTGATGTAAGGAAAATATCTTTTCAATGGTACTGATCCATTGTTCAGCAACAAGTGGATCAGAAACCCCATTGAAAGAAGGTGGACGTTGCCTCATGAAGGACTCAATAGAATATTGTTTCCTTCTCTGCTCATTTGGTAGTCCAGAATGATTCATAGCTTGTGTAAGTATAGCAATAATATTTTGCACTATATCTCCCATAACATTGGATTGTTGAGGAGGAAAATCATTGTATTGTCCATTACATTGATCAATAGGGTTCCTTTGGGTTCTAGCCATCATCTAAAACCCAAAAAGAAAAGTGTTAGAAGAAAAAATAATGCTAGGGAAAACAACATAATAAATGGGGAGTACCTTAAATATAGAACATCTTAGGGTTAATTCTATTATTTTTACCATAATTCTAGGACTACATCCTATACTTATACATCACCTTAGGGACATCCCTAGACATACCATTGAAATATTTCTATGGATCTCACTAAAGTTTTCCCATCCTAGTTTCCATATGTTAACTAAACCTTTCCTCTGATACCAACGGTAGAGACCCATTGCTTGATTTACATAGATATTACATTACTTTTGTGGAATAAATAATACATAACAAAAAAAGACACCAGAGGACCATAATAGTTTAGTGTCTTTAGAAACATGGAACATAATCCTCTAATATTGGTGAAAGATCATCAAAATCTCCCATAAAGATCTTTCTTTATTACCTAAAACCATTCTTTATATCCTAGGGAAAAGAAAACATATAAAGGGTGATCTCAAATGCTCATTAAGGGTAATAATGGAGAAAATAAAACAATCCATATACATTTGAACTTCAAAACATGAACATAAATTTTAAACATCGAAATCTAGAGTTGTGAAATAAATCTTGGCAGTACGTAAGGAATAAATCATAAAGGAACATCAATCTTGATAAAATAGATTTGTAATAAAACATGTAATTGTGGAAAACCATTAAGCACATGATATTATTTCCATAGTAGCCAAGGCATTGCTTCCAAGACCATGTTAGTGGACAAAGTCCCTTTCTGAATTGAGTTCACTCCTCGTTCCAGTCCTGTAACACTGAACCAGATTAACTTACAGTTCCAGCCATGTATATCTCATGAGATATAAATATTTAACCAATGCCTTGGGGGAGATATAGGTCCCACCCATCTCATTATGAAATCATTCTTACATGTACCACAATATAAACATTAATCATTCATCATAACCCAATGAATAAAATGGGTTTCATAAACATCATCACATCATAACATAATCCATATAAAAACAATGGATATTGTTTCATCATAAGAATAATAAAACCATGTAAATAATAGAGGCATTATACTTCAAAACTTAATCATACTAAATAATGTCATCTTAGATGGAAAATAGTTTTGACAAAACACTTGAAATTAATTTTTGAGGAAAATATCCTTCCTTCTTCCAAATCATTTTATTTTCAAGAAATGCCATTAAATTTTAAAAGAAAAGGATTTTTTTTAATATAACCATGAATTATTGTATATTATTATTTATTAAGTAAGGGCTTTATGAAACTGTAAAAAAATCTGTTCTTGTCGTATAAGTTAAAAAAACATTCTTCTCATACTTTTTCCGGAAATGTCAAAAAATACCTTGTAACGTAAAAAAAAGAAACATTCCTTACATACCACATAGTAAAAGTAAAAAATGGGTAAAATGGAATTTAAAAAAACTTGAAACAATTTTTATAAAATAGGGACATGGATGAAAAATATAACCCCAGTAAATACTGACAAATAAACAATCTCAGATAGAAACGATATTGGAAAAGTTATCCCATACCTTAGGTCCGATATGTGTCATACGTATCTGAACCTCCTATATAATGATTTAAATATTTTCATTTACTTATTACAGAATCTTATTTATTATGATGATATCATATACGGTTCACTTATGACTTTATATTACTCGTTCTTTTGTAAATTCCATGTTAAAGCAGTGTTTTGGGTAAAATCGTTTTATTTATCGTACGTGTTTGGACTTGATGTTCCTGATATTATTATTACTTATATCATGATTTACTTACTAATAGAATGTAAATCATGATTTATATATCATATATATTCTGTATATATATATAATAGATAGATAAATGAAATGAAATACATCGTTCATGGAGACTGTAGGTCGTACGTACGCATGAACACAATTTTCCTTTCCTTATTGACTTGAATGGAAGTAAGTAGATGATATATATATATATATATCCATTATCTTTATCATGTCAAATATTTCATTATTATAAATTATATATACTTTATAATCATTTTTCAGTGGTTAACATGGAAAATGAATCTCATCACGTTGTGGAGACGGTAATTCGTACGTACACACGAGCGATGATATCATTCCCATAATAATTGAATTGAATTGGAGTGGATGATATAATATTTCAGAATCAATATGTTGTTATAATAACTATATATAGTAATTCATTACACCATTATACTGATCCAAGTATGGTTTTAGTGGAAAAACAGATTACACCACGGCGTGGATACGGTATTCCGTACGTACGCACGCGCAGTGATTTCATTTTCCGTTGGATGGATAGAAGAAGAAATAGGATTGTTTCTTTTTAATAATAACATATCAGTATTTTAGTGATAACGATGTTCTTTATTTATGATGAAACAAATAAATAAGAAGAAGTAGAAGAAGAAATAAATTGGAAAGAATCAGTAAAGGATATTACCTCTTCTTTGATGTGCTTTTTCTTAACATCCTATTAATGCAGTAGAGTTGGTCTTTTGAGGAGACCAGAACCTATAAAATGTTTCTAGGGAAGTTGATTAGGTAAATGGGCAGGGGTTGGCTGAGCTTGAAGGCTCAAAATTGTGTGAAGAGAAGAGGGAGGAGGTTCCCTTTTATAAGGGAGGAGAGGGGCACCTTAGGAAGAACATAAAATATTATTTTATAATAAAGTAATATTTAGTTAATAATTTCTCCAAATTGATTTATGTTGAAGCTAAAGTGGGGATGGGCCGAAATCCTCTCAACCAATAGGTTTTAGATACGTTTAGGTTGCTATTTTAACATTATCATTTAGATTTAACTCTAAGTTAAATAATTTATCTTTTACCGTGTCTTATTGTTTTCTTACATGATATGGTTAATAAAATACTGTAACAATACAAACGAACAACAAGTGGTTAATAATTAATATATATAACCATATCTAAGTCATTTTTAAGAACATTAAATTTTTAGGAATAGAATAACAATTAATAACATAATATTTGTTTTAAAAACTATTTTATGTCAATTATGACACTATTGGGTAGTTGATTTTTGTCAAAATCATAAAATCATGATTAGTTTGAAAACAGTTTATTGAATCAATAATGACATGTCATATTAAACTAAAAAATTAGTGGAAATTGTAAAAAGTCTCAATTTACATTTATTTGGGTATTTATAACATCAATTATGTTAATATTTCATTAATAAGGTAATTACTGCATAATCATTGTGTCATAAATGAATTAAATTATTTAATTTCTAAAAATTATATATAAAATACCATTATTTATGAAATCTTTTTATATTTCTAACGAATGCTTATAGTTGAGTTTATCATATGTATAACACTATATTAAAAATGTTTTATTTATTAAACAGTGATTTTAAATATTTTAAATATTCTAAAAAAACTGTCCAAATCTAATCCAAGTGGACCTAAAGGGTAATATTTTATTCCTTATGTTGTTTTTGGTCGAATTAAATTTATCCAATAGAATTAGGACATGTGTTTGGGTAATAATAATATAATTTTACGTTTAATTACCATATTTACTTTTAACCGTGGTAAATAAAAGTAGAACGTTACTATTCACCAAAAATAGTTTTTATCTTATTGAACTGCATTTTACTCCATGATATTAACTGTGTCTCTCGGATTTTCGAAATTCCACTCACAGAAGCAGTAAAATTATGTTTTATGTAATGTTTCAAATTCTCTTAGGAGGCGGGTAAAAGACGGTGAAAAGTTCAATAAATTTTTTTATATCTAAAATTGTTATAAAATGACTCCAATTAATTACATTGACCTGATATGGGTATTATGTATCGATTTTTACCTAAAATAAATTAAAATAAAATAAATAATTATTTAATTAAAAAGTTGGTTTTTAAATAGTAACCTAGTGTTTTCATTATTCATCAACAATTGAACGTTTTCAGAAAAATACAAAAAATTCACCCAAGGCTAATTTTGATATTCCAAATCCAAAATTGAAGTCCATTTTGAAAGTTGAAATTTATATAATTTAAAAAATTGGGTATTACTATTCATAATGGCTAGTTCATAATAATATTATAATAATATCTCGTTTAGTGAAACTCGGTATTGCGTACTAAACACGCTATCAAAGAAAGTCTTGATTGCGTGTAATGCAAGCCATGCCAGGGATGCGTGTAGTGAAAGCTATGTTTGGTGTTGCGTATAGCATAATCAAAACTGATTTCATTTATACATTAAACCAAATCTATACATAATTTTTCATACAATAATTTCCACAAAAAGAATTTCAAATCGTGTGTAACACGAGCCAAGAACAGTGTTGCCTACATTGCAAGCTAACACAGTGTTGCGTATAGTACAAGATAATCTTGGTGTAGCGTACAACACAAGAAATCAACGAAATTAAAAAAATATAATTTTTATTATAAAATCTTGGTGTATTACATTCACTTCATTAGTAGTGACAGCAAAAGCTCTCCCTTTCTTCTTTGGAGGTTGTTGGTTGCTTCCGAAAGCCCTTGGCTTAGGGCATTGATTTGCAAGAAGCCATGGTTCATTCTAGTTGTTGTAATGAACAGCGCGTTGAGGCTCGAACGGAGCGTTCCTCTCTTCTGTTGTAGCTGCTTGTTTTTCATGTCAGCAGTTAACATCTCGGTTCCCTTCTCTTGTACAATTAAAGCATTTCCTCGTCCCCTTCGTGCAATTTCTAATGTGCTTCTTAACGCACCTTTGGAAAGTGGGGTGCTGGATCTTCAGAGAACCGTTGGATTTATCCATCGGACCACCATCATTGAATTCTACATTAATCTTCTTATCCCCATGATACCCATGAGATTCTATGATCTCTATTTCTACCTTGAGGGCACATAAGACAATTTATTCAGAGCTGTTGAAGTCCCAGATCGCCACCACTTTCCGCAGGCTAGGTTTCAGCCCACCAAAGAAGCAGTCAACCTTGCATTCGTGGGTAACGGCAAAGCCGGAAGCATATCATGCAACCATTGTGAAGTTTTCCTCATACAATCTGACAGATTCTTCAACTTTTTCCTTTAGGGAAAGGAAGTCCCATTACATCTTACGTTGGAGGGTGTGCAGAAAATATTTATCAAAAATAATCTTCTGGAAATACATTCATTCCAATGCCTCAATCTCATCCTCAGGCTTCATATTTTTTATCAATGTCCACCATTGACCATCTTTACCCTCTATATGATAAGCATCCAGGAGAACCTTCACTTGTTCAGAACATTGAATGATATAGATGATCGTTTCAATTGAGTTGATCCATTTTTAAGCGATTGGGGGATCAGATGATCCATTATATGTATGAGTCCATTGTCTCATGAAGCCCTCAATAGTGACTTGTTCTTTCTGGGGGGTTTTTAATGTTCTTCTTAACCCAATATTCTATTCAAACCTTGTTTTAGCTGATACAAATGTGTGACAATGTGAGTGATTCCCGCTCCCATTGGATTGGGCATCTCATTTGTATAGTCATCACATTGATCTTCACATCGGTTGTTATCCTGAGTCCACATATTACAGACCATTGGCTGGAATAAAAGGAAATTTAGCGGTAACACATAAAGTGTAATACAAGGACAAAACTAATGACATATAAATAAATTTTATTTCCTTAACACGTGAATCCTTTACCTTCAGTCTATTTTATCCTTGATTTACATTTAAACAATTATTCTCAATGCATTTTTTTGTTCCATAATAATTTTTCATACTAATCTTGAGAATATACAAGAGAATATCCCCTGAGAGTGGCATAACCAAGAGTGTAGCAAGGCCCATTTTCGAGCACTGGTTCCCATTTGAATCTAGCTCATAGCGGTGTTTTCGGGTTTTACCCATAGGATACATCTTTTCTAGAGCCCCCTCTACCTGATCGAATCCATACATGGATGTATTTTCATGATAACCCACTTACTAAATACTCACCAAAACAAAAGAATGATTTTATTATACTTATTCATATCTCTATGGATTCACTGGGTATTTCTAATCCTAATCCCAAAAATAACAAAACCTCCATTTGATACCAACTTTGACAACCTTGATCTTTTATTACAAAATTAAACAAAATTTATTACATATACATAACTTGATAAAATATATAATATATAGAGGTGTAGTGTCTCTGGGGCTTAGGATCATTACATAACCACATAAAATATTAAATACAACATCTTTATTGAAAACTTCTTTACATGACCACTACATTACCACGTACTTAGAATTTCATGGGATAACCTGAGGACCTGCATAAGAAAAGGGTGAGCTATAAAGCCCAGTAAGGGTATAATAATGGAATAGCATGAGGAATACAATACATATTAGACAATAGGAATATAAATAGATAACAAGAGGAGAATAAACTTAAAGGTGTGATAAAGCATTATAATCTTAACCTGGAAATGTGTCCAAAACACTTAACATGGAATTAGCATGAGCCAAGGATCATTGCACATGGAGAATGAGTAAATCCCCATTCCATATGAATCATGAGTAAAACCTCTTTGAAAATGAATTAGCAGTAGAAAAACCCCATTGCACATGACGTATCATGATAATATACTTTACCCAATGCATTGGAGAGCTATAAGGGAGTACCATTCTTAAACATTTCATTTAATGCATAAGTGTGCCACATGGATCATATAACATGGATTCATAAAGCATAATCATTTATTTCATGATAAAGGAATGTGGAATTCATACAGGAAACATTATAATCAATATGTGAATGTGCATAAAGGTGAATTATCTTAATAGAGAAATGGGCACTATATTCACTATACAATGACATTGGCTTGGAAAATCGGTGCAATTTCAGAAGCATAACAGCGTGACGTAAGAATTCATAAAAATGGTTGATGAGAGAGAAATAGGTGTCTCACCATATTTACATGAAATGAATAGTATGGGAGTTATATAGATACATGTCACAAAAATTTTAATGTAATTTAGAGTCATGATACAAAATAATTCCTTCAATGTAAAATAGGAGAGAGAAATTCCTTTCAGAATTTCATCATAGTAACAGGTATAAATGGGAAGAATTTAATTATAGAGAAAGGTTTCTCACATCACTAAAACATAAATATGGAAGTATGAGGGAGGTACAAAAACATACCCCAACATTTATAATTGAAATTAAAAGGGCATAACAACTTAAATATTTTTTGACAAAAATGAGAAAGGATGAAAAAACCCTTACTTGGAAGTGTGATTCAAAATGCTAGAGATATGCTTGAGAGAGGCTTCTTGAGAGATTGGG
The DNA here is from genome assembly GCA_963277665.1 of Viscum album. Lineage (NCBI taxonomy): Eukaryota > Viridiplantae > Streptophyta > Magnoliopsida > Santalales > Viscaceae > Viscum > Viscum album. The sequence continues at coordinate 1,589,962,940 of OY728160.1, read as the reverse complement.
GGACCTTGGGAAGATTTTAGAGATAGTAGGGAGATGTTGGATAAACTCAAAAGGCTTTGAGTGAGGAGAAAGTGGAATCATGGGTGGGTTTATAAAGGAAAGGAGAGGGAATTCATTATTATTTAGGTTTGGGACACCTAAAATTAAACTAATCCAAACCACATACCATCCCATGTTTTTAGCCCATGGTTTTTGGAAAATGGAAGTGTAAAAAAATATTTTATAAGTCCAAAGTCAGAACTTCTTTAAATAATATGGTTGCTTATGTGGAGGTGTGTCACACTCCCAAGGAAAATAATTTAGAAAGACAAGATGTTTAGTAATTCTTGAAGGGTCCATTAATGCATTGTAAAAAAAGTAAAAAAACCCAAAATCACATTATTTTAATGTTAAAACATATATTTTCCAAAAATAAGGATTAAATTATTTTAATTCATCACTATTTGGTAATCATGATGTCATAAAAAACATAATATATTTAAATGGTATTTAATTTTGTCCCAAAAATTATACTGTCTCACAAAATTATGAAAAATTAACCATTGGATAATTTTTCCATCATGATTCCTGAAAAATATTCATTTTATCTAATTTTTTTTCTAAATATGTTAATTTTCACTTTTAATATAAAAAACAACATTTATCGAAAATTTATGGGTTTTGAAAAAAACAGCTTTCAAACCATAATAAAAATTACAATTGTATTCATAAAATTATAGAATCATTTATATTAAAAAAATTTATTAATAATAATATATTATTATTAAAATATTATTTAATTCAAAAATCCATTAATTCATTAAAATATATTTCTTAGTTGAACATTAACTAAAAATACTATTTGTGCATTAAAAACAATTTACAAGGTAAGAATAATAAAATAAAATAATATTAATTATTATATACAAAAATAATGTACATAACCATCATGATAAGGTCTTATTACATTACCCCTTATAACACCTGCAAAAAACCGAAGATTAAGGTGTGTGATGGTGACATACTCTTGGGGGGCGCGGATAACATTACTCGGGTGGTAATCTTTATCAACTTCTATTTCTCTCGTAGGTGGTCCTGCTCGAGATAAACATATTCAAGATCAGAATGGGATTGGTCATGATAAAATCCCAATGATTCCACCACTTTTCCGAGCTCTGAGAAATGGGATTCGTATGGGGCACAACTACTGGATGAGGCCATCACATCCTTTGTCTGAGTAAATTGGATTTTTAATGCCCTATATTTAGACTAATCATGAGATCACTTTTCGACAGATATATTAGCAACGTTAACAATAATTAACAAAAAATCAATTATGTTGACATTTAATATATACATTTTATAAAATTATACTTTTAATTAGATCAAGTGGGATTTATAATAATGAATGTTTGGTGGGTCGTTACAGGCTAGGTCATGGAGGCGGTCAAAATAGTTTTTAAAAAATTGACATTTGAAAGTGGAAGTGGAATCGGAAAATTTGTTCTTCATTGATTTAGATAGAATACATTGTTGGAAATCTCCACATCATTCTGGGGTCATCCTGGATATCACTGTAAATTGAGGGATCATCCTGGCACTACTTGGATATCTAATTTCCCATTAGGATTTAGATATCTCCTGACCCCCTTGGTACATTTTTACCATCTCTATGGAGGATTCTAACCTCTTGTATTGAGGGATATCAAGTAATCTTTATTCAAGGTACCCTCTCCACATACACCCCAAATTCATCATTAGATTTATTAAAAAGCTAGTTTTAGTAAATTCAACATTTTTTGTGATGAGATATAAAAATGGTTGATATAGGATATATTGTGGTTGTTCATGATGGATCATCCTTCTGCTTCATTGGTGACAGAGCCCTGATCATTTATTCACACTCAAATAAAGTTGAACATCAAAATTGAGGAATGTGATTCATTTATTCTCTTTTTTTATGTAATAGTATTACATTATAATTCATTATCTTGTATGGAAATTGTGAATTTAACTGTTATAAATGTTAAACCATAATTAAATAATGAAATCATGGTTTTAGGACTTTTGTGATTGAATATGATTAAGCTATGCTGGAATTTCCCCCCTTAATTTTCTAGATATTTTGTTAACTCTTGTTTTCTCATTTTCTTTTGTGTGTTTTTAATGCCTGTAATAGGGGAAATGACATAAAAATGGTAATTCATATTGATAATATAAAATAATTGGAATTTTAAATTGAAATTTTATCCTTTATGTTTATTTGGTAATTCAGGTTGTGATTTAATCGTTTCTAATTGGTGTTTTTGTTTTTACAACCTCAATGTGTTGAATGCAAGGTGTCCATGTTTCCATGATTTTCATTAAATTATCCACTACATAACAGAACTGTCTTTTCTTATTCTACAAATATTTTTGGGTAGCTTAGGAAGATACCTAGAGTATGTGGAATTATAGATTTATAATGATTATTAAATAGTTTATCCCATGAGAGTGGGAATTTCATGGTTAACTCGTAATAATATATTGAAATATCTATAAATATGGAATTTTCAAATCAATAATTAATTTATGGTGTCTATAAATGATTTTGTGTTTATTGGATATCTGATCCTTAAATGTTGCAACTAGTCCCCAAGAGATTATTATTGAAGTTGAAGTTAAGGATTGTTAGTTTACCTTAGTGTCGTTTGTGAGATATATATATATATATTCTTTATGCTAGGTAATTTTATATGCTACCCCTCCCATATCATTACGGGTACTGACAACTAATAGACAGCAGAGGGGGTTTTCCCAGAGATCTTGGTTGGCGAGGATAGATGGTTGTCTACCCACAGTCCTCTCTCTTATCCAAGTAGTATTATGTGCTTTTATGCAAGGAGGTTACCTTCCAATTTATGTATGTAGTGGGTCGATTGTGGTTATTTCATATACATGAATATATAGATATTGTACCCTCTGAATTTCTATGGCTATGTAATATCTGGGATATGAAGGTTTTAGTTTAAATACATGATTTTTAAGAAATGGTGGCCTCGAAATCATGATTACTATGTGGAGAAGGAGATGTTGATGATGATATTTTGTAACACATGTGTTGTGGTATATAATATAATTTCCTATGAAAAATGTGTCATATTTGAGCGATATGGCTCAAGACATGCAACATTGGGTTGATATCAAACATCCAATGTAAATTGTTCTATAAGGGAACCTCCAGTTTTATAGTATGTTGGATATTATATTTTTAATTATATAAGATATATAGTGAGTGATCAATGGTGGGTTATGGGAAATAGCATACCTTTATAGGTGGAAACCATGTTTCATATTTTTATTCAGCAACATTTTATATTTTTTCCTCATTTTTCATGAGAGACTCAATAGAGAATCATACATGGTATACCTATTTCTATACACCAAAAAATATAAACTATTTTTCAGTTATATAGAATCAGGTCGGTCATCAGGCTAGACATTAGAAGTATGTAGTGTCATTGTATAATTGGTGGGGCTTAATGGTCCTAACCAATGTTTTTATATTTATTATTGTTGTTTAATTTTTCAATTTTCCAATTATATGATATTTATTGTATATATTTGGATCTTGTAATTTTCTCAAGCATTAGTAGTTTGGTGCTTTTATCTTATTTAGCATTCCTCGTATTTTTTTAGGGGTAATGTACCCCAATTTTCGGTATAATATAAACTAGATTCTAGAAACAAACTGATGAACTATTGAAGGTTAGTTTTGGGAATAATCATCCTTCTACCTTAATTATTAGCCGATGAGGGGTACCATTGATGCTTTGGGGGTCGTGATAAAGTTGTATCACTGAATGAAGTTGGGAGATATAATACAGTTTATATTTGGGAACCAGTGATATTGAATGGTTTGGTAGATCTATAGTGTAAACATTATATAGTTTGCAATGTAAATAAGGGAAAACATATTGGAAATTGATATTTAAAAACCCCTATGATCCACTAGAGGGAACATTAGTTCTTATATGACTGTTGTGATACATAAATCATCTTGTGTGTTAGTGACCTCTGAAAAGATCATGCATAATTCTTGATTGAGCTAGTATTTAAATTGGGCATAATTTTATGACATGAATAATATTAATTAATTAACAAAACATATTTAATATTCTTGGATTTGGGGTCCCTAAGACGTTTTTATTGGGATATATCTAGGTAGAAATACAATTCATGTTCATTCTAAATAACAATAGTGGGATGTGGAATAAAATCACTATTTAGTGGAGGTCAATGATGATGAATCATAGATGATGAATCTTAGAGATTTGGAGCACTGTATTCTACAGAAATATGGGGGATCTCATTCAAATTAAATTATAGATGAATGGTTTTATGAGGTGGGAAAATCCTTTAGTTTGATTAGTACTATGAAGGATCACTATGTTTTGTTAGTGTTGGTGATTTTTCATGGGATAGAAAGGAAGTGTTGGTTTTTGTTCATTTGTGATCACAACCAGAAAACTATTTCATGGGAGAATTTTGTTGAGTTATTTCTATATGAATTTTATTCGTAGCCTCCAATGGATGAAAACCTTGAAGATATTATAACCCTTCAATATGTAAGCTCTAACATATGGGAGTTTGGAATATATTTCAATAACATATTTTTTGATATACTAATGAATTAACACCCAATAAGGATCCCGATTTTAGGTATGTAGAGTATAATTTACATCTTGAGATCTAGTTCTGAATCAATTAATTTTTTATGCTGAAATATCATGTGGAACCTTTTAGAGTATATGTAATTTATAGGATTCTATCTTTGAATATATATTTCTAAGACGGTAATCTTTAGGATTCTCCATGTTGTAGAGTTGTTCTCTAGGGTTCTCAATTACCTACACATACATTTATTTAGATTGTAGGGGGTAGTTCCCATCCCTCATTAGCAAATTTTCACTAGGTTTGGTAGTTTTTAAGATCCTAAAATGGGATTGGATATTCATTATAATAGAGTTTACAGTCATCAGTAATGGTATTAATCGACCATTCTCATTAGAAAATGATTGGTTGTCCGCCCACATCAGGCTACACCATTGTAATATTATCAGTCAAGGTAGCAACATGATGGTGCTTCAGCCTATCATCAACTTAGGGATGATGGGGAAGGTATATGGAATCCAACTGATGCTTGTTTTTCTCATAGAGTAGAGAAATACCGGGGGGGTTGTTTTTATTAGGATTATAGTGTTCCTGGAGTATGTCATGTAATGTTTCATTCTCTTGAGGTATCAGTATTAGGAGTCCAAACTATATTTGAGGTAATGCTAGTTTTTAACATTGGTGAATTCCCTGTTTGAATCAATATTTTTACACTACTTCATTCGACATTCCCTGGATGATGGTTTGGTAATTGTGGTGGATATTCCCCTTATACCCATAGAATTGGCTATTATAGTTGGAGGGCAAGGTTTTTTGTGCGATGTGCGAAGTGATTTGGAGATAGATATAAGGTGCCAAAACACGTAGAGTGACCTCATGTGTTTGTGGATATGCCCATAAAAATCATCTGTAACAGGAAATAAAAGTATTAAAAGATTGATATAATATATTAATTTAGGAGGAAGATTGTGTTCTGTGATGATGATAGGGAGTATATCGTTAACATTCACTATTTATACACACAGATGGGTCAAAGACATTCCCAGTACTTGTATTTATTGACTTTAGACATGATTATAGGTTCATCAGAGGTTCATACAATATTTTTTATTATGGTTTAGGAAGAATAACATGATTTATTTTTGAAGAGGTTATTGAACTACCCACTCTATATAAGAACGAGTTCTATAATTAGCTACATCTAGGATCCTCAAAAATTTCATTGCATCCATATAGGATGATCACATATGAGTTATAGGTTTTGGGGTTATAAAATGGTGTTTTAGTTTTTTTAAAAGGGAAATACTATGAAAATATACATCTTTGTATTTAAAATTGTCTATTTAATATGTTGATAATAAATAATCACAAAAATAATTAATGGATTGATGATTAATTGGTTTAGTTGAATTGGGATGGATGGTTCTCAAAGATTAGTCTATGGTCAAGATATCCCAATATTCATGCGAATGATGGATACATTTAGAATCCTTCTCTCAAATGTTTTTTTTGGGAATTATGAGTTTTTTTCAATGTAATTTAATTTGATGGAAACACTAGCAGTATTTATGTGGAAGATCAATATAGTGTTCTGAGAGCTTCAAGAATTATTATTGGTGGTCTTCCATTATGATATCATTGTAAAATTTGTATTTTAGGAGGAACATGTATACAATATATGGGATTATTAGGGAGTTCATCATCATGAAAATCTATTATGGATGCTACTTATGTGTGAATTCTGGGACCATAATGTAAATTTATTGGGGTAAGTCATGGGATAGAATGGAGTATCCATGGATCCTTCACATACCACAACTATATTTTTGGGGTTAGGATTCACGAATGTTGATCCATTGAAAAGGTTTCTCATTACTACATTATATTATAATAGCATATTATCTAATTTCTATCAAATTAAGAAAATTGTGAAAATGTTGACTAGAAAAGATAAATAATTATAATAGAATAACTAGATATTGGTTTCTATTTATTATCTAAAGTATAATATGGTTTGTGCTCTAGTTTCCCCTTATATATATTGGGGGGACCAGTTTGAGGCCTTTAGTAATGATTCATGTATTATCAGGGGCCCTGTCCTGATACATAACTTATTGGATTTTTCATATTGACATTATCTATAATAATCCCATGTTTGTAACTATTCCAACCATAATCTTGTTCTGGAATAGGTTGTGTCTTCCATGAAGTTGTGTTGATACCATCTTATCATAAACACTTTTTGTTTTCACCTATCATAAGAGCCTATGGTATGTCATCTACATACATTACCATAACATACTATAATGATGTTTAATGGAATTATTATAGTAATATGACATATATATTTCATTTACAATCGTAAATGGAAATTTTGTGGCCAATTCACTAGGAAGACATTAAATAAGTGGTGTGTGTGAGAGTGTGGGGATTCATGGAGAGTGAAAAATGATCTCTTTATGATGGATCTTAAAATTGGAGAATATTGTGTTAGAGGATTAATTTATCATTACAAAATTCAGTCATATTTTCTACAGTAGGTATTGGAGTCCTTCATGGGTTATTTAAATGTTGATGTTTTGAGAGATTTACTTGTATATGGTGACACCCATGGAATATGGTCTATGGATGAACAATTTCGGGTAATGGATTAGGGGAGTATTTTCATTCCATTGGTGTTGCACGAGGTGATTTTCAATGAATTCCATTGATCATACATAGTGATATATAATATAATTAAAAATATGAACCATTATATGATAGATAAGATTATGTGGCATGGTTTGAAGCATTCAATAGTAGTGTTTGTGACCCTAGTTTTAGTCTACCAGAAGGTGTAGGATGGACATTGTGTTCCATGTGGTTTTATCCATCCATTAGATCTTTCTTAGAGGAAGTGGGTGGAATTTTTGAAGGAAATCATTTTTATTGTACATAGAGATTAAGTATATTATGATTCTATATGGTTAATTAATTAACAGTAGAGGAAATCATCTCTCATCATACCAATCAATGAGTTCAGATCATTGATAGAATATCAATGAAATATCTAGAAGAGATGATGAGTAACCATGGATTATTAAGAATGATAATCTCTCAGAATTATCATAACATAACCTATAAGGATTGGAGAGGAATTCAGTTTGATTTTGGATATCATTTTATGTATATTATATCTAATCCACCAATAGACATATAGAGAGGTAAATTTATTCAGATCATTGAAAACATGATGCAATTTTTTTTATAGATTATCAAGTTTCATGGTTGAGGCACTTACCGTTAGATTATAGTACTTAAATTAATATTTTTCACTCTAAAATTTATATGGATCAATTTGAATCCATATATTCATGATCTTGATGCTCTTTATAATGCATGAATGGGGTTAGATATTTAGTAATTCAGGATATGAAAGTACTGTAGAGCATGATAAAAACGGGGCATTTTATTCATGGGAAGATGGTGGTGGTGAAACATTTTCATAAGTAATATGTTTACCATTGGAGGAGACAACTAGTTTTCAACATTGTAGATCATGTAATCTTTATGTTGAATTATCATCCTGGGAAATGAAGGTTTTTTCCTGACAGTGAGATTTTTGCATATTATTTTGGGCATTCTGAGGAGTTGGCGCATATTAGAGCTATCATGTACTGGTTATCATTTCACCCATATTTAACCGAGATTCATTATTTATTTAATGTTTCGTAGATTCATTGTTATCTTCCTGATGATGTTAACATTACTGATTTGGTTGAGATCGTCATTTCTGATGATCATGTGTCCCATAGAGATCCAACACCTCAATAAGAAGGTAGGGAATGAGAATACTATTCCCTTTTATCGATTCCTATCCAGATAAAGTGGCATTAAATAGAACACATGGGGTCATGAGTCATATATATACATTTATTATAATTATTTTTTGATGCCTGATTATTGTTTGGTAACAATATTATGATGATATTAATACATTATATGGTTATGATACATTACTCTATTCATTGATGTATTTTTTATATACATTATTCTATTTGAGATGTATGTCCCCTAAAATATTTTCACATAGTTTTATTCCTTTTCCCTCTAAGTTAGGTGGTTTTTATCAATTGATAGTGATATTTGTGAGTGTAATCCGATGAATTGGTTTTTTGAAAGTACTTTTTTCATTCGCTATGGGATTTATTTTTATTAATATGGATGTGATTCATTTTTGTGGTATTTTTGGTGATGGATCATATTATAAAGGTAAAAAAATTTATAATTATACTGCTTTTAGTGTCAATAAGGTTTATATTTTATGTTATATAGGGGCTTGTGTTGGTTTGAATCCATAGAGGAAAAATCCATTGTGGATGGTGTGTTACTGGCTATTTTGGGAAGTGAATTCATGGACAATAGTCATATAGAGAAAGTATATTCCAAAATTATGGAAACAGTCTGGTTGTATATGGTTTTGGGTGTGTCATTTGGGTTTTACTCATATATAAAATTGGTATCATGGAAATTACCAGTTGAGGTCATGGCTCTAGGCTTGATGATTTTGGAGACAACTTGTGAAAAGCATGGAGTTGGTGCTCTCCGTGACGTATCCTTGTGATGGTGAGGTGAAAATAACTATAAAATTCATTCTAAATTATAGTGTTTGGTCATGGTGTGAATCTGTAACACCCCAGGTAAATAAATAATATGACATATTTATATTTATGCATATTTTTGAAAAAAATATTAATATTACTTTAAAATGTATGCTATGCTCGATGGTGTACCCAATACTCATCAACGAGTTTCATGGGAATCTTACATTGCACTCTAATAATAAAATAATAATATTTTAAATGGTAGTTAACGCCTAGTCGTTGTAATGGCGGGAATGAACAGAACTAAATACAAAATGATTATATATGTTTGTCAAATATTTTTACTCTTTAGAATAAATGTTAGAGGATTAAAAATGCAAATGAATCCAGTTTTTAAGCGTAAACATTCTAATATTCTCTAAAAGGTCGATTAACCACCTTTTGATGGAGAAACCCATTTAAATCCACTTTTTTTCAATTTTATAAGCTCTATTTTTCAAAGTAAACATATTATTTTTGATTGGGACATTGAAATTTACCTTGGGTTAATTTTTGGTATTTTTCGGACAATGTTCATTTTTCTGTGAATAGTGAAAAATACTGCATTTTACATCAAAATTGCTTTTTCATATAATTCAATTATATGGTTATATTATCATTTTAATTTGTTTTAAAGTGTAATTAGAATATATTTTCACCATGTTATTCAATGATGGTCATTGGGATTAATTTCACTTTTGAATTAGGCATAAACAAGTACCAAACTTTTCATAAATATTGTTTCAAAAAAACCCGCTATTTGTTTTGACAACGAGAATTTTTTTAAATTAATTGTTGCAATTTATGTGTTTGGAATTTTTTAAAATTAATTACATATTTGGAATCATAATTTACAAATTATGTAATTAAGACTCTTTAGTTTTTGGTCATTATGAATAGTAACGACGGTAATTATCTTTAATTATCTTGATTAATTAGTAATCGGGTAGTTAAAAAAAATAATATAATATCATAATAATACAAAATGACAACAAAATGTGTCATAAGGATACTGGTGGTCTCACGGCCGACCATGGGATTCCTTGTACCAAACTTGGGGGCCCCATGGAATCACTTTTGTGAGAAAGTGACTTTTTATCTTTTTATTTTTAAAGAATGTTAAATGTAACAAAGAATGTATCACCTAAGTAAAATATTTTTAATTTTGTATACATAAATGATCTTTTGAGCAATAAATACTCATTGGAAATATAAAAATATTTCCCAAATCATAGTATTTTTTTATAATTTTTATACATTAAATAAATTAAATTATTTATGACATCATGATGATGCAGCGATGACCTCATTATTTAACAATTTAAATAAAATGGAATGATAATGTAATATCTAAGAACTAAAAATGTCCAAAACCTATTGTATGGGTGGATTTAGAACCCTTATCACCTTATCCACGAATTATATCAATGTGGGACCTTTTAAATCTGAAACTCATTTTCAAATAAAGTAACATTTGCTTACTTTCCAAGAGTGGCCCTCCTCTCCACTTATAAAAGGCCCCCACCACTACCTCCATACCCACACCTCTCAAGCCTTTGGCTCGGCCAACCTCTGCCCATTGAATCTCTCCACATCCCTATCTAACTCCTTGAAGCCTCACTTTGGGCAGAATCATTTCCAAGGAAGCCTTTGAGCTCAAATCAAAGGAAGTTACCCGATTTAAAGGTAATGTCTTCTCTTATGTCCTTTTGTTTTATTTTGCTTCTCCAACCCCCTAAACTCTTTTGATTCATTTGTTTTGTAACAAATCCAGTATCTTTAATTTACTAGGATTTTGTTATAATAAGTATTCGAGCTACACTTACACACACCAACATCTAATGGTTAAAGAACATACTGTTTCTGTGGATGGCAAATTTCTGCATCCTGAAACAACGATTGTTCAACTTTCTTCTTACATCATGAAAGGTGGAAATTAAGATGAAAATATATTTATATATGATATCTAATTTTTTTTTTTACTTAAGCTTTTGTATTTTTCTTTTATGGCATACCTTAATGGTTTCCATTATGGGTAAACGCTATATCTTCATTTAAGGAAGTGCGGACTACCGCCCCCTCAAAGTGATTTGATTCGTTAATACCATATGTGGTACGTATAAAGGATATATTTAAGGATATTATATATGATACCATACTGGAATTAAAATACTATTATGAATCATTATGTTCTAATTCCATTAAATATTAAATAGAAATGGAAGTAGCGTTCATGCGTACGTAAGGCTTACCGTCTCCATGAACGGTGCATTTCATTTCTTAACTCTAAATGTTATGTAATATTATAAATGCATGAATATTAATGGATATATATGATATATATGATATCTACATCATGAATAAAACTCTGGATATAATGAACCTTTAACCTCATGAAAAACATGTAATTGTAAGGAGTCCACTTTCGACTTAAGAACCAAATATCAACAAAACAAACATTATTAACTTAAATGATTACATAATGTTTATGACATGGTAATAAGTGATATAAAAAAAATAATGAACTTGAAAAAGGTTCTTATGGAATTAGAAATTAACTCATGTTTATTTATCAGGATATTAAAGAACAATCGATTCAAGTCAGACCCGAGGTAAGGGATCCTACTCCTCTCTTTCTTTTTAAGTACACTCTTTTATGTCATTCCTTTTAAGATCATATTTATTATGATTGGGATGTTATTTTATATTACTAGTACTTTAATTTTTATGTTCATATGATGAGAGACCCTATTCTCTCTCATCAATCCATTTTGGATGTTTTGAGTGGCGCCGTTAGGCTGCCGAATTTTCATAAGAGATCTAACCTCTCTCTTTCTTTTTAAGTACTCTCCTTTATGTAACTTCTTTTACGCTCCTCTTTGTTATGTTGGGGGATGTTATTTTATATTCCTCTTTCTATAAAATTTATGTTGATATGATTAGATACCCTATTTCCTCCCATCAATCCATTTTGAATGTTTTAAGTGGCGTCGTTAGGCTGGCGAGTTTTCGTAAGGGATTTTTCATCTCACTTTTATTCCCGTGAGATTTATGCTACATTTTCCACAATTTCATTTGAGTGGTGTATGTAATGCCCATTATTATAAACATTGTGTAGTATAATTTCATTTTTGGGTATTCACATCTCCATTGTATGACCCTTCTTCCATGGGGTGTACGTTTCGAAAGTTACCCAACTCGGTAAGGGGACCTTTCACCCTCCTTTTTTTAAAAGACTTCTTTTGTTATGTCTTTTAATTCATGTACTATTATGTTGGGATATGTTCTTCTATATCCATATTTATGTAAATTTTATTTCCAAGTGATGAGATCCCCTTTATCTCTCTCATCAACCCATTTTGTAAAATTTTATGTGACGTAGATAGGCTGTCGAATTTTACCAAGGGAACTTCTTAACCCAATTTCGATTTCTCTGTGATCGACATGTAGTTATTGAATATGTCATCCTTTGAATATGTGTGAATAACCATTGATTTTTTTACACTTAATATCCACTTATATTGGGTGTATTTATATTTGTCACAAATAATTATGAGATTTATTTATCCTTAATTTAAGGATACCTTCTTTATAATGGATTTCATCTCATTTTACATTTCTATTGAGACTTCATTGTTGTTATGCACCAATTAACTCTTATATGGTGTGTATACTGTCCTTTGACATATTATATCATTAATACCATTATTCTCATGATATTATAAAGTTTGGATTAAATTTTATTCCACTATTATTTGTATTCAATAGTCTCTCATTTTGTTAAAAAACTATTTAACAAAAATATCCTTTTAAATGTTTTAAAGATTTATTATTCTAAATATTTATCTTTAATGTCCATGTTTTCAAAATGGTTTTCAGTATTTGTTTATATGGACATCAATGTTTTAAAATTATAATTCCATTAAAAGCTTCAATGTGGTATGGGACACTTTGATTCAAAAATCTCTTTTAAATTGTTTTTGAAAATGGATTGATTAATTCAATATCTTGGAATTAATTATTGTGATTGAAAATGAAATTTTGTTATTTAAATGTTTATATTTTCAATATTTTATGTGTAATTATGGTACTTGGACATTTTACGGGTGGTTACGTGATAAACCATATGACGGGTGGTGCCGTGAATACCAGGACGGGTGGTTACATTATAACCTTTAATGCATTGGGTATGGAAGTCGGCCGTATGGATATTCCATTAACTATGTATGGAAGTTGGACGAATGGCTATTCCATTATGTGATATGAGTGGAATTCGACCTTATGGTTATTCCACTTAAGTATGTTTATGTCCCAAGTTACCTTTATATGTTATGTGATCTTTATATGGGTTCTATGGTAATATTTTGGTTTCAGAAGGTTATGTAATGATCTTTTATTCAGTGATGATTTTTTACTACTTCGAAAAAGAGAAAAGTATTACTTTGATAAAGTATACATGGTTTACTTGTTGTTTTGAAAAACTAACAGTTCTCATTGCTTGTGTATCCCTTACTGAGCTTTTTATGCTCATCCCAAGTTTTTGAAATGTTTTTCACAGGACTTAACGTGGAATAGGGTCAGGTATGGGATCAAGGGAAAGTCATGCTATATAAAACATGGAACTAGAAATGTTTCTTTTTAAGAGTTTTTTTATTCTATGGAAACTCAGTAGAAGTGTCTACTTTGTAATCTTTTGAGATGTAACAGTTATGTCCTAATTCTCTAAAACACTAAACCTGAAAAGATCCTCAATGTGAATTATTCATTTAATTCAATATTAAGTATGTTTTAAGGCCAGGGCCTTATAGTTTGTATCAGAGGACGGTTTAGATAACTTTAGATGTTAGGGTATTCTTTATGCATAAGTGACATGACCATAATGGTTAGGATTTCATAAATAGTACTAGTTTTAGATAAAGTGAATGAGTATGTATATCTTAGTGTTTATCTTCCTCTTTAGTACATGATGGTTTTGTTGATATACTCACACTGACCTTTTTGGTTTTAGTAAATGGTTGGATCTAGCAGGCACCAAAGTAATGGTGGATGTGAAGGAAACTGTGATAGTTTTCTGAGCGAGCAACTGAATGATATGGGAGCTACAATGAGAAATCTTGTGATTATCCTCAACCAGCTATCTGGAGTCATGATTGACCACCTAAACCTTGGTGATTTCTCTAAGGCATCATATATGCGAGAAACAAATCCCTACGGAACTACATGTGATAATAATAAATGTATGTGTTTTCAAAAACCTATATATCATATATGTGGAAGGAAACACCTAGGAAAATGTTTCAAAGGGACAGAAATATGCTATAGATGTGGAAATGAAGGTCATAAAGCAAGAAACTTCCATGGAAAAAGGAAGAATCCAGTTGAATCGAGGAAAGGGAAATAAGTTCTTTTTGAGGGATCAATTGAATTTTTTAAATGTGGTGTGAATGGTCATTATGCAAACACATGTCCTATGAGTAAGTTTCACGAATCGGATCACCAAGATCGTACAAATGTTCATTTACCAATACCTAATTCCATTCCGATTGAGGATGAAGAAACTAAAAATGACCAATAAAAGGTATGGATTATTTCATAACTATTGTTTTCCTATTTTGGAATCTTAGGATATGATTCATGATTTTGTTTGTAGGAAAGAATTATTTCAGAATAAGTTGGAAAGGAATGGTAAATGGATCATGAATAATGTTGAATGAGTAAGATGTCCATATATAAGGGCTTCAAGAGTTATGGTGAAATTCTTAAGAGTATTAAGTCTCTTTTGATGATGGTGTTACATTAGAAGACTTTTTATAATATGTGTAACCCTGATGTTTAATATATGAAAATTTTATTCAAGGAATATTTATCTGTTCTTTTTTGGACATATTTATAAAGAACCATTTGGGTTTATATGATCCTTACTTTTGAGTTAATTATGGGTTACTATATGTTATGATGGAAGTTAAAGGCATGAGTTAAAATTGAGGTTAAATTATGTTATGGATATTTTTGATTATTTTATCTCCTTTTGGGGAATAATTTGCGAATTATATGGTTTTGGAAAAAGGTCAACACGCAGACCGTGTGACAACCCGTCACGTCAGACAAAGATACTGGAATCGAACCCACAACCTAAGTGCGACTAGTATTTATCGCCTACCACTGGACTACATGAAGTCCCGGGTTAGTTTGACTCATTCTTTTTAGTTAGATGATTTTACGAATTAAGAGTAAGTTGATTTTGGGTTATCTATGGATATTTATAAACCTATCATGGAGGATATGTGATTAGGTTAATTACTTTTCAATACGAGACATTAAGAGCAACTGATGTTGTTTGGAGATAAATGTTACGATTTATCTTGGAAGACTATGTGACTAAATCCTTCAAATATTTGGGTTTCAATCTTAGTTTGGTTTAATTTGAAGAATTTTATGGACAAATTGATTATCGAATGGTCCTCATTGATCTTTGGGTTTTGTTGGACATGTTTTCGAGGTTAAGAATAGATTTTCTTTTTATAAAGGGTTATCCTTTTCTGGATTATCTGATCTTGTACTAACCTTTTTGGTTTTGGTTTTGGTTAAAGTCTAAAGACATGGGAAGTATATAGTTATCTTTTGTGTATTAGGTGACTCTCTAGAAGTTGATTATAGTACTCTTAATGTGAACAAGTCTTCCTAAATACTTGTCTTTTGGCGAAATTATGAGTTTGTGTCATAAATATAATAAAAGTTGAAAGTCAACATGATAAGTAATTATGTTTCCTTATGAATAAATTCCTCAATAAAAAGTAACTTAAAACAAAACTTTTGTCTATTAACTTTTCCTACTAGGGAATCAAATACCGTTTAACCCATCACAAGTTTGTGATTTTCTTGTGGTTAACTTTCTCCTATACATGTTGTCTATCACTCTCCATCAGAACATGACCCTTTGTTTTTTCCTCCACGTCCATATTTTCATACATGGAATCCTAGTATGGGTTAACTCGGGTGACTAATGTACTTATAATTCTTTATTTTAATGTGATTGTTTTACCGACTCTTATTCCGATGTGGGACTTTCAAGGATGATTCCAAGCCCAATTTTAAAATTGCGAGGACGCAATTCCCAAAAGGGAGGAAGGATGTGACACCCCAGGAAAATAAAGAATATGAAATCTTTATATTTATCCATATTTGTGAATTAAATATTAATATTACTTTAGAGGGGATTCTATGCTCGATGGCGTACCCAATACGCAACAATGAGTTTCTTGGGAATCTTACGTTGCACTCTAATAATAAAATAATATTATTTTAAAGGGTAGTTAATGCCTAGCCATTGTAATGGCGGGAATGAATAGAACTAACTAAAAAATGATTATATATGTTTTTCAAATATTTTTACTCTTTAAAATAAATGTTAGATGATTAAAAATGCAAATGAATCCAGTTTTTAAGCGTAAACATTCTAATATGCTTTAAAAGGTCGATTAAACGCCTTTTGATGGTGAACCAATTTTAAATCCACTTTTTGACACTTTTATAAGCTCTTTTTTTAAAATAAACATATTATTTATGATTGGGACATTGAAATTTACCTTGGGTTAATTTTTGGTATTTTTCTGACAATGTTCATTTTTCAATGAATAGTGAAAAATACTGCATTTTACATCAAAACTGCTTTTCATATAATTTAATTATATGGTTATATTATCATTTTAATTTGTTTTAATGATTAATTAGAATATATTTTTACAATTTAATTCAATTATGGTCATTGGGATTAATTTCACTTTGGAATTAGGCATAAACAAGTACAAAACTTTTTATAAATATTGTTTCAAAAAAACCCGCTATTTGTTTTGGTAACAGGATGTTTTATTAAATTAATTATTGCAATTTATGTGTTTGGAATTTGGTAAAATTAATTACATATTTGGAATCAGAAGGTCCAAATTATGTAATTAAGACTCTTTTGTTTTTGGACATTATGAATAGTAACGACGGTAATTAACTTTAATTATCTTGATTAATCAGTAATCGGGTAGTTAAAGAAAATAAGAAAATATCATAATAATTAAAAATGAACACAAAATGTGTCCTAAGGATACTGTTTGTCTCATGGCCTACCATGGTATGACTTGTGACAAACATGGGGGCCCCATGGAATCACTTTTGTGAGAAAGTGACTTTTTTTCTTTTATTTTTAAAGAATGTTAAATGTAACAAAGAATGTATCACCTAAGTAAAATATTTTTAATTTTATCTACATAAATTATATTTTGGACTATAAATATTTATTGGAAATATAAAACTATTTAATACATCATAGTATTTTTTTTATAATTTTTAGACATTAAATAAATAAAATTATTTATAACGTCGTGATGATGCAGCGATGACCTAATTATTTAACGATTTAAATAAAATGGAAAGATAATGTAATATCTAACACCTAAACATGTTAAAAACCTATTGTATGGGTGTATTGCTAACCCTTATCACCTTATCAACTAATTATATCAATGTTGGACCTTTTAAATCCGAAACTCATTTTCAAATAAAGTAACAATTGCTTACTTTCCAAGAGTGCCCCTGCTCTCCACTTATAAAAGGCCCCCACCTCTACCTCCATACCCACACCTCTCAAGCCTTTGGATCGGCCAAAATCTTTCCATTGCATCTCTCCACATCCCTCTATGACTCCTTGAATCCTCACTTTGGGATGAATCCATTCCAAGGAAGCCTTTGAGCTCAGATCAAAGGATGTTACCCGATTTAAAGGTAATGTCTTCACTTGTGTCCTTTTGTTTTATTTTGCTTCTCCAACCCCCTAAACTCCATTGATTCATTTATTTTGTAACAAATACAGTATCTTAAATATAGTAGGATGTAGTTATAATACGGATTTGAGCTACACTTACACACACCTACATCTAATTGTTAAAGAACATACTGTTTCCATGGATGGCGAATTTCTGCCTCCTGAAATAATGATTGTTCAACATTCTTCTAACACCTTCAAATGTGGAAATTAATATGACACTATATTTATATATGATATCTAATATGTTTATGTTTTACTTAAGCTTATTTATTTTTCATTTATGGCATACCTTTATGGTTTCCATTATGGGTAAACGTGATATCTTCATTTAAGGAAGTGCGGACTACCGCCCCCTCAAAGTGATTTGATTCGTTAATACCATATGTGGTACGTATAAAGGATATATTTAATGATATTATATATGATAAAATACTAGAAATAAAATGCTATTATGAATCATTATGTTTTAATTCCATTAAATATGAAATAGAAGTGGAAGTAGCGTTCATGCGTACGTACGGCTTACAATCTACATGAATGGTGCATTTCATTTCTTAACTCTAAATGTTATGTAATATTATAAATGCATGAATATACTGGATATATATGATATATATGATATCTACATCATTAATACATCTCTGGATATAATGAAACATTGACCACATGAATAACATGTAATTGTAAGAAGTCCACTTTCAACTTAAGAACCAAATATCGACAAAACAAACATTATAAACTTAAATGATTACATAATGTTTATGACATGGTAATAAGTAATATAAAATTAATAATGAACATGTAAAAGGTTCTTAAGGATGTATAAATTAACTCAAGTTTATTATTCAGGAGATTAAAGAACGATCAAGTCAAGTCGGACCCGAGGTAAGGGATCCTACTCCTCTCTTTCTTTTTAAGTATTCTCTTTTATGTCATTCCTTTTAAGATCATCATTATTATGATTGGGATGTCATTTTCTATTACTCTTACTGTAATTTTTATGTTCATATTATGAGAGACCCTATTCTCTCTCAATAATCCATTTTGGAAGTTTTGAGTGGCGCCGTTAGGCTGCCGAATTTTCGTAAGAGATCTAACCTCTCTCTTTCTTTTTAAGTACTCTCCTTTATGTAACTTCTTTTAAGCTCCTCTTTGTTATGTTGGGGGATGTTATTTTATATTCCTCATTATATAATCTTTATGTTGATATGATGAGAGACCCTATTTCCTCCCATCAATCCATTTTGGAAGTTTTATGTGGCGTTGTTAGCCTGCCGAGTTTTCGTAAGGGATTTTTCATCTCACTTTTATTCCCGTGAGATTTATGCTACATTTGCCATAATTTACTTTGAGTGGTGTATGTAATGCCCATTATTATAAACTTTTTGTATTATAATTTCATTTATGGGTATTCACATTTTCATTGTATGACCCTTCTTCCATGGGGGGTACGTTTCGAAAGTTACCCAACTCGGTAAGGGGACCTTTCACCCTCATTTTTTTAAAAGACTTCTTTTGTTATGTCTTTTAATTCATGTACTATTATGTTGGGATATGTTATTCTATATCCTTGTTTATGTAAATTTTATGTCCAAGTGATGAGATCCCCTTTAACTCTCTCATCAACCCTTTTTGTTAAATTTTATGTGATGCCGATAGGCTGTCGAATTTTACCAAGGGAACTTCTTAACCCAATTTGGATTTCTTTGGGTTCAACATGTAGTTATTGAATATGCCATCCTTTGAATATGTGTGAATAAACATTGATAGTTTTACAAATAATATAAACATTTATTGGGTGTATTTATATTTTACACACATAATTATGAGATTGATTTATCTTTAATTTAAGGATACCTTCTTTATAATGGATTTCATCTCATTTTACATTTCTTTTGAGAATTCACTGTTGTTATGCACCAATTCACTCTTATATGGTGTGTATACTATCCTTTGACATATTATATCATTAATCCCTTAATTCTCATGATATTATAAAGTTCGGATTAAATGTTATTCCGCTATTATTTGTATTCAAGAGTCTCTCATTTTGTTAAAAAAATATTTAACAAAAATATCGTTTTGAAATGTTTTAAATATTTATTATTCTAAATCTTTATCTTTAATGTACGTGTTTTCAAAATGGTTTTCAGTATTTATTTATATGGACATTAATTTTTTAAAATTATAATTCCATTGAAAGCTTCAAAGAGGTACGGGGCATTTGATTCAAAAATCTCTTTTAAATGGTTTTTGAAAATGGATTGATTAATTCAATATCTGGGAATTACTTATTGTGATTGAAAATGAAATGGTGTTATTGAAATGTTTATATTTTCAATATTTTATGTGTAATGATGGTACTTGGACATTTTACGGGTGGTTACGTGATAAACCATATGACGAGTGGTGCCGTGAATACCAGGACGGGTGGTTACGTTATAACCTCCAATGCATTGGGTATGGAAGTCGGCCGTATGGCTATTCATTAATTATGTATGGAAGTTGGCCGAATGGCTATTCTATTAAGTGATATGTGTGGAAGTTGACCTTATGGTTATTCCACTTAAGTATTTTTATGTCCCAAGTTACCTTTATATGTTTTGTGATCTGTATATGGGTTCTATGGTAATCTTTTGGTTAGAAAAGGGTAAATAATGATCTTTTATTCAGTGAAGAGTTTTTACTACATCGAAAAGGTGAAAAGTATTACTTTGATAAATTATATATGGTTTACTTGTTGTCTTAAAAAAATAATAGTTATCATTATTTGTGTATCCCTTACAGAGATTTTTATGCTCATCCCAAGTTTTTGAAATGTTTTTCACAGGACATAACGTGGAATAGGGTCAAGGATGGGATCAAGGGAAAGTCATGCTATATAAAACATGGAACTAGACATGTTTATTTTTAAGAGTTTTTTTATTCTATGGAAACTCAGTAGAAGTGTCTACATTTTAATCTTTTGAGATATAACAGTTATTTCCTAATTCTCTAAAACTCTAAACCTGAAAAGATCCTCAATGTGAATTTTTCATTTAATTCAATATTAAGTAAGGTTTAAGGCCAGGGCCTTATAGAATCAATCAATACAATAGTGCATGGACCCTGCTATGTCCATTTTCATGGCCATGACCATATACGTTTTCTAAAACATGTGATAAAATTGGATAAAAGAACTTGAGATTTATATCCACTTTTATTGTTAGACCACATAAAAGATGTTCATATATATTTTTATTGGAGTATCATATGCTATTTATCTATAAACCAAAGGGTTACCCTTTATAATCTATATTATATTCTTATTCCCCTCTTTTAGAACAACTATAGACCCCCATGGTTCCCTTTGACAATCAAATTTAAGGATTATAACCTCTTGGATCATGAATGAATGTGTGAACCGGATTTTAATAGAAACCTCAACTTATTATCTTCCCTATTGTCCCTTCTTTTTTATGGATCCTTTCAGGTTTTAATTCCACTATTTTGGGATAACTAATAAACATGGTGGATTTTGGATTTCTAGTTGTTTAACCTTTTGAATCATCCATTGTATTGAGTTGTTGCTAACCCTTGGTCATCATGTCTTTCTTAAAGAATTTTTAACTTATAAATAAATATATGGGATTAATTAAATCCGGTATTTTATGTGTAATTGGTTTTTTATAATTATTTATCTTTTTTGGTAATGTTGTAATTAGTATTAGTGAAGACTAAATTATAATTAAAGAATTAATTTGTGGTTTTGGGTTTTAACCTTCACATTTATTTATGTTTGGGTGATGGTTTAACTAATGATTTACTAGATAGTGTGATATTATTATTATTATTAGTTTTAGATTATTTATTAATTCAAAAATTGGGTAAATAATTAAATGATGAAAATTTGTTTAGAAATATATAAAAAATGAGAATGTTTAATTGAAATAATTCCAAGTTATTTTTTTTGCGTAATTTATTTTACATTTGATGGATATTTATATAATTTATTCATGGTTAATATATGATTCATTAGGATTCGTATTAATTTAACCGTTGAAAATTGAATATGTTAATTGAAGATTGTAAAAAATCAGTTTTTGGTAAAAGATTCTATTTTGGGATTGATTGAGCCTTTTTTATTTTGAAGGATAAAATCATTGGTTCATGGTCTTTAAAGCCCTGATATTGTAAATTGGTTTATTATGTAATTTTGTGATTTCTCTTGAAGTGGGTATTTTCTATTCCACATACTATCAAACTATGATATATGGTGATATTCTAAAAATAGATAGGTTTTCCAATGGTTTATGGTAGTTGTTTATATAAGTGATGTAGGGATATACATTAATATGAAAATTGGTGTTGGGGATCGAACTAAGGATGATGAATCAGTTTAATGATGTGATTTCAAATGTTCAATGAATTAGAGGCTAATTTTCATATATATTAAAAAATTATTTTTTTGATGTTTCAATGGTCGAGTTTCTGTTATTCTAAATTTCATTCCATAATACTTAATGCAACAAGTTTTGTTTGGCCTAATCATTTTTTACAGTATCTTAGGAATTGACCTAAGGTATCTTGAATTATAGAAACATGGGGAATATCAAATAGATTAAGACATGTGTTTTGGAGTTTGATGGTTGTCTCAGATTACTTTTTTGGACATTATGTAAATATTGAATATTAAAAATAATAATTAGTTTTTTTCACTTGAAAAGTTATTGTTCTAATCGGGAATCAATTACTTATTTGTTGCAGTGGGTATGCATGGGACTCCCAAAACCATGTGTTAAACCATATAATATGTTTAGAGAGTGATGACCATCTATTATAAACTACTCACTAATCTTATTAGAATTTTATAGTTGTATGCATGTAATTAACCATCCTATATATATGTATATAGAGGGTTGTAATGTCTTCTGATTATTTCACAAACATGTGTGTTCAGATATAGTATCCTAGGGATTATTTTAGTTATGCCATGTAATGGATTTTATGGTCTAAGATATAATAAACAATTTATTCCCTATATTGTCTTTTGAAAAATAATTGGTTAATTTTTATATATGGGGATGCTTATGATTATATAATGTGATGAATGGGGTGAGTATTGTTATTCACATTCCTTTGACACGTGTGGAATATTAGAGAGAGAAGAACTAGGAAGTTTGGTGTTAATGTGAGATTGGAAAGCAAAACATTAAGTGGTAGAAGGTTACCATTAATTTTATATTATATTTCATTAATTTTATTACTTATATGTGATAATTGTTGGCAGATCCAAGACGAGGTCTGTGACATAACCTACCAATTTAGGTGAAATGTTTGATTCATTTGTTTATTCACCAATCATTCTTATATTTCTTCACTTTATCAAGAGATTCCTTTGGTAGGATCCAACTTTTTATACCTATTATATTAAACATAATATATATACACACACAAACACACACACACACAATATTTTTATGGTCCACATGAGTTGGTTGGTGATCAAGAGAGAGATTACTATCATAGGAAATTATTCAGGAGATATTTGGGCTTGGAGGTCCCTATCATGGGTTTTTAGTGCTTGCAGTTTCTATTTTAAATTTTTCTATTGTTTGAAATTTATTTCTTATACTGGTATCTTTTATTTATTTCAATAAGGAATCTTTTGGTTATCACATCCTATCTCTAATTCCTTACATTATAATTACGGTGTAATTCTTCCCACATTTGTGTATGACACACCCTTAATACTAGTCACTAAACGGTGACTTAATGAAGGTTGTTTATGTGTAATATCATCCATCTTAGTTACATGGAAGACCAAGTGGTGTTCCTCGGATGGGATCGTGCTATATAGGGTAAAAATTCAATTGGTACCTAATTATATTAAGAGTACCCATTGTAGAAATTCTATACCCCCCATGTACCTAGAATTCCACCATTAGGAACCCGATTCTACTATAGCACCTACACCCACCTCTATTTCACCCCCTTTAATCCCTTTAGACAACCATCATCCACATACTCAAATAAACCCATGATTAAAACTTAATGAAAGATATATTAAATGAATTTAAAATATATATGGACGAATGTACTTACAAAAGTTAATTGATTGTAAGATTCTAAGAAATAACTTTTTCAAAAAAAAATATTATAATGAATTTCGACACATTTTAAACTTTTTATGAAAAATATTGATGACTCGGGATTTTTAAGCTCTCAAAAATATTTTCATTTTCCAAAAACAATTAAATTTTTTAACATGGAATTGTGTATAACACTTTACAAATACTATTATTTTATCATGAAAATGTGATAAAATGATCTCTTCTAAGTTTGTGACATTTGGGTACAAAAATTTAATCAATATCAATACTTATCTAATTGTAGTTATCCAAAATACCACACTACAATTAATTTTATTTAAAGTATCAATGATTTTAAATTGTCCAAATATACTTTTATGAATATGAAATTTTAGATTATTTATTATCAATATATTTTTTAAATATGAGAAAAATTTATAGTTTTTTTTGTTTCACATGCTCCAAATGATCAAATGTATTTTTTATAATATAATTTAAATTTATGTGTAGAATTTGTGTTAAATGATTTTATGTCAGTATAATATACCCATTTTACATAAAAATTATAATATTTATCCTCAATTTACTTTATAAAAATATAATAAAAATTACATTAATTATAAATATTAATTACACGATATTATCAAATATAAATTTCAAAAATTAAATTTCATTTTAACATGGAAGTAATTGTATAACATTCAAAATAAGGATAATGAAATTGATGTTTTATAAATATATTAATCATATTATAATTAATTCATGATATACATGAAGATACACTTTGTTAATATAATAATTTATTTTCTTGAAATAATTCAATGTTCCTCTTAGAATGATTTTTTTTTAATTAGTAACAAATATTCCAAAACAAGGATATTGACCAAATTTCCATAAAAAATAAGTCAATGTTAATTGATTCATTTTGATGTTAGAGTTGAAAATATTCATAAATTGGATACTTTAGGGTCTTATTGTAATACACGATGTTTTTGAAATAGAAAACTATGTTCGGTAGTGTATGTGACACAAAACATTAAATCCAAACATATAATGATTAATAAAAATAGGATTTTTAACCTATAAATTAAATTTTCAGATCTGAATAAGACCAAATACCTAATGAAATATGTATATATATATATATATGTTTGTGTGTGTGTGTGTCTGTGTTTTAATTTTTCTGTGTGTCATATATATATTGATAAATTATTTTTAATAATCAATCAATTGTGGAAATGTCTTTTCATTCTTAAAAATATATTTTCTTAAAAAATGGTTTCAATTTATTTTTATAAATATTATTATAATTTTTTAGATACTTTATAATTATTATTTCATAATCTAAACTCCATTTTTGATATTAAAATATCAAAATTAAATTAGTGTAAAATCTTTGGGATTTGAAAAAAAAAATTTAGTCGCGTGGGAAAAATAACTCATGAATGTAAAATTTTAATTTCATTTGATAAATAAATTAGTCATTAATATTTTTAAAGGTACACTAATTCTTATAAAGTAATATTAAATTTGATTATATATATTTTAATAATATTTAAACAACATTTTTGTAAAAACAATAATTTTTAGGATTAAAACGCATTTAACAAAAAATTGTTTTAAAATCTATATTATGTCTCAATATTAATTAATTAAAATTAAAAATAAAGAGAAATAATCTAGATTAAATCTTAATATTATTTATCTATCTTTATGAATATAAATTCATATAACAAACATCCCCAGTAAAATAGTTAATGTGATATCATATATTACTAAAAAATGATTTTTTTGGAAAACCATATTCCATCATGATTACAGGGTTTATATTAAAATAAATCCTTCCAAAAAAAATATTTTTTAAGAAATAATTGAATACAAATTTGGAATATTCAAAATAAATATTATTTAATATGTAAAACTAAAATTCTGACTGATATAAATAGTGACAGTAGAAAGTATTTCATACTCAGTTAAAAGGGAAACATGTTAATTATGGGTGAAAATAGCTTAGATAATATAAGAAAAAATTTTAATCCTAATTGTATGAATATTTAAATTTCATATTCATATAAATTATTTTTACATTTTTTACTTCTTATTTTTAATTTATAAATTATAAATTAATCATTTTAATGAAAAATATATTTTCGATACAACATTAAAAAAATTAAATTTTAAGGTAATATTCAAATTCAATTGAGGAGTTTGTTTTAATGATTTATTGTATTTTGGAAATAAGTTATATTTTTATAAAATATTATAATTAGAAATTTTTTATTAAATATAGATAGTGATATAATTTTTTTGATGTCAAATGTAACTTTTTGAATGGTTGGAAAACTGTTATTGTCAAAATACCCATCATATCCTAATAAATTTCGATTTTATTTTAAAAGTGAAAACTCACATATTTTAAAAAATAATTAGATAAAATGAATATTATTTTTGTAATCATTATTTCAAAATTATACGATGGTGAATATTTCATAATTTTCTCAGATGGATGAATTTTTGGGTAAAAAAAAATTTGTATAAAAATATTGTGTATTATGACATCATAATTACCCAAAAGATATATAAAAAATACTATAAATGTTTTCCACCAAAAAAATAAATGTTTTTAATTTAAAATAAATTAATTCAATGTTTATTAGATTTAGTTTTTAAAACCATTATAAAACATCCAAAACATAAATATATTTTCAGTATTTATAATCATTTCTTAATGAGTGTGACTCACCTCCACATAAGTAACATAAATATTTTAGTATGTTCAGCACTTGAAAATATTAAATAAAAAAATAATATCCCATTTGGTAGAAAAAAATGGGTTAGACCAAGGGATTGTTTCTTTATATATATATATATATATATTTTTATGTAGAATCTAAAACCTATATAATAATGAAATCCCACTCATTTCATATATATACACACTCAAGATCTAATTTACATTCACAAAACTCCTAATATAACATAAATAAAATTCTATACACTCCCTATACACCTCCCAGGGATCCCCAAAGCTCTCATGGATCCCCTACCAATCATTTAGAGTCCCAAACTCAAGTAAGGGATCCACTCCTTCCACACCTCCTTCCAATTCAATCACATTTTTTGAAATTATCCTTCTTAACTTAAATTTCTTATATTTTAATTAATTTAAAACCATTAACATAATATAAAATTAATGTTATTTGAATAAGATATCAATTATCCCCTCTCATTGATAACCGCACCTAAGTTGTTGTTATGATGAAATTCCATAAGGAATATTCCACTCTACTCATTTTATCTGGAACATTTTTTTCATCTCTAAAATATATTTTCATTATGTTGGGATAAGATTTTAAATATTATACTTACTGATAACTTCATGAAAAAAATTACAACATCCATTATATCTCATTAATCCCTTCACTATCCTTTATGTACGCCCATTAGTACACAAAAATTTTGTAGGGGATATCCCTCTCTCAATTTTTTAGAAGAACCTATTTTATGTTATTCCCATTAATTACAATTTATTCATGTTGGGATATGTTATTAAATATTACCATTACTTTCCATTTTATGTATAAATTATGATAGTCTTGTTTCACTCTCATTAATCCCTTACATGATCTTTTATGCACACTCTTTACCATGATGAAATTTCATAATGGATTTCTCTCTCCTCAGTTCCATTCAAGAACATATTTTAAGTTATCTCTCATAAATTAAATATTTTGGGATGTGTTATTAATTATTCCCATTAGGTTAAATTTAATTTATAAATTATTATAAACCCTTTCCCTCTCATTAGTTCACTCATTATACTTTATGTAGACTATTTAACATTGAAAAATATACTTAGGATACTTTTCTTTATTCAAATTTTGTCATTATATAATACAATAAATTTCAAAATTATAATGTTGTGATATGTTTATACATGTCCATATAAATTCACACCTAATGTATATTTTATGAGACATCCACTTCACACTCATAAAGAAATTTTTTATGAATCATTATGTGATGACTTTATGCTACCGAAATTCAACCATGATTTTACATGCAAAAAACAATTGTGTAGTGAATAGAATATCCAATTCCTATAAAAGGTATTCATATTTATAAAAAGTTAATTTTTTATATAAGGGACTAAATTATATGTATTCCATTATTTTTAATCTTGTAATAAACTATGATGATTAATGAATCCCTATTGTATAATATATTTGGAACACTTAAGGATGTAAATAAAATAAATATGAAGTGTGTGCTAAGAAATCACTCAGATTGATTGATTAATGTTTAGTATAATGATACATCTTGTTGGGTCATTGAATAAACATGATTCTTTTATGAAAATGTTTCTACAAGGAGTACTTACTGAGTTTATCCTAGAACTATGTTTGTGATGAAGTGTTTTATATTGTTTCAAGATTTCTAATGTTGTGATTATCAAGATATATCATGTCTCATTATCATATTTATGATTATTATTCTTATTATACCCCTTTTTATATGAATATTGTTTAATATATATTTTTTAATTCCTTTATTTCAATGATTATTCTCTTACATGGATTTTTATCTCACCTCTTTCTTCTTTTTTTCTAGGTTATCATGTGTATGTTTTATAATCCATGTAATTTTTAATGAATGCTATGAATTTTGTCAATACCATTGATATTTCACATGTTCAAGATGTTATAATACTTATATAATTCACAAATAATGTAGTAATCTTGGACTTTTAGGTTTTATTATTTTTAATTATATGTAATAAATCATGTATTAATGTGAAATAGAGAGATGGGTTTTTGTAGTTCTTATTAATGAAAAATATTTGTTACATTTAGGATTATGATTAGGAAACTATATAAAAATACTTATGGATAAGACTATATATATGAAAACATCACTAAATGTTAGTATGTATAGAGTGAGTGTTTATCCAGAAAACAAATCATTTTTTAGATAATATAAGGGGACGTGGTTTTAGAAAATATATACTGAGATTTTATAACTCTGACAAGGTGTTCTTGTCCTTAATTCGTGTAACCTAGTATGTGATAATGGACATATCAAAGAACATGATTATAAAATCATGGAGGAGATTCTTTGGTAAATTCATAATATCGTTACAATCAATTATTAAGGAAATAAAAATTCCTATAATAATATATATTATGTAACTGATCCTGGATAACAAAATTTAAAGCCTTGAAATTCATAATTTATCATTATAAACGTAATTTATATGCCATCCCTTAAATTTCAATGGTGTCCCATCTGTATGGTTAATAGTTTTAAAGTACTTGTACCTAATGATTCCCTCATTATAACTGATTTCTAGAAATAGGAGGATCCTAGTAAATTCACCAATCTAGGTGTTAAACCCTATACTTGTGAAGAAGACATGATATGGAAATAATTATTGTTAAAGTATTAATGTTCTTACACGTTGGTTGTATATCTCTGACATTCTATAATCATGAATCATAATACAAAATACATTTCTATGTATTTTATTGAAATTTTTAACTATAAAAAACCCAATAATTTTTATTTTGTAGAAATTTTCTTTTTTGGATGACAGGTGAATATGGGATTGATAATCATTAACGTGTTTTTGAAGATGGGATGAACTAATATAGTTTTCCGATGGTATGTGTATGGATATTATTATGCATTAAATAATTGATATCACTATTATGGATTTTATAAGGACATTTTATCATGATTATAGATATTTTGGAAAATAGATTGTAGGATAAAATATTATTAATTTGTGGAGATTTACTATATTTTTGGAGATGTTTTTTTGGGTTGATGTATTGGAAGCCTGTAGGTTTAATTTATAGGATAATTTGAGGACAATGATATAGTGTCTTTTTGGGTGTGAGAATAACGGTATGAAAAAACATTAATGATAAAAAATGAATTAATATTTATATTATTAGTGTTATTTTATATATTGGGGTATTTATTTAATGAATGATCATTATTAACACATCGAGATATTTTTGAAATTCTGATAATTTATGTATAAGGGGTTAATAATTTTGTAGTTTTATATTACTTCATGTTAACCAGTTTATATTTAGTAATGATAGGAGGAATACCATGTTATTAATTGGTTTATTTTGTGATCAATTATATTTTTTTTCTGGTGCTTCTGGATTTAAAAATCAGTTTGAGTGATCATCATTTAGAAGAAAATATTGCGTTGTAGTGGAAATTAATTAAATGATGAAAGTTTAATTATTAATATATATATACATATATTACATTTATAAATAATAATGGAATTCCAGATCTCAAGTAACGTAATCATTGTTCAATAATTCTTTTATATTATGATAATTTTCGATGATTTGATGATCATTTTTTCCATTAATGAATTTAGATTTTTTTGTAATTAACTTTCACCTTGACATGTTCTATATCAAACAAAATTATTTATTTGGGGTTATTTTTCTCCTCCATGTATATTTTTTTCAATTTCCACAAATGTTCTCATAATGGGAAATCATGTTATATGATTCCCTTCATACTTATCTTTTACCCATTTTATGTGGATGATTCATTAATCCTTTTTATGATATGGGTTTTCAATTGAAATATTTTCTCATATAAAAACATGTCATAATAAGTATAATTATAAATATTTATGATTCAATTTATTAATGTGGGGATGAATGTAACAACACATGATTTTATAATAGTATGTTATATTCGATAGCATATACGATATGCAACAATGAATCCTAAAAATAATGATTATTAAAATATGAGTATTTAAACATATCAATTAAATTATATGTTTTTAATAGGATTAAAAAAATTATGATATATATATATATATATCTTATATATATTTATAAACTCTTTGTAAATAATGAATCAATTTTGGTAATGTATTTGGTTCTTCAAAATACGTATTCGTCAAAAATAATATATATTTCATTTTATTAAATTTGTAATTAATCATGAGAGAATTTAGAACATGTATTTAATAAAAAACAACAATTTTTATATAATTATATAAAATATATCATTGAGTGAATTTTGTTCCAATTTTTTTCAAATTTAATTTCTTTACTAAATAGTGAAAAATACCACTTTTATGTAAAATTTTCAATTCTTTTGAAAAACTAATTGACTAATATATTAATATTATTTTAAGGTAATGTAATTATTCGTTAGATACATTTATTTAAATTAAGAATATTTCAATAATATGAAATCATATTTTAGTATAAGTTTATTTGTAGGGTTAAAAATGAATTTCTCAAGACCTGTTATAAAATGTATAATGTGTCTCAATTTTAATTTACTAAATACCCCTTAATAAGAAATGATGTAAATTAATATTTTCATTATATATGTATCCTTGTCAAAATAAATTATTATAATTAACACTATCGATAATATTGTAAAAGTAAAATATTTTTTTGCCTAAAAATTTTCTTTTTTTTCAGAAAACAACATCAGTAATGAATAAAGGTTTTCTACTAAATAATTTTTTTTCCAGAAAAACATATTAATTTTATATAAAATAAATTAAATATTTGGAGTCATAAAAATTTATATTATTTAATAATATGAAATTAATGTTTTAAAAATATGTATAGTAACAATAGATAATATTTTATACCATGGTAATATGAAAAAAGGTTAACAATGGGTGAAAATTTGCTAACAAAGATAATAAACAAAGTAACACTAATAGTATGACTATTTTTATTTACCTTTCATTGATATTATTATTATTATTATTATTCCTTCATAATTTTAATCTTTATATAATTAAGTAATCATTTTGGTAAAAATTATATTTTTGAAACAATAAAAAAATGAATTTTTTTGGTAATATTCAAATTAAATTCCAGAATTATTTTTCTTAAATTATTATATTTTTGAAATATTTTTTATTTAAATAAATTATTGTTATTATATAATTTTTATCAAATATATATTATCATATAATTTTTATGAAGTCAAATATAATTTTTAAAATTGTTTAAAATTAATTTAATAAATATCATTTCATAATAAATCATGATATTGTTTTAAAATGGAAATTAAAAATATTTATAAAATTATGTTGATAAGAAAAATACTCTCTTTGGAATCTTAACCTTGAAATCATTCCATAGAATGTTTTTCATACATTTCTAAGACATCTTATTTTTTGAGTAAAAATTAAATACCATATAAATATACTTAAAGTGTTTTGACATCATAATGACCCAAAAGTGAAGATATAATTACTATAAACTGGATCCAATTGGTTTAAATTTAATGTTTTTTGATTTTATGTGTAGTTTATGTAATTTTTAAATCCATTATTATTCCCCCAAAACATATAATATATTTTCGTGTTTTAAAATAATTCCTTTTTGAGTATGACTCACCTCCACATAGGAAAAAGATTTATTTTAAAAAGATAGACTATTCAAAATATAATGTTATAAATAACAATAATATTTGGTAAAGATACTGGGAAAACCATTGGATGTTTTTTGGTTTTGGATATTTTATTATGTTTATTCCAAAACCAAAATAATAAGGAAATCCCTCACAATTCCAATCAAAATGCCCCAACCTCCCATTTCCCTTAACAAAAAATCTATCGAGAACGACCATACTCTTCCCTACAGTCTTAGGATTCCTTAATGATCTCAAAGTTCCCCAAAACTCTTAAATATCCTCTCTAAAGCAATATGAGTCACAAACTTATGTAATGGTTCCTCACCATAATTCATCCTTTCAATTCAAGAATATTCTTTTAAATTAGTCTTCTTTATTTCAGTTTCTATATATTATATAATTATTAATCATTACCTTACTATCCATATGATTTTAAATGATTTAAATCATTATACTGCCACATTTTCACCATGATTTTTAATGACAAAATAATTATGTAGTGAATTCTATACCCAATTACTATCAACAATTTTCACATTTATGAACATAAATTTTTTTATTGGGAACTAACATATATTTATTCCAAATTCCATAATATTGGAATAATTTATGATTATTAATGAATCCATTTTTTATGTTCAATGTGGCACACATAATCCTGAGCATGAAATGAATATGATGGGTGCACCTAGATAGTGCTAAAATAGATTAGGGAATTCTTAGTATCTTCTTTATTCTTATTACGACATGGAGTGACCCTGATTCCATTATAGGACATTTTCGACTAGGAAGTATTATTAGATTTTTCTTCACCTATGTTTATGATAAAGTGTTGTAACTTATATTCCTTTTTCTAATGTTTTCATTTTCAAGGAATATCAGGTCTCATTTTCATGTTTATAATGCTTACTATTGTTAACACCCATTGATAATCCTTTTTGTAAAATTAATTTTACTCTTCATGTTATGTCATGTTTGTTCCAATAACGTGATTTATATATCACCCTTTTAATATGTTTATCCCCATGTTATCATGTGACCTTTTATAGGAAATGGAAATTTAAAATCTTGTTATGTATGTTTTTAATAATGTTGGTGTGTCCCATGTTCAAGATGTTATAATATATACCTAATTAAAAAATAGACTTCACTTCTCTATTTTTTAGGTTGTATTATATGTTATTTTATGTAATAAATCATGAATTAATGTGTAATAATGTGTAGGTTTATTATACTGATAATGTTTTAATGTTTTTTATTGGAACTAAAATTAATTTCTCTGCATCTAAACATATATTAAATAATCTAATATGATCATTAGAGATTGATTTTAATTTTAAAAGGTATAATATTTTCTGGTCATTTTTAACCTAAATGTTCAATGTGAGTGTCATTTAGGCATTTGAGGTGTTCAAATGTACCAATATTATATTTATCATTAGAAATTTATTTTCATCGTGAAAATTAGTGCATGAAGATAAAAAATGAGAAACCTTGCTATAAATGTAAGGAAATTTTATAAAAATTACCATCGATTAATTTTTTACATATATGAATAAACTAGTCATAGACAATACATTCAATGTTATAATTTTTATTTAAATTAGATTATTATAAATTAAAACTCATTTTTAACTAAGCATTAAATATAGAAAAATAATAAAAGGGGATCGTATTTCTATGAAAATTGATTGAATCAATACTTTATTATTTTTTGTCATATAGAAATAAACCATTGACATATAAGTGTTATGATATTATTATAGAGACATAACTATAATTTATTGCATTAAATACATTTGTAAGGAAAGAAACATTCAATAAATGATAACAATTGGACACATAATATCTGTATAACATTAAAATTTGGAAATGTTATAAATTATTCAATATTTTATATAGTAATAGATTGACCCATAAATATATTTCCAAGGCACAAAGAATGAATAAATAGTGTATTTTAATGATTGAAACTAATTCTAAACATGGAAAATATCATGAAATTCTCAAATGTGAGAATATGTAATTTTTTCATGAAAATTTAGGTTGATTAATATTCATTAATTTTTGACCTTTATAATGATACATAACTTCAATTTGACATGATATATACGTAAAAAGATGAAAAGATAATTTATAGAATTAAAAAGGTTTTTAAATTGTGAATCAAGCATTATATATTAAAAACAATAAAATAATATTGGGTTTCCATTAAAATTTATTGTAATAATCCACAATTCATTTATGAAAAATAGTATTGATAAAAGCATGGATAAGACACCAAAAGTTCTGATACTAGACAACAGTGTTTTATGATGATTTGAAATCATTATCAACATGTAAAAATACAAAAAATCATTCCAAAATGAGTATACAAAATTTATTTACCTTTATGTTTTATGAATATTATTCTTCTTTAATTAGTGAAAAATAAGAATTAATAATACATAAATGTTTTTCATGATAAACATAAAAGGGACCAAAATACAAGTTTTTACAAACTCAAAAAACTGTCACTATATTAATATATGTTATTTAAATATAAATAAATAATGATGAAAATTTTATGTGATATATTTTTAATTTTTAATTTTCCATATCTTTATATAGTTACTTATATATATAATATTATTTAAAATTATATAGATTTGTATATGGATTGACATATTTTTTTAGTTTTTTATTTTCTATATTTGAAATTTTATTATATATTATTTTAAATTTTTTATGAATTTTGATATTTTAAAATTTTGGATAATGTTTTCTTTATTTATTACCCATTTATTGATTAGGGTATGTTTTATTATATTAATATTAAAAACTCTAATGATTTAGAAATATTCATTGGAGCTTACTAATGTGTTTCTTATATTTCTATTACAATTTTGAGATTACTGACTTCAATTTATGATTTCAAATAGTGGTCACCATAAGTGAATGTAATTGTTAATTATGATAAAAAATCAATATTTGTGGTCCATAATACATTTACCACTATTTTATGATCACTAAATATTCATAGTGACTATTTTTCGTGGATGTTGAAAACATATTTTTTATGGTGATCTTTAATTTTTTTTGACAATTGAGTCGGATTTAATAAGATTCGTTAATCCTACAAATACTTATCATAAAATATTATCTTATTTTAGATTTATCCTAATAACATTATAATATATATTCATATACATTTAAAAATGATTACGAAAATAACATTATCTTTTCTTATTTGTCCACAAATGTTATATTCTTATTTTTTGAAAGTTGATTTTCCTAATAATAGGTTATTTAACAGTTAATGTAATAAAATTCATAATTAATAGAAAATTATTTATTTTGTACATGTTACTTCATAAAATTTATTTAGTTATCAATAAATAAGTTAAAATAAAATGAAATAAAATAAATCACATTTATAAAAATCTTATCTTTTCATTTAATTTTTAAATAATATTATTCATAAATTGATATTTGAATCATTAATTCTATACAAATTTTTTTAAAAAAATTGTTTATCAATAATTTTATAGAAATACAATATTTTTATTTATTCACTATAATATTATTCCTAATTAAATAATAAAAATTAGTATCCCAATAAAATATTTAATTAATGTAGTCAATATAAAATAAATGCTAATAGTAAATAAATATTGATTAAATTTGCAATGAAAATACTAATAATTTATTAAATCATTAAATTTATAGTTTATTGTAGAAACTAGTTTGGGTATATTTTCTATCATCTGTGATAAAAATATTATTGTTTTTGATGAATGTGTAAAAATTTGGTTGATCCTCCTTTAAAAATATTTAAAAATAATAATAAACATCTAATAATTATTTAAATTATAAAATAAATATATTAAATTTGTATTTTAATGATATAAAAAATTAATTTTTTTATAGCAGTATTATTATTTTTGTGTTAATATAAAAAATATATTTTAATAATATAAATAACACCCCATTAAAATATCATTATATCATAAAAAAATTATTATTATTAGTGTAATGAAAAAATAGTGAGAAAGATATAAATAATATTATTCATTAAATGATGTATACTCAATGTGAGTATAATTAAAATATTTTTTGTGAGTAATTTAGTGAATGGAAGTGTTCTAATATTAATTTAGTTAATTATTTATAATAACATTTATTTTCAAGGACTGTTATATTATTTTAATTATTTCAATATAATTAAATTAAATATTATTTTAATTTATTGAAATTATAATATTATTTTAATTTTATTTATTTTCATTATATTCTTTATTTCATAAATTGTTGAAAACAGATAATATGTGGATGATATAATTTAAAATAATTTTAATACAATAATATTTTCCTCATTAATCTAGAAAATTGCATAACTAATTAACAATTTAAAAATAAATATATTTGGATGGGTTTTTGTATGAATAGTTATTAAAAATATAATGGTGACTAAATCGGTGGAAAAAGTGGTCCACCGGTACAATGTTCTAACTGATGATCAAATGTTCGAATAGTTTAATCCATCCTTTAATAAAATATATATAATATATTCTAAAAAGATAATTTATTTTCAAAATATATATACTACTTTTATTACTTTAAATATTTCCTAAAATATATATAATTTTTTATATTTGGTATAAGTTTAACATATAAAATTACTAGGATAGTTAGACTCTATAATTGTTTGGAGGTATCACATTTGGTGTCCCATTAACCCTGGTTGTTAAATTTCCATGTTTTTTTGATTTCATCCTGGCAGGACAATCGATATGGCTTAGTTATGATAGTTTTTGTTAAATTACTACCAAATAATTATCCAATGATAGATAAATATAATTTCTTCATAAATTCCAAAAAGTTAAATATTAATTAAAATTTTAAATTTTATATTATGTTGGAAATAAAAAAATTTTGATACTTTTTCTTACACTATTTTGGTTATTAAATATCTATTTTAAATTTAAAATAAAAAATATAAAATTAAAAACCATTTAAATAGGATGCCTTTAAATAAAATAAACAAATTCATTGAATAAATCAATACCGCTTACATCAAGGATTACTCATTAATATCAAGCTCACAATTTTGTAATATAACCACTAACTATTATTTATTCTTTATATAGGATATAAAAAATATTGAACATGGTGGATATTAATTCAATTTTAGTTTCGGTATACATAATATGTTCATCATAAATTATTTAAGGAATTCCTTCCATTTTTTATTTATATTAATCATATATTTAATGATTCTGAACAATACATTTAAATATAAAACATTGAGTACCAATTTTAAAAATACAAATGGTACATAATTAAACAAACCATTCACATGAAACTCAATTTTAAAAAGTTCATTTTATAGGGTGAAATTATTAATATTCTTCTTAACAAAATGAAATAAAAATGAAATGAATAAAATTATAACAAATATTATCAATAATTGGACCAAATTTATTGAAAATTTTAAATCTTGAGTTAACTAGTGAAATAATTGGAAGGAATTTGGACTGAATGATAAAACTAGAAATACTCAGATTGTTCAGAAAAATATATCTTAAACAAATTATAACCACATCAAAATCTGATGGGAGTGACAATAATTTATTTACACAAATAATAATTAAAATATTCACTTCTAAAGCTTATATGAAACACAATTATCCTAAAATAAGGAAATGTCAAAATTAATATTGAAAAAATAATTCTTTGGAGGATACCATATAATAATAGTATTATCAAGAAATTTATGTACGATATGATCCATACTATATCTCTATAATTATAGATAATTTTAATCGCATGGAATCTAGATGTCTTCCTGTAATGTTTTTTATTAAACGAAACATCATTATAATGAATCCATAAATCATAATCAATAGTATAAAAATATGGAATTATATTAGTACAAAAAACTAATTTATGTAAATCAAAATCCACATATAAAGACAAAAAATCATATTTATATTTAAAACTTACTTCCTCCCACATTTATAGGATTACAAAAATATAAGAGAAACTATAATAATTATTGTGGAATTATATCAAACAAAGGAAAAATATGATCCATAAACCATGTTAATAGTAATGAAACTATATAACTATTCGATATTATTTACAAAAAATCCAATTTTTATGATTATTTGGTTGAATATTTGAACACCAATTTTTATCCCACACTACACCATTGTATAATAATCCCCTTTTTATTTGACGATATTCACTAAAAATCATAGAATATATATTTTTTCCTTTGTAATATTCAAAATATAGTCACCACCATAAACATTTCATAAATAGGAATATGTAAAATAATATTTATATCTACCTCATAAAATATGAAAATCATCATGTCTAACATTTATCATGAAAAATAATATTCAATATGATGATAAACTATAAATTCATCAAAACCAGAAGAACATCTAAAGAAACAATCCTATGTTCTACATCATATCACCATGCATCATTATATATTTGAATTAAATTTATATATAAAATTCACTAACCAATCCCATCCTTAATACTACCATTAGACACCCATAAACATCTGTAATGGTAACATGATCTTGGGATACTATCAATATATAATAGATCATAACATGGAATTTATTTCACCTTATAAAACATTATTAATAAAGGGTAAGAGGAAGAGGTCAATATTTGGCACTACATCAACATTGTGAAGTCCTTGAGATTTCTCAGATATTAAAATTAAAAATCACCATAGTTATTTAGAAAATAAAAATTATTCAATGTAGCCCAATGATGTTTCTCTTTCCTGCTATTTTTTCTAGAAAAATAAATACAAATTATATCATAAATCATGATTTTTTTTTGAAAATAATATAGTTTAATAATATATATATATATACAGTGATCACAAGTTCCATTAGATTCAATTGATCTTTCATTTCATCGTTGGATTGACAATTATCATTCTACCAATTAATACATTTACAAACATGATCAATAAATAATTGAAATAGATATGTTTTCAATATTCCTCTAATATTTGGAAATACAGTATATATATTATGCAACTAAATAAACATAAAAATAGTCATAATAAATAACATATACCTCCTGTATTTAAAATTATCTATTTAATGATTCCTCTGATTTTTATAAATTCACTATTTTGGCTTAACACATTATATTAAAATCAATTGCGATAATAAATAGTCTCACATTATAGTTGATTTTCAGTATTAAACAGCTTGAAACCATATACAAAAAATAGGCTAGTAATAAATTGTGTATTTCAATTTTTTTAACACCATTGGTTCCCCCATTCAATGGTACACTTGAAATAAATTTTAAAGAACATATCTAATAATAATAAACACATTTGAAAAAAATTAATCTCCCGAGAATAAAACATTTGAGGATAAAATTGTATTTGTAAGAACCAATTCATATAAAATTAATTAGATACAATTGTGATAAATAATATTTTTTTGGAACAAATAATTTATTGAATCCTTATTTTGTAAAAATACATTCCATGAAATTAAAATCTACTTAATAGAGTTTAAAAATATTAATTTTAAATTCAATAACAATGTTAGTTTTACATCTGAAAAAATTAATATAAGGAAATATTTTATGAAAAATAAACACATTTATAGTTACTAACCACTTTTGAATAAAATATCCTTAGATTTCAGTGATAATATAGGGTAATTATTGTCACCCAATATTTTTTTACGCTTTTTCAAAAAAAAATTAAATTACATATCAAAGTATAATAGTTCATAAATCCATAACTATATTATGATGCACAATATTAGAAATCAATGTTATAAAATTCTCATTATATGGAGTAATAATTTTAAATACATTTTTGAAATAATTCAAGATATTGACAACATCATGAAACACAATATACTAAAATTTATTATAAATTATTTTTGTTATACCATATAGGAATGTGGAAGCAGTATGATTTATATAGTTCACATTATTAATGTCTTAAAATTATATAATATATTACATTTAAATATTATTCATTTGTGAGAATACAATAAGGGTAATATTGAAACTCAATTAATTTGAAATAACATTATATAAATCCATAAACAGTCTACCATAATGTATAGAAATATGAAATTTCATTCCATTTCCATCATTTACCAAGAAACTATTTTAATCCTCTAATTTATTAAGAGATATTTTATACCATCCAGAAGAAAATATATTATGAAAATATATCATTTTTTCATTTTAATCCTATACATTGTCTTTGATCAGAGCCACCAATTCAGTTACATTCCAAATAATAGAATATAAAGATGATTATTCAGGTAATAAATTTTACCCTCATATTCATCATTCATGTAAGACATATAAATAGTATTTTTCTTTTTTATACCATAAATGTATTTTTCAAATTTAAATGTCAAACCACACAATTAAATATTTGAAAAACAAAATAGATTCTCAAATTAATATAATATGTTGAAATCTATTTGATTCTATTATATTGTAGTTGAGTTCTTAGACATCAAATCCCTAAGCCATAATAATTAAAATATCAAAGATCACATCTTCGTGATAAAATAATTATGATGATCAAAATTAAACAAAATGATCCAACTATATAATGATATAAGAGAAGGATGGGAATTCATAAAATTTTGTAATAATATATTTTAGCCTATATATTCCATGAATCTATATAAAAAATCATATATTTCTCTATTTTCAATCATTCATTGATATCATGTTAATATTTGTCTTTCAAAACCATTATCATTTTTACCAATTTCATTATAAACACTTCAAAACTCATGAATCTGACTCAAAGTTGTGTTAACATCATCAATCTTATCACCTATAACAATTATTTCTTTTAAACAACCTCCATGAAATAAATGACTTCAAAACACCCTTTTCAACCTTCAAATTGTTTACTAAGTTCACTATTTATCACCCCTTCTTTTCCAACCATAAAATTTTATAAAATTAACTTTTTTGAAGATATACATCTATACTAGAATAATTATAAGTTTTTGAGGAATATTATTGAATATAATTTTATATATCAACCCTCAATAAATGTAATAACATGAATTTATGACCATCTTTATCCCTACCAGAAAGCATCAAACAATCCATGATTATACTTATCGGTATAAATTTCAAAAAATATTTACATAGTCATGTACATAGAAACCAAATCAAAGAAATGTTTTTAACTCTAATTATGGAAAATTTTAATTATTTAGTGGTTTTATAACCTTATATAGTTCCAATATAGGGTTTTATTATTATTGGGATATATGGTCATCACAAATCATTTCCTTGATTAATTTGTATGATATTTATTAAAGAAATGGATTATATAGTTCTCTATAACATGTACATTCAAATATTCCCTCTAAACTCGGCCCCCACCTTATTAAAAAAATTCCATCCCCCTAACACACTCTAAATAAAACAATTTCTTATATACTAGGATAAATATTATTTATACCATCATTCTACTAACTCACACAAATTTTAGGAAAGGATATTTCTTATAAGACTCATTATAAACTTCATTATGTTCCATTACCTAATTAAAATAATGAATTTCAGATGCAATTATGTGGTCTATATGTAAAACCATTATCTATATATCTTTTAGGACCGTATTAATTACAAGAATGGGGTTATCCTTGGGTCACATGTTTATTAAGACCATTAATTTTACACCAATTTTATTTCTGGATAGCATTTATTTTTGTTTCACCAATATGAATAGTTAATAAAAAAAATTTAATGGTGAAGGAGGTCATAAAAATACCACTTATATATCCATATTTTTATGGATATACTTTTATAATTAAATTCTAGAAATTTATCCATATCAATCTCAGTATCTATATATAATTTCATTTAATTCCTCCTATATATTTGAAAAAAATTCCATAAAATAGTATATAATTATTTTACATCATTATTAGGCATATTAATTCCATAATACATATATAAATGTATAAAGTAATAATAATGGGGAAAAATTTCATATTCAATGTAGCCCACTTTTTTATATTACCAAATCGTAATAGCATACCCTATATTACAGGTTGATTAATGTCAATCCATATTCTTACGTGAATGTATAACACCTTGTTAATTGAATATGAATTATCTTTAGAAATATATCCACCAAATGCATCACTTATAAATCCAATGTGTCATGACCAATCCCCATGGGAAACCCCTTTATTTTCTATAGTGAATAAAAGTGTGATCCCATGTGGCTCAACTCAAATAGGCCTCGCATTGGTGACTACCTTAAGGGGTATAAAAAATCAAAATTTGAGGCATTATCCTTATATAACCCATTAATTAAAAAAATCCACTAAACGACATCAATATATATTTATTTCTAGATCTATATTAATCTTATATTGTATGAAAATTTGTATAAAATACATGACAAATAAATTAATAGTTGAACTTATAGGTAATGAATCCTCAAAAAACCGATGATCAAAGATAATAATATATACCTCATTCCACAAAAATTCCTTAAAAATATAAATATTGTTTATATTTATTATGTTCATAATAACTTGTATACTTAATTTCCTCATAACTATTATAACTAATTTTTTTAATTGAATTTATATATAATATTTCAATTCATTTTTTGTGAAGTTGTGAGGCCTCCAGATTGATTAAGAATGTATTGAGGTGTTTGGGATTTGGAAGATTTACATGTAAATGGTAAAATTAAAAATTAGAATACATTTGTTATTATACAACTAACTTTCATTATCTAGTGTAAAGGTAATGACGAAAATTCTGATGTTTCATAAATATGAAATGTTTAATGCCAAATAAGTGTCATTCACATTTTATCTAAATGTTGTTTGAGAAATTCATTACCTACATAATTGTAATTGGGTGTTATTTAAAGATGATGAAAAATTCAGTGAAATAAATAGTGATATATAAAAATGATACCTTGAATCAAAGTAATGTGTGGATTATAATATTATCATAGAGTTATTCTCTGACCAATATATGGGTTAAATTATAATTTAAACACTACATAAAGGTAGCTCAAACCCTAAGTAAAGGTAATCCAAAAATAATGAGAGGTATGATCACTATTCTAACAAACAGTAAATTTTCATTTTAATTAGTCTGTACAATCTATCAATATAGATCATTGTAAAATGTTTTGACTCAAATGACAAAAAGGAATAATTTGTTGAATATCAATGTGTGACCGAATGGCATGAATTCTTCATATGGTTAGTCTTGAATATCATGGTTGATCCTATTTTTAATTGTCAACTATTTTTCATGAAAGGCAAGGTTGATTAAGTTTGTAATAATTACCTTATACAATAACGTTTCTACTATAAACTTGATATTTATGTAACATAGATTATTTTTGAGTCTATTGGGTGAAAATTTATAGAATCCCATATAAAATATCTATTGAAGAATAAGGAAGTTTAGATGATTAGATTATCTGGACATCATTATTTAAATAATACGATCAATCATATAATCATAATCCGAGTAATAAATAAAGGGGAATCGGTTGGGGATTGTGTGTTTGATATAGTGGGTGTTCCATTCCATAATAGGAAGGACTGCACAATAAATAGTTATAAAATAAGTTGACACTTTATCATGGTGGAATATATATTGTAATTTCAAAATCCATGAAGGGCCATACATAGTAGATATATTGAAAAACATATTATTAAATCACAAGAAGAATATATAATAGAATGTCATGTGAAAATGTAAGAGATCTAGAATTAAACCCACACATGTTACCAAGAACATGGATAATGATTTTACCCAATTCTCCAAACAATAAAATAAAATAACTCTAAGAAGACCTTGAAGATAATTGGATAAAATGATTGGAAGAAACTGCACTTTTGTTAATGAACGGCACCATGATATGACAT
Organism: Viscum album; assembly: GCA_963277665.1. NCBI lineage: Eukaryota > Viridiplantae > Streptophyta > Magnoliopsida > Santalales > Viscaceae > Viscum > Viscum album. The sequence goes on along the minus strand of OY728160.1, from coordinate 1,589,918,437 downwards.
GGTTTAGGATTTATTCATAATAAATAGGGGAATGATTCTTTAATTCATTCAAAAAATGATGTGGAAATATGCATAAAATATTGATCTAACATTCGTATAATCAATCGTCATTTTTACAAGTGACCGACTATACCATATATTCTAGAGTACTTCCAATGCTTCAAGTCATCACCATCATATGATATATTCATGGAGCTATCCTCCTTCTCTGAGATCCATAATGGAACCCTTTATCTAGTCAACACTATCAACTATGAAAAATTTAATATTTCGTTGACTATTCCCTTTCTCTAAATATCAAAAATATAAAACCCTATATTACTAATTGTGACTAAACTCATAATGTCTTGTTCCCTTTTCACTATCTATCATTATAATGAAATAATAACCCTATTAAATTATCTCTACATATCCATGTTGTCATGGGAATTAAGGTTACACTATTTTATATTTTCATTAATACTAAATTTACTCTTTAGATTATTATGAACATTATGAATCAAAAATATATCACATGATATTAATTTTAGTTTTGTGACCAATTCCATTAGATAAAACCAAATAAAAACCATTCGTGAATTTTAATAAATAAGTTACATGATTCCCCACTCTGTTGTTTTTTCATTCCATAAAAACATACTAAGGCACAAAATCTTCTGGGAACAAAAAATGTTATAACCGTTTTAATCATCTTAAGTAGATAATTAATTTTTTCATTTATAAGACCAATAAACCTTCCTCCAAAATCAACAAAATAAAGTGATACTTTACCATAATTTTTTTCATTTGAGAATGATATATCATTTTTATAGATTATTGAATTGTCCTTTATGAGTCACACCATGAATTCCCAAATTATTATGATCTTCCAACAACCAATAATAACCCATTTATCCACATTGGTTCTATTCATTCTTTCTTTATAGTGATGTACTCCTCTTTCATTATAGAATTTTTCAAAATTGTTTAATTTTCAGATTTCCAAATCAATGATCTTCTACCAAAGGTGAAGAAATAACCTATAGTGATATTTCATGACTCTAAATTTACACTAATGTAATATATTTTTTGAAATAATAATTTTTTCTAAAACAAATGTACGAGTTTCCGGAACCCGTTAAATACTAGAGGATCTACTTAATATCCTCCAGTTTATTGATATAGGGGGTTGATATAAAATATTAACAAATCCCAATTACAATTAAATGTAATTATAAGTGAAAAAATGCATTAAATCTAAAATTGAATTACTTATTTATATAGAACCTTCCAAATAAACTCAACATTATCTTCGGGTCATGGTGATTTTTCATACATGGATTAAAATACCCACAAATTAATATTATAAGAGGTTTCACATCCACTATACTATATCATTCAACCATATTATAGAAATACCTAGTCTATGTTGAGTATAGTTTACAAAAGCATCATTCTTATACAATAATTATCCCCTAAACCCTATTTTTTATATCAAGATCCCTTATCTCAATGATTTTTGATAACTCGAACTTTGTGTTATCAGTACATTATTTCATTAGATATTATATCTTCATGTTGTCCAAATAAAGAATTATGATAATATTAATTTCATCACCAAAAAAAATTAAAAATATAAATGATAAAAAATTCCCTTCAAAAATTTTTATTCTATCATGAAATTAGGTAATATATGATTCAAAATTATAGGTTCTTGATTAGAAATTTGAGGTATTTTTTTAGATTCCATAAAATTTCAATGTTTCATTCCACCTAGAAAATAGATGGATCATCATCGTATAAGTCTTATTTCAATTCTTTATTTAGGAATGTCTCTTGATGTCCATATACTAAAAAATGCTATTATTATGAAATTATACTGAACGCTATTCCAATATTTATACAATTAACTATCAATAAAGAAATTTCAATGAAATATAATTCTTACATATATTTAATTCCATTCATGCAGAACCTAAAATTTTACCAATTTATAACATATTCTTATTCATTAATCTAATAATCTCATATTTTTAGAATAGTATTCCTTAAATGATCCTCTATTAGCTACTATGTTCTTGACCCACGAAAGGACTAATATTATATCCTCATGGAAAACTCCAACAATAATTAATCTTTCAATATCCTTGACTGCTATAGGGATTACAGATCTCTATTTTTCATTAGAATCCAAAAATTCAATTAAATAATATATATTCTAACATGGTTCCCTCCCTGGTAGATCTCCATGATTATTACTAAAACAACTTTACATACATTACTATAACATCTAGATTTTTAAATTGTTATGTTTCATCATTATTGATCCCCTAACTCTAGTGTAATTTATAACTGCAAAACCCCATCAGAACATAGGAACTTTATGTTGGAAAAATAAAATGGGCTGGTTCTTTCGGAACTATCATGCTTCATGAATTTTTCAAATTATGAGTTTTATTTATCGTCATCTAGGTAGAAAATCATATATATATATAATGACACTTTTCCTTCCTCAAAATTTCATTCTATGTTGCAATCCTTCTAAATGAGCTCTCAATTGATGATAAAAATGTACATCTAGGGACATTTCATGAATCATTTAATATGATCCAAAAACTAAATACTTCACTAACATACCCAAAAATTTATCATTTCTGTTGATTTTTCAATATTTTGTCTCATTTAATGGAATCAATGTGGGCATATGAGAGTGAAAGGATGAAATTGAAGTCGCCCAAATTGGAATTTCCTATAAATCAACAATTCTCTGGAATATTCTACATAGTGGATGATGACTGATTCTTGTTAATTAAGTGTGATACTAAGTTCACTATAACAACCCAATATGTTTTTATGCACTATTCATGAATCCTCGTGATCTCATCCTTATCTAGAAATGTACTGATCATCATCTCTATAACATCATTACTCAGAAGGGTCCCCTAAAGAATATTCTCTAAATGAATCTCTTTGTACTAGTAGAAACTATAAAAATACATTCTTTTATAGTCACAACCATTATTCAAATGTAAAAACATTACCTTAATTCAGATATCCTTCTCCACAATGGCCATCTATCATATGAAATCCATAAACACCTTGGACATGTTCTTGATAATTTGAATCCACCATTTTTTGGTGATTTCAATTAATAAAATACAGTAGTGTGAAAATCCTTGAGACTTAAAAAAAGATATACCCTATAAATATTTGTTAAAAACTAAAAAAAATCCGTGTTTTGTAATTTTATATTCAATTTAAAATGAAACCTTAATTTCTTTTCGTGAATTCAATATTCACACATTCCATTTTTTCATATATTCTTGGAAAATCCAATGGTATTTAAAATATTCATTACATTCTCACAATGGTGGCCTATATGGTAATCCTAATTATTATAAAATGTATCTTCCCCATCATGAATCACTACTTATGATGAACTGATAAAATAAATTGAACTATAATTGAACCTATTTCATATAGCCATCAGAACACGTGATTTTATCAGTGTTCCTTCCATGTATGTCTTATAAAATCTTTAGTCATTGAGTTTTTCCATTATATTTATGATATATAATAACATATGGATATTCCAAAAACTGTAAAAGTATAGTAAGATTTAATTTCTTATTATGAAAGTGTCATATCTGACCACATTAATCTAAATAGATTTCACCTCTATTAGATGAACTAAAAAATCATTTGGAGATGTAAATTTTCATACACTCACGTTTAGATGTTGAATTAAATAATTCTCTCATGTTTATCTACCAATAATTAAGTGAGCTAGTGGTACATAAGAGAAACTCCTCCATTCATATATTTGATTGTTTAGAAGCCCAGATATTGATGTATACCTTTTATTTTTCACCCTTGGATCTCTACAATCATTTATTGGCTTCCTCTCTTCACACAATTCAAATATCGAGGAGAATATTCTTCTAATATAGGCCCGTTATTGATTCTCCAAAAATTCACATTATTCTAAATACATTATCCATTATTTTCCCCTCTTCCAGCTCTATAGTAATATTTTGTTTAAGATAAATGAACCATGCCTGGATTAATTTATTCATTCAAGACCAGGTCATATTCATCCTCGGACATCAGCTCTATATTTATACTAGATTTTTTAATATTCATCTCCATTTCATACCATGAACCAATAAGGTAAGAGAGTAATAGTACTTCCCAATCCATATATTTAATTTCCAACTTTATTGATAATATATTTCTATTAATTAAATTGATTTTAGTCATATGATTGGACTTGGAATTACTGTTCAACATCATTATACTATGTAGTCTCCCATGAGAGAAAACCATGTCCATTGTAATGGGATTCTCAAACAAATCATTCATGGAATTCATGAATTCATATGTAGATTTCACGTCCATGATATTAAATTCCATGTTCCAATAATGTGACACAAAAATCATGAAAAGTGATTTCTTATCCATTCTTTCCAATTCCACCTACTCATCACTTATAAATTATCTTAATTCAATGAATGATCATGGATTTTGATATAAGATATTCCACTATCAAAATTTTATTAAACCCAAAATACATTACATTAAATAAATTAAACAATAAAGTTATATTATATAAGGTCTTCCCACTGAATAATTATAACTCCATCAAATTTTAGTCAATGTAAAATAGGATGTATAGAACTATTTAGAGATAAGGTTTTACATGCAAATATGAAGAATATTATTATTGAATCGAGATCCCAAACAACATCACTAAGTCCATCCCTTCAAGAATCATTCCAATAAAGATATTTGATACCCCATATTGAGATCACAATCAACATCTAGATAAACCAAAAGAAGAAACTACGTCATAACATCACAAATACAAGAAATAGTTCATGAATGAACCAAAATTTAGATGACCATAACATGGAAGGGATGTACACCCATATTTCCCCACCACAACATAAAAGCACCAAATGAATGTATGATAAAATATTAGAATCAATGATAAATATAGAAATTTTAAAGGAAAATAACAACACAAATAGTTAACATGGTTCGATATTGGACCATAATCCATGGGGAAATGAGGATTAATTTTTTTAACGAATCATGAGAAAGGATTACAATAATATTGATCTCACATTAAAATTATCAATCATGCTCTTAAAAAGTGACACATCATGAAATATATAGTACATTAATTCTAGTTATTCCAGTATTTACCACCATTAAATCAATGTACACTGATGTGCACCTCCTACATGATTGATGTAGGCACCTTTCATTTGTTAAAAATAGTGCACCACATCAACATAAACTTCTTATTGATTATTGATTTTTTATTTATATGGATGATATGAAAACATTAATACCTATAGGTGATTGAACATTTTATGGCTTCATTACCATATATTTTTTTTATTTCTTGTAATCTAATTTCAATCTTATTCTTCCACTTCATCTCTTCATGGATTATAGAAATAACATTACTATATTTTCTCCTTGTAATATTGAATTTTCTCATTCTGATGAAATTAAGATCATAATTCAAATTAAATTCATGAATCCTACTATAATTTTTTGGAAATATTTTAATTCTAAATGAATTATTATTTATGGGGAGGTTGTTTTAATATAATGTGGATTTTTTGGGCAATAATATTCAATGATTTTAGTATCACAAATGAAATGATAGAAACAATTAGATAAGATATTTTCTCAATAATTAAAATATATGAATTCAATAGATTCTAATATCATGATACTTTAATGATACATAATTGGAGAAGTAATCCCTATTCATAATGAAAACTATATGGAATCTATGGCTCTATTTGAATAAGGTTAAATGAGTATGAAGAAGATAATATATCACTACCTATAATCATAGAGTATATTTGTGAATATTTGAAATAACATTCATGATATTAATTTTTGAATTTATATATTTTTAGGAGAATAAAAAAAGAAGATGCATTATATACTAATAAATTTAAAACCATACAGAATTTCAATTATATATAAATGAAAAATAACCCAATAGAATTTAGGAATTACCTTTTCATTAAAAAATAAGAATAAGGAGACCAACAAAAATGCGATTATACAGAATCCAAGAAGGAAGTAAGAGGAACGAGGTACTTTGTGTAACCTGTGATATTACTATATCATCAAGATATCTATTGATAATGGTGATGTGATCCTCATGGAGATAGTTCATACAAACATTAAGGGGTATAAGGTCCTTTGTCCAACAATAATTATGTATATTTTATATTCATGAATTTTTCTTTATGACCCTTAAATATTGTTCAAGATGTTTAGTAAATATTACATATGGTAGGGGGAATACATATTCCTTCTATGTCATAGGTTATATAGACGGGATGTAAATATAAGGAACCCATCAAGATGTGGCGTCTATGAAAACATAAAGACAAAAAAGTTAAGAGTATTTTATTATGGGTATTTTGGGAGATTAATAATTAATATTTTCAGAATTTATCTAGTAAATTTTATTTAATTAATTTGTAGTGTAGAAACAAGGATTCATACAATTCTGACCTGGATATGATTAGGCATTCAAGGAAAAACCATGATTAATAGAAGTGGGGATTGGGATGTTTTTAGTGTAAACAATCAGTGCATCACACACCAACCTAGCATCCCAAACTATTAACAGAAACCTTTTTCTCACATAACTTATCTCTAGTATATCATTGATGTCCAAAATTCTCACCATGACATCCCCACATACTAGGAATCCCTTATGTAATATGGTATCCCATAATTTATTTTAATGCATTGAATTTTGTTCCTCTGTGAAGTAGATCATTTATTTAGTACAGGATTATTTTGTATCAACAATACATGATCACTTTACACTCATAGAAATGTCTTAAAATTCCAATTGAACTTTTGGGAAACAATATTTTTGTAAGTATATAATGAAATGTACTATTCCATTTTCCTCATTTAGAGATTTTTATAGGATTCCTCTACTCAATAAGGTCATGTGATCTTCATACCCAATATCTCATCATATTCATAATGTTTTGAAATTACTGATAGGAATAGAAGCATAATCAGCCTCTCACTCATCTTCTTCTTCCTTCCACTTCTTAAATACATTATCACACATATAATTCAATGGTAGTTAAAATTATTTTCATATACTTCATCAATTCCCAGATGATTAATGATTTAATAAAAATATCTGATCCTTATCAATTTTTTCTTTCAGAATTTTCTTTAGAATAACACATAGCATATCACAAAATCTTCTTATTTCTCAAGTATCAAATTATTTACCAATATTCTCCAATAATTTATTTTATTTTATTTATTGGTCACCATTAAATTTTTTCCTATTTTAGAATACACAATATACTATTATAATTTAATTCAACATTAACATATTATTTCACAACTTTTCATATTCCATAATCTCCCATGATTTTAATATTCTATTTTATTTTGACCGTTACCTTATATGAAATTAATAGAGTTACCTAACATTTTCTATTTCATTTCATTGTCATTTTTTTCTGTAAATGTGATATAATATAGGTAATTTAATAATCCTCAAGATATAACCTTTTTTATATTCATCTCAAAATATGTATCTTTATATTTATTATTGATCTAGCTCATTCTCATCAATATATAACCAACTCTCACATCACAATAGAGGATTCAAATAATTCAGAAACGGGTAATATTCTCCCATAAAAATATCTATTAAAAATTTTAATTAAATATATGGAAATTAAACCATCATTAAAACTCATGACTTGGATCATTCTTAATTTCATCATACTTTATTCACATCTTCATGCATCCAAAAATATATAATTCTATACTACTATATCATGAACACACAATTTAGATTCATGTAATAGACTGATATCCAATATCTTTCTCATGTTATAAACATTAAATGAAGATATTCAGATAATATTATCATTCACATAGCTACTCGACATCATTTAAGATTACTATATATTCCTATTTATCATTCTCATGGTTGGTAACAATAATGGATTTTCAAAAATTCAAACTTGGAAATCCCCTACCAAATTGATTTGTGTCTTACTTATTCATATCTTCCTCACAATTATCAACACATGACATAGTTAATAGATCATAGATAAATCATGATGTTTGGATCACATAATTAACGTTCTAGTATCTAAAATAATAACCTTCTCCATTTCAGGGAAATAAATTTGTTAAATCAGAATATAATATATGATAATATATCTTGAATATAGATCCTTTTTCTCAAAGATTCATGATCAGATCCTTTACATTCCATGCATGAATAATGTACCAATGTTAGTGTAAGTGTTGTGTATATCAATTTTTAAATGTACTAGAATAACTATATTTATAAATAATTTTCAAATAATTTAATATGTAGATATTCATTGATGTTTCAATATTTTCAATTTCCTTCTTGTTTAATAAAAAACATGAGGTTCAGTCCATGGATTAACACATGTTACTTAATAGAGACCAAGATATATATGTAGAAAAGTTATTATATGTCTACTAATAACACATTCAAATGATAGATCATGGATGAATTAACTACATGAATAAGTATCTATTCATTGGATTATTTTAATGTTTGACAATCCAACACATGACTTTACAGTAGGTCAATATACCACACATAAAAATATAATAATTCATTAAGGTAGTGGATCTAATGAGTATTGGGGAATTATCCTATAAACCATAAGTTCATTAATCATGCTCAATGATCTTTCAAACGAACTCTAACCATTATCATTCACTTATAAACATTCCAAACACACTATTGAGAAATTTTCATACATTTATTACACTTTTGAGCTCAAATATTATGCAAATTCATCATATTAAACTCTATATAGAGGATTATCATGGGAATAAATTCTTATAAACATCATTTATATTGAAACATCATATAACTGTTTTTCTATTATGATTTCATCAAATATATCTATAAACACACTAGGATGAAATTATATAAAAATTTTCATCCTGAAAATCTCTAATAAGATAGTATTTTTACATTATATATAAACGATCATGAATTTTTTCATTGTAACCATCACTTCCATTATTCCTAACTATTATAGAGAGTACGAGAGCTCCTCCTTTATCATATTTTATTAAAATCTATGATGACCTGTATAAAAAATAATTTAATTTTATAAGTTTCCCATATAATATTTTCAATTAGATATTCCATTAAATAAATCTTTCAGGAAATAGGTGGATTCTCCCATCCATAACACATATTCTCTACTCATATATATACTTCCACATTAATAATGTAAATTAGAAAAATTAAAAATTAACATCATCAAATACACATGGGTAGATAAATCCCCCTATAGAGTTGTTATCAATACCAATTTAGCACATAATGTTAATTTTAATTTCCTAAAAAATTTGGAAAATATAAAAAAAGAAATAAAATGATTCAATCTCCCATGTTCATATTAAATAAATATTCATTTTCTCAATGGGAATATGATTTTTTATGAATCCAAATACATATATATGTTAATAGTTTAAATAGATAATCTTATTTGTATATTAATTATCATTATTTTTCCAGATCAATTACCCTTTGGGTTTCATGATCTTATATTACTTTTTTACTTTCTAAAGAGCTCATAAATTTATTTTCTTGAGAACAGATAACATTTTAACCATATTATGTAATTACAAACTCATTTATTCATCCATATAATCTATCTATATGAACAATATTTCATTAGAGACATTATATTCCTCCCATTTTTGTGTACTCATAATTTATGTAGAAACTGATTTGATAATAATGTTTAGTGTTCCTTCCTTGTTATTTCCTCAAAACACAATTTGTCTAGATATAGTAATAATAAACTTGTTAGAAGTTTTTCTAGTATGATTTCACTTACCAAAAACAATTTTGTTTTACATTTATTAAACGTCCCTGGGAAAAGTTTGATGTTTCTCATCAAATATGTTTTTCACCATGTTAATCTTCTATTTGCATGTACTTGATTGACGTTATGTCATATTATAGATTTATCCTTCTTTATTTGGTTTCTATTTCTTATGTAAAAAATTAATCGATGTTTCCTCTATTACTATAATAGAAATATATTCTTCTTATTAGTGTGAAATCTTAATTTCATTTATTCACTACACTGAAGGGGTACTCATCTTCTGAAATTTAGAACCTAGTGTTAATTAACAGTATTATTTCATCTATATTTTAGTATGGGATGGTTATCTATTATTAATATTAAATAAATGACAATGATGCATATTATACTATGATCCATCATAATAGTGAACAATAATGTTAAACATATAATAGAAAATTTCTTTATATTTAAATATATTCATTGCAGAGAGTTTTTTTATATATTTATGATGTATGTTGATTTTTAGTTTGTTTAAGCATTTATTCATCACCTCTACCCATTTCAAATGCCTTTTTAAAACATTTACAAGTTGAAAAAATTACCTAAAATTTATGGTTATGTAACCAAACCACTAGTAATAGCAAAAAATTCCCACAAAACTCATTATTATTTGCAATTAAATATATCAATAATTTCTTACTTGATTACCATAGTATTTTCAGGATGAGGTCACCACACATTGTGCTCAAATTTTTAAGATTATTATCTTTTAATGTTTTCACATCCACCATTTTGAATTTGTTTTGATTAGTAGTATCATTTTTCATCCACATTTTTCAACAATTTTACTTTTTTACAAAACATACGAACAAAATTGATTTACCATTCAAAGATCTGTTTTGGTAGTGTCATAAAATCATAAATGGTGGTGATCTAGATGAATATCTATATGTTATCACACTTTCTATGAGACATAAATGTCCCATTTTGTGAAAAAAAAAACTATGATTGTAACACCTGAGACTTTTATGTTATATAAATCATCAAAAGGAATCTTTTTCTACACACAACACTTGCTTGGATTTCTTTACACGAAATTGCGACCTTCCTCGATAGCTTGCGTCGTACGCAAAACCGAGTTTCACTAAACAATGATATGCTAATAAAATATTATTAAAACTAACCATTATGAATATTAAGAACCACTTTTTGAAATTTTATAAATTCTATTTTTCAAAATTAACTTCATTTTTGGTTTCAGAATATCGAAATTATCCTAAGGTGAAATTTTGGTATTTTTCTGAAAACTTTCAATTCATGATGAATAGTAAACCACTAATTGGTAGTTAAAAAACTGAATTTTTCATAAAACTTAATTTTACTGCTTCTGTGAGTGTAATTTCAAAAATCCAAGAGACATGGTTGATGTTTGTAAGTAAAATGTTGTTCAATGAGATGAAAATAATTTTTGGTGAATAGTAACTTTTTACTTTTATTTACCACGGTTAAAAGTAAATAGGGTAATTAAGGGTAAAAATGATATTATTATTACCCTAACACATGTCCTAATTCGATTGGATAAGTTTAGTTCAACCATTATCAATATTAGGAATAAAATATGACCATTTAGGCCCACATGGATTAGATTAGGACATTTATTATTAATTTATTTAAAGAAGGGTTAAAATAGTTAAAATCAAAGTTTAATAAGTAAATAATTTTTAATATACTGTTATATATAATATAAATTAGACTCTAAATATTAATTATAAAGATAAATATATTCCATACATAATGGTATTTTATTTGTAAATTTTAGACCTTAAATAATTTAATTTATTTGTGACACAAAGATGATGCAGTAATTACTTAATTAATGAAATATTGACATAATTGAGGTTATAAATACCCAAATAAATGTAATTTGAGACTTTTTGTGAATTACACTGATTTTATAGGTTAATATGACATTGTATTATTTATTTAATTAACTTTTTTCTAACTAATCATTCTGTTATGATTTCCACAAAAATCAATTACAAAATAGTGTCAAAATTGACATAAAATAGTTTTCTAAAAAATTATTATATTATTAATTGTTATTTTATTCTTAAAAATATAAGGTTTGGCCAAATGACTTAAATAAGGTTATATATATTTATAATAAAAAACTTGGGGTTCTTTTGGATTTTTATAGTAATTTTATTAACCTTATAGTGTAAGAACACAAGAAGACACGGTAAAAGTAAAATTATTTAACTTAATGTTAAATCTAAATGATAAGGTCCAAATAAGAACATTGACTTGTATAAATTCTATTTTATGAGAGTATTTCGACCCATACCCACCTTAGCTTCGAAATAAATCAATTTGGAGCTATTTAAAACAGAATTTGGCTTTATAATAAAATAATATTTTTAGTTATTCCAAAGGTGACCCTCTCCTCCCTTATAAAAGGGCACCTCCTCCCTCTCTTCCTTACACCACTTTGAGCCTTCAAGCTCTACCAACACCTAAAAATTTCTCCTCTCCACTTCCCTAGAGACATACTAGAGGTCCTGGTCTTCTTCAAAGTCCAATTTTAGTGCCCTAAAAGGAGGTCCCAAAGAATCACTTCAAAGAAGAGATAATGTCTGTTACCGATTCTTTCATCTTTATTAATTCTTCCAATTCTTCTTATTTAGTTGTTTCATTATGAAGTAATATCATCAGTATCACTCATATACTGATATGTTATTATAAGTATGAAACAACCCTATTTCACCATCTATCCATCCTAAGGAAAATGAAATCACCACGCGTGCGTACGTACGGAATACCGTCTCCACGCCGTGGTGTAATCTATTTTCCACCACCAGCTTACTTGGATGGGTATAATTGTGTAAATAATGACTATATATGATTTTTGTAATGTTATATTGATTCTGAAATAGTATACATACACTCCAATACAATTCCATGATCATGGGAACGATATCATCGCTCATGCGTACGTACGGAATACCGTCTCCACAATGTGATGCGACTCGTTCTACATGATCTTAATTGAATAATGATTATATAAATGAATTGAATGATTTAATATGATATATATTACACTGATAACATTCTCGAAATGAGGTATCTATAACCTAAAGAGAAGAATAATAATTTATTCGACAAAACACGCATAAGAACAAAAAGTAATAAACATCCAAATAACAAGTTGTAATGAAATATTACTAATATGAAGATAAGAATATGAACATATTTGATATCATAACAATGATTATGATTATGGAATAAGTCAATAACATTATTTAAATCATTATACAGGAGGTTCAGATATGTACAAAGTATATCAGACCTAAGGTAAGGGAAATATCACAATCGCATTTTTATCCGAGATTGTTAATACATTGGCATTTACTGGGGTGTATTTTATCATCCACATCCATGTTTCCTCAATATGTAATATTATTAAAATTCACATAAAATTGTTTAAATCCTATTTTACCCTTCGGTGAGTTTTTAGTAAAAGATATGAAACAAATCTTTTGTCGTTTTTCGTACGAGGTACTTTTATGACATTTCCAAAAAAAAGTACGAGAACAATGTTTTATTAACATATATGGCATGAATTGATTTTTAAAACATTATTTCCAAGAAGCTTCCTTTACAAGTTTTCAAGTTTATTTTTAATCAACTTAGTTTAGTTTAAAATTGTATGACATGTTAAGAAAGGAAAAAAATGTGAAGTAGAAAGGATATTTTCCTCAAAATGGTTTTCAAGTGTTTTATCAAAATAAGTTTCCATATAAGATATATAGGGTTCTGATTCTATCCCTATCATTACATTGATTTGATTATGTTGTGATGGAATTATTTTTATGAATTCATTTATCTTATATGAATTGTTTTATGATGTCACGATGTTTAAGAATTCCATTTTTATTACATGGGTTATGCAATGATGTATGATTTATGATTTTTGTGGCACACATAAGAATGGTTTCATAATTAGATGGGTGGGACCTATATCTCCCTCCAATGAATTGGTTAAAGATTTTATATCTCATGAGATAGACATGGCTGGAATGGCAGGTTAAACCGGTTCAGTGAAATAGGACTAAAACGAGGAGTGAACTCGGTTCAGAAATGGACTTTTTCATCGAAGATAGTCTTGGAAATGTGTCTTGAATAATAATAAATGATTCTCTATGATTATGTGTGTATTCCACAAAGTTTCATGTTTTAAGTTATGATTATTGGGATTACATTTCACTACTATGATTTATCCCATGTTATGAAATTATGATTTCTTTTGAAAGATAAGATTTCCAAAAGTTATGCTTTTATGTATATTATGTGATTGATATTTCTTTTGTTTACCCTTAATGACCAATTGAGCTCACCGTTTTGAATTTTTTGTTTCCCCAGGTCAGGAAGAAGTTTATTAAGTAGAATATGCCAAAAAGGGACTCTAGATATGATGAAATAAATGGGAGGAAAAGTAGATTCTTTATGAACCAGTTGTTTATGCTTTCCAGTTTCTAAAGACATTATACCTATATGGTCCTTTCATGGTTTTGTTATATGTTGTAATAAGTGTGCTTCAATTTTGAAGTAATAACAATGTATGTAAAGTATGGGTCATTATAGTTGGTATTAGAAGAAAGGTATAGTCAACCTTTGGAAACTAGGATGTGAATGCCTTAGTAAGAACCCTAATGATAATTATAAGCATAGAACACAATATTATTGTTTTAGAAATGACCATGAATAACCTAGGATAAGACCTTAAGGGTGAAATTTTATTCTTTATTATGTGGTTTTCCTATTATAATTAGTGTTGCTCACACTATTCTTCTTGGTTTTAGTCAATGGCTGGAACCTGAAGGAACCATGTTAATGGGGAATGTGATGGGTAATGCAATAATTGTCCCCTAGAGCAACCAACCTTTATGGGAGCTGGAAGGAAAAATCTTGTAGCCATGTTCAGACAACTTTCTCAAGCTATGAATCATGCATGACTTCCAAACGAGCAAAGGAAGGAGCAACATTCTGTTGAATCCTTCATGAGGCAGCGTCCACCTTCTTTCAGCGGGTCTACTAATCCATTATTTTCTGAACAATGGATTCATACTACTGAAAATATATTTTTAGTTTTTCAATGTTCTGAACATGATAATGTCATCCTAGCAGTGTATAGTTTGGAAGGAGATGTAGATCAATGGTGGAATCTTATTAAGAATACGAGGAAATGGGATGAAATGTAGTCCATGGAATGGGACGAGTTCAAGAACTTATTTTTTAATAAGTACTTCCCTAGTATTCTCTGAAAAAAGTTGGAGAAAGAGTTTCTTGAACTGAAGCAAAAGGATGAAGAATTTATTGGTACTTATGAAGAAAATTTTACAAGACTTGCAAGGTACGATTCTGGTACTATTATCCAACCAGATAGTAAGATCAATCGATTATTTAGTGGATTAAAACCAATTATTCGAAGGGCATTATCCATAAGGGACATCAATATCTACGAGGAAATCATTCGATGTGCTCTCAAAGTCAAGATGGAGATTGGAGTAACTCATCAGTCATATGGGTTTGATTAGAAGAGGAAAATGGAATTCAAAGGAAAATCTAAAGAGCACACTGAAAAGAAGATGAGCTTTCCCTTATGCTCAAAGTGTGGAATGAAACATTGAGGGAGTTTTCTTAAAGGGGGAATTAAATGTTTCAAATGTGGAAATGAAGGTCAGCGGGCATTAGAATGCCACAATGATGGGAAGAAGATGTCTAATGATGAAAACAAAGAAAGGGATACACAGAATGACCCTACTACACTTCAATGTTTCAAGTACAAGGAGATGGGGCATTATGCCAATCAAAGCCCAAATCCAAGGGTTGATGATGATGGTCGACGTCAAGAAACTCTTAAGGCTAAAGACCAAGGAAAGTCACATGAAATTTTTATCAGTGATGTGGAGTACGATAACGATGTGGTGAAAGGTACACTTACCATCCACTCTAAAGTAGAAAATGTTTTATTTGATTCTGGATCCACCCACTCCATTATTTCTGAAGAATTTTCTAAGGATATCACCGTATTACCTCAACAGTTAGATGTTGAGTCAGCTGTGACAACCCCTAATGGCACAACAGTCGCATCAAAAGTTTATAATTCTTCTCCGAATGAAGTTTGTGGGAAAGAGCTTCCTGAAAATCGTGTGATCCTTACTATAGTGGAATTTGATGTGATTCTTGGCATTGATTGTCTTTCTCTACATGGAGCTCATATCAATTGACAATTAAGGAAAGTCACATTTCATATTCTAGATCAATCTATGATCGTCTATCGATGCAAGGATGAACATAACCTTCTAGTGGAAATTTCTTCCATTTTATGGGTATTGATTCTACTAAATGAAGGTTTTTTTATCTCAAATGGTTGGTGAGAAACTCACGATTAAAAATATTCCCATTGTACGGGAGTTTGATGATGTCTTTCCGAAGGAATAACCGGGTCTTCCACCGAATCGTGATGTTGAGTTTTCAATAGAAATTGTACCGGATGCTTTCCCTATTTCAAAGACACCTTATAGAATGGCCCCAATTGAGTTGCAGGAATTGAAGAAGCAACTCCATGAGAATCTTGATAAGGGGTTCATACGCCCTAGTGCGTCACCTTGGGGAGTACCTGTTCTGTTTGTTAAGATGAAAGATGGATCAATGAGACTCTGCATTGATTATCGAGAACTTAACAAGAACACTATCAAGAACAAATATCCTCTCCCGCGCATTGATGACCTATTCGACCAACTATGCAGAGCTCAATACTTTTCCAAGATTGATCTTCGTTCAGGGTATCATCAATTAAGGGTAAAAAGGGAGGATATACCAAAGACAACTTTCTGTAGAAGGTATGTACACTATGAATTTATAGTGATGCCATTTGGTCTTACTAATGCCACTGCTATCTTCATGGATCTAATGAATAGAGTCTTTAGAGACAATCTTGATCAGTTTGTGGTAGACTTTATAGAATATATTCTTGTCTATTAGAAGAGCATGGAAGAACATGAAGATCACTTGAGAATTATATTGAAGACCCTAAGAAAGGAGAAGCTTTATTCCAAATTTACCAAGTTTGAATTTTGTCATTAAAAAGTTTCATTTTTGGGTCACATTATCTCAAAATAGGTGATATTTGTGGATCCGGCAAAAACAGAGGTTATCGAAAGATGTTCGAGACCAACAACAGTAATTGAGATCCAAAGTTTTCTTGGTTTGGCTGGATATTATCGACGTTTCATGACAGATTCTTCATGATTATCTATGCCACTCACCATGTTGACTCGGAAAGGAGTTAAGTTTGTTTGGACAGAGGAATCTGAAGAGAATTTCAAGGAGTTGAAATGAATGTTATCCAGTGCACCTGTGCTCACACTGCCTTTTAGTGGATAAAGGTTTGTGATATACAGTGATGCATCCAAGAAGGGATTGGGGTGTGTTCTTATGAAAAATGATATGGTGATATCTTATGCCTCACGACAGTTGAAAATACATGAGCAAAATTACCCAACTCATGATTTGGAGTTATCTGCGGTAATAATTGCATTAATGATTTTGAGGCATTGCCTTTACGGTGAAAGGTTTGATATTTATACTGATCATAAAAGTTTAAAGTATATTTTCACACAGTAGGAGCTTAATATGCACCAAAGAAGATGGTTGGAGATGATTAAGGATTATGACTTCTCAATGCATTACCACCCTGGGAAAGCAAACAAGGTGGAAGATGCATTAAGTCGACAAGACCATGCTAGTTTATCCATGATGACGATCACAAGAGATAGAATATTTATGGATTTACAAAGGACGGATCTTGGAATTATAATGAAAGGGAAAAAATTGTATCTTTCTCAAATGAATGTTCAACCATCTATACATGTAAATATTAAAGAGGCACATAAAGAAGATGTCGAGTTACAAAAGAAGGAGAGAAATGTTCCTGAATTCAACCTTGATTGTTATGGGATTATAATGTTCAGGAATCGGGATTGTGTTCCTCCCATCCCCGAATTAAAGAAGGAGATGCTGGATGAGGCTGATAGTTCTTCATTCTCTATTCATCCTGGAAGCACGAAAATGTATAGGGACCTGAAAGAGTACTTCTGGTGGGATGGCATGAAAAGAGATGTTGCTGAATATGTCTCTCGATGCTTGGTTTGTCAACAAGTTAAAGCTGAGAGACAGAAGTCTAAGGGGATGTTAAAACCATTACCCATACACAAATGGAAATGGGAAAACATCACTCTGGACTTTGTCACAGGACTTCCTAAAACATCCAAAGGCAATAATGCTATCTGGGTCATAGTTGATCGTCTTACAAAGTCTGCACACTTCATTGCTATTAGAGAGGATTTCTCTCTAGATCATCTTTCCAGGATATATGTAAAGGAAGTGGTAAGATTGCATGGAGTACCACTTTCTATTATATCTGATCATGATATGAGATTTACCTCAATGTTCTGGCGAAGTCTTCAGCATACTCTGGATATAGAGTTGAGTTTCAGAAATGCTTATCAACCTCAGACAGACACTCAGTCTAAGAGAACAATTAAAACTCTAGAAGATATGTTAAGATCTTGCTCTATGGATTTCATAGGTGGTTGGGATCAACACCTACCTTTGGTGGAATTTTCTTATAATAATAGCTTTCACTCCAGTATTCAGATGGATCCTTATGAATCTCTCTATGGAATGAAATGCAGGACAACAACTTGCTTCGATGAAGTTGGGGAAAGAAAGCTATTAGGACCCGATCTTGTTGATGAAATGGTAGAAAATGTCAGATCTATTCTACAACACATAAGAGCAGATCAAAGTCGACAGAAAAGTTATGTCAACAACCGAAGAAAAGACCTAGAGTTTGAAGTGGGTGATAAAGTGTTCTTATGAATATCTCCCTGGAAGAGGGTCTTGAGATTTAGAAAGAAGGGGATATTGATCCCTAGATATATCGGTCCTTTCGAAATACTGGATTGTGTTGGGAAGGTAGCTTACCGAATGGCGCTTCCATCGAATCTCTCTCAATTTCATGATGTGTTCCATGTATCTCTCCTGAGAAAGTACATACCTGATCCATCACATGTACTCAGCTCAGATGTTATACCATTGGAGCAGGACCTTTCTTATGAAGAACAGCCGATAGAGATTCTGGATCTTAGCGAAAAAGTCCTACGAAACAAGACCACTCAGTTGGTGAACGTTTTATGGAGGAACCACCAATTAGAATAAGCTACATGGGAGCTTAAGGATATGATGAGGGAGAGGTATCCTCATCTGTTTGTTACAAAGTGACAAAATTTCGAGGGCGAAATTCATTTTAAGGGGGGTAGAATGTAACACCCAAGACTATTATGTTATATAAATCATCAAATGAATATTTTTCTACACACAACACATTCTTGGCTTGCTTTACACGAAATCGAGACCTTCCTCAATAGCTTGCGTCGTACGCAATACCGAGTTTCACTAAACAATGATATGATAATAAAATATCATTAAAACTAGTCGTTATGAATATTAATAACCACTTTTTTAAATTTTATAAATTTTATTTTTCAAAATGGACTTCTTTTTTGGATTCAGAATATCGAAATTATCCTAGGATGAAATTTTGGTATTTTTCTGAAAAGTTTCATTTTTTATGAATAGTGAAACCACTATATGGTAGTTAAAAAACTGAATTATTCATAAAACTTAATTTTACCGCTTCTGTGAGTGGAATTTCAAAACTCCAAGAGACACGGTTGATGTCAGTAAGTAAAATGTGGTTCAATGAGATAAAAATAATTTTTGGTGAATAGTAACTTTTTACTTTTATTTACCACGGTTAAAAGTAAATAGGGTAATTAAGGGTAAAAATGATATTATTATTACACTAAAACATATCCTAATTCTATTTTATAAGTGTAATTCGACAAAAAACAAACTTAGGAATAACATATGACCATTTAGGCCCACTTGGATTAGATTAGGACATTTAGTATTAATTTATTTAAAGAAGGGTTAAAAAAGTTAAAATCAATGTTTAATAAGTAAATAATTTTCAATATAATGTTATATGTAATATAAATTCAACAATAAATATTCATTAGAAATATATAAATATTTCCTACATAATTCTATTTTATTTGTAATTTTTAGACATTTAATAATTTAATTTATTTATGACACAAAGATGATGCAGTAATTATCTTATTAATGAAATATTGACATAATTGATGTTATAAATACCCTAATAAATGTAATTTGAGACTTTTTATGAATTCCACTAATTTTATAGGTTAATATTACATGTTATTATTGATTTAATTAACTTTTTTCGAACTAATCATTCTGTTATGAGTTTCACAAAAATAAATTACTAAATAGAGTCAAAATTGACATAAAATAGTTTTTTAAAAAAATATTATATTATTAATTGTTATTTTATTCTTAAAAATATATGGTCTGGACAAATGACTTAGATAAGGTTATATATATTAATAATAAACAACTTGTGGTTCGTTTGGATTGTTATAGTAAGTTTATTAACCTTATATTGTAAGAACACAAGAAGACACGGTAAAAGTAAAATTATTTAACTTAATGTTAAATATAAATGATATTGTCAAAATAGGAACCTAAACTTGTCTAAATTCTATTGGATGAGAGGATTTCGACCCATCCCCACCATATATTAGAAATAAATCAATTTGGAGCTATTTAAAACCGAATATGGATTTGTAATGAAATAATATTTTTAGTTATTCCAAAGGTTCCCCTCTCCTCCCTTATAAAAGGGCACCTCCTCCCTCTCTTCCTTACACCACATTGAGCCTTCATGCTCGGCCAACCCCTGACACATTCTCATCTCCACTTCCCTAGAGACATCCTAGAGGTCATGGTATTCTTCAAAGACCAATTTTAGTTCCCTAAAAGGAGGTCTCAAAGAAGCACTTCAAAGAAGAGATAATGTCCGTTACCGATTCTTTCATCTTTATTTCTTCTTCCACTTTTTCTATATAGTTGTTTAATTATGAAGTAATAACATCAGTATCAATAAAATAATTATATGTTATTATAAGTATGAAACAACCCTATTTCACCATCTATCCATCATATGGAAAATGAAATCACCACGCGTGCGTACGTACGGAATACCGTCTCTATGTCGTGGTGTAATCTATTTTCCACCGCCACCTTACTTGGATGGGTATAATGGTGTCAATAATGACTATATATGATTATTTTAAAGTGATAATTACTTTGAAATAGTATAAATACACTCCAATACAATTCCATGATCATGGGAACGATATCATCGCTCGTGTGTACGTACGGAATACCGTCTCCACGATGTGATGCGACTCGTTCTACATGATCTTCATTGCATAATGATTATATAAATGAATTGAATGAATGAATATGATATATATTACACTTATAACATGTAAAATTACAATTAAGTAATGAAAAATAGATATTTTTATCTATGTCTATTAATGAATTAGATAGTGTTTTAGAGGCTTAAAATGAAAATAAATCCAATCTTAAGCATGGAATACACTAATATTCTTAAAAGAGTGTTTTACTGCCTTTTGATGGCAACCCCTTTTTAAATCATACTTTTGACAATTTTATAATATATATTTGTAAAAATAAACATATTCATTATTATTGGGACATTGAAATTTACATTGGATAAATGTTTTGGTATTTTTCTGACAATGTTCATTTTTTAATGAATAGTGTAAAATACTGCATTTTACATCAAAACTACTATTTCATTTAATTTAATTATATGGATAGATTATATTTTTAATTGATCTTAATGTGTAATCTGAATATATATTTACCATTTAATCCAATGGTGGTCATTAGTATAAATTTCACTTTGAAATTGGTCATAAACTAATGCCATACTTTTCATAAATATTGTTTCAAAAAAACCCGCTATTTGTTTTGACAATGGGAATTATTTTTAAATCAATTATTTCAATTTATGTGTTTGGAATTTGGTAAAATGGATTAAATATTTGGAATCAGAAGTTCAAAATTATATAATCAAGGCACTTTTGTTTTTGGACATTATGAATAGTAACGACGGTAATTATCTTTAATTATCTTGATTAATGAGTAATCGGGTAGTTAAGTATAATAAAATAATATCATAATAATAAAACAATGACCCCAACATGTGTCCTAAGGCTACGGGTTGTCTCATGTCCGACCATGGGATTCCTTGTGCAAAACTTGGGGGCCCCATGAAATCACTTTTGTGAGAAAGTGACTTTTTATCTTTTTATTTTTTAAAGAATGTTAAATGTAACAAAGAATGTATCACCAAAGTAAAATATTTTTAATTTTTTCTACATAAATGATCTTTTGTTCTATAAATTGTAATTGGAAATCTAAAAAGATTTTCTACATCATAGTATTTTGTTTTATAATTTTTAGACATTAAATAAATTAAATTATTTATGACATCATAATGATGCAGCGATGACCTCATTATTTGACAATTTAAATAAAATGGAAAGATAATGTAAATTATAAGACCTAAACATGTATAAAACCTATTGGGTGGGTATATTTCGAACCCTTATCACCTTATCCTCGAATTAAATCATTGTGGGTCCTTTAAAATCTGAAACCCATTTGAAAATAAAGTATCATTTCATTACTTTCTAAGAGTGCCCCTCCTCTCCTCTTATAAAAGGCCCCCACCTCTACCTCCTTACCCACAATTCCAAAGCCATTGGCTCGTCCAAAACCTTCCCATTTTTTCTCTCCACTTCCCTCTCTTACTCCTTGAAGCCTCACTTTGGGTAGAAGTCTTTCCAAGGAAGATTTTGAGCTCAAACCAAAGGGAGTTACTCGATTTTAAGGTAATGTCTTCACTTGAGTCCTTTTGTTTTATTTTTCTTCTCCAACCCCCTAAACTCTTTTAATTCATTTATTTTGTAACAACTCCAGTATATTCAATATAATAGGATGTTTTTATAAGAAGGATTTGAGAAACACTTACACACACCTACATATAATGGTTAAAGGACATACTGTTTCTGTTGATGGTGAATTTATGCCTCCCGAAATGATTATTGTTCAACAATCTTTTAACACCTTAAAAGGTGTCCATTAATATGTCACTATATTTATATATTATATATAATATGTTTATGTTTTCATTAAGCTTCTGTATTTTCCATTTTGGGCATACCTTTATGGTTTCCATTATGGCTAAACGTGATATCTTCATTTAAGGAAGTGCGGACTACCGCCCCCTCAAAGTGATTTGATTCGTTAAATACCATGTGTGGGATGTATAAAGGATGGAACTATGATATTATATATTATATTATACTAGAATTATAATATACCATTATATCATTATGATTCCATTCTATAAAATATGAAATAGAAATGAATGTAGCATTCATGCGTACGTACGGCTTACCGTCTCCATGAACGGTGCATTTCATTTCTTACCTCTAAATGATTATGTAATATTATAAATGCATGTATATACTAGATATATATTATATATACATCATGATTATAATTCTGGATATAATGGATACATGAATAACATGTAATTATAAAGGGGTTATTTTTTACTCAAGTACCAATGACCGTTAAAACGAACGTTATTAACTTAAATAATTACATAGTGTTCATGACATGGAAATAAGTGATATAAAAGGAATAATGAACTTAAAAAAGGTTCTTAAGCAAGTATAAATTAACTCAAGTTTATTATTCAGGATATTAAAGAACGATTGTGTCAAGTCGGACTAGAGGTATGGGACATCGTCTCAATCTCCTTTCAATGAGGCATATTTTGTTTTATACTAAACCTTCTTTTTATACAGTGTATAAACCCCTTTTACTTTTACATTTATCCAAAAGGAATATTTTTTATACGAAGCGTTTCACTAAACGACAAAAGGGAATGTTTTGTCGTACGTATGAGGCGACAACGACTTCTCCGCCGTCGTGACCATTATTTGAGTTTTGGCTTCCTCTATAAGCCATACCTACTATTTAAATGAAAAATAAATACCATGTTTAAATTTTCTTTTATTTTGGTTTTGAAAATAGTTTTCATGATTTTTTTATATCAATGTGTTGTATTGATATCTTGTGATTGAATGGTGGAAATGTTATGTTTCCTTTATGCATGCTTTATGTGATATGATTATGTTGAGGTTCTTGGGCATTATTATGAAGACGGGTGGTTCCGTGATAAACTAAGGGCGGGTGATCCCAATATAGCTCTCCAATGCATTGGGTAACGTGAAGGAGTGAAACTTTAAGGATTCTCCGAAGAGATTTAGGGAATATACTGTGATGGGTATTCCAAACGTAACCAAGAGGGTTACTCCCTACGTAAGAATGTTATGAATGCCTCAAGTTACATTTATGTCTTATGATTTATATTATTTGTTCATGATTTGATGAGGTATGTTAATGTGCTTATGTTTTATGGGTAATGTATGATCTCATTCTTATGTATATATGAACTCATGTATCCTTTCCATATTTTTTTATATAACCCATACTGAGCTTTTTATGCTCATCCAAAGTATTTTTTGAAATGTCTTTCACAGGTCAAGGGAAAGGTACATGATATGATGATAGTGTCAAGGAAGTTTCATGAAAGAATCCATATTTTATTTTTAATATATTCCATTGATGTGCAAAACTGAATACTATCTTTATGTAACCACTTTGTTTAAATGTGGAATGTGAAGCATGTTTTATGATCTAATTCTCTAAAACTCTATACCTGAAAATATCCTTAATGTGTAATCTTTTAATAACTCAAGATTAAGTATGGTTTAAGGCTAGGGCCTTATATAACATTCTGGAAATGAGGTATCTATAACCTAAAGAGAAGAATAAGAATTTATTCGACAAAACACGCATAAGAACAAAAAGTAACAAACACCCGAATAACAAGTTGTAATGACATATTACAAATAAGAAGCTAAAAATATGACCATATGTGATATCATAACAATTAGTATAATTATGGAATAAGTCAATAAAATTATTTAAATCATTATACAGGAGGTTCGGATACATACAAAGCATATCGGACCTACGGTAAGGGAAATATCACAATTTCATTTTTATCCGAGATTGTTATACTTTGGCATTTACTGGGGTGTATTTTATCATCCACATCCATGTTTCATCAATATGTAATATTATTTCCATTCACCTATAATTATTTAAATCCTATTTTACCCTTTGGTGAGTTTTTAGTAAAGGATATGAAAGGAATCTTTTGTCGTTTTTCGTACGAGGTACTTTTTGGACTTTTCCGACAAAAGTACGAGAAGAATGTTTTTCAACATATACGGCATGAATGGATTTTTAAAACATTATTTCCAAGAAGATTACTTTACATGTTTTCAAGTTTATTTTTAATCAACTTATTTTAGTTTAAAATTGTATGACATGTTATGAAAGGAAAAATGTTTTTGAAGTAGAAAGGATATTTTCCTCAAGAATGGAGTTCATGTGTTTTATCAAAATTATTTTCAATCTAAGATATATAGGGTTATGATTCTGTCCCTATCATTACATTGATTTGATTATGTTGTTATGGAATTATTTTTATGAATTCATTTATCTTATATGAATTGTTTTATGATGTCATGATGTATAAGAATTCCATTTTTATTACATGGGTTATGCAATGATGTATGATTTATAATTTTTGTGGCACACATATGAATGGTTTCATTATGAGATGGGTGGGACCTATATATCCCTCCAATGCATTGGGTAAAGATTTTATATCTCATGAGATAGACATGGCTGGAATGGCAGGTTAAACTGTTTCAGTGAAACAGGAATGAAACAAGGAGTGAACTCGGTTCAGAAATGGACTTTGTCCACTAAGATAGTCTTGGCAATGTGTCTTGACTAATAAGAAATTATTATCTATGATTATTTGTGTATTCCACAAAGTTTCATGTTTTATGTTATAATTATTGGGATTACCTTTCACTACTATGATTTATTCCATGTTATGAAATTTTGATTTCTTTTGCAGGTTAAGATTTTCAAAAGTTATGCTCTTATGTATATTATGTGATTGATATTTCTTTTGTTTACCCTTACTGAGCATTTGAGCTCACCCTTTCGTATGTTTTATTTCCCCAGGTCAGGAAGAAAGTTATTAAGTAGAATATGCCAAAAAGGGACTCTAGATATGATGAAATAAATGGGAGGCAAATTAGATGCTTTATGAACCAGTTGTTTATGTTTTCCAGCTTCTAAAGACACTATACCTATACGGTCCTTTCATGGTTTTGTTATATGTTTTTATAAGTGTGCTTCAATTTTGAAGTAATAACAATGTATGTAATGTATGAGTCGTTATAATGATACATAAAGGGAATCATTTGTTTTCTTAAATCTTAAGTATGTTATAATATGTACTACTTCTTGATCATCCAAAATTACATAAATCATTTATATATATATATAGAAAATATATTTATCACCCAAAATAGACTTCAATCTCACTTATCTAGTAATTCGATTATTCTCCTATTTTTTCAGATGCTTTGATTTCTTCCACCATGTTTCATTGCAACTATTCTACTATTTTTTCATTCACATCATTATGGGATACATTCACACACATTGAATTTATATGGCGTCTATAAGTTAAAGAATAATATCTCCAACAAAAAAACTCTCAAAGGAATATATTTTAAAATAATAATTTTATAAATAAATTCATTCATTGTTATGTGTAATTCATTTTCCTTGGATATTAATATTTTTCAGAAAGGGTTTGATTATCCAACTTGCTTGAATAATGCACCTTCCATGGAATTTTCCTCCAAATTCCAGCATTGACTTTTCATCATGTATAACCTTAATATATTCGATTATGCACGAAATAATGTCACGACCCCCTCCCCAATAGGTGTACACCTCCTGGGCCAGAAATGTGAGAAGGGTGATAATGACAATTGATTCCTACCACTAGTTGGCCCCGGTAGGCAAGTAGCACATAGGGTATAGTGAACACACAAATAAAAGGCATTACCCTCGAAGATAACACACACAAAATAGAGAGATAAGATAGACACCCCCAAACCCAACTCATATTGAAATATATATGAAATTCCAAGTACACATATGTAATTTTATTCCAAACTATTACAATTGGAATGGGAAAATTGCATGTACCTAAGAGAAAGTAAAAACAGCAGCGACCACGAAGCCCGAACAGCTCCTGCAACCCCATGCTAGTAGAAACCGGCCTGATCTCAAACCTTCTCCAAGTGACCTAAAATATAGTTTATATATACATAGTTTGAGTATAGTATTATATTCATTATGATCCCCCTGAGTACCTCTTGTGAAAATGTAATGAAAGTATGCTAAAGAACAATTAACATAATGTGAGACTAACTCGTCCACTAAACATGCATACAATGTTCCCAAACCCACCATGGATTTTCTCACCATGTATATCATAACATAGTATAAAATATAATAAATAATATCAAGGGAACCCCGCTACTTCTTCCCCACTAGATTGTCACTTTTCCCCAACGCCGCACATCGTATGAATCTCTCTCCAGAAAGGCTTGTCCACTGACACCTCGGCGAAGCACCAAAACATTCAACTCATGTAACAAAACCACCACATCCAGGTAAGAAAATTTACCAGGAAGATTTTGGGAGCCACCACAACATGTATAACATGTATCATATTTCAGGTATTAAAACTCAATCCATTATAGGTCATACACAGAGTAAGGATCCTCAAGACATCATAGACTATACACATTTCACCTAATGTTGTCCATCGGAAACTATATCCTGAATATGTGTGTGTGAATAATAACATGCCATTATATCCCTTACACAAATATATGGGAAAAAGTATTATGACTACTTGAAAAAGTAACTTCCTAGAGAATAAAGTGAGGCCAAAGGGGGTAGTCAACAATCACTCCACCCACCAGAATGTTTGGAAAAACACCCCCCAGGGATCAGAATTCCCAGGGTGTCAGTTACTCAAATTGATGGGGTGGATTAGCATATAGAAACACAAAATGTACAGAATATATTATATATCATAATCACACTAAGGGAGTAACTGAATCTTAGAAAAAACTGTAGCTAACATCCCTCAGAATCCTTACGGCCACTTATAAGACTAGGTATCCTATAAGCACAAAACCATTTAAAGAGCTTAATTAAATTACTTCATTCCCTTTTTCTAAGATGAAGTTTACATTAATTAATTACTAAAAAATTATTTAACCATCAAAAATTCTTCATTAAATTTCATAAGTATCACACCCAAAGTACAATATTGCTTCAAATTACTACCTCAACATTACTTCCCAGCATGAACCAACACATAGGGTTAATATCATTAATTAATTTAGTTATTTATAGAATTACTTTACTATATTCCCTGGTATTCTAGAAAAACATTCAATGCTACTAAACACAGGGGGGCTCAACCCGGTCAGTAGATGGACTACCCATCGAATCATTGCCGCCTATAGCAAGTGTAACGTCCCGGATCCGGGTGCCACTAAACGGGTGTCCCGAACCCAGTTGCTCACATGACTTCAAGAGACTTTCCCCAAATGCCAGAGGATGCCGACTAGAAGCGTGGGACCAGGTATGATAGTGTGGAAACTATGCCCTCATTTGTGAAAGTGTAGCACAACAGAATACTAGATAAAACATACAACAACAGCGGAAGTAATAAACCATACACATTTAAAATGTACTACTACAGTAAAATATAACCAACAGTCATATAGATAATGATGAAACATGTCTCATGTTCTAAGAATATATCCAGATCATTTTACACCAAAAAACAGTACAGTACAATACAACCGGCAGCATCACGAGCCTAAGCAAGGTCCCATGCTCTCATATTCCTCAGCTTAAATATTGTACCTGTATAGGTTCCCTTGACCTTATTGACACCAGCAGAAATTTAATCTATTCGGGTTGAAGACATTACCCATATAGGGTGTGAGAAATAAACCCCAGTCAGCACCCACCAAATCCCTATTCCCAACTGTGTGAAAATGTGCAACATCAGTGTGGAGTAGTAAATGTAAAAAACTAAGAATTAATCAAAATTAACTAACATTACCAGTTATATTTCCATTTTAAAATTAATTTAATCATTAAATATAAGGAAATCACCACACTAAATTTTCTATGTAAACAGTCAGTCTCCTCCGACATGAAATCCCTTACTCACAGGTAGTTAGAATCCAAACCCTTAGGTAATTATCCTCAGACATAACATATATTTCCCTTAGTAATATGAAGTTTTCCCCACAGGCATAGAGTCACTACCCTCAGGCATAAATAGTGTTTCCCTCAGGCGGAATAGAACGTTTCCCTCAGGCTAAACAGTCCCTTTCCCTCAGGATAAACAAACAATGCCCTCAGGATAAAAAGAACACTGCCCTCAGGCACAAGTAACCGGGCCATATCCAACATATAAACAAGCAATTCACATACAATTTATCTCAGGACAATTTTATAATCATTATTACAATTGAATACCCTTGGGTATCCTGACCAAATGGCTAAATAGAGGAACGTACGCCCGGGGTGGTCCTGGATCCAAGCAGCGATCCCAAAAAATAGTTTATTATCATATTTAGTTACCTATACAATTCTAGGTATTGAAAACATCCATGAACTCATCCGCACGATACCCCAACATGGGTTCGTAGCTTAATGGTACAAAAAACGTACAATAATTGTAATTCAAACACCAATCCACCTACCTCGAACACCCCTGATCGGTATACGCGAATGTCGATCCTCGAATCATCCAATAACGATGAAGATCTGAGGTAAAAGGAATACTTGTTCAAATGTAAATAACTTCCCCTCGAGAAATAATTGGTAAAACGACTTATGGAAAAGGAGAGGCTTACCCATACAGTTACAACAAGATCGACGGAGGTAGAATCAGATTATAGGCATGCGATCTAGAGCTCCTCAAAGGTTCGACCCTCTCTCCCGACTCCTCCTTCGGTTCTAAGCCTTACTTATGAACAGGGGAGGCTACTGCCCATTTTAAGTGAAAAAAAACTACAGGGCATGAACTATTGACTACACGATGTGTACCTTTCTTATTTAACATTTCCTCTGGCGGCTACCGTTCGCACCACTGAACTATTCATCTATCAACATGAGTACACGATGTGTATCCCTAGTCACACGGCGTGTACTGTCGCATGGTTTGTGGCTGCTTCCACATCCTTACTTGTTTCTTTCCTACTGACTACAAAGTGTGTAAATACCCACATCACATCATGTAGTCAGTTTTTACACCCTTCATAACCGACATGGCTACACACCCTATTTAATCATGCCACAAAGCCAAAGTTACATGGCGTGTGAAAAGGTACATGACGTATAGTCCCATTTTTTTTTTGATTTTTCTCCAGTTTCCTTATTCTCCCAAAAAAACGTAAGGAAATAAGAAAATAAGAAACCTGTACCCCAAAAATAAGAACTGAGTTATTATAAACTTCCCCCTTAAATCAATTCATCCCTGAAATTACCTTCCAAGGTTGGCGAAGATAAAGCTTAGAACAGCTCTGTCCACTGAGCACGTACATCGGTCTCTCGCTCCTAGGATTCGTCCTGCACTCGGTCATGCTGTCAATGCACCCATATGAGAGGAACTAATCGGATTTGGAGAACCTTCGTGTTTCTATCCCTGATATGAATCGAAAACTCCTCAAGGACGCATCGATCTGAAACTTAACCTCCTCTAGCTGAAGGATTTGAGATGGGTCTAAATGATTGCGGTGCAACTGAGATACATGGAAGACGTCGTGCATAGCTAGTACCTCTGTGGTAACTGTAACTGATAGGAAACCAGCCAGAATCTCTCCATAATCTCAATTATCCCAGGATTCCTCGGTGAAAGAATACCATGTATCCTGATCTGTATATGTCCCAACCTCAGTGAAACATGCAGGAAAACCTGATCCCCGACCACGAACTCCAAGGCTCGTCTGTGGTGATCAGCATACGATTTATGATGAGACTGTGCAGTATCCATCCGCTTCTGAATCAACTGGACATTCTCAGCAGTCTCCTGCACGAGACGTGGTCCGAGTAAAGCTGCCTCACCCGCCTCTAACTAGCATAAGGGTGATCGGAATGGTCTACCATATAAAGCGTCATACGCTGCCATCTCAAAAGTTCCCTGAAAACTATTATTATAGGAATAATCGACCAGGGGTATGTGATTCTCCCAAGAGCCCCCAATGTCTAGGATGCATGCACGTAGCATTTCTTCAAGCACCAATATCGTACACTCTAACTGGCCATCAGCCTAAGCGTGGTAAGCTATGCTCAAAAACACCTGTGTATCCAGTGCCCTTTGAAAACACTACCATAACCGAGACATAAAATGGGAATTCATATATGAAACGATAGAACAAGGAACCCTATGAAGAAGTATGACCTCTCGGATATACAGCTTCCCGAGATCGTCAACATCGAAGGTCACCTTGATCGGAAAAATGTGAGCTACATTCGTGAGTCTGTCCACAACAACCCACATGACATCATTGCCTTGAGGTGACCTTAGAAACCTAGTATCGATGTCTATTGTGAAATCATCCCATTTCAACTCCAGGATGGGTAACTTTTGTAATAGTCAAGCTGTCTTCTGATGCATTTCCTTCACCTGCTGAAAGGTGGAACACCTCGTAACAAAACCAGCTATATCACTTTTAATATCTGGCCACCAGTACTGACGTATCAAGTCACGGTACATCTTGGTAACCCCGGGATCAACTTCTAGAGCTGAAACATGAAACTCCCACATCAACTCCTCGCGTATATCCCCTTTAACCCACACTCTTCCATGGAAACGCAGAATTTCAACATCGTCTATCGTCCATCCAGGAGGAGGGTCCTCACTCGCCACCAAATACCATTGAACTAGGCCTTCAGGATCATATAGTTGTCTCATCTTCACTCTATCCAGGAGGGTAGAGGTCACAACTAAATAAAAAATGATTGGTCTACCCCTGGCTGTCGTGCACCTCCAAATGCATCTTAGAGAACACGGACATGAGCTTCCACTCACCCCTATCCTCCTGCACCGCCTATATCCAAGTCCTCCAACTGAGTGAATCAGATACTGCATTACCTTTACCAGGTATATATGAAAGCTCAATGTCGAAGGACTGAAGGTATTCAACCCACCTTCTCTGTATCAGGTTCAAGTCACGCTATGTAAAGATGTACTTGAGAATTTTTTGGTCGATGAAAACCACACAATGCTCTCCCAAGAGATAATGTCTCCAACAACACAATGCATGAACAACTACAGCCAACACGAGATCATGCGTTGAGTAATTCTTCTCATGTGGCCTCAACTGTCGAGACCCGTACACCATAACTCGATAACCCTATATCAACACTGCTCATAGTCCAATACCTGATGCATCATAGTAAACTGTATAGATCTTCCCTTGCTCTGAACGTATCAGGACTAGTGCTGATGTCAACCTTCCTTTCAAATCTCGAAAGGATATCATGCTAGTTTCCGACCAAACTAACTTCACACCCTTCTTATTTTGACCCTTTAATGACATTGCTATGTTGGAGAAGTCTTGTATGAAGCGTCTGTAGTAACCAGCTGGACCTAAGAAGCTTTGTATCTCAAACACGTTCTTTGGATGCTCCCAGTAAACTACTGCTCTCACCTTCTTTAGGTCCATAGAAACCCATGCTTCTGAGATGATATGACACCGGAAGTGAGTTTGGTCCATTAAAAAGTGGAAATTTGAGAGATTAACATATAGCTTATGCTCTCTCTGTGTACTCAATACGATCTCATGATGAGTGGCATGGTTTTTTCGAGTTTGAGAGTACATCAATATGTCTTCCACAAATACTTCAAAAAATCCAGATAAGGATGGAACACACGATTCATCAAATCCATGAAAACTACTTGTGTGTTAGTGAGTCCAAACGGAATCCCCAAGTACTTGTATATACCATATCTTCTCCGAAT
Source organism: Viscum album (assembly GCA_963277665.1). Classification (NCBI taxonomy): domain Eukaryota; kingdom Viridiplantae; phylum Streptophyta; class Magnoliopsida; order Santalales; family Viscaceae; genus Viscum; species Viscum album. The sequence continues at coordinate 1,589,885,455 of OY728160.1, read as the reverse complement.
AAATGTAATCGGTATATTTGATGGTCTCATGGACAATTGATGATATCCTACTCTCAATTAAATCATCGAGAACACTCGTGCTCCATGATGTTGATAAAAAGGATCATCAATCCATGGCAAGGGATATCGGTTCTTCACCGTCATCTGGATCATCTTAAGATAATCTACACAAACTCTGAGGGTACCACCTACCTTCTTTGCAAAGAGGACTGGCGAACCCCAAGGAGAAGTTTTGGGTCGGATAAAACCCTTTGACTGTAACTCCTCTAATTGCCTCTTAAGCTCTTGCAACTCTGGTGTAGACATCCTTTAAGGAGAAATGGACACCGGTGCTTCCCCTGGCACATGATCAATAGAAAAATAAACCTATAGCTCAGGAGGTAGACCTGAAAAGTTACCCGAGAAGACATACCTGAAACGACCAACCACTGGAGGGAAGTCCGTCTGGAAAGTCCCCTGATCATCTAGATATAAAATCGCAATTTGGGCCATGACACCAACTTGCCCATGACTCTCTGGTCCATCTTGACTCACCTGAACATCCCATTCAACTTTGTATAGAAACTCTCCGCCCTCTGGTGATGTGAAACTCACCTTACCATGATAGAAATATACAAAGGCTCGAAAGCAAACCAACCAGTCCATCCCGAGAATGAAATCATAGTTCATCATCTCTAAGACATAGAGGTCCCATAGAAAGTGACACCCACCAACCTTATGGGGGAACTCCTTGCACTGATGCACACATGTCATTCTTATTACCAAAAGAGTGTCTAGCATCATAACAAAAGAAGAAGAAGAAGAAACACAAATCCCAAGGCTCCCCATAATGGTCACAGATATGAAACTTTGTGTAGAACCCATATCAATATGTACAGAAGATAAGATAGAAGCTACTAGAATAGTACCTCTGGTAGTAGAAGGTCCAAGATCCTGCTAATGTTGGGTCTGTTGCACTACATATGGATACCTAGTGTCGCGGCCCTGCTATGCAGCCTAGCTACCCTGAGCTATCCTGCCCTATTGCCTCTAAGATCCTGGTGTCTGTATACCATGACCACGACCACCATACCTCCCTGTATGCCCTAAAATATTCCAGCTTTCCGACTGGTGAGAACTTTTTGGTCTTGATCCTGCATGTAGAGTCTACATAGAACCCCTCTCACTAGACACTGGTGGAAATTCCCTGCAAAAGAACTGTAGATGACCCATCTTGCCACAAGCACGACACTCCACTGGGTCTCACGTACAAAGCGGTCTCTTGTTCCCCTCTTTACCACACTGGTAGCACTTGACAGGGCCACCTGAAGTAATCTCCTTGCTAGTACTACCACAGTGAGAGAAAAACATCTGTCATTTCCTCTTACTGGCAGAAATAGTACCAGAAACCAGTGCTGAACCGCCCTGGCCTGCACCACAAGCCTCCTGAAGGTTCGTCTCTGTAATCAGCACATGGTTCACAATTTCATGTATTATGGGAAACCATAAAAAATTCACCAGTTCTCGGATGTCATACCAAAGACCATCCTCAAATCATCTGGCCCTCAACATCATATCTCCCACCAGAATGGGTGCAAAATGCTGAAGCTCAATGAAATGAGTAGAATTGTCCATCACCTACATAATGCCCTGCTATAGGGTCATGAACTCTCAAGCCCTATTATCCCTCAGCATCTCTAGGATGAAGAAGTCATAGAAGGATATTTGGAAATCATCCCATGCCATGTCTATGTGATGCCCTGTCTATGTGGTAACATCCCATCACCTATTAGGGGAATCATGCAGAATATAAGTCGTGAGCTTGACCCTCCACCCGGGAGGCATCTCAAGATCCTTGAAAATAGTATACATTGACCCTAGCCAAGACTCCGCAACCTGTGTTCTACCATTACCTGAAAACGTAGGTGGATGCTGTAGCTGGAAGATATGAGTCAGCTCAGCCATAGATGTGGCAGTCGGCGGTGCTCCCTGAAAGGTCTACATAAACCACATAAATCCTTCACAGAACTTTGTATCCTTTCCTATGTTCAGTATAATGGCTGGCACCACATCTGGCACTACTGGAGGATCCACTGGTAGCCCATGGCCAACCATTTCTGCAGTATAATCGTTACCGATCTCTTAGAGAACAACGTGTACTCATCTCGGTGGAATTAATCTATATGGTCAAATGCACACCTTAGATAAAAATTATCAAGGACTGAAAACAAAGGGACCAAAAAGGGAACAGGAGGAAGAAGGCATTCATGATTTGAAAAACAAGACTACACGGCATGTACCTTACTTCTCTTCCCCTGCCCGGGTCCTTCTACACGGCTATGCCACACGAATCACGTTGAACAAGACTAAATGAGGTGTATATTAACTACACAGCGTGTATGGTGTAATTTTCCAACTGCCCGTGTCATTTGTTACACGACCAACTACTCAGCTAAAAATACACGGCTTGTTACACCCGCACAGAAGGTGTACACCACCCCATTTTTCCAGCCACATGGTTAGGTCCACACGGTCTATCCTTGTTCAAGAATACACGGCGTGTCCCACAGGTACACGACTTGCCCTAGAAGAGGTAAAACCAACCCGTGTTTGTCAGTTACACGACTGGGTCCCCAGGCCAGCCTACACGGCGTGTTCGACAGTGAACACAACGTGTATGTATTAAGGTCTCCTCCATCCGCGTTGTTAGTTACACAGGAAGACTCCAGGTCAACACTACACAGCGTGTACATCCAATACACGACATGTCTTCCCCAAGCATTTCCCTTCCCCATGTCCCTGCCCACACGGTAAATGACACGGGAAGAGACTATATGGTGTGTACTGATGGTACACAGCGTGTACTCATAAAGTTATCTTTACTTATCGAACAGAAGAACACAGGGCGTGTGTCTCAGGAACTACACGGTGTGTATCCTGGGTTTTCTGGACAGTGGGCGTCTGAAACTACTTCAGAACCGAGAAAATACCGAAAAACAACACCTAAGTTCCAAATTTCGATCTGTAAGGGTCCATACTCCCATCAAATCATGGTTTGGAATATTTTATGTGTTATAAAAAGATAAACATTCAATGATCCACCAAATTCGGGTCAATGAGGGCCCATACTCCCAAAAAACCAATGTTTCCCATCCATTATATCATCAGACCCACACGAAAATACCCAATCACATAGCAGGTATTTATCAAGGTAGCTATCACAATAAGATGATTTTTCTAGAACCAAAACTATCACAACAACATTAAATTTTTAATGCACCTACAGGGGATGAAACTATGCATGGCAAGTGATTTCTAACATGTGCCTAAATGATGCATGAGATGGCATACCCTCATCTCATCAGGTTGAATCTAAATAAAACCGATTGATAAAATATAAACAACACAATCATATGTGCATCACCCAACAGTGGAAATCAAATCAACTATAAAATTTTCAAAATTAGAATAATTTCAAAAATATGAGGTTGACTGGTTTTTCCCTATACACTGGTTAGCTACGCCCGGGCACAGCTTATTACCATCTACTATTTTCGTCCTTTTCCTAACTAAGGATCAAAATAGTATGTCAAAGAAAAGATCTCCTCTGATACCACTTTGTAACATCCCAAATCCGAGTGCCACTCAACGGGAGCCCCAAACCCGGTTGGTCACATGACCTCAAGTGCATTTCCCTAAATGCCAGAGGTTTCCGACTAGCATCGAGGGCCCATGTCTGATAGTGGAGAAACTATTCCCTCATTTGTCTAAGTGTAGTGTAACATAATACTAGATAAAACATACAACAACAACGGAAGAAATAAACCATACACATTTAAAATTAACAACAACAGTAACAAATAACCAAAAGTCATATTGATAATGATAAAACATGTATGATGTTCTAAGAAAACAACCATAACATGTTACATAGAAAAATAGTACAATATAATACAGCCGGTAGCATTACGAGCCTATGCTCGGTCCCATGCTCCCATACTCATTAGAAACAATCATGTACCGATATAGGGACCCATTCCATTATCCACACCTATGGAAATGTAATCTGTTTGGGCCGAAGACATGACCCAAATAGGTTGTGGGAAATAAATCCCAGTTGGCACCCACTAATGGTCTGTGCCCAACTTTGTGAAAATGTGCAACTACAGTGTGCAGTAGTAAATGCAATAAGCTAAGCAACACTCAAATGTAACTAACTATAACAATTATATTTCCATTTTAATATTAATTTAATCAATCAATATATGGAAATCACCATAGGGAATTTTCTATTTTAACATTCAGTGTTTTCAGACAAGAAAACCCTTACCCTCTGGTAATAAGAATCCAAACCCTTAGGTAACTATCCTCATGCATAACATATTTTTCCCTCAGGCATACGAAGTGTCTCCATCAGGAACAACGTTACTACCCTTAGGCATATGAAGTGTTTCCCTCAGGAGGAAGAGAACATTTCCCCCAAGCTAAACAGTTCTTTTCCCTCAGGCTAAGAAAAAACACCCTCAGGCTAAAAAGAACACTGCCCTTAGGCATAGGTAACCGAGCCATGCCCAAAATATAAAAAATAAATTCATGTACAATTCCTCTCAAAGAAATTTTATAAACATTATTACAATGAAATACCATCAGGTAACCTGGCCAAACTGCTAAACAGAGGAACGCACCCCTGGGGTGGTCCTGGATCCAAGCAGCGATCCCAAACAACAGTTTATTATCATTTTTAGTTTCTGATAAAATTATAGGTATGAAAAAAAATCTAAGTCCTCAGCCACATGAAACCCCAACATGGGTTTGTGGCTCAACGATACACAAAAATGAACAAAAGTTGAAAATTAAACATCAATCCACCTACCTTGAACGCCCCGGATTGGTATACGCAAACGTCCCTCCTCAAATCGTCCAAGAATGACAGAGATCTGAGGGAAAAGAAATCCCATTTTAAATTTAAATAACATCCACTCGGGAATGAATTGTTATTAATGACGTAAGGAGAAGGATAGGATTACCCGTAAGGTTCCAACAAGATCGACGGAGGCGAATCGGATTCCCGACGTGCGATCTGGAGCTCCTCGATGGTTCGACCCTCTCTCTAAACTCCCCCTTCGGTTCTAATCCTTCCCAGTGAACAGGGGAGGATACTGCACATTTTAAGTGAAAAAAAACTACAAGCCATGTACTATTGACTACACGACCTGTAATTTTCTCATTTAACTGTTCCCTTGGTAGCTACCTTTCACACTGTCGCACTGTTCATCCGTTGACATGAGTACATGGAGGGTATCTGTGATCACATGGCGTGTACTATCGCACGGCTGGCGACTGCTTCCACCACCCTACTATTTATCTGCAGACTGACTACATGGGGTGTAAATACCCACTGCACGGCGTGTAGTTGGTTTTTACACTCTTCATCGCCGACATGGCTACACACCCTGTGTACTCATCCCAAACGGCCAAAGTCACATGGCGTGTGGAAAAGTACATGGCTTGAAGTCCCAAAATTTAGGATTTTTCCACACATTCCTTATTTTCTCAAAAACACTTTAGGAAAAGTGAAAAGAAGAAACCCGAACCTCAAAAATAAGAACCAGGTTCTTATAGCAAGAGCATAGACACATCCTCCCGTGAGATGATAAACACGAAGAATCTCATGGCATACCCTGTGCATCTTCTCCCCTTTTGGAAGAAGGGTAATAAAAAATATATTCCTTGAGCAGTGGTGAATTTAAAGCAGATAAAATACCAATAAGAATCAGTAAGAATATAAACATTTATATCCAACTAGTTTCATCATCCCTGGTGTCCTCCCCGATAACCACATGCATAAACCAATACGTCTTGCACCTCATGGCATCAACTGCTGCCACAACATATAGGCATTCATGCCCCCACATATCACAACAGCCATCCTTGGTTACATCACAACACTAGTAACCGGAAAACAAACATCATATCAATGGGTATATTTTACCTTAAACCATAATGATGGTAACTCAGAACACTACAATGAATTATTTTTTACCAAACAACAAGTTCTTTAATCCATTATGGATTATGATATTTATTTTTTGTTGGATCCAACATCAGGAAACCTAAACAGTAAGCTATCACAAAATGATTAGACATGATAACTACATCTATTTGATTAACATAAAATTACATTAACAATAATGGGATTCATTCACATGACTCTTTAACTTTATCCATAAAATTATCAATTAATTCCATATTTACATTCATTTCCAATTTCCATAATGTAATAAAATCTAAAGAAAGAAATCATAGATATCACACTCTCTATCAAATGAAGAGAAAATAATATAAGATCAGTATCAATTTATTAATCTAATTAAAATATTTATTATGCAAATTACATTTTGATCCAGTGGGATAAAACATTGTAACTATACATTTTCATGTAAAATAAATGAGAAGCAAAGAATCACCTCTCTCAAACGGTTATTGATGTTTTTTATACAAGAATGAGCCACACAACAGGTTACGATCTCCTCCCACCATCACAACAGTATCCATCCATGGATGTAGAGACCCAACCACACCGGTGAACACCCATGAAAAGCCCATTTTGAACATGGAGATAGAATTCCATAAAAGGTCAAGGAGAAATAGTATGAGATGAAACAAAAATAATGACGATAAATCATACCTAATATAAACGATTAATCGATACTACTTGGTTGCATAAAAAATAGTGGGGAACCAATCCATGGAAGATAATTTGATAATACAACTCATCTGGGAAGGAATTGATGGTTTGAGCTTCTCACGCCAAAATACAAGGAAGAAGAACAATGGAGGAAGATATTTCATCCCTTTGGAATATTTAACAGAACAGTTATTTAAGATATGCTAGATTTTTAATTAAAATAGGTTAGCATAAACCATTCGGTTTGACCAATAATAGAATCACAATCCATAAGAAAAATTAATAAAAAAGTTATGGCCTTTGAATTGGAATTAGAGTCCTTAATACAAGGCTTTAAAAGAATTTTATGTCAAAGGAATTGTAAAAGGGGAGAAACTGTTGGATGCTAGAAATACTGGTCATGAACATAAAATTTGGAAAAGGAAAGAGGCTAATGTTGGAACCTCACAGTTATGGAAACACTGTTCATGAACTAGAAATTTGGAAATGAAAAGGGGGTATTGTGGGAACCTCACTGTTCTGGAAACACTTTTAATGAACTCAAAATTCAGAAATGGAAAGAAGCTACCATTAGAACCTCACAATTCTGGATACACTGTTCATAAACACAACATTTTGCAATGGAAATAGGCTATTGATGGAACTTCCCCATTCTAGAAACACTGTTCATGAACTATAAATTTGGAAATGAAAAGATGTTATTGTTGGAACCACTCCATTATGGAAGCACTATTCATGAACTCAAAATTTGGGCTAGGACAGAGGCTACCATTGGAACCTCGCAGTTTTGGAAAAACTGTATGTGAACCTGAAATTTGGCAATGGAAAGAGGAATTGTTGGAACATCACAATTCTAGAAACACTTCTCTTGAAAAAAAACATTTGGTAAAGTAATGTGGCTACTGTTGGAACCTCACCTTTCATGAATCACATTTCCTAAACTAAAAAATTGAAAAAGGAAAAAAGGCAACTATTGGAACCTCATAGTTCAGGAAACTCTATTCATGAACTCAATATTTGGAAATGGAAAGGGGCTATAGTTGGAACCTCACTAATCTGGAAACACTGTACATAAACTCAATATTTCTCAAAGGAAAGAGGCTATAGTTGGACCTCACTATGAACTATTAACATATGCCTTCTGCTGACATTGTTCAGATATGGTTACTATTGCTCTGTTTGTATAAGGCTACTGATGAAATTTTTTACATAAGGTTACCATTGCACTATTCACATAGGGCTACCAAGGAAACTGTTCACATAAAGGTACCATTGTAATGTTCAAATAAGGCAATAGATGTCATTGTTCAAAAAAGACTACCATTTCACTGTTCACATAAGGCTACCGATGAATCTGTTCACATAAGGACACCATTGCACTATTAACATAAGGCTACTCTTGAAACTTTTCACATATGGCTACCATTTGCACTATTCAAAGAAGGTTACCGTTGCACTATTCACATATGGTTAATGATGACACTATTTTTATAAGGCTATCATTGCACTTTTCACATAAGGTTATTATTGTACTAACTACATAAGGCTACTTTTGACACTGTTCACATAAGGCTACCGTTGCACTGTTCACATAAGGATACCAAAGACACTATTCACAAAAGGCTACCATTGTACGATTCACTGAATAGAAAACACTATTCATTGAATTTGGATTTAGGAAATGTGTTATGGATAAGTCACGTTGACCTCCCAGAACACCTCAGACAGCAGATTTTCGCAAGGGAATGAACTGGGGTGGTCTAGGACATTACATCAGATAAATCACCAAACATTCTCATCCTCAAAATTTCAAAACCAACCTAAAAGGAAACATAAATGATTAAAAACAACCACCTATTGAGATACCACTCAATAGGGAGGAAACCACATTAAAAAACCCAAGAAATCCATCTCAAGAACATGAAAAGTGTTAAACATCAAACAACTATTTATATTAAGAACGTATCTATGACTCACGTTCCTAGGTACTCTCCTTCATGCCACTGTATCAAAACATGACACAATCCAATAGGACAGAACCCTCGCGCAACACCATATCATTATAGTCTTAGATCTCTATAGGCTACTCCTCGAAGGTTGCATCATCATGAACATCGATCTTTCCCAAATATATGGTGTGAGAGTCATCATGAAGATAATAATGGAGCTATAATACATGGAAAATATAATGTTTCTAGAAAGTCTGCGGGGGACTTGATACTCGATACGACACAACTCCAACACAAGATTTCACATCAAATGGCTCTACAAACTGAGTAGAAAGCTTAATCCCATGACCAATCCTTCCCTGCTCGTAATGGGGAGTCAACTTCAGAAACTCTTGATCCCCAACATAATACTCATAGTGTCTCCTCCTTTGATCATCATTTGATTTGTGATGATCCTTCTCTCTCTTCATCCTCTCACGAATCAACTGAACCATCTTTATTGTATTCTACACTAGTTCTAGTCTGAGAATTACTAACTCTCCAACCCCAATCCAATATAATAGAGAATGGCATAGTCATCCATACGAGGCCTCAAAGGATTCCATACCGATGTTGGAGTGATTTTTTTTGTAAGATAGCTCCATCAAGGGTAACTGCCTCACCCATGATCCTCCAAAATCGAGGACACAAGAGCGTTATATGTCATAAAAAGTCTAGAAGGTCTACTCTATCTGACTGTTCATCTAAGGATGAAAACTAGTGCTAAATCATAACTGAGAACCAAAATCTTGATGGACAAATCTCGACACCGTAGAGGTAAAATGATGATCTCAATCAGAAATGATTGTCCATTGGACTCCATGAATCCTCAAAAACTTCTCCAGTTGCTTCCTCGATAAAACATTTACTAAGCATGACTCCTTGATTTATATGAAGTGGGAAAATTTTGTTAAATGATACAATACCACCCAAATAGTGTCATGTCCTCTTTTATATTGAGGTAATCTATTAACATAGTCCATTGAGATTCCCTCCCACTTCCACAGAGCAACATCGAAAGATTGGAGCAGACCACAAGGAACACGTTGTTCGACCTTCACCTTCTAGAATACCAAACATCGAGGCACAATCTTCGAAACTACATGCTTTACCCCAGGCCACCAAAACTGTCTCCTCAAGGCTCAATACATCTTTCAAACGCCAGGATGCACCGCTAAAGGAGAACTATTGAACTCTCTATGAACATTCTCACGCATCATAAATGGAAAAAATATCCTTCCATGAGGAAACACTTGGTGGCATTCATCCTCATACCAACCATCAGGGGCCTCGCCACAAACAACTCGGTCTTTTTAGACCTACACCTCTAGAACCCCCAACTGGGAAACTTCCACCTACTGCATCAGGGATGACTACAACAACATCTGAAAAAGAAAAAATCTACCCCAAACATCTCCCATATCAAGATGTAATGTTGATAGTTCTTCAATTACTCTCTAGGAGAAAACAGATTCACATACTACATCACTATGTGACTTCCGACTCAGCGCAGAAGCAACCAAATTCCTTTTTCCAGGTGTATACAATATTTTGATGTTGTATTTGTATAATAACTCCACCCACTGATGTTTTTATAAGTATACTTCAAACTGGGAGAAACATACCTCAAATTCTTATGAACGGTGAAAACTACAAATTGTTCTCAAATGAGGTATCATCTCTACAACATCAGAGAAAATACCACAGCTGCCAACTCATGATCATAGGTGGCATATTTATATTAATGGGGACATAACTGTTGTGACCCAGAAGAAAAAAATGATATTTTCTACATTAGAATACATCCTAACCCCAGATGCAAATCATCACAGAAAACATAAAAAAGAACTCCATCAAATGGAAGACAAAGAACTGGAGAACTTACTAACCTCTCATTGAGATACTCAAAATCATACTGAAACTGGTCGGTCCATATTATCTCATGATCCTTACAGGTCAATGCTATCAGAGGAGTTGCAACTCGAGATAAATCAGTAATGAAGCTCTTGTAGTAGCATTTGAGACCAAGGAAACGTCGCACCTCTAACACTGTCTAGGGGGATTTCCAAGACACAACTGATTCTATTATCAGTGGATCCATAGATACTCCTTGTTGGGAAACAACATTCCCATGAAATGAACATCTTAGGCCCAAACCTCACACTTCGAAAACTTCCTAAGCAATTGATGTTGATGATGAACTCAAAAAATGACATGTAGATGCTCTGCATGCTCCTCCTTGGAAGTGGAGTACACAAGGATGTGGTCGATGAAAGCCTCCATGAACTCGTATATGAACTCATAGAACACAAAATTCAGCAATCCCTGAACATATCTGGAGCAATAGTCACAATGAATGACAATAAAATGAACTAAAAATTCCCATGATATCAACAAACAACAGTCATTGGGATATCCTCATCATTCACATGCATATGATGATATCCTGACTATATGACTATATTTGAGAACCATCTTTCACCCATTGGTTGATCAAATAAATCATCAATATATAAAATAGGATATCAATTCTTAACTTTTAAATTTTTTAAGATACAATACTCAACAAATAACTACAAACTACTATCAGCCTTCTTCCCGAACAAAACAAGTGCACCCCACAGTGGCACAGTCAGCCTAACAAAACCACACTGTAATTGACCATAAATATATACACATAGCTCTTGTAACTCAGAAGGGTACATCCTATATGGAGACATAGAGATATGAGACGCTCCTCATTGTAGCTCTATCCCAAAATCGATCACTAATCGAGGAGTTTATGGCTATAACCTCCTCTGGAAAGACATCTGGGTACTCTTCTAAAACCCTAGGAAACACCCAGTTCTAAACCTCTGAGTATCTTATAATCATCTTAGACATCATGGTTAAAATGTAAAATTCACTCCTCTACCCCATCTATGGGTCTCGCTCACCAACGAAAAACATTGGCTCTTCATCCATATCGAGGAACACAACCTGCCTCTTCAAGAAATCCATGATAGCGTGCACCAAATACAACCAATAAATGCTAAGGATTAAATCATATAGTGGTATTAGAAAACATTATAACCCCCCCCCCCCCAAGAGAGGTGTTTCCCCAACACTTGATCAATGACTCTACATTAATCAAACAATTCAGCTCGACCTCCAACTGGCATAGTCAACACGAAGGGAACTGGAATCCACTCTAACTTATGTCCCAATGAATGGATAAGGGTAGGTGATATGATGGAGTGTGTCGCTCCCGAATCAAACAAGTCATGCCCCAAGGTTGAAAACAAGAATAGGGTGCCTCAAATGATGTTTGGATTGTCTGGGTCTGGCAATGCTAAAGTATGAAGCCGACCACGAACTCCTCCACGACAACTCTCACCATAATGACGACCACCACCACGGCTGCTCTGTCCTCTCTAAGGATGAGGAGAATCAAGTGGTTGTCCTCTACCTGCCCCATCTACCCTTAGCTGATCTAAATCTAGTGCAACCAGCCGATGTGGCCTCAGCTTGAACTACCTCAACAGAGGAACATATAGAGGGGCACCTAGGGCATAATGATTGCTTTGAAAGGTTGGGCCCTCTCTCTGCTGATCACCTATACCACCATAAGAGAAATAATCTCATGGTATCTTGGAATAGTCCTAAGAGCTACTACCCTTGGAGAAAAAAGATGCTAAGGGCTTGGACCAACACCTGGCCGAACGGAAACTCTTATGCCCAAAAAAATAGGAACCCCAAACCACAGCTCTACTTCGTGAGGAATCATGACGACTCCCCTCTCGTGACGATCAAATTATGGCTATTGTCTTCTCGACGACCTCTTCTATAACTAGAACCTCATGAGAAGTATTAATCATAAATGGGGTGACCTGGAACTGGATATTTGGATGCAATGCCGAATCAAAATGCCTTTCTCAAGCCTCCTCATCTGGCAATAGGTCTGAAGTTTTTAGTAAAATGTTCTTAAATGGGATTCTTATCTCTTTCACACTGGATCTCCCCTATTGAAGTGAATGAAGATCCTAGTTACTAGATGCCTTTACGGTCAAATATAAAATCTCAACTTGAAACATTTCTCGGAACTCCTCCCATGAGATCGCTAACTCCTCATGAACTATGAGCAACAAGCACCACCACTACCTCACCGCTCCACGCAGCATCATCACAACTAAGGACACAAGTTCTTCATAAAAGCACAGATCAAACATAATCCTATCACGACCTCCTCCAACCAGTCTTCGTTGACTGCATCTGAAATGGATCCCTTGTACTACTGAAGAATCTAGAGCTAAACCTCTCAGAGTGTCCTCCTGTAACTATCGTCATCATCAACAACAACCCTATAGCGCTCCGTTGGAACAACCTTTTTTACATGTTCTATGTGATCCTAATGGGGACATCGACCTAGATATGTACATATAAAATAACAAATAGTTAGTTCTCCTAATCCTGGAATAAGGAAGACTCAACATTAATTAATTAATTATTATTCTTTTATTCATTTTAGGTTAACATATCCCAAGGCTTACCCATTCAAACCCAGGCACAATGAAGAATGATTCATGATCCATTCCAAGGACATTAAACTGCTACTAGTATAACCTCGTTTAGAATCCATTGTAAACTTAAAGGTATGTACATCAGTTCATTGGGGGCCCTAAATTCCCATTCCTTATCTGGTCTCCAGTGTATACATCTCTTGCAAAACTTGACCGACACTGTTTCCCTAACAACCCATGCAACGACACTGGTGCCTAACACCAAATACATCCTATATCTCAACCTCACTTTTATACAACTCTTTCACGACCAAATCCCCCCCAGGTGTACCCCTCCTGGGATGACAGTGTGAGAAGATAGATAATGACCCCCTGAGTCCCACCTCCAGTAGGCCACAGGTTGGCGACTAGCCCCGAGGTCATAGTAAACACAAAAATTAAAGGCATTACACTCTAAGAGAACACATGAAAAAGAGAGAGATATGATATACATCAACCAAATCCAACTCATACTGAAATATAATATAAATCCCAAGTACATATATATAATGACATGCAAAACTACAACAACTAGAAGGAGAAAACTACAATTGCCCAAGAGAAAGAAAAAACAACAGTGACCACGAAGCCCAGACATCCCCTTCAACCCAAATCATGTAGTAACCAGTGTAACACACTCCGATTTCATATTACATTATCTCTTTAAAATAATGCAATATCTTGTGCTACACACAACACGAAGATCTAGCACACCACGACTTAGCAAACTAGTCTTTCTAAAAGTGGTTATGAATAATATTAACCAAATTTGGAGATTTATATATATCTTATTTAATGTTAAAATTCAACTTTTTTTTCTTATACATAATATAAGGACAAAATAAATTTTCCAAAAAAAGAAATATTTTAAAAAAATGCAGTATTTTCACCTTTTAATGGAGAACCATTTTTAAATACAATATTTTACATATTTATATATTAAATTTAGTGAAATTAAATTCTTCATTAAAATTGAGTCATAAAAATTTAGTTTGGATAAATTTTTTCTACTTTTTTGATAATTTCATATTTTTATGAATAGTAAAATATAAAAAATTTTAATTGAAATAAAATTAATAAAAATAATTTATTGTGTAAAAAAATGAATTTGAGTGGATTTAAAGTATAATTAGATTATATTTTTTTCATTTAATGTAATGTAGGGCAATATATATAATTTCTCATTTAAATTGAATAAAAGAACATGTCAATCATTTGATAGTTTTTACTTTTTAAAAACCAGTTTTTTGGTTTTCACAATGGGAAACTTCTTTAAATTAATGAATACAAATTCTATGTTTTTAATTTGATTCTATATACTTCATTTATTTATTCAGAATATCAAATTTATCTTAGCAGAAATTATTTTTATTTTCTGAAAACATTCAATTTTTGATGAATAGTGAAATCTCTTTATTTATAAACGAATTTTTATTAATATATATTTTTATTTTATTTAAATTTATTTTAAGTAAATATATATATAATACCGAAATAAGTTCAATTTCATTTATTTTAGTCATTTTATAAAAAATATTATTAGTATAACTTTATATTGAACGTATTAATGTCTTTTACCCACCTTCTAGGCCCATTTGCAAATTTCCTTAAAAAGTAATTTTACCACTTTTGTGATTTGAATTTCAGAAATCTGAGATACATGGGTGAAATAATTAAGTAAAATGTGGTTCAATAAGATGAAAATTATTTTGGGTGAATAGTTACTTTTGACTTTTATTTACCACGATTAAAAGTAAATAGGGTAATTAAAGGTAAAAATGCTATTATAACTACCATAAAACATTCCTTAATTCTATTGGATAAATTTATTTTGACCAAAAATAACCTTATGAATAAAATATGTTCCTTTTGGTCCATGTGGATTAGAGTAGGACATTTATTATTATTTTCATTAAAAAATAGTTAAAAGTGATAAATTCAAAGTTTAATAACTAAACCATTTGTAATATAGGGTTATACATAAGATAAGTTCGATTATAAATAATCATTAAATGATAATAATATATCCTACATAATGATATTTTATTTATTATTTTTAGACATCGAATACTTAAATTTATTTAAGACATAATGATGATGGAGTAATTACCTTTATTACGAATGTTTAATATAATTTATGTTATAAATAACAAAATAAACTTAAATTGAGGCTTATGATGCCACCCAAAAATTTTATAGATTAATATTAAATTTTGGGGTTGATTGAATGATTTTTTTTGAAATAATCATAGTGTTATGAATTTCACAAAAACCAAATACTAAATTGTGTCAAAATTGAAAACAAAGAGTTTTTAAAACAAATATTATATTATTAAATGATATAATATTTAAAAAAATCTATAGTTCGGCCATAGGAATAATATAATGATAAATATATAATTAATGAACCACTAGGGGTTCTCTTGTATTTTATATTATGTTTATAACAATTTATTTTAATAATAAAGAATACATGTTAACTATTAATCTATTTAACTAAGGGTTAACTCTAGAAGATAAGGTCAATATGGTGACCTAAAAATATCTAAAACCAATAGGTTGAATGTATGTTGATCCATCCCCACCTTATACACAAAATAATCCATTTGGAGATATTAGAAAACAAAAATTATTTTGTAATAAAATAATATTTCACGCTTTCCAAAAATGTTCCCCTCACCTCTTAAAAATGGTACATCCCCTTATATAATATTCACAACTCGAAAGCCATTTAGCTCACCAAAACCATACCCAAACCTCCTCTAAACATTCCAAACTTCAACCAATAGGCCTTTCCTTGAGCATAATGCCAACATAAAAATCCCTTTGGTTCATATCAAATGGAAACACCAGAGAATAGATAATTATTTTATCACCTATTTCAATATTCTATTCTTCATTTACATTCTCTTCCTTTGTTATTTCCATACCGATATAATATCTAATGTACCTAATACATACTTTGATGTTATTATAAATATTTTACAACCATTCTCATTATTCTATACATCTTTTGAATTACAGTGGCACCATGTGTGCATACATACGAATTAATAATTATACTCGGGATATATATGTATGTATGTATGTATGTATGTATGTATGTATTTATGTATGTATTTACATATATCTTATTCTTTTACTTCCGTTCAATAAGATATGAAAACGTAAACAACATTATTGCGTACATACGGCCTACTGTCCCCATATACGGTGTTTTACATTTCATATATCTATATATTAAATATATTTATATTCTTAATATATATGATATATAAGTCATGTTATATATTTTGGAAGTTCTTAAATTATTATTTATGTGATACGAACAAGATTAACAAGTTAAAATACGTATGATAATGAAAACATTTATTATCGAAAATGTTAATTTAACATCGAAATCATTATTAAATGGGTAGTATAAAGTCATAAATTAATCATTTATGATATAATAAATAAGAATACGGTTCTATAATAATTTAATAACAAACTATGGTCATTATATTTGAGGTTAAATATACCCTTGACCGACGTAATGTTCAAGGTAAGAGTTAATAATACAATCTATTCATTATCTGAGGTCGTTAATACATGAGTATCTACTAGGACATCATTATCATCCAAATCCGTGTTTCATAAAAAAATCAATTTTTTTTACAATTTACTATACTATGGGTTAATGTAATTTATACGCTTTTTGGACTTTTTAATAAATTATTATAATATACTATTTCTATCTTGTTCCCAAAAAGGTCCTTTAAGACCTTTTTGAAAAAATTAAAGAATGAATTTTATTTTTAATTTTGGAAGGTGAGTGTGGCTATTTTCATCCATTATAACACCGTTGAATCATTCCTTACAATAATATAAAAATATTTTCAAAATATTTTCATTATTTTATAATTATGTGAATTTTAAATGATTTAAAAATTGTAAGATATTTTTCTATCAAATAGTTTGGATTTCATCTACCTCAACATCATTTGATGGATTTTATAGTTGTTTGAAGGTGATTCATGATGATACAATCTCCCAGAGTGTATTGATGGTTTGGTGATCTGTTTGTCTATGGATGTGTTATATTTATACCATTCATTGTTTATGGTCAAAGTATTAACATTTCATATGTTAGTTTAAATACAAATGTTTATGTTATGATTCAACCTTTTCATATGAGGAATATATTGGACTTAGTAAGTGATTTTTGGAGCCCTATATTTATCCTCGATGCATCGGTAGGTCTCATGAGACAAACTAGTGACTTGGAACAAGGCCTTGAAAAAATATTATTTGTAGTCTTGGCATAAGGCCTTGATTATGTGGAAATAATTTTCAACATTATACATTCCCTCATTATGAAATTATTTATTACATGTGAATATTTTACTAGTATACTATCCATGTTCATGTTTATATTGTAATTTTTGATTTATTTTCTCCTTATTATGTTAATGTTTATGTATAAAAGGTTGTTGTTTTTATTACAAATATTTCAATAAATTTTTTTTTCTTCTCCAAAAATTATATTCTATTATAGAGCTTCTGAGCTCACCCATCTCTTATGTTTTGTTTTTCCCAAGATTACATGAAGTGTATTATGATTGATATGGAAGGTTAAGCTGGGGTAATAATGGTGTTCTGAACAAATTATTTATGTTCTGTTTTATGTTTGAATGTGTAATGTAGCGTTCATGTATGTAATCAATTTTTCAAGACTGCAAAACTGATCAATGCTTCAGGACTTGATTCCTTGTAATCATGCCAATGTATTAATATAATGCACCAACTTAGGGTAACTGTGGTCGAGGTGTTACAGTTGGTATCAGAGAAATTTTTGTACTTACCATGGAATCTAGATTTAGAAAAAATAAGAATAAAGAACATTACCCTAAGACAGACATCGAGGATTAGTATAGAAGTAATCCCTACTATTTTGGAAATGTATATATTTTGTGAGTTTTCTATGAAATACATCTCTCTCTAGAAATGAGTAGGTAGAAGCGGCTCTTTCCCATATGTATGTAGGAGAGAAAACACTGATAAGGAGTTTCCAGCATGACTCTAGGTATCCTAGTACACGACAATGGGCTATGTTGCACTCTTGGTTATGACAATACTTGGGGATATGATTAGGATAATTCACATTTTATTTAGAAACCATTATGAAGGATTTATGAGTAAATATGCCATCAACCAAAACATTTATATTATTATGAGACTAGATGTGTGATAAGATTCAATTAATGTTGCAAATTTAATAGTTTTTGATTACACAACATGATATGATCTATCCTTGTGTATGTCATCATTTTGAAATGGCGCACAGTAGAAGGAATAGAAACTTCAGAAATACATATTATCCAAGGAGTTATAAGGATCATATCTTTCATAGTATTAAGTCATCATTTAGAAGGAAAACTGTCTACCACTTATTCTCATAATATAAGAAATATTATCATGTGTTAATAAGATAAGTAATGAATTCTATGATCCCTAATTAATTTATGGGAAACAAGAGAAGAAGTGGATGAAAACAAAAAATATTGATAAAGGGAAGATGGGAAAAATGATTTTCCCACATGTGATTACTCTGAAAGAAATCACATTGGTAAACATATGAAGGGAGTTAGAGTTTTTTATATGTTTTGAGAAAAAGGACACCCAATTTTTGATTTCAATGGTATGAAAAATGATTCAAATGGACAATTCTTTATATAAAAGGAGTTTACACACTACACGAATCAATGTTCAAATCATTAGATTATGTCCCAAATGATGCTATTGGATAATAATCATGTCATGATAATACCATTGATGAAGTGTAAAGACTATTGTTGTTTTGCTTTTATTAAAAAAATATCATTTTAGTGTTGTATAAATGTTGAACTATTTACATGAATTATGGAAATAAATAAGGATTGTAATGTAGTACTATTTCGTTATGGATTTGAGATTTTATAGTACTATGAAAGGTGACTCAATAGTAAGTAAATCATTTTTGGAAAATACTTCGATGATTGAAAGATAAACCATAATATGGGCTTGATACAGAGGTTGTGATTTTTTAATAAGTTATTATTCATTTGGATAAATTATATTGGATATTCCTGAATACCTTGAAACAGATTAATGATTTGTATATTCCATCATTGTTGGAGTATACAAATTTTTTGGATATATGGTTTATATCCAATATTTAATAAGGAATATTAGAGAATTAATTTATTCAATAATATATTAAGGCAATTCACAGTGTTATAATGTTTTAATAAAATACATAATGAAATTATTCACTTGTTAATATGTGGAAAAAAGATATCATCGTTATGTTTACCTTCCTTATAAATATTGGACATAGATCTAGGAAAATATTATTTTGGTTATGTCTAAAGGATGGAATGGATTAATTTGGACATTGGATACTATATTTTAATGTTAAAATATTTCTTAAGATTATTTTTGGATCATTATAAAATGGACAACCTTGAGGTCGGGTGACATCCTTTGACGTCTGACAAGGTTGTGAGACATGAACCCACAACCGAAGGGAAACGAGGTTGCATCACCTACATCTGGCCTATGTGATGTAGTAGTTTATATTAAGGTAGTTTTTATAAATGGTCTGATATATAAATTATTAATTTAATTTTTTGGGTCCCTATTTGATTATGATAAATAGAATATTTATTAATTCTATTATCTTTTGAAGTGAAAGATGAGTTTGTGGTAGGAATTAGTTGAAGGATCCTACTATACTTGTCAAGTAAATTTTTTTCCTCTTATCCTATGTAGTAATTAATTCATAAACTATAGGTAAATTAACTTCAAACATGAAAATGTGTTATCCTGATACCCTATGTTTTGTTGAACTAGAGATATTATAAATAATCATAGATCTAGGGCTTTGAGACCCTCAATTTTCCACTTGTTTGTGAATGATGACCTTAATAACTACCTATAAATATTTACATTTTTCATATAATTAGTTTTCTCTAATTTCCTCCAATGTTCTCCAATCTAAATCCAAATTTTGTGGTGAATTTTGCATTTCCCTTACCCTCTTCTTAAGACTAAATTTTATTAACCCTATTATCGATGTGATTTTTCCAAAAAGGTATTTTCGATTATCAACCATTTATTTTTGAAAAACAATTTCAAATTGTATTGATGCAATTTATTGAAGGAGGTTATAACGTAACACCCCAATATTTCATTGTACGTTATCTCTTTAAAGTAATTCAATAGCAATAGTTATACACAACACCGAGATCGAGTGCACCACAACTTACCAAACTGGCCATTCAAAAAGTAGTTATCAATTTTATTAACCAAATTTGGAATATTATATATATCTTATATAATTTTAACATTCTACATTTGTGTTTCTAATACACAATATAATCTCAAATTCAGTTTTTAGATAAATGAAATATTTATAAAAAATGCAGTTTTAACGCCTTTTAATAGAGAACCCTTTTTAAATCCAATATTTGACACATTTACATTTAAAAAATAGTTCAATTAAATTCTTCATTAGAATCAGGACATAAAAATTTACTTGGGATAAATTTCTACTTCTTTTATAAAAACTTACATATTTTGAGGATTAGTGAAAAATACAAAATTTTAATCGAAGAAAAACATTTTTAATCAAAATAATTTATACTATTAAGTAATTTATTTGAGTGGAATAATAATATAATTAGATTATATTTTTATAATTTAATATAATTTAGATCATTATAAGTAGTTTCACATTTAAATTTAATATAAACACATGTCAATATTTTGATAGTTTTAACTTTTAAAAAAACCCGATTTTTGATTTTGACAACGGGAAATAATTTAATATTGATTAATGTAATATATATGTTTTGAATATGGTAAAATAGAATTCATTTTATAATTCGGAATATAAAAATTATCTTATCGTGAATTTTTTTTATTTTTCTGAAAATAGTCAATTTTTTATGAATAGTGAAAACACTGAATTATTGTTCAAAAATAAATTTTTATTTAATTAATTAATAAATTTTCAAAAATTTATATTAAGAAAAAATAGATATATAATAAATATATAATATAAATGAAATTAGTTTGAGTCATTTAAAAAAATTAGATGTATAAAATTTTATTGAACTTTTTAAAGTCTTTTACCAACCTTCTAGGCACATTTATAAATTTGAATAAAACGTAATTTTACCGCTTCTGTTAATTGAATTTCAAAAATTAGAGAGACACAGTTGTAATAAATGTGTAAAATGTAGTTCAATAAGATGAAAATAACTTTTGGTGAATAGTAACTTTTGACTTTTATTTACCACAGTTAAAATTAAATAGTGTAATTAAAGGTAAAAATGATATTATAATTACCCTAACACATGTCCTAATTATTTTGGATAAATGTATTTCGACCAAAAACAAGCTTAGGAATAAAATATGATCCTTTTTGTCTACATAGATTAGAATAGGTTATTAATTATTATTTTATTTAAAGATGGTTTAAAAGTGTTAAATTAAAATATTAACAACTAAACCATTTTTAATATAGTGTTATACATAAGATAAATTCGACTATAATACTAATTATAAAGAAAAAAAATGATTTAATAAATAATGGTATTTTATTATTAAAATTTAGAACAAAAATAATTAAATTTATTTATGACAGAATGATGAGGAAGTAATTACATTTCAAATGAAAAGCTAAAACAATTGATGTTATAAATATCCAAATAAATTTACATTGAGACTTTGTGTAACACCCCAATATTTCATAGTACATTATTTTTTCAAAGAAATTCAATAACATCCACTACACGCAACACCGAGTTCAAGGGCACCATGACTTACCAATCTAGTCGTTCAAAAGAAATTATGAATAGTATTAACTGAATTTTGAACTTTATATAATCCTTATATTTTTTTAATCTAAATTAAGAGTTTTTTTAGACATAATGTAAGAACAAATTCATTTTTTTCATATAAAAGAAGTATTTTAAAAAAATGCAATTTTACCTCCTTTCAATGGTGAACCATTTTTAAATCCAATATTTGAAACTTTTATATATTCAATTTGAAAAAATATATTTCTTCTTTATAATCGGGTCATAAAAATTTAGTTTCAATTATTTTTTGGTGTTTTTATGATAACTTTCATGTTTGGGTGAATAGTGAAAAATAATATATTTTAACTAAAAACAACTTTTTTAATAAAAATAATTTATAGCGTTCAATTATAGATTTTAATAGTTTGTAAGTATAATTAGATTATATATTTACCATTTAATCCATTTTTGGTCATTTTAAGTTATTTCACATTGAAATAGGACATAAATAAGTGCCAATCATCTGATAATTATTATTTCTTAAAAATACGTTTTTTGGTTTTGACAATGGGAATTAATTTTAAATTAATTAATGAAACGTCGATTTTTTTTTAAAGTGGTAAAATATAATTCATTTTTGAATTCAGTATATCAAAATTATCTTTGGGTGATTTTTTGGTATTTTTCTTAAAAAATTCAATTTTTGATGAATTCTAAAAACACTACGTTATTGAAAAAAACGGATTTTTATTTAAATAATTATTTATATTATTTAAATTTATATTTTTTCAAAATACATAAATAATTCCTATATTTGTTCAATTAATTTTATTGGATTAATTTTATAATTAGTTTAGATATATAAAATTATATTGAACTTTTTACTGTCTTTTACCCACCTTCTAAAAGCATTTGAAAATTTGAATAAAACATAATTTTACCACTTTTGTGATTTAAATTTCAAAAATCTGAGAGACATGATTAAACTCAGTAAGTAAAATTTGGTTCAATAAGATTAAAATAATATTTGGGGAATTGTAACTTTTGACTTTTATTTACCACTGTTAAAAAATAGTGTAATTAAGGGTAAGAATGATATTATAATTACCCAAACACATTTCCTAATTCTATTAGATAAGTTTAATTTGAACAAAAACAGCATTAGGAATAATATGTGATCTTATAGGTCATCTTGGATTAGATTAGGAGATTTATTATTATTTAATTTAAAAAAGAGATAAAAGTGTTGAATTAATGTTTTCTTTACTAAAACATTTTTAATATTGGGTTATACCTAAGATAAATTTGAATATAAATGTTCATTTGAAATAGAAAAAGATTTACTATATAATGGAAGTTTATTTATAATTTTAGACATTAAATAATAAATGATATTTTTTACACAATGAGGATGCAATAATTACCTTTTTAATGAGATATTAAAAAAATTGATTTTATAAATATCCAAATAACTGTAATTTGTGTCTTTTGATTAATTCAAATAATTTTATAGGTTAATATAACATGTTAGGGATGATTAGAAAAAAAAATCTAAGTGATCAGGTTGTTATGACTTTCACAGAAACAAAATATTAAATAGTGTGAAAATAGAAATAAATTAATTTTTAAAACAAATATTATATTATTGGTTTCTATAATATTCTTAAAAATATAAGGTTATGACAAAGGGATTATATAATATTATATATGTCATTAATTATCCACTTTAGGTTCTTTTTAATGTTATGAGTATGTTTATTAATAATATATTGTAAGAATACAAGAAGACACAACAAAAGTTAAACAATTTATCTAAGAGTTATATCTGAACGATATGGTTAAAATGGTAACATAAACATGTCTAAAACCAATTTTTTGAGATTATTTGGACCCATAGATACCATATCTTAGAAATAAATTAATATTTATCCATTATAATTTGAAAATTATTTTATAATAAAATAATAATTTATGGTTTTTCTAAGATGCCCCTCGCCCCTCTTATAAAAGGGCACTTCCCCTTCCCTCAAATTAACACTTCCAAAGCCATTTGACTAGCCAAAAACCAAACTAAATATCCTCCCAATATCCCTAAATTAAACCTAGAGGCCTTACATTGGTCATAAATCCAACCTACGGAGCCCTTTTGATCAACTCAAAAAGAAACACCTGAAGAAGAGATAATAATTTCACCACCCTCTTTCACGTTCTTTTCTTCTTCCACCTCTTCTTTCTTTGTGGTTTACATAATAACGTAATAACTCCAGTACCTTCTACATAAAGTGATGATATTATAAATATGGTAGAACCATATTATATATTCTCTCCATCCTATAAATGACAAAGTAACGATACGTGCGTAGGTACGGCTTATCGTCTCCACGTCGTGGTTTAGTTTGTAATTCAACAATTCACTTTTTGGATGGGTGTAATAATGAGTATAATTGATGTAAATAAAAAAATATAACAAGTTAATTATTCTTTATATATGATATACCATTCAATTCCATTCAATTTCATCAATAATATAATGATATTTTCGCTCGTGCGTACGTTCGGATTACCGTCTCCATGACGTAATGAGATTCATCTCCACGTTCACCATTCAACGATGATTATCGAAATATATATTATTAATAAGTATGTAATATATGACATAATAATTCTACTATAAATATATATATATATTTACATTCATCTCATCCACTTACTTCCATTCAATACGATATGAAAACAAAAAGAATGTTTATGCATACATATGGCCTACCGTCTCATAAAAATGGTGTCTTCAATTTCATATATCTATATATTATACATATTTATATTCTGAATATATATTATATATAAATCATTTTTATATTCTTGATATTTTTTCATCTTGATCTAAATGATATGATCAAGAATAACATGTTAAAATACGTACGAATAAGAATTCGATTATTACCAGAAATGTTAATTTAACATGGACATGTTTATTAAATTAGTAGTATAAAGTCATAAATGAATCATGTATGATATAGTAAATATGAATATGGTTATTTTATAATTTAATAACATAATATTATCATTATATATGTGTTTAAACGTACCTCCGACTAGAGGAAAAGCACACGGTAAGGGTTAATTATACAATATGTTCATTATCTGAGGTTGTTTATATTTAATTATCAACTGGAACCACATTATCATCCACATCCATGTTTCATAAATGGTATTTCATAAAAAATATAAATTTACTCGACAATGGGTTAAGTTCATTTATACCATTAATTGAACTTATATTATTTTGAAAGGAATCTTTTCGTCATTTTTCAAACAAGGTACGTTATAACCTTTTTGACAAAATTAAGGTAAGAATGCCTTTTTTAACTTATACGATGGGTGCGGCTACATTCCATCATTACAAAATCATCAATGCTTCCCTTAAAATCTTATATGAATATTTTCAAAATAAATGTTTTATTTATAACTATGTGACTCTTAAATTATTTCAAAAATAGAAAGAGGTATTTCTCTCAAATAGTTATGATTTCATCTATGTCAACATCCTTTGATAAATTTTACACATGTTTGAATTTTATTTATTATTATATAAATATTCCATATTTAATTTAAGGTTTTTTGTTATTTTTGACCGTGGATGAGTTGTTTTTATGCCATTCATGGTTTAGGGTTAATCTATTGACATTTCGTATGCAAGATTTATTATGAATTTTTATGTTATATTTCAACTTCTTCATAAGATGAATGTGTTGGAATAGTATGATCTGGGTTGGGGACTAGTAAAAGTAACCCCTCTGAATAGAGGTCCAGTTACAGCAGACCCTCCGGGTTGGAGTTCGGTTATAGAGACTCTATGACTTAGAGTCCCATTACAAAGGCTCTCAAAGTTGGAGTTCGGTTACCGAGGCTCTCTTGGATGGAGTCCAATTATAGAGGCTCTCTGGGTTGGGTTCCGGTTAAAGTTAGCCCCTAGGTCCGGGAACAAGGCCTTGACACAAAAATTAATTTCTGGTACTATAAATTCCCTCATTGTGAAGATTTTTATTACATGTGGTTATTTGACTAGAAGAATATCCATGTGCATGTTAATATGGTAATTGTTTATTTATTTTTTCCATATTATGTTAATGTATATGTTAAAAAGTCTGTTGTTTTTGTTACAAAACATGTCTTAAATGTTTATAGCATCCGCTAAATTATTTACCCTTACTAAGCATATGAGATCTCTTGTTTCTTATGTTTTATTTTCCTAGGATACCAATAAATGTTTTATGATTGAGATTCAGGGTTAAGATAAGGGAACAATTGTGTTCTCAAAGAACTATCTATGATGTAATGTATGTTTCAAAGTGTATTGTATCATTCAATTATGTAATATATATTCCATGAATGCTATACTAATCGGTCCTTTGGGACATGATTCCTTGTAATCATGTCAATGTATTAAAATAATGCACTAACTCTGGGTAACTACGTTCAGTGCATTACAGTTGGTATGAGATGATGTTTAGAAATAACCTTTGAAACTAGATTTAAGCAAACTATGATAAGAGAACCTTATCCTAATATATGCTCTATGTATTAATATAGATCAACTTCCTAGAATTTTGGAAATGTAGAGATTTGGTGAGTTTTCCATGAAATATATCCATGTCTGGATACGATTATATAGAGGTGGCTCTGGAACAGATGTACCTAGGGGTAAAACATAAAAACACCTATTTGAGCTAGACTTAAACATGAAATGGTGCATGAAAATGGGCCATTCTGCACTCTTGGTTACGACACTCAAATGGGATATGCTTAGGATAAATCACATTTCCATCACAAGACATTAAGAAGGATTTAGGAGTAAATGATTTCTCAAAGAAAATAATTTTTTTATTATGGATTATATCCATAAAACTTTCAATTTATGTTAGCTATTTTTCATGTTTGGAATTATGCATTGCAATTCATAAGATGACCTAGTGTATGCCCTTTTTTAGAAATGGCTCCCAGTTGAATGAATGAGAACTCCAGTAATAAGTTTGATCCAAAGAGTAAGAAGGATCATATCATTCAAGGATTTAAGCCAACATTTATAATATAAATAGTCTCCCACATATTCTCATCATATGAGGAAATAGTAATAGTTGTTAATAAGTTATGTTATGAAATCTTTAAGTCTTATGGCTTTGATGGGAATCAAGAGAAGTAAAGGATGGTAGAGAGAATGATTGATACCAGAAAGAGGGGAAAGAAGGATTTTCCCTTACGTTATAACTGTGGAAAGAATCACCTTGGAAAATGATTGAAAGTAATGGGAGTTTTTTATATGTGAGGGGAAAAGGGACACCATGTACGTGATTTCAAGGGCAAGAAAATTATTTCAAATGTAAAATGGTTCATCTGCAAGGAGTCTGGACACTACGCGAATCAATATCCCAGTCATCAGAGTGTAACGCAAATTATGCTATCAGATAATAATCAAGTTATGATACTACCACAGATGAAGAAGAATTACTAATGTTCTTATATTATCATTAAAGAATTATGTAATTTTAGTGTTGTACCCATGATGTACCAATTATATGAATTATGGAAATAAATAAGGATTTTACTATAGTACTATTTCATTGAGGAATTGAGATTATATGGTTATATAAAAAGTGACTAAACAACAAGTCAATCTTTTTGGAAAATACATGGTTGGAGGAAAGATAAACATTAATATCATCCTAATATAGAGGTTGTAATTTTGGAATAAGATATGGTAAATTTGGATAAATATTATTGGATATTCTTGACTATCTTGGAACTGATTAATGGTTTGTTTATTTTGTCTTTGTTGGAGTATTAAAAAATATTGGATATAAGGAATTTATATAGTATTCGTTAAAGAATAAGAGGGCATGAATGTAATCAATAAGGTTTTTTTGGTAATTTAGGGTATTACCTTGTTTTAAAAGTATACATGATGAATGTATTCACATGTTTTTACGTGGGAAAAAAGATCTTCATTGTGTTTACCTTCCTAATAAATTTTGGACAATGAGTTTGGACAGAAGTATTTTGGATAAGACTAAAGGTTGGAATGGATTATGTTTGACAATGGATACTATCTTCATTGTTAAAACATTTCTGAAAATTATTTTTGGATTGTTATAAAAAGGACAACCCAGAGGTTGGGAGATAACTCGTTGCATCCGGCAAGGCCGCAGGACTTCAACCCACATCCGAAGGACGAAAATGGTGAATCACCTACCACTGACCTACGTGATGTCCTAGATTGTATAATTTTGTTTTCTATAAACGTCTGATAGGTGAATAATAAATTCATTTTTTTGGAACACTATAAGATTATGATAAAGATAATATTTTTTGAAATCTTTTGGAGTGAAAGATGAGTTTGTGGAAGGAATTAGTTGAAGGATAAAACTCTACATGTCACATATATATATATATATTCTTCTTTTTCTATTGATAAATTAATTTTTAAACTTTAGGGAAGGGATATTAAATCCAAAAATGTGTTATCCTAATAACTTATGTTTTGTTGAAGTGATGTTATTTTAAATAATCATAGATTTATGGATTTGAGGCCCTCAATTTTACACTAGCTTGTGATTGATGACCTCAATCACTCCATACAAATATTTAAATTTTCCTCTAATTATTTTTCTCTAATTTCCACCAACTTTCTCTTAATCAAGATCATAATTGGGTGGGGAACCTTTCGTTTACTTTTGCCTCTTATTAAGACTAAATTATATTAACCGAATTTATGATGTGGGTTTTCCACAAATGTATTTTCTATTTTCAACCTTTTATTTTCAATGAACAATTTAAAATTTCTAGGGCACAATTTATTGAAGGAGGGGAGAATGTAACACCCCATGATTTCACAGTACATTATTTTTCAATGTAATTCAATAACTTTCACTACACACAACACCGAGTTCATGCACACCATGACTTACCAAACTAGTCGTTCAAAAGTGTTTATGGATAGTATTAACTGAATTTTGAACATTATATAATCCTTATAATTTTTGATTACATATTATGATATTATAAGACATAATGTAAAAAAAATTCATTTTTTATGACAAAAGGATTATTTTAAAAAAATTAAATTTTACCACCTTTTCATGGTGAAGCCTTTTTTAAATCCAATATTTGAAACTTTTATATATTCCATTTTTCAAAATAAACATCCTCTTATGTATTGGGATATAAAAATTTATTTTCAATAAATTTTTGGTGTTTTTTTGATAAATTTCATATTTGGGGGAATAGTGAAAAACACATTATTTTAACTGAAAACAACTTTTTTAATAAAAATAATTTATATTGTTAAAATATAGATTTTATTTGGTTGTATGTATAATTAGATTATATATTTACCATTTAATCATATGTTGGTCATTCAAAGTGATTTCACTTTGAAAATGGACATAAACCGGTGTCAATCTTTTGATAGTTATTATTTCTTAAAAATACGCTTTCTGGTTTTCACCACATGAATTAATATTAAATTAATTAATAAAAATTCTATGTTTTGAAATTCGTAAAATAGAATTCATTTTTGAGTTTAGAATATCAAAAATCTCTTCTGGTGAAGTATTGGTATTTTTCTAAAAAATATCAATTTTTGATGAAAAGCGAAAACACTGCGTTATTGTTTAAAACCGACGTTTTATTTAAATAATTAATTATATTATTTAAATATATTTTTGGTCAAAATATGTACATAATACCTATATGTGTTCAATTTAATTCATTAGAGTCATTTTATAATATGTATAGATATATAAAAATTTATTGAACTTATAACTATCTTTTACACACCTTCTTGGAGCACTTGAAAATTTAAATAAAAATTAATTTTACTGCTTCTGTGAGTTGATTTTTAAAATTCTGAGTGACATAGTTAACATCAAATATGTAAAATTTGGTTAAATAAGATAAAATAATTTTTTATTAGTTATAGCTTTTGACTTTTATTTACCACGTTTATAAGTAAATAAGGTAATTAATGGTAAAAATGATATTATAATTACTATAATAAATGTCTTAAATCAATTGGATAAGTTTAATTAGACCAAATAAACATTAGTAATAAATGTTATCCTTTAGGTCCACTTGGATTAGATTAGGACATTTAATATTATTTAATTTAAAGAAGAGTTAAAAGTGTTAAATTCATGTTTTCATAACTAAAACTTTATTAATATAGGTTTATACATAAGATAAGTCAGACTATAAATATTTATTATAAAGAGAAATATATTTCATACATAATTTTTGTTTATTTATAATTTTTAGACATTAAATAACTAATGTTATTTATGATACATTGATGATGGAGTAATTACCTTCTTGATGAGATATTAAAATATTTGATATTATAAATATCCAAATAAATGTAATTTGAGTCTTTGGATGAATTACACTAATTTTTAATATTAATATGAAATTTTAGGGTTTATTAGATAATTTTTCTTCTAAGTGATAGGGTTATTTTGACTTTAAAAAAACAAAATATTAATTAGTGTCAAAATTGACATAAATTAATTTTTAAAACAATTACAATATTTTTGGATGATATAATATTCCTAATAATATAAGGTTCAGCAAAAGGTCTTAAAGAATATTTTTTATGTCATTAATGAACCACTTTTGGTTATTAAAGAAGTCTATAGTATTTTTATTAACTATATAGTGTAAGAATACATGAATACACGGTAAAAGTTAAACTATTCAACTAAGAATTTAATCTAAAATACATGCTTAAAATGGTAATCTAAAAATGTCTAAACCCAATTGGTTGAGCGTATTTCGACCCATACCCACCTTATCTTCAAAATAAATCAATTTGGGTAAATTATAAGCTGAAAATATTTTTATAATAAAATAATATTTTAATTTTTTTCTTAAGGTGCCCCTCACCCCTCTTATAAAAGGGCAGTTCCCCTTCTCTATAATTCACACCTCCAAACACATGTGGATTGACCAAAATAAACCTAAATATCCTCCCAACATCCGTCAATTCAACCAAAAGGCCTTAAATTGGTGATAAAGCCAACATACGGAGCCCTTTTGATCAACTCAAAAAGAAACACCTGAAAAAGAGGTAATAATTTCACCAACCTCTTTCATGTTCTTTTCATCATCAACTTATTATTTCATTGTTGTTTAAATAATAAATTTATAACTCCAACACCTTCTAAATATTGTGATATTATTTTAAATATGGTAAAACCATATTCATTATTCTCTCCATCCTATAAATGACAAAGTCACCATACGTGCGTACGTACGGCTTACCGTCTCCCCGTCGTGGTGTAGTTTGTCATTCAACAATTCACTTTCTGGATGGGCGTAATAATGAGTATAATTGATGTAAATAATAAATATAACATGTTAATTATTCTATATATATGATATATCATCCAATTTCATAAAATTTCATCATCAATATAATTATTTTTTCACTCATGCATACGTACGGATTACCGTCTCCACGACACGCAGAGATTCATTTCCACGAACACCATTGCATGATGATTATAAAAAAAATATTATTAATAAGTGTATAATATAATAAATTATAATGAAATTGGATATATATATATATATATTTATTTATTTATATTTACATTCTTCTCATTCACTTACATCCATTCAATACATTATGAAAACATAAACATCGTTTATGCGTACGTATAACCTACTGTCTCCAGAAACAATGTTTTTAAAATAATATATCCTTATATTAAATATATTTATATTCTAAAAACAAATGATATATAAATAATTTTTATATTTGGTAAGTATTTAAATCATGATCAATATGATTCAATCATGAATAACAAGATAAAATACGTTTGAAAAAGAAAACAATTATTACCCAAAATTTTAATTCAACATTGAAATCATTATTAAATAGGTAATATAAAATCATAATTAAATCAGGTATGATATATTAATAATGAATATGTTTCTAGTTTAATTTAATAACATACTATTGTCATTATATAGATGGTTAAACGTACCCTCAACAAAAGGAAAAATACAAGGTAAGGGTTAATTCTACAATCTCTTTATTATTCGATGTTCTTTTTATGTAATTATCTACTAGGATATCTTAATCATTAACATCCATGTTTATTAAAATGTATTTCAAAACATTTTTAATATTTAATGGACAATGATTTTAAGTAATTTATACCCTATTTTGAAGTTAAATGTTTTTTAAAGGAATTATCCGTCATTTTCCAAACATGGTACTTTATAACCTTTTTGAAAAAATTATTGTAAGAATTCCTTTTTAACATATACAGAGGGTGCAGATATTTTCCACCTTTATAACATCGTCGAAGCTTCCCTTACAATATTATAAGAATATTTTAAAAATAATTGTTTTCCTCATAATTATATGACTCTTAAATGATTTCAAAATAGAAAGTGATATTTCTCTCAAATAGTTATGATTTCATATATGTCAACATCCTATGATTAATTTCACACATGTTTGAAGTTTATTTATTATGATACAAATCTTCCATATTGTATTTTAGGTTTTGTGATATGTTTGACTATGGATGAGTTATTTTTATTCCATTCCTGGTTTGTGGTTAATGTATTGACATTTCATATTATAGTTTTTATATGAATGTTTATGTTATATTTCTACCTCTTCTTAAGACGAATGTGTTGGACTAGTATTATCCAGGTTGGGGAACATTAAAAGTAAGCCCTCCGGGTTGGGGTCCAGTTACATCATACCCTACAGGTTGGAGTCTCATTATGGAGGCCCTCTAGGTTGGAGCCCAGTTATAGAGGCTCTCTGCATTGGAGTCTGGTTACAGAGGATCTTCAGGTTGGAGCCTGTTTACAGAGGCTCTCCGGATTGGAGTCCGAATAAATTTAGCCCCTAGGTCCTGGTACAAGGACTTGACAAAAAAATTAATGTCTGGTACTATACATTCCCTCATTATGAAATTTTTTATTACATGTGATTATTAGACTAATAGAATATCCATATGCATGTTAATATGGTAATTTTTTATTTATTTTTTCCATATTATGTTCAATGTTATGTTTAAAAGGTTGTTGTTTTATTACAAATCTTGGATTAAATGTTTGTAGGTTTTGTGTATTTATTTACCCTTACTGAGCATCTGAGCTCACCCATATCTTATATTTTATTTTCCTAGGATCCCAATAAGTGTTTTTTAATTGAGATGTAGGATTAAGATAAGGGAACAATGTAATTCTCAAAGAACTATCTATGATGTAATGATTATTTGAAAGTGTAATGTAACATTCATGTATGTAACCTATTTTCCGATAATTCTAAACTGATCGGTCCTTTGGGACTTGATTCCTTGTAATCATTCCAATGTATTAAAATAATGCACTGACTCTGGGTAACTCTGTTTGGGGTGTTACAGTTGGTATCAAAGGATGTTTAGAAATATCCATGGAAAATTGATTTAGATAAACTTTAATTAGATAACATTACCATAAGGTAGACTCTGAGGATTAATATAGATAAACTTCATATAATTTTGGAAATGAAGATATTTGGTGGTATTCCCAAGCAACACATTCATGTTTGGATATGAGCAGGTAGAGGTGGATCTGTCACAAATGTTAATAGGGGTAAATCCTAAAAACTCCGCTTTGAGCAAGACTTGAATGGGAACTGGTGCATGATAATGGGCCTTGCAGCACTCTTGGTTACGACACTCCAGGGGGATATTCATTGGAAAATTTAGATTTTCATTACAAGCCATTATGAAGGATTTAGGAGTAAATGATTCCTCAAAGAAAACAGTTTTATGATTATCGATTATAACTATAAACTATTCAATTTTCGTTAGGTATTTTACAAGTTTGGAATTATGCATTTCAATTCATAAACTGACCTAGTGTATGCCATTATTTAGAAATGGCGCCCAAATGACACTACTGGAAAACATGGCTATAACCATGGTTTTGTAAAAAACAGTGGGTATAGGGAACCCCTATACCCACGGTTTTCCATAACTGTGGGTGTAATAATAGTATGTGAACCTATACCCACAGTTTTCAAAAACCATGGGTATAGGCCACTTATACCCACAGTTGTGCTAAAAAGCATTGGTATAGTTATATTCCAAGCCCTATACCCACGGTCTTAGGGAAAAACTAGGGTATAGGGTATTTTCTGAAGACCTATACCGACGGTTCATAAAAAATGTGGGTATTGGGCCATTTTTTTGAAGACATATACCCACGGTTCTCCCGAACCGTGGGTATAGCTTTCCCACATTATGGAGGGAAAAGAAAATTGTGTGAGACATGGAAACAATTTGGCGGGGTGACCTTATTTCACAATTTTGATTAATATATTTATACACATATAAAAATAAACAACCAAAAATTCATTAACTCTGTTGGTTCGTTTGTGGGGCATGACCACGAAGCGCGGGTTTGAAACTGCCTGGGTATGATTTTTTGAATTTAAATACCTTATATTAATATATATATGCAGATATATGTATATGTAATAGATAAGAATCGCAGCTGGGATGGTGTGTTGGTTGGGCGCTTCTGCGAGAGCTGCTGGTTAGAAACCCCCTATGCACGATTTTTTGAATTAATATACCTTATATTAATATATATATATACGCAGATATATGTATAACTAACAGATACAAATCACAGCTGGGTTAGTCCGTTGGTGGGGCATCTGCCCGCTAGCCTTAGAATGAGGTGTGGGTTCTAAAACCTCTCGGCATGATTTTTTGTATTTAAATACCCCATATTAATATATATACGTAGATATATGTCTATATAAAATATGAAAAACACATCTGGGTTGGTCCATTGGTGGTATGCTGCTGCGAGAATCAGCGTGCGGTGTGGCTTCAAAACCCCCTGGGGAAACTTTTTTGAATTTAAATAACCCCACGGTTTGAAATCCATGGGGTCTGTTGAGTGCCACACTGTAATAGTGGTGTGCCACAATTGACTCACCTATACCCACAGTTTCGAGAGAACTGTGGGTATAGGAAGATACCCCTATATCGATGCCATTCCATCCCACAGTTCCCAAAACCGTGGGTATAGGCTATACCCATGGTTTTTGGGGCTATACCGACGGTTTTGAACCATGGCTATGGGTTGTGTTTCCTGTAGTGTGAAGGAATGAGAACTCCAGCAATAAGTTTTATCCAAAGAGTTAGAAGGATCTTATATTTCATGGATTTAAGACAACATTTAAAAGGGAAATAGTCACCCTCAAATTTTCATAATATAATGAAATAGTATCTGGTGTTAATAAGATATTTTAAGAATTCTGTAGGACATATGGCTTTGAAGGGAATAAAGAGAAGATAATGGTGGTTGAGAGAATTATGGATACCTGAATGAGGAGAATGAAGGATTTTCCCATATGTGATTATGGTGGAAAGAATAAACGTGGTAAATGCTTGAAGGGAATGGTGTTTGTTTTATGTGAGGAGAAAAAAGGACACCATGTTCGTGATTGAAAAGCTGAGAAAAGGTTTCTAATGTAAAATGTTTCATCTACAAGGTTTCCACACACTACACGAATCAATATCTCAGTCATCGGAGTGTACCACAAATGATGCTATTGGATAATAATCATGTAATGATACTACCACAGTTGAAGAGGAGTGACTAGTGTTCTTATTTTGTTACTAAATATTTATGTAATTTCAGTGTTTTATGGATGGTGTACCAATTATATGAAGTGTGGAAATAAATAAGGATTGTACTGCAATACCATTTCATTTAGGATTTGAGATTATATGGTTCTATAAAAAGTAACTCAACAACAAGGTAATATTTTTGGGGAAAAAATGGATGGAGGAAAGGTAAACATTTATATCATCCTGATACAGGGGTAGTAATTTTGAAATAAGTGATGGTATATTTGGATAACTTATATTTGATATTCTTCACTATCATAGAACTGATTAATGGTTTGATTATTTCATCATTGTTGGATTATTCACAAATTTTGGATATAAGGAATGTATATAGTATTCGTTAAGGAATAAGGAAGCATGAATGTAATCAATATGGTTTTTTTGGTAATTTATGGTATTACCGTGTTTCAAAAGTATACATGATTAAGGTATTCACATGTTTTTACATGGCCAAAATGATCTTCATTGTGTTTAACTTCCTAATGATTTTTGGACTATGAGGTTAGGCAGAAGTATTTTGGACAGGACTAAAGGTTGGAATGGATTTTGTTTGACAATGGATACTATCGTTATGGTTAAATCATTTCTGAATATTATTTTTGGATTATTATAAAAATGACAACCCGGAGGTTGGGCGACAACTCGTTGCATCTAGAAAGGTCGTAGGACTTCGACCCAAATCCGAAGGGCGACAATGCTGCATCACCTACCACTAACCTTCGTGATTTCCTAAGTTGTATAATGTTGTTTCTTTTTTTAAAATGTCTGATAGGCGAATAATAAATTCATTTTTTTGGAACCCTATAAGATTATGATTAATAGAATATTTTTTGAAATCTTTTATAGTGAAAGATGAATTTGTGGTAGAAATTAGTTGAAGGATGAAACTCTACATGTCAAGTATATAAATATTTTCCTTTTGTTCTATCAATAAATTACTTTTTAAACATTAAGGAAGGGATCTTAAAACCAAAAATGTGTTATCCTAATAACTTAATTTTTGTTGAACTTATGGTATTTTAAATGGTCATAGATTGATGGATTTTGGGCCTTGAATTTTACACTAGTTTGTGATTGATGACCTCAATCACTCCCTATAAATATTTACATTTCCTCTAATTATTTTTCTCTAATTCCCACCAATGTTCTCCTAATCGAGATCGTAATTTGGTGATGACCCTTCCGTTTAACATTACCTCATATTAAGACTAAATTTTATTCACCCAATTTATGATGTGGGTTTTCCATAAATGTATTTTCAATTTTCAACCTTTTATTTTCAATGAACAATTTCAAATTGGAAGGGCACAATTTATTGATGTAGGGGAGAATGTAACACCCCATGATTTCATAGAACATTAATTTTCAATGTAATTCAATAACTTCCGCTACACAAAACACCGAGTTCATGCACACAACGACTTACAAAACAAGCCATTCAAAAGTGGCTATGACTAGTATCAACTGAATTTTGAACATTATATAATCCCTATAATTTTAGATTCCATATTATGAGATTCTTATACATAATGTAAAAACAAATTCATTTTTATGATAAAAGAATTATTTTAAATAAAATGAAATTTTACAACAGTTTAATAGTTAACCCTTTTTAAATCCAATATTCGAAACCTCGATATATTCAATTTGATAAAATAAACTTCCTCTTAAGAATTGGGACATAATAATTTATTGTTAATAATGTTTTGGGTTTTTTTTTCTGATAACTTTCATATTTGCGGGAATAGTGAAAAATACTATATTTTAACTGAAAATACATTTTTTAATAAAAAAAATTTTTAGTGCTAAATTAAAGATTTTATTGGGTTGGATGTATAATTATATTATATATTTACCATTTAATCCAATTTTGGTCATTGGAAATAATTCCACTTTGAAAATGGACATAAATAGGTGTCAATCTTTTGATATTTATTATTTCTTAAAAACACACTTTTTGGTTTTCACCATAGGAATTATTTTAAAATTAATTAATGAACCTTCTATGTTTTGAAAATGGTAAAATTAAATTCATTTTTGAATTCAGAATATCAAAATTCCCTTCTGGTAATGTTTTGGTATTTTTCCGAAAAAAATTTAATTTTTGATGAAAAGTGAAAACACTACGTTATTGTTTAAAATCGACTTTTTATTTAAATAATTAATTATTTTATTTTATTTTATATTAGGTCAAATTAGATACATAATACTTATATATGTTCAATTTAATTCATTAGAGTAATTTTATAATATGTATAGATATATAAAATTTTATTGAACTTTTTACCTTCTTTTACCCACCTTCTAGGAGCATTTGAAAATTTGAATAAAAATTAATTTTACTGCCTTTGTGAGTTGATTTTAAAAAATATGAGAGACACGATTAACATCAATAAGTAAAATTTGGTTTAATAAGATAATATAATTTTTGATTAATTATAACTTTTGACTTTTATTTACGGCGGTAAAAATTAAATAAGGCAATTAAGGGTAAAATTGATATTAAAATTACCCTAAATCATGTCTTAAAACAATGGATAAGTTTAATTTGACCAAACAAAATTAGGAATAAACTGTGATCCACTAGGTCCAATGGGATTAGATTAAGACATTTAATATTATCTAATTTAAAGAAGAGTTAAAAGTGATAAATTCATGTTTTCATAACTATAACATTTTTAATATAGGGTTATACATAAAATAAGTTCTACTATAAATATTCATTAGAAAGATAAAAATATTTCATAAATAATTTTAGTTTATTTATAATTTTTATACATTAAATAAGTAATGTTATTTATGATACATTGATGACGCAGAAATTACCTTCTTAATGTGATATTAAAATATTTGATATTATAAATATCAGAATAAATGTAATTTGAGACCTTGGATGAATTGCACTAATTTTCTAGGTTCATATGATTTTTTAGGGTGGATTAGATAATTTTTCTTCTATGTGATAATATTCTTTTGACTTAAACAATCAAAATAATAAATAGTGTCAAAATTGGCATAAATTAATTTTTAAAACAATTAAAATGTTATTGGATAATATAATATTCCTAAAAATATAAGGTTCAGCCAAAGGACATAAATAATATTTTATATGTCATTAATGAACCACTTTATGTTATTACAGGAGTCTATAGTAAGATTATTTATCATATAGTGTATGAATACATGAAGACACGGTAAAAGATAAACTATTTAACTATAAATTAAATCAAAAATATATGCTTACAATGGTAACCTAAAAATGTCTAAACCCAGTTGGTTGAGAGGAGTTCGACCCATACCAAAATTATCTATGAAATAAATAAATTTGGATCCATTATAATCCAAAAATGTTTTTATAATAAAATAATAATTTAATTTCTTTCTTAAGGTGCCCTGCACCCCTCTTATAATAGGGCACTTCCCCTTCTCTCTAATTTAGACCTCCAAAGCAATTTCGATTGACCAAACTAAACCTAAATATCCTCCCAACATCCCTCAAC
Source organism: Viscum album (assembly GCA_963277665.1). NCBI lineage: Eukaryota > Viridiplantae > Streptophyta > Magnoliopsida > Santalales > Viscaceae > Viscum > Viscum album. The sequence continues at coordinate 1,589,846,222 of OY728160.1, read as the reverse complement.
TCAACGTAAAGGCCTTAAATTGGAGATAAATCTAGCATACTGATTCCTTTTGATCAACTCAAAAAGAAACACCTGACGAAGAGGTAATAATTTCACCACCCTCTTTCAAGTTCTTTTCATCTTTCACTTATTATTTCATTGTTGTTTCTATAATAAAGTAATAACTCCAGTACATTATAAATATTGTGATATTATTATAAATATAGTACAACCATATTCATTATTCTCTCCATCCTATAAATGAGAAACCCACCATACGTGCGTACGTACGCCTTACCATCTCCCCGTCGTGGTGTAGTTTGTCATTTAACAATTCACTTTTTGGATGGGCATAATAATGATTATTATTTATGAAAATAATAAATAGAACATGTTAATGATTCTTTTTATATGATATAATATCCATTTTCATTAAATTGTATCATCAATATAATGATTTTTTCACTCATGCGTACGTTCGGATTACCATCTCCACGACGCACTGAGATTCATTTCCACGTTCACCATTCCACGATTATTATAAAAATATATATTATTAATAAGTATATAATATAATACTTAATAATTCTACTGGAAATATATCTATATATATATATATGTATGTATTTACATTCTTCTCTTTCACTTACATCCATTCAATACGTTATGAAAACATAAACAGGGTTTATGCGTACGTACAACCTACTGTCTCCAGAAACAATGTTTTGGAATTCATATATCTATATATTAAATATATCTGTATTTTAAATATATATGATATATAAATCATTTTTATATTTATAAGTTACTTAAATCATTATCTAAATGATTCAATCAAGAATAACAAGATAAAATACGTAAGAAAAAGAATGCAATTATTACCCTAAATTTTAATTTAACATGTAAATCATTATTAAATCGATAATATAAATTCATAAACGAATCATGAATGATATCGAAAAATGAATTTGGTTCTAGTATAATTTAATAACATACTACTGTCATTATTCAAAAGGCTAAACATACCCTCGACCAAAGGAAAAATACAATGTAAGGGGTAATTCTACAATCTCTTCATTATTAGAGGTTGTTTATATGAAATTATCTACCAAGACCTATTAATCATTCACATCCATGTTTCATAAAATGTATTTAAACACATTTTTAATATTAACTCAACAATGGGTTAAAGTAATTTATACCCTATTTTGACCTTATATGTTTTTGAAAGGAATCTATCAGTCATTTTCCAAACATGGTACTTTATAACCTTTTTGAAAAAATTACTGTAAGAATGCCTTTTTTAACTTATACGGAATGTGAAGCTATTTTCTGCCTTTATAACATCGTTGAAGATTCCCTTACAATATTATAAGAAAATTTTCAAAATAAATATTTTAATTATTATTATATGACTCTTAAATGATTTAAAAAATAGAAAGTGATATTTCTCTCAAATAGTTATGATTTCATATATGTCAACATCCTATGATAAATTTCACTCATGTTTGAAGTTGATTTGTTATTATATAAATCTTCCATATTGTATTTTAGGTTTTGTGATATGTTTTACTGTGGACGAGTTATTTTTATTATATTCCTGGTTTGTGGTTAAAGTATTGACATTTCATATTCTAGTTTTAATACGAATGTTTATGTTATATTTCGACCTCTTCATAAGATAAATGTGTTGTAATAGTATTATTCGGGTTTGGGACCAGTAAAAGTAAGTTCATTGGGTTGGGGTCCTTTTACAGTAGACCCTTTGGGTTGGAGTCTGGTTAGAGAGGCTCTCCAGGTTGGAGCCTAGTTATAGGGGCTCCCTGCATTGGAGTCTGGTTACAGAGGCTCTTCAGGTTGGAGTCCGGTTATAGATACTCTCTGGGTTGGAGTTCGGTTAAAGTTATCCCCTAGGTCCTGGCACAAGGCGTTGACACAAAAATTAAATTCGGGTACTACACATTCCCTCATTATGAAATTTGTTTTTACATGTGATTATTCGACTACTATAATATCCATATGCACGTTAATATGGTAATTTTTTATTTATTTTTTACATACTATGTTCAATTTTATGATTACAATGTTGTTGTTTTATTACAAATCCTGTCTTAATAGTTTATAGGTTCTACTAAATTATTTACCATTACTGAGCATCTGAGCTCACTCGTCTCTTATCTTTTATTTTCCTAGGATCCCAATAAGTGTTTTATGATTGAGATGTAGGGTTAAGATAAGAGAACAATAGAATTATTAAAGAACTATCTATGATGTAATGTATGTTTCAAAGTGTAATGTAACAATCATGTATGTAATCTATTTTCCAATCATTCTAAACTTATTTATCCATTGGGACCTGATTTCTTGTAATCATGCCAATGTATTAAAATAATTCACCGACTCTGGGTAACTCTGTTTGCGGCGTTAAAGTTGGTATCATATGATGTTTAGAAATATCCCTAGAAACCAGATTTATATAAACTCTAATTAAATCACATTACGCTAAGGTAGACTCTGAGGAGTAGTATAGATAAACTTCCTATAATTTTTCTAATGTATAGATTTGGTGATTTTTTCAAGCAACACATTCATGTCCAGATACGATCAGGTAGAGGTGGCTCTGGCACAAATGTTCCCGGGGGTAAAACCTAAAAACACTGCTTTGAGCTAGACTTGAATGGTAACTAGTGCATGATAACGAGCCTTGCTGCACTATTGGTTACGACAATCCTAGGGGATATTCTTTGGATGATTCAGATTTTCATTAAAAGACATTATGAAGGATTTAAGAGTATATATTTCTTCAAATAATTTTTTTTATGTTTATAGATTATATCCATAAACTGTTCAATTTTCCTTAGGTATTTTAAAATCATGGAATTAGGCATTGTAATTCATAAACTGACCTAGTGTATTCAATTGTTTAGAAATGTCTCCCAGTTGAAGGAATGAGAACTCCATAAATAAGTTTGATCCAAAGAGATAGAAGGATCATATATTTCATGGATTTAAGCCAACATTTAGAAGGGAAATAGTCACCCACATATTCTCATAATATAAATAAATAGTATCAGGTGTTAATAATATATGTTATTAATTCTCTGAGTCATATGGATTTGAAGGGAAACAGGAGAAGAAAATGATGGTTGAGAGAATGATGGATACATGAAATAGGGGAATGAAGGATTTTCCCATATGTGAATACGGTGGAAAGAATATTTTTGGTAAATGCTTGAAGGGAATGGTGTTCTTTATAAGTGAGAGAAAAAGGACACCATGTTCATGATTGTAAAGCTAAGAAAAATGATTCTAATGTAAAATGACTCCTCTGCAAGGTGTCCGGACACTACACAAATCAATATCCTAGTCATCAGAGTGTACCGAAAATGTTTCTATTAGATAATAATCATGTAATGATAATACCACAGTTGAATAGGAATGACTAGTTTTCTTATGTTGTTACTAAATAATTTTGTAATTTAAGTGTTGTATCGATTATATAAAAATTATATGAATTGAGTAAATAAATGTAGATTGTACTGCAGTACCATTTCATTGAGGATTTCAGATTATATGGTTCTATAAAAAGTGACTCAACAACAAGTCAATCTTTTTGGAAAATAAATGGTTGGAGGAAAGATAAACATTAATATCATCCTTATACAGAGGTAGTAATTTTGGAATAAGTGATGGTATATTTGGATAAATTATATTGGATATTATTGACAGTCATGGAACTGATTATTGGTTTTTTTATTTCATCACTATTTGAGTATTCAAATATTTTGCATATAAGGATTGTATATAGTATTCTTTAAGGAATAAGGGAGCATGAATTTAATCAATAAAGTTTTGTGGAAATTTAGGGTATTTCCCTATTTTAAAAGTATACATGATGAAGGTATCCAAATGTTTTTATGTGGCTAAAAAGATCTTCCTTGTGTTTACCTTCTAATAGAATTTTGGACAATGAGTTTAGACAATAAGTATTTTTGGAAAATACTAAAGGATGGAAAGGATTATGCATGACCATGGATACTATCATTATGGTAAATGAATTATTGAAAAAAAATTTGGATTGTTATAAAAAGGACATCCGAGAGGTTGGGTGACAACTCTTCGCTTCCGAAAAGAACACAAGACTTGAACAACCAACTAAAGGGTGACAAGAGTGCATCATATACCACTGGCCTATGTGATGTACTATATTTTATAATATAGAGTATTTTTTTAAAACCTATGATTGAATAATTATAAAATAATTATTTTTGGAACCCTATATGATTAGGATAAAAAGAATATTTTTTGAAATCTTTTGGAGTGAAAGATGAGTTTGTGTATGAATTAGTTTAATGATGAAACTCTACATGTCAAGAATATATATATTTTCCTCTTTTAATATCAATAAATTAATTTTTAAACTTTAGGGAACGAATCTTAAAACTAAAAATGTGTTATCCTAATAATTTATGTTTTGTTGAACTTAAGGTATTTTAAATAATCAAAGATTGATGGATTTGAGGCCCTCATCTTTACAGTTGCTTGCGATTGATGACCTCAATCACTCCTTATAAATATTTACATTTTCTTTAAATTATGTGTCTCTAATTTCCACCTTTGTTCTCATAGTCATGATCGTAATTTGGGGATAACCCTTTCATTTACCTTTCCCACTTATTAAGACTAAATTTTATTACCCCAATTTCCGATTTTGGTTTTCCACAATGGTATTTTCTATTTTGAACCTTTTATTTTCAATGAACAATTTCAAATTGCAAGGACACAATTTATTGATGGAGGGGAGAATGTAACATCCTAGGATTTCATATTATTTTATTTTTCAAAGTAATTTAATAACATGTAGTATACTCAACACCGAGTTCATGCACACTATGACATACCAATCAAGTCGTTCAAAAGTAGTTATTAATAATATTAACTGAATTTTGAACATTATATAATCCTTATAAATTTATAATCCATATATTGAGTTTCTTAGAAATAATTAAAGAATAAATTCCTTTTTTTAGATAAAAGAAGTCTTCTTAAGAAAATATAATTTTACAACCTTTTAATGGATAACCTTTATTAAAGCCAATATTTGAAACTTTTATATATTCAATTTGAAAAAATATACTTCTTACTTAGAATCAGGATATAAAAATTTAGTTTCAATATTTTTTTTTGCGTTTTTCGGGTAACTTTTAGATTTGGGTGAAAAGTGAAAAATACTATATTTTAATTGAACACAAATTATTCAATAAAAAAATTTATAGTGTTCAATTATATATTTTAATGGGTTTGAAGTATAATTAGATTATATTTTTAAGATTTAATCCAATTTTGGTCATTGGAATTTATTTCACAATGAAATTGAACATAAACAAGTGTCAATTTTTTGATAGTTATTATTTCTTAAAAATATTCCTTTTGGTTTTTACAACGGTAATTAATATTAAATTAAATTTTGCGAGTTCTATATTTTGAAATTGTTAAAATAGAATTAATTTTTGAATTAAAAATATCAAAATTATATTATGATGTATTTTTGGTATTTTTCTGAAAACTATCAATTTTTTATGAATAGTGAATACACTGCGTTATTGTTTAAAACCGGCTTTTTATTTAAATGATTATTTATTTTATTTAAATTTATTTTTGTTCAAAATAGATACATAATACATATATATTTCCAATTTAATTCATTGGAGTCATTTTATAAAAAGTTTAGATATAAAAAATTTACTTAACATTTTACAGTCTTTTAGCCATCTTATAAGAGCATATGAAAATTTGAATAAAAATTAATTCTACCACATATGTGAGTTGAATTTCAAAAATCCAAGAGACATAGTTAACCTTAGTAAGTAAAATGTTGTTCAATTGGATGAAAATAATTTTTTGTGAATAGTAACGTTTGACTTTTATTTACCATGGTTAAAAATAAATAGGAAAATTAAGGTTAAAAATGATATTATAATTACCCTACCACAAATTATAATTCTATTTGATAAGTGTAATTCGTCCAAAAAAACCTTATGAATAAAATTTGATCCTTTAGGTCCACTTGTATTAGATTAGGACATTTATTATTATTTATTTTAAAGAAGAGTTAAAAGTGTTAAAATCAGCTTTTCATAACTAAAACAATTTTAATATGGGGTCATACATTAGATAAATTCGACTATAAATATTCATTAGGAAGATAATAATATTACCTATGTAATGGTATTTTATTTATAATTTTTATACATTAAATAATTCATGTTATTTATGACACAGTGATGATATAGTAATTACCTTCGTATTGAGAAATTAAAATAATTGATATTATAAGTATCCAAATAAATGTAATTTGAGACTTTTGATGAATTACAATAATTTTATAATTTAATATGAAATTTTATTTTTTATTAGTTACATTTATTTCTATGTAATAGGGTTGTTATTACTTTCACAAAAATAAAATTTTAAATAGTGTCAAAATTGACATAAATTAATTTTTTAAACAAATACTTTATTATTTGTTGATTTAATAATCTTAAAAATATAAATATCGGCCAAAGGGATTAAATAATATTATATATGTCATTAATGAACCACTTGTGGTTATATTTCAAGTTTAGAGTATTTTTATTAACCATATAGTGTAAGAATACAAGAAGACATGGTTATAGTTAAACTATTTATCTAAAAGATAATCTTAAAGATAAGGATAAAATGGTAACCTAAAATTGTATAAAACCTATTGGTTGGGAGGATTTCGACCCATCCTTACATTATAATTTAAATAAATCAATTTTTAATCATTATAAATAGAAAATTATTTTATAATAAAATAATATTTTTAGTTTTTTCTAAGATGCCCCTCACCCATATTATAAAATGACACTTACCCTTATCACAAATTCACACATCCAAATCCATTTGGTTCAGCCGAACCCTGACCAAATATCCTCCCAAATTCCCTCAATTCAACATACAGGAATTACATTGGTCATAAATCCAACCTATGTAGCCCTTTTGATCAACTCAAAAGGAAACACCCAAAGAAGAGGTAATAATTTCACCACCCTCTTTCAAGTTCTTTTCATCTTCCACTTCTTCATTCATTGTAGTTCCCATACTAATGTAATAACTCCAGTAACTTAGACATAATTTGATATTATTATAAATATTTTACAACCATATTCATTATTCTCTCCATCTTATAAAGGAAAAATTCACCATACTTGTGTATGTACGGCTTACCGTCTCCACGTCGTGGTGTAGTTTGTCATTCAACAATTCGCTTTTTGTATGGGTATAATAATGAGTATAAATGATGTAAATAATAAATATAACATGATAATGATTCTTTATATTTGATATAAATTCCTATTTTATAAAATTTCATCATCAATATAATGATAGTTTCGCTCGTGCATAGGTACAGATTACCGTCTCCACGACGCGATGAGATTAATTTCAACGTTAATCATTCAACGATGATTATAAAAATATAAAATATTAATAATTATGTAATATATGAAATAATAATTAAATTGGATATATATATATATATATGTATGTATGTAAATTCATCTTATTCACTTACATCAATTGAATACAATATGAAAACCGAAACAACGTTTATGCATACGTAAAACCTACCATCTCCATAAACAGTGCTTTCCATTTCTTATATATATCGATTATTAATATTTATATTCTAAATATATATGATATATAAATCAATATTATATTCTATATTTATTGAAATCATGATCTAAATGATACGATCCTGAATAACAAGTTAAAATACGTATGAAAAAAAAGAGATTATTACCCGAAATGTTAATTTAACATGAAAATATTTATTAAATGGGTAGTATAAAATCATAAATGATTCATGTATGATATAGAAAATATGAATATGGTTCTGTTATAATTTAATAACATATTATTGTCACTATTTAGGAGGTTAATCATACCCTCGACCAAAGGAAAAGTACAAGGTAAGGGTTCATTCTACAATATCTTCATTATCCGAGGTTGTTTATACTTAATTATCTACATGGACCTCTTTATCATCCACATCCATGATTCGTAATATGTATTTCAAAAACAATTTACTATTTAACCTATAATGGGTTAAAGTCATTTATACCCTTATTTAACCTTATATGTTATTTAAAGGACACTTTCTGTCATTTTCCGAACAAGATACTTTATAACCATTTGGATAAAATTAATTTAACAATGCCTTTCCTAACTTATACAACAGGTGAAACTATTTTATTCCGTTATAACATCTTAGTTGCTTCCCTTAAAATCTTATATGAATATTTTCAAAATAAATTTTTTATGTATAATTATGTGACTCTTAAATGATTTCAAAATAGAAAGAGATATTTCTCTCAAATAGTTTTGATTTTGTCTATGACAACATCCATTGATTTATTTTACACATGTTTGTAGTTGATTTATTATGATACAAATCATCCAAATTATATTTAAGGTTTTGTGATATGTTGGAATGTGGATGAGTTATTTTTATTCCATTCATGGTTTATAGTTAAAGTGTTGACATTTCTTATGTTAGTTCTAACACGAATGATTTTTCTATATTTCATCCACTTTTTAAGATGAATGTTTTTGACTACAATATTCTGGGTTGGGGCCAATAAAAGTAAGCCCTCTGGTTTGGGGTCTGGTTACAGCAGACCCACCGAGCTGGAGTCTAGTTAGAGAGGCTCTCCGAGTTGGAGTCTAGTTATAGAGGCTCTCTGGGTTGGTGTCCGATTAAAGAGGCTCTTTGGGTTGGAGTCCGGTTAAACAGGATCTCCGGGTTGGGGTCCGATTATAGTTAGCCCCTAGGTCATATCATGGGGCATTGACACAGTTTGTAAAGTCTGGTACTATACAATATCTTCTTAGGAATTTGGTTATTACATGTGATTATTTGACTAATTGAATGTCCATGTTCTTGTTAATATGGTAATTTGTGATTTATTTTTTCCATATTCTCTTAAAGTTTATTTTTAAAAGGATTTTGTTATTATTAAACATCTATAATTAAATTTTAATATCTTCCGCTAAATTATTTACCCTTACTGAGCATCTGAGATCACCCATTTCTTATGTTTTAATTTCTCAGGATCCCAAGAAGTGTTTTATGATTGAGATGCAAGGTTTCGATAAGGGAACAATGGAGTTATCAAAGAAATATCTATACTGTAATATATGTTAGAAAATGTAATGTAGCATTCATGTATGTAATCTATTTTCTAAGAATGCTAAATTGATCGGTCGTTCGGGACATGATTCCATGTAATCATGCCAATGTATTAAAATAATGCACTGACTCCAGGTAACTAGGTTCAGGGCATTACACTTTGGATTCCATAAAAAATTATTATAGATTAATATAACATATTAATGTTGATTCAATGAATTTTGTCTGAAATAACCATGCTATAATGAATTTCACAAAAACCAAATACTAAATAGTGTCAAAATTGATATAAATGAGTTTTTTAAAAAATACTAGATTATTAAATTATATAATATTCCTACAAATATAAGGATCAAGAAATAGACATAAATAATGACAAATATGTCATTAATGAACTACATGGGGTTCACTTGGAATATTATAGTACGTTTATTAGCCTTTTATTATAATAATTAAAGAATACAAGGTTAAAGATACACTATTTAACTAAGGGTAACAACTAAATGATAAGGTTAATGTAGTGACTGAATCATGTCTAGGCCTATTGGGTGAAAAGATGTCGATTCATCCCCACCATAGACTCAAAATAAATCCATTTGAATCTATTTCAAACCAAATTTAATATTATATTAAAATAACAGTTCACACTTTTCTTAATGTGACCCTCACCTATCTTATAAAATGGTACTTCCACTTGTCTTAAATTCGCATCTCCAAGGCCTCTTGGCTCAGCCAACCACTACCGAAATCACCTCCCAACATCCCTCACTTCAACAAATATGAATTTCCTTGAGAAAAATTCCATCCTAAGGAGTCCTTTTGGTCATATCAAAAGGAAACACTCAAGGGTGAGGTAATTATTTTATCACCACTTTCAATGTTCTATTATTTATCCACTCTCTCTTCCATTGTTTTTTCAATTCAAATATAATAACACCAGTAAATCCTATACACTAATATGGTATTATAAATATGGTATAACGATATTCATTATTCTATAAATCCAATGAATGATAATGCCACATTGCGTGCATACGTTTGACTTACTGTCTCCACACTGTGGTGTAATTTTTTATACAACACAATGTTATTTGGATGGACATAATAATGAGTAATATTTATAGAAATAATGAAAATTACATGATAATTTATATGTACAATTAATATACCATCCAATTTCACACCTTTTAATCATTAACGATATTATATCAACTCTTCTGTGTACGTACGAATTACCGGCTCAATGACGTGATGAGATACATTTCCAGGTTCAATATTCAACGATGATTATAAAAATATATATTATTAATAAGTATGTAATATAAGACATAATATTAGTACTTGTGATATATATATATTTATATTTATGTGCTTATATATATCTTATTCACTTACTTCTGTTCAATATAATATGAAAATGAAAACAGCGTTTATGCGTACGTACGACCTGCCGTCTCTATAAATAGTGTTTTCCATTTCAAATATCTTTTGATTACACATATTTATATTCTAAATATATATGATATATAAATCATGTTTTATATTCTGTATGTATTTAAATAAATATCTATGTGATAATATTAATAATAAAAAGTTAAAATACATACAAAAAAGAATACGATTATTACAGAAAATGTTAATTATAAATGGAAATATTTATTAAATGGGTAGTATAAAGTCATAAATGAATCAAGTATGTTATAATGAATATGAATATGGTTCTGGAATAATTTAATAAAATACTATGGTCATTATATAAGAAGTTAAATGTACCCTCATCCTTATGAATGTTCCAAGTAAGGGTTAATTCTTTAATATCTTCATTATCTGAGGTTGTTTTTACATGTGTATCTACTAGGACCTCATTATCATCTTCATATGTGTTTCATAAAAAAAGTAAAAACATTTTTTATATCTACTAGACTACTTCTTATAGTATTTTATATAATTTTTTGACCTCTTATATTATTTTTATAAATGAATTATTTCGTCGTTATCCAAACAAGGTCCTTTATGACTTTTTAAAAAAATTTAAAGAAAGAATGTATTTTAACGTATATGGAAAGGGATAATATTTTAGACCATTATAATACCTTAAGGGATTCCCTTAAATGTTAGTGATAATAGTTTCAAAATAAGGAATAAATTTTACAATTATGTGAATTTTAAATGATTTCAAAATATAACGAGATGTTTCTCTCAAAGTGTTGTGATATCATCAATGGAAACATGCTTTAATGAATTTTATACTTGTTTGAAGATGTGTTATAATGATACAATATTCCATATTGTATTGAAGGTTTTGTGATCTTTTTTACTATGAATTTGATATTTTTAAACAATTCATGGTTTATGGTTAAAGTAATAAAATTTCGAATTATAGTTTTAATACTATGGTTTTTATTATGTTTAACTATTTCATTTGAGGAATGAATTGGAATTAGTATGTGATGGGTGGAGCCTTCTATATCTCCTCGATGAATCTATAGGTATCATGAGACAAAATAGTGTCTTGGCATAAGGCCTTGACAGAAATTTTATTTGTAGACTTGGCATAATGCCTTGACTATGTGGTAATGATGTCCGGCGTTAGGGATTCCCTCATTATGAAAGTAATTAATACATATGATTATTCAACTATTAGAATATCAATGTTAATGTTTATATGGTAATGATTGATTTATTTTCTCCACATTATTTTTATGTCTAGGTTTAAAAAGCTGTTGTTTTAATTACAAATCATTCCATAAAAGATTATAGATTCTGATAAATTATTTACCCTTACTGAGCATCTGAGCCCACCCCTTTGTTAGGTTTTTTTCCAAGGATTCCATGAAGTGTATTATGTTTCATATGTAGAGTTATGATATGGGAATAATGGAATTATCAAGGGAATATTTATGTTATGTTTTATGTTTGAATGTGTAATGAAATGTTCATGTATGTAATCTATTTTCCATGATTGCTAAACTAATCAGTCATTTGGGACAAGATTCCTTGTAATCATGCCAATGTATTAAAATATTGCACCGTCTCTAGGTAACAGTAGTTGGGGAATTACAATCCACCCCATCATCAAGGAGCTAAAAGTGTCCTAAAAACATATTAAATATATACATAGGGTGTGTAGAATAGTATACTCCCTAGGATCCTCCTCAGTGCATCTTATGAAAATTTAAAGAAAGTACCCTAAAGAACAGTGAAAAACAAGTGAAACTAACTCGTCCCCTAAACAAGTATACTATGTTCCTAGCCTCACCACGGATACTCTCACCTTGTATCATCTTCATGAGTATATAATATAATAAAAAATATCAATGTTACCCCGCTACTACTTCCCTACTGGTTTTCCACTTTTCCCCAATATCGCAAGTCCAAAGAATCTCTCTCCAAATGGCTGGCCCACAAACACCTGGGTGAAACACCACAACATTCACCTCATGCAACAAAACCACCATTTCCACATAATAAAATTAATCAGGTAGTTTTTGGGATCCTCCACAACTCGTATAACGTGTACCATATGCAGGGTTTAAATACTCATGCCCTTATACCCCACACATCGAGTAAGGATCCTCTAGTCATCATAGCCTATACACATTACACCTATAGTAGTCCATAGGAATCTATATCCAGAATATATGTGTGTAAATAACCACAATTCATTACATCCCTCTACACACATATCTGGGAATAACTAACCATTGTGCGTACCAAAACATGTAACCACCTAGATAAGAGAGCAGGGCCAATGGGGTTAGTCAGGCATCCATCCTCCCACCAGAATGTTGGGGAAAACACCTTCCAGTGATCAGAATCCCTAGGGTGTTAGTTTTCATAACTGATAGGGTGGAGAAGTATATAGAAACACAAAATGTATATAATATACAATATCTCACAACCACATTATGTGAATAACCTAGTCTTAGACACAATTGAAGCTAACGTCTCTTAGATTCCCAACATCCACTTCTAAGACAAGGTATCCTATAAGAACACAACGATTTTAAGTGAAGTTCCCAGTTCGAATCCATGTATCCCTGAGAGGGGGATTGGTTGAATCAGTGATATGTTTTTCTTTTTAGGTTTCCCCCTTTTTGAAACAACATTCTCCTCTTGTTAAAGAGTTTCTTCTCTGCTGAACACACCCAACCACAGGAACACGAGATTTACAAGGTTCACTACTCAACATGAGTAGCTACGTCCTTGGTATGGTATGAAAACAATCCAGTACCACACAATCCCTTAGAAAACAATCCTTTGATGTGGAATACAACTAGTAGGATATACCCTTACACTCGTGCATCACTTTGAAAACAATCCAATAGTGTGTGTGCTCCCTCTTAGAACAAATAGAGTAACACATTGATTTAGTGCTTCTTTACAATTCAACATATGTAATTTCTATAGTAGAAATATTCACTTTCTTAACCAGAAGCCGGTAAGAACTCTCTTAAGCACTACTGAATATGTGTGAAGACCCCAAATATTTCTCACAGCCTTTAGGGCGCCTTCTGCGTAATTCAAATGTCTTTCACATAAAAATTCCATTTTGGTGCGGAAAACATTTTCGTGCAACTTCCCTTTTTCACACAAAGATTAACTTTTCGCGCAACTTCCCAATTTTTGCGCAAGTTTCATTTTTTCACGAAAACATCATTATTTTCCTGCAACTCACTTAGCGTAAGATTTTATGTGCACCAGAGCTAGAAATTTCTTCTAAGTGTTGAGAATTAACAAATGAGAAGGGTTAGCCTCATATTTATAAGCATTTTTGACCCCATGAGAAAAACACTAATCCACGCGTAAAACCTCCTTCATGAGCGTAAAAACTCTTTTATTCAACTTCATATTTCACTACATGCTTAAATATTTCACGCACCACATTCCTTTTCCATTTTTCATCCTTCTAAGCCTGAAGCACCAATTGCGCACAAAATTCCACATCACTTTCCATATTGCACGCAAACCCAATCTTTCCTGCGACATCATATTTCGTGCACTGCTCTAATATTTTGCGCATTTCATGCCTTTGGCAATTTTCGAGCTTCTGATCTCGAACCACCTTTTGCACAAAAAACATCATTCCTCTATTTCGCACATCTCGCAGATTTTTTCATCCAACCCGATACTATTTCGAGCACCACTTTATTTTTTTCGCTCAACCTGCCTAAATTTCCACGCACTCCATGCCTTTGTCATTTTTCAGTGTTCTGACCTTGAATAACTCCTTGCACGTGAATATATAAACTGTAAATTGTGCTTTTCTTCCACCCCCAGATTGTCCATTACTTTTTCATTTTATCTCTTCACTACTTCCCATAACCATTATTCTGCTCTTATCACAAATCCCATTATCGCGATATTTATCCTTTGATAGATCACCTTTAGCATCATCAGAGTTGTAATGGGAACTGTAACTTCCCTATCCTCTAGAAGTATCATTCCGTCAAATCAAAACATTATATGACTGGCATCATCATTTCTCCCCCTTTCCTTCATAAGGCTTGCATCAAAAGTTCTCCTAACTCATGATATGTGTGAAATACATACTAGCAATGCATCATCTGATTTGTGATCTTTCTACAAAGTGAATTGATTTATCTTATTTGACAACAAAATAAAAAACTCTGCAAAGGATAACTCTTCAAACATCCTTCTCCATGCAGTATGGTCCCAACAATAAGTACTCAATTACATTCCTTCATTTCTTTTATATCAGCTTCACATTACGTAAATGAATTCTTTAAACAGTAATTAACCATTTACATGTCCACATTAAATTTCATTATCATCACACCCAATGATCACTATTCCTACAAATTACAATCTCTGCATTGTGTCCCAGTATGCTTCAACGGATTGGGTTTACATAGTTTATTCATTTATTTATTTACAACATTACATTTCCATAATCCCAGGCATTCTATAAAAACATTTTACTATACTAAACACAAGTGGGATCTACTCGGTGAGTAAATGATCTTCCCATCGAGTCTGTGCCTCCTATAGTAAGAGTGTAGACCCATCCTCCCTTGAGAAGCTAAACATAGAAAGAACGCGGCATACCCCACATGTATTTTCCCCTTTAAAAAGAAAGGCATGCAAGACAAGATTCCATGTGCACTGTGGAATGTGAATAAAATAAACAACTAATAAGAGTCATCATGCATTCAAACATTCATATCCAACACTATTCATAATCCCTAGCGTCCTCCCCGACACACACATGAATAAAATGATGCATCTCGCAGCTCTAGTCATCAAATACTACCACAAACAGTAGGAATCCCTACCCCCACATATCACAATAGCCATCCAGACTCACATCACAATAGCTATCCAGGCCCTCATCACAACACAAGCAGCAGGAAAAAAACATAATATCAATTGGGCTATATGCACATAAATAGGGAAGAGGGTAACTTAGTACCCTACAAGGAATTATAATTTATAAAATAACAAGTTCTATAATCAATCTTGGATTAACTAATTTATTATTCGTGGGTTCCAGTGCCGGGAAACCTAGAAAATAAGATAACACAAATTGATTAAACATGATTAGTGCATCAATATGATTAACGTCAAATTACAGCAACAAAAATCAGTTTCATTCACATGCCACTTTATATATAGAAAAAATATTATCAATTACTTTTATCATTACATCCATTACCAATTTCCATCAAGAACTAAATGTTAAAAAACAAAATCAAACAAATAACACTATCTAGAAAATTAGGAAGAAATATCATACGACTGGTATCAAATAATTTATCTGGATCTAATATTTATTATGCCAATTTCATTGTGATCAAGTGGGATAAAACATGATAACTCTTCTGTTGCACGTAAAATAAAAGATAAGAAATGAATCCCTTACCAAAAATAGTTCATTACATTATTTATATGAGAATATGCCACAAAACAGGTTACAATATCCTCCCTACGTGACAAATATATACACACGAAGATGTAGAGACACCACCACAAAAGTCAAATTGCCAGAAAATCACATTAAGAACATGGAGACTGCATTCCATAAAAGTGATAGGAGAAACAGAAGGATATGAACCCAAAATTATGACAATAGAACAATCCTTATATCGAAGATTGATTAATACTACTTGGTTGCATAAATAATAGAGGGGAACCAATCGAAAAAAGAAATTTGATTTCATAACTCCTATAAAAGGAAATTGAAGGTTTGGGAATCTCACACCTGAGGACAATGATGATAAACTAGGGAGGAATATATCTTGTCATTTTAGAAGATTTAATGGGGCATTGATTTCAGATACACTGAAATTTCCATTAAAATATGATCGCATTAAACTTTATGGTTTACCATGTAAAATCATCCTAAACCATAGGAATAATTAATACATGAGTTATTTCCTTTGAATAATCCTTAGAGTCCTTAAAACGGGGCTTTAAAATCATATCTTTCAAAGGAATCATTAAAGGGATGAAACTGTAGGAATTTGAAAATAATCTTCAGGAACATGAAATTTGGAAAAGGAAATAGGCTTACCTTGGAACCTCACCATTATAGAAACACTATTCATGAGCATGAAATTTTTCAAAGGAAAGATGCTATTGATGGAACCTCATCATTCCGGAAAAAATATTCATGAACTCAAAATTTTTTAAAGGAAAGAGGCTACTATTTGATCCCCACAGTTTTGGAAACACTGTTCAGGAACTCAAAATTTGGCAAAGGAGGAAGCTACCATTAGAACCTAAATGTTTGGGAAACATTTTTCAAGAAAAAAAATGTTTGAAATTTAAATAGGAAACAATTGTAACCTCACCATTCTATAAACACTGTTTATGAGCCTAAAATTTGGAAATGGAAAGAGGCTACCATTGGAACCTCACCATTTTGGAATCACTGTTTATGAACTCAAAATTTTGCCACGAAAAGAGGCTACCTTTGGAATCTCACCGTTCTGGAAACACTATCCGGGAACTCGATATTTGGAAATGGAAAGAGGCTGTCGTTGAAACCTCACCATTCTAGAAACACTATTCAGGAACTCCAAATTTGGAAAGGAATGACGCTACCATTGGAAGCTCACTATTTTGGAAACACTGTTCCTGAGCTCATAATATGGAAAAGGAAAGAGGCTACCATTGGAACCTCACCATTTTGGAAACAATATTTAAGAACTCCAAATTTGGAAAAGGAAAGATGCTACCAGTGGACCTCACCATTTCACTATTCACATAAGTCTACCAATGACATAGTTCACATAAGGTTACCATTACTCTGTTCGCATAAGGATACTGATGACTTTGTTCACGTATGGTTACCACGGCACTGTACCCATATGGCTATCGATGACACTATTACCATATGGTAACCACTGAACTATTCCCATAATGCTACCAATGACACTGTTCACATGAGGCTATCATTGCACTTTTCATAGAAGGTTACCATTGAACTATTCACATAAGGCTACTGATGGAACTGTTCAATAAAGCTACCATTGCACTTTCCACATAATGTCACCATTGCACTATTCACATAAGTATACTGATGCCACTGTTCACATAAGTCTACCATTGCACTATTCACCTATGGTTACTTATGCAATTACCTATCCCCAAAAGCCCAGAGTAGGTGCATTATTACATAACATTGACATGATAAAAAAATATAATGTCTCATAAGACTAATTAGTTTAGTATCCTTGGATGTTCTAGATACATTCATAAGGATTAAATTAAGTCGTAAAATGTAAGACTAAAACAACAATTTTTCCATGAAAAACACAAGGATCCCATAGACTATCTCTACCGGTCAGTCATAATATACTTCTTCGCATCCTAGGAAAAATAAATCATAGAAATGGGTGAGCTCAAATTCTCATTAAGGATAACAATATTGCAGAATGTTTTATAAATTAGCATAATCATTTTAGGCAATGTATAATACTAAAACAAAATCCTTTTCAACATAGACTTCATCATAATATGGAAAATATAAATGAAAATAATTCCATGTATTTACTCACATGGATATTCTACTAGTCGAATAATCACATGCAGTATCAATATCCACATTCATAATAATGAAATGCATAATGCCATACTTTCATAACCACATAGTCAAGACCTTGTGCAAAGACTACAAATAATATTTTGTCAAGGCCTTGTGACAAGTCACACTCCTAAGACCAGAAGTCTCATCGAGGAGCCATAGCAGGCTCCACCCGTCACTTACTATGTACAACTCATTCCTCATATAAAAAGGTTTAAACATAACATAATCATTCGTATTAAAACTAGAATACGAAATGTGAATACATTATCCATAAACAATTAATTGTGTAAAAATAATGCATCCATAGTCAAACATTTTCCAAAACCATCAATACAATATTGAATATTTTTATCATAATAAATCACATTCAAGTATTCTTAAAATCCTTCCAAGGATGTGACATAGATGAAGTCAAAAAAAATTACTGAAATTTCTCTTTCTATTTTTAAATCATTTAAGAGTCACATAAGTATAAAGTAAACATTTATTTTGAAAATATTCTTATATTCTTTTAAGGGAAGTTTTAACGATGTTATAATGGTAGAAAATATCCACACCCACCGTAAATGTTTAAAAAAACATTCTTACCTTAATTTTTTTGAAAAGGTTATAAAATACCTTGATTGGAAAACAACAGAAATATTCCTTCCAAAACATATAATTTCAAATAAGGTTATAAATCACTTTAACCCATTATCTAGTAAACATTAAAAATGTTTTGAAATACATTTTTAAGATACATTGATGTTAATGATCAAGAGTTCCAAGTAGATACTTACATAAAAACAACTCACATAATAAAGAGATTGTGAAATTAAGCATTACCTTGTACTTATCCTTGGTTGATGGTTGGTTAACCTTCCCTATGATGGTGATATAATTGTTATTAAATTATACAAGAATAATATACATTAATATGATATCAAATATTATCTTTTAACATTGATTTTTTAATAATATCTTAGTATTATCATCGTTTCGAGTGTCAACGGATTGGTTTTCCTTTATATGATTTGTCACGTAAGTAATTTTTTTATTGATAGGATGTATCATATTCATATTCAGAATGATATTAAGTCATTAAACATTATTTTCTATCATCTAATTAAAATTATTCTTGAATGGATACGATGGGGATTGAATCTCATTGCGTTCGTGGAGACGGTAATCTGTACGTACACACGAGGGTAAATATCATTCCTTTGATATTAAAGTAATATATAATTGGTTGTTATATCATATATAAAGAATAATTATCATGTTATATTTGTTATTTATATCAATTACACATCATTATTATACCCATCCAAATAATAATGTATTTAATAACAATTACACCACGACGTGGAGACGGTAAGCTGTACGTACGCACGTATGGTGACATGTCATTAAACGGATGCATATAATAATGAATATGGTAGTACCATATTTATAATAACATCACAGTGTATAGAAGATACTGGATTTATTTTTTTATAATGGAAAAAATAAATAAAGAGGATGTTGAAGAAGAAATGAACTTGAAAGAGGTGATGAAATACTTACCTCTTCTTCAGGTTCTTCCTATTGATTTGATAAAAATGGCTCCTTATGTTGGATTTCTGACTAAAGGATGGCCTATAGGATGCATTTAGGATGGTTTAGAGGTTATATTAGCAGGGGTTGGCCAAGTCAAATGGCATTGAAGTTGTGAATTTGAGAGAAGGGGTAGTGCCCTTTTATAAGAGGGGTGAGGGTCACCTTACGAAAAGCTAGAAACATTATTTTATAATAAAATCATTTTAGGTTTGTAATGGATCCAAAAAAATAATTATTTAATGGTTAAGGTGGGGATTGGTCTAAAACCACTAAACCAATAGGTTTTAGACATGTTTGGGTCACTACATTTACTTTATATTTTAAATTTTACTATTATTTTAATAGTTTGACATTTACCATGTCTCTTTGTATTTTTAAATAATATGATTAATAAACGTACTATATACTTTTAAGAGAACCCCAAGTGGTTCATTAATGATACACCTATCATTATATAAGTTTTTTGGCCGAACATTAGTTTTTTTTGAATAGAATATCAATTAATAATATAATATTTGTTTTAAAAACTATTTTATGTCAATTTTGACACAATTTGGTATTTTGTTTTTGATAAATTCATAACAGAATTATTACTTTGGAGAAAATTCATCTAACCAACTCTAAAATTTCATAATAACCTATAAAATTACTGCAATTCATAAAAAGACTAAAATTACATTTATTTGGTTATTGATAATATCAATTATTTTAACATTTAATTAATTATGTAATTATTGCATCATCCTTATATCATAAATATATTAAATTATTTATGTTCTAAAAAATATAAATAAAATAAAATTATTTAGGAAATATTTTTTCATTTCTAATGAATATTTATAGTCAAATTTATCTAATGTGTAACCCTGTAGTAAAAATGTTTTAGTTAATAAACATTGAATTTAACACTTTTAACTCCTCTTTGAATTAAATAATATTAAATGTCCTATTCTAATCCAAGTGGAACTAAAGGATCATATTTTATTACTAAGATTAATTTTGGTCGAATTATTCTTATCCAATAGAATTAGGACATTTGTTTGGGTAATAATAATAACATTTTTACCCTTAATTGTTCTATTTACTTTTAACCGTGGTAAATAAAAGTAAAAAGTCATTATTCATAAAATATTATTTTCATCATATTTGAAACAAATTTACTTAATGTTATCATCCCTGTCTCTCAAATTTTTGAAATTCAACTCACAGAAGTTATAAAATTAATTTTTTGTTAAATTTTCAAATAATCATAGGAGGTGGGTAAAAGACGGTAAAAAGTTGAACAAGATTTTAATATATCTAAATTTATTATAAACTAACTCCAATAAATTATATTAAACATATATATGTATTATCATACTTTTTTACATTAAATATATTTAAATAAAATAAATAATTATTTAAATAAAAATTCAGTTTTAAACTATAACTCAGTGTTTATCACTGTTCATCAAAAATTGATAGTTTTCTGAAAAATACCGAAACTCATCCTAAGATAAATTCAATATTCTGAATCCAATAATAAAGTCCATTTTGAATGATAAATTTCAAAATGTGGGTATACTATTCATAATGGCTGGTTAAATTCTTTGTGGTCTGTTAGAACTCGAAGTTGCGTACTACACATGCTATCGAGGAAGGTCACGATTGCATGTAATGAAAGGCAATTCAAGGATTCGTGTTGTGCAAGCTCCTTTTGGTGTAGCATAAAACACAATACATTAATGAAAAAAAGAATTCTTTTCATAAAATCTCAGGGTGTTGCATTTACCCTCCTTAAAATGAATTTCACCATCGAAATTCGTCATGCTTATAAATGGTTTACAACTCGAAATATTCTTCAATAGAAACCCACATCGTAAAAAGGAATACCAAAACTAATCTTTAAAAAAAGTATGAAACGTAACGATTACCCAAATAAACTAATCACTGGGTTTCCACAAAGGTAAAAATATGGATAAGGAATAGAAATCTAAGCCTCATGTTCTGATGGAGAGTGGTAGAGAACATGGCTATGGAAAAGCCAAGAATAACAAAGCCATAAATTTTTTAGGATATAAGGTACCATCTGATTAATCAGATATAAGAGCACTAGGACAACATTTTTAGTTTTCAAGATCATTACCCTAAAGTTGATGAAATTGGAATTAGAAGAAATACTTTCGTGATTTTGGTATAGTCTCACCGTTGGTCGTTCTTTGGACGATTTCCACTTCATCTCTTAAAGAAATGTTGTTGAATTTTTTCATTCGTGATATATTAGCAGATCATGTGATAGAATGATGGGTCATTCCATCTATCTCAAACAAAAGTTTAGAAAAGTTATCAAAAAATACCTAAGTCCATATATAGTGAGATTAATCATATATGGTTCCTAAAATGGACTTATAGTTCATATATCATACTTCTTAATATAATAAAACTAGTTTCTACTAAACAGGGACTTCCTGTAGGACAGTGGTAGGCGATAAAGGCCAGTCACACTTTGGTTATGGGTTCGATTCCCACAACCTTCTCCGACGCGATGGGCTGTCGCCCATCCGGTAGGATGTCCTTTTTCTAAAACTACATTACTATAACATTCCATAAATAATATAAAAAACTTCTATCCATAAACAATACTAACTTATGTCCAACATAATCCATTCCAATCTTTAGGCTTATCCAAAATAATGTTGTCTAATCTCATATTATAGCGAAAATGATTACCAAAGAGTTCATACAACTAGCATGTTAATACCATTGTTGATCCCCATATATCATGAGATATGTCTTGTTGGTCACATGCCAAACATTCCAAGGCCTTAATCATGTATTCTCTTGAAAAAAATGAATACCCATTGAATCTTAGTGAAAACATGAGTGCTGTAAAAAGTTAACTCTTTCCACATACAAAAACCTCGAACCACGTTATAACTATTTCCTTATATCAGTCATGAGTACATGAATATTGTCAAACATCTCATTTTATCGTTTCCCTTCATTATATGTATATCATCTATTTTTTCAAAAAATATCTCAATCACTTTCCAGGGTTACCGGTACCATAAAATTATTGAAAACCACAATATACAAATACATAAATATTCCAATATTCCACGATACTATATACAACATTATTTTGGAATCCCATTACATAAACACTTAATCATTCCACCACATCATTGTCATATTAAACATCGCCAATAGTGATCACATGTGACTTCCCTTTGTCCTTTTCCTTAAGTGGTTGCTCATGTCAATCATCACTAACACTTGGATTAGGGCATTTATTAGCATAATGCCCCATTTCCTTGCCCTTGAAGCATTGAAGTGTTGGTGGTGCGTTCTCTGAATTCTTTCCTTTATTCACATCATTAGAAACCCTTTTTCCATTACATCAACACTCAGCTACACGATGAACTTCTTATCCACACTTAAAACATTTTATAGTCCCTTTAAGACAATATCCACCATGATTCTTTCCACACTTTGAGCATAAGGAAACATTCATATTCTTTTCACCATTATTCTGAGAATTCTCCTTGAACTCCATCTTTCGTTTCTTGTCAAAACTATGAGATGGATAAGTAACACAAACTTCCATTTCTACCTTGATAGCACAATGCACAATTTCTTCATAGCTACTGAAGTCTCTTATAGCTAATGCCCTTCGATGATTTGGTTTTAAGCTACTGAAGAATCGATCAGCGTTACTTTCAGGTTAGATTATAAATCTAGATGCATACCTTGCAAGCCTTGTAAAATTCGCTTCGTATATACCAACAGAATCATCATCCTTTTGCTTTAGTTCATGAAACTCCTTCTCCATCTTTGTTCGAAGAATACAAGGGATGTACTTGTTGAAAAATAAGTTCTTGAACTTGTCCCATTCCATGGACTCAATTTCATCTCTTGGCCTCGTATTCTTGATAAGATTTCACCATTGATCAGCATCACCTTCCAAACGATACACTGCTAATTTGACTTTATCATGTTCATAACATTGAGGAACTGAAAATATCTTTTTAGTAGTACTGATTCATTGTTCAGAAAAAAGTGGATCAGAAGACCCACTGAATGAAGGTGGACATTGCCTCATGAAGGAATCAATAGAATATTGTTCCCTTATCTGGTACTTCAGATGTCCAGAATGATTCATAGCTTGTGTAAGTATAGCAATAAGATTTTTCACTCCATCTCCCATAACATTTTTTTGTTCAAGAGGAAAATCATTGCATTGTCCATTACATTGATCAACACGGTTCCATTAGGTTCCATCCATCATCCAAATACGAAAAGGAATATTGTGATAGGAAAAAATCACACTAGGGAAAAAAATATAATAAAGGGGGAGTACCTTCAATATCTAACATCTTGGGTTACCGTAATTATAGTACTATAACCTATACTTATACTTAACCATAGGGACATCTCAAGACATACCTTAGAAATATCTCTAGGGATCTCACTAATGTTCTCACATCCTAGTTTACAAAGGTTGACTAAACCTTTCCTCTAATACCAACTGTAAAGACCTGTAGCTTAACGTACATGGATATTACATTACTTTTTCAGAATACTTAGTACATAAAAAAAACACACACACACAAGGACCTTAATAGTTTAGTGTCTTTGGAAACATGGAATATAATCATCTAATCGTGGTGAAAGATCTTCAACATCTCTCATAAAGATCTTCCTTTTTTACCAAAAACCTTTCTTTATATCCTGGGGAAAAGAAAACATAAAAGGGTGAGCTAAAATGCTGAGTAAGGGTAAACAAAATAAATATCAATCACATCATATTCATAAGAACATAACATTTTGGATATCTTAACCTGCAAAAGAGATCATAATATCATAACATGGGATAAATCATAGTAGTGAAATGTAATCCCAATAATCATAACATACAACCTGAAACTTTGTGGAATACACACATAATCATATAGAATCATTTCTTATTATTCAAGACTCATTTCCAAGACTATCTTAGTTGACAAAGTCCATTTCTGAACCGAGTTCACTCCTCGTTTCAGTCCTGTTTCACTGAACCGGTTTAACCTACCGTTCTAGCCAAGCCCATATCATGAGATATAAAATCTTTACCCAATGTATTTGAGGGAGATATAGGTCCCACCCATCTCATAATTATACCATTCTTATGTGTGCCACAAAATCATAAACCATACATCATAGCATAACCTATGTAATAAAAATGGGATTCTTAAACATCATGAAATCCTAAAACAATTCATATAAGATAAAAGAATTCATAAAAATAATTCCATCACAACATAATCAAATCAATGTAATAATAGGGATAGAAACAGAACCCTTTATTATCTTATATGGAAAATAATTATGATAAAACACTTGAACTCCATTCTTGAGGAAAATATCCTTTCTACATCAAAAAAACTTTTTCTTTCTTAACATGTCATACAATTATAAACTAACAGAAGTTGATTAAAAATAAACCTGAAAACATGTAAAGGAGGATTCTTGGAAATAATGTTTTAAAAATCAATTCATTCCGTATAAGTTAAAAAACATTCTTCTCGTACTTTTGTCGGAAAAGTCAAAAAGTAGCTCGTATGAAAAACGACAAAAGATTCCTTTCATATCTTTTACTAAAAACTCACTGAAGCTTAAAATTGTATTTAAACAATTGTAGGTGGATGGAAATAATATTAAATATTGAGTAAACATATATGTGGATGATAAAATACACCCTAGTAAATTTCATAGTATAAACAATCTCGGATAAAAATGAGATTGTGATATTTCCCTTACCTTAGGTCTGATTTGCTTCGTAAGTGTCTGAAACTCCTTTATAATGATTTAAATAATGTCATTGACTTACTCCAGAATCATAATAATTGTTATTATATCATATATAGTTCACTTATGACTTTATATTACCCGTTCTTTTGTAAATTCAATGCTAAAGAGCGTTTTGGGTAAAATCGTTTCATTTGTCGTCCATGTTTTGACTTGTAATTATTAATATTATTACTTAGATCATGATTAATTAATTCCAAAATATAAAACATGATTTATATATCATATATATTCAGAATATACATATACATAATAGATCATTATATAGAAAGAAATACACCGTTCATGAATATGGTAGGCCATACGTACGCATGAACGCTGTTTTCATTTCCTTATTGAGTTGAATGGAATTAAGTGGATGACATACATATATATACACATAAATCCAGTATCATTATTATGTAATATATTTCATGATTACTTATTATATATACTTTATAATCATTCATGAATGGTTAACGTGGAGAATGAATCTCATCGCATCGTGGAGATGGTAATCCGAACGTACGCAGGAACGATGATATCATTCTCATGATCGTGGAATTGTATTGGAGTGTATGTATACTATTTATGAATCAATATCACTTTACAGTAATCATATATAGTTATTATGTACACCATTATGCCCATCCATGTAAGGTGGTGGTGGAAAATAGATTACACCACGGCGTGGAGACGGTATTCCGTACGTACGCACGCGCAGTGATTTCGTTTTCTGTAGGATGGATAGATGGTGAAGTAGGGTTGTTTCATACTTATAATAACATATCAGTATATGTGTGATACTGATGTTATTACTTCATAATGAAAAATACTAAGAAGAATAAGTGGAAGAAGAAATAAAGTTGAAAGAATCGGTAACAGACATTACCTCTTCTTTGAAGCGCCTCTTTGAGTCCTCCTCTTAGGGCACTAAAATTGGTCTTTGAAGAAGACCAGGACCTCTAGGATTTTATTAAGGAAGTGGAGAAGAGAATTTGGCAGGGGATGGCCGAGCATGAAAGCTCAAAGTGGTGTGAGGAAGTTAAGGATGAGGTGCCTTTTATAAGGGAGGAGAGGGGAACATTTGGAATAACAAAAAATATTATTTTATTATAAAGACATATTTGGTTTTTAATAGCTCCAAATTGAGTTATTTAGAAGATATGGTGGGTATGGGTCGATTTCCTCCTATACAATAAAATTTGGACAACATTAGTTTACTATTTTAACCTTATCATTTAGTTTAATCTTTTAGTTAGATAATTTTTCTTTTACCGTGTCTTTTTGTGTTCTTACACTATAAAGTTAATAATCATACTATAACAAGCCAAACGAACACCAAGTTGTTTATTATTAATATAAATAACCTTATCTATGTCATTTGGCCGAACCTTAGATTTTTATGAATAAAATAACATTTAATAATATAATATTTTTTCTAAAAACGATTTTATGACAATTTTCACACTATTTAGTAATTGATTTTTGTGAAAATCATAACAGAATGTTTAGTTCGAAAAATTTACTTAACTCAATACTAACATTTCATATTAACATATAAAATTAGTGGAATTCATAAAAAGTCTCAAATTACATTTATTTGGGTATTTTTGACATCACTTATGTCAATATTTTATTAATAAGATAATTACTCCATCATCGTTGTGTCATAAATAAATTAAATTATTTAATGTACGAAAATTATAAATAAAATACCATTATGTAGGAAATCTTTGTATCTTTCTAATTAATATTTATAGTCGAATTTATCTTATGTATAACCCTATATTAAAAATTATCTACTTATTAATCTTTGATTTTAACTATTTTAACCCTTCTTTAAATAAATTAATAATAAATGTCCTAATCTAATCCATGTGGGCCTAAATGGTCATATTTTATTCCTAAGGTTGTTTTTGGTCGAATTACACTTATCTAATTGAATTAGGAAATGTTTTAGGGTAATAATAATATCATTTTTACCCTTAATTACCCTATTTACTTTTAACCGTGGTAAAAAAAAGTAAAAAATTACTATTCACCAAAAATTATTTTCATCTCATTGAACCACATTTTACATACTGACATCAACCGTGTCTCTCGAATTTTTGAAATTCCACTCACATAAGCGGTAAAATTATTCTTTATGAAAAATTCAATTTTTTTAACTACCACTTAGTGGTTTCACTATTCATCAAAAAATAAAAGTTTCCAGAAAAGTAACAAAAATTAGGCCTAAGCTATATTTGATATTCTGAACTCAAAAATGATGTCTATTTTACCAAATTCAAAACATATCAGCTGCATTAATTAATTTAAAAATTAATTCCCGTTGTCAAAACAAATAGCGTGTTCTTAAGAGATAATAACTATCAAAAGATTGACACTTGTTTATGTCTGGTTTAAATGTGAAATTACATCCAATAACCAACGTTGTATTAAATTGTAAAAATATATTCTAAATATACTTTAGAACCACTCAAATTAATAATTTATCACTATTAATTATTTCGATTAAAAAGGTTGTTTTTAATTAAAATTTAGTAATTTTCACTATTCATCAGAAAATGAAAGTTATCCGAAAAGTACCTAAATTCACCCTAAGCTAATTTCGATATTGTGAATCCAAAAATGAAGTCCATTTTGAAAAATTAAAATTATAACATTTCAAAAAGTGGTTATTACTATTAATAACGGCTAGTTTTAATAATATTTTAATAGCATATCGTTGTTTAGTGAAACACGGTATTTCATACTACACATGCTATCGAGGAAGGTCTCGATTGCGTGTAATGAAAGGGAATTCAAGGATTCATGTTGTGAAAGCTCCATTTGGTGTAGCATACAACACAAGACATTAATGAAAAAAAAAATTTCATAAAATCTTGGGGTGTTGCATTCTACACCCCTTAAAATGAATTTCGCCCTTGAAATTCGTCGGGGTTATAAATGGTTTACTACTCGAAATTTTCTTTAATAGAAACCCACATCGTATAAAAGAATACCAAAACCAATATTTAAAAACAAATGTATGAAATGTAATGGTTACCCAAATAAACTAATCACTAGGTTTCCACATAGGTGAAAATATTGACATGGAAGAGAAATATAACCATCATGTTCTGAGGGAGAGTGGTAGAGATCATGGCTATGGAAAAGCCATCAATCACAAAGCAATAAATTTGTGACGATCTAAGGTACCATCTGATTCATCAGATATAAGAGCACTAGGACAACATTTTTGGTTTTCAAGATCATTTCCCAAAAGTTGATGAAATTGGAATTAGAAGAATTAATTTCGTGATTTTGGTATAGTCTCACCGTTGGTCGTTCTGTGGACAATTTCCACTTCTTCTATTAAATAAATGAAGTTGAATTTGTTATTTGTGATGTGTTAGCAGATCATGTGATAGAATGTTGGGTCATTCCATCAGTCTCAAAAAAAGGGTTAGAAGAGTTATCAAAAAATACATAAGTCCGTCTATAGTGAGATTAATCATATATGGTTCCTAAAAGGGACTTATACTTCATATATCATACTTCATAATATAATAAAACTAGTTTCTACTAAATAGGGACTTCCTGTATGCCAGTGGTAGGCGATAAAGGCCAGTCACACTTCACTTGTGGGTTCAATTCCCACAGCATTGTCCGATGCGATGGGTTGTCGCCCATCCTGCAGGTTGTACTTTTACTAAAACTACATTACTATAATATCCCATAAATAATATCAAAAAAACCTCTATCCTTAAACAATACTAACTTATGACCAATATAATCCATTCCAATAATTGTGATTATCCAAACTAATGCTGTTTAATCTCGTATTATAGTGAAAACTATTACCAAAGAGTTCATACAACTAGCATGTTAATACCATTGTTGATCCCCATATATCATGCGATATGTCTTGTTGGTCACATTCCAAACATTCAAAGGTCTTAATCATGTATTCCCTTGAAACAAAATGAATACCCATTGAATCTTAGTGAAAACATGAGTGCTGTCAAAAGATAACTCTTTTCACATACCAAAACCACAAACAATGATATAACTATTTCTTTATATCAATCATGATCTCATGAATACTGTCAAACATTTCATTTTCTTATTTTCCCTTCATTAAGCGAATATCATCTTTTTTTCCAAAAAACATCTCAATCACTTTCCATGGTTACCGGTACCATTAAATTATTGAAAACCACAATAGACCAATACATAAATATTCCAATTTTCCATGATACTATATACAACATTATTTTGGAATCCCATTACATAAACACTTAATCATTCCACCACATCATTGTCATATTCAACATCGCCAATAGTGATCGCATGTGATTTCTCTTTGTCCTTTGCCTTAAGTGGTTGCTCAGGTCAATCATCAATAACCCTTATATTAGGGAATTTATTTGCATAATGCCCCATTTCCTTGCACTTGAATAATTGAAGTGTTGGTGGTGCGTTCTCTGAAGTCTTTTCTTTATTCACATCATTAGAAACCCTTTTTCCATTACATCGACACTCAGCTACTTGATGAACTTGTTTTCCACACTTAAAAAATTTTCTAGTCCCTTTAAGACAATCTCCATCATGCTAATTTCCACACTATGAGCATAAGGAAACATTCATCTTCTTTTCTCCATTATTCTGTGATTTCTCCTTGAACTCCATCTTTCTTTTCTTTTCAAAACTATGAGATGGATAACTAACACCAACTTCCATTTATAACTTGATATCACAACGAAAAATTCTTCATTGCTACTGAAGTCTCTTATAGCTAATTCCCTTCGAAGATTTTGTTTTAATCCACTGAAGAATCGATCAACTTTACTTTTAGGGTGGATGAAAAATCCAGATGCATACCTTGCAAGCCTTGTAAAATTTGCTTCGTATATACCAACAGATTCATCATCCTTTTGCTTTAGATAAAGAAACTCCTTCTCCATCTTTGTTCAAAGAATTCAAGGGACGTACTTATTGAAAAATAAGTTCTTGAACTCATCCCATTCTATGGACCAAATTTCATCCCTTGGCCTTGTATTCTTGATAAGATTCCACCGTTGATCAGCATCACCTTCCAAACGATACACTGCTAAGATGACTTTATCATGTTCAGAACATTGATGAACTGAAAATATATCTTCAATAGTACTGATCCATTGTTCAGCAACAAGTGGATCAGAAGACCCACTGAAAGAAGGTGGACGTTGCCTCATGAAGGACGCAATAGAATATTGTTCTCTTCTCTACTCATTTGGTAGTCCAGAATGATTCATAACTTCTGTAAGTATAGAAATAATATTTTTCACTCTATCTCCCATAACATTTGTTTGATCAGGAGGAAAATCATTGCATTTTCCATTATATTTATCAACACGGTTCCTTCGGGTTCCATCCGCCGTCTAAAACCCAAAAAGAATAGTGTGAGAGGAAAAAATCACGCTAGGGAAAACAATATAATAAAGGAGGATTACATTAAATATCTAACTCTTGGGTTACCGTAATTCTAGTACTATAACCTATACTTGTACATAACCTTAAGGACATCCCTAGACATACCTTAGAAATATCGCTAGGGATCTCACTAAAGTTATTGCATCCTAGTTTCCAAAGGTTGACTAAACCATTCCTCTGATACCAACTGTAAAGACCCGAAGCTTAACGTACATGGATATTACATTACTTTTGCGGAATACTTAGTACATATCAACAACACACACACATAGACCATAATAGTTTAGTTTCTTTGGAAACTAGTAATATAATCTTCTAATCGTGGTGAGAGATCTTCAACATCTCCCATAAAGATCTTCCTTTTTTTACCTAAAACCTTTCTTTATATCCTGGGGAAAAGAAAACATAAAATGGTGAGCTCAAATTCTCAGTAAGCTTAAAAAAAAAATATCAATCACATCATATTCATAAGAACAAAACATTTTGGAAATCATAACCAGCAAAATAGATCATAATATCATAACATGGGATAAATCATAGTAGTGAAATGTAATCTAAATAATGATAACTTAAAACATGAAACTTTGTGGCATACACACATAATCATAGATAATCATTTCTTATTAGTCAAGACTCATTTCCAAGACTATCTTAGTGGACAAAGTCCAATTCTAAACCAAGTTCACTCCTCGTTTCAGTCCTGGTTAACTGAACCGGTTTAACCTTCCGTTCCAGCCATGTCTATCTAATGAGATATAAAATCATTACCCAATGAATTTGAGGGAGATATAGGTCCTACCCATCTCATAATGATACCATTCTTATGTGTGCCACAAAATCATAAACCATACATCATAGCATAACCCATGTAATAAAAATGGGATTCTTAAACATCATGAAATCAAAAAACAATTCATATAAGATAAAGGAATTCATTAAAATAATTCCATCACAACATAATCAAATCAATGTAATAATAGGGATAGAAACAGAACCCTTTATTATCTTATATGGAAAATAATTTTGATAAAACACTTGAACTTCTTTCTTGAGGAAAATATCCTTTCTAATTCAAAATGACTTTTTCTTTCTTAACATGTCATACAATTCTAATCTAACAGAAGTTGATTAAAAATAAACCTGAAAACTTGTAAAGGAAGCTTCTTGGAAATAATGTTTTAAAAATCCATTCATGCCGTATAAGTTAAAAAAAACATTCTTCTAGTATTTTTGTCGGAAAAGTCAAAAAGTACCTCGTATGAAAAACGACAAAAGATTCCTTTCATATCTTTTACTAAAAAATCACTAAGGGGTAAAATTGTATTTAAAAAATTGTAGGTGGATGTAAATAATATTACATATTGAGGAAACATGGATGTGGATGATAAAATACACCCCAGTAAATTTCAAAGTATAAAAAATCTTGGATAAAAATGAGATTGTGATATTTCCCTTACCTTAGGTCCGATTTTCTTTGAAAGTGTCCGAGCCTCATATATAATGATTTAAATAATGTCATTGACTTATTATAGAATCATACTCATTGTTATAATATCATATATGGTTCACTTATGACTTTATATTACCCGTTCTTTTGTAAATTCCATGTTAAAGAGCGTTTTGGGTAAAATCGTTTCATTTGTCGTCCGTGTTTTGACTTGTAATTATTCATATTATTTCTTAGAACATTATTACTTAATTAAAAAATATAAAACATGATTTATATATCAAATATATTCAGAATATACAAATATATAATAGATCAGTAAATGGAAATAAATACACCGTTCATGGAGACGGTAGGCCGTACGTACGCATGAATGCTATTTTTGTTTCCTTATAGAGTTGAATGGAATTAAGTAGATGACATACATATATATATACATAAATCAAATATCATCATTATGTCATATATGTCATGATTACATATTATATATACTTCATAATGATTCAGGAATGGTTAACGTGGAGAATGAATCTCATCGCGTCGTGGAGACGGTAGTCTGTACGTATGCACGAGCGATGATATCGTTCTCATGATCGTGGAATTGTATTGAAGTGTATGTATACTATTTCATAATCAATATCAATTCAAAATAATCATAAATTGTTATTATTTACACCATTATTCCCATCCAAGTAATGTGGTGGTGGAAAATAGATTACACCGCGGCGTAGAGACGGTATTCCGTACGTACGCACGCGCGGTGATTTCGTTTTCCGTAGGATGGATAGATGGTGAAATAGGGTTTTTTCATACTTATAATAAGATATCATTATATGAGTGATACTGATGTTATTACTGAATAATGAAACAACCTAAGAAGAAGAAGTGGAAGAAGAAATAATGTTGAAATAATTGGTAACAGACATTACCTCTTCTTTGAAGCGCCTCTTTGAGTCCTCCTTTTAGGGCACTAAAATTGGTCTTTGAAGAAGACCAGGACCTCTAGGATTTTTCTAGGGAAGTGGAGAAGAGAATTTGGCCGGGGTTGGCCGAGCATGATGTCTCAATGTGGTGTGAGGAAGAGGGGGAGGAGGTGCCCTTTTATAAGGGAGGAGAGATGCACCTTTGGAATAACAAATAATATTATTTTATTATAAAGTCATATTCGGTTTTTAATAGCTCCAAATTGAGTTATTTAGAATCTATTATGGGGATGGGTCTAAGTACTCTCATCCAATATAATTTGGACAACTTTATTTTAGTATTTTAACCTTATCATTTAGTTAATGTTTAAGTTAGATAATTTTCCTTTTACCATGTCTTTTTGTTTTCTTAGACTATAAGGTTAATAAACATACTATAACAAGCCAAACTAACCTCAAGTTTTTTATTATTAATATATATAACCTTATCTAAGTCATTTTACCGAATGGTAGATTTTTAGGAATAAAATAACAATTAATTATATAATATTTGTTTTAAAAACTATTTTATGTCTATTTTGACACTATTTAGTAATTGATTTTTGTGAAACTAATAACAGAATGATTAGTTCGAAAACAGTTACTTTAATCAATAATAACATTTCATATTAACATATAAAATTAGTGCAATTCATAAAAAGTCTCAAATTACATTTATTGCGGTATTTTTAACATCAATTATGTCAATATTTCATTAATAAGCTAATTACCACATCATCGTTATGTCAAAAATAAATTACATTATATAATGTCCAAAAATTACAAAGAAAATACCATTATGTATGAAATATTTTTATATTTAAAATTAATATTTATAGTCTAATTTATCTTATGTATACCCCTATATTAAAAATTATCTACTTATTAAACATTGATTTTAACTATTTTAACCCTTCTTTAAATAAATTAATAATAAATGTCCTAATCTAATCCAAGTGGGCCTAAATGGTCATATTGTATTCCTAAGGTTGTTTTTGGTCTAATTACACTTATCCAATAGAATTATGACATGTTTTAGGGTAATAATAATATCATTTTTACCCTTAATTCCCCTATTTACTTTTAACTGTGGTAAAAAAAAGTAAAAAGTAACTATCACCAAAAATTATTTTCATCTCATTGAACAACAGTTTACATACTGACATCAACCTTTTCTCTAGGATTTTTGAAATTCCACTCACAGAAGCGGTAAAATTATTTTTTATGAAAAATTCATTTTTTTAAATACCACTTAGTGGTTTCACTATTCATCAAAAAATGAAAGTTTCCAGAAAAATACCAAAAATTAGGCCAAAGCTATATTTGATATTATGAACTCAAAAATGATGTCTATTTTACGAAATTCAAAACATATCAACTGCATTAATTAATTTAAAAATTAATTCCCGTCGTCAAAACCAATAGCGTGTTCTTAAGAGATTATAACAATCAAAATATTGACACTTGTTTATGTCTGGTTTAAATGTGAAATTACATCCAATGACAAACATTGTATTAAATTGTAAAAATATATTCTATATATACATTAAAACCACTCAAATTAATAATTTATCACTATTAATTATTTCGATTAAAATGGTTGTTTTTAATTAAAATTTAGTAATTTTCACTATTCATCAAAAAAATGAAAGTTATCTGAAAAGTTCCAAAATTTCACCCTAAGCTAATTTCGATATTATGAATCCAAAAATGAAGTCCATTTTGAAAAATAAAATTTACAAAATTTCAAAAAGTGGTTATTACTATTCATAACGGCTAGTTTTAATAATATTTTAATAGCATATCGTTGTTTAGTGAAACTCAATATTGCGTACTACACATGCTATCGAGGATGGTCGCGATTGCGTGTAATGCAAGGAAATTCAAGGATGTGTATGGTGAAAGATCCATTTGGTGTATCGTACAACACAAGACATTAATGAAAAAGAAAATATTTTTCATAAAATCTTGGGGTGTTGCATTCTACCCCCATAAAATGAATTTCACCCATGAAATTCGTCGGGGTTATAAATGGTTTACTACTCAAAAGTTTCTTTAATAGAAATCCACATAGTAAAAAGGAATACCAAAACCAATCAGTAAAAATAAAATTATGAAACGTAACGGTTACACAAATAAACTAATCACTGGGTTTCCACATAGGTGAAAATATGGATATGGAAGAGAAATCTAACCATCATGTTCTGATGGAGAGTGGTAGAGAACATGGCTATGGAAAAGCTAGAAATCACAAAGCAATAAATTTGTGACGATCTAAGGTACCATCTGATTCATCATATATAAGAGAACTAGGAAAACATTTTTGGTTTTCAAGATAATTTCCCTAATGTTGATGAAATTGGAATTAGAATAAATACTTTCGTGATTTTGTTATAGTCTCACCGTTGGTCATTCTTTGGACAATTTCCACTTCATATATTAAATAAATGAATTTTAATTTGTAATTAGTGATGTGTTAGTAGATCATGTGATAGAATGATTGGTCAATCCATCTGTCTCAAACAAAAGGTTAAAAGAGTTATAAAAAAATACATAAGTCCACTTATAGTGAGATTAATCATATATGGTTCTTAAAATGGACTTATAATTGATATATCATACTTATTAATATAATAAAACTAGTTTCTACTAAACAAGGACTTCCTATATTCCAGTGGTAGGTGATAAAGGCCAGTCACACTTCGCTTGTGGGATCGATTCCCACAGCCTTGTCCGACACGATGGGTTGTCGCCCATCCTGGAGGTAGTCCTTTTTCTAAAACTAAATTACTATAACATCCCATAAATAATATCTAAAAAACTTCTATCCTTAAACAATACTAACTTATGTCCAACATAATCCATTACAACCTTTTGGCTTATCCAAAATAATGCTCTCTAATCTCATATTATAGTGAAAATTATTACCAAATAGTTCATATATCTAGCATGTTAATACCATTGTTGATCCCCATATATCATGAGATATGACTTGTTTGTCACATTCCAGACATTCGAAGGACTTAATCATATATTCTCTTGAAAAAAAAGGAATTCCCATTGAATCTTAGTGAAAACATGAGTGCTGTCAAAATTTAACTCTTTTCACATACAAAAACCTCGAACCATGATATAACTATTTCCTTATATCTGTCATGAGCTCAAGAATACTGACAAACATTTTATTTTTTCATTTTCCCTTCATTATGTGAATATTATCTTTTTTTCCAAAAAACATTCGAATCACTTTCCATGGTTACCGGTACCATTAAATTATTGAAAACCACAATACACCAATACATAAATATTCCAATATTCCACGATACTATATAACACATTATTTTGGAATCCCATTACATATACACTTAATCATTCCATCACATCGTTGTCATATTCAACATCGCCAATAGTGATAGCATGTGACTTCCGTTTGTCCTTTGTCTTAATTGGTTTCTCATGTCAATCATCAATAACCCTTTGATTAGGTTATTTATTAGCATAATGCCCCATTTCCCTGCACTTGAAGCATTGAAGTGTTGGTGGTGCGTTCTCTGAAGTCTTTTCTTTATTCACATCATTAGAAACCGTTTTTCCATTACTTCGACACTCAGCTACTTGTTGAACTTGTTTTCCACACATAAAACATTTTCTAGTCCCTTTAAGACAATCTCCATCATGCTTATTTCCACACTATGATCATAAGGAAAC
The DNA here is from genome assembly GCA_963277665.1 of Viscum album. Lineage (NCBI taxonomy): Eukaryota > Viridiplantae > Streptophyta > Magnoliopsida > Santalales > Viscaceae > Viscum > Viscum album. The sequence goes on along the minus strand of OY728160.1, from coordinate 1,589,809,014 downwards.
ATTCATATTCTTTTCACCATGATTCTGAGATTTCTCCTTGAACTCCATCTTTCGTTTCTTGTCAAAACTATGAGATGGATAAGTAACACCAACATCCATTTCTACCTTGATAGCACAACACAAAATTTCTTCATAGCTACTGAAGTTTCTTATAGCTAATTCCCTTTTAATATTTGGTTTTAAGCCATTGAAAAATCGATCATCTTTACTTTCCGGTTGGATGATAAATCCAGATGCATAGCTTGCAAGCCTTGTAAAATTCGCTTCGTATATACCAACAGATTCATCATCCTTTTTCTTTAGTTCAAGAAACTCCTTCTCCATCTTTGTTCAAAGAATACAAGGGACATAATTTTTGAAAAATATGTTCTTGAACTCGTCCCATTCTATGGACCCAATTTCATCCCTTGGCCTCGTATTCTTGATAAGATTCCACCATTGATCAACATCACCTTCCAAACGATACACTGCTAAGATGACTTTATCATGTTCAGAACATTGAAGAACTGAAACTATATTTTCAGTAGTACTGATCCATTGTTCAGAAACAAGTGGATCAGAAGTCCCACTGAAAGAAGGTGGACGTTGCCTCATGAAGGACGCAATAGAATATTGTTCCCTTCTCTGTTCATTTGGTAGTCTATATTGATTCATAGCTTGTGTAAGTATAGAAATAAGATTTTTCACTCCATCTCCCATAACATTTGTTTTATCATGAGGAAAATCATTGCATTTTCCATTACATTGATCAACACGGTTCCTTCGGGTTCCATCCATCGTCTAAAACCCAAAAAGATTAGTGTGAGAGGAAAAAATAATGCTAGCGAAAACAATATAATAAAGGAGGTGTACATTCAATATCTAACATCTTGGGTTACCGTAATTCTAGTACTATAACCTATACTTATACTTAACCTTAGGGACATCCCTAGGCATACCTTAGAAATATCTCTAGGGATCTCACTAAAGTTCTCGCATCCTAGTTTCCAAAGGTTGACTAAACCTTTCCTCTGATACCAATTGTAATGACCCAAAGCTTAACGTACATGGACATTACATTAATTTTGTGGAATACTTAGTACATAACAAAAACACACACACATGGACCGTTATAGTTTAGTTTCTTTGGAAACTAGGAATATATTCTTCTAATCAGGGTGAAAGATCTTCAACATCTCCCATAAAGATCTTCCTTTTTTTACCTAAAACCTTTCTTTATATCCTGGGGAAATGAAAACATAAAATGGTGAGCTCAAATTCTCATTAAGGTTAAACAAAATAAATATCAATCACATCATATTCATAAGAACATAACATTTTGGAAATCTTAACCAACAAAAGAGATCATAATATCATAACATGGGTTAAATCATAGTAGTGAAATGTAATCCAAATAATCATAACATAAAACATGAAACTTTGTGGCATACACACATAATCATAGATAATCATTTCCTATTAGTCAAGACTCATTGCAAAGATTATCTTAGTGGACAAAGTCCATTTCGGAACCGAGTTCACTCCTCGTTTCAGTCCTGTTTCACTGAACCTGTTTAACCTGCCGTTCCAGCCATGTATATCTAACGAGATATAAAATCATTACCCAATGAATTGGAGGGAGATATGGGTCCTACCCATCTCATAATGATACCATTCTTATTTGTGCCACAAAATCATAAACCATACATCATAGCATAACCCATGTAATAAAAATGGGAATCTTAAATATCATGAAATCATAAAACAATTAATATAAGATAATGTAATTCATAAAAATAATTCCATCACAACATAATCAAATCAGTGTAATAATAGGGATAGAAACAGAACCCTTTATTATCTTATATGGAATTTTTTTTGATAAAACACTTAAACTTATTTCTTGAGGAAAATATCATTTCTACTTCAAAAATACATTTTATTTTTTAACATGTCATACAATTCTAATCTAACCAAAGTTGATTAAAAATAAACCTGAAACTTGTAAAGGAAGCTTATTGGAAATAATGTTTTAAAAAACCATTCATTCCGTATGAGTTAAAAAACATTCTTCTTGTATTTCTGTTGAAAAAGTCAAAAAGTACCTCGTATGAAAAACGACAAAAGATTCCTTTCATATCTTTTACTAAAAACTCACCGAAGGGTAAAATGGTATTTAAACAATTTTAGGTGGATGGAAATAATATTACATATTGAGGAAACATGGATATGGATGATAAAATACACCCCAGTAAATTTCAAAGTATAAATAATCTCGGATAAAAATGAGATTGTGATATTTCCCTTACCTTAGGTCCGATTTTCTTCAAAAGTGTCCGAACCTCTTGTATAATGATTTAAATAATGTCATTGACTTATTACAGAATCATACTCATTGTTATGATATCATATATGGTTCACTTATGACTTTATATTACCTGTTCTTTTGTAAATTCCATGTTAAAGAGCGTTTTGGGTAAAATCGTTTCATTTGTCGTCCGTGTTTTGACTTGTAATTATTCATATGATTTCTTAGATCATGATTACGTAATTACAAAATATAAAACATGATTTATATATCCTATATATTCAGAATATACATATATATAATAGAGCAGTAAATGGAAAGAAATACACCGTTCATGGAGACGGTAGGCCGTACGTACGCATGAATGTTGTTTTCGTTTCCTTATTGAGTTGAATGAAATTAAGTAGATGACATACATATATATACACATAAATCCAATATCATTATTATGTCATATATTTCATGATTACTTATTATATATACTTCACAATGATTCATGAATGGTTAACGTGGAGAATTAATCTCATCGCGTTGTGGAGACGGTAGTCCGTACGTACGCACGAGCAATGATATCGTTCTCATGATCGTGGAATTTTATTGAAGTGTATGTATACTACATCAGAATCAATATCACATCACAATAATCATATATTGTTATTATGTACACCATTATACCCATCCAAGTAATGTGATGGTGGAAAATAGATTACACCACGGCGTGGAGACGGTATTCCGTACGTACGCACGCACGGTGATTTCTTTTTCCGTAGGATGGATAGATGGTGAAATAGGGTTCTTTCATACTTATAATAAGATATCAGTATATTAGTGATAATGATGTTATTACTCCATAATGAAACAACCTATGAGGAATAAGTGGAAGAAGAAATAATGTTGAAAGAATCTATAACAGACATTACCTCTTCTTTGAAGCGCCTCTTTGAGTCCTCCTCTTAGGGAACTAAAATTGATATTTGAAGAAGACCATGACCTCTAGGAATTTTCTAGGGAATTGGAGAAGAGAATTTGGCAGGGTTTGGACAAGCATGATGGCTCAAAGTGGTCTGAGGAAGAGAGGGAGGAGGTTCCCTTTTATAAGGGAGGAGAGAGGCACCTTTGGAATAACTAAAAATATTATTTTATTATAAAGTCATATTCGGTTTTTAATAGCTCCAAATTGAGTTATTTATAAGCTATTATGGGGATGGGTCGATGTAATCTCATCCAATAGAATTTGGACAACTTTAGATTAGTATTTTAACCTTATAATTTAGTTTAATATTTAAGTTAGATAATTTTCCTTTTACCATGTCTTTTTTTTTCTTAAACTATAAGTTTAATAAACATACTATAACAAGCCAAAATAACCCCAAGTTGTTTATTATTAATATATATAACCTTATCTACGTAATTTGGTCGAATAGTAGATTTTTATGAATAAAATAACAATTAATATTATAATATTTGTTTTAAAAACTATTTTAAGTCAATTTTGACAATATTTAGTAATTGATTTTTGTGAAACTCGTTACAGAATTATTAGTACTAAAAAAGTTACTTAAATCAATAAAAACATTTCATATTAACATAAAAAATTAGTGGAATTCATAAAAAGTCTCAAATTACATTTATTTGGGTATTTTTATCATCAATTATGTCAATATTTCATTAATAAGCTAATTACCGCATCATCGTTGTGTCATAAATAAATTACATTATATAATGTACAAAAATTAAAAATAAAATACCATTATGTATGAAATCTTTTTTTATTTCTAATGAATATTTATAGTTGAATTAATATTATGTATAACCCTATATTAAAAATTATCTACTTATTAAACATTGATTTTAACTATTTTAACCGTTCATTAAATAAATTAATAATAAATGTCCTAATCTAATCCAAGTGGGCCTAAATGGTCATATTTTATTCCTAAGGTTGTTTTTGGTCGAATTATACTTATCCAATAGAATTAGGACATGTGTTTGGGTAATAATAATATCATTTTTACCCTAAATTACCCTATTTACTTTTAACCGTGGTAAAAAAAGTTAAAATTAACAATTCACCAACAATTATTTTCATCTCATTGAACCAAATTTTACTTACTGACATCAACCGTGTCTCTAAGATTTTTGAAATTCCACTCACAGAAGCGGTAAAATTATGTTTTATGAAAAACTTCATTTTTTTAACTTCTACTTAGTGGTTTCACTATTCATCAAAAAATGAAAGTTTCCAGAAAAATACCAAAAATTAGACCTAAGCTATATTTGATATTATGAACTCAAAAATGATGTCTATTTTACCAAATTCAAAACATATCAGCTGCATTAATTAATTTAAAAATTAATTTTCGTCATCAAAACATATAGCGTGTTCTTAAGAGATAATAACTATCAAAAGATTGACACTTGTTTATGTCTAGTTTAAATGTGAAATTACATCCAATGACCAACATTGTATTAAATTGTAAAAATATATTCTATATATACATTAAAACCACTCAAATTATTAATTTAACACTATTAATTATTTCGATTAAAAAGGTTGTTTTTAATTAAAATTTAGTAATTTTCACTATTCATCAAAAAATGAAAGTTATCCAAAAAGTACCAAAATTTCACCCTAAGCTAATTTAGATATTATGAATCCAAAAATGAAGTCCATATTGAAAAATAAAATTTTCAAAATTTCAAAAAGTGGTTATAACTATTCATAACGACTAGTTTTAATAATATTTTAATAGCATATCGTTGTTTAGTGAAACTAGATATTGCGTACTAGACACGCTATCGAGGAAGGTCGTGATTGCGTGTAATGAAAGGCAAGTCAAGGATGAGTGTGGTGAAAGCTCCATTTGGTGTAGCGTACAACACAAGACATTAATAAAAAATAAAATATTTTTCATAAAATCTCGGGGTGTTGCATTCTACCCCCCTTAAAATGAATTTCGCCCAAGAAATTCGCCAGGGTTATAAATGGTTTACTAATCGAAATTTTATTTAATAGAATCCCACATCATAAAAAGGAATACAAAAACCAATCATTAAAAACAAATGTATGAAACGTAACGGTTACCCAAATAAACTAATCACATGGTTTCCACATAGGTGAAAATATGGATATGGAAGAGAAATCTAAACATCATGTTCTGATGGAGAGTGGTAGAGAACATGGCTATGCAGAAGCCAGTAATGACAAAGCAATAAATTTGTGACGATCTAAGGTACCATCTGATTCATCGGATATAAGAGCACTAGGACAACCTTTTTGGTTTTCAAGATAATTTCCCTAAAGTTGATGAAATTGGAATTAGAAGAAATACTTTCATGATTTTCTTATTGTCTCACCGTTGGTCATTCGTTGGAAAATTTACACTTCATCTATTAATGAAATGAAGTTGAATTTGTCATTCGTGATGTGTTAGCAGATCATGTGATAGAATGATGGGTCAATCCATCTGTCTCAAACAAAAGGTTTGAAAAGTTATCAAAAAATACATAAGTCCATCTATAGTGAGATTAATCATATATGGGTCCTAAAATAGACTTATAATTCATGTGTCATAATTCTTAATATAATAATAATAGTTTCTACTAAACAGGGACTTCATGTATGCTAGTGGTAGGTGATAAAGGCCAGTCGCACTTCGATTGTGTGATTGATTCCCACAGCCTTCTCCGACACGATGTGCTGTCGCCCATCCTGGAGGTTGTCCTTTTTCTAAAACTACATTACTATAACATCCCATAAATATTATCGAAAAAAATTCTATCCTTAAACAATACTAACTTATGTCCAACATAATCCATTCCAACCTTTAGGATTATCCAAAATAATGTTGTCTAATCTTATATTATAGTGAAAACGATTACCAAATAGTTCATACAACTAGCATGTTAATACCATTTTTGATCCCCATATATCATGAGATATGACTTTTTGGTCACATTCCAAACATTCGAAGGCCTTAATCTTGTATTCTCTTGAAAAAAAGGAATACCCATTGAATCTTAGTGAAAACATGAGTGCTGTCAAAAGTTAACTCTTTTCACATAAAAAAACCTCGAACCATGATATAACTATTTCCTTATATCAGTCATGAGCTCATGAATACTCTCAAACATTTTATTTTCTCGTTTTCCCTTCATTATAAAGATACCATCTTTTTTTCCAAAAAACATCTCAATCACTTTCCATGGTTACCGGTACCATTAAATTATTGAAAACCACAATAGACCAATACATAAATATTCCAATATTCCAAGATACTATATACAACATTATTTTGGAATCCCATTACATAAACACTTAATCATTCCACCACATCATTTTCATATTCAACATCGCCGATAGTGATCGCATGTGACTTACCTTTGTCCTTTTCCTTAAGTGGTCGCTCATGTTGATCATCAATAACCCTTGGATTAGGGAATTTATTAGCATAATGACTCATTTCCTTGCACTTGAAGCATTGAAGTGTTGGTAGTGTGTTCTCTGATGTCTTTTCGTTATTCAAATCATTAGAAATCCTTTTTCCATTACTTCGACACTCAGCTTCTTGATGACCTTGTTTTCCACACATAAAAAATTTTCTAGTCCCTTTAACACAATCTCCACCATGCTTCTTTCCACAATTTGAGCATAAGGAAAAATTCATCTTGTTTCCACCATTATTCTGAGTTTTCTCCTTGAACTCCATCTTTCGTTTCTTGTCAAAACTATGAGATGGATAAGTAACACAAACTTCCATTTCTACCTTGATAGCACAACACACAATTTCTTCATAGCTACTGATGTCTCTTATAGCTAAGGCCCTTCGAAGATTTGGTTTTAATCCACTGAAAAATCGATCAACTTTACTTTCAGGTTGGATGATAAATCCATATGCATACCTTGCAAGCCTTGTAAAATTTGCTTCGTATATATGAACAGATTCATCATCCTTTTTCTTTAGTTCAAGAAACTCCTTCTCCATCATTGTTCGAAGAATACGAGGGAAGTACTTATTGAAAAATAAGTTCTTGAAGTCGTCCCTTTCTATGGACCCAATTTCATCCCTTGGCCTCGTATTCTTGATATGATTCTACCATTTATCAGCATCACCTTCCAAATGATACACTGCTAAGATGAATTTATCATGTTCAGAACATTGAAGAACTGAAAATATCATTTCAGTAGTATGGATTAATTGTTTAGCAACAAGTGGATCAGAAGACCCACTGAAAAAAAGGTGGGAGTTGTCTCATGAAGGACTCAATAGAATATTGTTCCCTTCTATGCTCATTTGGAAGTCCAGAATGATTCATAGCTTTTGTAAGTATAGCAATAAGATTTTTCACTCCATCTCCCATAACATTTGTTTGTTCAGGTGGAAAATCATTGCATTGTCCATTACAATGATCAACACGGTTCCTTCAGGTTCCATCCATTGTCTAAAACCCACAATGAATAGTGTGAGAGGAAAAAATCGTGCTAGGGAAAACAATAAAATAAAGGGGGAGTACCTTCAATATCTAACATCTTGGGTTAACGTAATTCTAGAACTATAACATATACTTATACTTATCCTTAGGGACATCCCTAGACATACCTTATAAATATCCCTATGGATCTCACTAAAGATCTCACATCCTAGTGTCCAAAGGTTGACTAAACCTTTCCTCTGATACCAACTGTAAAGACCTGATGCATAATGTACATGTCCATTATATTACTTTTTCGGATTACATAGTATATAACAAAAACACACACACAAGGACTGTAATAGTTTGGTGTCATTGGAAACATGGAATATAATCTTCTAATCATGGTGAAAGATCTTCAATTTCTCCCATAAAGATCTTCCTTTTTTTACCTAAAACCTTTCTTTATATCCTGGGGAAAAGAAAACATAAAAGGGTGAGCTCAAATGCTCAGTAAGGGTAAACAAAAGAAATATCAATCACATCATATTCATGAGAATATAACATTTGGGAAATCTTAACCTGCAAAAGAGATCATAATATCATAACATGGGATAAATCATAGTAGTGAAATGTAATCCAAATAATAAAAACATAAAACTTGAAACTTTTTGGCATATACACATAATCATAGAGAATCATTTCTTATTAGTCAAGACTCATTTCCAAGACTATCTTAGTGGTCAAACACCATTTCTGAACCGAGTTCACTACTCGTTTCTGTCCTATTTCACTGAACCAGTTTATCCTACTATTCCAGCCATGTCTATCTCATGGGATATAAAATCTTTAACCAATACATTGTAGGGAGATATATGTCCCACCCATCTCATAATGATACCATTCTTATTTGTGCCACAAAATAATAAACCATACATCATAGTATAACGAATGTAATATAAAATGGATTCATAAACATCATGAAATCATAAAAAAATTCAAATAAGATAAAGGAATTCATAAAAATAATTCCATCACAACATAATCAAATCAATGTAATAATAGGGATAGAAACAGAACGCTTTATTATCTTAGATGGAAAATAATTTTGATAAAACACTTGAACTCCATTCTTGAGGATAATGTCCTTTCTACTTCCAAAAAAAATTTCTTTTCTTAACATGTCATACAATTCTAAACTAACAGAAGTTGATTAAAAATAAACTTGAAAACTTGTAAAGGAATCTTCATGGAAATAATAATTTAAAAATCCATTCATTCCGTATAAGTTAAAAAAACATTCTTCTCGTACTTTTGTCGGAAAAGTCAAAAAGTACCTCGTATAAAGAATGACAAAAGATTCCTTTCATATATTTTACTAAAAACTCACCGAAGGGTAAAATTGTATTTAAACAATTTTAGGTTGATGGAAATAATATTACATATTGAGGAAACATGGATGTGGATGATAAAATATACCCCAGTAAATTTCAAAGTATAAACTATCTCGGATAAAAATGAGATTGTGATATTTCCCTTACCTTATGTTCGATTTGCTTTTTAAGTGTCCGAACATCCTGTATAATGATTTAAATAATGTCATTGACTTATTCCAGAATCATACTCATTGTTATGATATCATATATGGTTCACTTATGACTTTATATTACCCATTCTTTTGTAAATTCCATGTTAAAGAGCGTTTTGGGTAAAATCGTGTCATTTGTCGTCCGTGTTTTGACTTGTAATGATTCATATGATTTCTTAGATCATGAATAATTAATTCCGAAATATAAAACTTGATTTATATATAATATATATTCAGAATATACATATATATAATAGATCAGTAAATGGAAAGAAATACACCGTTCATGGAGACGGTAGGCCGTACATATGCATGAATGCTGTTTTCGTTTACTTATTGAGTTGAATGGAATTATGTAGATGACATACATATATATACACATAAATCCAGTATCATTATTATGTAATATATTTCATTATTACTTACTATATATACTTTATAATCATTCATGAGTGGTTAACGTGGAGAATGAATCTCATCGCGTCGTGGAGACGGTAGTCCGTACGTACGCACGAGCGATGATATCGTTATCATGAACGTGGAATTGTATTGGAGCGTATGTAAACTATTTCAGAATAAATATCTATTTACAATAATCATATATAGTTATTAAGTACACCATTATACCCATCCAAGTAAGGTGGTGGGGGAAAATAGATTACACCACGGCGTGGAGACGATATTCCCTACGTACGCACGCGCGGTGATTTCGTTTTCCGTAGGATGGATAGATGGTGAAATATGGTTGTTTCATACTTATAATAACATATCAGTATATTAGTGATACTTATGTTATTACTTCATAATGAAACAACCTAATAAGAAGAAGTGGAAGAAGAAATAAAGTTGAAAGAATCGGTAACAGACATTATCTCTTCTTTGAAGCGCCTCTTTGAGTACTCCTCCTAGGGCACTAAAATTGGTCTTTGAAGAAGACCAGGACCTCTAGGATGTTTCTAGGGAAGTGGAGAAGTGAATTTTTCATGGGTTGGCCGATCATGAAGGCTCAAGGTTGAGTGAGGAAGAGAGGGAGGAGGTGCCCTTTTATAAGGGAGGATAGGGGCACCTTTGGAATAACTAAAAATATTATTTTATTATAAAGTCATATTCGGATTTTAATAGCTCCAAATTGAGTTATTATGAAGCTATGGTGGGGATGGGTCGAAATCCTCTCATCCAATAGAATTTGGACATGTTTAGTTTACTATTTTAACCTTATCATTTAGTTTTAACTTTATGTTAGATAATTTTTCTTTTACCATATCTTTTTGTGTTCTTACACTATAAGGTTAATAAACATACTATAACAAGTCAATACAACCCCACTTTGTTTATTATTAATATTTATAACATTATCTAAGTCATTTGGACGAACCTTATATTTTTAAAAATAATATAACAATTAATATTATAATATTTGTTTTAAAAACTATTTTATTTCAATTTTGACACTATTTAGTAATTGATTTTTTTGGCAATCATAACTAAATGATTATTTCGAAAAAAAGTTACTTAAACAATACTAACATGTCATATTAAACTATAAAATTATTTTAATTCATAAAAAGTCTCAAATTACATTTATTTGGGTATTTATAACATCAATTATGTCAATATTTCATTAAAAAAATAAATACTGCATCATCGTTGTGTCTTAAATAAATTAAATTATTTAATGTCCAAAAATTTCAAATAAAATACCATTATGTAGGAAATATTTTTATACTTATAATGAATATTTATAGTCAAATTTAACTTATTTATAACCCTATATTAAAAATTATATACTTTTTAAACATTGATTTTAACTACTTTAACCCTTCTTTAAATAAATTAACAATAAATGTACTAATCAAATCCAAGTTGTCCTAAATGGTCATATTTTATTCCTAAGGTTGTTTTTGGTCGAATTACACTTATCCAATAGAATTAGGACTTGTGTTAGGGTAATAATAATATTATTTTTACCCTTAATTACCCTATTTACTTTTAACCGTGGTAAAAAAGTAAAATTTACTATTCACCAAAAATTATTTTCATCTCATGTTCCAAATTTTACTTACTGAAATCAACTTTTTCTATCTGAGTTTTTAAATTCCACTCACCGAAGTGGTAAAATTATGTTTTATGAAAAATTCATTTTATTTAACTACCACTTAGTGGTTTCACTATTCATCAAAAAAATGAAAGTTTCCAGAAAAATACCGAAAATTAGGCCTAAGCTATATTTGATATTATGAAATACAAAATGATGTCTATTTTACCAAATTCAAAAAATATCAATTGCATTAATTAATTTAAAAATTAATTTCTGTCATCAAAACAAATAGCGTGTTCTTAAAAGATAATAACTATCAAAAGATTGACACTTGTTTATGTCTGGTTTAAATGTGAAATTACATCCAACGACCAAAATTGTATTAAATTTTAAAAATATATTCTAAATATACATTAAAAATACTCAAATTAAGAATTTATCAATATTAATTATTTTTATTAAAAAGGTTGTTTTTAATTAAAATTTAGTAATTTTCACTATTCATCAGAAAATGAAAGTTATCCGAAAAGTACCAAAATATCACCCTAAGCTAATTTTGATATTTTGAATCCAAAAATCAAGTCAATTTTGAAAAATAAAATTTACAATATTTCAAGCAGTGATTATTACTTTTCATAATAGCTAGTTTTAATACTATTTTAATAGCATTTCGTTGTTTAGTGAAACTCGGTAATGTGTACTACACACGCCATCGAGGAAGGTCGTGATTGCGTGTAATGCAAGGCAAGTCAAGGATGCGTGTTTTTCAAGTTCCTTTTTTTGTAGCATACAACACAAGTCATTAATGAAAAAATAGAATATTTTTCATAAAATCTCGGGGTGTTGCAACCTTCACCTTTTCCATCATTTCCTCCAAAAGTTATAGGCCTACGAGTTTTCTTTCACCAGCATTATCCCAAAAGGTTGGTGTGTGACATCTCATTCCATATGACACTTCAAATTGTGCCATTTGAATACTTGAATGAAAGCTATTGATATGGGAAAATTATACCAGAGGTAAATACTGATCCCACATACCTTGAATGTCAGGTGAGCATGATATCAACATGTCTTTTAAGTTTTGAATAGTCTGTTCTGATTTTCCATTAGTTTGGGGGTGGTATGCAGGGCTCAAACGAAGTTCTGTATCTATGGGTTTCTAAAGACTTTTCTATAATCTTGATGTAAAATAGGGATCAAGATCAGAAACAATCGATAGTGGTACTCCATGATGTCTTACAACTTCATTCATATATAGTCTTACAAAACTTTCTAGTTGTAAATCTTCCCTTATAGCAAGAAAATGTGCGGACTTGGTAAGACATTCAATAATAACAGATATTTCATCGTTCCTCCAAGGAGTATTTGGTATTACCATGACAAATTCCATCTTAATATTATCCCATTTCCACTCCGGTATGGTAATAGGTTACATGACTCTTCCAGGTTATTGCCTTCCAACTTTCACTTGTTGAAAAACCGTACATCTTGACACAAAATCAGCAATCTCCCACTTCATGTTGTCCTACAAATAATGTTCCTTCAAATCTCTATACATCTTAGTGCTTTTAGGGTGTATAGAGAAGTTGGAACTATGAGAAACATCCAAAAATTCCCTTTTTAGATTAGGTATTTCGGGAAAAGAAAGTCTCTTCACAAATTTGAAAATTCCATCTTTATATATGAAGTCACTCAATCTCCAATCATTCACAGCATTAATCTTCTTTTTAAACTCCTCATCATGACCCTGAGATCTTTTTATCCTATCTAGTAATGATGTTCTAGCAACAATTTGAAATAGAATTGATGTTTCACCTTCCAGGTTTATTCCCATATCCATATTTACTAGATCCATGGAAATAGGATCCCTTTCAACTCTCATCATGTTCAAAGTACCATGAAGTTTATTTCTAAACGAATCTTACACCTTGTTTTCCTTCTTCGAGTTGTAGTGTATCATGAAATCATAATCCTTGAGTAGTTCAAGCCATCTCCTTTGCCTCATGTTGAGTTATTTCTGTTAGAAAATATAATTCAAACTCTTATGATAAGTATAAATCTCAAATTTTTCACCATAAAGATAGTGTCTCCAATTATACAAAGCAATGATTATAGATTTTAACTCAAGATCATGATTTGTATAGTGTTTGTCATGAATTTTTTGTTTTCATGATGCATAGGCAACAACCATATCATTCTGCATAAGCACACAACCAAGTAATTTCTTGTAATCATCACTATAAATAACAAACCCATAATTCCCCGATGGTAGAGGTAATATAGGATCCTTGAATAATAATCTCTTTAGTTCTTCAAAACATTCTTCACACTCGTTTTTTCAGACAAATTTAACCCCTTTACATGTGATTTTGGTTAATGGGTTAGCCAATCCTACAAAATTCTGGACGAAATGCTGATAATAACCTGCTAAACCAATAAAACTGCAAAACTCAGTTATACTCGTCGGTGCTGGACATTCTTGGATTGCCTTGGTCTTTGAAGGATCAACATATATTCCATCCTTAGACATAATATGGCCAAGAAAAGAAATCTCTTGATGCCAGAATTAACACATTCAAAACTTCCCCTCTAATTCAATTATTATAAGAGTCTTCAAGATAATGGGCAAGTGATTTTCTTCGTCTTCTTAGCTTTTCATGTATACCATGATATCATCAATAAATACCACTACAAACTCATCAAGATATTCCTTGAAAATCTTATTCATTAGATCCATGAAGACAGAGGGTTCATTAGTCAATCCAAAAGGCATTACTGTAAACTCATAATGCCCGTACCTAGTTCAAAATGCTATTTTCGGAATTTCTTCCTTCTTCACACACAAATGATTATATCTAGATCGAAGATCAATCTTTGAAAATTATTGAGCACCATGATGTTGGTCGAATAAATCATCAATGTGACGTAGGAGAAAATTTTTCTTTATTTTTATAGCATTGATCTCCTTGTAGTCAATGCACAACCTCATATACCCGTCTTTCTTCTAAAAAAATGAAAAGGGGATCCCCATAAAGAAACACTAGGGCGGATAAATCCCCTATTACTCATTTCCTCTAGTTGTTTCTTTAGTTCCACTAATTTCTCAGTGGCCATTCTTTAAGGGGTCTCATATATGGTCCTTGAACCAGGGACTAATTCAATCGAAAAAACAAAATGGACTAAATTTTTGGATTCAGAGTATCGAATTTAGCCTAAGTTGAAATTTTTCTATTTTTTGGATAACTTTAATATTTTAATGAATACTGAAAATTACTAAATTTTAATTAAAAACAACTTTTTTAATCAAAATAATTAATAGTGATAAATTAGGAATCAGAGTGGTGTGAAAGTATATTTAGAATATATTTTTACCATTTAATACAATGTTGGTCATTTTACTTAATTTCACAATTAAACCGGACATAAACACGTATTAATCTTTTGAAAGTTATTATATCTTAAAAACACACATTTTGTTTTGACCGTGGGAATTAATTTTAAATTAATTTATGCCAATTTTGTGTTTTGAATTTAAAAAAATGGATTAAATATTTGGAATCATGATGTAAAAATTGTGTAAATAGGTAACTCTTATTTTTAGACATTTTGAATAATTACTTCGGTAAATATTTTATTTACCATTGTTAAAGGGTAAATCCGGTAAATAGGGCTTAAAGAATATTATTATAATAATACTAAATTACCCTAAAATGTGTCCTAACCTTATTGGTGGATACATGTACGACCATGGGCATATTGGGGTCGATTTTGGGACCCCATGGAGCCACTTTTAGGTGATATGGACACTTTATTTCAATTAAGTTAAAATAAATACAAAAATGAAATAAGCATATATCTTTTAGAAAAACAATTTTTACATAGGGTTATATATGTTAGATTTTCGACTATAAATATTCATTAGGAAGATAAAACGATTTCCTACATAATGGAAATTTATTTATCATTTTTAGAAATTATATAATTTAATTTATTTATGACACAATGGTGGTGCAGTAATTACCTAATTAATGAAAAATTATAATAATTGGTATTATAAATAACAAATTTAATGTAATTTTATACTTTATATAAATAAAAATATTTTTATAGGATAATATGACATGATAGGATTGATTTAATTAACTTTTTTGGAAGTAATCATTCAGTTATAATTTTTTCAAAAATCAATTATTCAATAGTGTCAAAATTGACATAAAAGAGTTTTTAAAACAAATATTACATTATTAATTGATATTAAATTCCTAAAAATCTAAGTTTCTACCAAGAGACTTATATAATGATATTTGTATCATTAATGGACCACTTTGGTGTCTCTAGGATGTATATATTATGTTTATTAACCATATAAATTGAAAATAAAAAGAGACATTGTAAAAGTGAAACTAATTAACTAAGAGTTAATACATAAGGATAAGGTTAATATAGTAACAAAAACCTGTCTAAATCATCTTGGTTGAGTGAAAATAGAACCATAAACACCTTAAAATTTATGTTGTTCACTTTGGAGCCATTATAAACCGAATAAAAATTTGTTCTAACATAATATTTCTAGCTTTTCCAAAGGTGCCCCTCACCCCTCTTATAAAAGGGCACTCCCCCTTCTCATTAATTCACACCTTCAAAGCCTTTTGGTTGGAAAAAAATCTTCCCAACTACTCTCTAAACATCACTAAATTCATCCTACAGTCCTTACTTTAGTCATCTATCCATCCTATGGGTCCCTCTTGATCAAATCAAAAGGAAGAACCCAAAGAAGAGGTAATGATTTCACCACTCCTTTTCAATTCCATTCATCTCCCACTTCTTCTATATTTGTTATTACCATTATAAAATAATAACTTCAGTATATTATATATACTTTTATGTTATTATAAACATGTTATGACAATATTTCAGTATTCTATCCATCCATTGAATAACATGTCACCATACGTGTGTACGTACGGCTTACTGTCTCCACGTTGTGGTGTAGTTGTTATTAAAAACATTATTATTTGGATAGTTATAATAATGATGTGTAATTCATTTAAATAATAAATATAACATGATAATGATTCTTTATATATGATATACCGTCCAATTAAATATTATTATAATATCAAAAGAATGATATTGTTGCTCGTGCGTACGTACAGACTACCATCTCCACGAACGCGATGAGATTCATTCTCCCTCATATTCATTAAAGTATAATTCTCATTATAAGTTTAATAATAATGTTTAAGGACTTAATGTAATTCTGGATATAAATAAGATACAACCTATCAATGAAAAACATGGCTTACGTAACAAAACATATAAAAGAAAATGTGTAAGTGAACACCCGAAACAACGATAATTCTAAGATATTATTAAGAAATAAATGTTAAAAGAACATATATGATATCATATTAATGTATATGATTATTTTATAATTTAATGACAATTATTTCACCATTATACAGGATGTTAAACTACCCTCAACCAAGGAAAAGTATAATGTAAGGGGTTTCTTGTCTCACTTTTAATTCCGTGAGATTTCCATTGATCACCACTTATTTATTGCATGTGGTGTGTGTACTGCCCATGATTTTATTCATTGTGTAATATACTTTAATTTATGGATATTTAAATCATCATAGTATTATCCTTATTTCATGGGTGCATGTTTCATAAGTTACCAAATCGATATGGGAATTTGTAATTTCAATTTCCACTCATTCGGCTTTACACATACTTCATTGATTATTTTACTCCAAGATTATGTGTGGAATCACAATTCATTTTATTATGTCATAATTTCTACTACCCTTTCTGTCGATATAATTTTTATACAAATAATCACTCCATTGATAAATTCTCAAGTCATCGGTATGAA
Source organism: Viscum album (assembly GCA_963277665.1). Classification (NCBI taxonomy): domain Eukaryota; kingdom Viridiplantae; phylum Streptophyta; class Magnoliopsida; order Santalales; family Viscaceae; genus Viscum; species Viscum album. The sequence continues at coordinate 1,589,791,811 of OY728160.1, read as the reverse complement.
CTTGATAAGTGTAATTTTTAATCAATCTTGATTTGTTGAGATAAACATCCAATTCATTGGTGTTGTTTTTACAAGAATATGTGTGAATATACTTTGATTGTTTTACACTAAATATCCAATCATATTTAGTGAATTTATATTTGTCACACATAATTATGTCGTTGATTTATCCTTAACCTAAAGATACGAGCTTTATGAGAGATTTCATCTCAATTTACATTCCATTGAGTCTTCTTTGTTGTTATACACCAAATCACTTTTATGTGGTGTATATAATGTACTTTGACATAGTATATCATGAATCCTTTTATTCTCATGATATTAAATTTTTTTGATTACCTCAATTATTTGTATTCAAGTGTCTCTCTTTTGGTTAGAAACTCTAACTAAAATACCATTTTTATATGGTTTAAATACTTATTCCTCTAAATCTTGCTCATTAATGTCCATGTTTTAAAAAAGGTTTTAAGGATTTATTTATATGGACATTAATATTTTAAAATTAAAACTCGTTTAAAAAGTTTCAATGTGGTATGGGACACATTTATTCAAAAATCTATATTTAAATTAATTCGTGACAAATAGTGTGACTTTTAAATGATTTTAAGAAAAAGGGGGATATTTCTCTCAAATAGTTTTGATAATTATTTTCATCTATGTCAATATCCTTCATTATTCTCGATTGAGGTTAATATGTTACAATACAATCTCCCATATTGTATAGAAAGAGTTATATTTGACTGTGGATGTGCTATTTTTATACCATTCATGGTTTGTGGATAAGTATTGACATTTCATATGCAAGTTTTAATACGAATTTTTATGTTATGTTTCAAACTTTTCATATGAGGAATGCATTGGAGTTAGTATGTGACTGGTAGAGCCCGCTATAGCTCCTAGATGCATCAGTAGGTCTCGTGAGACAAACTAGTTTCTTGACACAAGGCCTTGGAAAAATCTTATTTTAGTCTTGGCATGAGGCCTTGGCTATGTGGTTATGATAGTCTGGAATTATGCATTACATCATTATGAAAGTGGTTATTGATATTTCATGTGATTATTAGATTAATAGAATATCCATGTGAATAAGTAAATGAAATTATTTCATTTTATTTTTGCCACACTATGTTGAAGTTCAAGTTTGAAAGGAATTTTTTTAGTTATACATTTCCTTAAAAAAAATTTCTTATTTTTGAAAGTCATCACTATATTTTTATCCATAATGGGAATTTGAGGTCACCCCTTTTCTTTGTTTTATTTTTACCAGGATGTGAAGTAAATTATGAATGACCTGCGGGGATAGAATGAAGGGATAAGAGTGTGGAATATGGAGACTATGTTTTTTTAGTTTTCATTTTTATAATTAAATGTAAAACTTTATAAATATATCTAGTGTTTCCAAGGATACTAAACTGATCGATCATTGGAGACATGATCTTTCTTGTGATTATGCAAATGTTACATAATAATGCACCGACTCTGGGTAACTGGGGTCGGGGCGTTACAGTTGGTATCAGAGAAAGTTTAGTACAAACCTTGGAAGCTATAATTAGATAAACTCTAATTAGACCACATAGTTTTAAGATGGAATTTGAGGATTAGTATAGAAGGACTTCCTAGAATATTGGTTTGTAGAGATTTTGTGAGTCTTCCAAGCAATTCATCCCGGCCTGGATACGAGCCGATAGAGGCGGATCTGGAATAGATGTATCTAGGGGTAAAACCCAAAAACACCGCTTTGAGATAGACTCGATCAAGAACTAGTGCACAAAAACGGGCCTTGCTGCACTCTTGGTTACAAGACTCCCGGGGGATATGCACAGGATAATTCTCATTTTCATTACAAACCATTATGAAGGGTTTATGAGTATATAATTACTCAAAGGAGACATTTTTATGAATATGGATTATAACCATAAACTATTTAATTTATGTTATGTGTTTTACAAGTTTGGGATTAGGTATTGTATTCATAAACTAATCTAGTGTATGCCATTGTTTAGAAATGACGCCTAGTAGAAGGAATAAGAACTTCAATAATGCACATGATCCAAAGAGAAAGAAGGATCATATCATTCATGGTCTTATGCCAGAATTTATAATAGAAATAGTCTCCCATGTATTATCATCATATGAAGAAATAATATCATGTGTTGATAAGATAAGTAAAGTGTTTACTGAGTCCTACGGTTTTGAACGGAAGAAAGAGAAGAAAAGTATGGAAGAGAGAAATATGGATAAATGGAAGAGGGAAAAGAATAATTTTCCCATATGTGATAACTGTGGGAAGAAACAACCTGGAACTTTCCTAAAAGTAATGGAAGTTTGTTATAAGTGTGGAGGAAAAGGGCACAAAGTACGTGACTATAAGTGTAACAAAATGGTTGCAAATGTACAATGCTTCATTTGTAAGGAGTTTGGACACTACGCAAACCTATGTTCCAGTCATCAGACTATGTCAAAAATTATAATAAAAATTTAGGGTATCAAAATCTCCATTGCACATACTAATTAATAAACTATATAAAACTATTTCTTCCATGATATATTTAAAAAAAACATTACACAAAACTCATAAAGAACCCCACAATAATCACACAACCATAACAACAACAATAATATTTAGGACAACATAGTGTAAATGTTTGTCCATTATGTTCTAGTATATTCATCTATATTCCAACATTATTTATTAAAAATTTAATTCATCCAAAAATCTATAATATTATAATTATTAACTGATTCACCATTTATGAAATGTGGATAAAAAAATCCTAATAACAATAGAAAAGTGTCAACAACATCAAATATTATCAACAATTGATGTAAATATTCACAAAATTGCAATCCAATATCATGAAATATTGTAATAAAAAATAAATCACCCCATCCCCTTTAGTGTTCCTTATTTCCACTTTTTATCATTATTTATAAAATAATTAATAATTAACCTGTGAATTATAAACATAATAATTCCATAATTTACAAAGAAAAGGGAGAGTTCTCAAATCCCATAACTAAATTGGAGTATCACAATTCTATTTATCATGAAATGGCTATGAAGATACAATATCCCGATTCATATCACACTAGGTAAAAAATTAAAAACCTATGAAACAACATCTTTCATCAACCACTCCCTTTATCCTAAAAAATGAAACCATATTCCATAACAAACACATTCTTCAGACGATAAAAATAGAGAATTAAAGGAATAAGGGAGAATAACTCACCCTAGATCACATGATCTTGACCTCCTGAATCCAAGTATAAGAAATAAGGGCTAGGGACTAAATGGAATCCAAAAATCACAATATATTCAAAGAATTTTTGTAGGAAACATAGGTTAATGGAGGAAATTTAGGGGATCCTTCAAATTATATTCATGATATAAAAAATAATAACACCATGTAAACTTCTTATCCATAGTGTAATAAATTATATTTCCCATGAAATAATATTCCATCCTAATATACTATATCACAATGGGGATCAATCTAAATCATTATAAGAATTTATAGAATAGATCCAACTCAGATACTATAATCCTACGGTAGTACAATAGTGCGTCCATGACACCATGACGTTGCGACTCTCCAGGAGACAGAGTGAACTAGTATTTTCCTTTGATCATGTAGGAAAGAAACTATGATCCTTCCAATTATCTATATTATAGGACATAGATATCAAAAACCCTCATCCCAATCATACAAATTGCATGGAAAATGTGAAAAAAATAAAGAAACAAAAAAATCACACTACAAGAAAATGATGTAATGTTCATTTATAAAACAAATCCTAACCATCAATGTCATAGGGAAACATGAAAATATTAATCCATTTTCCAAAAACTACACCTCATGGACTCCACATTAAAAGTAATATGACTGTGCAATAATTGACTCAAAAATATTAGGTCCACTTCAATCCTCATCAAGATCCCTATGTTACAACTACCAATTACACGACATATCCATGATTTCTGACTTTCCTCTCTTGCAACAACACACACCACAATGATGTATAATCATCCCCAAAATAAAAATTCATCCCAAATAATATTTTCACCACATAATCAACATTATATAATATCTATTAAAAATAATAATAATTAAAGGTCCTAGGATTCCTAAATTATTATATTAGATACTTGTCAAATTATTTATTCCCTTAGGAATCAAAACCAAACCTATAGTTAAAACCACAAAATCCTTCAATATGAACTCCCTATGATATACATCTAGAATTATACAATTATAGCAATCATATTTTATAGAAAGGGAGTATAATATCCAATTAGAGATGAACTAAGAATAAATAACATCAAAAAATCATCTCAATAATAATCTCATACAACATAATAATTGATCAAAAAACACTAGATAATAATAATTCATCTAGAACTCATATTCCATGTAACCCTCCCCATACTCCCATGCCTCCATAGTACTCAATCATTTGGAATGAATCATCCATATAACACCTTCTCCTGATGATCCCAAATCTCAACTATCTACTCAATGAATGTCACCTCATACTAGATATCCATATACCAAAAATAGATGATTAGTGAAGTTCCATGAATATATAATTATAGAAAAAACACATGGAATACATAAATGGTTTAATAAATTTATGGAGGAACATTAACTAGTACACAACCTCATAAATACGTTGTAACCCCACGAATGGATCAATAAACTTGGGAGATAAAATAATCCCCCATCCAAATCACCACTACACCAGATGAGGTGAAACCCTTAATAAGACCCAGATGGTCAGATGCCACATTTATCCTCTCTATAACCATCTAAATATTATCCCACATAATCTACACCAATTCTGGAATAAGAAATTATTATTCCCAAACCTTAGTCCTCTACAATAGATAATGAAAATCCAACACCCAAAATACCTGGAATGAGGCCATTACAATTGAATATTTTAATTCTTTGTATAATCAAAATAATTTTTTTTCCTCATCTAGGTAATATTAATGTTCTCAATACATGTTCATAACATATCCACTTGATTCTAGATAGTCTAATCCATCTACTAGTCTTTTGGGGATGGAATATTGTCATTAAGAACAACTATCTGCCAAAATCAGATTAAAATCCTCTCCAAACATTTGATATAAAATTAGTATATTGATATTAATAACAATCCTATATAATATTTCAAGTATCACCACCACATATCTATACTTCCTCACTAAAATAACTATGACTGCTGACTCCCTATTGTCAATGATGATGGTTGACATTATCAATCGGTCATCTGTTACCAAAATAAAATTAGATCTTTTCTAGGATCATGGAAGAACAATGAATAAATCCATTAATATATCCATAGAGTTCCACTCAAGGATATCCAAAGTCTATAAAAACCAACTCATATATGATGATCCACCACACCCTTTTCATATTCCATGCACCACGATGAAAAATATACAAAAACTTTCATCATATTGACCCACCAATGGTATTCTCTCAAGGAATGATACATGTTTACACGCAATGATTAACTATCAGTTCTGAGTTATGGATCTCCCATATATCCTCCTCAAGAATTTTTTACTGAAGAAACACCCACCCAAATTACTAACATTGATCATCCGAAGACTATATATCCATTGGTACCACCATGGATGTCATAGTCTCACCTAAATTTTACCTCTGAGTCTCCCTACAAAGTCTCCTCCATGATATATTCCAAGGATTATTTCACCATAATATAATATATCATGATTCATCATTAAAATATCTTCTATCACCATCCCAACATCTCCCATCTCCGTAAAAAAATCCTCCAATATTCCATCTTAGTACATCTATAATTGAATTTTCCTTACCCATGGTGTAAGAGATCTAAAAATAGTAATCCTAGAGAAACACCATACCCATTAATATTAATTATTTATATACCACTATGTGAAAATGTAAACTTGTCTCTTGTGATCTATGGAGACAAAAAATCTCTCACCAGTGAGGTAATTTCTACATTGATTCAAATCATAGGATATCACATCCAATTAGACCTCTTGGTAGAATATGTATACTAATAATAATGTAAATTATTTAGCTCATATAAGATCACTCCATTATACTATTTCAAGATACAACCCTATATAAGATGCCGAGCATGAGAAAACACCAAAAAATCACCCATTACTTTGGGAATTGATAAATGGGGAAATTGATAAATCTCTACTTATGTTATTAAAAAAATCTAAAACTAATTAGTATATATTATGTCCTATCACATATTGTATAAGGATATTAAAAAAGTTAGCAATCCAGATAAATAGTAAATGATCCTTCTACATATTCCCAAAATATTTATGAATCTATTGACCACCATAACATTCTTAGGTGTTGGACAAGAAAAAACAACCCCAATAATCAATGGGTCAATTTCTACTCTCTTTTGAAACACCACATGTACATAAAAGTGAACATCCAATACAAAAAAAATAATCATATATATTACCATAAATTTTATGGTGTTATAGAAAATATATAATGTACCTAAATAGGTTGTAATGATCCACTGATAACATTTAATATATTTGGATGACATAGATGACCATGAACAGAAACTGACCTAAGAACTATTTGTTGGTGGAGTTCAAGAATCCCATGAATATGGTAGGGGTGTTCATGGAATCAATCAAAATGACCATGAAAATTATGTTTCCATAAAAACCCATAAAAATCATTAGGATTTTCTAACCCATTACTATAATATTGAAATATAGAAATCATATATCGATCATGGATAAATAGGTGGATCCCTTTAACTTTCAAAATAAACCATCCATCCTATAAAGGGAGTAATGGTTTTTAACCATAACCATAAAAAACATTCAGTAGATTATAATAAACCATAGGAAAAACTTATCCTTATTAGTTAATAACACATAAACACCCAATGATAATACCATGTGATATATAAATCCCCTCTATATTTGGTTTTAAACATAAATCATCATCTCCCAAGATCATTATATGAGATCTGATAAGAGTCCATCGAGATCGTAGAGGAATTATATTGTAAATGTGTTCTAAATTTAATAACATTTTCAGAAGGTAATTCTAAAATATCCTTAGATAAAACAAATTAAAACTCTTCTACTACTCCTAGGAACTCCACAACCCATGCCTCTATTGAACCCCACAACACATATTCTAACTGAGAAATCAATGGATACAAATTACTGTTGAATATTAGGTGATATTACATGATAATAAACATCAAATTGTAGACCATATAATTGTATAATAAATCTATACTCTAGAAAAACTTATATCCACACACACATAATACATATATTTTATATTTTTAATTACATTGTCTTGATATATCTAATGTATAAGGAAATACCCAAACAGTTTATATTGCCTCATCATCATCTCACAACCTCTACACACATATATATGAATCCTCTAACATCTAACAAGCATAATCCACAACAAGGGTAATGGAATCCAATGCACTTGAGACACACGTTGTGTACCAATACATGTGAAATAAAGGAATGTATCACATAATAGTATAACATCGAATAATATAAGATAGAAGATATGAATATTTTAACTCACCAGTATTTGTTTCCAATGGTATTAGAATATACAGACAATAAATATCCCTATGTGTAAAACTCCTTCCATTATATTGATGAACATCTATTTTATTGTGATTATTCATAGATCCCTAAGGTAAGGGTACAACATAGGGTTCTCCCCTACAATCTCCATATGCTCTTGGTATTTTATATGAATACTTCCTATAATTTTGGTAAGGCCTTAGATGACACTACTAATATTGGCGATAATTAAGAACATGATTCTCCACAGAACTATGATCCTTAAAGATAATCTAGAACTAAAATAATTGATTACTATATGTAACAACCCATGCTTGGTTTACATGAATATTAAATTATTGTTTTCAAAAAATTAATACATTAAACAAATTGATTCCCAATGACTATATTAGTTTAGTTTATTTGGAAACCTGTAACCAAAACCTATATTCTACAGAATGATCTTACCATTTTTGAACTCTTATATAAAACCATTATTTATGACATAGGTAAAGGAAAATAAAATAAATGGGTGGGGGTCGAAGGATCAATAATAGTATAATAGAATTATATAAATGGATAAAAATGAGAGGAATGGGTATGAGAACATGAATATAATATAATATGATGATTCCTCACATATCAAAGGTAAACTAGAATCCTAATGAAATGAAATAACATAATTCATACGATAATAAAATTGGAATAAGTTAGGAAATTGTGGTAGACACATTAACATATGGCATTGTTTACATGTATAAATAGTAATTAGTAAAGTCATTAAAGAAATGAAATCTAACCCTTTCATAAACATATGCACATTGAAATGAGGTCCATTAATAAAATAATGTACATGAAAACCAGGTCCACGCTTAGAATTGTGATCATGAAATCAGGTTCAAACATAACATACAAATGCCTCATCAGTAATCCATCATTACCAAATGAATTGGAGGGAGATATAGGTACTACCCATATAATAATGAAATCTTACATATTTGATCCAAAAAAATAGAAATCATTCATAATACTTGAATCCATGATATAAAATGGAATTTTAAACATCATTTCATCACGAAACAATCCTTAGATAATAAATTGATTTCATAAATATCATTTTATCATATAAATAGTCAAACATAGTAATAATAGGGATATGATACATAAAAAATATCCATATTAAATAATGTAATCTGACATTGAAGGTAATTTTGATTAAACACTAGAAATTTATTCTTGAGAAAAATATCCCTTCCCATTCCAAAACATTTTATTTTCATAAAATATCATGAAATTTTAAGAATAGAATTTCTTGGAAGGTAACCATGAACATATTCATGGTAAGATTGATGAATATACTGAATTATGAAAGTGTTAAAATCTATTCATTCTATATATGTTAAAAACATTCATCTCATATATTTTCCAGAAATGACAAAAAGTACCTCTTTTTGAAAATGAAGGAAATGTTATTTTCAAAAATCATAGTAAAAAGTTATAAATGGGTAAAAATTACATAAAAAATAAACAGTATTATAGAAAAACATTTTAAGAAATAATCTTTATAAAAATATGACATAGATGATAAATATTCCCTAATAAATACTTATATATAAACAAACTCAGATAATAATGTGATTTTGAAAATTCCCCTTACATTAGTTCTAGGATTTTTTTGTAGGTATAAAAATCTATTTTATAATGGATTAATTAACTTTAATAACAAATTCAAGAACCATTTATACATTTATGATTTCAAATTTCAATATATTAACTCTTGTTTAATAATATTTCTTCATTACGCTTCTATTGGGTGTCAAAAGCTACACGTTCTATCATATAAATCCGAATTATTAATCATGTGATTCATTTATATAATTTATAGAATTATTATAATGTAAAATATATCATATTTACTCATTCAATACATTTTAATAAAAATTATTTAAATTATATCAAAGACAATTAATTTCATCGCATCATGGAGACGGTCTGCCATACGTACCCACGAGTGATAGAATCATTCCATTATTAATCAAATATAATAGATGTGGATGTTATTTTTTTTGAGAATACATAACATGTTATAATTATAATATATATTAATTGTTTCTCACATTATACCAATTCATGTTAGGTGGTTTTGAAAATAGATTACCCCATATTGTTGAGAATTTAAGCTATACGTTTGCACGCGTAGTGATTTCATTTTGTATTGGATGGATAGAATGTGGAATATAGTTGTTCAATAATCATAATAAAATCTCATCATATATTCTATTCTATTGTTAATAATTTATAATATATACATCTAATTAAGAGAATGTAGATGAATAAAGAAGTTGGAATGAATCAGTAGAAGAGATTACCACTTCTTCGATGAGATACCACTAGATATCCTCTTAAAGGAACTAAAGTATGAATTCTATGAATACAAAGACCAATGGAGTTTGGATGGGGATGTCTATAAGAGAGAATTTTTATATTATTTGTAATCTTGATGGAATAATTTGATGTTAGGAAATGATAGAGGAGTTTCCCTTTGATTATTGGTGTGAGGGTCATCTTAGGAATATCCCAAAAAATAAATTTATATTGAAATCAAAACAAATCGAATAATCTCCAAAATGACCTATTTTCGAATATGAAATGATATAATGTATTAATAAAATCAACTAATAAATTTTAGATGTGTTTTTTAAATTAAAACTGTATCCTTTTAATTAATATAAAGTTATGTTATTTAATTTTTAACTAAAGTGACAATATATCAATATTAAAATGGTTAAATGTTCCATTACATAATGTAAATTAGACAATAAATGAGTAATTTATAAATTTTCACACCAAATAAATTTATATATATATTTTAATAAAGATCTATGATTTTTAAATAATATCATGATACACTATTTTGACCAAATATGAATAGTGACAATTTTAATACTATTAATTTCATAGATTTTTAAAAATATCAATATAATATCTTAACCTCAAAAAAATATTTTATTATATCTATATGGGATCAATGACATCTAAAAATTTCATTATATATATATATCATATAAATTTTTTTTATTATAATATTTTTAATGCCATTAATTCGATATTTCCATTAATATTTTAATTACTAAATAAGTTTTGTGTAATTATTTAATATGTTTATTAATTTGGTAAATATTAAAAATAAAATTCAATGACAAATATAGGTCCCCTATACTTACTATGAATAATTATAGTTTAATATATCTCATGAAAAATCATACATTAAATTTTATTTATTTTTTATAACATGAATGTGACTACATTAACATCACTTTAAATAAAATATTTTAAATTCCATAATCATTTCAACATGTTACTGGATGATCAATACATAATAAATTAGATGATTATATATGATATATACTCATAAAATAATATTTGGGGATGTTTTCGTGTCTTGTAATGGTTATTATCTTTTTAATAAAAAAAATTATTTATTTTTCATCAATTAAGTAATTTCTCCCTCATCAATGCATAATACTTTAATGTAATAATTTTTTTCCTAATGAATACTATTAAATATGAATGATAAAAAAATTATCATTGAAATAAGTATTTATAGTCAAATTTATCTTTGTTAAAACATTATTTTAAAAATGAATATTATATTAAAAACGGTGTAGGAAAAATACAACTTTCCATTAAATATAATATATTAAATGTCCTGATATAATCTAGGTGTCATCCAAAGAGCAGCACTTCCACCCAATGATGATTTAGGTCGATAATAAATCATCTAATTATAATTAGAAAAGCATTTGGATTATTTTATGATATTATATTTACCATTAATTACCAAATTTACCCTTTTACCGTTTTAAAAAAAATTACTGAAGGTACATTTCATAATTCCAAAAAATAAAAGAAAGATAATTTCACAATTTATACCCTGTAATTAAAAATATAGAACAATTTTTTTATAATTAAAAACACATATGATTTTTTTTTATTTTTAAATTAATCATGTTGGAAGAATGAAAAATGGGTTTTTAATGTTAAATAATTTTAAAAAATGGAATATTTTTTACATTTAAATTCATTGTAAAATTAATGTCAATTTCCAAAATTATAGAAAATAATAAAAATATAGTCTATTTATACATTAAAATAATTCAATAATATAATTTAAGCTATATAAATTATTTGGAGGAAAAAATATGTTTTAATTAATATTTTGTATATTTTTTCTATTCATCTAAATATTATTCTTATTAGAAAAATATAAAGAATAAAAAAATTTAATATTGGTGTTCTACATCCAGAGAATAATTTTATATTGATAAATACAATATATACAAGTGTCAAATAATTGATTTAATATGGGATCACCATTAAAAGTTCGTAAAGTTGGATTTTTTTTTAAACACGTCTGATATCCTAAAATTTTAATTTTTCCATTTATCTTGTCTCGAAAACATGTAAAATGTATTTTAAACAATATATTTAATATATAAATTATATATTTCATTAATAAAATCCATCAAGGGTGATTTTATTGTTTAATAATCTCGCGGTTTCTCAATTATATTGTTTTTATGATAAAACAATTCGTTTTATTTAAAAAGGATTTTATTTTAATTTATAATTAACTTTTTACCAAATGAATTATTCATATATACATGTGTAAATTATACTTTCATAATTTAATTGTTTATACATTAATTTTTAATGTCTGGTTTATAAGATATAATAACAGTATTTAGTTTTTCTCATAATCTTGGTCATTCGTGAAATGTATTCTATCAATAAAACATAAAATTATGTGTAACTCAAGACAATAATTATATTGTGTATACCACATGGTATGTAGGCATTGCGTGTAGCATACATATATCACTTTGTAAAATAAAACACAATACAACAATGAAATTTTATAAAATCTATCTCATATAACCCTTGCGGTGTTATATTCTACCCCCTAAAATTAATTTCTACCTTGAAATTTATCTGGGTTATAACATGATTAATTCTTGAATATGTAATTCATAGAATCCCACATCATAAAAATAATGTCAAAAAACTCCATTTAAAAAAGGAATAATTTTAATTTAATATTTACCCAATGTAAATCATAACAAGGTCTCTATTTTGGAGAACCATTGGGATGATTTGGTTATGGAGGAAAAGCATAAAAAATCATAGATATAGAGAAAGATCATTAATCACAAGAAAGTGAGTTATTGTGAGAAAGTTAACAATAAAAAAATTATAAACTAAAGTATCAGGAAATTGGTAATTTATACAATCAAACTAGTGATAATTAAAACTCTTTTACATCATGATCACATTTCATAATGTTCCTGAATTTAAATTAGAAGATACACATAATTTGTTTCGTTACAATATTACATTGGGTTGTTCCTTGACAATTTTCAAATTCTTATATTATTCAAATAATTGAGATATAATTTTTCATGTGATATATAAATATAATGATAGGGTATTCCACCCATCATTATCACAACAAATAGGCTAACACAATTATCAAATATGTATTAGTCCACCTATGGTGAGAATATACTTTATTCTAACAAACTTCATCTGAAAACTAACACAAAAATTCCATTAATTGGTTACTTTACAATCATTATAGAAGATGGAAATCCCAAACATTGGAATGTTTTTCACTAACTCATATTACCATTTATCCCCCTTATGTTAGAAGGTATCACTGATTGGTGATATTCAAAATTATTTAATTATATGATCATGTATTCTATTTTCCAAAAATTAGTTCATGGAAATCATTTCCATCAAATTTACTTATGCATATCCAACATATCATTATACATATATAATTATATTATTATAAGGTACATATTAAATGTAATATGCCAATTAAAATTTTTTCTTATGAATATAATCTTTCCATTAAACAACTTTTCTTTTATGTTATATCTATTCAACATATTTTTTGATAATACTATGCAAGAAACATAAACCGAGTAATCCTTATATAATTCACTATTCTTAATTCCTGGAACAAAATACTTATATACATCAATACATACACTTTAATGGTTTGCATGGAATAGGTCCTTCCTTATTTTAGAAGTAAATTCTTATGACTAAGAATTTATTTGGGTAATTCACCTGTTTTTCATAGATTATATACAAATCTCCATATAAATTAGTCACTCTATGACCCATTTCCCTTATATATAACATCATCACGTCAATTAATGGTTTTTATAAAGTTTCTTCTTCCCTTATTGAAATTATAGAAGCTGAATATTCTTTCCTATTTTCTCTTTATAATTTGATCATCTATAAGATTTCATCTTCCTTTTATGTGATGTGTTAAGAATGTCACCAATATTTCCATTTCTAGTCATATATCATATTATAGGATTCATCATAATTGTAATATCTTTCACTCAAGTAATTATCCATATTCTTTGCTCATAATAACTAGATTGTCTATCAGACTCAATGTTAACTCAAATTATTTTGGATAACACCATTAATTAAAACAAGAAAAAATATGGTGAGAGACACATCTCATAGAAGAAAACCACGTATTTAGGGGAAAGTATGTTCAATATAAAACGTCTCATGTTTAAACCTTAGTAATCCACGATCATTATGAAAATTATAGGATTGTATCATATTCATAGAATTATCCTTAGGGACATCCCTAGACACACGTTATGAAAACCTCTATGAATACCACTTATTTGTTTGCATCCTAGATTACAATTTTTGACTAACCCATCACTTTGATAACAACCGTTGCGACCCAGGGGCGAGGTACATAGAAATTAGATTATTTTTTTGGAATACCTATTTTATAAAAAAAAATTGATTACCCAATACCATATCAGTTTAGTTCCTTTCGAATCATGAAATACAAACTTCAAGTCAGGAGAAAAATATTCAATGTTTCCGACAAATATCAGACCTATTTTTTACCTGAATCTAAAACCTTTCTTTTTAACCTTGGGAAAATAAAACATAAAAAAGTGTGAGAGCAGATGATCAGTAAGAGTAATAATGGTTGATATTTTATCTTTAACATAAAAATAATGTGTATGATATTGTGATCCTAACATTAGATGAACCTGCCCTACATATCAAAGGTAAACTTGAATCATACAAAAATCAAGGAACATAATATATAAGATCATAAAATGGATATAAGGTATGAAATTGTGGCAAACAGACTATCTTGTGTTATTGAGAATATGTATAAATAATTATAGGTTCACTCATTAAGGGAATGAAATCAATCACTTGTATAAACATATAGACATTGAAACCAGGTCTAATAATAAAATCATGGGCATAGAAACCTGGTTAATGCATAGAATTGTAAACATAAAATCAGGTTCATGAATAACATATATACCTCATGTGGTATAATAAATAAAAAATTCATTGAATGGAAATATATGTACCACCCATTTCATTATAAAATCATATATATGTTTTACTCAAAAAGATAAATCCTTTATTATATCAAAATCTCTGAATGTAAATTGGTTACTTAAACATCATTTCATCATAAATTAATCCACAGAAACTAAATAAATTTCATAAATATATTTCCATCATAAACATAATAAACCATAGTAATAATATGGATAATTCTCTTGAGACTTATACTTACTAATGAATGACATCTAAGATGGAAAATATTTTTGATAAAAAACATGAAATTGTTTTTTGCGGAAAATACACATTCTTCATAAAAAAATTTTGTTTTCCTAAAACAATATGAAATTCTATTCAGAATTATTTTAATTGATGGTATCTATGAGAAAATTCAAGATAATATTCATAGAAATAATTCATTTTGAAGGGAAAAAATCCATTAATGTCTAATAAGTAAAAAACAATATTCTGGTACATTTTTCAGAAATGACAAAAAGAACCTCATTGGGAAAATGAAAGAACAGATCTTCTTAAACCATGTACTAAACAGTCAAAATGGTTAAAAAAGACTTTAAAAACCCATAGTAAAATATTAAAACATTTTATGAAAGTATTATTTGAAAACATTGATATGGATGATAAATAATTGATGTTAATACGTATTTATAAACAATATCAGATAATACTATGATAGAAAAATTATCCCTTAAATTAGCATTGGGTGCATTAAAATGTTTCAAAACCACTAGTATAATAGATTAAATATATTTTTATTTTATTAGAAAACCAAATTTTCATTATTGATAACTCATATGAACATATTGACCCTCAATAAATAATATTTCATTATTATGATTCATTATGGTGTTGACTGTAGCTTATTGGGTAATATAAATCCCACTTATTATTAATGGGATTTATTTATATCATTTTAATAATGATAATAAAGTAATATATATCATATTTATTCATTATATAGATTTATATAACCATGATTTAAATTTATCATGTAGAATCAATAGCATAACATTGGGGAGATGGTAGGTCATAAGTAAGAATGGGAAATGATATCATTCCTTTAATTCTGAAATGGTAGAGAAGTGTATGATACATATTTTGTATTAGAATAAATTTAATATTATTATAATAATATATTGTTAATAAATTCATCATTGTACCCATCCTGGTAAGGTGGTGGTGAAAACAGAATACACCACGACATGGATACGGTAAGTCGTACGTACACAGTGTGGTGATATTGTTTTTGTAGGATGGATTGAAGGGGGAAAATTGTTTTTCAATCATAAAAAAAATCTCAGAATATATTTTATATTATTTTTATTAATTTTTAATAGAAATAACTCCTGAATAGGATGTAGAAGAAAATTTAATTTGGAATGAATCGATAGAGGAGAGTACCACTTCTTTGATCGAATTCCTAAATATATCCTCTTAAAGGCACTAAATATGACATTGGAGAATAAACAAACCTCTAAAATGTGACTATGGAAGTATTGAAGTGGAATGGTTAGTGTATTTCCAAGAATGACGTATCAATGTTAAGTAATATAATGAGGGAAGAGGTACCCTTTTATAATTGATGTGTGGGGAATCTTTGGAATCTCCAAAAATGTAAATTGTAAAAAAAAATCAGAAACCATCAAAAAAACCCACAAAGATGTCCCATTTTATAATATTATATGATATAAAGTTGTAATATTATCAATTAATAAATATTAGGCATGTTTTATAATCAATTTAAACCACATACTTTTAATTAATACTCAGTTATTCAGTTAAAATTTCAAGCACGGTAATCAATATTTCATAAATAAAAGGGTAAAATATTAACTTATTTGATGTAAATTAAATCATAAATAAATAATTTCTAAAATTTTACACCATTTTAGAATTATTATATATTTTAAAAAAAAAATCACTTTTTTAAATAATTTAATCATTCATTATTTAGACAAAATATCAATTGTGTCAATTTTCACATTTTTTTATTCTTGGTGTATAAAAAATATCATGATATGATGATAAACTCTAAAAAAATATTTTATCACATCTATATGGGATATATGTAGTCCATAAAATTATATGGAAATATGAATCATCAGAAAATATACTTATTTTAATAATTTTAATAACATTAATTTGATATTTTTATTAATAAAATAATTACTACATCGACATTGCGTAATGATTTAATATAATTATTTGTTGGTTAAAAATTATATATAAAAGATTATGATGAATATAAATCCTATATATATAATAAGAATACTTATAGTGGAAAATATCTTTTGCGAAATCATACATTAAAAAATTATATTTATTAAAGCATGAATGTTACAAATTCAGCATCACTTGATATAAATTATACTAATTGTAATAATATTTTTCATAGGTCTCTAAATGGTCAATCACAAGATACATGGATTATTATAGTCTATATATACTCGATAAATTTTTTTTGTTCAAGTTTTTTCGTATTTTAATGGACATTATCATTTAAATAAAAAAAATATTGATTTTTCAACAAGTAAAAAATATCTGCGTTATCAATGTATAAGTTATTAAAATAATTATTCATTTCCTAAAAATTTCATATAATTTAAAATGATAAATAAAAATATTTTATATTTCAAATTAATATTTATATATGAATTTATCTTCTTTATTTCCTAATTTTAAAATTGATAATTTTATTAATTTTTTAGTAAGACACATATATCATTTCATTAAATAAAATATATTAAATGTGATAATATAATCCAAGTGACATCCAAATGGTACCATTTCGTCCTAATGAATATTATGGTAAATGATAACTCATTCAATTCTATTAGGACAATTTTTAGCGTATTTTTATATACTTATATTTACCCTTAATTACCCAATTTACCTCTATACTATGTTAATAAAAATATCTGAAGTTACAATTCATAATGACAAAAAAAGAATGATATTTGAATAATATCAACCACATGATTCCAAATATCGAATCCATTTCCTAGAAATTAAAAATACAGAATTTGTAGAAAGAAATTTAAAATTAATCCCATTTTCAAAACGAAATACGGGTTTTATAAGTTAAAACATTGCAAAGGACCAAAATGTTTTTATTTCTTAATTAACTTTAAATGTAATTAAAACGACCAATATTATATTAAATGAATAAAAATATATTCCATTTATACATTAAAATAATCCAATAAAATAATTTAACCATAATAATTATTTCGATCAAAAAACATTTTTTGAATTAAAATTTAGTATATATCTATTATTCATCAAAACGTAATACTTATTAGAATAATATCAACAATACATGAAAAGTAAATATTTTATCCACAATACAATTGATATGTTTATTTTATCAAATTTAATATATAAAATATTTAAAAAAATATATTTATGATTGGTGCATAATCAAAATCCGGTAAAACTACTTTTTGTAAAAAATAATTCTTTTATCCTAAACATTTCATTTATCCTAACATCGTGTCTAGAAAACACATTATATGAATTTTAAATATTAAATTGAATATATTAAATTTATATTATACTATTAACATCCATCATATGTGTTTTCATTATTTTATAAAATCACTTATTTCCAGGTAAATATTTTTTCAAGAAAACATTCTTTTAAATTAAATTGTTTTTATTTTCATATATAATTAATTTATCATCATTGAATTATTTATATATACATGTGGAACTCAAATTTTCATAATTCAACTATTTATAATTTCAATTAAAATAACTAGTTTTTATGGTAACATAATATTATTTATTATTTTTTCATAAATATGGTCTTCTGTGAAAATAATAATATTAACAAAAACATGAAATTGTGTGCAACACTAGCCAAGAATATAGTTCAGTATAGCAGAAGCTATATTGGTGTGGAATTTAGTGAAAAAAATTCTTTTTTTCCTACGACACAAGGTATCAAATTAATTTTTAAAATCTATCTTAAAAGAAACATGGGGTGTCACACCATACCTCACATAAGAATATAACATGGGTAATGAAAACCTAGAAGAACCAAATGAATTTCTAGACCCAAATAAATTAGTGGATGAAAATTGATGTGGAAAAAATCAAATTGGATGAAACCATGACTACCCCAACACTAGTGATCCACCACCAATATCTGTTCCCCTTAAGGAAACAAGATCAGTCCACTATCAAGTTGATTAATGAATACCATGAATCTAATCAAGTCTTCCGACCATATTTTGTTCCTCTAATTACCTATGAAGTTTAAATTGGGTGACGAAATATAAAATAACATTACTCAATAGATCCTCCATATTGCATTCCAATGAATAAACTTAAAAATGATTTGTTTTAATGTATAAAAGTTCCTTAAACCCAACCTCAAGCATCCATACCCTTAGGTTTCTCTTATAATGGGATATTAGTCCTGACCTCTTCGCTTTAATCATCCATAAATATTGTATGTCAACATTAACCAATTTTTTAGAGTTATCATTAGAGACATTATCCTCCTTCCACTCCCCCATATACATGATTCACCAGTCTTGTGTTTCTCCCTACCTCAGATTAAGGAATAATGTATCTTGATACTCATACCCATATTTTCTCAAACTACAAGAAAAATTGATGCTCCACCAGCTATTTCTCTATCCTTAGATCATATTCATTCCCAACATACTTAAACATATTCTAATGGGGGAAGTCACGCTATTTCTTTCTCTATGTTATTCCATCACTCCAATGTCAACCATCTAATAGTAAACTTGGTCATCTCTCTAAACCTTACCAACTTAAAAAATGTATTGACGATATTCACCATATTTCTCTACAAATTCTATCAAATTACTCATTCCAAAAGAAAATATTGATTTTATGAAATTTGATTAATAATGTTCATTTTATTACCAAAAATAAACACATTAAAGTTAAAGAACATTCCATCATGATCCTTGTAACTCTCTATGGTCTCTACCATAAAAGAGTTAACATTTCACATTGTTTTTTTAATCAGAGTCCTTGAGTTGAATTAAAAAGGGCCCCAATATACCATGTCATTATCGGTCTCCATAGTCTGCATGAAAACCCATGTTAAAGTAGTATTTTTTCCCACAAAAATTTGAAATCCACATCACATCCTAACTAAAATATACTTCCAATATCTCAAATAATATCATTAATATTACTATATCATGACATGTTCTCAAATTTAAATCCCCCGTGTTATTCAGTAAGGAAGAGAGTTACCCCATGATGTCCACGTCAAATAGGCATCAGGTGTACAATTAGAACCGATGATATAAAACAAAAAATTGAATGGCGTTACCCACACCTAATAAATAAAAATAGAATCAAGTCACAAATGAAAAAAATAATATATATAAACCCTGAAAAAATATTATCACATGATTCATGAATAATGTTTGATAAATTAAATCCCTTTTAAAATGGAAACAAAAATCATAGGATGCGACACCAAAGAAAAAAATCCCAAAAAAATATATCCAGAACATTCATAAAATATTCCATGGAAACAATATAAAATATTATACATATAGTTGTGGGAATAAAAATTTTACTCAATCAGATCATACTCAAGTTTAATCCCTAGAAATATGAAATAAAAACCTAATGTGTCAGTGAACTGACATCAAAACCATCAAGAACCTATTATGTGAACTATCACCCAGCCTCACTGAGCCACAATCAACAAATATTACTCCAATTAATAGTAGTATTGTCTAAAAAGTTATAATGATAAGGTTTTAGGAAACCACTTCCCGACTTGTTTTTTCACTCTTACCCACAACAATAAAACATTACGTTATTCTAATCCCATTTGTTGTCATTACACAACACACCATATATCATAGCCTATCCATAAGAGTATTTGAAACATAATAGATATAAATTCCACACACTTCACCTATCATGAGGTACTAATAAATTATTATAAAAATGAATATGTTACGATACATGTTCTATCATTTCACATATCATTTATCCTCATCTCAATACCCCATTCGGTATTGCAGTGTCCTGGTATCTCATCATTGAAACCATATAGGTTCTACTAGTATATCATGAAAATTTCATCACCCCAACATATTTATTTCTCATGATCATACCATCATTGAACCAACACATTTCATACTATTCCAGGATAGGAGACCATCGAAGAGGGAGATGCCAGCCATTCATTTCCCTCTCCAAAAATGATGTTACCAAAGAACTCATAGTAAACAAATTATGTTTTATGCCACAAAGGGTATCTGATTTTGGTGTGGTGAATTTAAAAATAATCGGGAAATAAATCACATACACAAACACATAGATATATACACACACAAACAACACAATCATATCGTAAATGATATTACATGATCTAGAACCACGACATCTAATAATCATCACCATGATACAAATGACTTATGTTACCATCAACGAAAACTATTAAACTATTTAAATACAAACATCCCATTAAAATATAAACATAATAATGGTGAAATTTCCCTATAAACCCAGCTCATTTATCCCCTCTTTATATTTTTTTGTTACCATCCAATTTATATTAATTATGTGTTTCAAATCGATAATAGATAAAAAACCAATCAAGCCACTAATTACATTAATCCTCATCCATTAATAATTCTTTTTATGAATCAATGTTTTATTTTTATCAATTTATTTTTTTCAAATAAATCCATCACCACTTTAGTTTCATTATTAACTAGTATGTTCAGTACCATTATAAGATTACAAAATTATCCAATTTTAACAAACCAAGTCAACTCTCACCACAACCCATTATTTCCCTCTTCCCAAACAAGATAAGGGAATTATATCTCCAATATATAATATAAAACTAAAACCATATCCATCAATGATACCCATGATATCTACCATATAACCTACTATGAAAACCTCATGGAAACCCCCCTCAAAAATCACACATCCATAACAATAACAAAAAGATTTACCACAACCCAAAACAAAAAAACACTATCACATTCATCCTTACTGAAGCATGTATTTCTATCAATTCATTTAATCAATGATAACTAGTAAATTAACATCTTCAAGTGACTATCCATGTATAAAATTTTAATCCACAACATATTAATAGTTATAACACATAAATCATGACCACATTAATTATGTTCCATAATAATAGGAAAAATTACCCATGTATGAAATCAATATAATTAATATAGGTAAACACATGGGAATTATACCATCCCCTTATGATTTCTTTTATTATACTCATTTTATTTATTTGGTTTATCTGTACCATTTACCCAAGAATTAAAAACCATGGTAATCGAAAAATTTGCACCTAAAAGGGACTGTTCTAGAATCACCTACCTCAACTAGAGATTCATAATACAATCCCATTTTAATAGAAATATGAAATGATAATATAATTTGGTTAACAAGAGGGAAAACCTTATCAACCAATAGTATATAATTAATCATAAAAAATAATTATATAATCTAACTATAACCCAAAACCATAAACTTATCATAATGATGATTAAAGATGAAACCATGAATATAGAAAACGAAATAACCTCATATCAATTATATGAATCCTCATAAAACCAATGGAAAAATGAAAAGGCTTTGGGGTTGAAATATGTAATAAAATAAAAGTGTATTATTCCAAAATTCTTGGGAAAAAGGAAAATTAATGTATTTATGGGGAGAATCAAAATTGATACCCGGGTTATAAAACTAAACCTTTTGAAAAGAGCACCTTAACGAAATTTCAAATACAGATATTCTCTTGAAACCTTAGTGTATCCTTCTATATTACTTAAAAATGGTCCTTACTGTAAATCCTTCTATGATGTAACAATCCCAATCCACCAACCCGAATCATATAGACCTATATGAACAACACATCATCAATGTGATACTGTATGACAATAACCCGTAATGAGGTAGATGTATTGAATATCTAATTTCAATATTCTTCAATACATTTGAAACACATAATATAACTATATCTTAGGATACTAAGATACTAATAACATTATATTGGGCCTCCATTACACATGTAATTTGATCATTCCATTAAAAAAATCACATACCACACCATATTGTAATATAAAAGAATTTTCTGCAAGAAGGGTGTTTGAGGGTAATTCCCACAACATAGCTTAACCTTCCTTGATGAAATAAAACATTAGTAGAGTAATCACATTCCTGAAAAAACACCTCAATACCATTACATTTTAAATCATGTATACTTTACATTATTTTTCTTGATGTAGAAGGGAATCTAAAATATTACCCATAGGTCCCTATACTATAATATCTAGCAGAAAACCAAAACATCGCTTTTGATTTTTCTTTTATGGTGTAACACACAAATACACATTATAGAGTCAACCTAACGATATAAATTCTGCCCAAATACTCAATTATCTTCTTAATTCTCATCCAAATATGTCCAAATTAAAAAATAATAATTTTACAGTATGGTATTGTAGGAACTGATATACCAATTTTGAGGTATTTCTGGGTTTATTCCGTATTTTTTATGGATCGATATTTTGGGGATGTTTTTAAGATGAACCGTATGGGTTTTATTTTATCTATAGAAATATTTATGAGTATAATGTTGTAGTACTATTAGAGAAGTCAATGAAAAATACCAAGGATATCATGTATATACAAATGAGAGCCTTAATGTAGTCTTATAATTGGTGCATGATTTATTAAAATATAAACCCATGTGTTTTCAGAGTCGTTCCCACACATGTGGTTTATGATATCCTAAATATGATAAATAACCATTCAATATTTTTTGGATCCCTGTAAATTGGGTTTTACCCCAACCAACACCCCTAAAAGAATAATTTCTTATATTGTGTCTTGTTATCTGAAAACATATTGGATTATTTCAGTAATTTTGGGGATCCTATTTATTCTAGAGATCAATCTCCTCAAATAATAGAGCAACAAGCCTTGGGATCAAAGATAATACCACCATACCTCCTTCTTCTCTTATCGACTTTAATTTTATTTTGTGTAGAATCCTATTTTCATGGATGATATGTATGCATATTGAATCAGGGGCCCGTGAAAATGCTTCTTTCATTGAAATTATATCATTGGAGGGTTGGAAGATCCTGATTGTTTAATTTTTTTGTTTGGATCTATTGGACAATGTTACATGAAGTATGTGTATTCCCCCTCATTATATATAAATTTATAACATGAAGGATTTTGGATTTTAATGTTATATGAATGTATTTATTTGTGTAAATACATAAAAAATCCCCATTAATTGTTTTTTATTTATTTTGATTGGTTTTATTAGATAACGATTTCTGGTGACACTGAAAATATGATTTTTAAAATGTAGAAGTTATGTTTTGGTTTCAAAAAAAATTAAGGTTGGTTTGTTTAAACATAGAATGGAATGATTTTTGGTTATTTAATGATTCAGATAGAAGAGTATTTTTTTACACTCTTGTATTGTATGTTATTCAAAATGAGAAAAAGTATTTATCATGATTCATTTACTTTTTTAGTGGGGATGAGTTTCTATCCATTATTATAGGAAAATATATTAGTCCTACATAGAAGAGGGGTCAATTTGGATTGGGACATGTCTCTAAAGGTGTAGTATTTTTATTATATAATTATAATTTCCTTTTATACTATGTGTGAATGTTTTGGGGTGATTTTTAATGCAAATTATATAAAACATATTCACTAGTTCTTTTCAATCCCTCACATTCTATATAAAATGTTGTGTAACTATTTTTTCTTAGTAGTTTGTATGAGGAGACTTAGGGGTTTTTCCTATGGCATTCCTGTAATTTCCTTTATATATGCATCATAGTGAATATGTTGATTTTGTAAGTGAAATAGGTGATGTTAATGAATCTTAAATCTCTAGTGGAGTACCATAATTCATGTGTCATTGAAGATGAAGGTGGGTTATTGGAGATTATGATGGTTCATATTATAATGATCCATTCCATAGGGTCCTGCACTATGATTAGACCTGAAGAGTGTGCTGTAGGAAGTTGTCAGTTGTTTATATTTGGTTGTGACATGGTGACTACATGACTTATCCAAACATAGTGAGTTACCAACACTCTATGTGCTATTGAATATCTATGCCTTATATATACACGATTTTCTAGGGAAACTATATTCTTTTACAATACCCCATTGTTATTCTGGTTACTTTTAATAGACATGTTTTAGGCACATCAATCAAATAGATTGATGAGTGTGCTCTACCAGAACGTTTGAGCTATGAGTAGAACCATGTAGCTAGCCGTGGATGTGAACATGAGTCTTGGATTCCTTTAAGAGTATACATATAAGTTCTTTTTATGTGTGTTTTAGACATAAACCTTTGTTGAGGTGACTATATCTTATTATTGATGTTTCCTCTATGGCCTTTATCTATTGTTTTTTGGGTGTCCTACTAAGTCTTGTTTACTCACCCCTACTCAGGATTTTCCCTCACGTGTCATGTCTTGTGTAGACCATAAATGTTTTGATAGAGTCCTTTATATAGTAGGACTAGGTGGTGTACAGAGAGAGACCATTCATTTATTGTGTGCTCCTACAGCAATAAGAAACTATTTCTATACCCACCCTTCAGGTATAATATTCTACAGACGAGCATTAAGATGTTGTGTTATAGTTTTTTTTTGGTGGTCTTGTATTTTTTCTCTATTTTACTTTTCTTCACATTAAATTCTTGTCATATACTGTTTGTCTAGATGTAGTGGTATGGATGATATTTTTCTACTTATTGTCTTTACTTTTCTGCATATTGGTCATGGAGATGAGTGTCTATACATGTACTTAGGAAAATGCCTCCTGTTTGTGGCATATGCCTACCCGGTTCTACTCACCAGCCCTAATACCATTCGAGGTGGGGTTGGGGTTGTCACAACATGGGAATACCTAAGACTAGTTGGTACATAGTGTTATCAGAGTAGTTTAATTCAACTTTAGGACTTGGAGTCTCGAAGACTTGTTTCAAGAAACCGTTTTAAGTGTTTTGAGAATGGATTTTTGGCCAGATACTACAGTGTTGGTCCATTTTTTGATGTATCCACGCATAAAGACTATAGAAACATTATTTTAAACTCATTACATGAAAACAATAGTTTTTGGAAAAAAATAAAGGTGCATGCATCATAGAATAATGGGATGTGTTTCCCTGTCGTTTTTGATTTAACTCAAAATGTATAATCTTTTAACTACGATACATATAGTTTTCTTACAGGATGTACTCACGATGTTATCCAGTGAGTTTTCCAAAGAAGGATCGAGAGTTCAACCTGATTATGGATGAGGTCTCATTGAGGGAGAAAATCACCATGTAGTTCTTCTTTATGATGGTCAGCAGATGGTTATTTCTCCTGTTAATTAGTTCATAGACCCACCTCTACTTGTTAAATAGGATGCAGCTTTCCAAGATGAGTCATGGATATATGTTTTGGTGTAATATGATGAAATTCATGATATGAACATGTATTATAGGATATTGAGTCATCAATCACCTGGGATGTCGGGTCAGCTGTACCTACCAATAGCAGGTTAGTGACGTTAGCTGCAAAATGGGAGGATTCTTATGAATTTTGTGGTGTGTACTAGTTCCTAGAAGAAGAGGAATTAATATGATTGTCATGGGAAGGAAAAGTCCCTGTGAGATTTTCCCACTATTCAGTATATATTCATATAGTTTTTTAATGAAATACCAAGGAAGTGGCAGTGGTAGGGGCAGATAGATTCATCAGGCATAAAACGTTGTAGAGGAGCTGGGGAAGTAGTTGGTGGTGGCCGATGATTTGATTTGTAAACACCACAACCCCTAGGTGCTCCATACCCGAATCAAGGAGGATGAGGATATGTGAGGGGATATCTTTGGGAGGTAGTGGATTATTACAATAGGACTCCAATAATGGATGAAGGTATGATCTGTGTCTTTTTACCTTAGCTGTAGAAAGAAGACACATGTGTTAGTGTTTTCCTTTCCTCCCACTTTTCTAGGTTGATACTTATCGATTCCAGTTAAACCATTAACTTCTACATCATCCATAGAGATACATACTACATGAAAATATATTATCACACACATGTCCCGAAAGTGTGACCTGACCATTAAAGGTGAGAGTTTTAGGTGTTATCTATTAGAGGTATCATCAAGGTCTTTTGATAGATTTCTTAGTACGGACTAGTATCCATTATTAATGGTAATATTGTATTATTTAGAAAAATAGTATGTTTTTTTCCATGATAATGGAGCCAAATTTTACTTTTTATTGGTGAATGGAAAATCATTTCATTTTAGGATGGACTCGCGGAAAGGGGGGGTGCAGCCAATTACTCTTGAGTTGCCTATAATGACCTTCAGTGTACATGACGTTTTGATCCCTCTAATTATTGTAATAGTGGTGGAATATAAAGAAATAATCCATGATGATGTTCCACGTTAACTCTATACTACGAGAGAGAATTTTATGTTGATATTCACCCATGGGCGATACCAATATCTACATCAGCATAACATATGTTTCCCGTAGAGCATCATGAGTTAAGGGTGCAATTGGGGGACTTGTAGAGGAAGGGAATCATGAGACCCAGTGTTCCACCCCTGGAAACCAAAGGTGGTATTTGTTGATCATAGACAGATCATATTAGAGACTATAGTTTCAATGGATCTATAAAAGGTTGAGGATGCATTTTATGAGTGCTACCATTTTTAGATTTCAAGAGGAGGGTGATAAGGTTGTAGTGTTTTGTGATTCATTAGGATGAAATCTTGGTTGTGTCCAAATAAAAATGAATCAAGTGATTTACTATTGTTCACGCCAATTAAAATCAATTGAGAAGAACTATTCGACACATGGTCTTGAGTTATCACCTGCAGTCTTCACATTTATTATGTGATGAATCTACCTGATGGGTGTGCAATTTATCATCTACGTCGATCATAGTATTCAACAATATATATAATCTCTGAAGGATTGGATTTTTGGACATAGACTATGGAGAGAGTACCTCCTAGACTATGAAATGGAGATTGTCTATAATCCTAGAAAGGGGAACGTGGAAGAAGATTCTATTTGAAATACATATAGCTTGGATTTTTTGAATAAGGCAATAGACTAGTTGGCCTCATTGAAGAAATCCTTTATTGATATTGATGAAAAAACTTATAATAATTCAATGGATGTCATCCCTCCACACTATTAGTGATTCAAGAAGTCACAACATAGGAATATCGACTATGAGTATCTATATTCTCAATCGTCTAGATGGAATTCTCATAATGGATATTAAAAATGTGATGAGCATTTTGTTCCTTTCAGAGGATTCATGATGATACCATTGGTGTTATGAGATATTGTTCTTCAAGAGTTTCATGCATTTCATTTATCAATTAATCTATGTGTTAAAATGATGTAATAGAAGCTACGACATTATTTTTGTGGCTAGGGATGAAGAATGAATTTATAGATTTTGTGTATCGATGCATTACTAGATGACAAATGAACGATGAGAATCAGGTTTCTGTGGTTTTGACTCAACCCCCTGTTGTTTAGAAAAGGAAATGAGATGTAATCAAAATATAATTCATGATAGGTTTGCAACATACATCCAGGGGGAATGATAACATCTGGGTTGTAAGAACCCAGATCTTATTTTCAAATATGTCTTCTATTTCTAGTTGTTTTTATGAAAAAGTGGAGTTTTCAGATATTTCAGTTGTACATGACGTGTACATATAAGTACACACCATGTAACCAGTTTCTATTGGTGACCGTGTACTGGCCATGTAATGGCCGAGTACGTAGCCATGTGAGGTGACCTGGAGGCCACCTAAAGTAGGTCCTGGAAAAAGAATCTAAAGTTTGTTTACTTATAAGCGGCACACAGTGTATATATCTTTTTAATGGATATATCTGAACGAGTTTTCTCTTAATTGGAAGAAACGACTACTTTTAGCTCTGTCTCATCTAGGAGAGACTAATGATAGTTGATTCACCATGGAGACCCTGATAAATCATCTTTTATCATATTTGACTGTCTTTGATTGCGTTATAATCATCACATTATGTTATTCCTTCTTCTAGCGCCTCGTTTCCTGATTCATCCTATTTCGTGAGATATCCTCAGTTGAAATGTTTTTGTGTGTTTATATATCTATGAAGATATAGTGCGATTAAAGGCCGAATTTTCATGTATATTGATCCTAAAATTCCAATATAGGTGGTATGTGCCTTTCCATAGTTAGTCATTGAGTTATATGTTTAAGTGTTCCCAAAACCCTTGTTTGGGGTATTTCATGTTTATGGTTTTCAACCTTGTTATTGCCTTTTTGGATTTCTATTCGCGAGTAGAGGATTTATGAATGTAAATAAGGTAATTTACCATGTTATGGATGTGTTTACCATGTTTTCATGATATTGAACGTTTGGCCTAGCATTTCCTGTTATGCTACATAGTTTACCCTTACTAGTATTATTTGGATGGAGTGATTTTATCTGACGTGTTTTGAGATGTGGTAGACTGTTTATCCAAGTAGTTCGTGAGGTTTATATTGGCCAACATAAACCGTTTTTTCACGAATGACTTACATAGGGCTGTGCGAACCTAGTGTTGTAGACCCTATGGAGAATGGACATTGAGGGCATCTCCAGAGTGTCTGTTTACTTTTCACATTGCAATACCATAGGAGGGATAGATTTGAGTTCTCCCTCAGAGTGTCTATAGTTTCATGTTGTGTGACCATACGGGGAACTGACAGTGAGTGCTTACTTAGAGTGTATTTGATAAAGCTGGACTAGAGGGGTTAGACTGTGAGTACTTCCCATAGGGTTGCCTATGTTTGTTGGTTGAACTAGAGGGGTTAGGCTGCGAGTACGTCCCAGAGGGTTACTTGCTTTAGATTAGTGGCTTACTTGATATATGATAATGAATGCAATAAGAACTGTATTATTATTTACTTTTGAATACTTCTTTGTTTAGTACATCATTTTGCTTATTGCCTACCATATATATTAACTGACTATTAGGAACAAATCTTTGGGTGGTTACCTTTTGGGATTCATCTATGACCCTTTTTGGGTCATTCTTTTCTGACCAAACTAATTATATTTCTACAAGTATTGATAAGGGCAAGAACCCCTCTACATCAGGAACTTGATTGGTGAGGTGCTGGAGAGCATGGGACCAATCTGAGGCACGCATTGCTGCTGGATTTTATTTTATGTCTTTTAATTTTATTTAGAACAATATTCATGAATTGGGAGTTATTTACTACTTTCCTTCACATATGTATCATGCATCATTTATATATGTTCCCCAATTGTTCATTACTTTCTATCTTTTTCTATTTTACTGTTGTATGGTATTATAAATGCTTCTTCTATTATTATCTATTTATATTCCACTGTATTACTCTGCTAATGAGGGAATATTTTCCACACTATAACATCCAAGGCCTTCACTGCAAGTCAGTTGCCTCGTGAATTTTGTTTGACGTTCTTGAGGCCATGTTACCATCCTAATATGATGATCCTCAAGGCGGCACCCAGAACCAAGATGTTACAATGTGGTATCAAAAGTATTTTTTTATTCATTATCTTGACTTATTGTTTGAAGGTATATCCAAGGATACATAGTAATATGTACTTGGTAACAAGTTCTGCTTTGGTGTAGTTAACCCGTTAATAGGAAAAAGACAATTTACCTCTTATATAGTGATTTTTTTGGTTTTGGAATTATTACAGTTGATTTTATTTCACCATTGGGAGATTCGCATGTTTTGTACTATTATCTTTGATATTATTGAGGTTATATTTCTATTTCAACCCGATGAGATGAGGGTATTCCATCTTATGCATCATATAGGCACTTCCTAGAGATCACATTTCATGCATACTTCCCATGCCATTTAGGGTGCATTAATGATTTCATGTTGTTGTGAAATATGGTGTGCTAGATATACATGCTGTTGTGTTAGATACCTTGATAGAATACCTGTTTTTTATTAGATTTTGAATTGTGTATGGTTTTGTTGAAATGACCACCAACATGGGTTCTTTATGTCTTATGGGCCCTCATGGATCGGAATTTGGTGGATCATTGCATTGATATTCTTGTATATGTTGTGTATCGGATGTCAAAATTTGATTCGAAGGAAGTATAGTCAATCATGGATCAGAATTAGGCACTTTAATATTTGTTTTAGTGTTTTGGGGTTTGAGAGTAGTTTCTGAGGATTAATGTCTGGAAAAAACCTAAATACATATTGTTTAATGATAAATACTTTCCATGTATCTTACTATATGGGAAGGAAATGTTTTATTAAGTACACATTGTGTACTTCATGTACACACATTGTAGTCCCTAACTATGTTACATCCAGTGTAGGATGGGACATGGGGTTGGAAAATCATTGGTGAAACCCATCGTGTACCTGAAGTACATGCCATGTGTATAGACCATGTGTTCAGCTGTGTAACCAATGATACAAGTGGATTATGGATAGTTATTACACACCATGTAGATTTCCCCATGTAATCAGTCATCTGACTAACAACAGGGTTGATGAATCTATTTCTTGAACATACTGTGTCCGGAATAGACATGTCGTGTAGTGTTTCTCTAAATGAACCATGGGGGATAGTCGTGTAGAAGAACATGGGTAGGAGAACATATTTTAAGTACACGCCATTTTTCGGGAGAACACACTATGTGTATGGGATGTTACATGACCAGGGTTTGCAGGAGTACACTCCCATGAGAATGTTTAAAGGAACACGTCGTGAAGGATTTATTCAAGCAGTGTATCCACCCTTTTAAAATCAGGACTCAATTATTTATAATTTTCACTTCTTACACTTATAAGATTTAATCCTAGATAATCTTGAACTAAGGTGTGTGCTTGACCATGCAGAGTCATTCCACCAAGACATCCTCTTGTTGTACTCTAGTAAAATGGTTGTGATTAGACACCACAAATTGATGATTATGGGCAACCTACAGACCCTACTGTAGTGCCAGTATTTGAACCAACCATTATCTTGGATGTAGGTGCCGGCACACAGTTCCGATAAGGCTTCATGAGGATCATGCAGAAATTTAGGGGAGAACCTCATCCTTCCCCATCAATGGAATATTTGATGTGGGTCTTTCCGATGAATCATCCTCCCACCTTCTTAGTGAAATTGGGACCTTAGGCTGCAGATTCATGATTATAATCCACACTCCCGATCTTCGAGCATCTGGAGACACCTACTGAGATGAGGGTTATGATTTCTAATTATATTCTTCGATATACTACCACGAGTTGGTGGGGTGTGATCTCACAGGTGGGATTCTAGAAGGATATGGAATGGGATGAGTGAAAACATTCCTTATAGGAATACTTTTACCCAAAGACTCTGAGGGCCAACCGAGGCCAGGAGTTCATGTGTCTTGAGCAGGTTACTCGTTCAGTTATGGATTATTCATCTCGTTTCAATGAGTTGAAGTGATTTACAACCATCCCAAGAAGTGATGAGTAATTTACAGTGAGGAAGTTTGAGGATGGTCCCATGCATGACATCTGATCTCAGGTAAACATATTCAGGTTGACCTCCATCACCTCTATAGTCAAACAAGCGCTCATCGTAGAGCGGAATCTGAGGGATTCTACAGTAGGGTGCCAGTGTGGTTTGACATCTGGAGTTGGTACCCCTCAGTGTGACAACAGGAAGCACCACAAGGAGTCTACATGGTGAGATAGTAGTTAGTAGGATACTTTTTGTGGTAGCCAGGTGATGTTCTAATGGTTCCGGAAGAGCAGGAATACGAGGCATCATGGCCCAAGAGACACAATGGAGTGTTGATCATGCATCAAGATGTGACAAATTCAACATTTATGTCATATTTTTCACTAGTAGTTGTGGATAGGGGTTATTTTTCAAATCCTCATACCATTGCAGGACCCCCAGTTTTTCATTAGTTTGGGAACTAGAGTTCTTCTGGATATTCAGGATTCGATGGTGGTTGTGGCCATGGTAACCATTCGGTAGGCATTCAGTGACAACACGATAGATCAGTATAGGGTCGTCAGGTAGGGTCATAGGGCAATAGTGTATGCCTGACTTTTTCAGTGGAGCAGAACCAACACGAGTAGGATATCATACCATCTATAGTTCTAGGTACAGTCCTAGTTGCCTCTGTTTTATCTATTGAAGTTTATAATATAGGGGATTCCTATAGTTTCATATATGTGGTAATTTGGAGAATCATCGGCTATGTATCATTTTTCTATCGATATCTTTACTCTAGACACTCCATTTAGGGATAGACTGGCTAGGGTACGTCAGTACATGGAGTGGTCTCTTGAGTTTTTTGGGTGTCACTTCTTATGGGACCTCTATTTTTTAGAGATGAGAGGCTATAATGTCATTCTCAGAATGGAATGGTCAATTCCCTTATAGGTTTTTGTCGATTTCTATAAGTACACAGTGAGTTCTACATCACTAGAGGGTTGTTCATTTCTACATAAGGGCGAATGGGATGTCCAGTTGAGAAGAGTAGGACCTGAGCCTCATGGGATGGGAGTATTTACAGCCGAGATTGCTAGTCTATATCTGGATGACCATGGGACATCACAGATGGAATTTCATCCAGTGAGGGATCTTTTTAGAGATATCTTCCTAGTGGACTTTTCATCTTTTCCACCTGAGCGAGAGGTGGAATTTTCTATTGATCTCATTCTATGAGTGGAACCAATGTCCATTTTTCATTAAAGGATGGCTACACCAGAGTTACCAGAATTGAAGACATCATTGGAGGAGTTATTGGAAATTGGTTTCATTCGACCCAATAGTTCT
Source organism: Viscum album (assembly GCA_963277665.1). Classification (NCBI taxonomy): domain Eukaryota; kingdom Viridiplantae; phylum Streptophyta; class Magnoliopsida; order Santalales; family Viscaceae; genus Viscum; species Viscum album. The sequence goes on along the minus strand of OY728160.1, from coordinate 1,589,757,917 downwards.
CTTTGGGGTTATCCTATCCTTTTTTTGTGAAAAATATGGATGGTACCCTCATAAATTTGTTAAATTATCAGAAGTTGAACCAATTGATGGTCAAGAGCCAGTATCCCTAGGCAAGGATTGTTGATCTCTTTTATCATCTTCGAGGATCTCAAGTTTTCTCAAAGATGGACTTGTGATCTGATTATCCTCAGTTTCAAGCTAGACCTTCTGATATACTTATTACAGCCTTTCAGAGTGGGTATGGTCTATATGAGTATTTGGTTATGATGTTCAGTCTCATTAATGTGCCTCCTATTTTCATGGCACTGATGAATATTTTGTTCCATACATACATGGATTCTTTCTTGGTAGTCTTCGTGGACGATATCTTGGTGTACTCTCACACTCGACCCGACCATGCCACCCATCATGAGATCGTTTTGAGTACACTGAGAGAGCATCAGTTATATTCTAATCTCTCAAAATGACAATTTTGGATAGACCAAATTTGCTTCTTTAGTCATGTAATCATGGAAACAAGAGTATTAATAGACCCAAAGAGAGTGATAGCAATAGTTTCTTGGGAGCATCCAAATAACATCTTTGAGGTATGATGTTTTCTAGGGATATCTGGTTACTATAGAAATTTTATACAAGACTTTTTAAAATTAGTAGCGCCACTGATGTGCCTGACTATGAAGGGTGCAATGTACATATGGTCTAATTCTTGTGAGTCAGCCTTTCATGAGCTGAATGGGAGGTTAACTTCACTACCGATACTAGTATTTGTAGAGTTGGTCTAGATCTATACTATTTACTATGATTCATTATGTATCGAGATGGGAAAAACTCATATGTATGTTGAAGAAGTTGTTGTGTAATGTTCTCGGTAGTTAGGGCCACATGAGTGGAATTACCCAACACACAATCTTGATTTGGTAGAAGTTGTTCATTCTTTATGATGTTGGAGAATATATTTTCTGGGAGAGCATTTTGTGGTTTTCACCAACTAGAAATGTCCAATGTATATCTTCACCTATCGTGAACTGAACATGCTACAATGATGGTGGTTTGAGTACCTTCATTCATTTGACATTATTTTTTCCTACACACCAGGGAAAGGCAACACATTGGGTGATGCACTGAGTAGGAGAACTCAGATACATGCAGTTCAAGAGGCAAGTTGTGAGTGGAAACATATTTCCCTATTATCTGAGATGACTTTAGATGTTAACTATATACAAGGGTAGATGTTTTATTCTTCTATAGTTGTTACATTTACTCTAATTTCTCATGTGTGAATGAGGAAGGTATCTAATGCTGAAGACCTAGTCCTACTCTGGTGTGTGTCAGGAAAGGGCCATATTCCTAGATGGCCAATGGAAGAGGATATGATCATGGTTTTTCATGGGGATGTGTGCGTGTCAGTAGACATACGTGAGGAGAATATGTAGGACATTCATTCCTTAGTTTGTGCAATTCGTCCAGGTGTTACCAAGATGTATCAATATCTACACCATCAGTATTGGTGGATATGTATGAAGAGAGATGTTGTTTGTTTTGTCAAGAGGTGTTCCACCTGTCAGCAGGTGATGGTATAGCATCAGCGACCAGCAGGACATTTTTTTTGTTATCCATTCCAAAGTGGATGTAGAATGATGTTGTGATGGACATTGTGATAGGTTTAACGACGTCACCTTGAGGGATTGATTTGGTTTGGGTTTTACTTTATAGGATCATGAAGGTTTCTCACCTCTTTCCAATCAAGGAGACCATTAGTGTTGTTCAGCTGGGAAGGTTGTATATATGAGTGATTGTACATCTACATGGTGTTCCACAATCCATTGTTTCAGACTAGGACACTGGTTTTAAATCTCGGGTCTGGAAGGGACTACATAGGGCTTTGGGTAAACAGGTACTTCTATGTACAGCTTACAACCCCCAGAAAGATTGCCATCCAGAGCATACAATACAGGTGTTGGAAGATATTCTTCGAGTATACATCCAAGATTCCATAAGTTCATAGTAGAATCACATAACTCTGGTATAGTTTTCTTTCTATAATATATTTCATGTAACTATTAAGTTGTCACATTTTGATTCATTGTAGGGTAGACCATGCCAATCACTCCTATGATGGTTAGGATAAATAACTATGTTGGGACCTCATCTTGTCCAGGAGACCCAATTGCAGATGGAGTTGATTAGGAAGAGCATGGATACTACACCGTCATGACAAAAGTATTATGCTGATTGATGATGAAATCCTCTGGAGTTCGAGGTCAGAGACCAGGTTTTTCTACACGTTTCGCCGAGGATGGGACACAAGAGAATTAGGATACTGGGTAAGCTTTCACCGAGATAGGTCGGGCTCTATGATTTTTTTGATAGGATAGGTCTGGTTTCCTATTGGTTGTAGTTACCTCATAGAAGTCGTGCTATGTAAGAAATTTTCCTTGTTTACCAATTTAAGCATTACTTCTGAGAATCGTCTCAAGTCATTCAACCAGAGGTGGTTTATTTGGAGGTAGATGTATCGTTTGAGGATAATCCTATCCGAATTTTTGATCGTAGCATGGAGGTTCTTCATGGATAGTCTTTTAATCTTGTACGAGTGCTATGGTAGCACATGCAAGTAAAGGATGATACTTTAGAGAGGGAGGTCGATGTACGATCATAGTGGATGGAGTTGTTTGGATTTTTATAGTGACCCATAATTTACATACAATGTTAGTACATAAAAATTGAAATACACTTATTACATCATATAACAAAACCACGAAAGGACCATATAGGTATAGTGTCTTTAGAAACAGGGAAACATAAACATCAGGTTCATAAAGCGTCTACACTGTCTCCCATTTATTTCTTCATATCTATAGTCCCTTTTGGCATATCTTACTTAATAACCTTCTTCCTAACCTGGGGAAAATACATACAAAAGGGTGAGCTCAAATGATCAGTAAGGGTAAAAAAATATCAATCACAACATATTCATAAGAACATAACATTTTGGAAATCTTACCAGGCAAAAGAGATCATAATTTCATAACATGGGATAAATCATGGTAGTGAAATGTAATCACAATAATCATAACGCAAAACATGAAGATTTTTTGAATACACACATAATTATAGAGAATCATTTCTTATTATTCATGACCCATTGCCAAGACTATCTTAGTGGAAAAAGTCCATTTCTGAACCGAGTTCATTCCTCGTTTCAGTCCTGTTTCATTGAACCGGTTTGACCTGCCGTTCCAGCCATGTCTATCTCATGAGATATAAAATCTTTACCCAATGCATTGGAGGGAGATATAGGTCCCACCCATCTCATAATTATACCATTCTTATGTGTGCCACAAAATTATAAACCATACATCATAGCATAACCCATGTAATAAAAATGGGATTCTTAAACATCGTGACATCATAAAACAATTAATTTATGATAAATGAATTAATATAAAATAATTCCATCACAACATAATCAAATAAATGTAATAATAGGGACAAAAACAGTACCCTTTATTATCTTAGATGGAAAATAATTTTGATAAAACACCTGAACTCCATTCTTGAGGAAAATATGCTTTCTACTTTAAAAAAACTTTTACTTTCGTAACATGTCATACAATTATAAACTAAAAGAATTTGATTAAAAATAAAATTGTAAACTTGTAAAGGAAGCTTCTTGGAAATAATGTTTTAAAAATCCATTAATGCTGTATAAGTTAAAAAACATTTTTCTCGTATTTTTGTCGGAAATGTCAAAAAGTACCACGTACGAAAAATGACAAAAGATTGCTTTCATATATTTTACTAAAAACTCCCCGAAGGGTAAAATTTGATTTAAAAAATTGTATGAGGTTATCAATAATATTACATATTGAGGAAACATGGATGTGGATGATAAAATACACCCTATTAAATTCCAAAGTATAAACAATCTCGGATAAAAATGAGATTGTGATATTTCCCTTACCTTAGATCTGATTTGCTTCGTAAGTGTCCAAAACTCCTTTATAATGATTTAAATAATGTTATTGACCTATTAATGAATCATACTCACTGTTATGATATCATATATGGTCATATTATTAGCTTATTATTAGTAATATTTCATTGCTACTTGTTATTCGGGTGTTTATTACTTGTTGTTCATATGTGTGTTTTGTCGAATAAATTAATATTATTCTTTTTAGGTTATAGATACCTCCTTTGCAGAATGGTATTAGTGTAATATATATCATATTTATTCACTCAATTCATTTATGTAATAATTATGGAATTAAAATCATGTAGAACAAGTCACATCACATCGTGGAGATGGTATTCCGTACTTACGCACGAGCAAGGATATCGTTCCCATGATCGTGGAATTGTATTCGAGTGTATGTATACTATTTAAGAATCAATATAACTTTAAAATAATAATATATATTCATTATTTACACCATTATACCCATCCAAGTAAGGTGGTGGTGGAAAATAGATTACACCACGGTGAGGAGACGGTATTCCGTACGTACACACGTGCGGTGATTTCGTTTTCCGTAGGATGGATAGATGGTGAAATAGGGTTGTTTAATACATATAATAACATATCAGTATATGAGTGATACTATTGTTTTTAATTAAAAATGAAACAACTAAATATGAAGAAGTGGAAGAAGAAATAAAGTTGAAAGAATCAGTAACGGACATTACCACTTCTTTGAAGCGCTTTTTTGAGACCTCGTTTTAGGGCACTAAAATTGGTATTTGAAGAATATCAAGACCTCTAAGATGTTTACAGGGAAGTGTAGAGGAGAAATTGGAAGGGTTTGGCCGAGTTTGAAGGCTCAAAGTGGTGTCAGGAAGAGAGGGAGGAGGTGCCCTTTTATAAGGGAGGAGAGGGGCTCCTTTGGAAAACTAATAATATTATTTTATTATAATGCCATATTCGGTTTTAAATAGCTCCAAATTGATTCATTTAGAAGCAAAATTGGGGCTGGGTCTAAAACCTATCATCCAATAGAATTTTGAAAAGTTTAGTTTACTATTAAAACCTTATCATTTAGATTTAACATAAAGTTAGATAATTTTACTTTTAACGTGTCTTTTTGTGTTCTTACACTATAAAGTTAATAAACTTATTATAACAAGACAAACGAACTCCAAGTTGTTTATTATTAATATATATAACCTTATCTATGTCATTCGGCCGAACCTTATATTTTTAGTAAAAAAATAACAATTAATAATATAATATTTGTTTTAAAAACTATTTTATTTCAATTTTGACGCTATTTAGTAATTGTTTTTATTGAAAATCATAACAGAATAATTTGTTATAAAAAAGTTAATTAAATTAATAATAACATGTCATATTAACCTATAATATTAGTGGAAATTATAAAAAGTCTCAAATTACATTTTTTTGGGGATTTATAACATCAATTATGTCAATATTTCATTAATAAGATAATTACTGCATCATCATTGGGTCATGAATAAATTAAATTATATAATGCCTAAAAATTACAAATAAAAGAACATTATTTAGGAAATCTTTTTAGCTTTCTAATGAATATGTATAGTCTAATTTATCTTATGTATAATCCTATATTAAATATTATTTAGTTATTAAACATTGATTTTAACTATTTTAACATTTCTTTAAATAAATTAATAATAAATGTCCAAATATAATCCAAGTGGGCCTGAGGTTGTTTTTGGTCGAATTAAACTTATCCAATAGAATTGGGACATGTTTTAGGGTAATAATAATAACATTTTTACCCTTAATTACCCTATTTACTTTTTACTGTGGTAAAAAAATAAAAAGTTACTATTCACCATAAATTATTTTCATCTCATTGAACCACATTTTACATACTGACATCAACCGTGTCTCTAATATTTTTGAAATTCCACTTACAGATGTGGTAAAATTATGTTTTATGTAAATATGCAAATTCTCCTCGGAGGTGGGTAAAAGACAATGAAAAGTTCAATAAAATTTTTATATATCTAAAATTATTATAAAATGACTCCAATAAATTGCATTGAACTTATATAGGTATTATGAATAAATTTTGACCTAAAATAAATTTAATTAAATTAAATTAATATATAAATAATAAGTCGGTTTTTTAATAGTAACCCAGTGTTTTCACTATTCATCAAAAATTGAATGTTTTCACAAAAATACAAAAATTCCACCCTCGGCAAATTTTGATATTCTGAATCCAAAAACGAAGTCCATTTTGAAAAATAAAATTTCAAAAATTTAAAAAAGTATTTATTACTTTTCATTATGGCTAGTTTTAATAATATTTTAATAGCATATCATTGTATAATGAAACTCGGTATTGCGTACGACGCAAGCTATCAAGGAAGGTCGTGATTGCGTGTAAAGAAAACCAAGCTAGTGTTGTGTGTAGTGAAAGATTCCTTCTATGATTTATATAAAATAAAAACAAAATATTTCTTATAAAAGTCTCGGGTGTTACATTCTACCCCCTTAAAATGAATTTCGCCCTCGAAATTTGTCACTTGTAACAAAAAGATGAGGATACCTCTCCCTTATCATATCCTCAATCTCACATGTTTCTTCTTCTAATTGGTGGTTCCTCCATAAAACTTTCACCAAGTGAGTGGTCTTGTTCCGTAGGACATTTTCACTACGATCGAGAATCTCTATCGGCTGTTATTCATATGAATGATCTTGTTCCAGTGGTACAACTTCTGAGATGAGTACATGTGAAGGATCAGGTATGTACTTTCTCAGGAGAGAAACATTGAACACATCATGAACTTGAGAGAGATTCGGTTGAAGCGCCAATCGGTAAGCTACCTTCCCAACACGATCCAGAATTTCAAAAGGACATATATATCTAGGGCTCAACATTCCTTTCTTTCCAAATCTCCTCACCCTCTTCCAGGGAGATATTCGTAAGAACACTTTATCACCCACTTCAAACTATAAGTCTTTTCTTGAGTTGTAAGAATAACTTTTTTGTCGACTCTGAGCTGCTCTTATGTGTTGTTGAATAGATCAGACCTTTTCTGCCATCTCATCAACAAGATCAGGTCCTAATAGCTTTTTCCCACAACTTCATCCTAGAAAGTTGGAGTCCTGCATTTCTTTCCATAGAGAGCTTTATAAAGATCCATCTAAATACTATAATGAAAGCTATTATTATATGAAAATTCCACAAAAGGTAGTTGTTGATCCCAAACAACTTTGAAATCCATAGAGCAAGCTCTCAACATATCTTCTAGATTTTGAATTGTCCTCTCAGACTGACCGTCTGTCTGAGGATGATAATCAGTGCTAAAACTCAACTCTATATCAAGAGTATGCTGAAGAATTCGCCATAACTTTGAGGTAAACCTCGGATCTCGATCATATATAATAGAATGTGGTACTCCATGCAATCTTACCACTTCCATTACATATATCTTGACAAGATGATCCAGAGAGAAATCCTCTCTAATAGTAATGAAGTGTGCAGACTTTTTAAGATGATCAACTATGACCCATATATCATTATTTCCTTTGGATGTTTTAGGAAGTCCGGTGACAAAGTCCATAGTGATGTTTCCCATTTCCATTCGGGTATGTGTAATGGTTGTAACATCACCTTAGACTTCTGTATCTCAGCTTTAACTAGCTGACAAACCAAGCATCGAGAGACATATTCAGCAACATCTCTTTTCATGCCATCCCACCAGAAGTACTTCCTTCAGTTCCCTATACATCTTCGTGCCTCCAGGATGAATAGATAATGAGGAACTATGAGCCTCATCCAGGAGCTCCTTTAATTCAGGGATGGGAGTAACACAAACCCAATTCCTGAACATTATTATCCCGTCACAATCAAGGTTGAATTCAGGAACATTTATCACCTTCTTTTGTAACTATACATCTTCTTTCTGTGCCTCTTTAATCGTAACATGTATAGTTGGTTGAACATTCATTTGAGAAAGATACGATTTTTCCCCTTTAATAATAATTCCAAGATCCATCCTTTGTAAATCCATAAATATTGGATCTTTTGTGATCCTCATCATGGATAAGCTAGCATGGTCTTGTCGACTTAATGCATCTGCCACCTTGTTTTCTTTCCCAAGGTGTTAATGAATTGAGCATTCATAATCCTTAATCAGCTCCAACCATCTTCTTTGGCGCATATTCAACTCCGTTTGTGTAAATATATAGTTTAAACTTTTATGATCAGTATAAATGTCACACCATTCTCCATAAAGATAATTCCTCCAAATCAAAAATTCAATGATTACCACAGCTAACTCCAAATCATGAGTTGGGTAATTTTCCTCATGGATTTTCAACTGTCGTGAGGCATAAGCTATCACCACATAATTTTTCATAATAGCACAACCCAATCCCTTCTCGGATTCATCACTGTAGATCACAAACCTTTCTCTACTACAAGGCAGTGTGAGCACAGGTGCACTGGATGACCTTCTTTTCAACTCCTAGAATTTCTCTTCGCATTCATCTGTCCAAACAAACTTAACTCCTTTCCAAGTCAACTTGGTGAGTGGAATAGATATTTTTGAATAATCATTCACAAAACTTCGATAATATCCAGCAAAACCAAGAAAAATTCAGATCTCAGTTTTTATTTTTGGTCTCAACCATCTTTCGATAACCTCTATTTTTGCTGGATCCAATGATATCCCCTCTATTGAGATTATGTGAGCCAAAAATGAAACTTTTTGAAGACAAAATTCACAATTGGTAAATTTGGCATAAAGCTTCTCCTTTCTCTGGGTCTTCAATATAATTCTCAAGTGATCTCCATGTTCTTCCTTGCTCTTTGAATATACAAGAATATCGTCTATAAAGACTACCACAAACTGATCAATATAGTCTCTAAAGACTCTATTCATCAGATCCATGAAGATAGCAGGGGAATTAGTAAGACCAAATGGCATCACTATAAATTCATAGTGATTATACCTTGTACAGAAAGCCTTCTTTGGTATATCCTCCAGTTTGACCCTTAATTGATGATACCGTGAACAAAGATAAATCTTGGAAAAGTATTGAGCTCTGCGTAGTTGGTCAAATAAGTCATCAATTTGAGGGAGAGGATATTTGTTCTTGAGAGTGATCTTGTTAAGTTTTCGATAATCAATGCAGAGTCTCATTGATCAATATTTCTTCTTAACAAAAAGATCAGGTGCTCTCCAAGGTGACACACTAGGGCTTATGAACCCCTTATCAATATTCTCTTGGAGTTGCTTCTTCAATTCCGGCAACTCAATTGTGGCCATTCTATAAGGTGTATTTGAAATAGGTAAAGCACCCGGTATGAGTTCTAATGAAAACTCAACTTCATGATTTGGTGGAAGACCCAGAAATTCCTCCGGAAAGACATCATCAAACTCCCGTACAATGGGTATATTCTTAATCATGAGTTTCTCACCAACCATTTGAGATAAATAACCTTCATTTAGTGGAATCAAGACCCATAAGATGGAATAAATTTCCACCAGAAGGTTATGTTCATCCCTGCATCGATATACGATTAATGATTGATCTGCAATATGAAATGTGAGTTCCCTTCTTTGGAAATTTATTTGAGCTCCATATAGAGAAAGCCAATTCATGCCAAGAATCACATCAAATTCCACTATAGGGAGGATCACAAGATTTGCAGGAAGCACATTCCTAGAAATTTCAATCGTAGAAGAATTATAAACTTTTTATGCGACTGTTGTGCCATTAGGGGTTGTCACAGATAACTCAACATCTAATTGTTGAGGTAATATAATGATACCCTTAGAAAATTCTTCAGAAATAATTGAGTGGGTGGATCCAGAATCAAATAAAAAAATTTCTACTTTAGAGTGGATGGTAAGTGTACCTTTTACCACATTGTTATCATACTCCACATCGCTGATAGAAATTTCATGTGATGTTCCTTTGTCTTTAGCCTTAAGAGTTTGACGTCAACCGTCATCATCAACCCTTGGATTTGGGCATTTATTGGCATAATTCCCCATTTCCTTGCACTTGTAACATTGAAGTGTAGTAGATTCATTCTGTGTATCCCTTCCTTTTTTTCATCATTAGACATCTTCATCCCATCATTGCGGAATTCAAATGCCCGATGACCTTCCTTTCTACATTTGAAACATTTACATGTCCCTTTAAGACAACTCCCTCCATGTTTCTTTCTAAACTTTGAGAATAAGGGAAAGCTCATCTTCTTTTCAGTGTGCCCTTTAGATTTTCCTTTGAATTCCATTTTCCTCTTCTTATCAAACCCAGATGACTGATGGGTTACTCCAATCTCCATCTCAACTTTGAGAACACATCAAACGATTTCCTCGTATCTATTGAAGTCCTTTATGGCTAAGGCCCTTCTAGGACTTGGTTTTAAGCAACTAATGAATCGATCGATCTTACTCTCAGGTTGGATAATAATAACAGAAGCGTACCTTGAAAGTCTTGTAAAATTTTCTTCCTAGGTACCAACAGATTCATCATCCTTTTGCTTTAGTTCAAGAAACTCTTACTCCATCTTTGTTCGGAGAATACGAGGGAAGAACTTATTGAAAAATAATTTCGTGAACTCGTCCCATTCCATGTACTCAATTTCATCCCTTTTCCTCGTATTCTTAATATCATTCCACCATTGATCCGCATCTCCTTACAAACGATACACTGCTAATATGACTTTGTCATGTTCATAACATTGAAGAACTGGAAAAATCTATTCAGTGGTACTAATCCATTGTTCAGCAACTAATGTATCATTAGACCCGCTGAATGATGGTGGACGCTGTCTCATGAAGGATTCAACAGAATGTTGCTCCTTCGTTTGCTCGTTTGGAAGTACTGCATGATTCATAGCTTTAGAATGTTGTGTGAGCATGGCTAAAAGATTTTTCATTCCAGCTCCCATAACATTTGGTTTCTCATGGGGGGAATCATTGCATTTACCGTCACATTCCACATTAACACAATTCCTTTAGGTTCCAGCCATTGACTATAACCAAGAATAATAGTGTGAGAAACACTAATTAGAATAGGAAAACCACATAATCAAGAATAAAATTTCACACTTAAGGTATTATCATAGGTTATTCATGGCCATTTCTAAAACACTAAGATTGTGTTCTATTCTTAGACTTATCCTTAGGGTTCTTACTAAGGCTTTCACATCCTAGTTTCCAAAGGTTGACTATACCTTTCCTCAGATACCAACTATAACGACCAATAATTTACATACAATGTTAGTACTTCAAAATTGAAGTACACTTATTACAACATATAACAAAACCACGAAAGGACCGCATATGTATAGTGTCTTTAGAAACTGGAAAACATAAACAATTGGTTCATAAATTTTCTACATTGTCTCCCATTTATTTCATCATATCAACAGTCCCTTTTGGCATATATTACTTAATAACCTTCTTCCTGACCTGGGGAAAGAAAACATACAAAAGGGTTATCTCAAATGCTCAGTAAGGGTAATAAAAATAAATATCAATCACATCATATTCATAAGAACATAACATTTAGGAAATCTTATCCTGCAAAAGAGATCATAATTTCATAACAAGAGATAAATCATGGTAGTGAAATGTAATAAAAATAATCATAACATAAAACATGAATCTTTGTGGAATACACACATAATCATAGAGAATAATTTCTTATTAGTCAAGACTCATTTCCAAGACTATCTTAGTAGACAATGTCTATTTCTGAACTAAGTTCATTCCACTTTTCAGTCCTATTTCACTGAACAGGTTTAACCTGCCATTCCAGCCATGTCTATCTCATGAGATATAAAATCTTTACCCAATTCATTGGAGGGAGATATAAATCCCACCAATCTCAATATGATACCATTCTTATGTGTGCCACAAAATCATAAACCATACATCATAGCATAACCCATGTAATAAAAATGGGATTCTTAAACATCGTGACATCATAAAACAATTCATATAAGATAAAGTAATTCATAAAAATAATTCCATAACAACATAATCAAATAAATGTAATAATAGGTATAACAACAGAACCCTTTATTATCTTGGATGAAAAATAATTTTGATAAAACACTTGAACTCCATTCTTGAGGAAAATATCCTTTCTACTTCAAAAACACTTTTCCTTTCTTAACATGTCATAAAATTCTAAACTAAAAGAAGTTGATGAAAAATAAACTTGAAAAATTGTAAAGGAAGCTTCTTGGAAATAATGTTTTAAAAACCCATTCATGCCTTATAAGTTAAAAAACATTCTTCTTGTACTTTTGTCGTAAAATTCAAAAAGTACCTCGTATGAAAAATGACAAAAGATTCCTTTCATATCTTTTACTAAAAACTCACCGAAGGGTAAAATTGGATTTAAAAAATTGTAGGAGGATATAAATAATATTACATATTGAGGAATCTTGGATGTGGATGATAAAATACACCCCAGTAAATTCCAAAGTATAAACAATATCGGATAAAAATGAGATTGTGATATTTCCCTTACCTTTGGTCTAATTTGCTTTGTAAGTGTCCAAACCTCCATTATAATGATTTAAATAATGTTATTGACTTATTATAGAATCATAATCATTGTTATGATATCAAATATGGTCATATTGTTAGCTTATTATTAGTAATATTTCATTGCTACTTGTTATTCGGGTGTTTATTACTTTTTGTTCTTATGTGTGTTTTGTCAAATAAATTCTTATTGTTCTTTTTAGGTTATATATTCCTCATTTACATAATTCTATTAGTGTAATATATATCATATTTATTCACTCAGTTAATTTATGTAATCATTATGCATGGAAAATCATGTAGAACGAGTCGCATCACATCGTGGGGACGGTATTCCGTATGTATGCACGAGCGATGATATCATTCTCATGATCGTGGAATTGTATTGGAGTGTATGTATAGTATTTCAGAATCAATATCACTTTACAATAATCATATATATTCATTAATTACACCATTATACCCATCCAAGTAAGGTGGTGGTGGAAAATAGATTACACCACGGCGTGGAGATGGTATTCTGTACGTACGCACGCGCGGTGATTTCATTTTCCATAGGATGGATAGATGTCGAAATAGGGTTGTTTCATACTTATAATAACATATCAGTATATGAGTGATACTGATGTTATTAATTCATAATGAAACAACTGAGGAAGAATAAATGGAAGAGGAAATAAATTTGAAAGAATCGGTAACGGACATTACCTCTTCTTTAAAGTGCTTCTTTGAGACCTCCTTTTAGGGAACTAAAATTGGTCCCTGAAGAAGACCAGGGCATCTAGGATGTTTCTACTAAAGTGTAGAGGAGAAATTGTTAGGGTTTTTTCGAGCTTGAAGTCTCAAAGTGGTGTGAGCAAGAGAGGGAGTAGGTTCCCTTTTATAAGGGAGGAGAGGGGCTCCATTGGAAAAACTAAAAATATTATTTTATTATAAAGCCATATTCATTTTTAAATAGCTCCAAATTGATTTATTTAGAATCTAAGGTGGGGATGGGTCGAAATACTCTCATTAAATAGAATTTAGACAAGTTTAGTTTACTATTTTAACATTATCATTTAGATTATCTTTAAGTTAGATAATTTTACTATTACCGTGTCGTTTGGTGTTCTTACTCTATAAGGGTAATAAACTTATTATAACAATCCAAAGGAAGTACAAGTTGTTTATTATTAATATCTATATCCTTATATAAGTCATCTGGGCGAACCTTAGATTTTTAGGAATAAAATAACTATTAATAATATAATATTTTTTTAAAAACTAGTTTATGTCAATTTTGACACTATTTAGTAATTGATTTTTGTGAAAATCATAAAGGTATGATGAGTTAGAAAAAGTTAATTAAATCAAAACTAACATGTCATATTAACCTCTGAAATTAGTGGAATTCATAAAAAGTCTCAAATTACATTTTTTGGCTATTTATAACATCAATTATGTCAATATTTCATTAATAAGATAATAACTGCATCATCTTTGGCTCATAAATAAATTAAATGTTTTAATGCATAAAAATTGAAAATAAAATAGCATTATGTAGGAAATCTTTTTAGCCTTGTAATTAATATTTATAGTCGAATTTATCTTATGTATAAACCTATATTAAAAATGATTTAGTTATGAAACTTTGATTTTAACTATTTTAACCCTTCTTTAAATAAATTAATAATAAATGTCATAATCTAATTCAAGTGGGCCTAAGTTTGTTTTTGGTCGAATTACACTTATCCAATAGAATTAGGACATGTGTTAGGGTAATAATAATAACATTTTTAACCTTAATTACACTATTTACTTTTAACCGTGGTAAAAAAATGTAAAAAGTTACTATTCACCAAATATTATTTTCATCTCATTGAACCACATTTTACTTACTGAAATCAACCATGCCTCTCAGATTTTTGAAATTCCACTCACAGTAGCAGTAAAATTTTTTTTTATGTAAATTTGCAAATTTTCCTAAGAGATGGGTAAAAGACGGTGAAAAGTTCAATAAAATTTTTATATATCTAAAATTATTATAAAATGACTCAAATGAATTGCATAGAACATATATAGGTATTATGTATCAATTTTGACCTAAAATAAATTTAATTAAAATAAATAATTATTTAAATAAAAAGTTGGTTTTTAAATAGTAACCCAGTGTTTTCACTATTCATCAAAAATTGAAAGTTTTTAGAAAAATACCAAAATTCCACCCTAGACTAATTTCGATATTCCGAATCCAAAAATTGAAGTCCATTTTGAAATATAAAATTATAAAAATTTCAAAAAGTGGTTATTACTATTCATAACGGCTAGTTTTAATAATATTTTAATATTATATCGTTGTTTAGTGAAACTCGGTATTGCGTACGACGCAAGCTATCAAGGAAGGTCGCGATTGCGCGTAAAGAAAGCCAAGCTGGTGTTGTGTGTAGTGAAAGATTTCTTTGATGATTTATACAAAATAAAAACAAAATATTTCTTATAAAAGTCTTGGGTGTTACAGTTTTCTTCTTCTATGCTTCCTTTCAAGGGTAATTCAGGGACACATTTCTTCAAGGGGGTAAGTTTGTAAGTATATGGATCTTTTTTCAGATATTTATTTAATTTCTGGTTATTTTCTGAGGAAAAGTAGAGTTTCATGAAATTTTAGGAGTAACTTCCATGTACATATAAGTACATGCCATGTACACAATTGCTGCGGGTGACCCTTTACTGGTCGTGTAATGGTCGAGTACATGGTTGTGTGGTTTAACTCGATGGCTACATAATGAGGGTCCTGGTAAAGGAAAGTACATGCAGTATACTTTTAAAACACACAAAATTTACATATCTTTTTAATTGTTATATCAGACTGGGGTTGTGTCTAATTGGTTGAAACCAATTATTTTCGCTTCGTCTCATCCAGAACAACTGAATATCACTGACTATTCATGGATTCGTGGATAGAGAATCCGTTCTCTGATTCGACTATCATCGATTTCATTGGATTTTTCAGTGTGTGCTCTTCCTTCTTCATGAAACTCGTTTTTTGATTCCTCCACTTTCATGAGATATCCTTGGTTGAACTTTTTTGGATGTTTTGAAGATCAACAATGTTATAGGGAGATTCAAGGCCCGAGTCTCATGTATATCTATCGTACAATGCTTAGATAGGTGGTTTGTGCCTTTTCATAGTTATTCTTTGAGTTATATGTGTGAAAGTCACCAATACCCTTGTTCGGGGTATTTCTTTGTTTATGGATGTTAGCCATGTTAATTCCTGCTATGCTTTGTGTGTTTGAGTAGAGGATTTATGACTGTAAATAGGGTTATTATACATTCTATGGATGTGTTTCCCATGGTTTCTTGGTATTTATCAATTGTTTTAGCTTTGTATGTATGGATCCTTTCTTTTCCATGCATAGTATTGTTAGGATGGAGTGATTTTATCTAACATGTTGTGAGATGTTGTAGAATATATAGCCAAGTGGTTCCTAAGGTTTACCTTGGCTACAATATAGAGTTTGTGCATGATTCTCTAGCATAGGCCTATGGGAACCGAGTGTAGTAGACCATTGGAAGAATGGATGTTGAGAGATTCTCTAGAGTTTCTATTTACTTTTCGGATTACAAGACCATATGGGGGTTAGACATGAGTGCTCACTTAGAGTGTTTGTAGTTCCACATTGTGTGACCAAAAGGGGAATTGGACATTGAGTGATTTTACTGAGTATTTGTAGTTTACCGATAAAATAGAACAGGGGGAATTGATGATTAGTGCTTCCTTAAAGAGTCTTTTCTAAATCATAACCAGAGGGGTAAGAGAGTGAGTAATTCCCAGAGGGTTGCTTGTGTTTGTTTGATGAAACAGAAGGGTTAGGCTGTGTGTACATCCTTGATGGTTACATGATTTTTATTACCTTCTTACATGATATATGATAATGAATGAAATTTGAACTATAGGATTCCTTTAATTTCAGTACTTCCTTGTTTACTGCATCATTTTGATTATTTTCTGCCATATATATTCAATGTCTATTAGGAATAGTTCTTTGGGTGGTTTCCCACATGTATTCCTCTCAAACACTGTTTGGGTCAGGTTTTTGGGCCCAAATAGATTATATTGTTGTGGGTATAGATAAGGGAAATTACCCTTCTAATTTAGTTACTTGATTGCAGAGGATCTGGAGAGCATGGGGCCAAGCTGAGGCTTGCGGTGCTGCAAGAGTTTATTTGTTTTCTTGTACACTGATATAGTAATATATTCCAATATTGTGACTTGTTTTTATTATTTCCTAGATATATGTATCATGCATTATTTATATATGTGATCCATTTGTTCATTACTTTCAGTCTTATTTTATTTTACTATTGTTTGGTATTATTACTTCTTCCTCCATTACTATCTATTTATTTTCCTTAGAATTACTCTACCGATGATGGCATAGTTTCTCCCCTATCACACCCTAGGACATCACTTCTAGTCTACAGCCTTTAGAGTTTGGGGAAATGTGATCGAGGCCATGTGACCAACACGATACAGAGAACCTCTGGGTGGCACTCGGAACTGGGACGTTACATGGTGATAATTGACCGAATCCCCTTGTCAGCCCACTTCTGACCTATCTCGGGGGATAGTTTAGTAAGGATCATGGGACACATATACATCCAGGAGATATTTTGACACCATGGACTTCCATTTAAGATTGTTTTATATTTTTATGATTTCATGACATCCTAATTATGGTAGGTATTATAAATTTCCATTGAAATTCAGTTATGCCTGGAAAATGTGTTCCACTCATAGGTGGAAAACTAGACTGAAAAATCTATTCAGACACTGGATAACATGCTAGAAGATTTCATGTTATGGTTTGGGTGTATTTTGGAATACCACATACCAAATGTGAATTTTTTATACAGAAAAATCTAATCATCCACCATCAGTATGAGACCATTCGATCATTTGTATGATCAACCCTGTAGGTCCCCACCTTATTGGAATGACCCATGAAAGGAAGTTCTCATGGGCCCAAAGATGGTCCATGAAACTATAGAGATGGTTAATTTCATACAAGAGTGGATGAAGACACTAAAGATCCATCATAAATATTATTATTGTTGGTGAAAGAGGGCTTTGGAGTTTGAGGAGGGAGACCATGTGTTCCTTCGGGCCTCTCTTCGATGTGGGATATAGAGATTTGGTCAGGATGACATGGTATCTCTATGGTTAATCCACCATTTCCTGATACTATGCAACATTGTTGAGGTGTCGTATCTCTTGGTTCTCCCATGTAGTTATACCAGGTACACGATACCTTCCATGCCACTCAAATAATGTGATTCATCCATGATTAATCAAATGTAATTGGTTGGGGTGACATTAATTAAGGACCAATAAGAGTTCAAGGATCTTCATAAAGGGATCCTACATAGGGGGTTGATTCAATTTGGGAGTTTTCGGTAGTGGCATGAGAAACTCCAGGGGAGTTTGTGGGAGGTGGAGGATCAGATTCCTCCTTAGTACCCTCTATATTAAGAGTAAATTTTTTTTGTCTTTCGGGGACATAAATCCTTAATGTGGGTAGAATGTAATGACTTATATATTCGAAAAATTATTTTTTGAAATAATTTGTGAAATTTCCAAGAACAAGTTCTATGACGACATGCGATTTGGAGGCCTGGTGTGCCAAAAATGATTCAAAGTAGTTTTTTTTAATAGTTCATGGATAAAAAGTTTCTAAATAATTAAATAATATTTAAATGTATTCTCGATTCATAAGTCTGAGGGAACCATTGATCTCATTTAAATGGATTTACCCTAGGCAAGACCTAACTTTAGTCTGCAATGGTTTTCAGTGGAAAAATACTAAAAGTGACTAACTGAAAATAAAATATTAAAATAATATTATTTTACATTTAACCACCTAATAATTCAAAATCGGTATCTTGGATGGTATATGATAGTCCATCATTGTGTTTTTAAGGTGGTTTTTTCCCTAGGCGAGGCCTCACATCTACCAGTGCAGGCGATATATGAAAGATTGTTTTTTAACAAAATTGTTTTAAAAATATTTAAATAAAAATATAATCTTGATATAGAGATACATTTTCTTTTAATAGTTTCATTTCAAAGAATTCGAGGTTATCACGAAAACCATGTAATTATTATGAGTCAAAAAGAAAGATCTCTTTTGACAAACGGCAGTGGTTTTTGGATCTATGATCAATGGTGAACCACGGATTCTGAGGATCATTACCTACGTCAATGACACAATTTCTATTCTTCATTAGTGATCGATGTGAATTGAGTTATGGAATTTGTGATTTGATTTCTTTTTGCAATTCATGAATTCCATGATGAACATGGACCAATCAACAAAACGATTGGCCCACAACTCAATCATTGTTTCAAGATGAAATTATATTATGTGGTTTAAAAATATATATTGATCTTTTTGATAATATGTAGATGTTCTTTAATTAAAATTATAAGATGAACTAATCAAGGATTACACAAAAAATGCCACTATCCTTACATTGGGAGATCACGATGACTTTTAAGTCCCCTCAACATCATGTGTTCTTCATTTTTTCTTCCCATGTTCATCACATGTTCTTCAGGTTTTCATATATTTCCCTGTGCACCATAGAATCACTCTGTGAGATACAATAATCAATGATAGATTAGGTGACAGTAGAATGGAGGTGAGATGGATGTAGAAGGTGGTGATGCAAAGTGGTGGTAGCCCGAGGCAGTTTCTCTAACCAGTTTAGGAGGAGAACAGTAGGGCAAGGTCTCACACCAGATGGCTAGTGGCGCAAGAAGCACCTGCCCGAAAAGGTAGGCCATTCCAGGCAGAGCACGTCCGGATTGCAAACTAGGAGGGTGGCTAGTGATGGAGACATAAGGACATGTATGGAGGCCACAATAGTGGAAGACGGATTCAGATGAGAGCCATGTGGAGGGGAGGTAGCGAGGGTGTGGGTGTTGTGGGCCAACTGGGTGCAACGTGGAATCTACATGGTTAGGGTGGATGGTTTGGACAAAGGTGTGCAACTAGGGTGGTCCAAATTCCACAGAGCAAACCATTCCCCAAAACCAGATAGATCAGGTACACTGGGCTAGGCCAAACATGGTTAGGCGAGGACCATCATACATGGCTGGTTCAGACCAGGCAAGGTCTGGTCAACCAAACTGGGTCAGGTTGGCTGGTTGGTCGGGCAGGGTCAGGAGGGTCATTTGGACATGGAGCATACCTAAATCTTCCATTTTCACTAAAATGGCCATATCATTCAAACAGAGCATCCAATTTATGAGAGAATGTTGATTTGGGGCCCTTGTGACATGGTGGTCCTTTTGAGATGGCTTGGTGGGTTTTTAGTTGGATCACCAAAGGTTGATATCTAAACATAGTCATTCCCTAGGAGGTTTTGATATAAGATATCATTCCCATCATATATGATTACCTATATGATGAAGTGATTTTTCTCAACCCATATTTGATAATATACTAAGTGGGTTGGATCATCTATCACACCATGATGCTCAGTCATTCTTCACTCCTATTCATGATACATTAGATAGGGTTTTTGGACAAGTTGTGACCAATATTTTAATTGTAACCTATACCCTAATTAGGATTATGGTTATTTAGGGTGAGGAATACCCCGAGTGATCACTAGGCATGGAGCACCCCTTATTAGTGTATTGAGATCAGATTATTTCTGTTCTGTGTGACGAGAATGGATGAGAGTGCTTTGATCAGTTTTCATTGGTTTATGATTGGCTGTTACTCAGTGACTATGTGACATGGAGGATCTCTGACTTACCGACACATCATGTGTTACTGACACTCTGTATGTTATTGAAACTATTTTTCTTAGAGATAATATATATCTCAGGGAAACAACATAAAATTTAGGGACCCTAGTGGTATCCTATGTAATTTTCATTGACCTGTTCTTCATAATTATATTATATAGCTCATGGAGTGAGATCTACAGGAATTGTCATGCTATGAATGAAACAATGTAGCTAGTAGTGGATGATACGTTGTGTCTTGGAATTATTTACGAGTATACCTATATGTTCTAATTATATTTTTTTAGATATATAGCATTGTTGAGATTACTGTATCTTATTAGTGATTCTTTCAATGTGGAATTTTGTTGTGTTTTTCGAGGTTTCCTACTACATATTGTTTTTCTCACCCATTAAAGGGCATTGTTTGTACGTGTTATGTCTTTTTCAATACATCGATGCATTGATAGAGTCCAAGGTGGACCAAAAACTAGTAGTGCATAGAGAGGGAATAGTAAGTTGAGGTTTTCTTTTTAAAGCTTTAGAAAATTGTTCTATTACCCACCCTTCTTTTTGGTATTTCTACGTATAATCTTTACGACCTTGTTCAACACAATCATTGTTTTTTTGGTGGTCTTGTATTCAATCACAGTTGTACTTTACTACACATTACATTCTAGTTGTACTCATTTGGTTGGGCTATAGTCGTATGCATGCTTTTATTTACATAGTGTTTTAACCTATCAACATTTTGGGTTTGGTGATGTTTACATGTGTTCAAGGACATAAGAAAATTCCACCCATTTATTGGATATTCCTACACGGTGCTAGTCACCAGCCCTTTCCCAATTACCATCAAGCTTAGAGTAGTTAGGGAACAAGACCTTTTGGGATGGGTCATGTAATAGAATTTAATTACATGTATTTATTTATATTTTTTTTATAATCAATTTGAGAAAATTTCCATAATAGACATTGAGATGACATGTGATTCCGAGACCCTGTGTACTCAGACCATTCATGGAATAAATATAGTTGTTAATTAAATGTGGAGGATGTATATCTCAGAACTAGAATAACATATAAATAGGTGACTGAATAGGAAATCCGAGGGCCTTTTTGTTTTTCATACATTGAATTTACCATCTGAGGAGCCTAACCTCGATAGGCGTTGGTCGAGGGTGAAAGATTGTTCTTGGAGTTGATCATCATTAAAATATTTAACAAAAATATTTGTATTGGATATTATGTTGGGACGCAATGGCCATTTCCATATTTATAAGACATGTCAGAAAATTCAAGTTTATATTCAAATCCCACGAATTATTATGTGGCAAGGAGAAGTAAACTCTCTCTCAAAGAACATCAGTAGATTGAGTAGTGATGATGGCACAAACCAATTCAATTTAGCAATGACTGATCCTGTAATGATGTAGGGGCTTGATCTCTATGTGATTTCCTCTTTACTATTTGAATAGAATGATGAATGGGGACCTACTAATGAAAAGTTTGATTAATAGTTATATTTTTCTTATTTGATGGTTAAATTGAGGGATTAAAGTGAATTTATCTTATAAGTTAATGTTATGTTGGTTTCTTCATGATTATGAAAATAAAAAACTATTCAAGGATAACATAAAAAATGACAAGATCAGTTCTTCAATTTCTTCAAGTGATCCTAATATACTTATTAATGGATTTCCTCACCATTGGACACTCATTGACATGGTATAATCTTCAAAGAGAATCCAAATGATATCAGTCCCCCAGAGTGCTACTAAGTCATATCAAGGCCCATTGCAGTGAAGGTTGCTAACAGAGAAATGTGGAAGTGGCTACACATCGACAAAATAAGCACCCGATTAGAGGAGGTGACAGACTACCACATACAAGTGCGAAGGAGGATGGCGATCACCCTAGAGGTGACCGAGGATGTGGTGATGGTGGAACATCACATACGGGACATCCAGACAGTGTAGCGATGATGGTTGGAAAATCCACAGCAGGTGGTCGGGACGGAGAAGGGAATCTACTCGAAGCCACATTGAAGGAGGGACCTACGATGGAGTTGTGGGTGAATGTGACGATAGTAGGCCATCCATGTTAAACTAGGTCTGACACCTCATTCACCAAAGACATGCGACCATTGTGGGCTTTGACTGGGCCATAGTGACAGACCCCTAGTCGGTGGGATGGACCAGGGATGCTAGGCAAATCTAGCAGCCCAACATGTTCGACCCATTTTCTAGAAGGTTGGGCTAGTTCAGGCTATCGTAGTCCAATTGGTTCAGCCAAGCTTGACAGTGATGAGTTGGTCAGAATAGGGTCAGGTAAATATTGGCTCAGGCTAGTCCCTTTTTAATAAATTGGGAACATATTTCAAATAGTTTGTCTGTTAGATGAGTCATCTACTGCGATGGGAACCTTGCGATGAGGCAGTCCTTTTGTATTCTCTATGAATGTTTTTTTGGAAGATGGAATGCGACCTAGTGGCCTCAGGAGTAGGTTCTCTCAGAAAAATCCAGATATGAATGGAAATGTTGTTGCTAAATATGACTTGATGACTATGTGAATTGGGGGTTCTTTGACCCATTAATGCTCCATGATCCTTTGACGGTCAATGTGACATGGTTGTTCTCTGCACCATTGATGCTTCATTCACCATCGATGATACATGCACCATTGATGACCTAGGAATCATTGTCACTCTGAGATCTATCGAATTCGTATGAACCATCGATGATTTGTACTCCATAGACGCTCTCAAAGAAATATATTCCCTTTGTGTCATCATATATACTAGTGTCATGGAGACAGAGAGATCTATGTACTATAATTGGAAATCCTTATCATCATGCTTTAGACATATACATGTTTGATTTGACTATATTGAATATACTTTGCTTATTTCCATTTTGGGGTACATCATTTGGTTCCTTTGTGGCATACATCATGAAATTATTACTGGTATTTTAAATTGTTGTTATGGGGACCCTATTGAGTATTTATTTACTCACCACTGCACGTGTTGTTCCCCCATGTGTCATGTCATATGCAGATGATCGAAAAATTGATGGTGTACATGGTGGACCAGGTCCTAGTGGCGGTTAAAGAGAGGCCCAAAATATGAGGTGTTCTTCTGTGACTTTATACACCTATTTCTAGACCTACCCATTAGGCAGGGTTTTATATGGATGAATTTTAGGATCTTGTACTTTTAATGTTAGTTGGTCTTGTATTCTGACCTCTCTTACGTTCTAGTTTCCTTCTGTTACAATGTGGTTTGTTTTTAGTGGTATGCATGCTTGTTTACATAGTGTTTTTAGTTCATCAGTTTTTGTTGAAGAAATATGCATGTATAGTGGTACTTATGTATATTCCTCCTTTGGTGGGATATGCCTATATGGTGGTTGTATCAATACCCTATTATATTAGAGGTGGATAGGGGGTAGTCCCTGCATGGGCCTTCGAGGACAAGTCGTGAGATAATTGTATCAGAGGGAGGTTCAACTTAAAGAATTAAGAGACCATTAAGTTAGTTTGGGGAAACAATGTTATTTTTTTGAGTTCAGATCTCATACCAGAGACTCCAGTATGGGTGAAATGGTCGAAATATCCATACACCTGGACTCTGAATTCTTATTTCTGACTCGGTAAATGAAAAGAATTGTTCTAGGGATTATAAATGGTATATGCATCAAATATGATTGACTGTGTTCTCAATTCCTTCATGAATAAATTTTATCTCACCATGTATACTTCATTGATGGATGTGTGTCTTGATCCATTTCAGGAATCCCCCACACAAATAACCAACAAGGATTCTGATGCGTGATAACAAGGATGATACATAGATCAATTAGGTGTATGTACTTGGTCCAATAGTATATATAGAACCCCCAAGTGATGTACTAGTAATACCACCACCTGTAGAGTCGGAGTTTATTCTATTGTTACCTGTAGAGGATGCACGCAGGCTGAGTGTGTGTAATTAGTTCCTAAGGTAGCTAACTCTTAGGTTCATGTTTGTTCTATACCCCTAGGTAGTTGACTATTGGATAGATGTGGTTAGTAATGTCATCCTCTTAGTGATTATACCATTAAACCCGATGTCAGTCCATGCTTCTAGTGTTCTACTGAGCTCAGTGGGGCGATGGTGGTGCTTCGTGATCCTAAAGCTTGCATATATTAATCTCACATGTGTTGATTTTGATAACCTCTTCATGGGGAGTTAGTTTTGGAAATGTTATGTTCAGTCTGTATCCAACTACTCCTACAACTACCACAGTGATGTCAGATGGTAGTAGAGTACTCGGAGAGGTTTACAGATCATTCTCTCTACTCCACTGACATTGTGCAGGACCCATTCATAGGGCATGGAACTTCATGTAGTTACTACACAAGGGGAAATGGGAATCCATGATATCTCTTAGAATTACTACATATGTGGGCATATGGGAGACAGATATTCTATTAGAGTCCTTTCGGGCAGAGTAGATGCTGACAATATGAGATAACAATGTGTGTTAGGTTGCTGAATCTTTGAGAGCATGTAACCGACATCCAATACAATGATCAAAGTGGATCTGAAAGTTCATGGGATGACCCTAGGACATGGTTTAATAGTTTTAGGCTCCTCGGGATGTGAAATTCAGACAAAGGAAATGTTGTATTACTCATGCTTGGGTTGGGGAAATCTCGATTTATATTGTATGAACCATCGTATAATCGATCTGGATTCAGTTGAGGGACCGCTTAGCCATATGAAAGTTCCAGAATAGTTAAGTCCTATAGATAGAATACCTGATGGAGTATCTCGATGGGTATTATGGGGTGGTAGAAGGTTTTAGGTACAACCACCACCACCACTAGGTGGTCCACTACTTGCTCAGGGAACCGGTGGTTAGGGATGAGGCCAAAATCAGGTTATTGAGGCCTATAATCGTCACAGGTGGAAATCCCACCTATACCAACAGTTATTTACCAACAATATTCGAAAAACATTTGATTAATGATTCTATACTAACAGTTTTGTGATGCCATTAGTATACATTAATATAAGATGGTTTTACCAACGGTTTTCGGGATCCATTGAAAAAACCGACTCCATAGACAACGGTTCTTATGAATCATTGGGATAAACCTACATAAAATGAGACCCTCCTCCCATCTCGAATTCCCCATGCGTCGCACCCCCGATTCTCTATCATGAAACGCTCCTCTCCATCCCGACTCCCCCTCACCACTACCATCCTGACTCCCCCTCGCTGCCACTCGCAGCTCGCTACACGTTCCCCTCCTCCCATTCAAACTCCCCCTCGTAGCTCATTGCTCACCGCTCGCCACTCGTCATCGCTCACACATCCCCCTCGTCATCCTCATCTAGTAAAGATTCTCCTCTAAGGTCTCACATCTCCCCTATGTCGAGATTTCCCTCACTAGATGCTAATACCCCATAGGTCAAGCTTTCCCTCAGCAAACGCAAATCCCCCTAGGTCGAGAGGGTCGAGTATCCCCTCTAGTCTTCAGGCATCCCGTGTAGATTAGGGATCCCCTCTGTTCGATCATCCCCTTATACGGCTCTAGTATTCTTTGGAAGTAATTATCAAATCTTATTCTAGTATGATTATTTTATTCTTTGTTTAGTTTGAGTTTTATTGAGTCAATTTGTATCCATTCATATTGTTTCATTCATCTGTGATATATAATTGATTTTGGTTTTCTCGAAACATAAAAATAGTTATCATTTTGGTGTTTCATTCATCTGTGATATATGATTGATTTTGAATAATATTTTTTAAACTTTTATAGTCTATCCCATATACCTAAGGTTTATCTTACCAATGATCAGATAAAGAGAAATAGAATAAATGAAGTTTGAACATCAATGAGTGAAGTTATAGTAAATTCAATAATTTTACTTGATCGATATAGTATTTTTTTAAAAAAAATTATTTCATTTAAGTGAAACTTGAAATTCACTCAACTTTAATTTCTACATAAATACTCTTTATGGTTTTATTATAGAACACACCAATGTAAATCCTCTTATACATTTTTGGGGTCTTCATCATTAAGAGCGTGGAACTTGGAAAAAATTTGAATGAATGTATTTTTAATTCTAAAGTAATTTCACATTTTAGGAATTTTTATATGAATATTATGATAATTGAATTGTTCTTTACAAAGGTCTCTATGGTTATCATTGGGTTTGTCAAGTATAATCATTAATAATGCCAGGCTCGGGGTGGACACCATAGTTTTCATTTTAGTTAGAAATATAAATTTCATCAAGTTCAAATTTCAAATAAATGTTTTTATGTCTCATCAACAAGGTTCATTATATTTCAAGGTCTAGTGGTTAAGGGTTAGTGTTAGTGTTTCTATTCATGTAATTTAATAATTATGTTGTTGGAACTACCTCAATTACCATGATGTCACGTTTTGATGCACACTAGTAATAGGATACATAAAAAAACTAATTATATTTGTTTAAAATTAATTACAGTGGATATCATAGGTTTTCATCATAGAAGAGCATATAATAATCAAGTATGTAACTTTAAATTAGAGTAAAATGAGGTGTTATTGGTCATAATTCCTGGAAATCAAATGTTAAGTAGAAATAAAGGGTTCCAAATAGATTGATACAGTATGATGTAGGGTTAGAGTTGGATTAAATTTTGTAATGATGTGAAAGTTGAAATAATATTCGAAACCTATATTCAAATTGAATGATAAATTCTAGACTACTCAATCGAGTTTCCAATCACCCTTAGTTTATGTATATGATGAATACCACTCATATGTGTATGACTGATTCGAAATCACTCTTGATTTTACGTGGAAACACTTCTTTGGGAATTTTTTCCCGATTGAAATCCAGAAACAACTAATTACATTGACACACATGTAATTGATCTCTCAACTCTCACCCACATACAAATTCTGACCAATCAATACACATTTCTCATGGTAGATGGTTTATATTGATGATTAACCATTGTTTTAAAAAATAAATGACCCAAAAACCCCAATAATTCACATTAATAGAATTGAGATCCACTATAAAAAAGAAATCATTGAACAAAAAATGAGATGGGGGCTATCTAGGGGTGGGGGTGCTGTCCATGGCGTTCGGGGGCTGTTCAGGGGGTTGAGGGGCTATCCCAGGGGGTTGGGGGTGTCCAGGTGGGTGGGGCGTGTCCATGTGGGTGGGGGCTATCTATTTGGGTAGGGGTGTCCAGGGGGTTCCAGGGGTACCAGGTGGTGGGGTGGTGTCTAGGGGGTGGTGGGGTTTGTCCAAGGGATTGGGGGGTGTCTAGGGGGTGGGGGTGACTAGGGGGTCAGATGGGGATTCCAAGGGGATTTGAGGATGGTTTATTCTTCCCTCTTTGTTGGGACTAATTTAGTTTGGGTCTTTTGGTGATATATGTTCCCATGAAAAATCTATATTAGGTATGAATTTCATGAATAATACTATATTCATGATTGAGTAGAACCCAAATGTATGAAATTGTCTACGATAATATAAACAAAAGAAAGACAAACTAAATCTAATTGAAATGTACCAAACAAATATGTATCGAACAAAATAAAACTATATTTAATCTTGAGCCAAACTGATTATATACCATTAATATGAAGAATAATATTTAATTAATAGATATGTATTATTGGATATTATTATTTTGAAACATGGATCTGTTTCCCCCATGCTTGTAGGAACAAGATTTCACCCATGGGGTGTTGTGGTTCTTAGATGTTAGGTGGTGATGTGTGTAGTTACAAGAGACATGTATGTTTTAGTTTAGTTTTTATTTCATTTTCCTTATCACATTGGCCACATAGGTTTTTTACATCTTTCTAGGGACAAAGAGTAGTTATATTTTACGAAGGGGCCAGACGGGGTTCAAATTGATTCAGTCCATTGACATTGATCTGATGTAAGATTTTATTATTACTACTTGTCTCTCACCTCATGTATTTGTGTATTTCAGTGTTTATGAATCCATATTATGTTTTCAATTGTGCGTTGGATCATTTCTTTTTGGTTCAGGTGGATTTGGTTCTCCGCTGCCAATCTAGGTAACGCTTTAATGTCATTGGTTGGTTTCTAACTAGTTATTTAGCGTACTTTATGTGTTTTAAGGTTACTAATAACTTTTTTGTAGTGTGTTGATCCCTACTCGTTGGTTTGGAGTCGCCAAGTCACGGGCGACTCGCCTGCGTGTGCATAGGTAAGTAAGTATTTGTATGTGGGTTCCCCCTTTACATGTATAGTCACCCATGGTAATGATTATGCACATATGGGGATAGGTGAGTCCATATATATATATATATATATTCATGCACAGGTGAGTGGAGACTGGTATATGCATATAAGTATATGTGCAAGGATCCCCTTGCACTTTCTCATTGCCATTCGGGTGTGTGCATCGGGTCTAGGTGTCCTTGAATGTGTGTGAAGGTGCATATACCCAGTGGGAGAGCAGCTGCTTTTAGTTAGAATGCTCTAAGAGCCGAAGTGAATGACTTGGTTCCACCATGAGGTTGGGACCCTCTCCCATCATCATTAATTCATGAATGCTTTAAATTGAATTTAACTTCTTTCTTAATTATGCTTAATTATATTGAATTTATTATATTGAATAATTTTTCATTAATATAGTAGATTCATTTGATAAATAAATTCATGTTTTTATAATAAAACCCCTCCAATGGAGGTGTGATGTCTGCGACGACTCACAGTGATAGTTATGTTGATCTAGTAGCTTAAGTTATTGAATTGGATTTGTGTTGAATTAGTTTTAGAATAAATTTAAAATATAATCAAATGAATTATGTGATAAATCCATGCCATGATTTTATAATAAAACCCCTCCAACGGAGGTGCGCTATCTTCTAAACCAATGTGTAGGGATGGTTATTAGTATCATGTTTAGATTTGGATTGAGCTTTCCATATGTCTCTTGTTGGTGTTTGTTTTGTGGCATGTTAGTTTTTGTTTTCTTTGAATAATATAAATTGGCGTATCATACTCGTTTAGATCAAATGACATTTCTCGAGTTGGAATATGTCTTGACCATGAA
This sequence comes from Viscum album, assembly GCA_963277665.1. Lineage (NCBI taxonomy): Eukaryota > Viridiplantae > Streptophyta > Magnoliopsida > Santalales > Viscaceae > Viscum > Viscum album. Next base: position 1,589,728,532 of record OY728160.1, on the reverse strand, counting down.
TCTTTCCTTTTCACCCTTTGAATATTATAAATGAAATTGCCATGATTAGGTGAAGTGAATGAATCTGTAAATGGTTTGTTTAGGGTGTATGATTATTTTTCATCGTTTCGTTTCCCTTTAGACGTTCTGTCATTGTGCCGCTCACTAAAGCCTTCCGAAGAGCCCATGATAAAACATATTAAATAGTTTATTTGTTTTATCAAGTCCATTGTGACCTTATCTTATGGAGAATCCCATTTCGGGCGTTTTCCTAGTCTCTTGGCCACCTATTTGCGTGTTTACAGGAGCCTATATATCTAAAAACACTGATGGTGTCATTGTTTATCACCTATCAGGATTATGGTTCTTCCCACCATAAGATTCATCATAACACTATTTGGGGTGTTTTCCTAGCCTCGATGTACATCTGATTTCTTACATATATGAATTTTCCCATAAGATTTGTGTTTCATCCTGAGATGTTAAAACATACTCAAATTCTATTGTTATCTAGGTGAATGAAGTTTTATTAGCTATGTTCTAAGAAATTCATATATTGTTTTCTCCTGGTGCTAGAAGCTGCCCCACAGATGTTGCTGGACCGGGTCAACACGTTGTGGTCACACCGCGGTGACTCCGCGGTCAAGCCGCAGTCACGTCGTGATTTGTCCCTGCCCAGGATTACACCCCGTGGTGGATCACAGTCCTGTCCAAATTCGATGTATGGTATATGGATATAGTTTTATATACATTACCAACCTATAGTTAATGGAGAGGGACGCCCTCAGGTAGAAAATCTCCATATTGAGTCTCTCATGAAAATATTTAGTCACCTCTAGACGACATTGGAGATGAGAGTGAAGCTTGCTAATTGTATTCTAACAGGATAATCTAAGTGCATGAGGGACATCATAGTAAATTTTGTACATGTAGAGACCCAAATATTAACATACATGGACATTACTTTACTTTTGAGGAATACTTAGTACATTACATAAACACACACACAAGGACCGTAATAGTTTAGTGTCTTTGGAAACTCAGAATATAATCTTCTAATCATGGTGAAAGATCTTAAGCATCTCCCATAAATATATTCCCTTTTTTTTCTTACCAAAAACCTTTATTTATATCCTGGGGAAAAGAAAACATAAAAGGGTGAGCACAAATTCTCAGTAAGGGTAAACAAAAGAAATATCAATCACATCATATTCATAAGAACATAACATTTTTGAAATCTTAACCTGCAAAAGAGATCATAATATCATAACATGGGACAAATAATACTAGTGAAATGTAATCCCAATAATCACAACTTAAAACATGAAACTTTGTGGCGTACACACATAATCATAGAGAATCATTTCTTGTTAGTCAAGACGAATTTCCAAGACTATCTTAGTGGACAAAGTCCATTTCTGAACCGAGTTCACTCCTCGTTTCAGTCCTGTTTCACTGATCCGGTTTAACCTGCAGTTTAAGCCATGTCTATCTCATGAGATATAAAATCTTTACCCAATGCATTGGAGGGAGATATAGGTCCCACCCATCTCACAATGATACCATTCTTATGTGTGCCACAAAATTAGAAAACCATACATCATTGCATAACCCATGTAATAAAAATGGGAATCTTAAACATCATGACATCATTAAACAATTCATATAAGATAATTAAATTCATAAAAATATAATTAAATCACAACATAATCAAATCAATGTAATAATAGGGATAAAAACATAACCCTTTATTATCTTATATGGAAAATAATTTTGATAAAACACTTGAACTCCATTCTTGAGGAAAATATCATTTCTGCTTCAAAAACACTTTTCCTTTCTTAACATGTCGTAATAAAAGAAGATGATTAAAAATAAACTTGAAAAAATGTAAAGGAAGCTTCATGGAAATAATTTTTTAAAAATCAATTCATGCCGTATAAGTTAAAAAAACATTCTTCGTACTTTTGTCGGAAAAGTCAAAAAGTACCTCGTACGAAAAATGACAAAGGATTCCTTTCATATCCTTTACTAAAAACTCACCGAAGGGTAAAGTTGGATTTAAAAATTTTTAGGTGGATGGAAATAATATTATATATTGAGGAAACATGGATGTGGATTATAAAATACACCCCAGTAAATGACAAAGTATAAACAATCTCGGATAAAAATTAGATTGTGACATTTTCCCTTACCTTTGGTCCGATTTGCTTCATAAGTGTCCGAACCTCCTGTATAATGATTTAAATAATGTTATTGACTTATTCCAGAATCATACTTATTGTTATGATATCATATATGGTTCACTTATGGCTATATTTTACCCGTTTTTTTGTAAATTCCATGTTATAGAGCGTTTTGGGTAAAATCGTTTCATTTGTCGTCCGTGTTTTGACTTGTAATTATTCATATGATTACTTAGATCATGATTTCTTAATTCCAGAATATAAAACATGATTTATATATAATATAAATTCATAATATACATATATATAATAGATCAGTAAATGGAAAGAAATACACCGTTCATGGAGATGGTAGGTCGTACGTACGCATGAACGCTGTTTTCGTTTCCTTATTGAGTTGAATGGAATTAAATAGATGACATACATATATATACACATAAATCCTGTATCATTATTATGTTATATATTTCATTATTACTTATTATATATACTTTATAATCATTCATGAATAGTTTACGTGGAGAATGAATCTCATCGCGTCGTGGAGACGGTAGTCCGTACGTACGCACGAGCGATGATATCATTTCCATAATCATTGAATAGAATTGGAGTGGATGATACAATATATAAGAATCATTATGATGTTATAATAACTATTTATATTTATTATTTACATCATTATACCCATCCAAGTAAGGTGGTGTTGGAAAAACAGATCACACCACGGCGTGGAGACGGTATTCCGTATGTACGCACGCGCAGTGATTTCGTTTTCCGTAGGATGGATAGATGGTAAAATAGGGTTGTTTAATACTTATAATAACATATAAGAATATTATTGATACTTAGTTTATTACTTCATAATGAAACAACCTAAGAAGAAGAAGTTTAAGAAGAATGAAATTCGAAAGAATTGGTAATAGACATTACCTCTTCTTTGAAGCACCTCTTTGGAGATCTCCTTTTAGGGAACTAAAATAGGTCTTCCATGAAGACCAGAACCTCTAGGATGTATCTAGGGAAGTGTAGAAGATAATTTGGCAGGGGTTGAATGAGTTTGAATGCTCAATGTGGTGTGAGGACGAGAGGGAGGAGGTGCCCTTTTATAAGGGAGGAGAGGGGTACCTTTGGAATAACTAAAAATATTATTTTATTATAAAGCCAAATTCGGTTTTAAATAGCTCCAAATTGATTTATTTCGAATCTAAGGTGGGGATGGGTCGAATCCTCTCATCCAATAGAATTTAGACAAGTTTTAGTTCCTATTTTAACCATATCTTTTATATTTAACTTTAAGTTAGATAATTTTACCTTTACCCTGTCTTTTTGTGTTCTTACACTATATGGTTAATAAAATTACTATAACAAGATGAACGAACCCCAATTTGTTTATTATAAATATATATAACCTTATCTAAGTCATTTTCCCGATCCTTATATTTTTAGGAATGAAATAAAAATTCATTATATAATATTTGTTTTAAAAACTATTTTATGTAAATTTTGACACTATTTAGTAATTGATCTTTGTGAAAATCATAACAGACTGATTAGTTGAAAAAACGTTAATTATATCAATACTAACAAGTAATATTTACCTTTAAAATTAGTGGAATTCATAAAAAGTCTAATATTACATTTATTTCGGTATTTATAACATCAATTATGTCAATATTTCATTAATAAGATAATTACTGCATCATCATTGTGTCATAAATAAAATAAATTATTTAAGGTCTAAAAATTACAAATAAAATACAATTATGTAGGAAATCGTTTTATCTTTCTAATTCATATTTATAGTCGAATTTATCTTATGTATAACCCTATATTAAAAATGATATACTTATTAAACATTGATTTTATCTATTTTAACCCTTCTTTAAATAAATAAATAATAAATGTCGTAATCTAATCCATGTGGTCCTAAATGGTCATATGTTATTCCTATGGATGTTTTTGGTTGAATTACACTTATACAAAAGAATTATGACATGTTTTAGGGTAATAATAATAACATTATTACCCTTAATTACCATATTTACTTTTAACCGTGGTAAAAAAAGTAAAAAGTTACTATTCACCAAAAAATACTTTCATCTCATTGAACCACATTTTACATACTGACATCAACTGTGTCTCTCGGATTTTTGAAATTCCATTCACAGAAGCAGTAAAATTATGTTTTATGAAAAATTCATTTTTTTAACTACCACTTAGTGGTTTCACTATTCATCAAAAAATGAAAGTTTCCAGAAAAATAAAAAAAATTAGGCCTAAGCTATATTTGATATTATAAACTAAAAAATGATGTCTAGTTTACCAAATTCAAAACATATCAGTTTCATTAATTAATTTAAAAATTAATTCCGTCGTCAAAACAAATAGAGTGTTCTTAAGAGATAATAACTATCAAAAGATTGACATTTGTTTATGTCTGGTTTAAATGTGAAATTATATACAATGAACAACATTGTATTAAAATGTAAGAATATATTCTAAATATACTTTAAAACCAGTCAAATTAATAATTTATCACTATTAATTATTTCGATTAAAAAAGTTTTTTTAATTAAAATTTAGTAATTTTTACTATTCATCAGAATATGAAAGTTATCCGAAAAGTACCAAACTTTCACCCAAAGGTAATTTCGATATTCCGAATCCAAAAATGAAGTCCATTTTGAAAAATAAAATTTAAAACATTTCAAATATTGGTTATTACTATTCATAATGTCTATTTTATAATAATATTATAATAATATCTCGTTTAGTGGAACTTGGTATTGCGTACTACACATGCTATCGAGGAAGATCGTGATTGCGTGTAATGCAATGCAAGTCAAGGATGTGTGTTGTTCAAGATCCTTTTGGTGTAGTGTACAACACAAGACATTAATGAAATTAAATAGAATATTTTTCATAAAATCTCGGGGTGTTACATTCTACCCCCCTTAAAATGAATATCGCCCCCCAAATTCGTCGGGGTTGTACATGGTTTACTATTCGAAAGTTTCATTAATAGAAACCCATATCGTAAAAAGTAATACCCAAACTTGGATTTAAAAACTAAATTATGAAATCTAATGGTTACCCAAATTAACTCATCACTGGGTTTCCATGTAGGAGAACATAGGTGAAAATATGGATATGGAACAAAAATCTAACCATCAAGTTCTGATGGAGAGTGGTAGAGAACATGGCTATGAAATATCCAACAATCACAAAGCCATATATTTGCGATGATCTAAGGTACCATCTGATTCATCAGATATAAGGGCACTAGGACAACAATTTTGGTTTTCAAGATCATTTCCCTAATGTTGGTGAATTAAAAGAAATACTTACATGTTTTTGGTACAATTTCACTATTGTTCGTGCTTTGAAAAATTTCCACTTCATCTCTTAATGAAATTAATTAGAATTTGTTATTCATGAACTGTTACCAGATCATGTGATAGAATAATGGGTCATTCCATCTATTTTAAACAAAAGGTTAGAAAAAGTTATCAAATATACATACGTCCATCTATGGTGAGGTTAATCGTATACGATTCCAAAAATGAACTTATACTTCATATATCATACCTCGTAATAAAATAAAACTAGTTTCTACTAACCAGGGACTTCATGTAGGCCAGTGGTAGGTGATAAAGGCCAGTGGTACTTCAGTTGTGGGTTCGATTCCCACAGCCTTGTCGGACGCGATGGGATGTCGCCCGTCCTGCAGGTTGTCCTTTTGTAAAAGCTATATTACTATAACATACCATCAATAATATCAAAAAAAGTTATATCCTTAAACAATACTAACTTATTTTCAACATAATCCATTCCAATCTTTAGTGTTATCTAAAATACTTCGGTCCAAGCTCATAGTATTAAGAAAATGATTACGTGAAATGTCACATAACCATCACGTGAATTCCATCATTTATCCCCCATATATCATAAGATATATATTGTTGGTCAAATTACAAACATGTGAATACCTTAATCATGTATTCTCTTGAAGAATTAATACCCATTGAACCTTAGTGAAAACATGAATGCAGTTAAAAGTTGACACTTTCCAAATACCAAAATCCTCAAAATTCTTTATACTCAAACCATGATATCACTTAGTCTTTATATCAATCATAAGCTCATGAATACTATCAAATATTTAATTTTCTCCTTATCCCTTCATTATGCGCATATCATCTTCTTTCCGAAATATTTGAATCACTTTTCATGGTTACCGGTACCTTAAAATTATTGAAAACCTCAATAGAATAATAAAAAAATATTCTAATACACAATAAAAGTACTTCAACAACATTATTCTTGAATACCAATACATAAACACTTCAATCCATCCTCTTCAATTATTTTCCTGGAATAATTCATTCCTTGATTTAATAAGTAACTTTTTAGGTTAGGGAATTGAGTTGGGTAATGACCATGTTCTCCACAAATAATACATTGAACTCCATAACAGTCTGTCACTCTATGACCCTTTTCTCCACACAGATAACATCGGTCCCTCCATTTGAGGTATTCCTCAAGGTTCTTCTTCCCTTCTTTTGAAATCTCAATCTTCCTTTCTTTATGCTCCTCAACATGCGAACATGCATAATAGTCTATCTTCCTCTTCTTTGATGAATTAGGCATACCACTAAATTTCACCTTGTTAATCATATACCGCGATGACTGATTCGGCATAATCACAATATCTTTCTCTCTTGGCATTACACAATTTGGTTTCTCATAATCACCAATTTTTCCATTGGATTCAATGTTAATTGAATTCCTTCTGGTTCCCTCCATTAACTAAAACCGAAAAAGAATTTTGTGAGGGGAAACAGTCATGCTAGAGAAAACATTATTGTAAAGGGGGAGTACCCTCAATATCAAACATCTTAGGTTAAATTCTAAGATCATTAGCGCAATTCTAGGACTATAACCTATACGTATACTTAACCTTAGAGACATCCCTAGACATACCTTAGACATATCTCTAGGGATCTCAATAATGTTTTCGCATCCTAGTTTCCAAAGGATGACTAAACCTTTCCTCTGTTACGAACTGTAGAGACCCAAAGCTTAACGTACATGGACATTACTTTATGTTTGCAGAATACATAGTAAATTACAAAAACACACACACAAGGATTGTAATAGTTTAGTGTCTTTGGAAACTCGGAATATAATCTTCTAATCGTGGTGAAAGATCTTCAACATCTCCCATAAAGTTCTTACTTTTTTTCTTACCTAAAAAATTTCTTTATATCCTGGGGAAAACAAAACATAAAACGGTGAGCTCAAATGCTCAGTAAGGGTAAACAAAAGAAATATCAATCACATCATATTAATAAGAACATAACATTTTGGAAATATTAACCTGCAAAAGAGATCATAATATCATAACATGGGATAAATCATAGTTGTGAAATTTAATCCCAATAATCACAACTTAAAACATGAAAATTTGTGGCATATACACATAATTATATAGAATCATTTCTTGTTAGTCAAGACTCATTGCCAAGACTATCTTAGTGGACAAAGTCCATTTCTGAACTGAGTTCACTTCTCGTTTCAGTCTTGTTTCACTAATCCGGTTTAACCTGCCATTCCATCCATGTCTATCTCATGAGATATAAAATCATTACCCAATGAATTGGAGGGAGATATAGGTCCCACCCATCTCATAATGATACCATTCTTATGTGTGCCACAAAATCAGAAAAACATACATCATAGCATAACCCATGTAATAAAAATGGGAATCATAAACATCGTAACATCATAAAACAATTCATATAAGATAAAGGAATTCATAAAAATATAATTCCATCACAACATAATCAAATCAATGTAATAATAGGGATAAAAACAGAACCGTTTATTATCTTAGATGGAAAATAATTTTGATAAAACACATGAACTCCATTCTTGAGGAAAATACCCTTTCTGCTTCAAAAACACTTTTCCTTTCTTAACACGTCGTACAAAAAGAAGTTGATTAAAAATAAACTTGACTGATTTAAAGGAAGCTTCTTGGAAATAATGTTTTAAAAATCCATTCATTCCATATTAGTTAAAAAAAATTCTTTGTACTTTTGTCGGAAAAGTCAAAAAGTACCTCATACGAAAAATGACAAAATATTCCTTTCATATCATTTACTAAAAACTCACCAAAGGGTAAAGTTAGATTTAAACAATTTTAGGTGGATGGAAATAATATTACATATTGAGGAAACATGGATGTGGATGATAAAATACACCCCAGTCAATTCCAAAGTATAAACAATCTCGGATAAAAATGAGATTGTGATATTTTCCGTTACCTTAGGTCCAATTTTCTTCGTAAGTGTAAGAACCTCATGTATAATGATTTAAATAATGTTATTTACTTATTACAGAATCATTTTTATTGTTAATTTATCATATATGGTTCACTTATGACTTTATTTTACCCATTTTTTTTGTAAATTCCATGTTAAAGAGCGTTTTGGGTAAAATCGTTTCATTTGTCATCTGTGTTTTGACTTGTAATTATTCATATGATTACTTGGATCATGATTACTTAATTCCAGAATATAATACAAGATTTATATATAATATATATTCAGAATATACATATATATAATAGATCAGTAAATGGAATGAAATACACCGTTCATGGAGACGGTAGGCCGTACGTACGCATGAACACTATTTTTGTTTCCATATTGAGATGAATGGAATTAAGTAGATGACATACATATATATACACATAAATACAGTATCATTATTATGTCATATATTTCATGATTACTTATTATATATACTTTATAATAATTCATGAATGGTTAACGTGGAGAATGAATCGCATCGCGTCGTGGAGACGGTAGTCCGTACGTACGCACGAGCGATGATATCATTTCCATAATCATTGAATAGAATTGGAGTGGATGATACAATATATCAGAATCAGTATGATGTTATAATAACTATTTATAGTTATTATTTACACCACTATACCCATCCAAGTAAGGTGGTGTTGGAAAAACAGATTACACCACGGCGTGGAGACGGTATTCCGTACGTACGCATGTGCGGTGATTTCGTTTTCCGTAGGATGGATAGATGGTGAAATATGGTTGTTTCATACATATAATAACATATCAGTATATTATTGATACTTATGTTATTACTTCATAATAAAAAATCCTAAGAAGAAGAAGTGGAAGATGAAATAAAGTTGAATGAATTGGTAACGGACATTACCTCTTCATTGAAGCGCCTCTTTGGAGATCTCCTTTAAGGGAACTAAAATTGGTCTTTGATGAAGACCAGAACCTCTAGGATCTTTCTAGGGAAGTGGAGAAGAGAATTTGTCAGGGGTTGGGCCAGTTGGAAGGCTCAAAGTGCTGTGAGGAAGAGAAGGAGAAGATGCCCTTTTATAGGGGAGGAGAGGGGCACCTTTGGAATAACTAAAAATATTATTTTATTATAAAGCCAAATTCGGTTTTAAATAGCTTCAAATTGATTTATTTCGAAGATAAGGTGGGGATGGGTCGAAATCCTCTCATCCAATAGAATTTATACAAGTTTAGGTTCCTATTTTAACCTTATCATTTATATTTAACATTAAGTTAGATAATTTTACTTTTACCATGTCTTTTTGTGTTCTTACACTATAAGGTTAATAAACATATTATAACAAGACAAACGAACACCAAGTTGTTTATTATTAATATATATAACCTTATATAAGTCATATGGATGAACCTTATATTTTTAGGAATAAAATAACAATTAATAATATATTATGTGTTTTAAAAACTATTTTATGTAAATTTTGAAACTATTTAGTAATTGATTTTTGTTAAAATCATAACAGACTGATTAGTTCCAAAAACGTTAATTATATCAATACTAACATGTAATATTAACCTAGAAAATTAGTGTAATTTATAAAAAGTCTCAAATTACATTTATTTTGGTATTTATAACATCAATTATGTCAATATTTCATTAATAAGATAATTACTACATTATCTTTGTGTCATAATTAAATTAAATTATTTAATGTCTAAAAATTAAAAATAAAATAAAATTATGTATGAAATCATTTAATCTTTCTAATGAATATTTATAGTTGAATTTATCTTATTTATAACCCTATATTAAAAATTATATACATATTAAACTTTAATTTTAACAATTTTAACCCTTCATTAAATAAAGTAATAATAAATGTCCTAATCTAATCCATGTGGGCCTAAATGGTCATATATTATTCCTAAGGTTGTTTTTGGTCGAATTACACTTATCCAATAGAATTAGGACATGTGTTAGGTTAATAATAATAACATTTTTACCAATAATTACCATATTTACTTTTAACCGTGGTAAAAAAAAGTAAAAAGTTACTATTCACCAAAAATTATTTTCATCTCATTGAACCACATTTTACTTACTGACATCAACCGTGTCTCTCAGATTTTTGAAATTCCATTCACAGAAGCGGTAAAATTATGTTTTATGAAAAATTCATTTTTTTAACTACCACTTAGTGGTTTCACTATTCATCAAAAAATGAAAGTTTCCAGAAAAATACCAAAAATTAGGCCTAACCTATATTTGATATTATGAACTCAAAAATGATGTCTATTTTACCAATTTCAAAACATATCAGTTGCATTAATTAATTTAAAAATTAATTCCCGTCATCAAAACAAATATCGTGTTCTTAACAGATAATAACTATCAAAAGATTGACACTTGTTTATGTCTGGTTTAAATGTGAAATTACATCCAATGACCAACATTGTATTAAATTGTAAAAATACATTCTAAATATACTTTAAAACCACTCAAATTAATAATTTATCACTATTAATTATTTTGATTAAAAAGGTTGTTTTTACATAAAATTTAGTAATTTTCACTGTTCATCAGAATATGAAAGTTATCCGAAAAGTACCAAAATTTCACCCAAAGCTAATTTCGATATTCCGAATCCAAAAATGAAGTCCATTTTGAAAAATAAAATTTACAACATTTCAAAAATTGGTTATTACTATTCATAATGGCTAGTTCATAATAATATTATAATAATATCTCGTTTAGTAAAACTCGGTATTGCGTACTACACGCGTTATCGAGGAATATCGTGATTGCGTGTAATGAAAGGCAAGTCAAGGATGCATGTTGTTCAAGCTACTATTGGTGTAGTGTACAACAAAAGACATTAATGAAATTAAAATGAATATTTTTCATAAAATCTCAGGGTGTTACAGTACAATACGTAGACTTATCTTTTGAATGATATTTTTATGTGGAAAAGTGTTTAAATGGTTTTTCTAAAAATGATATCTTATTTTTTTTTAATTTTTTCAATTCCATTCAAAAAAGGGATAATGTTAATTATATTTATGGTTTTAAAGTGATATTAATAATGCATAATGAGAAATCTTTAAAGGATTGAAGCCGAATATACTTTTAAAATGGATTCTTTTGATCAGATCTGTGATAGTATTCCACTAGTCTTGTGATCAATGTTGAGATAGACTAATCACAATTTTTTTCGGTGGGTTGAAGACTGGAATTTGGCCCCGCTTCCTCCTTCCCCCTTTGCTCCAGGTCGGAAGACGTTGCCCCGTGGATGTCGCTAGACTGTGCCAACATGTCACGGTCACACCGTGATCTTGCCACGATCATATCACGGTCACACCATGGTCACTCAGTGGTAACACCATGGTCACGATGCGGTCACGCCACAGTTACGCCGCTGTTACGCCGCGGTCAAGCCACAGCCACACCATAGTCACGCAACGGTCACACATTTATTTGGCCCTGCTTCAGTATGACATCCCTCGACGGTTTGCCGTCCGGTTGGAATTCGATATATGATACCTGGAAAGAGTTTTAGATAAATTACCCACCTTTAGGTATTAGGGAGGGATTCCCTTAGGTAGCAAATCTATTGATAGAGTCTCTCATGAAAATATTTAGTCACCTCTAGACAACAATGGAGATGAGGGTGAAGCTTGTTACTTGTACTCTACAAGGACCATCTATGTTCTCAAGGTACATCATAGTAATTTTTGGAGAACAAGAAGACTTGAGAATACTTTTTTATTGATATTTGTATTTGGAAAAGTGTCAAAAATGTTTTTTTAAATGATAACCTAGTTTTCGAAATTTTTTCAATTCGATAAGAAAAACGGATTGTGTTAATTACATTCATTGGTTTAAAGTGATAATAATAAATCATAATGGGAATATTTTTAAGGATTTAATTCAAGGTGACTTTTAATACAGTTGTTTTTTATCATATCTATAATAGTATTCCCTGAGTGTTGTGATTAATGTTGAGACTTACTAATCGCAATTTATGTCGGCAGGGCGATGACCAAAATGATGCCCAGCCTCTTCCTCCTCCCTTGGCTTTTGGGCGGATGATGCTGCCCCATGGATTTCGCTAGACCGGGCCAACACGTAGCGGTCACGCCACGGTCATGTCATAGTCACACTACTGTCACGCTGTGATCACACCACGGTCACACCGCGATCATCGCACGGTCACTCCACGGTCACGGCGCGGTCACGCTATGATTTGGCCCTTCTCCAGGATGACACCCAGCGGTGGTTCGTAGTCCTGTAAAAATTAAAAATATGATACCTGGATAGAGTTTTAGATACATTACACAACTATAGTTAATGGGTAAGGAGGCCCTCAGGTAGTAAATATTTATATTGAGTCTCTCATGAAAATATTTAGACACATGTAGACAACAATGGAGATGAGGGTGAAGCTGGATACTTGTATTCTACATGGACCATCTAAATGCTTGAGGGACATCATAGTAAATGATGGACAATTAGAAGACTTGATAATACTTTTATAATGATATTTGTATTTGTAAAACTATATAAATTTTTTTTGTTATAAAGTAATAACCTATTTTTGGAAATTTATTCATTTCCATTTGAAAAATGGATAGTGTGAATTATTTTCAAGTTTTTAAAGTGATATTAATAAAGCAGAACTATAATATTTTAAATGATGGAAGCCGATTGTACTTTTAACATAGATGCTTTTGGTCAAATCTTTGATAGTATTCCATGAGTCTTGTGATCAATGTTGAGACTGACTAATCACAATTTCTATCTGAGTGGCGATGAATGGAATGTTTCCCCGCATCCTCCTGCTCCCTTCGCTCCTGGATGGAAGACGCTTCCCCACAGATGTCATTGGACCGGAGCAACATGTCGCAGTCACGCCATTGTCACACCATAGTCATGCCATGATTTAGCCTTACTCCAGGAAGAAACCACACGGTGGTTCACAGTCCTGCCAGAATTCGATGTACGATACCTAGATAGTGTTTAAGATACATTACCCACATATAGTTAATGTGGAGGGAGGCCCTTAGGCATCAAATCTCTGTATTGAGTCTCCCATTAAAATATTTAGTCACCTGTAAACAACATTGTAGATGAGGGTGAAGCTTGCAACTTGTATTCTACTAGGACCCAACCACACTCGAAAACACACGCATGCACCAAACCACACGATCACATGATCCCAACCACCAACACAAGGAGGCCACCACAGTCCACCTACGAACCATCAACTACCACAACCACCACAATCCAGCCTACACCAGCCACATCCAGTCCACACCAGCCCCCTTCCACCTTCATTTCAACCCGCTGCTACTAGCATTACAACATGCAACAGCCCCTCCCCCTTCCACCATCGAATCATCCCACACCATCCCCCACCACTTTCAACCAACCCCCTTCCACCATCATTCCAGCCCACTTCAACCTGCATTCAAGCCCGCACCAGCCCCCAACCACCTGTAATCTAGCCCGCTCCACCCAGAACACTAGCTCCACCCCCTTCCTCCTGCAAAACACTCATGTCGGTCCTCTCCCACTCGCAAAATAGCCCTAGCCACCAGTTCCAGCCCTCACCATCACCTGACCTTCTACATCCATGCCTGCACTAGCCCCTAACACATGCCCAACAACCCCATCCACCTGCAATCCATCACACTCCAACTCACTGCCACGTATTTCAGGCCTCACCAGCCCCTTGACATCCCCCTACCGTCTTCCTTCTTGCCCGCACAACCCCGCCACCCCCGTGGACCGCCCGCCCACCCCATTGACACCCCTACCACCCATGAGATCCTTTTGACCCCCAATGATAGCCTTCCCACCCCCTTTCACACCCCTACCACCTTGAAACCCCCCACCCCTTTGGACAATCTGCCCACCTCCCTGGACATCCTCTACCCACCTGGACAGCCCCGCCACCATAGTGGACAGCCCACCCACCCCACCCGCCTTGACACCGTCATGGACACCCCCCACCCCCACCCCCCGAACACCACCCCACCCTTGGAATACCCCATGTATAGCCCCTCCCCCCACCCCACCTACATGGACATCACCCCCCCCCCCCCCCCCACATCCTCTTGGACACCCTATACCCCCTGGACAGCCCCGCCACCCCCGTGGACATCCCGCCCTCAACCCTGGACATCCCCAACCCCTGTGGACAACCCTAACCTCCCAACCCCCGGGGACACCCCATACCCACCCTAGACAGCCCCTCCCACCCCATCTGGACACCATGTACCCCTGGACAGCCCCGCCCTCCCCCTGGACACCCCATACCCTCAAACAGCCCCACCCATACCTGGAAAACCTCTCCCACCCCTTGGATAGCCCATCCCCCATGGATATCCCCCCCACCCCCATGGAAAGACTTACCACCCACCCTGGACACCCCAACCCCCCGTGGACAACCTGACCACCCCCTGGACACCTCGTACCCCTTGAACAGCCCCACCCACCCCCGTGGGAGCCCCCTACCCCCTAGACATCCCCCACCACCTTGGACAGACCCTCCCACCACCCTAAACACCCTGACCCCCTGTACAGCCCCTCCACCCCCGTGGACACCCCCCCCAGCCATGGACAGTCCCCACCCCTGGATAGCCCCAACCTCTATGGACACCACCCCAACCCCTGGACATCCCCCACCCCCCTTAGACATCCCCCACCCCCTAGACACCACCCCACCCCCTGAACACCCCCACCCCCTAGACACCCCCACCCCATGGAATGAACCCCCAACCCGCTGGTCCCCACTACACCCCCTAAACACCCCATGGACATCACTCCCCCTAGAATCCCCTATACCCCCAGACACCCTTATCCCCCCAGACACACCCATCCCCCCTGGACACCCCCACCCCCTTGGATAGCCACCCAAACCTCAGAACAACCCCCCTATTCTCTATGAATTCATAAAAAATTCTGTATATATTATGAATGTATACTTGTTAATGGTTTATTTTGTTACTTGTTCTATATTATTCACATATTCTGTTGTGTATGAAAATAGTGTTCAAGATTTTGTAGGAAGGATCCATTATAAACTAGCTATAACCAGTATTAAGAGCACCATTGAGATACTTTAAATAAATTAGGATACTGTAAAACTATTGAGACATAATAAAGTATTTTTGGGTGATAAACAAATTTTATTCACCATTGTGATATAGTGGATATATGAGTCTCACACAATACCCATACACACGAAGGTTTGAATACCCACATTTGGATCAAACCATGTAAAAATAATATATACTTATTCTATGTCTATTATTTTTCATGTGGTAATTGTGCATTAGGAATTTATAAGTTGATACATATATCTGAAAAAATATAGCAGTACAAATTAATTTTAGAGGGTTGCATAGATATACATATAATAGTTGGGTATATATTGGATTTATTTTGAATTATGGGGTGTATTTACAGTGGTAATTGCAAAGGGATGCAGGCTGCTCTGGTGTATTGGAAGTAATTGCAGAGGGTTGCTGGCAGGCAGCTTGGAGGGATGCAGGCAGGCTGCTGGGAGGTATGTAGGCAGGCAGTTGGGAGGGATGCTAGTGGATGCAAGCTACTGGGAGCTTTGAGTGGCAGAAACTATATACCAATGGTTTCTAGGAACCGTTGTTAATTATTTTAGTGGGAAACATATTTCGCAACAGTTTATGAAATCGTTTTTGAATAACATATACTTCATGTATACCAATTATTCAAAAACCATTGGTATACATATATTTCAATGTTTTTGTTGAACCGTTGGTATAGGTTAGATATTGGACAACATTTGTACCAATGGATTAAGAACCATTGGTAGACATATATAGAAACTTTCTTACATAAACTATTGGCATAGATTACATTCAGACATCCTATAAAAACATCTTCAAATGAACCATTGGCATAGATATACTAGAATGGCTAATAGACCAATGGTTTTGGAAACCGTTGGGATAGACTATCCCTAAGGTTTTTGTCCCTTTCCCAATAGTTTGAAACTATTGGGATATGTGAAATTTCTAGTAGTGCATGGTTCTCCAAATATCATTATAGTTAATATCTATGTATTTTCCACATTAGATATAGTTTTGATAGAAACAAGTGCATGTCACATCTCATAGATAAAGACAACGAGACATTTCATGCTCATATGTCCATGGAGCATTCCCCTATTTGATTTTTGAATGGTCGAGAGTTCGATATTCTCTTCAGACGTCGCACAGTACTACTTTTAACATTTTGGGAGGTCTCAAAGGTGTTCAATATATCCCCATTGGCATTACATACAATAGTGGAAAAGATGTATCAAGACATCTGACATCAGTTATGGTGGCCTGTGATGATGAATGAATTGGAAGAGTTCGTTTCTCAATGCCTCACTTGTCTTCAAGTAATGGAAGAGCACCCGGTTCCAGTGAGATTTAACCCACCACTTGAGGATCCATATGGGAAGTGGTATAGGATATCAATGGGAACCATTATGGGTTTACCATGATTGTCCAAGAAGCATGATACCGGTTGGGTGACCATTGAATAACTCACCTAGTCAACCCACTTCCCACTAATGAATGTGTAGAGTTACGCAGAGCGCTTGGGACTCTCTACAATTATGATATAGTTTGACACTATATAGTCCCATTGCCTATATTCATGGATCATGATAATCACGATACATCCCCGTTGTGGAAGTCATTGTAGGAGGCATTCAAAAATCAACTGTGCTTTGGAAAAATGTTTCTTCCCTAGAGAGTTGGCCAGAAAGAGAAGTCCATCAAGGATCATGAAGACATGATATATGATAGCATCATTGTCTTTTTACATAGTTAGGATGATCACCAACACCTGGTTCAGTACTTGTACAATAGTATATATCACTCTACCATTTTCATGTCCCTGATTGAGGCCTTGTAAAGGTGATCATATAGTTTGGAAATTTGTTTGACAGACCAAGGGAAGTCAAATATCATGGGACTAATGATGGTGTAGGATACTACACAAAAGGTGCTTGTCACCAAGGAGTGGATTAAGACTACAGGGAGCCATCAAGAGTCCTATGATGATTGGAAGAGGATGAATTTGTAGTTTTAGGTGGGAGAGCATACATTTTTTAGGTTCACACCTTAGTGTGCTATACACAGACATGTCATTGGTGGTATGCTATCTCCCTGATTCATCGACCATTTTCAAAATATGAGAAGTTTTTGAGAGGTGGTGTACCTGTTGGATCTACCCACATAGTTACACTAGGTGCATGATGTCTTTAACGAGTCACATTTGAGGAGATATTTGCATGATCGATTTCACTTCATCGAATAGTAAAGAGATTGAAGAGTTCTCCTATCTAGAAATTTACAAAGGAGTGTGTTAAGTATGTGGAGTTCTGAAATGCATTGGGAACTGATCATGGTTGTGTCCTACTGAAGGGAAATGCGGTTAATGACTGTGGTTCATGGATGTTGATTCCACAAGAGAAGAATAGGGTGATCAATGATATGGAGTTTTTAGTGGTAGTCTTCGCATTAAGGATTTGATGACACTACATTATGGGGATGTAGTTTATCGACTAATTAGGCCACAACTTTCCCTTGTATATCTTCACTTAGGTGTATTTTTATATGAGATAGAGGAGTTCGCTAGAGTTCCTCTTGGATTGTGATTTCCAGCTTTTCTATAATACTTGGAAGGGGAATGTTGTGGAAGATTATCTCATCTAAATATTGAGTTCACAACTATTGAATGAAGAATAAGAGCATTAAGCATTGATGCAGATATCATTTATGGATGGAGATGAAACAAATTTTATCCAGTCGATGGTAGTAATCCCCCAACTCTTACAGTGAGTCAAGAGGCACACTTCAGTGATATTGACTATGAGACTATATGTACCTAGATATACATTGTGAATGCCCTTGATGGATATTCTAATGTTTGGGAGCCCATCATTCTCTTTAGAGTATGCTCAACTATACCAGTTAAATTTTAGTAGGATTTCTTGAGGGAGTTCTATACTCTCCCATTTTTTGTATATCCAGGAGTGGAAAAGAGGAATCAGGACCACTGACATTACTTCTGGGGGCTAGGGATGAAGAAGGCAGTGGATTGACCCTAGGTGCATCTTAACATTTGTCAGCATCTGTCATCTTTGGGAAAACCCCAAATGGACGTAACCGTAAATAAAATTATTAAATAAATTTATTTTATATTAAAACCAATATAACTCTTAAATGATAAATTGAATTTGAAATATAAGACCACTAGTATGTTCATAAAGGGGTGTTTTCCATTGGTGAGGCATAACATCGTACGACATGGCCCAACTACGAAAGATATTTTTTGGATGTAAAAATCATTAAAATATTTTAATAGAAATATTTTATTGTTGAAAAATGTTTAATTCTCATTCCAAATATGTTTTTTATTGGATTAAATGTTATCACCGGTAACCTGGAATTACTCCGAGGCAAAGAGACAAAGATATCTTGACGAACTGTGGTAGATCATGGATCAATGATCACTGATGAACCTTGAATTCGATGGACCTACACCCACAAAAATCGTGAGATAGCCAATCGTTATCAGCAAGATAACCAAATCTATGTAGGAGTCTCTATATCTTTGTGATTCCCTCTTTACTCCATATATCCATTGAGGAATGTGGGCCAACAAATGAACAAGGTGATCAGTGACTCAGTAGTTCTTTTAGGATGGATAATCATTATGATTAAAGTGAATATATCTTGGTGATTATTCATTTGTTATTTTATTTGTTGTCATACTAATAATAATGGATCAAGTAAAACAATAACAAGAGAATTATCCATTGTACATGTGTTCTATGTGATCCTTATATCTCTATTCTTGGAAATCTTCAATGTTGGACCATTATAGTCACGAAAAAATTTTCTGGATGGCTCTGAATGCCACCAGATCTACAGAGCGCTAGCAAGGTGAATTAATGCATAATGAAGTGATGGCTATGACCCAAGGATCATAAAAGTTTCTCCATTTAAAAGTACATAACACCAGAATAGTGGAGATAACACGTACAACCAAGGCTTCTAGCGGCAGAGCAGGGTGGCACCTAGTGGCCAATAGTAGTGGCTACATGCAGGTGTCATAGAGGATGGAGGTCGCCCCAATGATCATCCCAGACATGGTGGCGGTTGGACTGCACTGACGGAATAGCCAAACAACATATGGTCTATGGTGGTTGACACCATAGGAGGAAACCAGAGGTCCACGATTGGAGGTTTCCACTAATTAGGGATGCATCTCGAAGATGAATCGGAGGAGGGACCCAAGGTTTAGCCAGGTGTGTATGCAGGGAAGACAAGCCATCCTTTTGAAATGTGGTCTGGCGACACGTTGACTAGGTGAGCCAGCTGGCCATACGTTCAAGTTACCACCTAGATAAGAGGGAAGTGGACAACGTGGGCAGTGTCCGACAGAGTGGAGCTAGCCATTGTGACCTAGGCCGTGTTGGAGAAATGGGTCTTTCTAGTGGCACAATGGGGTGGACTAAGCTGACCAGTGGCCTAATAGGCTAGGATAACCTTAAAAACTGAGTCGGGTCGGGTCAGAAAGACCTGGTAGGGTCTGACCCAAATCAGACCAGAACTATTTTATTAAATTGGCCATGTCTTTAAAATCATGTATTTGTTGGATGATTCGTTAGTGGATTTGGGAGCCTAGTGACAAGGAGGTAATTTTGAGACACACTATGTGAGTATTTATTTAATGTTTGAATATGACCTAATGGGTCAATGACTAAGTCCTCTTAGAATGAGCGTTCGACGAATGGTACCATGTAGCTAGTAGTGGATAAGACCTTGAGTCATAGAATCCTTTACGAGTATACATTAATATTCTTTTTATATGTGTTGTAGACATATATCTATGTGGAATTGACTCTATCTTATATGTGATGTTTCTTATGTGGACTTTTAGATTGTGTTTTGGGGTGTCCAACTGAGTATTGTTTTACTCACTCGAGCACAGACTTTTCTCGTATGTGTTTTGTCCTGTGTATACCATCGATGCTTTGATAGTGTACGAGGTGGAGCAGGACCATGTGCAGCTTAATGAGAGACCAAAATTCTAGGGTGTTCTCCTTCAACTTCAGACATATGTTCCTATACATACTATCCAGGTAGGGTTTTCTACACACTGGATTCAGGATAATGTTCTAAAGACTCTTTTTTTATGTTGGCTTGTATTCTAGGCCAGTCGTACATTACTTCACTTTATATTCATGTCCTACACTACTGGTTTGGATATTGTGGTATGCATTCATTTTTATTACTCAATCATGACTCTACCCTTGAGGCCCATGTCATGGCTACCCCATGCTCACCTCAAATTGGCCAGGGGTTTGGAACTATCACAGTGTAGTCCAAACCCACAATTTTGAGGCATTTTCCTATATACTTGTACATTGGAAAACGTTTCGATGAAAATTGTTGAACTAAAGAAAATAACTAAACATTCATGAATACCACTAAAAAGACAACCATAGAGTAGTAGTACTCAAATAAGATGAATAATGAACCGGAATACAAACCCAACCAATTGAAAAGTATATGCACCAGAAATTCATCAATAAAAATAAATACCTGAAAGGAAGGTATAAAAACATATGTATAAAGTTAACGAATCACACCTTATCTATTAGTACTCTCTCTAAGAACCACATTACCCCATTACACCAAATAATTCCTCAATGCATTTATCGTTTTCATAAGACTCGTCACGTGCTAGAATATCCCATGAAGGGGTGAGTTAAAAAATACTCTATAAGGATCCCAAAACCACAACGGAAAATACCACGTTGAATTTCATTAATTATACCAAAAATGAAACACATGAAGTATACTGGAAGGGAAACAAATTAAATACATTTATTTTATTTTTCTCACATTGGTATAATGATAAATGCAAGAAGATAATGATTTATAGATGTAGTCCACATATCTTTATGTCTCAATTACACTAGAAGTCTTGATGGAGGACATAACGTCGATTGTGTATAGAGCATCGATGGAGCACATAAAATTAATGGAACACATAACATTAATGGAGTAAGGAGCATCAATGGAACACACTGTTTCTATGGTTCATGGAGTGTATATTAATCCCGGAGCAGTGATGGAGCCCAAGGCATCAAATGGTTATTTAAAGCCCAAGTCATGTTTTGACCCAGATCACTCAGTCACCAAGTTCAAATAGTCACATCCAGTCCGATGATTCCGCTTGTAGAACACTTGTTTTGGGAGGACATACTCCTCGATCCATTTGGCCACATTCCAACAAAAAATACTCACATTGAATATCTCAAAATGACCACTTTGTCACTAGTTTACAAACCCTGTAAATTTATCCTCAAATAGAAACCTAGTGTGAATTATATTGCCTTCTTAGTAAGAAGGGTATAGTCTAGTTTGGGTCTAACCAAACCCAATTCGGCTGAATAGACCAGACCTAGTTCAGCTGACCTGAGATGACCCCATCATTCTGATATGTTGGACCGTTTCCCATAGGTTTCTGTGGTCCTGACCACTTGGCCTCAAGAGAAACCTTGTTCTCTATCCCAGCCTGTAGGTAATGCGCCATCCCTGCTTCACCGGATGAAGACTACCTTGGATGCATTCCTTGGGTCCACATGTTCACCCGATAGTGTGTCCATATAGCTTCCCTCAGTCAATATGAAAAGTGATCACATTTCATGTGGCCATTTTATCTTCCCTCCAGGAAGCCGAGGGAAATCCATGGGTCCCTCCTCCGACGTGACTTCATGTCATGACCTTGTTCCACCACGGTCTCCTCATGCATCCCTCCAGTCGCTTCCCATAGCATCTGCAACCTTACGCCCTACATTGTCTAGCCACATAGCGTACGTAGTCCATCCACATGACATTCATGGTATATCCACCACAAACTCCATGGTCACTGATGGGGTGGCTAATTTCTCTTCAACAGTCACTGTCGGGGCATCTGCTATCCACCATCGCACCCACATACAATAGCCTCGACGTGCCCCCGACCGCTAGAGACCCTATCTGCAGGTCACTACCACTACTTTAGAGTTCCATTTTATGGAACAATTCTACTTTTACAATCCAATGGACACATACGTCATGAAAATGAGAATTGATCTTCCATTCGTGCACTGGAGGGGTCCAATAAAATTTGTACAATTTCAGAAAATTATGATATGACCATGAGGGTCCAATGGTGCAGAAAAAAAGGAATGGGGATAGAAGGATATCATTGAACACCCAAAGAATGAATCATGGACTTGTTTTTGTTGACTTTTATCTATTATTTTTTGATAAACCATGATGAAAAAAACAGTAGAATAAACACTAAAATCTAATCCCTCTAATCCTATAAAAAATATCCCTCCTGTATGATTTATTGAACCACAAATTAACCTGCTCGTGGGTTGGTCAACATTTTTCATTGGATTCTAATATGGGGAAAAGAAATATTGACGGGATCAAAAACCAACCTCAAGGTTTGATCAATAATTGATGAAGAATGAGGTTATGTATATCAATCTACCCTAGATCCTATGTTGTTCTTCTTCTTTCATTTGTGATGCTTCTATCTGCATGCCTGAGAATTTATTTTAAGAAATAAGTTGGGAAAATATGAATCACTACATAGAACATATTATAGTCCATAGTTTGTAACTATATATTTTATTTTTTATTCATTGGACCAATAGAAATATTAATATATATTTTTATATACAACATCTCAGATAATTGTTATGATATGTTTCAATTGGTTGGTATAGCTTCATTAGTCGTCATATTTATATTTTCTAATATGATATCTTATAAGGATAGTTTTGTATTTTATTGAGGAAACACATATCAAAACCCTCATATCTTTTTTTAAAAAACACTTATTACTATTTTTGATAAAAATTGAGATGAATATATTCAAAATAACATATATTTTTGTAATTCAAATAGTGTATCTCGTAATAATTAAATAAAACAAAATGTTTTTGTTTGTTTAGATATTAGCTATATAATATTACTATTATGATTGTTTCTCTATGATCTCACATTAATAGATCTCCATCTAGATATATTCGTGGTTACACACATCTTCATATCATAATGAATAAAAATAATAAGAATGGGGTGATCCAAGAATCTAAATAAAGGAAACATATCGAAGAGGCATAAAGGGGAATGATCCCAAAATTTGATAAAAATGGGATAAATATGGAGAATTAAGATTTTTATGTAATATGTGATATATGAAAATGTATCATAAAATGATCAAGCACATATCATGTAAAAATATAGTTGAAACATGTGAAATTAATTATGAGTTATAGGGAATAACATAAGAATATAACTTAATAATGTCGAATAATCATAAGCACAGAAAATCATAACATTTAGAAAAATGTCAACATTAATTAAGATCATATATAAACACATAAATTTAATTATTTTATCCATCTATAATTATTTTATCATAACAATAATGTACACATATAATTTTTTAACGTAGAAATAATCTATATTAATCATGTTGTGCACATAATTGTAATTTAAATGATTCATGTTGTGAACATAGCAATAATGTACATGTTTTGTGTTATGAAAATAAAAATAATGCACAGGATTCATTTTTTGAAAATTAAAATAAGTTAAATCTATATTTTTTGAACATCATAGTAATGTAAATAGTTTATATTGTTAATATAATAATAGACTACATGTTTTTCCTTACCTCGTGTGATTTAATACCTTAGTTAATTCATTAGAGTTCTATATAAGACCCCAAAAAATAGATAATCATAATACTTATTCAAGGGTAATATATAAAATCACCCTAATAACATATCATTAAGAACCTATGTAAATAAATGGGTTTCATAATATTTTTTAATGGCATCACAAAAAAGACATCAAGAGTAATCTTGATTGTTAAAAAAATATATCACCCAAAAGGGTTATTTCAAAAGCTAATTTACAGGGTGACGCAAAAAAATCTATTACCAATATGAAATTATTTTCCAGAGTATGAAATTTAAAATGGATGAAAAATAGTAAAAATATTTCCCCTAAAACATTTTTATCAATATTGAATAAATGAAGTTTATGGTCTGTTTCAAATGTTATTTGAGTAGTTTACATGGTTTTATTAAATTATTATTTAGATTAATATATCAATATTGGATTATTGAAATATAAAAAAAATATTTATAGCAAATTTTAAGTGAAAGATGAAAAATAATATCATTTAAAGAATACAATTTTCATAATATATAAATAAATTTATAGATATCCATAATGAAAAAAAGTGTTAAAAAATTATTTTTGGGATGAGGTAATGAAAGATATAAATATTAAAATATATAATAAAATATATTATTTAAATATAAAATGGAAAAACATTTTTTTAATATACTAATTGGGATGTCGATGAAAATCAATCATTACATAGGATGATTATATTGATTAATAACGATATATTTTTATATGAAATAGGTTAAACATGGAATAAGGATTGAATAAAAAGTATAATTTATCCAAATATAAATATATATTATCATATAACAATACCACATGGTTTATTATTTTAAAAATAGATGTAATAAGTTCAATATTGAAAATTATATCTCAAAGAACTAATATTTTAGTTAACCACATCTGTTACAACTTTAGTAAATTTTGAATCGAAAGGAATTGAATTATAAAAACATGAGGGATATGAAAATACCTTGAGCGGAAATATTATTTTGATCAAAATAAATATAATTTAATTATATAAATCACACAAAATTAAATAAGCTCTAAATATAAATTATGTCTCAAATAAGGGATATTGAGACTTGAAAAACCCTTACCTTGGATCTTGGCTTTAACTAATTTTCCTTAACCACCCTTATTATAAATATAAAAATTATAATAATTATCTCATAAGTATAATTAGATATAATACCATTTATATTATTCACTTATAATCATTATATATATATAAATATTCTTAAATTATACTTTATTTTCTTCATCGAATGCATATTTTTTTTTCATTTCATACATGTTTCAAAATGATACTCTTGATTCTTACGTATTGATACAATTTTAATCCAGAAAATCTTATTATTGTTTATATAATATAATATTCGCAATGATTTAAAAATATCCAATAAAATTTCATTTGCATATTAGTTATGATATGTGATGATAATATTGGGGATGAGATTGTTTTATATAATTTATCGAGAACAATGTATTATTTAATAATGATCATTGATTTTTTTTCATAAATGTTTAGAACCATATAAATGAAATATATTACTCATTAATACCATATGAATTTATAAAATATATTTTTTATACCATTCATGTAAGGATGTTTTGAAAACAAAACTTGTTGCCATGGCTGGAGATAGTTCACACATACACACAAGTGTCATTTTCATTTTCAATTAATGGGAGGGAAGGTAGATACTGCTTTATAATTAAATAATAATAATAATTTCATTAAAATAAATTTAATTTGTTAAATATGTTCATTATAAATTCAATGTTTTTTATGATGAAAAACAAAATACATAGTTCATGGACGGGGTAGTCCTCACGAAAACTTGGAGGACATGATAATTTTAATATGGATGAGGTGAAATGTTAAAAATTATTGTTCCATTAAATTTAAAAAAAATATTATTATAATAGAGAAAAAAATAATTTTTTACTGATGGTGTAATAAAATTTTAGGTAGATAATAAATATTTAATGAAATAAAAATGAAATGGAGTGATTTGGTAATTTTTACATTAAACCATGGACCAAATCACTTTTAGATTGGATAAATACTTTTTGACTTTGTAATTTGAGGAGGAAAACACACTATAGCATTTTTATTAGTTTTTTGGATAGATTTTATGTTGTTTTGGTCAATATAAATGAATTTGTATTCGAGGAGGAGTTGGGTGATGAAGGGATCCATTTATAAGTGAGATCAGTGATACATTTGTAAATATTAATAAAATAAAATTATAGACCTGTTAAATTATAAGGAATCTAGATCTAAAATTAAAAAATAGTGGATATGTGATGATATAAAGTTTATATATCCTCAACCACTCATTTTATGACATGTTATTAACATTTTTAGGGGTTTTACCTCTTAGATTTAACCCTCTTCCATATAGATTTTTACTATAGGGACAAATTTTATATAAGTAATTAACATTTTATTCCTAAAAAATGTTACTATTAAGAAAATTTACACATTTTGAAAAAATAATAAATTCTTTTTATTAGAGAATTTTTTATAAAGTGATTAAAATTAATTCAAAAATAATGGTTTTTATTTTTTTTAAATAGTTATAGAGAAAAATATAACATAAGTTATAAAATTATAATTTTTTGTATATTAAATAAACTAAAATTATAATATTTAGAATCTTTCTTATTAAATACATATTTGGTCATGAAAATTTTTTCATTAATTTAAAATTATTATTATATTCTAATGATGTAATAAATTTCATAGTATTTGTAATAATAGTTTTATGTTCTATTCAATTAAAAATCAAAATTTTAAAGAAATAAAATGAACTAATCCTAAGATAGTATTTTCATGATTACTAAAAATTTTATATTCAATTTTTCACACTCAAATTATAATGTTTTGGAATTTAAATATTTAATGTTAGTTTGAAATATAAAGAATTTTTTTTTTACTAGTAAATGATTTCATTCAATATTAAATATTCTTGTTCCTTTTTCATATCATTTAATAAATAAATAGTCATTAATATATTTTTTATTTGTTCAAAACTACACTTATAAATATTAATTTAAATATATCTATATAATATAATTTTATGAACAATATACAACATTTCATATATTAATTGTCTTAAAATTACCCTTTTACCATTATCGCGGTTATTAAATGTAATCTTGATATAATATATATATTCTATTAATTAAACATTAAATAATTACATAATTATAAAATTATGATAATAATATTCCAATCATTTTATCAGGTTTAATTTTTAAAATTAATAAATAGTATTTTTAATTAAATCACTCACAAAGAATATATTTTTATTGAAAAAAATATAACTTCAAAGAATAAAATTAAATGATTACACACCTAGTAATAACTATTTTATAGATGATAAATTATTTTATTATGTATATAATTAATTCTTCTCATAAAATTAATCATTTTTCTATAATATAATAAAAATCAATGTCCATAAATTGGAAATTTTTATTAAACTATTATTTTAGACATGATCGGATTTCAATAATTCATTAGATAAAATAATTGAATATTACTAGTGAGTTATTATTTAAAATAAAAATGTTTCATCTTTATAAATATATTTAATAATGATGTAACCTCTATTTATACCAACCAATCTTGCATCTATAGAACAAAAATTATATTGTTCTTAATAAAATTTGTTGTGGTCCATTTTTGTTTGGAATTGAGTGAAAAACACAATATTTAATCAGTATTTATTGGAGAAGAAAATTAACTTAAAATATAATGTAATAATATACCCTTACCTATATAAATTTCACCCAAAATTTTTTAATAGTTTTCTATTAATGAAAATTGATAAGGGTATCTATATGATTAACCTGGATCAAATTTTTTTTCCAACTCACTATATAGGGTAAGACAATAGATGTAATTTTCTTATTCTTAATTGATAAGTTCTATGATTCGCTTCCAGTTATAATAAATATGAGCCCTTATCTACTTAATAGTGTTAATTTTTTCAGGATATATACCTTTAAGAAATTTATTTTCATTATCTTGTATCCAACAAAATATCAGATAATATATTATTATGATTATATCAAAAAAAATAATCCCAAATGGTCACATTAACATTGGAACAAAATATTATGATATATTATCCTTTGAATCCATCAATTCAATCTATGATATTTTTTACTTCTATATTAATATAATTAAATCAATCAATAACCCCATTTACTTAACATAGGTTGTCCATGATCAAATTCCTATTTGCTTATGTATCATAATAGTAAGATATTAAAACATCAACAGCCATTCAAATTCTTCATAATGGTATATAGAATTAATGCGAATATTTTTTTAATACTCAACATGTAACACCCCAAGTGTCGACTGTACGATTCTCTTTGAATAATATAGTAGCGTGTGTTGTACACAACTTCAAGTTCTAACACACCAAAACAAATCATACTAGACATTATGAATAGTAATACCCACTTTTTAAAATTTTATAAATTTTATCATTCAAAAGGGACTTCATTTTTTGATTTAGAATATCAAAATTAGCTTATGGTGAATTTTAGGTATTTTTCTGAAAACATTCAATTTTTTATGAATAGTTAAAAACACTAAGTTATAGTTTAAAACCAAATTTTTATTTAAAGGATTATTTATTTTATTTAAATTTATTTTATGTCAAAATATATAGATAATACCTATATAAGTTCAATATAATTCATTGGAGTCAGTTTATAATAATTTTCGATATATAAAAATTTTACTGATCTTTTTTCAGTCATTTACCCACCTCCTAAGAGCATTGAAATTTTACATAAAACATAATATTACCCCTTCTATGAGTTGAAATTCAAAAATCTAAGAGACACGACTGATATCAGTAAGTTAAATTTGGTTCAATAATATGAAAATAATTTTTGGTGAATAGTTACTTTTTACTTTTATTTACCACTATTAAAAGTAAATAGGGTAATTAAGGGTAAAAATGATATTAATATTACCCTAACACATTTCTTAATTATATTGGATAAGAGTAATTCGACCAAAAACAACCTTACGAATAAAATACGAACCTCTTTTGTCAACATGGATTAGATTAGGACATTTATTATTATTTTATTTAATGAAGAGTTAAATGTGTTAAAATCAATGTTTAATAACTAAAACTTTTATAATATAAGGCTATAAATAAGATAAATTTGACTATAAATATTAATTAATAATATAAAATTATTTCCTATATAATGGTATTTTATTTAAAATTTTTATACATTAAATAATTTAATTTCTTTATGACACAATGATGATTTAGTAATTACCTAATTACTGAAATATTAAAATAATAGATATTATAAATATCCAAATAAATGTAATTAGAGACTTTTAATTAATTCCACTAATTTTCGAGGTTAATATGGAATTTTAGGGCTGTTTAGATGAATTTTATTGAAGTAATAATGCTGTTATGAATTTAGAAAATAAAAAATACCAAATAGTGTCAAAATTGACATAAATGTGTTTTTAAAACAAATATTATATTATTAATTGATATTCTCTTCCTTGAAATCAATATTTTGGCCAAAATATTTATATAATAATATTTTTATCATTAATGAACCACTTGGGGTTAGTTTGGAATTATATAGTATGTTAATTACCATATAATATAAATATAAAAAGAGACATTGTTAGGTCCATAAGGCTGAATACCCTGAGAGGGGGGGGGGTTAATTAGGGTATGACTAATTTTAAATTAAAAACCATTCTGATCTTGTTACAAAATTAAGAAAAGCACTCTTTTCTCTATTTCCCATCGCACAATATAAGCAGAATGTAAAACATGCACAGGACACAACAATTTTTACTTGGTTCACTGCTAAGGGCTACGTCCATGGAGTATATACCGACAGGTTTTCGGTCATAGCAAATTCGACTAAACTTCAGTAGCTGTGGATTAGAAGGTTTGGGAAAATTCACTCTATCCCAGGATCACTGGCTTTACAATGTTTAGGGTCAGCTCACTACTTTCCCAATGGTCACTCCCTATTTCCCTCTCTCCGGCTCAATACTGGTGGAGAGGATCACCTTCTTCCTCTTCCTTTGCTCACTGCTTTGGAAAGGATCCACTCACAATTTATAGACATTTGGTCTCTTCATTTGCATGAAATAATTCATTCTCAACTATTGATAGATTCTCTGTTGATGAATAATTTTAATCCACTGATTAATAACACTTTACCACATTTATTATGGGAAAATTATAACTTCCACGAATCCATAGGGTGACTTGTGCATCCCTTTAAACAGTGCACAGCCTCTGCCTTTATTGTGGAAAAACCAACCAGGGCACCACACCTGCTGGCTGAAACCTGCTAGACGAAACCTGCTGGCCGAAACCTGCTGGCGGAAACATGCTGGCTGAAACCTGCTGGCCAAATCCTGCTGGCCGAAACCTGGTGGCCTAAACCTGGTGGCCGAAACCAGCTGGCTGAAACCTGCTGGCTGAAACATGCTGGCCGAAACCTGCTGGCCGAAACCTGCTCGTCGAAACATGCTGGCCCAAACCTGCCTTCCCATACCTGCTGCTTGAGTGATGAAATTTATTTTTTCTCAAATTGATAGCACTTGAGTTATCACACTGGATTCTGATTGGAGACTTTACTTCAACTCCCATATCATCAAGATGCAGCTTCATCCACAATAATTGTGTACAGGATTGAGTGGCCACTATATACTCAGCCTCTACGGTGCTCAATGAGATGCAATTTTTCTTCTTTCTTAGTAAATAAATACACAATCCACCAAGATAGAATGCACCTCCTGACGTTTTTCTATCATCTGCTAATCTGGAACAATCTAAATCTGTGTAACCAAATAAAACTGATTGAGATTTTTCATTATACATTAGACTGAAATCCAAAGTTCCTTTGATATACATAAGTGTTGTTTTCAATACAATCATTTTGATTTCCTTGGGATTAATCTGATATCTCACTGAATGGGATGTGGTGAAAACTATATCAGTACTTTTTTCAGTCAAGTACAATAGACTTCCAATAATTTTCTTGTATTCTATGATATTAATTGCCTTTCAATCCTCATATTTTGATAATTTCATCCGGGTAGAAACTAGAGTCTTCATATACATGGAATTCTCCAGGAAAAACATTCTTAAAATCACTTTGGTATATTTGGATTGAGAAATGAATGTTCCAATCCTTCCTTGTGTCACCTTTAGACCAAGGAAAAACGTTCGTGCACCAATCATTGACATTTCAAACTCATTTTTCATGAATTCAGAAAATGATCTGCACTATGATTCATCTGATCCGAAAAATATTATTTCATCGACATAATACAACACCATCATATATTGATTAATATCATTGTATAAATAGAGATTCTAATCAACTCCCCCATACTAGAAACCAAGATTCTTCATGTACTGATCAATCCTTGAGTATCATGCTCTTGGTGCTTGTTTCAACCCATACAACGCCTTCTTCAGACTGTAAACATTTTTCTCATCCACATGAATGAGAAAACCATTGGGATGCTCAATATACACCTCATCTTCTTGAACTCTATTCAAGAATTCAGATTTTACATCCATCTAGAACACTTTGAACTTTCTTTGCACTGCTATAGCCAGAAATAATCTGTTTGTCTCCAGCCTTGCAACCGGTGAGAATATCTCATCAACATATATTCCCTCTATCTGGGACTATCCCTTGCACACTATTCGTGCTTTGATCCAAATCATTGTCAAATCTTTGTTCATATTTTTGTGATAGATCCATTTATTCATGATGACATTCTTATCTACTGGCCTCGAAACAATCTCTCATGTCTGGTTCTTCTAAATCTTATCAAGCTCTTCATTCATAGCATGAACCCTGTTTTCATCATCAGCTACATCAAAAAAAAATTCCGGCTCCACCTGAGATAAAAACAATGCTTGGCATAATGATTTCATTCTTCGAGTCTGAACTAGAGCTTTCTGATCACCAATGATATTCTTCCTATCAATTTCAGCTTGACTCATTGTCTTCCTTGTAGGCACCGACTTGAAACATTCTTGGTCAGCATCAGTATCTTCTTCAAAGTCAGCCTTTTCCACTTCTACTCCCCCGGGGTTATTTACCTCATCATCACTTTCATCCAAAAAATATTCACTGAGTCATTGATTATTCTGTTCATTTTCAACTATAGTGACATCATTGCACCCGACAAGTTTTCCCAGCCTTTTGTTGTATAATTTATATGCTTTTCTTTTCCTTGAGTAGCCAAGGAAAATCCCCTTATCTCTTCATGACTCAAACTTCATGTTATTTTTTTATTGATAATGAAACACTTACTTCCAATGATTCAAAAGTATTTCAATGTTGGATTCTTTCAGTACCAAATTTCATACATAGTCTTCCCTTCCTTCAGACACAACAGAGACCCGTTCGAAATATAGACCGATGTCAAAACTGTTTCCTAACAAAATTTCTCTAGTATGTCATTTTCAATAAGGATCATTCTGGACATGTTGTTGATGATATGATTTCTCGACTCAACCACTCCATTTTGTTGGGGAGTTATCACTAATGAAACTTGATGCCTTATCCCGTGTTTCTCGAGGTAGTCTTCAACTTGACTGTTTGTGAATTCTATACCGTTTTCAGTATGAAACATCATAATTTTCTGCCCAAGCATCCTTTCTGATTCCCTCTTATACTGCTTTATGCAACTGAATACATCTGTATTATGGTTAATGACATATAACCCAGCCAATCTGCTATAATCATTAATGAAAATAACATAGTACCTTTTCCCATTTATAGCTCATGGTGAGATAGGTCCACATACATCAGCATGCACCAATTCAAGCACTCTAGTTGATTTCTGTTCCATTAGAATGTATGTCTTTCTGATGATTTTTCCTCATTGGTATGCATCACACGTATGAGTGTGATCACGTGATAGTTTGGGACGGTCTCCAGAAGCATCAAACTTTACCACATCTTCTATAGATGGATGGAATAGATGACCAAGTCACTTATGAAACAACTAGTTTTATTCCTCTATCGATAAAAGACACGAATCTTCTTCCCCACCTACAAGGTAAAGATTTCCCTTTTTCCATTTTCCATGTAGAACAACTGCTACATCATTTACTTTCACAACACACATATTCTTGGTAAATCGGATAGACTGCCAAGAGTCACATAGTGGACTGACACTGATCAAGTTATGACCGAGACCCTCTACTACCAAGACATCAGCACGTATCATTTCATTGACCCCAAACATGTATTTTCTTGAGACAACAATCTTTAGGCCTTTATCATTTTCAAATTTTAAAACTCCCTCTTTGTCATATATTTTTCCTATAACAAGATCCTTATTACCTGTCATGTGGGATGTGAAAGAACTATCAATGATCCATACACCAGAGTGACCTGATTCCTTAAGGGAAATTTTATCCACTACATCCTTTTCATTTTTCATATTATTGGTCCGTACATTTTCCATCACACTTAGTATGGATTGAGACTTCTGTTCTCTCTCAGAGTATGATGGACCAGATTCATCTTTCAATGCGAAAAATATATTCTGCATTTGTATCTCACCTATTGGTTTTTTGATCTGCTGCTAGCATTCATTTTGATTCTGCTTTGGAACATTTCTTTGTATGGTCGATGTGTAGTACTTAGTCATGTGCCCAAATCCTCCGCACAAAAAATAGTTTCCTTTGAAATATATTTTTGAAAACTGTTCTTTTTTTGGATGCCACCTCTGTTCTTGTTCCCTTCGATATCTCTTGGCTATGGAACACAAATTCTATGAATGTCCCATCTTTCCACAAAAATAAAAATGGATATAAGGTGCATTCCATCATGTCACTTCAAAATTACGAGTATCCCCTTCAGATATTAGAATATCTGATTATGATTTGTGCCCAAATCCACCTTCAAACTCAGGATGGGTGCTAGCATTCTGACTTCAATTGCAACATATTTTTACTTCTGGTCAAGAACTGAATCATCCATGACGTCTGAGATCAATTGTTTCTTATTTCCAGCTGAACTACTAGTCTTTTATTTCATCTTTTCAATCTTCAGAATGACCTGATTTCCCAAGAATGTGTTGAGAATCAAGCATTTTCTATGGTCTTTAACTTTTCTCCGCAGACTGACAACTGCTTCTTCACGTTCTTCGATACTCTTTATGTGATCTTTCACTTTTCTATTCAAGCCATCGATCTCCCTTTTCTATTCTTCAATCTTGATCTTATACTAACTAACTGATTCTGAGTTCTCTGGTGATGATAACATGAGTTTCTCAATTTCTTCCATTAAATTAGACTTCTCTTCTTCCTACTGCTGCATATAGACTATGGCATCATGAACAAGTTTTTTAGCTTTCTTTGTTTTGGCTCTCCAAAAATCTATCTATTAAAGGGCATCCTCTAAGTTGGATTTCATATCTATTCTTCCTTCAACTTCTTCTTCTTCATAATCACCTTTGGTTTCATTCTTCTCTTGAAAAATACCGACGACTGCCACCATATAATTTTCTCCACA